>OX438893.1:18884417-20148346 GCA_949316265.1 Diarsia mendica | reverse complement strand
TGTTTACAACGCAGTGGCTTACACTTCGAACAATTAGTCCGTTACTGGGAAGAGTAAGTACCTAGACTTATGACGATACGGTTTCGATACTGGGGAACGTCTATAGAAAACGGGATTGAAACCAAATACCTACTTAATTCAATTAATTAATTTATTCAGACATACAAATATCCATACAGTAGTACACAAATTCGCCAAAACATAAAAGAAAATAACGCCCAAATCTAAGTTTGACTAAACTGCGAGACGCAAGAGTCTTGCAGGCTAAGTCTTGTTCTTGCTCAAATCTTGCAGGGGTCAGTCTTGGTCTTGGTCTTGCTACAATAAGTCGGTCTTGGTCTTGGTCTTGGTCTTGCGAAAATGCAAGAACAAGACCAAGACTGCAAGACCAAGACCGAGACTGGGCAACACTAGTCACGTGACATCCAGGCACCTCCATACAAGTAAGTTGACACAATCGGAGTCAGCATAAATATTTCAGCTCACGAGGGGATTCACTGAACTTGGATACAGCTTTATTGGCCTTAACTAGACACTTTTTTTTGTGCTATCCTTATATACAAGATGGAATGGACACAAACTGTGAGGCTCAAATGCTTACATGGATTTTTTTTTATTCGCTTCGATATTTCTTTCCCCTTTAAAGGAACACATAAAAGAGTAAAGCATAAAGAAACACATAAAAGTAAATAGTTAAATTCGAATATATTTCCCTTTAGACATAATATATTTGCCTGCAGGATGATTATGTTCATAATTAGCAGAAATAATTTTATTTTTGTAGTCAATGGCGAGCATAGCCTTGCATTTCTTAGTATAGTGAGTAGAACAGCACCAACGAGTAACATTTTTGGTATTTGCATGACTATGGCGACAATAGGTGTAGTCATTCAGTAAAATTAACTGCGTCCCTTTCCGAGATTCGACGTACTTGAAATCTTCTGAAAAATAATACAATTAAGTTTGATTAGAATCTCTACTATGATTCAAAACAATAAAGAGAGAAAAACAATCATCAATAATAACTACGTAAGTAAGAATTTATAATATTTATTTTCTCTTCACAAATTTTCAGAATAAGTACCTAAAAACTATCATAAAGAAAAATTTACATTCATTTGTAAGAGACAGGTTCCTGAAATGACATTTAAAGCAACAAAGAAAAAAAAAGCAACGCCTGCGGTACAAGTCACCAGGGCCTACGACGCTACATGGTAACAAACTTACATTGAGTGTTTTTAAGAGACTCAAAATAATTATTATAGTACATAGTTCCTTATATCCGCATATATTTCCCTTGACACACAATGTATTGGCCTGGAGGATGGTTACGTATGTTCACAATTAGCAGAAATAAATTTATTATGGACATCAATGACGTCCTTAGCCTTGCAGCCCTTACTTATATGAGTAGAACTGGTATTTCATAACAATATGGCATCCAAAATACCATTTTCGTGGAAACGTAAAATATTAATCAACGTAGTACATGAAATAGTACATTTTGATACAAGTGCGGAAAGTTTGTTATTGCATTCGAGGCAGATTGAACACCCGAGCCGTATGGCGAGGGTGTTCATGGGGTCGAGAAATGCAATAACAAATTCCCACGTGTATCAAACGACGTTTTTCAATACACTTTCAAAGAAATTAACTAAAAACGTTATGTGTTTTGGTCAACAAATTTGATGAGACTATGGTTTAATTTTCTTTTTTTCCGCGGTTTGATTTCGCCAGGTTGAAAAAGAAGCAAAGGTATAAAGCCGCCAAACAGCCTCACAGGAAAAATATAAAATTCAAATATTTTTTAATTAAGAACACAAAAAAATGTTTACTTGTTCATAAAAGTAAATAATTGTTTAAAATATTTACGTTTATTAGTAATATTCTTTTTACAAACACAATTTAAGGTTGATGTTCACGGTAGCCCGCGAAAATTCAAATTTTCTTACGTTTTTATCGATTTGCAGGCCAGTGCTAGGTTGTATGTTAGTGAAAATATGATTCGCGGGTGTGACCTTTTGATGAAATAATCATTCTTGGGAGTTACATGAGCTCGGAGGGTTGTATTAATGATTTTGATGATTATAATTCTGTAACCACATATGTCTTACAGCCGCGAATCAAATGTTCATCAACATACAACCTATCACTGGCCTGCAAATTGCAAAAAACTTAAGAAAATTTGAATTTCGCGGGCTGGTTGAAGGATTCACCTTAAATATTCAAAAAATATTTACGCTGTACAGACGCAGATCAAAATGACGAGATTAAAAAAGAAACACGCCTGCTCTATAATAGTCAGTGGTGTTTTTTTTTTAAATTTCTTACTACTAGGTATGTGTATTGTAAATGCGAAAGTTTGGGTGGATGGATGTTTATCACTTTCTCACGCCAGAATGGCTGATCATATTATTATTATCTAGTTGAATTTTGAAGGTACAAAAAAACCTCCTG
This sequence comes from Diarsia mendica, assembly GCA_949316265.1. Taxonomy (NCBI): domain Eukaryota; kingdom Metazoa; phylum Arthropoda; class Insecta; order Lepidoptera; family Noctuidae; genus Diarsia; species Diarsia mendica. Next base: position 20,145,889 of record OX438893.1, on the reverse strand, counting down.
TGAAAATTTTGTTGGTATTCGTATTTCCACTTGTCCGTTGCGATTCGTTTTTTTTTCTTATTCTTGGTAAATAGTCAATACGTACATAAAAGAAAATTATTTCATTATTACCTGTTATTTTTTATTGATGTCTAATGCTTAAAAATCTCTTGTATAAACGTTTATTTATTTTAACATAGTATCCTTGTGATATGACAAATGCTGGAGGCGCATGGGCGTGATCTAACGTAGCTGATACTATCCTATGCAATGCTCCAGCGTCGTTGCTGATGTTAAATCTTGCTTTGCATCTACTTCCAGTAGTGCATCTCCAAGTGTTTGTCTTCAGATTACTGTAGTGGCAATAGAAAGTATAGCCGTTGACAACAGCCAGTTCCTTTCCATCTTTCTTTTTTACCCATTGCAGCACTGGAAATAAAGTAAGAATGTTATGATATTACTGTTGGTCTTGTGATTATAAGAGTATTGCAATACATTGTTCAGTATTTCTGTTTTGAGACCCAGGTTATTGAAATTGGTCAAAACAGTATTGGTTAAGAACAATTTTCAGTCTAGTTTAAAATTGCTGTCTAGGAAAAACATACGAAATAGACTGAACCAAGTTTATTTCGGAGGCTTTAAAGTGAGCAAGGGAAGAGCAAACAAAAACAAACATTATTCACACATTCAAGTTTACTGAATTCACTCTAAACATTAAAAGAAAACAATACAAAATGAAGTTTTCGATACATAGGAACTAAAATGGCATTCTGATAACATGCAGGGTCTATAACCTCGCATTAATTGTTTTTAATTTTTAATTTACATTATTTATTGGTAACATACGCGTGAACACACAACTTAATAATATACAAATATGAGATCATTTAAATAGGAATTTGCAAATATTTGCGAATATCCAATATAGGGTACAATTCCATTAGTTAAACATGTTTAAATGTGTGACTAGGCTCTTAATTCTACATATAAAGACAATAGTTTATTCATACATATATGTTACGTAGTTTTAATGAACACTATCTTATGTATATTGTGTACAATACATTGTTAACATGACTAGATTTTTTTCACCACATTGAAACCAGTAGTGTCGCTGCGGTCTGTCGTTATGGCTGGACGGCAATGTCGCTGCCGTCGCAAGTGGAGTTGATATTACAATTTACAATAATACCCATTACTGATACAATACTTAGGAGGTTCGTGCTTGTGTTCCAGTTTCGCTGACAGCACAGTCCGACGCGATGGTTTCGCGTGCTTGGTGATCTCCATCCTGGCATGACAGTCCCCTCCATAGGTACAGTTCCAGATCTTTGTAGACTTCTTCAAACTCTGTTTGCGACAGTAGTAAGTGTAGCCGTTCACTAGTGCTACTTCTTTTCCGTTAAGTCTCTTCATAAATGTTACTGTAAGATTATTCAGTGTTAATAATGACGGCAAGAATTTAATCAACACACACGAGTTTGTTTCATACATAAAAAAAATGCTGGGATAACAGTGGGGTAGCTGTCATATGATGAGGAGCGTGAAAGACAAGTGGGCTAAGGAGGTGACCGAATGGTGTCCAAGAGAACACAGACGAAGGAGAGGAAGACAGCGTCGGAGATGGGAAGACGATATAAAACGAATAGCAGGTGTCACATGGAGAAGGAAGACACATGACCGCATTTTATGGCAGGCTTTAGGGGAGGCCTATGCTGAGTTAGCAAGACAGTCTTTGTGAAACCAGTGTCTAGGTTAAATATTTTACTTTAGTATATAAGAACAACGTGTTTTATAAGATTGTTAAATAAAGGCTATTATTATTATTATTATTATTATAGCTGTCATTATGTGTAACAGGTGAATCTCAATAAGGTAGATCCAGAGTGACAGCACCAGATTTCTCGTTATACCTACATAAAATATAACACACAGTGCGAGGTCAGCAAACTGGATTTGTATAGATTAAAATCGAAGTTTTAATAAAAAATATTTCGTATTCAGACATTTATATTTTCTTATAATGTTTAAGGTTGTTTACAAAATATTGGTACGTTTAAAGAAGAGCCGAACAAAAATGCTTAAGGCGACATTAACTGCCCGCGCCCTTGAGCGAGTGGGAGGAGTCAGCGATATAGGCCGATAGAGGAGCTGAGGGAGTCAGCGATACACTGCCGCCCGTCGCCCGCCAGAGCCCCGCTTCAACGCGCACCAAGATTATTCGAAATAACAACCCACCTTGATTTATCAAACACAATACTTACAAATAAAAGCCGTATACTAAAATATGGGTCATTAAATTGTCTTTTATATGATTAAAGTTTCATGTAAATACGCCCCATAGTTTTTGCGTGATTATCGTTTTTTTGTCCACGTTAGACAATACTTTACAAATTAATTACACTATGTTATTAAAATATAATTTCACATTTTCACATATCAAATTATGAATAAAATTGTCTAGTATAACATATATTTTTTTCAAAGAAATAAGACTAGAAGTTTAGACGCGATGTTCAATATAAAATCATTAAAAGTCGTTTATCTGCGCCTTAAAGCTGCTACACACGTTACCAAAAATCGTTACGATTAGACGATACAGTTCAAACTGCAACGACAACTCTATAATATGTCTGTATGAGAAAAACTGTACAGTTTGTCCGATTTAAAAAAAATGTTTTTTTTTTAAATACCGTAGAGTAGTATGGATAATTTTGGATAGATAAATGATAATGGGAAGAAACTGTGTCGAAAATCGTAACGTGTGTGCTAGTCGTTTAGTATTCGCGTGGATCGCGGTCCGAATATAAATCAAATAAGTATCACTACACATTTAGTTTCTTCAATAAACTAACATGGGAATGAGCTTCTTTTTTTCATTAGCCATTCTTTACTTACACCAAATACGATTTTTTTCTTGATTTTTCTTCCTTTTGTTTATTGTTAGTTGTTTTACCGACAACTTCGAATGCTTTGTCAGTCGAAGCCATATCTCAACGTAACGTGTTTGGCACTACGAAAACTGTGCGGTTTAAACTGTACCGTCCGATCGTTATGATTTTTGTAACGTGTGTAGCAGCTCTTAGATTAAATTTAAATGATAACCGCTTTTGGATTTTCACAAAAAAAAAGTTTTATTTTAATGGTTGTGCCAGTTATTATAGCGAACTACGACCCCATCGATGGTAAATACAACAGATTTACAACCATAAGTTCTCCCAATACAACGCCAGCGTTCCTTGTGACCTTTCACCGGACGCTCTTGATTGAACCGATACCGTCCTATAATGAGACACGGATTACCACGACTTGTTGAACCGAATATCGGCTCGAATTCTGAAAAGTTAAGAAAAGAAAATATTAATTTTCTCCACTTTCATGATCTGTTTCTCCTACATAAAAAGTTTCGGATACTATTCCAATTATTGTCCATCTGTTGATGCTCTCAAACAAAAATCATATTTGAAACTACTGCGAATGGTGAATGTTTGATTTTTCAATGACAAATCGGCACAGTGACGCATAGGACTGTTTCTCAATTAACCATTCATTATTGGCTTTGAATAAACTCAAAACTATTTCGTATTTATATAAAACAAGATTTTATATCGTGTTATTCAGATACCATTTCATCATTAACAGTTTTACACTTGAGTAAGACGAGTACGCCATTTTGGAGTCCTTGCACCTCCCCGACAGGTTATACCGATAGCTAAGTAATCAGAACCAACACAGGATTACCAATCTACGTCACACCAAAGGTAAGAACCTTGTTTAATTGAAATAGAAAATGACGTGGTGTTTGCCGACATTCAAAAGAGCCATTGTAGGTAAGAATAGCTCTCTTAGTATAATTTTTTAATAAAAGGAAAGTATTGTTACTAAGAAACAGTAACTTTATTTACGTAAGGTGTACCAACACATAGTAAAAAATACATCAAATTAATACTAGTATATTTTTCATCATCAATTTCATTACGTTGCAAATTATTATTACTTAAACTACGTAAGTATGCCATTGCCATATGCATTGATATCATATAAAATGTTATATTAAATAAAGTAGACACAATCATTCTCATTGTAAATTGACAGCTTATGACTACAGAACATTTATTACTTTGAAACATTAGGTAATTGAGGGAGTTAAGCATCCCGTCGGTACTGCGGGTTGTTCGAAAGAGACACCGCGACCTCGACACAAAGGGCTAAGAAGGAACATGAGTGGTTTTTAGTCAGTAGAAGTCTGACCCCCTTTACCACTCTGCCCAGAGCGGGTTGGGTTTTGTTTTGGGGTCTGGGAGATCATTTCATGATCTCCCAGACCCCAAAAAAAAGGGAGTTAGGCGTGGTTATGTTCTTTTTTTTGTGAAACTATAACATTATCAATAGTGAAGATAACTGATTTACATCCCAATGCCGTCCGAGTGCAGTGCCATCGCTGTTTGGACCCTTTATACAGACTACTGCGATTATATCGATAGTGACCGTAGATGATCACAGCGTTCCCACTTCTCGTCGTGCTGAACACTGGTTGTAATTCTGTAGCTGTAAATAAATATCAATGCACTGTACTATTTTGTCAACAAGGAAAACAGCATTAACAAGCTCTAACCGCCTTATTACAAAACGTAGTTAAACCTGGTTTAACTTAGACTTGGTTTATCTCGCATGACGTCTCCCTTCAATAATATTCAAAAGAAAGTGACAGCATGCGAGATAAACCAGGTCTAAGTTAAACCAGGTTGAACTACCTTTTGTAATAGAGCGGTAAAGGTTTAAGGACAAGTGACCTGCTGTGTGCACCATCACGCAACTGTCTGCGTAATGCGTAATGTTTGCAATAATCAGTCCTTACCCAGCAGTGGGAACAACAAGGATATTAAAATAGTGTTATTTGTGAGCACTTTTTATTTGAACTAATAATTAATTTCAAGAGCTCCACGAGCTTATTCCACCATCTCCCTTCTTCCATCGAGAGACTAGGCGTACTGCAGGTTATCACCCATACCTTGTCGATGTTCCACACATTCGTACGAAGCGTTTTGCTAAGTCTGTCATTATTCGTATAGCCAAGGAGTGGAACACCCTGCCTGCGTCGGTTTTCCCGAGTTCATAATATATAACCCCAATCTACACACATCAACACGGTCTAGGGATATTTCATACTCAATAAAATAACTCGAAAAGTACTGGCCGCATTGGAATCTTTAATACACCGATTTGTTTGTAATTTATCTCAGACTAATTCCAAATTCAAATTTTAGAAAATTCTTTTGTTTCGGTGGCATAAAAATGTCTTGATGTATAGGAGAGGGAATTTTCATTTGTGCGAAATTTAAAAAACAATACGAATTACGTTTAGTTACAGTTTTTTTTCATTTTTAAACGTAAGATAAAGTTAGAATTGAGGTATTGTAGCCATGCAACGCCGACATTTGACGAGGGCGGAGATGTTACGAGCTGTGGGAATGCTGGAAGCTGGATCTGTTCAGCGTAATGTTGCTGAGGCCATAGGGACCCATCAAAATGTAATTTCAAGATTGTGGACACGCTATCGTGCCACAGGTGAAGTAGCGGAGAGGCAGCGGGGGCCAAGTCGCATCACTACCCCCAGACAAGACCGATTTTTGCAAATTTCTGCGCGAGTTCAACCAAATGCAACGGCGACTCAATTGGTCCAAAGGCTGCGAGTGGAACACCAAGTGCTTGTGAGTGACCAAACTGTAAGAAGGCGACTGCATGAAAGCAATCTACGCTCTCGTAGACCACTCCGGGTCCCACCTTTACGGAGAGGCAATCGTGGACGACGATTAGAATGGGTTCGGAACCACGTGGACTAGGGCCGTGAGCAATGGTCCAATGTGCTGTTCACGGATGAATCCAGGTTCGGCTTCCATCCAGATTCACGAAGGACGCGTGTTTGGCGAGTTCCTGGACGATGGAGCCGTCTCCAGAACCCTCAGGAAGTTCACCCATACCAAGGAGGAACAATTATGGTTTGGGCAGGAATTCGTCTTGGAGGACGGACGGATCACGTTTGGGTGCGGGGCAATATGACGGAAGAACGATACGTCCAACAGGTGCTGGGGCCCGTAATCTTGCCTCACAGAACACAAATGGGGCAAGATTTCCTACTCATGCACGACAATGCCCGGGCACACACGGCGAGAACGGTAGCAGCTTGGTTACATACACATAATGTTAGGGCCTTAGACTGGCCTGCTCAATCGCCAGATCTAAATCCCATTGAGCATGCGTGGGATATGCTGCAAAGAAGAGCTCTGAAGGAAGTTCCCGAAAATTTGGCTACAGAAGATCAACTTTTTGCGCACCTCAGAAGGACATGGGACAATATTCCGCAGCAAGACATTGACAACCTTGTTCTGAGCATGCCGAATCGTTGCCGATGTGTTATGAACATCATGGGCGCTTTCTCAGACTACTAACTTCAAGTTTATAAACACAAATTAAATGATTTTTCTATTTTTTTCAGTTTTTACTCACAAATTAAAAGTTAATTCATATACGGTTTCCGTCTATGCTTCATTTTTTTTCCATAAAATCCTGAAATTTTAATCAGTACCTTAACCATTATTAAAAAATGGTAGAATATTAAATAACGTATATTTTAAATATATACATGTCATATAAATAATTAACACATTGATAGTAATTCGCTTTTTTAAAAATATCCCTAGACCGTGTTGATGTGTGTATTTAAGTCGCGAGTAAATAGGCTTCTTCTGGGTAAACTCGTTCCATCGTCGACCTCATCTCTGCCCTTAGGGCAAGATTGAGGTCAAGAGCAAGCCCATATTAAGTAAAAAAAAAAAAAAAAAATTTGTTAATAAACCAGTAATTTTTTTTTTAACAAAACAAAAATAATATCTTCCCAAGCACATAATATCTTGCTGCTCTGGATTTTAAACAGAGCTATACAGTTTTTTTTGTAGCTCATAGTAAAAATCTGATATACGTAATACGTCTGTGTAGGTAACTGTCTATGCCGTAGCCCAGTCTCAAACAACTTTCGACTAGTCCGTCAGTTAACAACGCATAATTTATCAACAATGCAAACTTATGAATAAACCATAGATTAAAGGAAAAATGAAATCATTTCATATCTTCATCCATTTAAGAGGGTATGCTACCTCAGATTAGCAACCCTATTTGTGGTGGTTCAAACTTCGCTTGTAATACTGTTAGAATAAAGTTCTAATCAGCTTGCACTACAAAGCGGTTGTTACGTCTTTCGCTGCGGCCGAATAGTGCGAAATTAGTGGTATTTTGCGATTTACAAAAAAACTATTGATTGGACTAAAAAAGTAAAACACTATGACTTTAGTTTGTTGCTTGTAGAATTATTTGGCAAAAAAATCAGAACGATGACATGTATTTTAGTATGGTTTTTACTCGTTAAAAGAAATTTTTAGAGGTATCTTCGCGATTTTTTTCTATCGAGCAAAGTTAGTTGTATTGTGTTTTCACAACACTATGGCACTAGCATATATCCTGAAGAATATCATATATTTTTCTGATGTTGATTACTGCAGTGAATCATATACTTTTACGCATTATAAAACTCGCGTTTGAGGTACCATACGCTCTTAATGATTATGCTCAGACTTATGGCTAATTATCATCTTATCAAAAGTAACAACCCTAGACCGACATCCATAGCTATATCTATTACAATACCACTGAACTTTAGCCCCTTTACAGTGACCTTGAGTATACCGGTAGTTTTCTAGAATTAGCATCGGATTCCCATGCATTGACGTACTGAATACTGGTAACAGACCTGAAACAAAACGTTAGAATGAGGCTTCTTCTAATGTCTTAACATTTAAAGGATAATTATGATCCTTTTACATACAGAACACCTATGATTCGATATACTAACGCATTTTTAACACAACGTGTTATTAAAAGTGGAATTAGTGCTGTCACTCTAAGATTCTATTTTCTGACTACATATTTATGAACAAAGAAATAGTTATGGATGAAAAAAGCAAAATTAAAAATTTTGAAAAAACCCACGACTGCTAAAAATTAATTGAAAAAAAGGATAAAATAACATAAAACACCCACCTTAAAAAACCCAAGAATGTCCGTCGGGGGCTGCCATTAAATGAACTAGTTTTGCAATGTTCAGCAGCTCCCGACGGACATTCTTGGGTTTTTTTAAGGTGGTTGTTTTATGTTATTTTATCCTTTTTTTCAATTAATTTTTAGCAGTTTTTCAAAATTTTTAATTTTGCTTTTTATTTTAAACTTTTTACTTTTATTTTTATTTTTTTATCTAAGAAAATGCACCAATCAAACCTAAACCCATAACTGAAAACTGAATCAAAATCGGACTTGTAGTTTTGGAGAAAAATGGCAACTTTGATTTGCACAAAAAATATTTGCTGCAGCGCCCCCTGGTAAGTTGTCACCGTAACACCTATCTAAGAACATGCACCAATCAACTTGAACCCATAACTGAAAACTGCATCAAAATCGGAGTAGTAGTTTTGGAGAAATATGGCAACATGTATTTGCACAAACACACAAACAAACAACCTCTCACCCCAAACGCATATACCGTCTCCGTTCCGTCGTGGGTAAAAAGAAAAACAAAATATTCAGTAAGGAACGTGCAGGATTTTTTTCTACACTTTGTCCGTCCCAGCGGACAAAATCAAATTAAGGGTTAAAACATTATTCCGGAGGTGACTGGGGTAGACCTGAGAGTGGCGGTACGGAGGCTTAAAGCCAAAAATACCGCCCCGGGGCCCGATGGCTTGCCTGGCAAAGCCTGGGCCCTGGCCTTAGACCCAGAGGCTCTTGGGCCCCGACTGGAGAGGCTCTTTAGCGCGTGCATGGAAAGAGGCCAGTTCCCGCTACGTTGAAAGACGGGGAAGCTGGTCCTCATCCAGAAGCCGGGGCGCCCTGCGGACTCGCCGTCTGCATACCGGCCCATTGTGCTGCTCGACGAGGTGGGCAAGCTCTTTGAAAGAGTAATTGCAAACCGCCTCGCCGAGCACCTTGAGGGAATGGGTCCGGATCTTGCGGATCAGCAGTTCGGCTTTCGCAAGAGGCGCTCGACGGTGGACGCCATCATGCGCGTGAGAGCCCTCACGACGGGGGATGCGGTCTCTCGGGGCGGTGTGGTCTTGGCGGTGTCTCTCGACATCGCCAACGCCTTCAACACCATGCCCTGGAGCTGCATCAGGGAGGCACTCCGGTATCACCGGGTGCCGGCCTACCTTCGTCGTGTAGTCGGGGATTACCTGTCCGACAGGACGGTAATCTACCCTGGTCAAAACGGAGAATGGAACCGGCGAGAGATGTCGTGCGGTGTTCCGCAGGGTTCGGTTCTGGGGCCGCCCCTGTGGAACATCGGTTACGACTGGGTGCTGCGTGCCGACCTCCCTGACGGCGTCAGCGTCGTCTGCTACGCGGACGATACGCTGGTGCTGGCACGGGGGGAGTCGCACGAGGCGGCGGCCGAAAATATGACACGCGGGGTTGAGATAGTCGTGGAGAGGATCCGGCAGCTGGGTCTCGAGGTGGCGCTTCACAAGTCCGAGGCCATGTGCTTCCATGGGCGTGGGAATGTGCCACCGTCGGGATCCCAACTAACGGTGGGAGGGGTTCCCATCGGCGTCGAGTGTACTATAAAGTACCTCGGACTCGTCCTCGACAGCCGGTGGAACTTCGTGGAGCACTTCCGACGTTTGGCTCCCAGACTGGAGCGGGCCGCGGCTGCCTTTAGGTGGCTCTTGCCCAATCTGGGGGGGCCAAACGCCTCCTGCCGTAGGCTGTATGCGGGGATCGTGCGGTCCATGGCCCTTTACGGGGCCCCGGTGTGGGCACGTGCCGTGAGGAAGCGGGCCGTCCACTACCTGAACGCGCCCCAAAAGGTCATGGCCGTAAGGCTAGTCCGCGGGTACCGCACGATCTCCCGCGAGGCGGCGAATCTCCTTGCCGGATTGCCGCCGTGGGATCTGGAGGCAATAGTCCTCGCGCGCCTACACGAGTGGCACGCGGAGGCGCTACACCGGGGGGTCACTCTGCTGCCGCGGCACATTGCTGCGCGGCGGACAGACCTCCGGTGCGATCTCATGGCGGCATGGAGACAGTGACTGTCGCAACCCCGTGCAGGGCACGCCACGATAGCGGCGGTAAGTCCACTCTTTGAGGAGTGGCTAGAGAGGAGCCACGGCGCCCTTACCTTCCGTCTGACGCAGGTCCTCACCGGACACGGGTGTTTCGGGAGGTACCTGCACCGAATCAGGCGGGAGGAAACGCCCGGATGCTTCCACTGCGAGGATCGACCGGAGGACACGGTGGAGCACACTGTGGAGGTGTGCCCTGCTTGGGCGGAGCCCCGCCGTGTTCTCGTAGCGGCGATCGGCGGCGGCGACCTCTCGCGTCCGGCCCTGGTGCAAGCCATGGTCCGGGGCGAGGAGGAATGGGACGCCGTCGCCTCCTTCTGCGAAGCAGTGATGCTAGCGAAGGAGGTGGCGGAACGAGAGAGGGAGACCCGTCCGGCCGTCGTCATGACGGCAACAGACCGTGTCGGCGGCGCGTTCGTGTTCCACGCGCGCCTCAAAGAGATGTCAGCAAGGAGGGGCCCGCAAGGGCCGACGCCCGTCGGGGCCGCGGATTTTTGTACTAGATTACGTGGTCTCGGCGCAAGGGCAAAGAAGGAACATGGGTTCGGTTTTTAGTCAGTAGAAGTCTGACACTCCCCTTCGCTCTGCCCAAGAGCGAGGGGGGTCATTCGATGATTTTCCACCCACCAAAAAAAAAAAGGGTTAAAACATTCAGATATTAAAAATGCTTTTAGAAATTGTCGCAATGATTATGTTCAGTCTTATGGCTAACAACTTCACTGTTAAAAGTAAAATTAGTCGATCGGCACCCGTTTTTACACCGGGTACATGTCCATCGCACTTTGGGCCCATTGCATCTTAGAACCCGATTATATCGATAAGGACCAAGAATGATGACAGGATTCCCTTTCCACGTCGTCCTACTGAAAACATAATAAAAAAAAATGCTTGAATCTATTTTCTTCTGCTATTTATTGTGACATGGCCGGGTGGAATAACTAGTAAGGTTAAAGTTATTTCTAACAAGAAATCGTATATTTATGTATAATTTACAGTAAACAGAAATCATGCTAGGTGGTTATGTTCTCTTTTATGAATAACAATGACACTGTCAATAGTTACGATAGTAGATCGGCATCCCAGTGAAACCCGGGAACATGTCCAGCGCACTTTGGTCCCTTTATAACGACTCATGCGATTATACCGATAGGGACCAAACACGATGACGTCATTCCCAAATCTTGACTTGCTGAAAACTGGCACGTAATCTGTAATAAAACAAAATAGTTTGATGATGTATAGGTACTAAAACACAATAGTGTAACATAATTTTATTTTATTTGTCAACAAACTGATGTAAACATCGAAGATTTCGGATTTTCAACGAAAAGTTCCGGAAATTACATCAATTGTCACCACACAAACAATCTGAGCCAATCTTGTTGTGTTTATTGTTGTAAGTCCCATGTCCACGGAAAGAGTAAAAACAACAAGGTCTCTATTTACAAATTATATATTATTCCACACACAAAAACAAATTAACATAGTTAAAATAATGAACCTACCTAAGTTAAGATTTACAAATACAAGCAATTACAACACAAACTATCTACTAACGAAAATCATATTGTATATAAAATAATGTACTTAATGATTGTGTATTGAACAATAATTGTTTCAAGTTTATGGGTAACGCACAGTACTATGACGTCTTAAAACAGTCCTAACTTATTCCAAATCCAGTGTGGAAAAGAGATGGCGCTAGACACCCTGTATAGTTCTGTCACGTTTCCACATTGGAGTAAGATTAAGTTAGGACTGTTTTAAGACGCCATATAAGGCACCAGGTCAGCGTGCAGCGCGGGATCAGAATCATTGAAATAGGATTATTAGTCCACACTAGTTCGAATCGGCATCGGCTGAGCTCCGAATCAAGTAATAAACAGCAGTCTTAAGACGCTGTCAATACCAAATGGCCTTGAGGATTTGTCACTGTCACACACACTGTCTATTTGTATCGGAGTAAACGAGAGCGCACTATCACTGTTACTGGGCCGGCCGGATTTTAGAAGACAATAATGAATAAATATTGATTTAAAAAAATATATGGATTATTTGTGAAATATGACTCGTCAGCGGTTTAGGTATGAATATGATGACTTCATGTTTTTAATTGCAGACCCATACGAAAAAAAAAATAAAGACATAGAACCGCTTAACGATGATTTTAAGACCAATCTTTGCAATTATTTTCTATCGAACCGATGTCGTCCAATCAACGACCATACAGCCACTAGACGCCTAATAACAGGCGACAAATGTCTGTCAACACATTAGGGCTATAAATCTTATAGCCGTCGTCAGCCACAAAGTTCGCATTAGTTTCGACCACACCTGTGAGCCGTAAACACTTCCGCACTACACCTTTGAAAATTCGAGAAAATAAACATAATATGGCCCCGTGCACAGTACGTTGGTGTGATAAAGAAAGCCGGACTTCAAGTTTCCTGAAAGACGGTATCACATTTCATCGGTAAGTTAATGGTTCCTTAATCTAAATAAAATTAATTTTCTGACATTATTTTTCGGAGTTCATCTTATACTGGTCATACTTGTATGCAGTGCACATTCTTGGAGCGCGCGTTGATGTCTTTTATGATTGCATCTCTTTCTTTTGAGAGTATTTTTTTTGCCATCTCTTTTCCTCGATTTTAAGTAAAAATAATTAGTGATGCTCCAAATCGCATGACCACCCCTGTTATCGATAAAGCAAAAAAACCTAACTATTTAAGTAAAAAATATATTGTTAGTACCTAATTAAAAATTACAACAGGATACAGCTAACAAATTGTGAAACTTTAACGATTAATTTTTAGTTAACCACACGATCCAGATTTTAAAAAAAAATGGGCAATTGCAACCAAGCGATTTTTGAATGTTCTTACATGATTCAATCATATTCAGAATAAAAAAGGTACTTAAATGCAAGTTATTTATGTAAAATGTAAATACATATTTTATTAAATACAATTAAAAAATATCGATACGTTCGTGTTTGATTTAAACCTGTCTCATCCCTATGAAATGCAATGACCTTGAAAGGGCCAATCAGAATGCAGTACCCCGTTCCCCCGCACCTCAGCGAGTTGACAGAATTTGTTTCGTGCGATAAATCAAGTATTAGGCGTCTAGTGGCTGTATGGTCGTTGCGTCCAATTAAGTATCGAGTCCATCCACGGTCTTTGAAATATGATGAATAATAACATTTTTTTTTAATGTGCTAGAACAAACAGTTTTTCTTAAAAAACTGCTTAAATAACATCAGTTTCAGCAAAATTAGGTGTTGTCAGCCCCTTAAGCTTTGCGATGCTGATCCAATGCAGTGTTTCGAAGTGTGTTGATCTTTACAGTGTTAATTCTAATGGTTATGTTCAGACCTATGGTTAACAATCTCACTGTCAATAGTAACGATAGTAGATCGACATCCCGTTGCGATTCGGGAACATGTCCATCGCACTCTGGCTCCTTTACAACGATTAACCCGATTATATCGATAGGGACCAAGGATGATGACATCATTATCGGACTTTGTCTTACTGAAAATTGGCTGCCAATCTGTAATAAAACACAAAGTTTATGTTTATTCAATTTTACTTGTATCCACAACAAAATTAATTAAAATACTCCATCAAAACGAGCATGTTACATACTACCTAAAGTTATGAATTCTGGAATGATTATAATTTAACTACAAATTAGTTGAACAATAAATTTTATTTTCTATTACTAGTTATTATGTTCAGTCCTTTGATTGAATCATACATTTGACACATAAATAAAACACTGTGTGACATATCAGTTAAGGTAACGTAAATAAATTATTGCTAAATAAGTTTGATTTATATTTTTGAAGATGTTTCTTTTTGTTTTCACATTATTATAGTTCTACTCTTAACCTGGATTTAATATATATTTTTTTATGATTTTTTACTTAGTATTTTATTTTAAAACTTAAGCATTTACGGTTCCTATATGAAAGTTTTCTCGAGTATAACGTTCTTTTAACACGGAAAACGGAAGAAATCACCGTATTCATATTTTTGTAGTAAGTAATTGTAAGTACAAACCTACAAATTAAATGATTTAAAACGACCATTATTAGTTTATTTATAAAGTAACGTAAATAAAAAAAAACGCGGATAATTTATTAATGGTTATGCACTGGTTGATATTATCTTAATCAAAAACAATGAAAGCCTTAACCAACAATTCATTTTATATCCAAACTTTCTAATTTCAACAGCATCTTCAGGAATGAATAATGTTAGATTCAATGGTTGTGTCTATAGTTAACAGCTACAATGATATTTTTGATAGTATGGACGGTCGCTTTACATCCATAATTCCGTTTAGTGCAGTGCCAGCGCATCTTGGGCCCTTTGTAGCCTGACGTAAAGTTAAACTGATGAGATCCTACGAAGAGAACGGGATTGCCGGATCTCGTTCTACTAAAATATATCCCTGCAAAATATCGAGATGATAAGTGTTTGTTTATTTTATTAACATAATGAAATGCGTGAACGAACATAGGAAGAGGTAACTATGATATAGTTTTCTTAGATTTTTGCTTATATTAAATTTAATGGAATAAAATAAAACATTTAGAAATACATTCAATTTATTTATTTAAACTTCATGCACAAACGTGGTACATAGGCGGACTTAATGCCACAAGGCATTCTCTACCAGTCAACCTTAGGGTTAAATAAGACAACATTGTGGTAGGGTACAAAATATCTAAAAAAACAACATCAACTTTATTTATTAATATAATTACTAATATTTCTTTGTTTCGTTGATGCAAAATATTACACGTTTTACCTACCATTAAATCCCTACAGCATTTTATACGTGAGTGAGTACTTAACAAACATCTACGCAACTTTGAGAGGATGTAAATCCTCACGAAGTTTCACGTTAGTGAGATACGATTTATTTATTTACAGAATTGAATTTACCGTTTATTTATTTTATCCCTTTAGGTACTTGTACAAAAATGCCTGATTTTGAAAACAGACCATTGACGTTTTAGAAATAACACGATACTAAACTACTACACTTAATTCAATGGTTGTGCGAGAAACATTGGCTAATGAAGACATCATTGAGTGTGTAGATGGTCGCTTTACAACCCAAATTCCTTTACAATTCAAATCTCCATAAACAAAAACACCTCATCTTCAAATGAATCAATCTTAAATAGTGTTAACTGGATCTTTTACCACTAGAATTAAATTGTCTGGAAGGCGCTATTGGTAAGCGTTTCGGTTTTATTGAAACCGTAGGTATACACGAAGCCACCAACAGCTGCAAATCTGTTGCCAGCGGTCTTCTATGCAGATCGCAAAAAAAAAGTTTTTTTCTAATGTAATTATTGGAAAGATCTTCTTAAAATACCAAAAAACAAGCAATAAAACTAATAATAATAATAATCCTTCCAAGCCGGTTTCGGCTACGGCGACCGCATCATCGTCATCCTACTGGCGTCTATCATGGGACAGGTACTCCAATTATAAAATCTTAACGAGTATAATAATATGCGAAAACCAGTAAGGCGAGACCATCAAACTCACGCCAAGCCCACATATACCCACAAAAATATAATTTTCACTTCTCATGCTCTGAAAGTGCTTATTTGTGCAGGCTATATATATAGGCTGCACAAAATCACAAGTGCGCAAGGGCATTAACGTATCTACTCATAAATGTATCTTTAATAAGGCAAAGAAAATGAGCCATACAGCCAAACACAATAAGAAGTTCATAGATAGAATTTGTTATTTTATAATATTTACTTTAATTTATTTGCCTTATGTGTTTTTTAAGACTTAAAAGATATTAAAATTTAAATTCAAGTAAGGTAAGTTATTTAATTAATTAATGAAAATTATTATTACAAAATTAATTTAATAGTAGGCTTTATAGGTCTGCAAGTCTAATATCAATTTCGTAAGATTAAAAAAAACACAATTTCCTTCAGTATTCAAAACTGTACAAATTTTACTTTAATTGCTTTTCGTCCCATATTTTTAAAATAAAATATCACTCGTAATAATTATTTTATTTTATTTGACACTACATTGTTTTAAATAACAGTTACAAAGTTCTAGAAAATTAATTAGTGGGGTGTACCGTGTAGGGCACGTTAACATTTGTCGGTTTTATCCGACTGTGGCACTAGAAAGGTTTAACTTAAAATAAGACGTAAATACGTTTAATAATAAACCAGGTATTTATTGGACCTAAAAATATTTATGTGCATACAAAAAGAAAAACACTTTTGTCTGGTGCACTGAAGTAGTATATAATATCCTATATGTTATCGCGTATTTCTTTGATGTTTCTGATAAGTATTCCTTTATCGTTTATTATTAAGTCCTAGAAGTTTTTAGAATCAACAACAAATCTACCAAAAAGCTATACAAGATAATTTACTATATAATCGCGTTTAAAATTCTTCAAAGTTTCTACGTCTGTCTACAGAATTGACAATACGCCGCTTGACGCCGTCGCCAGTCGTCAGTCCAATACATCTATACTTCTATACTATCAATACTAATATTATAAAGAGGTGTTTGTGTGTTTGTATATTTGTTAAATTGTAAGGGGTAATCTCGGGATCTACTGAACCGATTTTAAAAATTATTTCACCAATAGAAAGCCACATTATTGCTGAGTGTCATAGGCTACTTTTTATCCCTGTATTCCCACGGGAACGGGATCTACGCGGGTGAAACCGCGGGACGTCCGCTAGTTGTTTATATTTCCATCGCAGACAGAATGACACAATGTCTAGTTCTCAGTAATTATCGTGATTACAAAAGCCGCACTGTTTAACAATAAATAATTTATTTTTTACTATTACTTGCCCAGATAATGTTGTCTTATAATGATAATTACACTCGAAAATAAACACCGTTACGGATAAAATAACTAGGAGGTGGATGAAAATGATCCAGATTACAGGATGTCACGCAACTCTTGTCTTTTGTAATGACGAAACGAGCTTTGCAGTTTCTTATTGTGCATCTAAAAATATTAGTTGCTTTACTTTGACCACCGAAATAAAATGTGTATCCTTGTATGATGGCTATCTCTTTTCCATTCTGTTTAAGGTACCATTTTATTGCTGAAAATAAACGAGTATGATTATGAGTATTTGTTAAAATATTTTAAAACGAAAAAATAACCTAGAAAGATCATGATCGTCATATTGACGTTATTTAGGATATCCATTGACGTTGATGTACAATTATTGTTATGTGTAATATAGAAAACACAGATAATATTTATAAGCTTTTAATTATTTTAAGCAGAGAAACATTTTGTACAAATGATGTTTTTTTTAATATGTTTTATACATTTTCCACAAACTGATTTCTTGCATGTGTCACAAAAGTAAGACGTTTTATTTCTTTTACATTTCGTATTTATTTGACAAGTTCGTCTTTTATTCGACCGCGTGTCTTCTACTTCCATTTTTATATTTTCAGGATCAGTCATTAGACGAGCTGGGCCTGGGCAAATCAGAAACAAGCTGGAGTAAGAAACTGTGCAAGGAAATATTATTTTGACAGCTATATCTAAAATATTATAAAATGTTTGCATTGGGCCATCTACGAGTACCAACTCTCACGGAATATTTCCGTGCTATTTGGTCCAAAATATTGACACCAAAAGTTGCATTATAAAATTCCACAGTTTTGGGAATTTTCTTTTTCCCTGCACCAATTTGAAAAGTCGGATGTAGAGTGCTGAGAATCATAACATTTCTATTAGGCACAACAATAATATGTTGAGCGATAAGGTAAACAAAATATTTCTAAATACCCTCAAGTATCAAAGTTAATCAAGCCCTTTGTATTAGGTCATTTTGACGATAGTGGTCTTTGTAGATATTGCTCGTTGTAATTCCAGAACTAATTAAGATAACAACATTATAATTATGTCAATAGGGTGTTTAAAACCACAAAATCACATACGAAGTCACAGAGTGTCATGTTGCAACAAGCCGTAACTTTAAAAATATTAACATTTTACTTCACAAAATCGTCAATTTGACGACTTTGGTCTTTCTAGTGTTCAAGGAAATAAATACATGAAATCTTAATTAATTATTTATTTATTTGAAACTACTCAACATTTAATAACTAGAAACATCCAATAACATTTATGTGAGTACCTAAATGAAAACCAAAAAAATATGTCTCAAAATATATAACAAAGCTGTTAATAAAACTTACTTAATTTTTTAATAATTTTTGACGGTATTCTTCTTCTTCTTCTTATCAGTGAGTTTGTTCTGTGTCAACATGCCCTTTAAAATCTAATCAAAAGCCATTTGATCTAATTAGGCTGAAAATCAGTACTTTTTGAACGACAAAGTTTAAATGAGACAATCTTCCAACGCTTACCCTTCGCCACTTCGAAGAAGAAGAAGTGTCGGAACAAATCCCCAGCAACACATCTCTACATGATGATGCTAAACCATATTAATAATAAATATTTTTATTGACACAAGAAAAAAAGTTATACATTTCGATTTGAAACCCTGACTCCTGTGCTAGGTGAGACCTTTGTTACAGAAGTCATCATATTGATTCGTTCATATACTCTAAAGTTTTGATTATTTCGGGATCGATTTATGTTTAATGGCGATTACGCCGACCTCTATTATCTACCAAGGCATTGCTAACGGTCTCACTTGATTTTGACATTGCGGTTCTTATCATATTTGGTCCACAGCTAAGAGTATTCAAAAACATCTGTTTGCAAACAATTAACTTTAAATGATTGTCTTGAGTACAAGGCAAATGATAAATGTATGTAAATAACTTCTGAGATTCATGTTCTGTAGTTGTTCTTTTTTTATTTCTTTTAACAACATTGTTACTAATAAAACCATACTGTTTAGAATGGTCGCCGATTTCCCAAAACTTTTTAAATATTTCACATCTTGTGCCCTCATCTAGTTTTTGAAAACATTTTAGTTTACATGTGATTTGACATGGTTCACCCATTTTCTTTTCCGATCGCATCTTACCACTTCGACTATAGTATGACTTTCCCGTATCCTTCAGTCTTTTCCTCTTTGAATCTAACGATTCATGACATAAATTTTCTCGCAATCTTCCGCTGTGCCTTTTTTTGCAAAATTTTCTTTTCCTGGAGTTTAATGCATCATAAACCTTATCTGATGAGTATTGTGAATTTGGAGAGGACACTTTGTCATCCGTCAGCAAAGAAGCAACTGATGGGATTGGTTCTTCATCACCAAAATTTAATATCTCACCAGCTTCAAATGGCAACGGAGAACCTGAAAGCAAAAAATGCATTAGTAACTACACTATTTGGTACAAGTAATGTGGGAGTAGCTACTAAACAAACAATAAGCTACTTAAACGCATTTCGGTGTGCAAAAATGGCACATAAATCAATTAACAATTTGGCATTCTACCCAATAATGTAATACCAATCAAGTAATTTGAATTTCTAACATATTGACGTTATTTAGGATATCCAGTGACGTTGATGTCAAACTATTGTTAGGTGTAATATAATAGAAAACACAGATAATATTTATAAGCTTTTAATTATTTTAAGCAGAGAAACATTTTGTACAAATTATGTTTTTTTTTTAATATGTTTTATACATTTTCCACAAACTGATTTCTTGCATGTGTCACAAAAGTAAGACGTTTCATTTCTTTTACATTTTGTATTTATTTGACAAGTTCGTCTTTTATTCGACCGCGTGTCTTCTACCTACTTCCATTTTTACATTTTCAGGATCAGTCATTAGACGAGCTGGGCCTGGGGCCGTATTTTTGAATCAATAGAATTCCAAATCGTGTACGAAATCGCAGAATTCGTATGCGAATCCGTACGAAATCGCTATTTTTGAATATTCATACCCGTGAATTTTGCAACGAGTGGTCCGACCCACTCGTTTCCGATATTCTACCAGTAGAAATGACGGAAATGACGTGATGAATTCTGCGAATTCGTACACGATTTGGATTCTATTGATTCAAAAATCAGGGGCCTGGGCCTGGGCAAATCAAAAACAAGCTGGAGTAAGAAACTGTGCCAGGAAATATTATTTTGACAGCTATATCTAAAATTTTATAAAATGTTTGCATTGGGCCATCTACGAGTACCAACTCTCACGGAATATTTCCGTGCTATTTGGTCCAAAATATTGACACCAAAAGTTGCATTATAAAATTCCACAGTTTCGGGAATTTTCTTTTTCCCTGCGCACCAATTTGAAAAGTCGGATGTAGAGTGCTGAGAATCATAACATTTCTATTAGGCACAACAATAATATGTTGAGCGATAAGGTAAACAAAATATTTCTAAGTACCCTCAAGTATCAAAGTTAATCAAGCCCTTTGTATTAGGTCATTTTGACGATAGTGGTCTTTGTAGATATTGCTCGTTGTAATTCCAGAACTAATTAAGATAACAACATTATAATTATGTCAATAGGGTGTTTAAAACCACAAAATCACATACGAAGTCACAGAGTGTCATGTTGCAACAAGCCGTAACTTTAAAAATATTAACATTTTACTTCACAAAATCGTCAATTTGACGACTTTGGTCTTTCTAGTGTTCAAGGAAATAAATACATGAAATCTTAATTAATTATTTATTTATTTGAAACTACTCAACATTTAATAACTAGAAACATCCAATAACATTTATGTGAATACCTAAATGAAAACCAAAAAAATATGTCACAAAATATATGTATAACAAAGCTGTTAATAAAACTTACTTAATTTTTTAATAATTTTTGAAGGTATTCTTCTTCTTCTTCTTATCAGTGAGTTTGTTCTGTGTCAACATGCCCTTTAAAATCTAATCAAAAGCCATTTGATCTAATTAGGCTGAAAATCAGTACTTTTTGAACGACAAAGTTTAAATGAGACAATCTTCCAACGCTTACCCTTCGCCACTTCGAAGAAGAAGAAGTGTCGGAACAAATCCCCAGCAACACATCTCTACATGATGATGCTAAACTATATTGATTCGTTCATATACTCTAAAGTTTTGATTATTTCGGGATCGATTTATGTTTAATGGCGATTACGCCGACCTCTATTATCTACCAAGGCATTGCTAGCGGTCTCACTTGATTTTGACATTGCGGTTCTTATCATCTTTGGTCCACAGCTAAGAGTATTCAAAAACATCTGTTTGCAAACAATTAACTTCAAATTTTGATTGTCTTGAGTACAAGGCAAATGATAAATGTATGTAAATAACCTCTGAGATTCATGTTCTGTAGTTGTTCTTTTTTTATTTCTTTTAACAACATTGTTACTAATAAAACCATACTGTTTAGAATGGTCGCCGATTTCCCAAAACTTTTTAAATATTTCACATCTTGTGCCCTCATCTAGTTTTTGAAAACATTTTAGTTTACATGTGATTTGACATGGTTCACCCATTTTCTTTTCCGATCGCATCTTACCACTTCGACTATAGTATGACTTTCCCGTATCCTTCAGTCTTTTTCTCTTTGAATCGACCGATTCATGACATAATTTTTCTCGTAATCTTCCGCTGTGCCTTTTTTTGCTAAATTTTCTTTTCCTGGAGTTCAATGCATCATAAACCTCTCCTGAAGAGTATTGTGAATTTGGAGAGGACACTTTGTCATCCGTCAGCAAAGAAGCAACTGATGGGATTGGTTCTTCATCACCAAAATTTAATATCTCACCAGCTTCAAATGGCAACGGAGAAGCTGAAAGCAAAAAATTTATTAGTAACTACACTATTTGGTACGAGTAATGTGGGAGTAGCTACTTAACAAACAATAAGCTACTTAAACGCATTTCGGTGTGCAAAAATGGCACATAAATCAATTAGCAATTTGGCATTCTACCCAATAATGTAACACCAATCAAGTAATTTGAATTTCTAACTGAAAAACAACTATAAAGTAAAGTATGGTCAATGTGTCTGTTTTTAAAATAAAACGCGTATATGGACCAAAGTACCACATTAGCCCTTCTATCCAGAATTCGTGTTTTTTTTTTATTAAACATACCTATTATAATTAACTACGAATTAAAAATCAATGCTATTATCACGCACACAAAATTAAATATACTGTAAATAAAAAAGTTCGGTGTGTGTATTTATGTCAATTTTATAACCTAGTCCATCACTTGATATCTTCAGAGGATTCCGCGGAGTCAGTAATAATAGAAAATGGTTCTCTGATTGCTGTCAGATACGTAGAAGAGTTTTAAATGAGCTGGTCCTTTCTTAGTGAATATTGGTGCAAATTCCATTTTTATGCATGATAATGCGCGACCACATACTGCTCGTTTGCAGTGAAATGCCCGTGCTCGCAGCCCATACTTAAATCCTATAGAACAAGCATGGGACGATCTCGGGAGATGCGTGAGACAACGCTCACGTTACCTTAGACGAGTTATAGAATGCGCTAGTGGAAGAATGGGTAAACATAGACCAAAATCATATTAAAAATTCGGTAAATCATCCAAATCGTCTTAATGAAGTGATACGCTTTCGTGTCATCATCATCATCATCAGCCTATTGCAATCCACTGCTGGATATAGGCCTCTTTAATCTTACGCCACTCAACTCGATTTCCGGCAACTCTCATCCAGCTCGCTTCGCTTTCATGTAGGAAATACTAAATTGACAAAAATCTTTTATTTTTTAAGATTAAAGTATATTTTTGGTGTCGTAACCTAGAAGCAAAATTTTCTGATTTTTTAGTATTTAATTAAGGTACAAGTTGGTACTGTTTTAAGCTTTCACGGTTCATAACTATATCTCAAAACAAATTAAAATCACGGAAGATATCCCGTAAGTGACATTTTAAATACAAGTTGGTAGTTGGTAGACGCCCACGGAGCATACATAGGTACGTATTCGTTGTCTTACTACGACCGGTTTTCAAGCCGAACGTGTAACCTTGTACTACAGCTATCTCTTCACCATTTTTAATGGGAAAACCTTAGAACTGACAAACAGTGACAGGTGTAGTAAAGTTATAGTAAATCCATAGCTATGTAACTAAAATTTTATTGACGCGAAGATACAAGTCTGTTCGTCACTGTGAACTTAGCATCTCAAGTATTAGCATCTCAACAAATAACTTGAGTTCTGCTTGCATCCAGCATAGTTCCATAGTTCCTGATAGTTTATAACGATTGTTCAATTCATTTGCCCTGAAAAATCCAATTTTAAAAATGAGATGCCAACTTCACATTGACATCGCAGCATCTCATCATATTAAAGGTTTTTCATGATCAAGGAGTTGTTTTAAACATAGTTCTATACCTCCTGATTGATTGTAACAATAGTTCTGTTCCTTAACCGTCAAAATAGCAATTTTGAAAATGAGATGCTAACTTCCTACATGACGTCATAGCATCTCACAGTATTTTCAGTGTTTTAACACCAAGGAGTGGTATTAAGCATAGTTCTATATACCCTGATTAATTTTAAGCAGTGTTCCGCCAATTTGCCGCCAAAGTCGCGACGCGACGCGAGAAAAACCAAAAACCGTGTCAAGTTAGCTTTGGTTACAATTAACTGACAGTTCTGCCCAGCATCTCAGCCGTTTTCGTTACCTACGCTATAAATACGTCCAATGCTGCAGTAGTCCGCTTTCAAAACACACCACACTACACAGTTTAGCGAGAAAAACCAAAAACCGTGTCAGGTTGGCTTTAGTTACAATTAACTGACAGTTCTGCCCAGCATCTCAGCCTTTTTCATTACCAATAGAATAAATACGGCTTCTACTGCTGTATAACGCTTTCAAGACACACCACACTACAAGTTGTAGCGAAAAACATAAAACCAAAAAAAAGTTTTGACCTTTTACTGACAGTTCTGCCCAGCATCTCAGCCGTTTTCATTACCTACGCTATAAATACGTCCAATGCTGCAGTACTCCGCTTTCAAAACACACCACACTACACATTTTAGCGAGAAAAAGAAAAACCAAAAACCGTGTCAGGTTGGCTTTAGTTACATTTAACTGATAGTTCTGCCCAGCATCTCAGCCTTTTTGATTACCAATGTTATAAATACGCCTACTACTGCTGTATAACGCTTTCAGGACACACCACACTACAAGTTGTAGCGAAAATAAAAATAAAAAAACTAATAAAAAATGTTGACCATTTACTGACAGTTCTGCCCAGCATCTCAGCCGTTTTCGTTACCTACGCTATAAATACGTCCAATACTGCAGTATTCCGCTTTCAAAACACACCACACTACACATTTTAGGGAGAAAAACCAAAAACCGTGTCAGGTTGGCTTTAGTTACATTTAACTGATAGTTCTGCCCAGCATCTCAGCCTTTTTGATTACCAATGTTATAAATACGCCTACTACTGCTGTATAACGCTTTCAGGACACACCACACTACAAGTTGTAGCGAAAAACATAAAACCAAAAAAAAAGTTTTGACCTTTTACTGACAGTTCTGCCCAGCATCTCAGCCGTTTTCATTACCTACGCTATAAATACGTCCAATACTGCAGTATTCCGCTTTCAAAACACACCACACTACACATTTTAGCGAGGTAAAACAAAAACCGTGTCAGGTTGGCTTTAGTTACATTTAACTGATAGTTCTGCCCAGCATCTCAGCCTTTTTGATTACTAATGTTATAAATACGCCTACTACTGCTGTATAACGCTTTCAGGACACACCACACTACAAGTTGTAGCGAAAAACATAAAACCAAAAAAAAAGTTTTGGCCTTTTACTGACAGTTCTGCCCAGCATCTCAGCCGTTTTCATTACCTACGCTATAAATACGTCCAATGCTGCAGTACTCCGCTTTCAAAACACACCACACTACACATTTTAGGGAGAAAAACCAAAAACCGTGTCAGGTTGGCTTTAGTTACATTTTTAAACTGATAGTTCTGCCCAGCATCTCAGCCTTTTTGATTACCAATGTTATAAATACGCCTACTACTGCTGTATAACGCTTTCAGGACACACCACACTACAAGTTGTAGCGAAAAACATAAAACCAAAAAAAAAGTTTTGACCTTTTACTGACAGTTCTGCCCAGCATCTCAGCCGTTTTCATTACCTACGCTATAAATACGTCCAATACTGCAGTATTCCGCTTTCAAAACACACCACACTACACATTTTAGCGAGGTAAAACAAAAACCGTGTCAGGTTGGCTTTAGTTACATTTAACTGATAGTTCTGCCCAGCATCTCAGCCTTTTTGATTACCAATGTTATAAATACGCCTACTACTGCTGTATAACGCTTTCAGGACACACCACACTACAAGTTGTAGCGAAAAACATAAAACCAAAAAAAAAGTTTTGACCTTTTACTGACAGTTCTGCCCAGCATCTCAGCCGTTTTCATTACCTACGCTATAAATACGTCCAATACTGCAGTATTCCGCTTTCAAAACACACCACACTACACATTTTAGCGAGAAAAAACAAAAACCGTGTCAGGTTGGCTTTAGTTACATTTAACTGATAGTTCTGCCCAGCATCTCAGCCTTTTTGATTACCAATGTTATAAATACGCCTACTACTGCTGTATAACGCTTTCAGGACACACCACACTACAAGTTGTAGCGAAAAACATAAAACCAAAAAAAAAGTTTTGACCTTTTACTGACAGTTCTGCCCAGCATCTCAGCCGTTTTCATTACCTACGCTATAAATACGTCCAATACTGCAGTATTCCGCTTTCAAAACACACCACACTACACATTTTAGCGAGAAAAACCAAAAACCGTGTCAGGTTGGCTTTAGTTACATTTAACTGATAGTTCTGCCCAGCATCTCAGCCTTTTTGATTACCAATGTTATAAATACGCCTACTACTGCTGTATAACGCTTTCAGGACACACCACACTACAAGTTGTAGCGAAAAACATAAAACCAAAAAAAAAGTTTTGACCTTTTACTGACAGTTCTGCCCAGCATCTCAGCCGTTTTCGTTACCTACGCTATAAATACGTCCAATACTGCAGTATTCCGCTTTCAAAACACACCACACTACACATTTTAGCGAGAAAAACCAAAAACCGTGTCAGGTTGGCTTTAGTTACATTTAACTGATAGTTCTGCCCAGCATCTCAGCCTTTTTGATTACCAATGTTATAAATACGCCTACTACTGCTGTATAACGCTTTCAGGACACACCACACTACAAGTTGTAGCGAAAAACATAAAACCAAAAAAAAAGTTTTGACCTTTTACTGACAGTTCTGCCCAGCATCTCAGCCGTTTTCATTACCTACGCTATAAATACGTCCAATACTGCAGTATTCCGCTTTCAAAACACACCACACTACACATTTTAGCGAGAAAAACCAAAAACCGTGTCAGGTTGGCTTTAGTTACATTTAACTGATAGTTCTGCCCAGCATCTCAGCCTTTTTGATTACCAATGTTATAAATACGCCTACTACTGCTGTATAACGCTTTCAGGACACACCACACTACAAGTTGTAGCGAAAAACATAAAACCAAAAAAAAAGTTTTGACCTTTTACTGACAGTTCTGCCCAGCATCTCAGCCGTTTTCATTACCTACGCTATAAATACGTCCAATACTGCAGTATTCCGCTTTCAAAACACACCACACTACACATTTTAGCGAGAAAAACCAAAAACCGTGTCAGGTTGGCTTTAGTTACATTTAACTGATAGTTCTGCCCAGCATCTCAGCCTTTTTGATTACCAATGTTATAAATACGCCTACTACTGCTGTATAACGCTTTCAGGACACACCACACTACAAGTTGTAGCGAAAAACATAAAACCAAAAAAAAAGTTTTGACCTTTTACTGACAGTTCTGCCCAGCATCTCAGCCGTTTTCATTACCTACGCTATAAATACGTCCAATACTGCAGTATTCCGCTTTCAAAACACACCACACTACACATTTTAGCGAGAAAAAACAAAAACCGTGTCAGGTTGGCTTTAGTTACATTTAACTGATAGTTCTGCCCAGCATCTCAGCCTTTTTGATTACCAATGTTATAAATACGCCTACTACTGCTGTATAACGCTTTCAGGACACACCACACTACAAGTTGTAGCGAAAAACATAAAACCAAAAAAAAAGTTTTGACCTTTTACTGACAGTTCTGCCCAGCATCTCAGCCGTTTTCATTACCTACGCTATAAATACGTCCAATACTGCAGTATTCCGCTTTCAAAACACACCACACTACACATTTTAGCGAGAAAAACCAAAAACCGTGTCAGGTTGGCTTTAGTTACATTTAACTGATAGTTCTGCCCAGCATCTCAGCCTTTTTGATTACCAATGTTATAAATACGCCTACTACTGCTGTATAACGCTTTCAGGACACACCACACTACAAGTTGTAGCGAAAAACATAAAACCAAAAAAAAAGTTTTGACCTTTTACTGACAGTTCTGCCCAGCATCTCAGCCGTTTTCATTACCTACGCTATAAATACGTCCAATACTGCAGTATTCCGCTTTCAAAACACACCACACTACACATTTTAGCGAGGTAAAACAAAAACCGTGTCAGGTTGGCTTTAGTTACATTTAACTGATAGTTCTGCCCAGCATCTCAGCCTTTTTGATTACCAATGTTATAAATACGCCTACTACTGCTGTATAACGCTTTCAGGACACACCACACTACAAGTTGTAGCGAAAAACATAAAACCAAAAAAAAAGTTTTGACCTTTTACTGACAGTTCTGCCCAGCATCTCAGCCGTTTTCATTACCTACGCTATAAATACGTCCAATACTGCAGTATTCCGCTTTCAAAACACACCACACTACACATTTTAGCGAGAAAAACCAAAAACCGTGTCAGGATGGCTTTAGTTACATTTAACTGATAGTTCTGCCCAGCATCTCAGCCTTTTTGATTACCAATGTTATAAATACGCCTACTACTGCTGTATAACGCTTTCAGGACACACCACAGTAATAGTTGTAGAGAAAAACAAAAAACCAAAAAAAAAGTTTTGACCTTTTACTGACAGTTCTGCCCAGCATCTCAGCCGTTTTCGTTACCTACGCTATAAATACGTCCATTACTGCAGTATTCCGCTTTCCAAACATACCACACTACACATTTTAGCGAGAAAAACCAAAAACCGTGTCAGGTTGGCTTTAGTTACATTTAACTGATAGTTCTGCCCAGCATCTCAGCCTTTTTGATTACCAATGTTATAAATACGCCTACTACTGCTGTATAACGCTTTCAGGACACACCACACTACAAGTTGTAGCGAAAAACATAAAACCAAAAAAAAAGTTTTGACCTTTTACTGACAGTTCTGCCCAGCATCTCAGCCGTTTTCATTACCTACGCTATAAATACGTCCGATACTGCAGTATTCCGCTTTCAAAACACACCACACTACACATTTTAGCGAGAAAAAACAAAAACCGTGTCAGGTTGGCTTTAGTTACATTTAACTGATAGTTCTGCCCAGCATCTCAGCCTTTTTGATTACCAATGTTATAAATACGCCTACTACTGCTGTATAACGCTTTCAGGACACACCACACTACAAGTTGTAGCGAAAAACATAAAACCAAAAAAAAAGTTTTGACCTTTTACTGACAGTTCTGCCCAGCATCTCAGCCGTTTTCATTACCTACGCTATAAATACGTCCAATACTGCAGTATTCCGCTTTCAAAACACACCACACTACACATTTTAGCGAGAAAAACCAAAAACCGTGTCAGGTTGGCTTTAGTTACATTTAACTGATAGTTCTGCCCAGCATCTCAGCCTTTTTGATTACCAATGTTATAAATACGCCTACTACTGCTGTATAACGCTTTCAGGACACACCACACTACAAGTTGTAGCGAAAAACATAAAACCAAAAAAAAAGTTTTGACCTTTTACTGACAGTTCTGCCCAGCATCTCAGCCGTTTTCATTACCTACGCTATAAATACGTCCAATACTGCAGTATTCCGCTTTCAAAACACACCACACTACACATTTTAGCGAGAAAAACCAAAAACCGTGTCAGGTTGGCTTTAGTTACATTTAACTGATAGTTCTGCCCAGCATCTCAGCCTTTTTGATTACCAATGTTATAAATACGCCTACTACTGCTGTATAACGCTTTCAGGACACACCACACTACAAGTTGTAGCGAAAAACATAAAACCAAAAAAAAAGTTTTGACCTTTTACTGACAGTTCTGCCCAGCATCTCAGCCGTTTTCATTACCTACGCTATAAATACGTCCAATACTGCAGTATTCCGCTTTCAAAACACACCACACTACACATTTTAGCGAGGTAAAACAAAAACCGTGTCAGGTTGGCTTTAGTTACATTTAACTGATAGTTCTGCCCAGCATCTCAGCCTTTTTGATTACCAATGTTATAAATACGCCTACTACTGCTGTATAACGCTTTCAGGACACACCACACTACAAGTTGTAGCGAAAAACATAAAACCAAAAAAAAAGTTTTGACCTTTTACTGACAGTTCTGCCCAGCATCTCAGCCGTTTTCATTACCTACGCTATAAATACGTCCAATACTGCAGTATTCCGCTTTCAAAACACACCACACTACACATTTTAGCGAGAAAAAACAAAAACCGTGTCAGGTTGGCTTTAGTTACATTTAACTGATAGTTCTGCCCAGCATCTCAGCCTTTTTGATTACCAATGTTATAAGTACGCCTACTACTGCTGTATAACGCTTTCAGGACACACCACACTACAAGTTGTAGCGAAAAACATAAAACCAAAAAAAAAGTTTTGACCTTTTACTGACAGTTCTGCCCAGCATCTCAGCCGTTTTCATTACCTACGCTATAAATACGTCCAATACTGCAGTATTCCGCTTTCAAAACACACCACACTACACATTTTAGCGAGAAAAAACAAAAACCGTGTCAGGTTGGCTTTAGTTACATTTAACTGATAGTTCTGCCCAGCATCTCAGCCTTTTTGATTACCAATGTTATAAATACGCCTACTACTGCTGTATAACGCTTTCAGGACACACCACACTACAAGTTGTAGCGAAAATAAAAATAAAAAAACTAATAAAAAATGTTGACCATTTACTGACAGTTCTGCCCAGCATCTCAGCCGTTTTCGTTACCTACGCTATAAATACGTCCAATACTGCAGTATTCCGCTTTCAAAACACACCACACTACACATTTTAGCGAGAAAAACCAAAAACCGTGTCAGGTTGGCTTTAGTTACATTTAACTGATAGTTCTGCCCAGCATCTCAGCCTTTTTGATTACCAATGTTATAAATACGCCTACTACTGCTGTATAACGCTTTCAGGACACACCACACTACAAGTTGTAGCGAAAAACATAAAACCAAAAAAAAAGTTTTGACCTTTTACTGACAGTTCTGCCCAGCATCTCAGCCGTTTTCATTACCTACGCTATAAATACGTCCAATGCTGCAGTACTCCGCTTTCAAAACACACCACACTACACATTTTAGCGAGAAAAACCAAAAACCGTGTCAGGTTGGCTTTAGTTACATTTAACTGATAGTTCTGCCCAGCATCTCAGCCTTTTTGATTACCAATGTTATAAATACGCCTACTACTGCTGTATAACGCTTTCAGGACACACCACACTACAAGTTGTAGCGGAAAACATAAAACCAAAAAAAAAGTTTTGACCTTTTACTGACAGTTCTGCCCAGCATCTCAGCCGTTTTCATTACCTACGCTATAAATACGTTCAATGCTAAAGTACTCCGCTTTCAAAACACCACAGCAATCATTTTTCATGCAAATCAAAGTTGCCATTTTTCTCCAAAACTAATAGTCCGATTTTGATGAAATTTTCAGTTAAAGGTTTGGGTTTGATTGGTGCATGTTCTTCGATAGGTTTTACGGTGATAACTCACCAGGGGGCGTTGCAGTAATCATTTGTTTGTGCAAAACCAAAGCTACTACTGTCCGGTTTTAATGCAGTTTGTTGGTGATTATTGAGGGTCCTTAAATAGATGTTATGGTAGTAACTCACTAGAGGGATGCTGCAGATATATTTTACATTAGTCACTACACATTACAGACACACTCGACATAAAGTGGAGCAAAAGACGAAGGCAACTTTAAACGACGAAAATTTGTTGTGAACTCGTTCTGTAGCAGAGGCGTATCTTCCTTAAGGTCATTCGGGCGAACACCCAGGGCGGCGCGTTATATTTGTTTATGCTCTCTCAAAAGTTTAAATAAAAAGCAAAATTAAAACCCACGAAGGTTTAAAAGTACTTAATTGAAAAAAGGATAAAATAATATATAAACACCTCATCATCATCATCATTTCAGCCAAAAGACGTCCACTGCTGAACATAGGCCTCCCCCAGGCGTCGCCACATTGACCGGTCCCGTGCGTCTCTCATCCAGCGGGTTCCTGCAACCTTGACCAGGTCATCGGTCCACCTAGTGGGAGGCCTTCCAACGCAACGTCTTCCGGTTCGCGGTTGCCATTCGAGAACTTTTCGGCCCCATCGGCCATCCGTTCTGCGAGCAATGTGCCCTGCCCATTGCCACTTAAGTCTGGCGATTCTTCGGGCTACGTCGGTAACCTTGGTTCTCATGCGGATGTCCTCATCCATTTCTGATTCGATCACGCAAGGAAACTCCGAGCGTAGCCCTCTCCATTGCCCTTTGGGTGACTTTGAGCTTTCTGATAAGGCCCATTGTGAGCGACCACATTTCGGTCCCGTATGTAATCACTGGCAACACACACTGGTCATAGACTTTCGTCTTGAGATACTGGGGTAAGTTGGACGAGAAGATACCGCGCAGCTTCCCGAACGCTGCCCAGCCGAGTCGGATTCGACGATTGACCTCTTTCTCGAAGTTAAATCTACCCAACTGGACCGTTTGTCCCAGGTAGACATAATCGTCCACAACTTCGAGCGTAGAGTCTCCGATCTTGATAGGAGTGGGTGTTACATGAACATTCGACATAACCTTGGTTTTGTCCATGTTCATTTTAAGACCCATTCTTTCAGAAGCTCTACTGAGGTCATCAAGTATTTTACTGAGGTCTTCCATGGTCTCAGCCATGACCATTATATCGTCGGCAAACCGAAGGTGAGTGATGTACTCGCCGTTGACATTGATGCCAAGTCCTTTCCAATCCAGAAACTTGAAGACATCCTCCAATGCAGCGGTGAACAGTTTCGGAGATATGACGTCTCCCTGTCTCACACCGCGCTGCAGAAGGATAGGTTCCGTGGTCTGGTCCTGAAGTCGGACTGACATGGTGGCGTTTTTGTACAAACACTTCAACACCTCGATGTACCGGTAGTCAATTTGGCACCGTTGGAGAGACTGCAGTACAGCCCAAGTCTCGATCGAATCGAAGGCTTTCTCGTAGTCCACAAACGCTAAACAGAGAGGCAGGTTATACTCTTCGGTCTTCTGTATAACTTGCCGCAGCGTATGTATGTGGTCTACGGTACTGAAGCCTTTTCGGAATCCGGCTTGTTCGGGAGGCTGGAAATCGTCGAACCTGCGTGCGAGACGATTCGTGATGACTCTTGAAAACAACTTGTAGACATGGCTTAGAAGTGAGACACCTGCCTTAAATTAACTCATGAATATCCGTCGGGGGCTGCCGATAAATGAACCATTTTTACAATGTTCAGCCCCCGACGGATATTCTTGAGGTTTTTTCAAAATTTTTAATTTTGCTTTTTTTGTATTTTAGTTTTTTTTTTGCTGTTTTGTATTTTATAGTTTTTTTTTTGCTGTTTTGTATTTTATAGTTTTTTTTTCGTCTTATTTTATGATTGATGAACACCCGTATTTTTTAAAGCTCTTTGCCCGCGTACGTATACACCACCAGATGTGGCATTACATTTTTATTGGGCACCACGCTTGTGCGAGTATTGTGCATATCGTCATACTCGTGCCAATACACTCCCGATTTAACGTAACCTACGTAGTGACCAGGGATATAGTGCACTAGGCCGGCTAGACGATATATCTGGTGCTGTACCGTAACAGTCTCGGCGATTGATTCTAGTGTGTGACGAAGGCTTCTATTCCTAGTCGGGTACGTTTCGTCGGTTAAAACTGTCGTGTCTAGCATCAAGTGTGGTCCATACACTTTTTCGTCCTGGATGGACCTGTTGCACTTCCTACAAGTCCGTTTAGTGGAATGCCCCAGGTCGATGGCTTTTTGCATAAAACTAAAGCCCTCGCAAAGTAAAACATCGACATTAATGCCAAGGAGAGCATGTTGGGTATCAAAGCTATATCCGCATGGACACGAAACTTGCGTCTTGTGACTCGGCACATCGGCAAATAAATATTGGGCTAAGTGTGCCACGTTACATGTTGCGTCAAGACGCTTGACAGTTTGCGTAAATGATTCCAGAACGAAAAGTCCCAATCCAGAAATGATATCTGCTCTCTCCCTGTAACTGGCCGTCGTCAGTTTACGTGTACTTTGAACTACGTTCTGGGCCAACTTTACTGTGCGATTCGTTGTGTCTTTCAGCTTCTCGACATAACCTTCATTTGAAGCGATTGCGGAGAGAATGACGTGGAAAATAGCATCGAATGCACAAGTATTCCTCACGTTCAGCAGATATTTCCCGGACCGGAGACTCTGCGTCAGCGGGGGGCCCCGGTAGCGGAGTTGATTCCGCACCATCTTATAAGGGCGCCCCCACGGATCTCTGTTGAGAGTCTCCAGCATCTCCTCGCGGGCCTAATCCTTGGCCCGCAGACGAGCCTCGGAGAGGACTTTCTTCGCCGCTCTGTACCCTTCATAAAGCTCCGCCTCGATGGATCCGCATTCGGAGGACGAATGCGGCGCCTGCGATGCCTGGCGTACCGGCGTCGCGCCGCCACACACTGCTGCCGCAGGTGCGACAGCTCTTGCGACCACCAGTACACGTGACGCCGGGCGCTTCCTGGCCGGACTCGGGGCATTGCCGTGTCACAGACCTCGGTCATAGCCTCCTGGAACCAGCCTGCCTCGGTGTTAACGTCGGCGGGCCTGACCGGTGATGACACCCAGGCCTGTACGATCGCGGCTTAAAGGAGGAGCTCCCGGTCCAGCTTCTTCAGCGCCCAACGCGGACCACTTGGGGTCTGTGGGACCGGCGCGCTCAAGGACTGGGCAGAGACCTCAAATCAGATATACCGGTGGTCGGAATAGGTCTCCTCTCCCTCCATAACGCGCCAGTCGACGACGCGTTGTGACAGAGCGGGGCTGGCGAACGAAATGTCCACCACCGACTCGCCCCGCATCCGCACACACGTGGCCACAGAACCCCGGTTCAGGATGTCCAGGCCTGTTTCCAGAGCCCAGCACTCGACCATCCCACCCCGCACATCCGTGTAGCGGGAACCCCAGGCCAAGCTCTTGGCGTTGAAGTCCCCGAGTACAAGTACGGGGAGGGAACTAAAGCCAACCTGACACGGTTTTTGGTTTTCTCGCTAAAATGTGTAGTGTGGTGTGTTTCGAAAGCGGAGTACTGCAGCATTGGATGTATTTATAGCATAGGTAACGAAAACGGCTGAGATGCTGGGCAGAACTGTCAGTAAATGGTCAACATTTTTTATATGTTTTATTTTTTTTATTTTCGCTACAACTTGTAGTGTGGTGTGTCCTGAAAGCGTTATACAGCAGTAGTAGGCGTATTTATAACATTGGTAATGAAAAAGTCTGAGATGCTGGGCAGAACTGTCAGTTAAATGTAACTAAAGCCAACCTGACACGGTTTTTGTTTTTTCTCGCTAAAATGTGTAGTGTGGTGTGTTTTGAAAGCGGAATACTGCAGTATTGGACGTATTTATAGCGTAGGTAATGAAAACGGCTGAGATGCTGGGCAGAACTGTCAGTAAAAGGTCAAAACTTTTTTTTTGGTTTTATGTTTTTCGCTACAACTTGTAGTGTGGTGTGTCCTGAAAGCGTTATACAGCAGTAGTATGCGTATTTATAACATTAGTAATCAAAAAGGCTGAGATGCTGGGCAGAACTATCAGTTAAATGTAACTAAAGCCAACCTGACACGGTTTTTGGTTTTTCTCGCTAAAATGTGTAGTGTGGTGTGTTTTGAAAGCGGAATACTGCAGTATCGGACGTATTTATAGCGTAGGTAATGAAAACGGCTGAGATGCTGGGCAGAACTGTCAGTAAAAGGTCAAAACTTTTTTTTTGGTTTTATGTTTTTCGCTACAACTTGTAGTGTGGTGTGTCCTGAAAGCGTTATACAGCAGTAGTAGGCGTATTTATAACATTGGTAATCAAAAAGGCTGAGATGCTGGGCAGAACTATCAGTTAAATGTAACTAAAGCCAACCTGACACGGTTTTTGGTTTTTCTCGCTAAAATGTGTAGTGTGGTGTGTTTTGAAAGCGGAATACTGCAGTATTGGACGTATTTATAGCGTAGGTAACGAAAACGGCTGAGATGCTGGGCAGAACTGTCAGTAAATGGTCAACATTTTTTATTAGTTTTTTTATTTTTATTTTCGCTACAACTTGTAGTGTGGTGTGTCCTGAAAGCGTTATACAGCAGTAGTAGGCGTATTTATAACATTGGTAATCAAAAAGGCTGAGATGCTGGGCAGAACTATCAGTTAAATGTAACTAAAGCCAACCTGACACGGTTTTTGTTTTTTCTCGCTAAAATGTGTAGTGTGGTGTGTTTTGAAAGCGGAATACTGCAGTATTGGACGTATTTATAGCGTAGGTAATGAAAACGGCTGAGATGCTGGGCAGAACTGTCAGTAAAAGGTCAAAACTTTTTTTTTGGTTTTATGTTTTTCGCTACAACTTGTAGTGTGGTGTGTCCTGAAAGCGTTATACAGCAGTAGTAGGCGTACTTATAACATTGGTAATCAAAAAGGCTGAGATGCTGGGCAGAACTATCAGTTAAATGTAACTAAAGCCAACCTGACACGGTTTTTGTTTTTTCTCGCTAAAATGTGTAGTGTGGTGTGTTTTGAAAGCGGAATACTGCAGTATTGGACGTATTTATAGCGTAGGTAATGAAAACGGCTGAGATGCTGGGCAGAACTGTCAGTAAAAGGTCAAAACTTTTTTTTTGGTTTTATGTTTTTCGCTACAACTTGTAGTGTGGTGTGTCCTGAAAGCGTTATACAGCAGTAGTAGGCGTATTTATAACATTGGTAATCAAAAAGGCTGAGATGCTGGGCAGAACTATCAGTTAAATGTAACTAAAGCCAACCTGACACGGTTTTTGTTTTACCTCGCTAAAATGTGTAGTGTGGTGTGTTTTGAAAGCGGAATACTGCAGTATTGGACGTATTTATAGCGTAGGTAATGAAAACGGCTGAGATGCTGGGCAGAACTGTCAGTAAAAGGTCAAAACTTTTTTTTTGGTTTTATGTTTTTCGCTACAACTTGTAGTGTGGTGTGTCCTGAAAGCGTTATACAGCAGTAGTAGGCGTATTTATAACATTGGTAATCAAAAAGGCTGAGATGCTGGGCAGAACTATCAGTTAAATGTAACTAAAGCCAACCTGACACGGTTTTTGTTTTACCTCGCTAAAATGTGTAGTGTGGTGTGTTTTGAAAGCGGAATACTGCAGTATTGGACGTATTTATAGCGTAGGTAATGAAAACGGCTGAGATGCTGGGCAGAACTGTCAGTAAAAGGTCAAAACTTTTTTTTTGGTTTTATGTTTTTCGCTACAACTTGTAGTGTGGTGTGTCCTGAAAGCGTTATACAGCAGTAGTAGGCGTATTTATAACATTGGTAATCAAAAAGGCTGAGATGCTGGGCAGAACTATCAGTTAAATGTAACTAAAGCCAACCTGACACGGTTTTTGGTTTTTCTCCCTAAAATGTGTAGTGTGGTGTGTTTTGAAAGCGGAATACTGCAGTATTGGACGTATTTATAGCGTAGGTAACGAAAACGGCTGAGATGCTGGGCAGAACTGTCAGTAAATGGTCAACATTTTTTATTAGTTTTTTTATTTTTATTTTCGCTACAACTTGTAGTGTGGTGTGTCCTGAAAGCGTTATACAGCAGTAGTAGGCGTATTTATAACATTGGTAATCAAAAAGGCTGAGATGCTGGGCAGAACTATCAGTTAAATGTAACTAAAGCCAACCTGACACGGTTTTTGTTTTTTCTCGCTAAAATGTGTAGTGTGGTGTGTTTTGAAAGCGGAATACTGCAGTATTGGACGTATTTATAGCGTAGGTAATGAAAACGGCTGAGATGCTGGGCAGAACTGTCAGTAAAAGGTCAAAACTTTTTTTTTGGTTTTATGTTTTTCGCTACAACTTGTAGTGTGGTGTGTCCTGAAAGCGTTATACAGCAGTAGTAGGCGTATTTATAACATTGGTAATCAAAAAGGCTGAGATGCTGGGCAGAACTATCAGTTAAATGTAACTAAAGCCAACCTGACACGGTTTTTGGTTTTTCTCGCTAAAATGTGTAGTGTGGTGTGTTTTGAAAGCGGAATACTGCAGTATTGGACGTATTTATAGCGTAGGTAATGAAAACGGCTGAGATGCTGGGCAGAACTGTCAGTAAAAGGTCAAAACTTTTATTTTGGTTTTATGTTTTTCGCTACAACTTGTAGTGTGGTGTGTCCTGAAAGCGTTATACAGCAGTAGTAGGCGTATTTATAACATTGGTAATCAAAAAGGCTGAGATGCTGGGCAGAACTATCAGTTAAATGTAACTAAAGCCAACCTGACACGGTTTTTGGTTTTTCTCGCTAAAATGTGTAGTGTGGTGTGTTTTGAAAGCGGAATACTGCAGTATTGGACGTATTTATAGCGTAGGTAACGAAAACGGCTGAGATGCTGGGCAGAACTGTCAGTAAATGGTCAACATTTTTTATTAGTTTTTTTATTTTTATTTTCGCTACAACTTGTAGTGTGGTGTGTCCTGAAAGCGTTATACAGCAGTAGTAGGCGTATTTATAACATTGGTAATCAAAAAGGCTGAGATGCTGGGCAGAACTATCAGTTAAATGTAACTAAAGCCAACCTGACACGGTTTTTGTTTTACCTCGCTAAAATGTGTAGTGTGGTGTGTTTTGAAAGCGGAATACTGCAGTATTGGACGTATTTATAGCGTAGGTAATGAAAACGGCTGAGATGCTGGGCAGAACTGTCAGTAAAAGGTCAAAACTTTTTTTTTGGTTTTATGTTTTTCGCTACAACTTGTAGTGTGGTGTGTCCTGAAAGCGTTATACAGCAGTAGTAGGCGTATTTATAACATTGGTAATCAAAAAGGCTGAGATGCTGGGCAGAACTATCAGTTAAATGTAACTAAAGCCAACCTGACACGGTTTTTGGTTTTTCTCGCTAAAATGTGTAGTGTGGTGTGTTTTGAAAGCGGAATACTGCAGTATTGGACGTATTTATAGCGTAGGTAATGAAAACGGCTGAGATGCTGGGCAGAACTGTCAGTAAAAGGTCAAAACTTTTTTTTTGGTTTTATGTTTTTCGCTACAACTTGTAGTGTGGTGTGTCCTGAAAGCGTTATACAGCAGTAGTAGGCGTATTTATAACATTGGTAATCAAAAAGGCTGAGATGCTGGGCAGAACTATCAGTTAAATGTAACTAAAGCCAACCTGACACGGTTTTTGGTTTTTCTCGCTAAAATGTGTAGTGTGGTGTGTTTTGAAAGCGGAATACTGCAGTATTGGACGTATTTATAGCGTAGGTAATGAAAACGGCTGAGATGCTGGGCAGAACTGTCAGTAAAAGGTCAAAACTTTTTTTTTGGTTTTATGTTTTTCGCTACAACTTGTAGTGTGGTGTGTCCTGAAAGCGTTATACAGCAGTAGTAGGCGTATTTATAACATTGGTAATCAAAAAGGCTGAGATGCTGGGCAGAACTATCAGTTAAATGTAACTAAAGCCAACCTGACACGGTTTTTGGTTTTTCTCGCTAAAATGTGTAGTGTGGTGTGTTTTGAAAGCGGAATACTGCAGTATTGGACGTATTTATAGCGTAGGTAATGAAAACGGCTGAGATGCTGGGCAGAACTGTCAGTAAAAGGTCAAAACTTTTTTTTTGGTTTTATGTTTTTCGCTACAACTTGTAGTGTGGTGTGTCCTGAAAGCGTTATACAGCAGTAGTAGGCGTATTTATAACATTGGTAATCAAAAAGGCTGAGATGCTGGGCAGAACTATCAGTTAAATGTAACTAAAGCCAACCTGACACGGTTTTTGGTTTTTCTCGCTAAAATGTGTAGTGTGGTATGTTTGGAAAGCGGAATACTGCAGTAATGGACGTATTTATAGCGTAGGTAACGAAAACGGCTGAGATGCTGGGCAGAACTGTCAGTAAAAGGTCAAAACTTTTTTTTTGCTTTTTTGTTTTTCGCTACAACTATTACTGTGGTGTGTCCTGAAAGCGTTATACAGCAGTAGTAGGCGTATTTATAACATTGGTAATCAAAAAGGCTGAGATGCTGGGCAGAACTATCAGTTAAATGTAACTAAAGCCAACCTGACACGGTTTTTGGTTTTTCTTTTTCTCGCTAAAATGTGTAGTGTGGTGTGTTTTGAAAGCGGAGTACTGCAGCATTGGACGTATTTATAGCGTAGGTAATGAAAACGGCTGAGATGCTGGGCAGAACTGTCAGTAAAAGGTCAAAACTTTTTTTTGGTTTTATGTTTTTCGCTACAACTTGTAGTGTGGTGTGTCTTGAAAGCGTTATACAGCAGTAGAAGCCGTATTTATTGCATTGGTAATGAAAAAGGCTGAGATGCTGGGCAGAACTGTCAGTTAATTGTAACTAAAGCCAACCTGACACGGTTTTTGGTTTTTCTCGCTAAAATGTGTAGTGTGGTGTGTTTTGAAAGCGGACTACTGCAGCATTGGACGTATTTATAGCGTAGGTAACGAAAACGGCTGAGATGCTGGGCAGAACTGTCAGTTAATTGTAACCAAAGCTAACTTGACAAGGTTTTTGGTTTTTCTCGCGTCGCGTCGCGACTTTGGCGGCAAATTGGCGGAACACTGCTTAAAATTAATCAGGGTATATAGAACTATGCTTAATACCACTCCTTGGTGTTAAAACACTGAAAATACTGTGAGATGCTATGACGTCATGTAGGAAGTTAGCATCTCATTTTCAAAATTGCTATTTTGACGGTTAAGGAACAGAACTATTGTTACAATCAATCAGGAGGTATAGAACTATGTTTAAAACAACTCCTTGATCCTGAAAAACCTTTAATATGATGAGATGCTGCGATGTCAATGTGAAGTTGGCATCTCATTTTTAAAATTGGATTTTTCAGGGCAAATGAATTGAACAATCGTTATTAACTATCAGGAACTATGGAACTATGCTGGATGCAAGCAGAACTCAAGTTATTTGTTGAGATGCTAATACTTGAGATGCTAAGTTCACAGTGACAGTCTGTTCGTTCCGAAAGGTTGACCGAATCATGTTTGGATGTCTCTTAACAGAGCTACCAATATGTATCAGAGCTTTAATGACATTGACAGGACCGTTAGTTTGTGGTACTTAGTTTGTAAAATGTATTGAAAAAACAAGATGGCGTGAACAATTTCATGCAGCCACGTGCCATGATATCCTTGTACATTAATGACTACAGTATAGATATACAGCACATTAACATGTATTACAAACACCCGATAGAAGATAATTGAGTTCAAATGTTAAAGCTACATTTTTTTTAACTTAAGTTTTCATTTAATAAATTACATCTAACACCCAATATAAAAAAAAAACATATAAAC
Organism: Diarsia mendica; assembly: GCA_949316265.1. NCBI lineage: Eukaryota > Metazoa > Arthropoda > Insecta > Lepidoptera > Noctuidae > Diarsia > Diarsia mendica. Next base: position 20,105,005 of record OX438893.1, on the reverse strand, counting down.
TTAAAAAAAATTAAAGAAGTTTTCGCACCAGATCGGCTTTTGTATTGGTGATCAATGATTATGATGTCCTCCAAGCTTGACTATCACATTATCTACAGTAGTGATCGATGCCAGACAGTTGTAGTTTTTCTTAGAACAGCGCCATCTTGTCTTGCCGTTTTCCCTGTCGCGGTCCTTAATAAACTTGTAGCGTCCAAGCAGTAGTTTCGGTTGACCATGAGGAGGGGTAAAGAACACGGGCTCGTACTCATCTGAAAATGTTGTTGATTTCTATATTGTGATAAGAATATTAGGATAGTGGACAATAATTATGCCAGTATGGACAACAAACAAAATATAAAAATGTATAGGTATTATGTTAGCTAAATGTTAACAGACAGGTGGCACTTATATAGTTATACCTACTATTGGAGCAATAAAACATACATGATCTTATTAAATACATTTTATCTCCTCAAATTGTTTCGAATGTCAAACTAAATATCTGTTTTAACGTACTATGAGAAAAAGAGAACCAACAGATTCACATTTTTCATTCTATACCTTTCTTAAACAACAACGTGCAACGCTTAATTACAACTTTACTCTTGCCCACAATATAATAAATCCCGGCGGCACTACGTCTCAAGTCCGGCGGGTTATGTTGATGTTCGCCAATATGATCCGTGACTACATAGGTGCCAGTAGTGAGTACCGCCGCCCTGCATCCCTGGTGGTAGCGAGTGCAGTACCATCGCAGCTTGTTGTCTTTCGCACTTACTCACCTTCCGACTGTAAATGTACCCGAGAGCGTACAGGAACTGAGCTCCTTTGGTTATTTTTATGATTTTTCCTGGAAGATACAGAAATGACCAGCAACTTTGGATCATAAAGATAAAGGCCAAATGGGAGCAATTTATAAATGTTTGCATGCGAGGATAAAGATTACGAGGCGCAAATTACACAGAAACGGCGTACGGTGAAGACGCGGTGCAGGTGCAGAACAGGCGTGAATCAGATAAGGCACGGACGCGATTTAAATTATATCGCGAGGCGAAGAGACGCCGCAACTAGTAATTATACAGACTGACTTTATCGTGATGGCATGTCTTCCTGTTCAGACGACGAAGATGCACTTGCTTTGTTGCAACTTGCAGAGACACCGAAGATATTGGGAGCACCCAGTGTAGAAAATTAACTTACCTGTTGCACCGACTTTTAATCCTAATTCTCTCCATATTTTATCTTGTACATTTTTATTACTGTACTTTGGCTTAGTATAATCGTAAAAAACTGGATATTATTCAATTATCTCGCAGAACTCTACTTAAACTCTTAATTTAATTTACTAACAGATATAAGTTAAACTGACTATACGCCGCTTGAGTATAATTCGAATCGTGTTACCTACCTACATTTTGTATTGAAACGTTTTGAAGTGGCGAGATGCCTTCGCCGCACCTTTACCTTACGTAATTCGCACCTTAGATGTGTATAATTAGTTAGTACAAATAAAATCCATAAATAAAAATACAAAAGATTTAAAATATTTATTTCGAGAATACTCAGAAGTATTGTAAGAACATTCATGTCTTTGACACATTTTGTTACACTAATAATATTATAATTAAATATAATCTATATAAATAAAAAGAGAAGTCCTGACTGACTGACTGATTGACTGACTCATCAACGCCCAGCCCAAACCCTTGGACCTACAAAGCTGAAATTTTGCACAGAGGTTCCTTTTATAATGTAGACAAGGAATAAGGAAGGATTTTTCGAAATTCAAACCCTAAGGGAGTTAAATAGGGGATGAAATTTGTATGGAAAAGCGTCATTTTCACGCGGGCGAAGCCGCTGGCAAAAGCTAGTATTATAATAAAAAAGCAACTTTCAAACAAACACGATGAACATAGAAAAAACAAGAAACTATAAACATACAAAAACTCGACACGACCTGACCTACTTATTTTTACAATATTCCTCTCTCACGCAATTTATTTTCTAATGTTAAATAAATTCTTTATTAATGATTATGCACATTAGCTCTCTTGACGATGGATTCATTTATGGTGGTGACGTTGGCTCTACAGCCAAGGGTCTTGCGCTTCGAGCACCTCCACTCGATTCTATGATTCCTCTGTCTTTTCTTATGAAACTTGTGATTGTTCACCATCAGGAAACAGCCTCGGGATGTATTTACTATGAAATCTAAAACGAAAAAAGGTCTAATTGTTAACACTATTTATTTCAATGAAATTAAAGTAAACAATTTAATTTAAAAAAACAACCGGCAAAGTGCGAGTCCGACTCGCGCACCAAGGGTTCCGTACAAACATAGTTTAAAATGATGCCACAAAAAATGTATGCTTTCCGCAATTTTTCCTTTAACTGTGCTATAAGACGTTGCTTAAAGATTCTGAGTTCACAGAAAGTACCCTTTTTTTTTTTTGGTGGGTGGAAAATCATCGAATAGCCCCCCCGCTCTTGGGCAGAGCGAAGGGGAGTGTCAGACTTCTACTGACTAAAAACCAAACCCATGTTCCTTCTTCGCCCTTGTGTCGGAGCCGCGTTATCCTTTCGACAAGCCACAGCCCCGACGGGCGTCGGCCCTTGCGGGCCCCTCCTTGCTGACATCTCTTTGAGGCGCGCGTGGAACACGAACGCGCCGCCGACACGGTCTGTTGCCGTCATGACGACGGCCGGACGGCGAGCTAGTCCATTACTCACCGTCCACAGGCCCGCGTCTACGGTGGCCGGAAGCCATCACGTGGCCTCTACGGTGGCCGGAAGCCATACCTACAGGGTACTTTCTGTGGGCACGTGCCCACAGAAAGTACCCTGTAGGTTTTGATTCCCTTGCGAGTGTCGAGAAACAGCATAAACGGCTGTTTTGATTGTGTCGGCTTAAAGTTTGATTTTTTCATAGGTTCAAAGGACGGTAGACCCGAGTATTTGATGTTAATTTCAGCTTGATACCTTCACGCGTTCTTAAGAAAAAGGGTCTTGACAGACAAACAGGTAACAAAGTGATCCTTTATGGGTTCCATTTTTTTCGTTTTGACGTACGGAACCCTACAAATAAAATAAATAGCGATCAGCGTTGCTATTTTGTGGAGTTAGACTGTCCATAAAAAATGGGTTATGAATGTGAAAAATAGCAAAGGGTAAAGTAATTCTTTATTAATGTTTGTCAATCATAAAATACAATAAAACCTGTCTTAGTAATTTACAGTAAGTAATCTTAGTTACACAAATGCAAAGCAACACACAACATACAGACTAGTAACAACGATGGTATGCCCTAGAAATACATTATTGGTTGGTGGACCAGATAATGTATGTATGAACGCGAACGAGGCAAAAGGAGTATGTAAGGTTTGTACCTACCACCATGGGAAAAAGGTATGAGTTTATATATGTAAGTATATATTACATAAAATACATATAATCGTAAAATTTGTTTTTAAAACAAGTGTTGCATTAGATATTTATGCAACCAATTCAGTTATATCAATTTAATAAATATCGATGCGAAGAAACCGATCACAGGAACTTTCGTGCTGGATTAAATTGAGGAGTTGGTGATTTAGCAGAACACAGAGGGTCTTCAAGTAAACTTGGAGATTCGGGGCACTCGATCATATTTTCTGAAGAGCAAGGCTCTTGTTCTTTCTTCTTTGACGAAAAAGTTGTAATTTTATGCGGTTTAGTTTTTATTTTTTATTATTATAAATGGGCTTGCTCTTGACTTCAATCTTGCCCTAAGGGCATAGATGATGTCGACGATGGAACGAGCTTACCCAGTAGAAGCCTGTTTACTCGCGACTTAAACAGATTAGGGTTATATGAACTCGGAAAAACCGACGCAGGCAGGGAATTCCACTCCTTGGCTATGCGCATAATAAAGGACCCAGCAAAGCGCTTCGTTCGAATGTGTGGAATGTCGACTAGGTACCGGTGGTACCCTGCAGTACGTCTAGTCTCCCGATGGAAGAAGGGAGATGGTGGGATCAGCTCGTGGAGCTCTTGCGCACACACACACAAGAAGAGTTCTCTCACGACCCTTTTCATTCTACCACTCATTTCCTAACTTTCAATTTTGCTCTTCCTCTGTAGTACCTTTCTCTTGCCTTCTTTTTTACTGTATTGTGTAACTCTGTGTCATTTCTTATTCTTGCTCTTCTTTTTATTTCTGCTTGACGCTTTTTCTCTAGTCGTTCCGTTGCACTTTGCAGTGACTTCTTTTTAGTTGGAACGTAATCTGAAAATATATTAACAAAACAATTATTAAAGTAAAGTAGGCAGAGTACAAAACAATCAGAAAGGTTGATAATTAGGGTGGAACTTTTTTAGCGAAAGGGGTACAATTGGCAAAAGAGCCCAGTTTAGGGTGGGGTAAACTGTTAAATTGGCTACGAGAAAACATACAAACAAAAACACATTCTACGATACATCCCCGACAAGAAAAACATTGAAACACGTACATGCATATATATATGTGCATGTACATACAAATTCCTAGTAACACCTTTATTTTTAGCTTCGCGACATTAAATAAAATCTCTAGTTATTATTTAAAGGACATAATTATATAACTTTCATGGGCAAAGTTGTGCCAAGAAAGTTACGAAAATTACACATTTCTAAATATTTATTGAACAAATAAAAGTAACATTCCTATTGATTTATGTATTATAATGAATAACATATATTATAATATTATATATCGGATATGTTTTGTATTGTTTTTGTAGTTAATCCAATTTTACAACTTTTTTTTTATATTGTCCTATTTTGTGTCTTAAAGCATCGCATGGATCTAATCTGTAATGTTGCTATAATGAGCGGTAAATAAATAAATATCCAGTAAGCGTTGTCACCCCAATGTATGTTACAGTTAAACACGTCGTCGTTGCCCATTAATATGTAGTTTCATAGCTTGTCTTGCAGTAGAAATCATTAAAGCATTTGAAATTGTATAAAAAAAAAAAAAATATTAAAGGATTAGATAAAAATTGTTAAAGGTACTCAGACCAATTTTGCTGATAGTTTTAACACCGGGTAGATTCAATAAAACTAGATTACTTATCGAACAAATTTTCAATACAACTGGTTGGGTGGGTTTAGAGAATTTCAATAAATTAATTTGAATAAAATATTTTATTTCTTGTAAACATTTGTAAAAAACAGTAGTAGTAGATTTCCACCATACTCATAGCAGATACATTGCAGGATTTATAATAAATAAGTTTTTACTCTGCCGTCTATAGCGAGTGCTACTGGTCCAAAACAGTAAACGAACGTGTCAGTTATGGTTATGGCGATTCTTAATATCAATGACTTCTTCATTCAGAGTCACAATGAATGCTGGACACTGCAGACTCCCTCTCTTGACACACCGCCAGCTCGCACGAGGTCCGGGTCTGTCTGACCGCTTGTTGTATCTATACCCACCTAGTTCTAAGACCGGACGCCCGAACCTTGATGACAAGAACACTGGCAGTAATTCTGAATCTGAAAAATGGAATGGCAATCATCAATGCATATAATTATTGTTGCTTGTTGTAACACCAGTCCAGTTAATCACGTAGCATAGTAGGGAAACGTACAACAAACTAGTGTCTATTATTTATTTGGTTTATTTTTAATAAGACCGATGTACACACATTACTTGTAAATGAAAGCGTCTCTACATATTATTTTAAGGTGTAAAAAGACACACTTAGGTCAGTGGATTCAGACCAGTGAATTTCTTTCCACGTTCATACGGTACCGACAGAATTACATGGAAATAAACGAATACAGAGGTGATTTCGGAAATGCGACCGAACTCCTGAAGGCGGATGGGAAACCGATCCTTATGGCACTTCAAAAGCTGTTCAATTCCGTCATAGGCACTCGAGGGGAAAACGCCGATGTGTGGTGCAGGGGTGTGGACTCTTCTTCAAGAAGGGTGATAATTCCCGGCTGAAGAATAGGGTACTTGACAAAAAAAAATCTAATCAGTCCGTCAGATAGGTTTCCGAAAAATATTAAACACGTATTTTTTCTTTTTTCACGTAAACAAAAATAGAAGACGATACAGTGCTTCGAAAAGTCGTGCGACGTCACAGTTTGGTCCAATTTTACCAGACTATGACGTCAAAAACCCCCACTCCATGATCTTTGACAAGCTTTATTGTCGTCAATTTTTATTAATTTGATAAAACAAAAAACACGTATCCAATATTTTTCGATAATCTAAATGATGGACTATCAGAATCAAGACTGCACGAGCTACGTCTTTATTTATTATAAACAGTATGCAACTATAATATTTTATTAAGTAACACAGGTTCCAATCACGACAAAATGTAGAATAATAATTATGTTATATTGATTCACACATACGTATTTTCATACTAATGTCTCGCTACGCTCCGTGCTACGCCGTAGCTAATCGCTACGAACGCTACGACCGCCTCTTGTGTCTGTTTGAGGACCTACATCATGTTACCAAATTCACGACATTTATAAAGTATTGCCGGATAATTTCTAATTTTCAGTTGCCCTGCAGTTTGAAAAGCTATACTTAATTATTGCTCTCACTTAATGCAAAAATAATTAAATTATCCTAGATTGACGAAATTGCATTGAACATTAGCGAATTTTGTACAAGAGAACAGAATGTTCTTATGGATGGTTGTGTTCATTCTTGACTCTGACAATGACGTCGTCATAGGTAACGATGGAGACCCTGCAGCCCTGTGGCGCCTTATTGCATACCCAGTAGATCCTTCCACCTAGTTTCCGTTTACAATTGTACCTGTGCTCTTGTATCTGAAGAAGTGGAGTACCTCTATAAGTCAGCAAGATTTTAACACCTGCAAAATATAATTTAAAAAAACAAGTATCTACTCATGACCGTATGATAAAGAAGGTCGTATCTTATCAAAATTGCAGTTTGCTGTTTGAGCACACTATCCAAGTATTTTTAAGGTCTATTTTTCGTTTAAGAACTTTTTATTAGAACTAATCGATCTAATTCATCATTTATCACTTACTCCTCTTTAATTGCTGGACCGATATAGATGATATTTTGTATATATTTCAATCGGTTCCTGGATGGTTTCAAAATACAATTAGACCACTAGGTGGCGCAGCTGCCAGTGTGTCACTGATCTTCTGGGGCGAATTTATTGATATTTTTTTCGTATGTTCGAGTGAGTAGTCCCTTCAAGATTTGCATTCACAAAATAAATGGTCACGGATGAAACAAGTATGTCACTGATTTTTACCTTGGCGGCAGGGACGATTTTAATGATATTATCTTATGTGGCGGTGCTTTTGAGGCAAGGCGACGTTTGCAGGGTCCACTAGTATACAAATACCATGAAATATCAAACTAAAATAATAGATTTAAACAATACGCTTGAGAAACTGTCTTAACAAAGAAATTATTTTACTATTCTGAGTTGCAGACAAGGAAAATTAACAAATCGGTGCTATAATAATAGTTACAAGACTGGCAAAAAAATCTAATTGTTGCTTCAATAATAATGCAGATAAATGTCTTACAGCAACTTGACGTAATATTGCATAAACATAAACGTTAGAAATAATTAATGACCATACACACCTACATGGCTAAAAATATTATAATTGTCAGCTTGTAAGACAAGTAATGAACCATCACCAATGTCATGAATCGCCATGAATTAAAAAGATTCATCGGATCAAAAGTAAGAAAACAATGATTTCATATTTTATGCAGATCGACTTAAATAGTTTCACTAATGATTGTGGTTCCTTCTGCACTTAGTGATGGTGTTATTCAAAGTTGTGATGGATGCCTTGCAGCCACTACTCTTATTTCTGCTGCAGACCCAATAACCGTTGGGACCTCGATTTCTGTCCTTCTTGTTGAACCTGTAGGCTCCTAATAAGATGACGGGCCGGCCCCACCGAGTTGTAGAGAAAACAGCTGCAAAAGAAAAAATAATATAGTCTAGTAATAAGTTTTTTTAAAACACTGCTGTTGAGGTGCTAATTTCCGTCGAAAAAGAATACTAAAAATGCGTACTTTGATTTGGCATAAATGTAGCCTCAAAACAATGAGTGTGGGGAGAAAGTCTTGAATAGTTATGTGAAGTCAACATCTCAAGTAAATCTTGACTTAAAAGAAGGTTATCGCGTAACAGACCATATTTAATCGCAGTAAACAGAAAACAGCATCGCAGTAAACAGAATGCTCATAACAAAAATGTCGTTACACTTTTATGTCAGTTGATGCTTTATTATTATGGTCTCATTCATTCCTTAGTAGATAGGGGACATCATAATAAACATCTTGTATACAACAGAACTTACATTAATAAAAAAGAAGTATTAAATGGAAACGAATGAATACTTACAACAATATTTATTAAATTTATTGAATAAAATAAATATATTTTGTCTTGCAAGTATATAGACACAAAAAAAAAAAACTTAAAGTCTGAAGTAATAGTTTACGCACACTGCAGTGTATAACTGTTTGATCAAGTATCAAGCCTTTACTAGTGAGTCACGCACGATTGATTTTATCAATTATCGTGTTCTGTACTCAAGAGGCGAACACGTATCAACAGCGAACCGTTAATGATTGTGTTTGGTCATTGACTTGACAACTTTGTTGTTGATAGTGGTTATTTTTGCTCGACATCTGTAAGGCTTGTTTTTAGCACAAGCCCAGTGGATTATAGGTTCCTTGCTTCGAGAACGTTTGTTGAAGCGATGGTCACCCACGAGGAGCAATGGAAAACCCCGTAGAGATGTCGTGAACCTAATATCTGGAAGTTATTTTTTTTAATTAGGGTTACATTTTCATGAAACTTAATAAAACATGAAATTTAAAATGTTTAAATGAGTCACTATGTCTGATCACAGACTTGAAAATTTGACAGTCTAGAGAGGTGATCATTATTATTACTTGTCACTTGTTGGGCCGGGGACGCTTTTGACACGAACCCATTATTTATTTATTTATTTAAGGATCTCCAACAAAAGATATACACAAACATTTATATATAGTGGAAAACACAAAGTATTGGGTAGGTGTACTCCTTCACTTATAGGAGACCACAGCATTTACAATATAATGTTAATAAATTGAGCCCCTAATTATTAAAAAACATAAAATAATAAAAATACATTTGGGCATTGCAAATAATAAAAATACATTTGGGCATTAAAGATGATAAAACATAATTATACAATAATTTTGGTAGAATATAGAAATAGAGAATAGATTTTAAAGGACAACTCTATTTGCAAGCGACATGGTGAGCAAACAATAATGTGTTAAAAGCTGACTACAGATGAATTTCCAACAATTTTTGCCTGAGACTCTGTATACTGTCACGGAAAATGTCGACTTCAGTATTGATGGAGATGACCTTGTTGGTGATGTCCATCATTCGGTTTAATGGTGCCGATCGACCGAGATTTGTGCGAGATGATTTTACAGCGAACATTTGGGGCTTTCGCACTGTTCTGACTGGACATTGACGGGGCACGCTCAGGTGCAGATTAGCGAGAAGGTCGGGTGAGGATATTTGACCATTAAGAATTTTAAAGAGGGTCGTGACGTCAGCCAACACGCGTCGCTGCTCAAGAGAATGCCAACCAAAGTGAGACAATCGCTGTGAGTAGTCAGCTCTGTAAGGACAGTTGCGATCTTTATATCGAAGGAATCTGGTGAAGTTTTTTTGGATGCGTTCGATACGATTAATGTGTACCTTGTACATTGGACTCCAGACTGGAGAAGCGTATTCTAGGGTACTACGCACAAAAGCGTTAAAAAGTACTTTTAATGCATGTATTCCTTTAAAGTCATGCCCGATCCTTTTTATGAATCCGACCATTTTTCCGGCCCTGGTCAACATTTTATCTATGTGAGGAGTGAACGACAGACCCCATTAGATATTCAAGCCCTTGCTGTTTGCGATAAGGAATTAGATGAATCCAGGAAAGCTTTGGAACCCTTAAACATAAACAGTTCCTGCAAGAATCTCTATTAAAACTTTCTTTTTCGATATAAACTCCCGAGTGATAAGTATTTACATTGTAGGCATTAAAATGGCATTAATAGTTTAATGCTCTATGACAATATAATTAAAACAACGTTACAATAAATATATAATTTTGTAATGTATCAAATCATCCACTCAATAGTATAAGAAAATCTAAGTGAAGGTACAAGATTATGAATTTTTCTAAACAATGAGATCACATTTCAATACAGGGAAAACTAATCCCAATGAAGCTGCTTTCAACAAATACTAGACAAAAAAATTATTGGGAAAATCTCAAATGCCGAGTTGTTAACATTCTGTAATTACAATAATTTCGACCCCTTACCTCCTTGTTTGACGTGAGATATTATTTATCTTAGCTATCTTTGATATTGAAAGCAACTGATCTCTACATAAAGCACATAAATATGAAATTAATTATTAAATTCAACATAGAAATGATTAATAATTGTCACGTCGAGTCTATACGTCTTTCAGCTTTTAAGTAATTAATGTGTATGATTGTTCTTAGTCCTAACTATAATATTATCTATGGTTGTTATGGTGGCTCGGCAACCTTGATAGTTCTTCACGCAAATCCATCTAATCTGAGGCCCTTTGCTGCCACTCCACTTATTGTATCTATAGTTTCCAACCACTATCACGGGATTGCCATAACGTGTCCTTTCGAACTTGCAGCCTGTGAAGGAAACTTTGTTTGTTACCTTTGTTTGGCTTATTGACTAAAATTTTCTTAATCATTCTGTTAGAAATACTCTCAACTCTTTCTTTTTATCTCTCTGCCGTAACCCAAACATCTTTAATAAATTAAAACAATGTATTGTTTTCGATACATAGACAAGCATGCTTTATTGTAAATCAACATTTGACCTTGCAGATAAGGTACAGCGGTGGGCATATCGCTTAAAATCAGTCAAGATTGTCGCACAAAACCATCATCTGCCTAGCCTTTTCCCAACTATATTGGGGTCGGCTTCCAGTCTAACTGGATGCAGCTGAATACCAGTATTTTACATGGAGCGACTGCCTATCTGACCCCCACAACCCAGTTAATACTAGGTAATACGTTACCCTTTGGTAAGACTGGATGTCAGAATTTCAGGTCACTGACTACCTGTAACGACTGTCAAAGATCTATATATATATGGCAGCCGGGACCAACAGCTTAACGTGCTTTCCGAGGCACGGAGGAAACTCGGTATATCGGGCGGTCACCCATCCACAGACCGACCTAGGCAAGCACAGCTTTACCTAAAGATCGACCCGAGTGGCAGTTCTTATTAAGCCACGAGATCCTCTCTTATGTCGCACAAAACCATATTAATCTAAAAAATATATTAAAATTTACACCTACAAAGAAACGGAGGAAACTTGTTAAAACAAAGCAGTACGACCATGGTTATGTAAAAAATCAATTTTGGAAATCTCGTTGCGGATTGTGGTGATCCTTGCCTTGCAGCCCACGGAGTCCTTCACACAGACCCAGCACTTTTTGGAACCCTTTTTACGACTTCGCTTGATGTAGCGATACCCATCGTACTCTAAGACAGGATTCCCAAGTATTGATTGTGAAAACACTAAACCTGAAATTGAGAAAACAAATTAGACGTAAGGGCAGGGCAACTTTCTTTGGCAGAAAACTACGCTAGAGAATATAATATTACTGGCGACCCACCTCGGCTTCACACCCTGGTGCACTGTAGATAATTAATAAACCTTCCTTTCGAATCACTCTATTTATTGCTGAAAATTACATTAAAATCCGTTTCATAGTTTAAAAATCTAAGCGTACAAACGCGAGAGCGAATTTGTTATTTATACTATGTAATGAAGATAAAGATAATGACCGATACAGATAATATACGCAACACAACACTGCACAGAGTAAGTAACTCATGATAGGGGCAACCATATAAATCAATTTTTATCATTTTAGTAATAAAATCACGACAAATCTGTCAAATTAGTAGCTCAGTTAAGATTGCCATCAATATGATCAAGTTGATAGTCACAATAGAAGTTAAATAAAATTACTTGAATTGAGGACGACCTAGCTTTTATTAAGTCTTCTAAAAACAAAATAAAAAAAACTACGATGAAATAAGAAAGGCGCATGTAGCGCATTTAACAGATTTTTGTATCATAGTATGCACAAGAAACTGTACGTTATAATAACAAACATTTAGCGGGAAATAAACTGTACTTTTTTTAATGATCTGTTTCATACCACTGCACTGTTGTTCTTTGCAGAAAAGATGACACATTTCCTTCTAAAAAATCAACTGTTACGTTGTTTTTTTTTCGCAATTTAACAAAAAAATATTTCTTCATGTTTTGTTTCAGCTTCATCATCATCATGAGCCTATAATGTTCCCACTGCAGGGACTCAGGCTTCCTCTCTCGGAGAGGGATGGGCTGTAATCCACCAAGCGCCCAGTACGGGTTGGTAGATGTCATCCATCATGTCTTCAAATTTTTGGTTCTAAGATGCCTGTTTCCTCACGATGTTTTCCTTCACCGTTTTGAGAGCAGTAGTGATGAAATAAATAACACAAAATAATGCGCCGGCCTGGGTTCGAAGTCATAAGTCATTTATTAATTCATTAAAATAAGTAAAATAATAGTGGTAATAATGAGAGCGCTATGTTATACCAGTGAGCGTACAAATGTTTTTAGATAATAAATAAATCAAACCAGACAACTCACAATAATTTAATTAAATAATCCCGTACACTAGAAAAACAATTAAAAAGAATGCCATACAAATCACTTAATAATAATAGCAATTTAAATCAAAAATGACCTAAACTGTTTCGAGAAAAGGATGTTACTTACTGCCTTGCCGCTTTATTGCTCGACTTGGCGGGAGCACTGTCGTGCCCCCAGATGCCGATAATAGAGAAGAAAAAAAGACCACGATCCACGACTTATTGTTCGTAAGTCGGGACCGCAACCACTGGACCGCCACTGTTTAGTTTAGTTTCACAAAAATATATTTATTTTAACATTGATACGTTATCTTATAATTATTACACATAATTAAATTAATACTATTTTTATTCAATTACCATAGGCTTGTTTCCGTTAATGAAAATAACAACATAGAAATAAATAAAATAAGCGGTTTAGTGGTTGATTATAATCTACAAACTTATTGAAGTTAATTTACGATCAACGCATCTTCCTGCTGTCAGCGTTTTCAATCGTATTATCGACTTCTCATACATGGACTACATAATTGTATCGAGTTGTTAACTAAAATACTTACAAAGTATAACGAATAGCTTTTTGCTGTTTAAATTATTCTCTTCCAACTGATTTTACTTGAAATATCTTCTAGAGTTTATAACAGGTAGTGTTTTCTTGGAAACTAATTCCAACAGACAATAAACATTATACACAGAATACAGTTCACAATTATAATAAACTAGCTGACCCACGCAACTTCGTCTGCGTCACATAAATATAGCTTATAACCTTTCTCGATACCGACTATCCGACATAAATTAAGCTAAATCGTAACAAACAAAAAATCTTATCTTTCCTCTTTATTATAATAGTTCAGATGGTTTAGATTAGCTTAGATTATATTAAAGTGTGACTTACTATAGGTATCTCTTACTGTTAAATATACTAATAGCACTCTGTACTTGTAAACATTATGATGCAGTAAATATTTTGAATTTGAATTTCCCGGAGGCCAGCCAGAATCCCCCGTACCTACATTGCGACGCGCGAAATATTTTGCCGCGCGGATATTTTTACATTGCGATATCTTCTAAGATATTTGTTTAAACTGTATAGAGTAAAGGGCACAAATATTCTATATTAAATTTCCGTTCTAACAAATACATTTATTTAGATATAGATTAATACCATATGAGTTAAATAAGCTTCGCAAAAAATTATTCTTTGTAACCTAACTGTTTAACTGTAAAAAAAGGTTACAGTGAGTCAATCTTAAAAGATAGATATATGCTGTCGTGGACTTTTTTTTAGAACTTTTAAAGAGGAACAATTTCTTCATACATGATATTAGCGTAACTTAAACCGTTTTCGCAGCGCACGCAGCGGAAGCTCTCAAAAAGGAAATACCTTTTCCCGTTTTTGTAACATTTTTCATTTATGCTCCGCTCCTATTAGCCGTAGCGTGATGTTATATAGCCTAAAGCCTTCCTCGATAAATGGACTATCCAACACAAAAAGAATTTTTCAATTCCAACCAGCAGTTTCTGAGTTTACCGCGTTCAAACAAACAAACAAACAAACAAACAATCAAACAAACAAACAAACTCTTCAGCTTTATAATATTAGTATAGATATGATGCATCTAAAATATAACCAATTCGATTCTGTTTACATATTTACGGTCTTTCTTTAATATTATTTCCTCGGATCAGCGTTTAATGGTTGTGTTCAGTCATGCTCTTGACAATTTCGTTGTTGAAAGTGATTATTTTTGCTCGGCAGTACTTTCCTGTACTCTGTTTAGCACACACCCAGCGGACTTTAGGCTCCTTGCTTCCAGACCAGCGGTAAAACCGATGCGGACCCATAAGAAGGCACGAGGTACCCCTTTGAGATTTTACGAACCTTATTCCTGTAAAACAGTAATTATTAAAATAAATAAATTATAAATTGCACGTTTTAACAACAGTTTTGGGAAAGTCATATTCGTTTTCAAAAAGTGAAAAAAATACTTATATTTCTTAAAAAAAAAAAAACTCTTAGTTTATGAGAAATTATTATAATCGAATTCGATAAAAAATATAAGAGAAGAATTACAGGGCGTCAAAAAATTCATCCACATTGCTGTCAACAGGAAAAGTGCCCAGAAGGCTGGCAGCATTACCACGTTGGATGGCAATGCTGATTCTTTGGCCAAAGAATAGGCCAGCCCTCTGGTCACGAAATAAAAAAATAAAAAATATATAAATAAAAAATATTGATAAACATAAACATAACATTTTTAAGTAACTGCACTGTGCCACATTATTTAAATTATGTTAATGTTGTCAGATTTTTCTTTCAGTTATTTTTACAATCAGTGTACAGGTGTGATTATGATCAGTCATGGCCTTGACAAGTTGATAGTTGCTAGTGGTCAATTTCGATCGGCACTTGTTCGGGATACTCCTGGCACAAACCCAGTGGATCTTTAGGTACAAATCTCGGAAAATCGACATACCCAGTATATTACCACATAAAAACTTGTATTTTGGCATCCTAAAAGTTGTCTCAAAATTCACATAATAATATGGTAGGGTGACCAACAAATTGAACTGGGCGAGTCACCTAGAGGCTAAAACAAAGAAGGCCTGTATAGCTTTTAATCAGTGTAGAAGACTAGTTGGTAAGAGATGGGGTCTTAACCCAAAGATCACACTCTGGCTATACACATCAGTTATCAGACCTTCTATTACCTACGGATCAGTTGTATGGTGGCCCAGAACTCAGCTGACCACGGTGAAAACGAAACTCCAGAGTCTGCAACGCTTAGCTAGTGTAGCAGCTACTGGATGCATGAGAACAACTCCATCAGCAGCGTTAGAGTATCTTTTAAATTTAAGACCTCTGGATCTGGTCATACAGGAGGAAGCTCAGGCAACCGCTTTAAGACTAAGATCAAACGGACTGTGGAAAGTAAATACAGAAACAACACACTCAAAAGTTTTGCATGGGATTCTGAAGGAAATACCACTCCTTGAGGCGCCCATGGATAAAGCTTCATGCCACCATGTGTTCGATAGAAGTTACGACATCCAACTCACTGCAGAAGCAGTAGATAGCTCTGGCATCAATGAAGTTAGGATATATACGGACGGCTCCAAGACCTCACACGGTACTGGAGCCGGCGTCTTCTCGAATGATCTAAACATTTCAATATCAAATACCCTAGATAAATTAAACACAATCTTCCAAGCCGAATGTATCGGTATCACCAGAGCGGCACAAGCAGTTGCAGCCAGAGACGTCAGTGATCTTAAAATAAAGATCATCTCAGACAGTGCATCGGTGCTTCAAGCCCTAAAAAACAACACAATTACCTCTGTCCTAATACTGGAATGCCACAATGCACTCCAATCCATTGCAACCACAAATAGTGTAACCCTGCAATGGATAAAAGGACATAGCAACTCGCTGGGTAATGACGCAGCAGATGAGCTGGCCAAGAGAGGCTCAAGCAATATAGTATTTGGACCGGAACCACTACTGCCCATACCTCAGGCCCAAATAAAAACATGGCTGCGTTCAAGAACCACAGAAAAACACCTCACCGAATGGAGAAACAGTGAAGGATGCAGGCAAACAAAAGATGCAGTTCCGGAGGCATCAATGAAGTTTAGTCGCAATCTCATCAAACTTAAAAGGGACAAACTCCGTAAAATCATAGGAATTTTAACGGGTCACTGTTCCCTAAACAAACATCTACATAACATAGGTGTAACAGACAGCCCACTGTGCAGAGGATGCATGGAAGCGGAAGAAACGCCACGGCACGTACTCCTAGAGTGCAGGAGCGTAGCAGATCACCGGGCACAAACTCTACGATCCCCATTAACTCTCCCGGAAGCCTGCAGCAGTCTGGCAAGGCTGCTGAAATTCTGGGACGACCTATGTTGGTTGGAGTAGGTATTTTTAAAACATCACGCACAATGGCCCAATCAAGAGGCTAAGTGCGGATAAAAGCCCCGTTAAACTAAACTAAACTAAACTATGGTAGGGTGACCGCGTCTATTAAAAATCTAAGGTCACAAAAATAGTTTTTTTGCAAATATCTCGTTTTCTATGGGTTTCTCACTATTTGTATGTGTGATTAATGTTGTAGAGAATTCAATTCTCTACAACTTTTCCATTTTTTTTTTTATATCTTGATCGGAGCAGTGGTGGCCCAGTGGTGGCGGCCCCGACTTACGAACAGTTGGTCGTGGGTTCGAACCCAGGCAGGCGCATTACTTTGTGTAATTTATTTCATCACCACTGCTCTCAAAACGGTGAAGGAAAACATCGTGAGGAAACCGGCATGTCTTAGAACCAAAAAATTCGAAGACATGTGACATCTACCAATCCGCACTGGGCCCGCGTGGTGGATTATAGCCCATCCCTCTCCTAGAGAGGAGGCCTGAGTCCCTGCAGTGGGAACAATTATAGGCTGATGATGATGATGATATATCTTGATCTGTTTTCGAGATAGAGGGCGTAGAGCGCGCGGTCAGAGAATTATCAGAATCTGAGGTCAACTGGTAATCTCGAACAAAAACTCGTAATATTAAGGTTATAATTTATTGCTAATCACATAATTATTGTGGCGCTGCTGGTATAAGCACTTTGTCAACATACACTAATTAAAAGAAAATATCCACTTTATCTTACGAACGATTGGAAGGTATAAAAATTAAGTAGCAATACGCAATGTCATCAACTTGGCATATACTTAGCTACATTTAAGCCATTAGAGTCTCTCTGGTCTATTATAATGATTTAGCGACGGATACATTTTGCGGTCGGTGGTCGCCTTCAGAATCGAATCATATGATTTGTTTATTACAACAAAAAAACCCGACTGAAAAAACTGAAAAGCAAAAAACAAGCGCATTTTAAATGAAATAAACAAAACTTGGAAGCAGGCGGGGTTCTATTTTTTTCAATTCATAATTTAATATTCAAATGAACCCCGCCTGGTTCCAAGTTTTGTTTATTTAATTTGAAATGTGCTTGTTTTTTGCTTTTCAGTTTTTTCAGTCGGGTTTTTTAGTTTTTTAACTACTTTTTTATTTCTAACTTTTTAGTTCTTTTGTGTTTGTTCTTTCGTTGGTCGCGTAAAATTAAAATGATGAAACCAATTCGGTTCTGTTGACATATTTACGGTGTTCCTTTAATATAATTTCCTCGGAACAGTGTTCAATGATTGTGTTCAGTCATGCTCTTGACAATTTCGTTGTCGACAGTCAGTATTTTTGCTCGGCACTTTCCTGAACACTGTTTAGCACACACCCAGCGAATTTTCGGCTCCTTGCTTCCAGACCAGCGGTAAAACCGATGCGGACCCATAAGAAGGCACGAGGTACCCCTTTGAGATTTTACGAACCTTATTCCTGTAAAACAGTAATTATATTAAAATAAATAAATTATAAATTGCACGTTTTAACAACAGCTTTAGGACAGTAAAGAAGTAAGGAAATCAGAAGATGATTAATTTAATTAATGTCGGTATAAACGATAAATTTATAGTTTTCGTAAAAATTTTATGATGTCATTTTTACTATCTCTCTCATCTCATATTTCCTTCATTTCTGTATATAAATGCGGCTTCATAAACCATGCCACGGTATCATTTAATTTTATCATCCAAGGGTATGGCACAGCTGGTTATTTCTATAATTACGATGTGATGTTAGTCACATGGAGTAAGTTGTTTAGTTAGATGGTCTGCACCACACGCTTGATTATGTTCACACCTTTCTGATACATGCTGTATGACCATTACAACCACGACTACACATTGTATTGTTGTATAACAAACCTTATGGCCAAAACCATATTCAGTCGTATTTCAGTCTTTCGAAAGACATTCGAGTCTTAGGACGCGACGCAAAATACGCGGAGTTGCAAACACGGCTGGTGTTTGCAACTCCGTGTATTTTGCGTCGCGCAAAAGGTTTGTAACTCATGCCCAGTGTAAGCAACAACATAATTTATTAGAATAAAATGGTTATTGATACCTTTAACAGACTAAAAAGAATATTGGTAACGTTTCGTTGTTTACCTAAGCATTTTATTAATTGTCACTTTTGTTTTAAAATTAAGTAAGCAATACGCAATGTCATCATTTGGCAAATACTTAGTTACCTAACTTACCTACCTACATATAAGAGTCACTCTGGTCTGATTATAATGATTTAGCGACAGATACATTTTGCGGTCGGTGGTCGCTTACAGAATTGAATCAATATGATTTATATCTTAAGTATTATTACAAAAAGAGCAGACGAACCATCAAACTGTTTTATTGATATGATTATGAAGAAGTAGGAACACAAAATATTGTGCTTACAGATTGACCAACATTGACCAGCCATTGTTATTTAACAGTTTGATAATAAAAATGGTTGTGGTTTAAATTAGACTTGACTCTTAGTTCCCCGAGGGTAGTGATCCGGGCTCTGCACTTGGTTCTCGTCTTCGTGGTGCACTGCCATCGGACATGGCCGTTACGTCCAATGACCCAAGAGCGAGCAAAGCGAAATCCATTCACGACCAGGAGCTCCGTTTTCTTATGAATCAATATTCTGTGGACTGGCAGAATAAATGTGGAGTAATAGCACACTCTTTTTATATTATCATAGATATTAAGAACTTCTTTGTTTAAGGTTGGTAAAGAAATGAATAACTAGCATATAACGAGCCTTACGGGATTTATTTCAGTGATTATGATCCAAATAAGTACTTATAACTAAGTTGTCGACAGTTGTGACGGACGCTTTGCATCTAGTTTGGAACTTTTGTGAACATGCCCAACGAATTTTGTTAGTGAATGTCCTAGACATGTTAAATGTGTATCTTCCTATTTTCACCATCGGATAGCCGCATCTGTTCTGTGTCCATTCAACTGAAATTGAATTAGAAGAATCCATAAGTACCCTTACGTCAAATAATTATTTTTATTCAGTCAAGCAGTAAGTACCTAACTTAAGAAATCAAAAGTTAGCATTTATCAAAAAATTATAGCAAAAATTAATATTGATGTAATGAACAAAACAGGTACGAAACAGTACCTAATTGCTTGCAGTAAAACACTAACAAGGTAATTTAAAAAATATTTTATTCGTAATACATTTTCTTGATTCAATGACTATGTTTCAAAAAGTTTTATACTATTTAGAAAAATTCAAAACCAAACAACAAAATAAAGTGGTAAAAATCATTCATAATTTTTTTTTATTTATGTCGTGGCTATCATGGCTGTCTGACCTGCGTGTCGCCAACATCCAGAATCACCCACAACTTGTATTTGATACTGATACACATATCTCTACCTGTTGTATCGTCAAGACATTTGCAACATTTGCATTTGATATTAGTATTTTTATGCTGTTGCTATTTAACAAAATTAAAAAATGTGTATTGCATGCTACAAGTATGAATAGAATTGTATTTAACTTTATTATGTGATTCCATTGTAATCCAAATTTAAATGATTGTCAGTATTTTACGTAATAGCTGATTGATAAATGTATGATGCATGTCAAAGTATAACCAAAATAGGTAAATCAAAATATTTGTATGGCAGAAATGCCGAATGTAGTGAAACCCATATTTATATATATCAAGAACTTGTAAAACCTATATTCTGCAAATAAATAATTCATTCATAATTCATTCATTCATTCAAGAAACAATTCAAGTTTAGGTACTGAGCAGTCGAGTGACTATGTCGGCCGTACAGACACGAACCAATTGGAATAACAACAACAAACAAGATCATTTTATTTCAGGCTACAATGGCCCACCAAAGGATGAAATACAGTAAATAAATATAAATGAGGCAACCAAAAGGCAGGATAGGATACAATCATAAATAAGCGGTCGTTTCTGTACGGGTGTGCGGCGGTTGACAAATAGCCCATCGTCTGCAGCTCAGCATTTAATCATAACTAATCATGTTCATGAACGATTTCGTCCATAATTGTTTTGTTTGTAATCATACTTAGTGCTTCCTCCTTAACCAATCCTTGGTTAAGAATGATTATGATCAAAACTTTTCTTCACAACTGCTTCTCCTATGGTCGTGATGAAGGCTTTACACTTGTACCGCTTCCCGCTACCACAATACCACCTTGTCTTCAAGCCAGAAGTGCTCTGTTTGTGAAAACGGAAACCATTCGCCACTAATAATGGGTTGCCTTGGTTTGATTTACAACTTATCACTGAAAGAATTGAGAAGAAATATTATTTACATATAGCTAGTAGATATCAATCTAGATATAATCAATCACGCTAGGAATGAATCTGAACAAGAAGAGATAAAACCAAGTTACTTCAAATTCATTACCATCCTTACAGAGGGGGAGGAGTGACAATACCTGTTATTCCACTCTAAAATATGAAATAAATTGTACTGTTGTAATAACTGTCTGCATAGAACACGAGTTCTATGCTATGTTCTATGCTCTAGACACATTCCCAGGTAATGACTAATAGACTTTTAGTGAAAAGTACCGAGAGAAACACGACCAAGGACTGAATAAAACAACAAAGTAAAAAATCACAAATTATATTCGTGTTTAAACATTACTCATTAAATACTGCTTAAATGATTATCCCATTTTAACCGCCACCGACATCTAAGTAATATTTGTGTTAGTACTTAATAATAATTGTAGTACCTACGAAGACATACTTCATTATGAAGTTAGTCGGTAGGTACTACGAATTTATCATAAAACTATATTGTAACACAAATATTTACTAATAAAACTTACCCTAAAATAAAATAAAATACAAATACAGTGCTGCTGACAATACCTATTAACTTCAATCAAAATTAGTTTTTTTCATCCACCAATAAAAACATAAAGCCTCATTAAGTAAATTATTGTAAATAGCAACATCTATTGGAAGCACCTTTTGTCATTATTATTTTCATTGATTCGAGAAGAATTGCTTTCGGAATGCAGGATAAGTCATATTTTGAGTTTGATTGGTAATACAATTAATTAACAACGATTAATTACTTACGCTAAGTCAGACATCACTTGTCTTGTCCTTGGGGGTTAAAACTCTTAGTAGAACCCGATGTTTTATTGTTTTTTTTTCCCGAAATCTTAATTTGTTCCTAGTACAAAGGCACTATCACGACGTCACTATTGTGACGTTTTTAATATTATATTACCTAATAAAACCTAAGTCGCAATTCATGCAAAAGAATAAGATTATCTTAACAACAACAACGTCAATACAAAACTTAATTTTTGCTAAGTCACGACAGATTTTTTATTGGTGTAACCCGTCGGAACTCGGAACTACCAAACCGTCAATTTTAATATCCATATATACAGGAATTTCCACAGTATCGGAATATCTAAATCACCTAAACATCTACTTAAAGCAACGGATTAAGCTCTAATTGTATCATTGCATACTAGCTTATGCCCGCTGTTTCGCTCGCGTATCTACATTCATTGGTTGCATTATTAGCAAAATGAAAGTATTGTTAAACTAGATATAAGTTCTCATAATGTAACTTTTTGTTGTTCCTCTTAATAAAAATAAAATTAAAAAAAATCCTTACGAACTTTCACCCTTTATAATCGAATTAGTAAGAATGATTTATTACAAAACCAGACACGTCTTAATAAACAGACGACCATAAAGCCCCGATAATGATCGAGTCAGATTCCATACTAGACTCTATTAATAGTAGTGTGAGCTAGCGGGTTATGAAACCTCCACACTCGGATGACAGTGTTGTCCACGGTGTGCAGGGTCGCTCTGCAGCCATTCTTAGCTTTGACGCACACCCATCTTGTTCTGTTACCGTGTCTATTAACTCGGTTAAATCGGTACGGACCGATAATTATGACCGGGTTACCTCGCTGAGATTTCGCAAAAACAGGTTTTGGATCTGAAAACATAAATTGTTTTAGTATCTAGTGAATGGTTAGGTACTTATATTAAATATTTACAGACATAATTAAATCATCATCATAATTCTCTTGCCTTATCCCAATTCATTTTAGGGGCCCTACTATGACGTCTTAAAACAGCCCTAACTTATTCTTAATCCAGTGTGGAAAAGAGATGGCGCTAGACACCCTGTATAGTTCTGTCACGTTTCCACACTGGAGTAAGATTAAGTTAGGACTGTTTTAAGACGTCATAGTAGGCCACCTGGTCGGCGCAGCATCTCTTCTTCCTCCACACTTCTCTGTTTCTCGTCACCATTACATTAAACATAATTTAAATGTTGAAATAAGTATGTTAACATAACGAGCCATTACCGCCGTCTTATCGTAAGCGACATTTTTACTTAAACAGCGTTTTTTATCGCAGACGACTTTTTAAACTGTAACGGACTTGTTCTTCGACTTTTCCCGCCAAAATTACAAAGTTATAGCAAATGCTAAGTTTATCGTTAGCACAACATTTTTTTATATTTTACAGTAACCGACATAATCAAAATTATCGTAAGTTGCGTAATTATCTAAGAATTGCAGCGTAAGCGACCCTACTTGTTATCGCAACCGACACAGTACATCCAAATTTTGTCGTTTACTATAAACAAAGTGGCAAAAAACGTGTAGTGACGTTTTTTTGAAAATTTTAACCGTTACACCTAAGGTTTCAAAAATCATTATTATACGTCAAATTTCAACTTAATAGCGCAATTATTTATAAAGTTATTCAAAAAAAACCTTCTCCTGTAAAATTTGGTTTTTGTCGGTTACACTAAGTCGGCGGTAATGGCTCGATAACTTCGTCATTCACATGCTGCAACCCAAGTTGTGTCCACGTGCGCCGAGCACTTGGAGACAATCGTTGATGTACGGGATGGCAACAAGTAAGAATTGTAGGAATTAGTATTGCGTATTTTACTAGACACGTTTGACAGCTGTCAGAATATAATAATATGACAGATGATTACTGTTGTAACCGCTCATTAAAAATTGAAAAAAGCTAAGAAAAAAATAGGATCACTAGACGTAATAAAAGAAATGATTTGTAATGGTATATTGTCTAATATTACAGTGAAGCATTTAATCAATACATAATATTAAGTTACAAAGTGTAAACTTTGTATATGAGTTTTTATAAAATGTAGATACCTAATCAATTAACAGTTCTGAAAAGTACTTGGCTAGTAGGTACACTAACATTTTTATTACTTAAATTATTTCTAGGAAAAAAGCTATTTATAAAATCTCAACATAATGTGAATACCTACTAAGTATGTACCTACCGTTTAAGTATTTACTTAAAAAATATTACTAACTGCTACAATATTTATATTTCATCATTATTATATTTACCTTTACGCATTTAGTGTTCACAAGGTGGTTTTAATTTTACTATTTTTTCTTCTTTTATTTTACCATTTACTAATGGTGTTAACATAGGGTAGGGTAGGAAGGTAGGAGTTGTCATAATAATACAAAAATAGTACCTAATTACTTACAAAGTAAAAGTTAGTAGGTAGTAGTTAGGCGTCCTAGAACTCTTTTAATAGATGTACACACGGCTACACATCAAGCTATACAAAACCAGTATAATCTGATCGTTCATTGTGCGAAAAGATCTAGTAAAGTGAGGCCAAGATTAACTGGTTTTGTATAGCTTGATGTGTAGCCGTGTGTACGTCATCACTATGCACATAAACTAATTAAAAATATCATTAACCTTATGAGTAAATTGATTTAAAAATGATTAACTTGATTAAAAGCACGTTAAAAGGATACACACCCAAGCATGTTAAAAGAGTATAGAATAATAAAACTGACAGTAAATCTTAACTTCAAACCACAAGTCTTAGTTTCTGAAATTCTAACTTTAATTTTCACCTACATGCCTCCTAGCCCTGGTCACATTCTAAACGGAATTAATCCTCATAATTATATCATAACAACTAAACCATATTCGGCACTTTCAGAAGAATTTAAAGATCCCCACGCTTTACTGAATGTAAGTAAGTACTTAGAAATGAGTTATTCCGGTCTGATCCCCCAAACCGATCCACTGCCAATATTTTTCTTTTGTTTATTCCTTTCTGATCCACTGTAATTTATCATTCCGTTCTGATCCCCTTTCTTTTTTGAATGGACACAAGTACACACGGCTACACATCAAGCTATACAAAACAAGTTAATCTTGGCCTCACTTTACTAGATTTTTTCGCACAATGAACGATCAGATTATACTGGTTTTGTATAGCTTGATGTGTAGCCGTGTGTACAAGTGAAGTACAGTCAATCGAAAAATGTGCAGGTGGCTACATACTGGTCGAACACCATTTGAGTTTCATGGACACGTTAAGAAGTAGGTAGGTATAGAAAGGTGTGAAAAGAGGCCGAAATTCACTTTATCTACTCACGAACACTAAGTGGAAACTTCGTGTTCGTGAAATAACACAATTGTTAATGATTGTGTTTGCCGAGAGTCTTGACGATGACATTGTTTTCAGTAGTAATAGATGCAGTACAGCCGTTCTTCTTCTTGATGCAAGTCCAGCGAACCTTGGACCCCCAACACGCATGTTTGTTGAACCGCCACGGTCCTATTTGTACTACGAGGTTCCCGCGGTTAGATAAGTCAAATGTTGGCTCTGATTGTTCTGAAATTCAGAAACAGTGCCAACTTTTAACATTTTGCGTTGGTGATTATAGTCTTCATGCAGCCATATAGGTAGGTAAGTGTGGGGTGGTGCCCATTGAACCAACAAAAGTGTGAAGAGCTCAAGCGCGGTCGTTATTGGAGTTTATGAAAATATTTTTATCTCAAAGATAGGGATAAAAAGGAAAAAAAACAATTTTTCTAAATACTTACCTAATAAATAAGGATTAGGTAGCTACCACTTCTAAGTAAATTAAAATACATATTACTTATTTAATAATATAATTTTATTAAAATATAAATATACAGGTAACAAGATGCCTGTACGAGGATAATCTTGTATCACAGGTTGTAGAAGCTCAACCAGCTAGTATGCTATATTTAGGACAGCCACATCATCCTTCCCCTGCATGATAGTTCTTGCAGAACTTTTTACCTACAAACTCGGCCCCAAGCTAGTCAAGAAGAACTAAAGAATTCCTAAAACTTTATTTCATGTTATTTGTTTTTATTTATCTCACATATAAATAATTAAATAATTATTGCCTATAACGTAACACAGATTGTATCCTAACATTAACACAAAAGTTACTTATACCAGTGTACCTACGTAATTTTTGTGGGTCAGTTTCTCAAATCTGGGGGTCTAAAATGGCCACTATAGCAGATACTATAATACAAATACCTTTCTTTCTTAACTAAAGTTACTCCTACCGCGATAGTTATTTCTCAAGTCTCTCATAGGCTTTCAAATCCGCCTCAATACATTCAAGTGAATGCCCCTTGTTAGATATGAAGATAATATTACGTCCC
The DNA here is from genome assembly GCA_949316265.1 of Diarsia mendica. Lineage (NCBI taxonomy): Eukaryota > Metazoa > Arthropoda > Insecta > Lepidoptera > Noctuidae > Diarsia > Diarsia mendica. Next base: position 20,078,825 of record OX438893.1, on the reverse strand, counting down.
TTGGTTTTGATCCGACGGTTACAAACATTCTTGTTCCGACAGATCCATGACACCGTTCCGTCACTCCCTTGGTAGTTCTTGTAGAATTTCTGACCATTGAACATTGCCCCAGTCTGACCACGACACGTAATGTAAAACTCCACCGTTTCTAAAAGCAAAACTTTTATATTATTTCAATTCCAAGTGAACATTACATAATACTACAGACCATAGTCCTAGTAAAAAGTTTCATCAGATCCATGTAATACCAAGTCGATTAATTTATTCAGTCTCTACTTAAGGGACTTAAGTCTAAATCTTTTATCCCCGTCCATGTATTAAAGCGAGTTCTTCGAGGCGCTAGCTAGACCTCTTGTGGCACAAACTTGCGCCTTGCCGTTCGGATGAACTCTCTAATTGCTTGGGAACAACTGCTTACCTTCCCCTATCGAACTCTTCACGTACAAAGAATTTGGCAAATAAAATTAGTCGTGACGTTATCATTTAGGCGCTTCTCGCCAACAAACTGTTAAGTTTGGCGAGTAAATTGTTAATTAACAAAAATGTGTACCCTAAATTTGTGAACAATAAAAAAAAAAAAAAAAAATTATTCCTTTTTCCTTCATATCACTCCTCACACACTCCATCACAAATTACAGAAAACTGTAACATTTCGGCTCAACATTTAGACACGAAACTACCATCACAAAGACATACCTCTTCAAGAGGCTTATCCCACATGGTAGAAACAAGTTAGGGGAAGGTGACATTAGTGGCACAGCCAGGATCCTCTTCAGCAGCGATGTGGTGGCACCGTGTTCTCCAGAAACTCTCGCAGCTCTGGAGACCAAACACCCTGCCCCAGCCGATGGCATTTCTTTTCCAGACCTACCTGATTCGGCTTTTCTTTCCCTCACTATTACAGGTCGAGAGGTGGTCACAGCCGTTTGTGTCTCCTGGAGTGGCTCCGCTGGTGGCCTCGATGGCCTAAGTCCTCAACATCTATGGGACTTAATCTGTTAAGCTGGTGTGTTGCTTTTGAAGGGGCTTGCGGCTCTGATTAATCTCATCCTCTCTGGTAAGGTGAAAGAGTCCGTCATCAACATTCTGTAGGGGGCCAATTTATGTGCCCTGCGCAAAAGGGATGGCGGCATTCGACTCATTGCCTTGGGAACCACCAACCGTCATATGGCAGCCAAGTTTTGCTGTAAATTTTATGGCGAGGCTGTTTCGGAAAAATTTCAGCCCCTGTAGCTAGGTTACGGCTCTAAAGGGAGATGCGAGGATGCCGTACACGCTTTTAACGACCTAACTAAATTCTGGTAAAGGTGATTCGAGGTCATTCTCAAGGTTGATATAAAGAACGTCTTCAATTTAATGAACAGAGTCACCTTGTTGACAGAAGCTTAAAATAAAATTACTAATAGTTTTTAATTTATCAAAATATTATCTATTTTCATACGAGAGCAGTGGGTCCTCTCAAAATGGTGAAGGAAAACATGACAACCGGCTTGTTTTAGAACGTTCTTTTTTTGGGCGGTGTGTAATCATCAAATAACCCCTCCCGCTCTGGGCAGAGCGAATGGGAGTGTCAGACTTCTACCTACTGACTAAAATCCACCCATGTTCCTTCTTAGCCTTTGTGCCGAGGCGCGTGGAACACGAACGCGCCATCGACACGGCCTGTCGTCGTCATAGTGGATGGGAACATTATAGGCTGATGATGATGACCTAAGTCATCATCATCAGCCTCCCAATAGCCATCGCTCGCCAGCCAGCCCTCTAGTCAATTGAGGTCAAACTTCACAGAAAACATGGGTAGGTACTAGTCGTAGCTTCTGAGGCCAAGCGTGAGAGCACTACGAGACGCAGTACCTTCGCAAGGTCCCTAAATTGTAAATGAGTAAGTGGTCACTAACGGCTGCAGCCACTGTAGTAATAATCTATATAAATAAAAAGAGAAGTCCTGACTGACTGACTCATCAACGCCCAGCCCAAACCCTTGACCTAGAAAGCTGAAATTTTGCACAGAGGTTCCTTTTATGACGTAGACAAGGAATAAGGAAGGATTTTTCGAAATTCGACCCCTAAGGGAGTTAAATAGGGGATGAAAGTTTGTATGGAAAACCGTCATTTTCACGCGGGCGAAGCCGCTGGCAAAAGCTAGTAAGTAATCTATATAAATAAAAAGAGAAGTCCTGACTGACTGACTCATCAACGCGCAGCCCAAACCCTTGGACCTAGAAAGCTGAAATTTTTCAAAATTCAACCCATAAGGGAGTTAATTAAGGATGAAAGTTTGTATGGAAAATCGTCAATTTCACGCGGGCGAAGCCGCTGGCAAAAGCTAGTATTTCTATATGTATATGTATCTCGTTCAGTCCACGTCAGTGGTTGTGACAGTATTTAGTGCACAGTAAGTACTCCATTGCCGACAGTCACGGCAGTCGCCGGGCAGCTTCTCTTGGAACACCTCCACCACTCTGGCTCCTGAGGAGTACCTACCTACTCCTTCCTGAAACTGTAGCCTTCGACGAGTAAGTTTGTGATACCTTCTCCGGTGGTTTGTGGAGGATCGGACACCTATGGCATAAAAAAAAATGTACATACCTACCTACTTAAATTTAATAAACGGAGACCTTTTTTAGGGTTCCGTAGTCAACTAGGAACCAACATCGTGAGGAAACCGGCTTGTCTTAGAAACAAAAAATTCGAAGACATGTGACATCTACCAATCCGCACTGGGCCCACGTGGTAGATTATAGCCCATTCCCTCTCAAAGAGAGGAGGCCTGTGTCCCAGCAGTGGGAACATTAATAGGCTGTAGTTTCGCCATGTCTGTCTGTCCGTCCGTCCTCGCTTAATCTCTGTGACCGTTAGCACTAGAAAGCTGAAATTTGGTACCAATATGTGTATCAATCACGCCGACAAAGTGGTACAAAATAAAAATTGGAAAAAAATGTTTTATTAGGGATGTAAAGTGGAAAGTGATTTTTCTTTAAATTTCAACCCTAACGTGTGATATATTGTTGGAAAGGTATTTAAAAATGAATAGGGGTTTACTAAAATCATTTTTGATAATGTCAATAATTTTGGAAATATTCGATCCAAAAGTAAAAAACAATGTGTGTGTCCCCCTCTAACTTTTAGCACAGAATACATAATAGTACTACGTACAGAAGGGACACTCCCTTCCCCGCGCTCATATTAAATACCGCACCTCACCCCGCACTTCGAGGTATTCGTCGTCGACACTTGAGCAATGGCTCGCGCTCGTATTAGTCGTCGTTCGCGTTTCGCGACGCAGACCGTTGCACTTTCCGCGCCATTTTTTAGGCTACGACAACCCTACTAGAGTTTACGCACACATTTGCACGTGCACGTCGTGCACAAACGTTATTTGTTTATGTAGTAGTAATAGGTAATTATTTTGCGGGCGTTGTATGGAGTGTCCGAGGTGTGCTTTTAGTTACCATAAGTTTAGAAAATATGAAAAAAATCTGATAAGTAGAACTTTATAAGGACTTTCTAGGAAAATCATTTTGAACTTGGATGGAAACAGATGGAAACAGCAGTTAACCAATATAATTTGGTCCCTGAATCGTATGAGCGCCTAAGCAATCCAGAGGTCAAGTTTCATTGGCCCGTAGAAAAAATTGTATAAATTATAGTACCTAGCCCGGAATTTGGAAGTTGGCGGTATGATACCCTCGTAGGTACCTCGGAAAGCACGTTAAACCGTTGGTCCTGTGCCTGATTTCTCGCCGGATGCGTCGTTTTGCCATCCCATCGGATGATCGCACTAAGTAGGTACCTACCTATAAGTAATAGGTAGGTACCTACCTATCTCCCTTGCTGTCTGCTTATGGCTAATTTAGGCAAAGATTGTTAGTAAAATGTTCTGGCTGATGTTAGACTAGTAAGTACGGTCTAGGTACTTAGGTACTTTTGCTGGGTTATAAACAAGAACCTAGGTACAGAAGACAATATCAGTTTGCTGGGAGCACCAAAATCGGGAGTTGTACTTTACCGTCTGTAACCAGTGGCAAAAATCGGACGTTTCTATTTTGTGAGATTATTTCACGCCAGTGCAGTGATGACAAAGCCGGTGGTTACAACTAGGAAAAGACGACCCAACCAGTTAGAAAGGGCTACCATAATTGATCGCATTTATAAAATTTGGTACCTACGTGGAGAATCACGAATTCACGACGCGCTTTGAATTCTAATTAAAGCTGCTTCATTGACCTTGTGGTCGCAAGAGCGACTGCTGAGCCTGGAACCAATCCGCCTCATTGTTGACGTCGGCGGGCCTGACCGGTGATTGCACCCAAGCCCGCACGATCGAGGCTTCCAGGTGGAACTCCCGGTCCAGCTGCTTCAGCGCCCAACGCAGACCACTCCGGGGTCTGTGGGACCGGCGCGGTTGAGGACTGGGCAGAGACCTCAAACCGGGTATACCGGTGGTAAGCGAGCTTCCACCCTGCCTCACTATTACCTGGGACTAAAACATAACTACTGGAATGTGGTTTCGTAAATTCCTACACCTCTGCCTAAGCATTTGAGGATTACAGGCGTGATGTTGTCTTATTGAACTAATACTTAAAATACTTATAAATTGGTTGAACTCAGCTTCTGAGATTTAGCATAAACTAACAAAATAGGTACCAACAATGCGACTTATATAAAAGCTTTTCAAAAGTCCCTCCCTATGTGCCTAATATGAAACTGAGGAACTCCTCAGTAGGTACCAGGCTTGCTAAAACGAGTTTAAATCATCAACTTTACAACTTGTTTAAGCTTTCAAATGTAATTTTTTGTGCACATTTTGCTGCTGAGGTTGAGTTCACTTACCTCATGACTGTTTAAAGAAAAATAAAACAAATAAAAAATCTATAAGAAAACAAGAAAAAAAAATATTTATTGTACCATTTTTTTAGGGTTTGGGAAATCATCAAATGACACCTCCCGCTCTGGGCAGAGCGGTAGGGAGTGTCACACTTAACTGACTAGTTTAGTTTAACGGGGCTTTTATCCGCACTTAGCCTCTTGATTGGGCCATTGTGCGTCTTAACTGACTAAAAACCAACCATGTTGATGGCATGACAGGCGTTACCAAGATTCGTGAGGAGACCCTGGGAACACCACGATCCCTTGCGGATGTCCTGAGGAGACCGGGAAGTCTGATCTGGAGGGAGGTGGGCTGGTTGGTGTAATCGGCTGCCACGGCTCACGCACAATGGTCCACCTTAAGGACTAAGTGAATTCCCATAAGGAAGAAGACCAACCATGTTCCTTCTTAGCCCTTTGTGCTGAGGCCGCGGTACCCATCTCTTTCGAACCACCTGCAGCCCCAACGTGGATATAGTGTACCATACGGTTGCAATTTATACCTGTCAACAATACTAATATTGTAAGAAAACATCAACTATTCATTAACCTCTCGTATGCCGTGTAATTAGACACAATTAAAAACCCATTGTGTCTCGTGTAGATCTACGTTCCGGCACACGGTTAAGTACCATTTTTTCACTGTAGTTGAGGATCCACTGATTTCTGATAAGCATGTTCGATGTCCTGCTCTTCTATCGATTTATGACTACTTTTTCTTTACTAACCACCTTATTTGTACCGCACTGCCAAGGGTATTCGGGCACAGAATAATCATAAGATAGAGATATGATACAAAAAACTACAACTCAACTGAATGACCGTATCAGCCTGCAACCAGTAAAAAAAAGTTTGAGTTACTTTGTATTATTGTTTAACAAAAAAAAAGGTTCATTGAAACAAATACAACTATGGGAGAAGAAAACAAAGGTTAAGTAATTAATTAAAGGTTTAAGAAATAAAATATAACTAACATAACGGAATGAGAATCTGTATTTTTTTTATTACATAAAAAATTACCATAATTACTTATAACATTATATTAAGTTCACAGTGATAGAAAACAATAGACATAATTATCTTCAGTAGGTACTTATTTAATTTATATTTGAAATAGAAAAACATACATAATTAAGTTCACATCATTTCCACAATATTACGTTGTCACTGTATAATCTCAACACAGCGTTTACCAATACTTGTACCAAGTGTTATGTGACCTGCCAGATCATCATCACACATTACTGGTCAATTTATTATCACTGGTCACCGGTGAATTGGGTGTCTGATGAGATCACTTCTGGGTAGAAATATCCCAAGGACAGTATCATCACTGAACAAAGATGAAAGAAGCACAAATTACGTATCTAGTACCTGTCAAGAATACCATGACAAAAAGGTTTGGATACTCAGAAATCTAATATTCAGCCTGCCCTGTCTACTTCAAAGACCAATCAGTGTGCTAGACAGCTTTAATAGTTAGAGACCAGGCCTGGTCAGGAGAGTGAAGACAAATATGAAAGATTCTTCCATCCCCGTCTATAAGTTTGAAGAACTGCGTTTGTTGGTGGTTAAGTACTTATCCCAGTAGGTATTCCAACTTCTGGAGATAGCCTGCAAATCAAATCGCTTTATTTATGTTATTCAATTATTGTCTATCAGTATTCACACTGTATATAGGTACTTACGTAGGCTTTTCTTACCTTTGAATACTGCTATTTTTCATTGTATTTATAACCTCTAAATACTTTTGTCTCATAATAAATTTGGAGTTATTCGGTACTTTTTTATTTCCCTCTTATACCACTGAGGTTACAGACAAGTTCCACACACTATAATCATTTTACAATAAAATAGTCTGACTTAGTTTTCACACAATTACAATTTATTTACGTTTCAAATGCCAAATTTTTATCAACACAACAAACACTACAAAAGTTGCCAGATACTTTTTTTTAATTTCCAGTAGGTATATTTTATTCTACTCGTTTATAATTTAACGTTTCACAATTTTATTTTCTAGCCACACAAAATCTTGTGACCATTCTGTGATGTGTAGGTACAGACAGTATAATGTTAGTTGTATTTTTCAAACAGGAAATGAAACAGACGCACGGCAAGATGCTGCCTATTAATAATATTAAGTATTTATATCCAAGATGTTATTATAAATAACTAATTTGGTTGTAAACACTATCTTTAATTTCACAGTGTTTCTTTATCAAATGGTGAATCAAGGATTTTGGTCCCCTTACCTTATTCCCTAAATCGTTTCTTTTTCCCAAAAATTTAAATAAAAATTTAATCTGCCAACACTGACCAAAACAGAAATGACGTTTTAATTGGATGCGTTCACAAAATGTCAGTTGGCGTGTAGGGTGCGTTCCTAATGGCAAAATTATATTGTTTTTTTTTTCGACCTTGTTATTTAACTTCTTTTGTATTTACCACAGTTACTTTAACAATTAGCTGCTTGCTTACGTTTTCGTAAGCAATCTATTTGTTTTGCTTATGAAAAAAGCGGGGTCACTTTTCCGCCCTCTTGACTGGATGACATTACGTTATAACCGGCATACCCGCCGAAACACAATCTTAATGACTCCCATAGGAGTTGATTAGGAATTTCCTGGAATGGATTCCATAACGACTAAAAAAATGATGAATATGAAAATTGATGGTTAGAGAGGGAGAGGAAGGCCAAAGAACAGATGGATGGATTGTGTGAGGAATGATATGAAAGAGAAAGAAGTACTTAAGTGACGCCATGACGGCTGACAGGGGGAAAAGACAGGGAAAATGGAATAAGGAAAGGAAAGGAAAGGAGGGGAAATGGAAAAAGAAAACTTGTTGCGCCGACCCTAAATAGCCTGGGACAAGGGTAGGAAGATAATGATCTTTGTTGTCACTAACTTTTAAAGAATATAATAGGTAGGTACCTACCTATAAATTTTGTGGTAGGTAGGTATTTTATTTCAATACTTACCTACTTCCTGCCCTTATCCCATGTCATTTGGGGTCGGCGCAACACGTTTTTCCTTCCATTCTGCCCCGTTAGTCGTCAAGTTATCATTTATTCCTTTTTCCTTCATATCACTCCATCCATCCATTATCCATCCATCTTTTCTTTGGTCTTCCTCTCCCTCTCCATCCATCCACATTTATATTCATAACTTTTTTAGTCACATACGATTCATCCCTCATCACATGCCCATACCACGACAGTCGATTCCCTTTTAACTTTTCTGTAATAAAATTGGCGCAACTTTTAAACTTCCTCTGATATACTCGTTCCTTACTTTATCCATTCTGGTCACACCACACATCCACTTCAACATTCTCATCTCCGCAACATGCAACCTTTTTTCATCCATCTTCTTCACAGCCCAACATCCAATCCAATCCATACCGTAGGTATTTTATTTCAATGAGTTGTACTAAGGCAAGCAGCCAAGAGTCAAAAAGAAACAGAACTAAGTATGTACGAAATAAGTTAGCATTAATAAAAAAACTTTTTTACAAAAAATAAAACCGACTTCGACAAAAATAAAACACAAAAAAGTGAAAAATAAAAAATCAGCTTCTGAAGTCGGTGACTTTTGTTTGTTTGATTTCATGTTTTTGCCACCGACTTCTGAAGCTGATTTTTTATTTTTCACTTTTTTGTGTTTTATTTTTGTCGAAGTCGGTTTTATTTTTTGTAAAAAAGTTTTTATTTTTCACTTTTTAGTGGTTCACATGTGCTTACCCCTTCACAACGTACCGGCGTGATGTTATGTTATGAACTGGTGTAAACAATAGACAGTCATGAGATTTCAGCAATCCCAGTCCATTTGCTATCATTAATTGAGGAGTTCCGTTGCCTATCTCCGAAGTTCTTCATCAGATCTTCACCAAATAGTTTTTATAACCTTTGTAGTGAGTACAGGCGTGATATTATGTTGTGTGATGGTGTAAACAATGCTTAGATACGCTATAGCAACAATCGCGGTTAATCTGCTGTTATTTATTGAAGAGTTCCCCCGATTTCTACAAGAACCCATCATCAGATATTGAAATGGTGACAATGGGACCACACGGGAAGCACCAGCTTTCAAATGAAAAAAGAATCATGAAAATCAGTTCACCCAGTCGCAAGTTATGAGCGAACAAACATAAAAAAAAAAAAAAAAAATACAGTTGAATTGATAACCTCCTCCTTTTTTTGAAGTCGGTTAATTAATAACTCTGGCCTATTTATGTGAAAATAAAATCATGATAGCCATTTTCCAGAACAAAAAAAGTTAATAAAAAGAAAATCTAAATGGCATCCAATTTTTTTTACGGTAGAATGGCCAGTGATTTTAACTTTTCTATCATTGCGAATCGAACTAAAAAGGTTGCATTATCGAAATTAAAAAAGGCTACTTACATTATTGTTACTTATCACAAAAAAAAAGAAACTTGACAAAGTTTATTTATTTATTATTAAAAAATTCTCGACCATGTAAAATACCAGCTATTCAGCTGCATCTGGTTAGATTGGAAGTAGATACTTGGTAAAACTTGCTCGACCGCAGTCGACTAAATGTGCAAATAATTTACTTATTTAGTTTCATAATTCAAAATTCAAAGCATTTAGGTATTTCAAGTGTAGGCCGTTACAAGCACTTTTGAATAGTCGAATTAAATTAACTGCGGCACTCAGAGATATCCAACGATTACTCAAGCCGCCACCCAGCAAAGGCTTGACATACTTTTGTATGACAAAACTGCCAAAAACCTTTACCAAGCGACGTCCCAAGCAACCACTGAAGCTCTCCGAGTGCGGCAGTAAACTACTGAAGCTAAATAAACTAAGCTACAGTCCCAGTCACAAGGCATAATAACTCCTGTAACGCGACAGCCTTGCTCCTCGGCGCATCAAAGCTTGCATGCCATGCGCGAAAGACGCGCATGCGTATGACAGAAGGCGATGTGTCAGATAGGCGGCGACGTTGGATTGCGTGACGTTGGTTTTATTCTTTGTAAACCCTTTTCTTTAAAAATAAATGTTTGAAGGTGCTTACGTGATTTTATTAAGTGTAAGCCTTTTACACTGGCGCTCAACTAGTGGCCACGAATCATCGACGACGCCAGTCGCCATTCTCATGAGTTCTTCGTTCGAACTAGACCTAAGCGATCACCAATTGTTTTGCTGAAGTGCGACGCTGCTATTCCTTCATCATGCCGTTCGTGCCGAGACGAGCCGCAGGCCGTCATCACGCCCGCGCCGATGACCAGGAGCAGAGCAACACGGACGACGAGGCCCGTGAAGTCGCCAGCGCCGAAGCGCCTGGTGAGGCGCCGACGCAGCAACAGCCGCCACCAGCGGCGGGACCATCGCAGGTCGTCAACGAGCTCACAATATTTATGGAAGCCTTCGCCAGGTCTCAGGCGGAGGCCAACAGAAAGCTAATAGAGACGCTTCTTTCTTCGTCATTCGCGCGGTCGTCTGCGCCGATGACTGCCGATGGGTGCGCCGCAACGAGCTTGGGGGCCAACCCCTTTCATGGAGGAGGTAACTTCAGTACGTGTTCGGCCCGCTTCGACGGCGCGACGAGGAAAGTCGAGGTTTTGGATGCGTTTATTGACGCGGTGCAGGTGTTCAAGGACTGCGCCGGGGTCAGCGACGAGCACGCTCTGCGTGGACTACCCATGCTACTCGCCGGCGAGGCGGCGGTATGGTGGCAGGGCATCAAGAAGAGCGTACGAGACTGGGAAGATGCCATCAAGCATCTACGTGGGATGTACGGTATCGTCAAACCCGCGTACAAAGTGCTGCGCGAAATATTTGCCGAGGAGCACGTGGTTCCTCAGCGTAGTGAAGTGTTCGCATGTAAAATTAGGGCACTTATTAGTACCTTACCATATACATTGTGCGATGAAGCCAAAGTGGACATAGTGTACGGACTATTAGATCGTAAAATTCGCAAGCGTCTGCCACGGGAGTCAGTTAGTACTCTCGACGATATGGTATGCAGGCTGCGACACGTCGAGGAGTGCATGGCGGAGGTAGAGGTAGTACAACCTACTAAAACCGTAAGTAAGCATACTAAAACTAGTAACGTCTTACCACACGATGCCCCCACTTGCTCAAACACTATTCCCAATATACATTCGAACGCTAGTAATAAAAATACTAAAAACAATAACAAAGGTTTGTTTTGTTATGGTTGCGTCTGTTATTTAATCTGAGGTTGCGGCCAACAAGGCGTTGTAAGGTCAAAATGCGATAAATGCTCGCAAAGTAGTAAAGGCATTAAAACTAAAGGTACATCATCATTTAATTCGATTGAAATTAATAGCTATCTGCCTATCCACGAACGAGATTGTGAGTCGCATTATTTTCATTCCGAACATTCTTTTGATAGGCCATATTTTAGTCATTTTGACAAAGAGGCGTATTCTGGAAAACGTCCCTATTCTGGTTACTCGGAAATAATGTCGAATACCATGAAAAAGTCGAATTCGACATTTTCCGAATCCGATAGTTTTGATCGGGTCGAATATTTATCGAGTTATGTGTCGAATCACAGGGGGTCGGCAGAGCCTGTAGCTATTTTTGGTGTGGGTATTGTCCCCGACCAGTGTTGGCCCTTGGTTAACATAACTGTAGGAAATTCCGAGGGTGTAGTTTTTATTGACACAGGTGCTTCGCATTGCCTTGCCAGCCCGTCGCTTCATCGAGTATTGATGGATGCTGGTACCGAGTTTGTAGAAACTCAACGCCCCGTCACTCTGGGCGATGGATCGAGAACTGCGCGCACGGTTCTCAGCGGTAAGTGTAACGTGAAGATACAGGGGCGCGATGTGTTGACCACGTTCTTAACTATTGTTGGGGCAGATTCGAGAACTCTTTTGGGTCGTGACTTTATTACTGATGCTGGTATTGTACTTAACTTGCCTCAGTTGTGTTGGAGTTTTGTTGATGATCCCAAAAGCAGGTACGATTTTGTTCAAACTCATAGTCATGTGTCGTCGAATTATGCGGAAGCTCCATGCATGGAGGCAACTCAGCTGTTTTTGAGAGAGGACGAGGGTATGCAATTGTCAGCCGAGCAGCGTACTCAGCTGAACAATCTGATTGCTAAGAAAGCCGACCGCTTCGCTGCTGACGGCGAGCCTACGATTTTCGCGACACATCATATCAAGGTAGGAGAGAAACAAGAACCAATAGCTTCTCCCCCATACCGTTTGTCACCAGCCAAAAGGCTGATATTAGAGAAGGAGTTAGACAAGCTGTTGGGTACTGACGTGATAGAAGAGTGTGAGTCTCCATGGGCAGCCAACGTAGTCTTGGTGACCAAAAAGGACGGGGGTATGCGACTTTGCATTGACTACCGTAAATTGAATGCAGTCACAGAGCCAGATAGATATCCACTTCCGAGGATAGACGATGTTCTCCACGCGGCCAAAACCAGCAACTTCATGTCAACTTTTGACCTTCGATCAGGTTACTTCCAGGTTGCCGTAGCTCCAGAGGATCGGGACAAGACAGCGTTTGTCACACCGTTCGGCACATACCGTTTTAAGCGGATGCCGATGGGCCTACGTAATTCTGGCGCCACCTTTCAGCGGATGATGGATAGGTTCAGGTCAAATCTTCAAGACGTGTCCCTCCTATGTTATTTAGATGATCTGATCATCCTGTCAGACAGCTTTGATCAGCATCTTAAGGACCTTGAAGCTGTGTTTGACCGGCTTGAACTATTTAACTTAAGGATCAATCGCGAGAAAAGTTATTTCGCCCGGGATTCTGTCAAGTTCTTAGGGCATCTCATTGTTCCCGGTGGTATCCAGGTTGATCCTGGTAAGACGGCTGCCATTAACAATATGCCTGCCCCTAAGAATCACACTCATTTAAAGTGCTTCCTGCAGACTTCTAGTTGGTTCAGGCGTTTCATGCCTAACTATGCCGAAATAGCGAGGCCATTGACTTCACTTTTAAAGAAGAATAGTACTTGGCATTGGTCCTGTGATCAGCAGTCTGCGTTTGACAGTATAAAGCAACTGCTTGTGTCTGCACCTATATTACGTCAGGCTGACGAGACCCTACCGTTTGCCCTCAGGACAGACAGTAGTGGCTATTGTCTTGGGGCAGTTCTAATGCAGGGGGAGGGGCCCGATGAGCGCCCCATCGAATATGCTAGCCGTCTGTTAAACCAAGCTGAACGGAACTACTCCACTACAGAGAGGGAAGCCTTAGCGGTAGTGTGGGCGGTAACCAAATTCCGCGGCTACATAGAAGGCGCTGAGATCATCGTGAAGTCGGATCATCAGCCATTGAAGTGGTTGATGAACGTCAAATCACCGAATGGACGCTTGACCAGGTGGGCATTGACTCTACAGTCATATAACTTACGCATTGAGTACACCCCTGGTAAGTCCAACGTGATCGCCGATACCCTCTCGCGACCAGCCTGTACTATCGAAGCAGATTGCGACCTTTGCCGAACTGTAGTTGACGTTCCGACTAGAGGTGCTCGTGATTATCGTGCAACCCAGTTGGAGGACCCCGATGTCCGCAAGATTATAAACGATCTTGAGGCATTGGACGAACCATTTAGGGGGAGAGCGTGGGCCGATCGCGGCTACGTCATCTCCGACGGTGTACTTTATAGGTATGGACCGGAGTCGAGTGAAAACGACGATGCTTGTCTAGTGGTACCGTCAAGCGAAAGAAGCAAGGTTCTCGCTGACTACCACGACGCTCCCACTGCCGGTCACCTAGGCGTCGAGCGTACCTTGCAGCGTATCGTTTCACGATATTACTGGCCGGGTATGAGGACGTTCGTCACCGATTATGTTAAGGAATGTGTCCCTTGTCAAAGGTACAAAGTAGACACTCGTAAACCGTCTGGGCTGGTTCAGTCACCGGCCGTGACGCAGCGGTTCGAAGTCGTTGCTGTAGACCTTTTCGGACCACTTCCGCAGACTAAGTCAGGTAACAAGTGGATCCTGATTGTTGAAGACGTTTGTTCACGTTGGGTGGAATTATTCCCTTTGAAGAGCGCAACTAGTCTGGACTGCGCCGAAATCCTGGTAAATGAGGTTTTCTTGCGATACGGTGTTCCTCGGAGAATGATCAGCGACAACGGAGTACAGTTCATAAGTGAAATTATGCAGCAGGTGTGTTTCGTCTTTGGTATCGACCAAGCGCTGACTCCATATTATCACCCTGAAGCGAACCCCGTTGAACGCAAAAATCGTGACCTGAAACCGCAGATTGCCATCCACGTAGGTAAGGAACACTCAACGTGGGATATTCACCTGGCGGCCGTAAGGTTTGCCATGAATTCTGCCGTGACTAATAGCACAGGTTATTCGCCTGCTATGATAACATTCGGGCGTGAATTGCGTGCGCCCGCAGATGTCGTTAACGACATGCGCGCTATTGTAGATAGTGATAAGTTTATAGCTAACGTGACGCCTTTTCTTAAGCGTCTGTCAAATGTTCTAATAGATGCAAGGGACGTACATGAGAAGGCGCAGGAGACTCAGAAGAAGTACGCGGACGAGCATCGCCGGACTGCACCCGATTATAAGGTGGGTGATTTGGTGTTACTCAAAACCCAAGGGTCTAATGATACTGGTCGAGGGCAAACTCCAAAATTTATTCCTAGGCGTGACGGACCGTACAAGATACGCGAAATCTTAAGTAGTACGATTTATAGTCTTGAGCGTGTCAATGGGGAGATATTAGGAAAATATCATGCCTCTCAACTTACGCCTTTTATCGGGCAGATGCAAAACCCTTTGCAAGAAAAGCGGAAGAGAGGCCGCCCGCGTAAATCTTAAAATTCTCAGAGTTATAGTTTCGTTTTAGTTTTTGTTTTGTCCTAGTCCAAACGCGAGGACGTAGTGTTTGAACTAGAGGGGGAGCCTGTAACGCGACAGCCTTGCTCCTCGGCGCATCAAAGCTTGCATGCCATGCGCGAAAGACGCGCATGCGTATGACAGAAGGCGATGTGTCAGATAGGCGGCGACGTTGGATTGCGTGACGTTGGTTTTATTCTTTGTAAACCCTTTTCTTTAAAAATAAATGTTTGAAGGTGCTTACGTGATTTTATTAAGTGTAAGCCTTTTACACTCGTGATTGTACTGTAGTTGCCCATTCCAAAGCGTTGGTCTCATGAGAAGAATGGCAAGAAACTTCATGGACACTCTTTTAAAATCGTTTGGGTTTACAATATGTTCAAGGTACAGACATAATCACACAGGTTTAAATAAACCTAGATCGGGCAGGTCGCTATAATAATATAAAGATTACCACTAAATTACCACTTTTTGTAACTCTTAAATATATTTTAGTAGTAGTTTACTTATAAGCACTAATTATAACTTTGTATGTGAAACAACACTGTGCCTAAATGTACACCTTATTGTATTATCTTTTTTTTCTTAAATAAATTATTCTTATTCTTATAATCTTGGTAATACACACATGAAGACTATGCAAATTAGCGTCTGAGATGGTCTTTTGAAGAAATCACCACACAGATTTGAGTGGACCCGTCCAGTCAGTGCAAGCTTTTGTCAGTTATCGTGGAGCTCGACTTATAACTCAAGGAGCTCAACGTCACGACGAATAATACCAAAGAAAGGACATTTGGGTGGGTCGCATAGAATACTAAAACTGCCAGACAATCGTTAAAATTACATAAAAACCCACACGGTCCTCACATTCACAATATAAAAACTTTTTAACAAAAAATAAAACCGACTTCAAAAAAAAAACACAAAAAAGTGAAAAATAAACTTTAGAAGAAAAACCAGTCTCTGAAGTCGGTGACTTTTGTTTGTTTGATTTCATTTTTTTGCCACCGACTTCAGAGACTGGTTTTTCTTCTAAAGTTTATTTTTCACTTTTTTGTGTTTTTTTTTTGAAGTCGGTTTTATTTTTTGTTAAAAAGTTTTTATTTTTCACTTTTTAGTGGTTCACATGTTCATGGGTCAAAGTGGACAATGTAGTTTTTTTTTGAGTTTTGTTGATTTTTCAAAAACCGCTTGTCCAATTTCGAAAAAAAAATTATGGGACCATTTCGGAAGTATACCCTTTCCAACAAATAAAGAATTTTTCAAATCGGTTAGCAAGTGACGGAGTTATGCCCGAACAAACATAAAAAAAAAAAAAAAAAAATTACAAACATCCGAATTGAGAACCTCCTTCTTTTTTAGAAGTCGGTTAAAAAATAATAAAATACATGAAGACTATGCAGATTAGTGTCTGAGATGGTCTTTTGAAGAAATCACCACACAGATTTGAGTGGACCCGTCCAGTCAGTGCAAGCATTTGTCAGTTATCGTGGAGCTCAACTTATAACGCAAGGAGCTCAACGTCACGACGAACAGTACCAAAGAAAGGACATTTGGGTGGGTCGCTTATAGTACTCAAACTGCCAGACAATCGTTAAAATTCAAGAAAGACCCACATGATCCTCACATTCACAATGTTAAATAATTAAATATTAAGCATATGAAATCCCAAGTAACACAATCGCGTCTAAAAACGGACTATTAGATATCTAATAGACTTTAATTTTATTGTCTACCTTAAGAGTAAAATATGTCCCAAGTAGGGATTGCAATTGCTGGATCCAGCATACAGCAATCCAGCTGGATCCAGCGCCTTTTTAAACATGCTGGATCCAGCATACATCTTGATCCAGCGATGCGGATCCGCAAACGTATCAATTTCTATTGTTTAGTTTTGAGTTGCCGCCATTTTCGAATCGGCGCGGCAACGTTAAATGACTTTAGAGCTAGAGCTTGAGATAGATCTTAAAAGAGAGAAGGAGAACTTTAATAAACAAAAGCCAAGTGGTCAATTAGATTACGAAAAGATCCTGAAAAAAGAAATGAGCGTTTATGAGAGCGAAGGAGTGCGAGGTGAACATTTATCAATGGTTTATGAGTATTTAATGACCATAAAACCGACCAGTGTAGAGGCCGAAAGGGCATTCTCAGCAGCCGGCTACATATGCAGTTCTGTGCGAAGCAGGTTGGGAGATAACACTATAGATAAAATTTGTTTTCTAAGGTCTTACTTTCAGAGAATTCAAAAAAAGAAGTAGTCTCTTATCGTCAGACTTTAAACTGCTTAATTATTAAGGATTAACGAGCGGAGAGAAGATTATTTCAAAGATTATTTTTGTTTGATACAAAAATACTATTGAAAATTAAAATAGTGTTATTGTTACGGTCCTTTTTTAAAAGAATGTTAATTAAGTTAATTTTAAAATAATTTATGAGACTGATTGCTACTGATTAGCCGTCCTATCATTAAACATAAGCGTAATTAATAAGATAGTGCTTACTTAGAAACATTATCTTAAATGTTATATGAATATAAAGTTATATGTTTGTTATTTAATTTTATGTTGATTATTTTGATCTCAAATTATTAAAAACCAAAGCAAATTAATATAAGATATCACCAAATGAGTGGAAGATTTCAAAGATTATCGTAAGAAGTACAAATTAATAAAAAAGTCTTAAAAATGTCGTCTTTTTATTTTCGTTCCACGTTTTGCTGGATCCGCGCTGGATCCAGCTGGATTCAGGTCAATCCAGCAAAAATTCCGCTGGATTGAAAACGCCGCTGGATTGCAATCCCTAGTCCCAAGTAATATTCAAGAACGCTTATAGACACAGTTTAGTAAAAGTGGGCACAACCTTATCCCTTCTCATAAGAATGAGTTAAGAAAACATCAATATATAGAGATAAGAGTAGTAAATTTTCAAATTGTCTGTAGAGATTTTTCTAGTGTCTCACTAGAATGTGTATAGATCACAAATTTTACTAGTAGATAGTTTATAGATAAAGTTGAGACCTTTAAAGAAGTCTTTATTTGTCAAGTTTTTAAACCAAATTAACTGAAGACTAACAACTTTAAGTTATATTTGATTTGTTATAGACAACGACACATAATGGCGCAGAACTTACAAGAGTTATTTAATCTTATTATTGTATTGCATCATGGCGTACCAAATTTCTTATTTTTTACATTACTGTTTTAGCTAGTTAATAATGGGTAAACAAGCAAATCTATATGCGATTGAAATTCTATCGGTGAATATTATGTAAAACTCTCATAAAATAAGAGCGCCCGCTGTAAATGTAAGATTTGATATTTTTATTACCAAAAATGAATATTAATTATAATAAGTATTTTTTTTAAATTTCATTTTAATGTCTAAAATACTCATTTTATTTAAAATAAAGTAATTGAAAACATACTAAATATTTAATTAGATATAATTTAATGATAAAAACATAAAAATAAGCATTAAACTATGTAACGAAAATCATTTGAAGCGAAAATATTTAATAAAAATGGCGTCAAGATAAAATTTACTAGAAAAACGAATCTAATAGAACAAACACACTAGAGAATTTTCTGTAGTATGGCTCTAGTTCCATGACAAGAATAATTTCACTTGCTACATACTAAACTATCTAGTGAAAGAATAAACAAATTTATGAGTGGTTTAAGATTACCTAGTAACTGTCATCTCTGTATTCCTTTTTATCTTCTCACAGTATTTCTAGACATTCATCAGTAAATAGGTAATTTGATGTGTTGTAAACGAAAGACGATTTTATGCAGTAACAGAGCAATTTAATTAATCAATACGTAGGTACACAGAACCGTAGGTAGTCCATCAATTTTAACATCGATTGTCACTTTTTTGCTCTCTTAAATTTTGAAAATATCTAGTGAGATTATTCTTCAGCCCGTGATGCTAGTTGTTTTTTTTTTTTTAAATCGTTCTTGGACTCTGCAGCAATGGTCTCGGATCCTTTGGTAGAGTAACGGGTTGAATATTATTTATTACTAGCTGTTGCCCGCGGCTTCACCCGCAACAACACGAAAATTATTCCACGGGAAGATAAAATCGGGATAAAAACTATCCTATATGTTAATCCAGGTTATAAATTATCTGTGTACCAAAATTTATCCAAATCCATTCAATAGTTTTGCGTGAAAAAGTACCAACATACACACTCACAAACTTTCGCCTTTATAATATTAGTGCGAAGTGCGATTTGGAATAAGTTCAAGACTATGTGAGTTATAGCATGAGTTGCTGACCACTGGCGCAGATCCCTTTCTTCCTCATTTGTATTGTTTTCATCCGAATAAGTTACTAGAAAGTTTCGATTCTGAATCTGAATTATTTTGCAACTCTTCTTCATCTTGCTTCCTTTTTAAATATTTACCGATTTTTGACGAAAGCCACCAGACATTTTATTTTTTTCACTGTTCTGATATTTTTATTGCATAAAATCATCCAATTCAAATATTTAATACAAATGCACTTAACATAGCCATTTTTAAGAAAAAATTCACTAAAGCCACGTTTTCACTATCATTTAATTAGACAAACTTAAAAATATCTATTAAAGTATTTTATCTAGACGTAAGTCTCTTTAGAAACAAAGATAAGAGTACCAATAGCTAAAATAGAAAGTTTTATCTTAAAATATATCAACTTATCTATAAAATTAGTTCAAGTTAGGTTCTTTTAGGCTTTATTCACTATTTGTAGAGCATATTATCTTAAAACATTCAAAATACCTATAAACGTACTTAAAATAAGTGTGCTATAGAACAAATGCCTTAAAAATAATCCAGCTTGAGAAAAATAACTCTATAAGAATACATTTTCTTTATTGCAACCATCTTTAGAAAGCCCCTATCTGAAGATTAACCATGAATAGACTGTCAATAGACAGATTTGTTTTAAACCTCCGAGACGGTGTTACTTGGGATTATAATGTCAAACTATTAAAACATGTCAAAAATACGCAAAAATAATAAAATACAATCTTCTACTACTGTTCTGTTACTAATACTTCTTGGTTCTAATACTTTATTTAGTCAAGCTTGTTGGTTAGAGTTTAGCCTAAATCCCACACACAAAATGAAGTAGGTAGGTACATCCGTGATCCTCATCTCAACGTCTCCGTTGAATTGTGAGTATGATTATCTTTATACCGATACACTTTGTCTAAGTAAGTGTACACCGCAGCGGGGCAGCGATGTGTGTAGTGGCGACTGCAGCGCCACCTGGTCTTCGGACCCTGAACTGTGTGTTTGGTGAACTTGAATCCTTCCAGGAAGACGACTTCAGATCCTTTACTGGATATGGTAAATATCGGAGCTAAAATAAAAACTTCCATTAGTGACCTTGAACTTCCCAAGTTCCCAGACATTAATTGATTTTTAAGAAATTCTGGCACCAGTTTATTGAAGTTTATGAGAGAGTGCACCACCAAAGATTTGTATAGCTAAGCCAATGTAGAACACTTAGGGCTCGTTTACAGAGACGCGGGGCGTCGCGCGGCGCGTGCAGAAGGCTCGTCTCGTGCTTCTTTATTAATTTACTGAGATACGGGTTCACCGCAACAAACGCTACATTTTAAAGTTATAAAGCTAAAAATCGCTTCTCATAAAATCGTCGTTTGAAATCGTTAACTTTTTCATACATCGCCATGTGTTTGAATTAAAAACGCAGCACGCACCGCGCGACCATCCATGCTTATACAAACTTTCGCGTTTATAATATTAGTAAGATTACTATTTCTATTCATACAAATGATATGCGTATGTCATGCCGGGTCTTTTTAGAAAACTTTTCACGCATTTTTTACCCGACTACGGCAAAGCCAAAGGAGGGTTATGATTTTGTTTAGTACTCGTATCCCAGGCTCTCTCCTACAAATAATAGCATTTTCTTTTCAGAACTAAAACTAATACTTACTGAACTTCTAGTCTAAAATCAAAAACAAAAAATACGTAGTAATTGTAAGTTAACTAAAAAAAAATAAACAGTGAGTAGAGTTCGTTTGTAGCTCAAACGATCTCATTTCTTACAAATTCGAGGGATATTGTTTTCTAGAAAATGTAATAAAAAACTCAATCATGTCGGTAATTTTTTTTTTATAACCATAAAGTAAATGCATTAAAAAAAAAAACCTCTGCATGGAGTATGAATGCCTGGCCTGTGGTCAATAGGGGATCGGACAAAAAAAAACTAATTAGTCCGTCAGATAGATTTCCAAAAAATATTGAACACCTACTTTTTCTTTTTTCTCATTAACAAAAAATGAAGACGACACAGTGCTTCGAAAACTCGTGAACTCCTCGAAAACGTTACATGTCAGTACATTTTTTACCCACAAGTGACGTCACGACGCTTTTTATCTTCGTTAATTTTCATTAATTCGTTAAAACAAAAAACACGTATCCAATATTTTTCGATAATCTAACTGACGGACTAAACAGAATCATATTTTTTTGACTCAGTCCGATCCCCTATTCTCCATGCCATTGTCCCACGTGGTTCTTTATGCTCATGACTATGAATATAATTTATCTTTAAGATGAGAAAAAAACATCAAATCTATTTGTGTGGAGACAGGTCTTTATAAATGAAATTAAAGTTTGAATAGGTAGCCATTTTGAAGTCGTAAGTTTTCTCAAAGTCAATCGTTTATAAGATAGACACTTCCAAAGCGGTACTATATATGTTGGTACGGAAACCTTTTTTTTTTCGGGTGTGGGAAATTCATCAAATAACTCCTCCCGCTCTTGGGCAGAGCGAAAGAGAGTGTCAGACTTCTACTGACTAAAAACCACCCATGTTCCTTCTTAGCCCTTTATGTCTAGGCCGCGGTATCCTGTGAACATACATCCCGCAGCCTCGACAGGGTGGTACGGAACCCTTCATATGCGATTTCAACTCGCACTTAATCAGTTTTTTTATAACTACTTAGAGGGAGAAAGAAAAAAAACGCGTTTCGTAAAAGTATAAGATTTTATAAAAATTAAAAAAATGTTCATAACAATATTATTAATTTTTTCAAATCAACACTAAACATTAAAATACTCTATAAACACCTACACTAGTCTTGTAATCTAAAATAAGTTTATTTTACATTGTAGGGGAGACCAGGTACAAAAGTAACAGTGGGTCGAAAGTAACAAAGGCTCTGTGATATATGTATTAAATCATCAAAACGCCGAAGTTTTGCTGACGTACGGTGATAGTCCTTGCATTTAGAGGCTTTACTGATCAACAGTAAATTTCTTGACGTTCCAAAAAATGCGTGGTGGGTACAAAAGAAACATTGCCCTATGGATAGGTATTAGTTGTTTTACAACCTCATACTGGGGAAGACAAAGAAGACAGCTGCCAGGAAGGAAAATAAATCTGACGACGAAGATTGCGTCTATCTCGTTTGTTTAAAAAGATAACTGCGAAAAACATAACCCTTTCCTTGCAAAGTCGTGTAAAAATTTATAGCAACAATCGACCAAAAAAGCAATGGGTAGAGCATTTAAAATGGAAATGGTAACTTGTGTTATAAATATAATAAATATTTATGATATAAGTTGTCTACATCATAAACATTATTAAATGTTGCTTTCGACCTGCCAACGTGGGCGAAAGTAATAACTGACGACGATTTGTTTTTAAGTCTCTGAAATTCATGCAAAATGTACTAAAAATTAAGATAGTGATTGATGTAAAGAATATAAACCACATTTATATTATTATGGCTACTTTAAATTCATTAAAAAAATAACAATACCCAGAAACAAACATAAAAGTACAAAATGTTATGTTTGTACCCGGTCGAGTCAAATAAGTTAAGTCTACAAGTCCACGTGTAAGGATTCTCATCAGCAATATTAATTAATGATTATGCTGATTATTTATTCTGATGATGTCATCAGTACCACTGATGGAGACAATTGATGCTCGGCACCCTTTACCGCTGTATCTGGCGCAGGACCACCGAGTTTTATTTCCACGTTCACGTTGACGATAGAATCTGTACCCTCTTACAATAATAATGCGAGCTCCACGTTCAGTCTGCACGAACACCGCGCCTAAAACATAGGGAAAGACATTCAGATATTAGCTTGGTCAATCTACGAGACTAGCACTGTGAGTGGTAGGATCCTCGTCTTTAAAAGAGGGACTGGACTACAACGTAGCATTCCGTTGCGGGATGGTGGGTGTACCTACGTGTCTTCGAGATTATGGTTCTAGGATAGGTATGCCGGTCGTATATACTGAGGTCGTATTATAACTTCTGTATTCATTAACCATACTATCCATACTCCATACTTAATATTATAAATGCGAAAGTAACTCTGTCTGTCTGTCTGTTACTCTTTCACGCCTAAACGGCTGAACGGATTTTGATGAAATTTGGTACAGACATAGTTTGGAACTTGAGAAAGGACATAGGATAGTTTTTTTTTTTTCGCGAGATAAACCAAAAATCTGCCGGAAGTCACTATTCCACGCGAACGAAGTCGCGGGCAAAAGCTAGTTACAGTATAAAAAGAAATGAAGCTATTGCTTAAGAAAAGTTACATATTTTCTTTCTTGCACTGTAATGGTGATAGTTTTCAAACGTCATACTCCACCACTAGGGTGCTGCGCATAGGGATGCCTATTCAAAATATCACCAAGTCAGTTTTTGAAATATTCCTACAATTAGTTAAATATTTTCTTACATCAAACAACATAATATTAACTGGTACCTTGGCCAGAACGGAACTTTACATAACTTGAAACGTTTCATCTAACTAAAAAAACCTCAATGATCTCTAAATTTTTAATGGTTGTGCTTATTATGGATGATAACAATTTCATCATTCACAGTAAATATCACTGCACTGCACCCTTTACTGTGATGTGAGGAGCAATGCCACCGAATCTTACGTCCATGGTCACGATGGCGGGTGAACCGGTACCCAGAGAGTATTAACATACGGGTCCCTTTTTGGGATAGAGAGAATACAGCTCCTGTAAGACAGAAAATAAACTTAGAAGTTGTGTTTGAAGGAGACAACGGTGGAGACAAAATTTAAAACAACACCAAACACAAACAATATTATCCATCCTTTACGGTAATTAAAAAGTAAACAATCGTAAAGTTTTCGTTAAAAATATGAATAGTAAAAACAACATGTCATTCCCTTCAATATGAAGCTTCTCGTTATTAGCATCTAGAGTCTAGACGACGGTTGGTAGTCTATACTAATATTATAAAGAGATGCAGCTTGTAGGCTTGTAAGTTCGTATATAGATTATCTATTCTTTTAAGTTACATTAGGTTCGTATGTGGCTACATTTTAAACGTTCCCATGGGTAAATTTCCGTAAATAACTGGAGCGAAGTCGCGAGCAAAAGCTGGTAAAAAAACTACGTTTAATATGCTCATTAATAATTTTAACAATGTGATCATCCACAGTGAAGATAGCAGCTCTGCAAGTGCGGTGCTTGTTGCAGTACCACCTAGTCTTCATCTAATCTCTTTTACTGCGGTGACGGATGAACGTGTACCCAGCTACTATGAGCATACGACCCCATTTCTTGACTAAGTGAACACATATTCTGTAGGTAGAAAGTTATTTTTTGTATAATACGGGTCGTCGGTTGTAATAAGGCATATTATACTCTTTCTTTCCATAGTGTTCCAGTGCTTAACTTGGTGAAAGAGTTTCTATCGTCAATGGGCCTAAGACATGTTCATGTACACGATACTGGTTTACCTTACTCAATAAAAAGCGAATACAATTTTCAAAGTGTTAATTTCTACATAAAATATATTATCATTCACCTCCAACCTTAACAATGAATACAACCTCAATAATTGCTCCAAAAAGTATGAGAAACTATACACTTTTAATGGTGGAGTAGGTAGTATAACAACACGACACACGGAAATGAGTATGTTATGTACGCCCGAATCAAACAGCGAGTTGCTTAGCACTGACAGTTTATTAATAAAAAGAAGTAACATGACATGAGGTTGAAACCTACATAGACTACCTTCTTTCATAAATACATAACATGCCCCATTTCTTAATAAAAAAAAGTACAACTAAAAACTTCTTCTAGCTAGACCTATGTACGTTAATTCACAACCGGATGGTTGTGTGTGTTATCAATTCTGACTAATTGATCATTGATGGTGAATATCTTCGCTCGACATCCTTTTCTTTGGTGGTGAGTGGCACATCGCCACCGCGTCTTCTCTCCAAAAAAGTAATGTCGGGAGAATCTGTACCCAGCTAGGAGGATCGTACGAGTACCCCGGTTGGAATCTGTAAATACTGCTCCTGCAATTTATTATAAAAGGGAATGAGACGAATTAGTTTATTTATTTATTAGGAGATGGAAATTAAAATTATCGGCCATGATGTCATGATAGGCTTAAAACAGAGTTTAACGAGACTTTTGTTTTTTTTCGTATTAGCGAATTAAAAAAAAAACACGTTTTTCAATTTATCACGATCTACTTACCTTCTAAAAATCTTATTACTATATACATAATTATATTCTGAGGCCGAAATCTAGAAACGTAGCTTAGGTTTAGTTCTTTTCCTGTCGCTGTTAAGTATACTTCAAACACTCAACGTGCACGATTATAGATCTAGGCCTTAAAGTCTGTTGACATCGAACACGTGGTTAAAGTTAAAACACAGGTATACTTCTAATTTATATATTAAACGAACGACGCACAAAACTACAGAAACAAGCCGAACCCAATAGTCATTTCGTTTGGAAAATACTTTTTTTTTTCTAGCCTACTCTTTCCCACTCTTGGGCAAAGGCCTCCCTCCACTCCTTCCATTTCTCTCGAACCCGCGCGTCCTCCTTCCAGTTAAAATACTACTTGGTGTTATCAAGCGGGCTTCGAAATGGGATTTATTATTAATGGTTATGTCTATTTTTAACTTGGATGATCAAATTCTGCAGTGTGAAGACTACAGCTTTGCAGCCTTTAGCATGATGAGTCGAGCAGAACCAGCGCGTCTTCAGACCACCGACACTTCTGCGGGTAAAGTTGTATCCATCGAGGACTAATACTATAGCACCTTTCCGACTTTGAGAGAATACAGCTTCCTGCATACCTAGGTAAATCATAAAAAATAATCTTGTGTCAAACCGCTAACTGTTTTAATTCTTAACAGCGATATAGCTGGCTATGTAAACCATGCCATTGCAGCCATCTTAGATCATGGTTAGGTATACAAGTTAGATACCTTGTATGTACTTCAGTATCCTATTTGAATCAACAGACGGACATACATCCACTTAATGCTAAAGTCTACAATATAATATGGTAGGGACACCCTACCTGAAAGGTTGTATTAATAAACAGAGGCCATAATTTTTGAATATTTTATACTAAGGCATGGAGCCTTATAAAATGTAACAGATACACGTGATAAGTGTAACAGAAATGTTCCTAGGTAGCTTTAGCCATAGCTTTCGTGATAGAGTATATTTTACAAGGAACACCACACGTGGCTGACAAAGCTGCAAAACTAAAACAGGACTGGGCAGGCCATGTCTGCAGAAGCTGTGAGCCCGCATATCCCTAAACTGGACCAAATACTTATGACGCAATCTAGAGTTGAAATTGTGATCCTACTTCTAAATAAGTAAAAATTGGTCCTAAAACAACGGAAAAGAGAATGACCAAAAGTCGTACCAAAAAATGTCATACATGTTTCAAAATTTAATTTTTATCATGATTTTTTACGACATTATGCGTCACTAATTTAGTTTTTGACTAGGGAATTTCATTTAAAGTATAAAAGTATGAATATTGAATCACTCCCTCTAGATGGCGTTCACAAAACCGGTTCAAAAGCCGTTCTGCTCAATCTGTCAGTTGATTTTGACAGTTCAGCTGACTTCACATCGTGGAGGTTTCATTACAATTCCTAGTTACCTGGTTATGAAGTTATTGTCGATTTCATTAAATTACTCTGAAACTCTGTTTTTTGTTTACAAAAAGAGCTTTTGTAGGAGTTAATATGATATAAAGTGTAGGCAAATAAAAACAAAGTTTGATTTTGACACAGCTTGGTACAGGATTCCACAATATATCTATGAACATTGTCTTGAGCAAACGTAATCAAGAACCTTCCATTTCTTCCCCAATTCCAGTGACGTAAGTGACGCTGGGTTAAATAATAATATTGTATGTAACAGTTATTAATGTTATAAAATAAAAAAGTATCTAAAATCAATGAAATTAGGTACAACACCATATTATGCTAGTTTATATTATTTTAATAGCAAATACTTAAACACTTATTGCAATAAATATTTTATCTTATGAATCATAATTATAAGAGTACAGTGTCAACAGGTGAATGGTTATGGAAATTCCTATTTAAGACGATCGTATCATCGTCCATGGTGAAAACGTTAGCCTTGCATCCCCTATTCACGTGTGTGGAGCACCGCCATCTCGTTTTGCCGTGTCTTGAGTAATGCAGGTTAAGTCTGTGTCCTGACAAACGAATAATCCGCCCCCCTCGAGAGGATTCCAAAAATATTGGTCCTGAAAACGACAGAATTCAAGTAGGAATGATAGAAACAACTGATTTGGTAGTCGTGGCCGCAACATAAGTAACAAAACATTTTTTGCGCACGTAGGTCGGTTATAGTGTCGGCGTTACGGGAATAGCAAAATAAGTACTAGATTTACTGAGTGATGGAGTAAGTTTATTAACATAAATTACAAAGAGCAAGAATGCCGACCGACCGAACCGGGAGATGAGAAGTGACTGAATATATTTACATTTGAGCAAGTATCGAAAACAAGGTTATACAATAAAAATAGCGCAGTTAAACATTATACAAAAGACCCGCCGGCATCTCAATAAAGATCCAACGGGCATTAACCCTTTCGAACAGTATAGTACAATAGGGGTGCAGTATCAGGACTGAAAACCAAAATTTGTTTTTATGCTAATAAATGTCTAAATTTCACTAAATTTGATATCCAGTGCCCCGTGACGACTACCAGGGACCTTTATAATAGCAAAAAAACAGTTTCTTTGCTATGGGACAATATGTCCCATCGGTCTTGATTCTTAAGTGCTTGGCCAGACTGGCAGCGCGGCGCGGGGAGCGGCGCGGGTGCGGCAACGCGCGCGATTTGCCTGTCCGCACTGGACCGCGATTTCGTTCCGAGCGTTGTCGCGTTCAACTGTTCGTCCAGTGTTTGTCAAAATATAATATGGATGACGAAGACTTGTTTTTATTGGAAAAGTCTTACTTTAAATGGCAAATGCTAAAAGTGAAAAATGGAGTTATTAAATTAATTTAACCGGAGAAAATGAAGGAGAATTTTACACACTGTATGAAAGATTGCGAGAGCAACCTCAAAAGTTTTTTGAATATACAAGAATGTCAATGGATACGTTTGACTACATATTACAAAATATAGAAAATTATATAATAAAAAAAAAATAACAACTTACGCCGAAGCAAAAAAAAAGCAAAAATTTTTTTGGTAGATAAGAATTTTAAAATTCGGTTATTTTAATTAATTGGATACTTCTATAAATAATTATAAATAATTGGATTAATTTCTTAAGCTTTAACTTATAAAAGTTAAAGCTAAATAAATAAATCCAATTTATCTGGTTATCTGGCGCAGACTAAAGTTTGAGATACGCCGCTCCCGCGCGGTTTATCGCTTGCCGCCCCGCGCAGTCACTGCGGCCACTTGTATGAACGAGCTATGGCACGAGTTGCCCGCGCGCTCCCCGCGGAAAGTAGCGCGCGCCGCTTCCCGCGCCCGCGTGCCCACTACGGACACTCAAATGAAGTTCCATACGTTTAAGTTTGTCGCGCCGCGCCCGCCCCGCGCCCGCGTTTGCAGTCTGGCCAAGCACTAAGAATTTTCAAGGGATCCTGCATAATTTTTTTGGGAAATTTAGACATTATATGAATTAAAAACAAGTGTAATTATTTTATGACATATATTTATTTTTTAAATTATAAAATAACAGGAACGCGAATTTTAAGCAAATTACCAATCAGAAACGATAAGCCATTATAAACTAAAAAAATAATTACGTGAGATGCCATACAGAGAAACAATTTTTACATAAATATCTCGGACTGATGGGACATAATGTCCCAAAGTTAATATATTCCACTAATAAGCAAATGTTTTTTGTATTTATTATAATACTCCCAAAGAATTTAGCATAAATAACGCAATAAAGATCACACTTACCTCGTTACAACACTTTAGACACGTAAAAACAATTATTTTAACCAGAGGTTATGTGACACGTGCTTCTATTTTCGACCATAGATGAAACACTAATGTTGCCAGCTCAAAACTACCACTACTAAAATATTAACAGACAAACCTAGAACGGTTTGGGACATAGTATCCCAATATCAATACAAAAACGAAGTCACAGTCCTGTGCCGAAATAGTGTGGGACGTATAGTCCCATCAGTCTCATCAATACTGGGACACATATATACCATCAGGTCCGAAAGGGTTAAGCCGCCTTTTCACTATGGGATGTAATATTCCTTCAAATGACCTCTAAATATCGCTCGCATACATTTTGTACGTGACCGTTCACACTGTGCTATAATGTATATTACATCCCAAACTATAAAATATTTTATCGACCGAC
This sequence comes from Diarsia mendica, assembly GCA_949316265.1. Lineage (NCBI taxonomy): Eukaryota > Metazoa > Arthropoda > Insecta > Lepidoptera > Noctuidae > Diarsia > Diarsia mendica. The sequence goes on along the minus strand of OX438893.1, from coordinate 20,049,441 downwards.
TGAGCTATATTTAGAGGTCATTTGAAGGTGTATATTTTACCTCACGTCCCCGGACAGCGCGCTCCCCCCTGCATCGTTCTCAGTTTGAATGGCGATGTTCGAGTGCAAGGGAAAAATAAATAATAAACTGGGGGTCTAAAACGGCCACTTTGGCAGATCATAATATGAATTGCGTTAAAAAGCGTAAAATGGACCTTTCATTATAATAACTGCGTCTGTAACAATTTAGTAAAATACATCATAATAGGAAAATAATATGAATTGCGTTAACATTCGTAAAATAGTCACAGACGCAGTTTTTATTAGGAAAGGTCCATTTTACGCTTTTAAACGCAATTCACATTATGATCTGCAAAAGTGGCCATTTTAGACCCCCTGATCACGTGTTTTGAATTTTTGGTTTTATGTTACCGTAGATAAAAGTTTTTTCCTTTATTTAAATAAAGTTATTTGAAGTACCTACGAAATCCTTACCCACGGATAAATAATTGAACATTTTATAGATAGTGTTCACATAATTGACATTTGATTTTGTTGATACAGGTGAAATATCTAGGGTGGGGCAACGTTAAAAAAAATGTTAAATAAAATTGTAATCATGGCATGAAGTTCAAAAAAAAATGTTTTATTCAAACTGTAGTAAATAAAAACTTTTCTTCATCGAGTTCATTAAAAAGCCGAAACTTCAATCTTCTCTAAGCCTAATATTATGATTCAGTATCCAGAATCGACGTTTTTTTTTATTTTCTTTTATTATTTCTTATTAATGATACATGTAAATCGAATACAGCATCATCGTCGTCTGAAGAACTATTGTAGGAATCAAGCAAAACAATCTCCATATTGTCCGTTTTAAATAAGAACGTGAATTTTCAATAAAGAACGTGTTGACACAGCGGTGACCGAAGCTGTACTGTTCCAAAATATACATCTCACAGTGTGAACAGCAATCGCGAGATGTAATATATAGCTCGGGATGTAATATATATTACATCCCATAGTCAAAAGGCGGCTTTATTTTAAATTCTTAAAGCTAATACAAACAATAAACCAATTTTGCAAGGAACAATAAACAACTACAATAAACTATTGTTAAACTTGGATAGCCAAGGAAAGAAATTAGCCTGCAATAAAACATCTGTGGGCTTGCGTGAGAACCTAAAGCTAGCGGTACTTTACAGTTAACTTATAATACTATTTATTATTTATATTATATTCCACAACTATCACACAACGCCATCTAGTCCCAAGCTAAGCAGAGCTTGTGATTTTTTTTACATAATAAGTTCACTAAAGTAATACCTATAATAATAATAACTAACAAATGAAGACGCCACACAATAAAGGAAAAGATACCAACAGCCGCACTCAGAGAGCTATATGTAATCATTAAAGTTTTCTGAGTACGGCATAAGACGCATATGAATTTTAGGTTTCTTTATTGTGGTTTGTAAAAGTCACCAATATTATTGCCAGACATGGTTCTGCAAAGTATTGTTGCCGATGATCGTATTACCGTTAAGGGTGAAGGTAATTCCAGTGACGTAAGTGACGCTGGGTTCGTTCGTCTGGCCTACGTTAACCCATTGACCGCCACGGTCAAGTAAGACGACAAGCCAAAAAGTACCTTAAGTCGACAGACTTAGGGCACTTTTTTGCTTGTTCGGCTTGTCGTCTATACGTGACTGTGGCGCTAAAAAGGTTAATAAACTTTGAAAGTTTTATCTCAGCAATCAGTTAAAAAAATAAAATAAATAGATTATATTTCTTTTCAGTACTTCATGTTCAGGTTATAGGTATCATATACAGTTTCATCATCGTTCTCCTGTCCTTTTCGTAGTTAAATAATAATATTGTATGTAATAGTTATTAATGTTATAAAATAAAAAAGGAACTAAACTCAATGAAATTAGGTACAGCACCATAATAGGGGATCGGACTGGGTCAAAATAATATGATTCTGTTTAGTCCGTAAGTTAGATTATCGAAATGAATACGTGTTTTTTGTTTTATCAAATCAATAAAAAATGACGAAGACAAAACGCGTCAAAGATCATGGAGTGGGGCTTAAAACGTCAATTGTAGGTACAAAATGTACTATCATAATTATGACGTCACACGAGTTTTTGAAGCACTGTATCGTCTTCATTTTTTGTTTACGAGAAAAAAAAGAAAAAATACGAGTGTTCAATAATTTTTGGGAATATATCCGACGGGCTAATTAGCTTTTTTATGTCCGATTCCCTATTATGCTAGTTTTTAAGTTGTGTTAATAGCAAATATTTAAAATACTACACGTTTTGGAATAAATATTTTATAACTTATGAATCATCTACGAGTACAGTGTCAACAGGTGAATGGTTATGGAAATTCCTGTTTGTGACGATCGTATCATCGTCCATGGTGAAAACGTTAGCCTTGCATCCCTTATTCATGTGTGTGGAGCACCGCCATCTCGTTCTGCCGTTCCTATAGTAATGCAGATATAGTTTGTGTCCTGACAAAAGAAGAATCCGCCCCCCTCGAGTGGATGCCAAAAATATTGGTCCTGAAAACGACAGAATCCAAGTAAGAATAATAAAAACATTTGATTTGGTAGTCGTGGCCGCAACATAAGTAACAAAAAATTAAAGGAAAAGATACCAACAGCCGCACTCAGAGAGCCTAAGTAATCATTAAAGCTTTCAAAGGACGGCAGTAAGACGCATATGAATTTTAGGTTTCTTTATTGTGGTTTGTAAAAGTCACCAATATTATTGCCAGACATGGTTATGCAAAGTATTGTTGCCGATGATCGTTAAAGGCCTTGCATCCCTTATTCATGCAACATTATCTTGTTTTGCCGCACTTTGATCGCTGTTGTCTATATCGGTTTCCTGATAAATGAAGAATTTGTCCCCCTCTGGCGGACATCGTGAATATTGCTCCTGAAAACGACAATAATTGAGTTAAGTAGCACATAATATTATGTTTGATTGGCATAACACGGGGTACCTACTTTGGTTACGCGCGTTGTCCTCAACATAAACAATATTTTAATAATATTTAAAGCAAATGTAAGACGGTCAATAAACCAAATAATAATGGACACATAACAAACCAATAATAAGGGAAACCTGAAGTGACGTATAGAGTCTGTCAAGCGAGTCTAGTCCCATGAAAAAGGCGGCAAATTCAAAAAAAAAACAGGTGTCAACACTGATATAGCACGCTGAAAACTTATTGATACTTGAATTTTAAAGTAAAAGGGTTGTGGACTCGACTCGCTTGACAGACTCTATCAATAAGTTTTCAGCGTGCTATATCAGTGTTGACACCTGAAAGATTTTTGAATTTGCCGCCTTTTTCATGGGACTAGACTCGCTTGACAGACTCTAGTACGTCACTTCAGGTTTCTTATATTATTGATTTAATTTAGATCAGTCACTGATCATAATTTTATTTACTGTCGAGAAATTAATAATTATAATTTTTATCAATGTCAATCACATACAAACAAATCTTATTAAAAATATGTGTCAATGTTTTGAACTTTCAGGCATATTTAAAAAATAATACTGTCATACAGCTGGTGATCAACTGTTGGGCAGATTTTTTTCTATCATGAATGAATTCGTAGAACTTCTATTTTTCAGGAAAATCTAAAGGTTTATATTCTTCTTTAAGTAAATCTTTCTTGTCTGTATCGACTGTGGATAAAAATATCACAATATTGTACTTCCACCGAGTTTCAGCTTAGTTTAAGTCTAAAACTTAGACATATAATAAATTATGGTAAAAGCAGGTTAAAAAAAAGGCTATTGTAACTTTGATATTTGATTTTATTATAGCTTGTTTCCAAGTACCGATTTACAATCTAATGATTTCCGATGTAATGGCATCAATGAGTAGCCCCGAAATGTTGTGTAACCATTTACATATTAAGGTTTGGTCCAAAAGTATGTGATGCAAGTGTAAATAATCGATACCATTTTTTTTTCCAAAACCACTCATATATAAGGAAATTACATTTATCTGTATTAAGAAGGTCTAAATAACATTATTTTAATGTGAAATCATAGCAGAAATTAACCTGATCTATGTATAAATGAAAAGCATATTTTAGCTTGTTGAGATAGGTACTCATTATGAATAGCGTTAAGTTCATTGAGTAAGTCGCGTCACACTATTTACTTAAGTAAGTCATCTGTAACTTTTAACAAAAAAGTAGATTTTCTAAAAAAGCTCTTGTTGTGTCTTGATTCCAAGTGTTTCATTAATCCTGCTGTACTACCACCCTTGCATTTTATCACTCTGTGACACAATTTGCATTTAGCACAAGTTTTATCTCGGCTTCTGAGGTAATCCTTCCAGACTGTAGAAACCTTTTTCTTCTTTCGAATATATACGATTTCGGAAAATTCCGTATCTGTAAAATAGAAGGAAGAGATAATAGTCGATTCAGAACTTTGCTCTATGTACCACCACTGAGGTAGCGGTAAAACATGAAGGAGGTAGGAAGACAACTAGAAATTCAGCAAGGCTATAAATATTCAGTGGATAACTTATAATGTCTATCAAATAACTGTCAAATGGTGAGTTTTTAAGAAAAAAATGTACCAAACCATAACCAATTTACAGTTAATCTATGGACATTTCTGATAGCCACTGACGTTAAAAAGATACGCAATAGGGGGGCAGATCAGAAATAAAACTGCAACGACAGTTTTGCTTGTTTTAATCATTTATTAACACAACAACACTGTGATTTGCAGTAGGTAATCATCAGAAGAGAACTTTATTATTTTTTAACGTACTATTATTAGTCGTGTCGACCAAACTTTTTCAATGATTTTAGCTAAACTTTATGTAATTCGATGTGCTGATACCGAAAAAGCTAATGAAAAAGTTGTATCACCCACCGATTTTCCATATCCATATAATTTATATAAAGAGAAGTCCTGACTGACTGACTCATCAACGTCCAGCCCAAACTCTTGGACCTAGAAATCTGGAATTTCACAGAGGTTCTCTATAGAATGTAGACAAGGAATTAGGAAGGATTTTCGAAATTGATCTCAGTAGGTAGTTAAATAGGGGATGAAAGTTTGTATGAAAAATCGAAATTTTTATGGTAGTTTTCAATTCAATATTTTCTTAAGAAAAAATTATAAGTCAATTAAAAGGGTAATTTTTAACCGACTTCACTTAAAAAGGAGGAGGTTTTTAATTTTTAAACATACATTTTTCCTTTTTTTAATTACAATAGATGTCATATTAAGAGAGAATTGTCAGTGATTAAAAAAAAACTAACGTCAAAAACGGTAAACTTCTGGACACGGGCGGCGCGTATCGTAGGAGATTCATCTCTCATGATACCCTGATCCCGATACCTCGAATCCTGTTCCCGATGCCCGGCGCGATAAAAATTTTAGGGTTCCGTAGCGAACATGGAACCGTTATAGTTTCGCCATGTCCGTCTGTCTGTCTGTCCGTCCGCACTATATCTCAAAGACTCTTAGTAAAAAGAAAGCTGTAATTTGGCATGAGTATACAAATGAGTTACGCCGACAAAGTGGTAATATAAAATTTTGAAATTTTTGTTTAGTGTAAAAAAATAATATTCCCCTTTTTAATGTGTAGAGAACACATTAAAAGGGGGAATATTTTTTTTCTCGCGGAGCCCATTGTGTGGAATGTCGTTGGACAGGTCTTTGAAAAATATTGCGAGTTTTCTCAAACACTTTTTTTGATTAGGGAATTAGTTTGTGAAATATGTAAGTATAAAGCTTTAAACTGCATTTTTTTTAGATTGAAATGTGCCTAACAAATAATAATGGTAGTAGCGAACGAAAATATAATTAAGGAAAACTATCACAGCTAAGTATGCTTTGAAGTTTAAAAATTCCCACTATTTGTAGCTCTTGAATATATTTTAGTTTTAGTTTACTTATAAGTACTAATTATAACTTTGTATGTGTAAGCAACACTACTGTGTCTAAATGTACAACCTTTTGTATTTTTTTTTCTTTAAATAAATTATTCTTATTCTTTTTCTTTACAAATTTACGAGTAATAGTCGACCAACTTATAAAATGTACTTGTATAAAATATTTTCCTATACATAATGTATTGGAAAGCAGGTCTTAAAACAGTCTGTTAAGGTGCGTACAGATCATAAACATCACATGTTATAAAACGTTGTTATATAACATGTTTCAGTAACGTGGAGCCTGAATGTCATGTTACAAATGTTATATAACTTGTTTTAAAACACAAGTTATACGACATGTCACGCGCGCGTGTACGCGCCTTTAGGAAGGGTAAACAGTAAAAATGTGGTGGATGGAGTAATAATATTCATGCTACCTAGAATATGAACATGGAATGAGTTTAACACATTTTTATTTCAAATCAATTTATTTTTTAGTATAGTATGATAACAATTATGACCTAACAATAAACTCTTGCCTTTATTCCATGAGGGTAAGCTGAAACTACAGAACGTCACCTGCTATAATCCTTAGATAGGTACTCGTTTTGAATATACCACGTTCATACAAACATTTTGTTCAAATACTTGGAGAGACATGAAGAAAATGACTGGCTGAATGAATGAATGGCTGCAGTGAGAATCGCTGCCTATTTGGAGGATGATTGTGTTGTTCCTTAACGTAGACAATGTGACCCTCCTCCGTATGGACGAGCGCCTTGCATCCCTTCGTTCGGTTTGTAGAACACATCCATAGCTTCTTTTTATTGACGAACGTCTTGTGTCGGTAATAGGTGTATCCCGATAGTAGAATTAACTTACTACCTCGATTTGAGAATATAAAAGTTGCCAGGCCTGAAAAAATATTGAGTTATCGTTGGTTATTATTATTGTTGTTATTTCTCTGATTTAATCAAAACTAGTATTTTAATTTACCTCGCAGAGGCAAAGTACTGGTTGCAACAACTATGAAAAATAGTATTGACTATTTTTGTTATGTCTTATGTTTTCGTGCAATGAAACACACTGAGTGCGATTGTTGCGCGCAATGAATCGGGGTACAGTTCCGAGACGTCTCGACTCTGCTGCGATCAAACACTGAATGCCATCCTAGCTGAGAGCTCGAAACATCACGACTCTGTAGAAGCGCGCTGTGGTGTGGGTAGACTGATAAGTAGGTCGTATGATGTTACCACTGGCGCGCTGGCGTAATCCCTTACTACGGAGTCAACAAATCGTATTAAATTCAAAAATAGATGCAAGTTATGTTATAGTATTTATTATTTTATTCAGTTAAATATGGAAAAAGCAGTTAGGAGGAGCCGGGTCTAGGACAGAACATGAGTTTTGGATTCTTCGAGACCAGCTACTAAAATGAGGCGAGATGGTACTGATCCGTTGCAGAGCTTATTAGATTTCGACGAGTTTTATACGCTTTTTTATTCTTTGGATCAACAATACATTCTATTGAAGGTATTGGAAATGCTCCTTAGGAGGATGATTGTGGACAGTCTTCGAGAAGACTATCTGATCCTCTACTGTGTGAACAACAGCCTTGCATCCCTTTGTACGGTGAGTTGAACACATCCACTTCGACTTTTGATTGCTGAGCGTCGTGAAGTGCCGGTAATAAGTATATCCCGATAAGAGAATTAGCTTCTTGCCTTGCTTTGAGGAGACGTAATTTGCAAAGCCTGTAATAAATAAATACATACATACTAGTAGCGGAACTTTTTTTTTTTCGTTGCCCCACACTAGGAATTTCTCCTGTATCGTGGGTGCGCTTACAAACATTGAAAACCACATACACAAACACGCCCATACCCGAAAAAGCTATCTGTTCCGTGCGGGGATCGAACCCGCGACACCGAGCGCAGCAGTCCAATCGCTTAGCCACTGCGCCAACCGTGTCGTCACTTTCATACAAGCCTACAAACTTGGCTTGCTCTAACAACTCCTAATGATGTCAGGGTTTCTGAATAGTCTGCTTGCAGATACACGGAAAACCTTAATTAATCAAAAACTATAATGTAACAAAACATATTTTTATTCCAGTTCCACTACGTAATTTATTTATCTATAATTAACTTATATTAACAGCTACACCGCACACATAAGTTAACATAATCAGCCTTCCAGCACATAACATAACACAACAACATCACAACACGATCAGCTCTGTATGAAAATAAGTAAACCGTAATCTGCCACGCAAGCCTAATGTGTGTTGGTACATGTCACATGTCTTCTATTACTGTTTTTAGAACATGCCAGTTTCATCAAGATAGGTGCATATTTCCGTTTACCGTTTTTTTTTAAATCAAATAGTAATATTGTGTCGAATTGAGAACCCCTTAATTTTGTTGTCAAAAATAAAATACATGACGTTTTTTATATTAGCTCAACGTGAAAGGTTCGGAAGCAACGATGACCTTTATTCAAGCAAAGATCAACTTTACATTTTTCGCACGATATTCGCACGATTGCGGTTTTGCCGCCGCAGCCAGGATATTTACAACGTTGGCGTCTTCGATTCCAAACAGGATAATGCATAAACCCATCAAATCTGACATCAGGAGGTGGTATTTCTACCCTTCCATGGCTCTTTTTATTCTTGGTATCATTTTCATGAATCAAATTTGACGGACTTCCTACTTCCTTGTTAGTTAAAAATTCAAATTCTTTTGAGTTAATGTTTCTTTTAGCTTTTTTGGGGTTGTCGTTTGTATTAGCCGACGTAACTCTTTTGCTCCGTAACCAGATAACTGAAAATAAAAGAGACAAGTGACATCTTTATTTTTGGTAGGAGTAGGAGCCATGAATGACAAATTGAAAATATATTTGTTAAAAAAAATAAATAGATTGGTAATACATATATTTTTAATAATCTAAAAATCTAGTAGTAATCTAATCTAGATTTACAATTTTATGTACCTATTAAGAAAATACTTTTGTTATTTTTGACAGAAATTACTTTTATTTAGTAGGTATATCTACGCTAGATATATAACCTAATTAAATTCAGATTAATAAAATATTGTAATTCATGACAAATAAATAAGCTATTTTATTTACAAAGACAACACATTCAATCATGATAAACACCATTAAATAATTTAATGCCAAATGATTGGCAATAGGATTGCCCCCAATTACGTGGAACTAAAATATTTATAACTAGCGAAATGTGCGTAGACTATTAGGTACACTTCTGCCTAACCCTATGGGGATAGCAGGCGTGATCTTATGTCATCACTACTCATCATCATCATCATCATCATGTCAGCCAAAAGACGTCCACTGCTGGGCGTAGGCCTCCCCCAGGCGTCGCCACATTGACCGGTCCCGTGCGTCTCTCATCCAGCGGGTTCCGCCAACACTACTCACTACATAGTAATAAAACAAAGTCGCTTCCCGCTGTCTGTCCCTAATTCCCTATGTATGCTTAGATCTTTAAAACTACGCAACGGATTTTGATGCGGGTATTTTTTAATAGATAGAGTAATTTAGGTTTATATGTAGCACAATCCACCCGTGCGAAGCGGGGGCGGGTCGCTAGTGTTAAATATAATTATTAGAAATTAGTTTTTTTTAACTAACCGGATGCACTTGTTAACTTAAGATTGGCAGCCCAATCAAAACTGGTAGTTCCGAGATATAAGAACTATTACGGGAAGCGAACCGTCGCTTATTTAATACCTACTCTAATTAATGACGTTCCAACAAAAGTACAATCAGAAATAACAAATAATAATTACAAAATTAAATACAAACAATACTTTGATACTCTTTGAAAATGCATCATCCTGTTTAAATTTTATTCACTTAGATAGTAGCATCGACGCGATGTCCGACCCGTGCCGTGTTGTTTTGATCTTTGTTAGTTATTATTTACTAACTACCTCCCATTTTGTTGTAAAATATGTGTGAACGATAAATTATCTATGTTTACCTTCATTAGTAATAAGATAGCTTTTAAGTGTTTCAACATCCGGACAAACCTATTGAGGTTTTTGTGATGTTTCTGTTTATTTTTTGTTTTGTTCTTTATTTAATAAACAATAAAAAAAAAAAAAAAAAAACTAAACTTGTTTCTCTTTTACACACAGATATTCAATGATTGTGATCATTTTTGAAAGCGACAACTTGTTTTTCTACAGTAAACAGCACGGCGTTACACCCTCGGTTGTGATGTGTTGAACAACGCCATCGTTTTTTCGAAGTCCCTGCTGTTTTGTACTTTGCACTCAAGCAGTGTCGGTAACCATTGTATAATATCAATGGATTTCCTTTTCTATTTGTGCCGTATGAAAATTCCAAGCCAACTTTATTTCATGAAACAAAAAGAAAAAGTTTCTTGATTTAAAACGACAGGAACAATACAGACGAAGAGAACATGTAATACGGAAGTGGTAATAAAAGCAGTAGGTACGAGAGTCTTAGGTCAACTGGACCCGCTTGCAACTGGACCCACAATAAAACTATGAAAAGAAAACATTTTAAAATGTGTTTTGTTCGATTGATCTCATGGGTCCAGTTCTAGTAGGTCCAGTTGAACAAAGACTCGTACAAGGTGGCGCAAATTAATCATTGGATGAATAATTTTTGGCTAAATAAAAAGAAATGATTTTTTTGACTATGGAATTTTAAAGGTTTTTCTGTTAAGTGACTGCCACCAATGTTGTACACATTTGTGATTATGAAGACGAATAATAGAAAATACAAAAATTACTTTACTTTTTTACATGATTATGTTCGTTATAAATTGCAATAATTTTGTCATCCACTACGTGAATATACGCTCTACAATATTTATTCTGTGTGCAACACCACCTCTTCTTATCCGTCTTGTAGTTTCCAGGTTTCCAGTAAAATGTGTTATCACCCACTTTTATATTTGTCTTTCCTTTCTTCGTTCTGATCAGGGTGACTGAAATACAAAAAGGTCAATGTCATAAGACTGCCTCCGTGGTCGAGCGGTTTAGGCGTTTGCCTTGTGTGACCCGGTGGTCGTTCGATTTCCACGGGAAGCATACTTTGTGAAGTTGTTTCCAGTTTGGTTAGGACATCGCAGGCTTGAATCATCTGATTGTCTGCTCCGTGCTTCGGAAGGCACGTATAAGCCGGCAGCCCCGGTCGCCTAATGGCGGTTGTCAAACCATGTCAGAGGCCCTTGCGGCGGTTTAGAAACTCTGACACTAGGGTGTGTAGGGTCGTTAGACCTTACTGATAAGAAGAAGAATAAGAATGACATAAGACGTGCTCAGTGATTATTAACCCTTATCACTGCAATTATAACTATCAGTTTGGTCTGCCCAGCCGGAAACGGTTTTTACTGGACACATTATGCTTCTTTACAATAGTGACACCTCATGTTTGTAGTAGGAGTCTGACACTCCCTACCACTCTGCCCAAGGAATAAGGAGTCGTTTGATGATTCCCCCCCCCCCCAAACACGGCATTATACGGCCAGTTTGATTGGAATGGAATAGGCACAATTGGCAACCAATTTTATCGAATATTGCCCTCTGATGATCATGTCTATGTATTAAAAAAGAAAAGACAAAGTTTTACAAATAACGATTTTATTCCAGAGGTAAAAGTAATAAGGCCAAAGAAAAGATGGATGGATTGTGTGAGGAATGGTAGGAATGAGAAAGGAGTAAATGCCACCGTGACGTCTAACAGGGAAGAATGGAAGAAGGAAACGTGTTGCTCCCACATATAATGGGATAAGGGCAGGAAGATGATGCCCTTTCAACGGGTCTTTCGTCGTTTCGCACCACGAGCGGTTCGGACCGCGGTGTGAAACGCAGAAGAGCTCTTAAGAATGGGCTGTTTCGCACCACGGCGGTTCTTGGAGCACAGAGTGGCGTGAATCGCTCTTAGGAATGGGGCGATTCGAACCACTATGTTTAGATACGAGCTAATTTAAAATTCAAGAGGTAACAAATCATTCTGTTCAAATTCTTCACTCGTCTTCGTCTTAGATAGATAGTTATTGAAAATGGGGTGCAACTATAAACTTTGTCATATTTTACGGTTTTGGCTATAGTTTAATTATTTAATTTTACATTATAAATTTGTATTGTGTCTTATAGCATCGTATTGGATGTATTCTGTGATGTTGCTATAAGTAGTGGTAAATAAATAAATAAATAAATAATAAATAAATAGATTATAACAGCAAAATTAATTTAAATTTTACTTTTTAATAATAATATTATTAAAAATGGAACTGGATCAATTCTTAACGGAAGTTTCGAACTAACTAATGAAAATGCTGGTTAATTATTCTTATAATTGTTCCGTCTATAGTGGTGATTGAAGCCCTGCAGCCCTTGTGATGGTGTGTGGAACAAACCCATCTGACCTTATCCTTATGAGACGATTTCTTATAGTATGTGTAGGGGCCCATCCCGATCATTGGTTTCCCTTTCTGTGATCGCAAGAGAACGATTCCTGTGAACATATATATTGTTAAATTCTGTTACATCTCAGAAATTCGATACTTTTTTTTACTGGTCTTTAAATTGGCATACCTAACGAAGAAAACAGTTTTCGTCTAATATTACTTATATTTATTCTGAAAGATTAACAAACTTTAAAGCAAAGCAAGGATATTAAAAAACTTATTGGTCCGTCAGATAGATTTTCAAAAATTATTGGACACGTATTTTTTCTTTTTTCACGTAAACAAAAAATTAAGGCGATACAGTGCTTCGAAAACTCGTGTGACGTCATAATATGATAGTACATTTTGTACCTACAAGTGACGTTTCAAGCCCCACTCCATGATCTTTATGCTGTATTACTGTTTTATCTTCGTCATTTTTTATTGATTTGATAAAACAAAAAACACGTATTCAATATTTTTCGATAATCTAACTTACGGACTAAACAGAATCATATTATTTTGACCCAGTCCGATCCCCTATTCACTGAACGATTGACAAACAAATGAATGAAAACCAGAGTCTGTGGATAGCTCTCGGAACTTCGGAGGATGGTCGTGAGATTTCAGAGCGTACACGATAACGTCCTTAATAGTATGGACCCTAGATGAACATTTAATGGTTGTACATCGCCACCTGATCTTGTGTGAATTAGCCCCGTTATGTCGAAACGTGTAGCCATTCAGCAGCAGCATCTTATGCCCTCTTTGCGAAATAACAAAATTAGCTGAAACAATTTTTTTTTTAAAACTTGGAAACACCAATAAAAATACCAATAAGACTAAGTAAAAGAATTTCAATTAAAAATAAAACGATGGTTTAAAATTTCAGGAAGATTTTAATTGAACATAAATATGGAAAATATATATTATGTCGCCGCAAGCATATCTATCTGCTAAGATCTTTAGGTTAGTAATCTAATTATAATTAAACATGATAATATTGATGAACCTGCCATCTCTGAGACCGCCTTTACAGTTATTGCAATAGTCGATATCACAGTAGTCTCTATATATAATCTGTGGTCGATATAGATTAACAGAAGGGCCAGTGCCATCTATTGGTTTTTGTGTTTACTACTTAGCTAGAATTTTTAATTTATGAATGGTCCACAACTCTGAAGAGTAATTTAATACACAGAAGTCTTTAGTAACTGACAGTAGTCTTTATATTTAAAATGAAGATAAACTAATATTTTATGAGAAAAAGATCTTATCCTATCTTTTATGAGTAGGTATTGGGATTTTAATGATTGTTCACTTGAAATTAGGCTGTTTATGAAACGTCATTACACAATGTTGTAATTACACAATGTTGTAAAGGTGGCGGCGAATACGATTTTAATGGTCAGTCACTCAGTCAGTAATCTGAAACTACAACTAAATCAGTTTCTATGAGTAATTATAAGCTACAAAGTCTGATCATTTTGTAGAGCAATTTTTTAGTAGAAAACCTGTTCTTTGTATTAAATCCTTTAATCTGCCGAAAATGGTTATAAGAAGGAACTGACATGTGTTGTTAAAGTACTTAATTGAGAACAGTTTATTTAGCTTTAAACTAATAACGCCTTTGCATTTGTGAATATTGGTATTGTCTTATTGTCAAATCTATACTAATATTATAAAGCTGAAGAGTTTGTTTGTTTGTTTGAACGCGATAAACTCTGGAACTACTGGTTGGATTTGAAAAATTCTTTTTGTGTTGGATAGTCCATTTATCGAGGAAGGTTATAGGCTATATAACATCACGCTACTACCAATAGGAGCGGAGCATATTTGAGAAATGTTGCAAAAACGGGAAAAGAAAATTCTTTTCTGAGAGCTTCCGTTGCGTGCGCTGCGAAAACGGTTTAAGTTACGAGAAAATTATGTATGAAGGAATTGTTCCTCTTTAAAAGTTCTAAAAAAAAGTCCTCGGCAGCATATATCTATCTTTTAAGATTGACTCACTGTAACCTTTTTTTACTGTTAAACTGTTAGGTTAATTTTTTTTTTTTTTTTGCGAAGCTTATTTAACCCATATGGTATTAATCTATATCTAAATAAATGTGTTTGTTAGAACGGAAATTTAATATAGAATATTTGTGCCCTTTACTCTATTCAGTTTAAACAAATATCTTAGAAGATATCGCAATGTAAAAATATTCGCGCGGCAAAATAATTTGCCCGTCGCAATGTAGGTACGGGTGATTCTGACTGGCCTCGGGGAAATTCAAATTCAAAATATTTACTGCATCATAATGTTTACAAGTACAGAGTGATATAGTATATTTTAACAGTAAGAGATACCTATAGTAATTCACACTTTAATATAATCTGAGCTAATCTAAACCATCTAAACTATTTTACTATAGAGGAAAGATAAGTTTTTTTTATTGTTACGATTTAGCTTAATTTATGCCGGATAGTCGATATATCGAGAAAGGTTATAGCTATATTTATGTGACGCAGACGAAGTTGCGCGGGTCAGCTAGTTATTAATAGAAGCAATTGTGAAGTATTGAGTTGCAAGTTTTATTAAACTGATTAAGTAATTAATTACAATACTGTGTGTGTAGTACATTCGACAAACTTTGAACGCGTGCGATGTAAGTTGAATGCTCGTAAAATTCGCGATTAGCGAATAATAATTGCAATATTAACCTTTATGTACCGACGTGAGGTCTGCTAGACCACCATAGCTGAAGTTACAAAAAATTATTCCTTATTATTGTTAATATATTATCTGTTATTGTGTAAATAAAACAAAATACTTAATTTTTTTTACAAGTATTACTAAATTAAAACATTTTTATAGCAGACGTGTATTCTTTGGCAGAAAATAGTAACCTTTATCTGAATATTCAACATCTATTAATAACAGTGGTTTTTTTTTTCTTGTGGATAAAGTCCAAGTACATTTACGTATGCATGTGATTATTATTAATCCTAATCAGTTTATTACAAACAGTGTGAACAGTCGCCCGGCAACGTTTGCTGTTGTGTGTTGAGCACACCCATCTTGCTTTCGGCCCCGACTCATTTTGCTTGCAAAATGTGAATGATCCTATGCGTAGCAGCGTTTTACCTTGACGCGACATTTCAAATGTTACTGAAAAAGGTAAAAACCAAGTGAGTTTTTTTTTTTAAATATTCTTCTTACTCTTCATAGTCTTTTTTAATTTTGAATTTATGTATGGTAAAACAATAATTCATTATCAAGTTTTCCTGAATTTCTCTAAACGGTAATTTGTCTAGTAACTCGATATTGTATTATTTGTTCCTATACTACTCCTAGTCAGAAATAAAGAAAGAAAAAATATTTATTGGTTTCACACAGGATAAACCAAATTGACAAAAAATTGAAGATTATCAAGTCAGTCAGTCACAAGGAGTATACGTGTTAGAGTGACGTACAATAACATAAAGTGGGAGTGGGCAGGCCACGTAGCCGTAGTACGAATGCACCTGGAGAGATGGACAAAGATCGTCACACACTGGACGCCTGAAGAAGGACAGCGCCAACCGCGGCGGTGCAGTGACGATCTGATCATGTTGGCGGGGCTAACATGGCCAGAGATCGCAGATGATAGAAAGGTATGGAATGAGATAGGGGAGGCCTTTGCTCAGCAGTGGGACACAATGAAGGCTAGCAAAAAAAACTTAGTCAAAATGGAAATGGATCAACTCTTAATAATAGATCCAAACAATTCGTACTAGTGTACATTTGTAACGTGTATGGTGCTAATTTGAGTACCAATATGAATTCAACACAAAGAGTAAAACTTGCAAATGATAAAGAAATACCGATAGTTTCCACATGCCAACGATATTCTTCTGGTTATTACTACTAACCAAGGATTATATTAAATGGCTATATTCTTAACGTGTAATTGTTTGTTTTCTCAAATAAAAAAAAATAAAAATTCTCTATGCTTTATACCATCTCTGGACTTATCATGATTATCTCGAAGTCTGTGAATTTAAACAGGGACTGAATTACCCAAATATAACGGTACCTTTAAATTTCGGTATGACGTCATACCGTTAAATAAGGGTTACCGAAATATTGCGATACCGTTATTTTTTCCGGTAGTGAAATTCTGAGTATGGAAATGCATACCGGTATATTTCGGTAGAAGTACCGTAACCGTTATAAATATATCGGTAGCGGTACCTAAACCTTAATAAATAGGGGTTTGCTTTGACGCACCGCCTCGCCACTCTGTCTGTCGTTCACTTGCCGATTGTTGCACATTATTAGATTTTATACTACATACGCAAGTTCCACCGCACACACGCGCGCCGCGCATGCATTTCGGTACCGAAATCGTGTAAGGGTTAAATAACGGTTTAGCCCAACCTTTATTTATAAAGGTACCGGTATAGCTCAACCTTTATTTTAAACCGGTACCGGTATATTTTTGAGGTATCTTAACCTTTAACCGTAACCGCTTTCAGTCCCTGAATTTAAAAACGAAAAGTGAGTAGTTTATTTTTTTATTGTATTTACTTCGCATACGTGATTGAAACATATCACACGATATACAACACACACACACAAACATGGTGATATTATACAAGATAGTTAGTTCAAAACAAATTACTTGATAGGATTTTTTATTATGAAATTTATTATTATAATAACATAGTTTATGGAAACTACAGCATGGCACTTGATGTGACTCAAGTGCCATGCTGTGGTTTCTGCCCATAAGAATAGAAAAATATAGTATAGTTTATGTCTGCTTCTAATTAATGATTATGCTCGTTTATCATTTTAACAATTGTTCCATTTACTGTGTAGATCGAAGCGCCGCAGCCTTTGTTATGGTGTGTCGAACAAACCCATCTGATTTTATCCTTGTAAGATTTTTTTATATAGTAAGTGTAAGAGCCTATTCCAATCAATGGCTTTCCTTTCTGTGATCGCAAGAGAAGAATTTCTGTAAAAATAATAATTATTATTTCTTTTTTTGTCTGACGGACGTGCCAAATAACGCGTGGGTAACTATTTAATGACTGATATATTTAAAATAAAAACGTGTTCGTCGTGATAGTACTACTTTAATTATGCTAAATACCACCAGAAGGAAACAGCTACTTTTACAGTTTATCACAACCAATTAAACCTAACTACATCCACTTCAAATCCACCGTCCTACCGTCCCGTTGGAAGTGTGAGAAAATAAAGAGTACACACTTGAGTACTATATAATAGTATATCCCACGTCTATTTTTAGCTCCCTGATGTTTTGTGGAGAAGGTTGCATTGATCTTACCCGTCTCTTTCGAACATCTACAATTAGAACATCAACAGAAGAGTGTTTTAGTCTGCTATTTGATCTGAGGTTTAAGTGAATATGTTTTTTTAGGATACTTTAAATTTTAAAACCGAAAATAAAACAATAACATAATCTTCGTGCTTTATTAAACCGCTCTCTTATGTAATGTCACAACATTTATTCAATTATAAAATTTATCATGCAACTTGATCAGCCACCACCTAACACGAACAATATGGACTGACGCAGATATTCAAGACAGTGCAAAGAGCAGCGTCCGTTTACTCGTACAACGAGATTAGACTGCAGTCATTATCTCTCCAGGAAGTTGTCACTTCTTTACGTTTTCATATTTCACTTATTAGGGTTGATAGAATACCACTTTATCTAGGCTGGTAACGGTACGTAAAAATGTGTCGTTTTTGGAGTCATGGAGATGGATACAAAATGGAGATGATGGAGGACAAGATGGATGGATGGAATTGGATTGCTTCAAAATTACATTAATTTTTCTAATCTCATGGGCACTTTTAGCACAATTTGGTAACACTAACTACTTAATTATCTCATGGTACCTTCGTAAAAAATACTCAAGATCATGGTGGGAACATTTATTTTAAGATGTGATGTGGTGTGATTATATAAAAAACGTTTTATTGTAAATTCAGCGGTACGCATTCATTTTAGTTATTATTAGAACAGATGTAAAATATTTATAGAGCCTATTTATTATGCTTCATTTATAAAAGAATATGTTTTCACACCGATAAGCCAACGCGTAATATGTAGCAATTATAATTTATGATTAAACGTTTTTAAAATATATAATATTGAATTATCTAACTGCTAACTACTAATAACTAACTTAACTTGTGCTCATTCACAAAATAAACAACATCGTTATCGACTGTGTGTAGTCTTGCTGGACATCCGAAGCGCTCGTGTGTCGCACACCGCCATCTTACTTTATCTGAACATATTCTGTTAATTCTGTACTTTACGTCACCTATCAAAAGCATGTCTTTTCCTCGGCTGCTTCGAAAAAAATATGGTGTGAGCGAGAGACCTGAAAAAGATAATAATAAAACCTCTTTAGTAAATATAACATAATACATCCTTTTAAAATTAATATCGTCCAAAATACTAATTAAACGAAAAAATTAAAACACAAAAATAAATTAAATTTTATATTCGTCATGAAAATGCTCGTGACTACAAGCAACTTACAGAGAGTTATATTTAACACTTCTTATGATAGTTTATAAATAACAGTCAAAATCATTAAACAGTAAATTCCATCTTCTTTTTTTTCATGACGGCTCGTGGTTAGGTATATAAATATGAAGATATAGAGAGCAACGTATAAGGATCAAAGGTACAAAGCTGTGGCAGAGATCTTTTCCCAGCATTGGAAGAATTTATAGGTTTAATATAAAAAAAATATATATCCAATATTACGGTAACAATTGACAGAAAATGAGTGAACCTTTAAAAGTCCGTGAGTTTGTCGACATATCTCGGAGGATGGTTGTGATCTTCATGAGCGAACACCATGACGTTCTCAATAGTATGGATCCTAGCTGAACATGTCCTGGTTGTACACCGCCACCTGATCTTGTCCTCTACTTTAGTCGCATAACGTCGATTATTATTATTATTATTATACGTATAGCCATTCAGTAGTACCAATTTATGTCCTCTTTGCGAAGTAACAAAATTAACTGAAACATCAAATTTTATTCATAGAAACATTTATTAATATAGACGACTAAAAATACCAATAAAGTCAACAACAAGGATTTGAACGATTGTTTAAAAAACTATGAACTTTTTTTAAATTTACTTGTATCGGAAATAAGTATACAGGGTAAAAAATGAGGCCAGCTATCAATCATAAGAATTTTCTTGAAAATCAACCCGTTTGTTGCCATCTGTCGGTGGATGGTTGTGAACTTCAAGAGCGTACACGATGACATCTTCAATGGTATGAATCCTAGCTGAACATGAGCGGATCGAACATCGCCACCTGATCTTATGTTCAGACCAGGGATGTTGCGGATAACGATTTTTTGACATCCGCGGATGCGGTTGCGGATGCGGAGTTTTGAAGGCTCACAATAATAAAATAAAAATGAAGTAAGTACCTACCTGTTATATGAATGATGAACATTCTTTATATTAGGTACTTTGTAGAGGTGGTGACATTGTTAATTAACTAGACGCAGAAAAATAATAATAATAAACTTTACCTAAATAAAACGTATTAATTACCGGTGTAATATAATGGAATTGACCTGACGATTGAAATAAGCTGAGCTAGGACTAAATTAGTCTTAGATTAGTCTAACTAATAGAAAGTTTTCCCATAAACAACTATTTACACACAATGATCACAATCACAACTCACGACAACACTCGAAATATCAATCAATACGATAAGTAATCAACAGCGCAAACAAACACGTAATGATTTATTTACAAGAAACAAAAGATGCACCACAACAAACGCGTCAGATCTTGTCACCAATTTCATCGCTCCCATTGGTCATTGTCATTTGTCTCAAAGGAAACGGCACGCGCCATTTGCCGGCCGGCCTCGCCCAATTTTATTCTTGCCGCAACTTGTATGACATTCGCATCCGCATGAATATCCGCATTGATTATTGCGGATGCGGATGCGGATGTTCAAATGTATGCGGAAGCTCCGCATTTGCGGATGCGGATTCGAATATTCGCAACATCCCTGGTTCAGACACGCAATTTCGATGAAACGAGCATAATAATAGTAATATAACCTCATTTTGTGAAAATAATCATCCCTGGAATGTAAACTTCAATGAAACCAGTAAGAACAGAAATTCTTTATTGCCCAATGGCAATACAGAATTAAGGAATGTCCATTCAATGCCATTTGGTACAACGCGCTTGTATCACTAAATACATTACCGTCAATGTATCTATAACATTATTCTGACTGTCAATTTCAAAAGATTGATATAAATGAATTAAAGTTAGTCTGATTTGTGAGATTTGACATTTTGTGAGAACAAATCTCTCAAATCAGACTAAAGACAAGCCAAGAAAACAAATTATGAAACGCTCTAAGAAAACGACTGATTTATTCTTAAAACGGAATATTTACTATATGAAATAATTATATGAGACAAAAAGTACTAGGTTCACTATTTTTTTTATTCAAAATTAAAACAATTGTAACTATTCAATAAAATTCTTAAAATGATTAATGCTACAGCATTTTAATTATCATTTATTTTCTTAATTTTATAAACGTAATCAAAATAAACAATACTTTCATGATCACGGTATAGCCCACAAAATTAAAATTATATTAAACATTTTACTGCTGTACCGAAAATCTTAATGAATTTAACATTAACATCTTAATGAACATAACCCTTTACTTATTATTTACAACCATTCATGACATTTTTATCAATATTCATTTAAAAATACAATTCAAAATATTTAAAAATATAATAAACTCGCTAGCCAGGTCAAAATTCTTGATTTACTTCTCTTTCTCGGTTCCCATAAATATTACCATTATCACGGCAATTGATTTTCCGAGCAGACAACTCTTAAAATATTTTGATGACAAGTTTTTTATGTAAGTACCTACTTGAACAAATATGTTCACATATTTGTTCAAGTAGGTAGGTTATTATTATCTCATTCGATGTGCAATAAAGCTGTGCCCATAATCCTAACATGTCACAGACTGGACACTGTGACTGTGACAAGTGCTCTTGACAACAACTTGTGTCAGACAGCGAAACAAGCAGTTGTTTCTCAGTTATTTTATCTCTGACAGGTGCAGTTCAACAGCAAGCGTGTGGTCATGAAAATAAAGATCTTTATAATTTTGACAGATTTGTCAGTAACAAAAACTTTATTGTACCGAGTATAAAGATCACTGTGATTTTGCCCGCCATGCGAGAGTGGAGGTAAGGTAAGCTTTATATTATCACGGTGTCTTGAGACTATAATACAGATAATTTCTCATACCATCGCTTTGTGTGGCGGAATTTCCGTAAAGGATTCGTTAATTTATACGAACAGATAGTGTACCAACTGCAAATATCGGGCATTGATACTTCAATATCTGACAGTCCGGTTTTCGGAGCCGTGTCCACAATTTGTCCGTAACGGCTTAATCAAAGTTGAAAAGCGTTACTTTGGACAGCGTGTGTCTAATAGTGGTTATGTTTCCCAGTATAGAGTACGGTTTGGTTATCATAGGTGACCAGAGAGACGTTACAAGCGGTGTACTGCCGGTGCTTGCAATACCATCGCACGCGCGGTCCATTGTTCCTTTTACAGTAAAACACAAACCCGTCCCTTTCTAAACTCCATTTGTTTGCTGAAAAAGTTAAAACTGAATGTTAATATTTAGATCCTTGTAATTATATACTATGGTGGAACCCTGAACGTAGTTAATTTTTATACAAAAATGCGACAAGGTGCGTTTGTTAATTAAATTCATTATTGTTTAATTTATAATGTATTTAATCAATTATGAAGCTACTCAGAGACAATATTGTTAGTTACACTTAATATTATGTCCATTCTCACTCAAACTTGGTTTGCACTTAAATTAGTGAGATTTAAACCCTCGGTGCTGCGCTGAAGTATAATAATAATTATTATTTATTTCTCCTCACAATGACAGCTTCTTCTAAGTTTCACATATTACTTAAATATCTTTTTAGCAATGTGAGGAGCTGGTGTCTGGATTAGGCGTAAAACGCCTGTATTACGAATCACCAGGTCCCCAACCTACGGAAGAACAGAAAGATTTACTTAAATAAAAAGAACAATTACGATATGATAATCAAACGTTTTATGGAGAATTAAGATTTAACACTTAAGTTTATTACAATTTTGGGGGAAGAAGTTAAAAAGACACTATAAACAAAAAGTAAAAAAGTGCGCCTGTGTCTATGTGTATGTGTATATTATGTTTAATGTTAGTGTGACGTGTTAAGTGTCAGGTCAAGTGTGCCGATGTGTGCGTGAGAGCGTTTTGGTGCAACGTATACAGTACTAATTAAACATATTTTGAATGAGGTAGACTTTTTGTAAAATTGTAATCCAACCTTTTTAACCAGTGCGAAAGCAAAGGCTTACATTTGGTTTTGGCAAGGGACTGTGTCAAAGGCCTTTGCTAATTAATCTAAGAATATTCCAATGGTTTTCTTCTTTGAATCTATGTTATTAACTATATTTATTTATTTATTTTCTCTATATAATTTGTTAGTATTTCACAAACTATTACATTTAGATATACACAGAAGTACGATATTTCATAGCATTCACTTTCGAATAACTGGTACTGGAAAGCACACGGTGATACATCAAACTATACATTTCCATAAAACATGCGATGGCTTCGTTTTGTATAGATTTAACGTACAATGAGAAATCTGCATAAATCGGATGTATAGCTTGATTGGTCGCCGTGCCTACTACTTGTATTAAAGTTAGTTAATAATGAAAAAATCACACAATCACAATGTTTCTTTTAATTCGAATGATTGTCAAAAAGATATAACTTATTCAATAATTTTTAGACAATTTAACATATTTTCCGTTGAGAATATAATGTTCTGGTGGCGGATGACTATGATGACTGTTGACAGAAAGAATTTTCTGATAACGATCAAGTACCAGTCTTGCTTTGCATTTCTTTCTGTCATGCGATGGACATCTCCAATTCTGAGAACCTTTCTTACAGGAACGTTTAAGGCTAAAATTGTAACCTTTATATAGTAAAACATCCTTGCCTGATTGGGTTTTTATTATTCTGTATTCTGAAACAGAAATGAAAATATGAATACACAATATAAAGGTACTTTGTGACAGTCGGAAGTGAGCGA
Source organism: Diarsia mendica (assembly GCA_949316265.1). Classification (NCBI taxonomy): domain Eukaryota; kingdom Metazoa; phylum Arthropoda; class Insecta; order Lepidoptera; family Noctuidae; genus Diarsia; species Diarsia mendica. The sequence goes on along the minus strand of OX438893.1, from coordinate 20,025,855 downwards.
CGGGAAAGTTTATATCAGTTCTATTTACAGTCGTTCTAGAAACTAGGGTTACTGACATACAATAAAAAACAAGAATTTAAATTATATTTCATATTTTGGTAATGGATTTCTGATAAGTTCGTACTCAGTAAGCTTTAGGACGCACCTCCTCTCGGTGAGTGGTAATGGACCATACGGCGAGTATATGGCTAGTGCAGGTAGGCAGATGTAGTTGTATCCAAATTCGTGGTACTGGTAGAAAAAGGCTTTTGTATTTCTCGTATAGTATTAAGAAATTATTTTTATTGTCTACTTAATATTAGACATACGTACATGACACACTTTTAATTATATGCTGGGGGTACATTAAATGCTATTGAAAAAATAAATTCTGGTTGAAATAATTATTTATGATTCATATTTTCCTGTTATAATTATAGTATTGTAATTTTAAGGTTTTTGGTTTCACTAAGTAGTATAACTTGGATAACACTAATTAAGAATAAATGGTGTGGAAAAATTATGGTGTGACAAACGAGAATAAAATTCCTGTTTGTCATACTGGTATGATAATCTGGTGTGACTGCGAGTCGGCAATGGTATTGTTACTATCAAGCAATAATAATGCTTTTTTCATACACGAACACCTCCAATGGTTGTTAAATCCAGGCTCCGATTGATGAGTATTGTACACACGGCTACACATCAAGCTTTAAATTTCCAGTTTACGCTGATCTCGCACTGTACGGAAATTCTATACAATGCGGGACCAGCTTATACTGGAAATGTATAACTAGTTCTCCTTTTGTGATTTGATGGGCTTGAAAACTGAAAGACATTAAAATATTATAATCTTTTCTTAAATGATGTGTGAAAGCATTAAAAAAAACTAAATAAATAAAGTAACGGATTAGAAATCACATTACTAATGAGAAAACAGAATCAATAAGTCTAAGATGATTTATATTGTATTGACTGTCTAATTTTTAACAGAAGAAGCTTATCAAAACAAAGCAAAATCATTATTAAAACTTAACTCTTATCCAAGCATAATGTGTCTAATAAAGGAAAAAGCTTAAAAGAATTCAATATCTCACCTGTATAAAATAATTAAATAATAAGAATTTTTGTTTGGAGGTGCATCGAGATGATGTCGCGGAGGTCAAGGGCCTCGCACCGCTCTCTTTGGTCTAAGAGAACTGGCGCAAACCTGTAGTGCTTGGCGTGCCAACGCACGCATGGAGGTATGGCAGAGTAAGGAGCTTCACGGACGCTTTTTCCGGGCCCTGCACGGACCCGATGTTGTCTTCCTCGAGTCCGTAACCTGGCTACGTTCCGGGGATCTCTTCAGAGAAACCGAAGGTATTGTCTGTGTAATTATGGGTGAAGTTCCGAGTTCATATAACCCTAAACTATTTAAGTCGCGAGTAAACAGGCTTCTTCTGGGTAAGCTCGTGCCATCGTCGACATCATCTCTGCCCTTAGGGCCAGATTGAGGTCAAGAGCAAGCCTATTTATAATAATAATAAAAAAAGTTATGATGACGAATAACTTCCGGAGATTTAATATGAAGGATGGCACTGTAGACATTATGTCGAGCATGCCACCGTCCGGGCGATTCAATCCGTCACATGTACAAAGTTTGTGAAGGATTAAGAATATTTGTTTTATTTATTATTTCTATGCGTTGTACTCCTTACTAATATTCCATAGTCCCGAGTACTCCTGAGGTGCATGGTTATGCTCATAACAGGAATCTATTTATTTCCCATACGAGTCAAGTACTGTTGACACAATTATTAATAGCAGTGTTTGGTTGTACTAACCGCGCAACGACAAAGATGGCTCGTAGCGATCGGTAAATGAAACTGGACGATGCATCGTCAATAATTTAGTTTCACCATCAAGTAAGTAAGTAATATTTATTGTTTAAACATGGTGTACATGATACATTGCATGCAGGATAATAGCGAAATACAAAAAAGTTCTGACATGTTTAGACAAAAACGATTCTAGGTCGTTACGCCAGCGTTTTCTAGGCCTCCCTCGGCGACGACGCCCGTCTTTTGGCACCCACTGCGTGACGACTCTCCAGCCCAGCGGTCTTGATCCATCCTACAGACATGGCCCGCCCAATCCCACTTCAAACCACCAGTCTTATTTTCCACATCAGCGATTCCAGTTTTTGAGCGTATTGTGGTATTGCGTATTCTGTCGCTGAGCTTTATACGCTTCGTTCCATCGCCCTCTGGCAAACCTTGAGTTTGGACTTTTGTGACTCGGTTAGGGACCAAGTTTGAGAACCGTAGGTTAGGATGGGCAGAATGTACATGTCGATGAGTTTGCGCTTCAGGGATAAAGGTAGGTAACCCTTCATAAGCGACTTCATGGACCAGTAGCTCTTGCAGGCGTTCTCGACACGAGTGCTCGATTTCTGTGTCTTGCCTGTTTTCGAAGAAAACTAGCTGGCCTAACTAAATATACTCATTGACGTAGTGGATTTCTTGCCCATCTATCTCAACCGTACTTTTTGTGCTGTTGGTCATGACTTTAGTCTTTGACCGGTTCATCATTTGTTCAACCTCAAGGCTTGCTATGCTCAGATCTTGGAGCATCTTTTGTAACTCAGTAGCAGTCGGTGCAAATAATATGATATCATCAGCGAAACGGAGGTCAGGTGAGTTTTTTGCAACCGACTATTATACCGTTACTGGACCATAGATCTGCCAGGTTCTTGAATACTTCCTCAAGGGTGCTAGTAAATAATTTGGGAGAGAGCGGGTCACCCTGTTTCACGCCTTTGTCTATTTTAATTTTTTTCCAAGAAAGTTGTGTTTTATGTTTCCTGAACTATTGTTATTAATTATTTTGAGGATATTGATGTAGGTTTGGTCCAACTGTTGATTTTGTAAAGCGGAAAATATGGCTGCATGTTTCACGCTGTCGAATGCCTTCGTATAGTCCACGAAGGCCAAATACAAAGGTTTTGTGAATTCTATGTACTTTTCTACGATTTGGTTTAAAGCATGTAGGTGATCTGTAGTGGAAAAACTTGGGCGGAAACCAGCTTGTTCGGGTGGTTGGTGGGAGTCCAATTTGCATCGATGCGGTTATTAATTTTATTAGCACATATAACTAGGTGACAAGTAAAAAAGTGTTTTAAACGTAGAAATAGATGCTTTTATTTCAGCTGTCCAAATATACAGGGTATAAAGAAGGTCAATCACACATATAATAAAAGGCACACTAAGTTATCTCTAAACATATTCAGATGGAACTACATCAATAGCATATTGAAAAGTTTGTAACTTCTGATTGATCTGATAACTTGTGAGTTCCGGATGATTATGGTTAAAGTGAGAACTGACAAGTTTATGACCGCCATCTAACACTAATCTTGCTCGACATTTCTTGGAGTTACAACAGGTACACCGCCAATAGTATCATGTGTCTTTCTGTGTGTTATGCGTAGCACGGCAGTAGGAGAAACCATTGTGCAGTATCAAATCTTTTCCTTTTTTCGACTTGACAAACACGAATTCTGAAGCAAAAGTTTATAATTCTTTACTGATTACCCAAGTTTCACGGTCTATGAAAAATAAAACATAAGCAAAAAATATTTCAAATTATCAGGATTTATTTTGGTAGACCAGAACCCCTTTATAACTAGTACAATACGCATTATTACAGTATAACAAAATTCACTAGTCACAGGCAGCCCATGCAAGAGGAGCAAATATTGTTTTTGGATACCAAATGTTATTTCATCATTATTGCTCTCAAAATATTTAATTTTATGTAATTATTAAAAATCCCTTAAAACTATTTTATTGAAGCAAAACATCGTGAGGTAACAGACATGTCATATAAAAATTCGAATACATTCATGTGAAATACACCAACCAGTACTTTGCCCATTCTCGAGGCTTGTGTCCAAGCGTTGATCTATGTTATAGATAATGTTGATATAAGTCTCAGACCAACAAAAAAAGGAAGACGACGCGCCACGAACATCAAAAGTGAAGCCAACTTTTTATCTATGTGTGTAGACAATGTCTCGTGAAGTCGTGACGTACTAGGAGAAATGCGTGTGGTTTTAGTGTAGGTGTGTGCGTGAGCTTGTATGTTTATTTGCTATAGGCGTGTGGTTTTGTGGCTTCACTGTTGGTGTTCGCGGCGCGCCGTCTTTCTTTTTTTCTTGGTCTGAGATATAAGTTGACTAACTTATGCTACTATACTAAATTAGGTTCTATTAAATTCTGAAATATTGACCATCTCTGACGTAAAATTGTGGTGGTGGATGTGTGTGCTGGCCTTGGTTCCCAGGTATACTAACTTGACCATAATCATCTACTACAAGTTTCGCTTTGCATTGATGCGCAGTCTTTCCCGTGCATTGCCAACCTGTAGTTCCTTTTCTAGCAGACTGATGATGAAAGCTGTATGTGTAATCGTTATACAGAACTAACTGCTTGCCCTTTACAGACATGATGTACTTGAAATCTGAAATAGAAAATGTTTATAAATATTATGATAATGTAGCAGACTCAGATGATGTTTCGGTTTTTCTTCTTATATTAGTCAAATAAAAATGACCAAACACATCTACTTTCTAAAATTATTTGACAACTGGGGTATAAAAGTGGGTCGTTCGTCGTTTCGCACCACGAGCGGTTCGGACCGCGGTGTGAAACGCAGAAGAGCTCTGAAGAATGGGCTGTTTCGGACCGCGGTGTGAATCGACCATAGGAGAATTTGAATGGGTTTATTCGAACCGCGAATGAAACAAAAAGTTTTCTTAGTAATAATACGTAAAGTACAGTCAGGCACAAAATAAAACAGCGATATAAGTTCTACGATTTAAGGGTCTTACAAATTCGTAAAACCAGCGGGAACCAAGTTTCTCATTCGGTCTATCACACAGTTTAGGGAATAACTACAGCACAAACTACCAGGAGAATAGAAGTAGGCAGGAGGTACATATTGAAAACATTTTTTTGGAGTTGAAAAAAAAGGACAGGTGTAAAGTCCTACAAACTACCAGGATAACAGAAGTAGGAAGGATATTGAAAACATTTATTTTGGAAATAAAAAAAAGGAAAAAACGATAAAAGCAAATAATATTATATAAAGGAATAATTTAGATTTGATTTAAAGATCCAATACCTCCTTCCTACTTCTGTTCTCCTGGTAGTTTGTGGGACTTTACTACCTATCTTTTTTTTAAATCTCAAAAAAAAAATGTTTTCAATACCTCCTGCCTACTTCTATTCTCCTGGTAGTTTGCCGTAGTTGTACCCTAATCTGTGTGATAGAACGAATCAGAAACTTGAGTCCCGCTGGTTTGACGATTTTGTAACATCCTTTATCGTAGAACTAGTGGGAAAAAAAAAAAAAAAAGTTCCCACTAGTTCTATCGTAGGCAAATCGTAGGACTGTGCTACTGCACAGTCCTACGTATTATACTCCTACTCGACTGTACATACAAACTTTGAAATTAGCTCGAATCTAAACATAGTGGTTCGAATCGCCCCATTCCTAAGAGCTATTGGTCGATTCACACCACTCGGCGCTCCAAGAACCGCCGTGGTGCGAAACAGCCCATTCTTAAGAGTTCTTCTGCGTTTCACACCGCGGTCCGAACCGCTCATGGTGCGAAACGACGAACGACCCATAAAAGTACCTATTTGTTAAAACCAAATAACAAAATTAGAAAATAAATATTCAAGTGGGACTTCTCTGTTAAACGTTATGCATGGCCACAAATAAAAATGAAAAAGGGGTTATTCGAGTACCTACCTCCTCGTTTTTTAACGTGAGTTAAAAAACATATTTTATCAACCAACAAACATAAGTGGTACAAGATTTTGCATTACTAGGTAGGAAAGTATTAAAAAAAAAATGTGTGCTGGGACACATAGAAGTAATTTAAAATAAAAACAAAAAAAAATTCAAGAAAAAATCTTCAAACAAAAAATTCTAAAAAAGTAATAATTGTCGTAGTAGTAGTAGACTTTCAAAAAACTGAACCGTCGTCGGCAGAGTTTTCTTGTTGTTAATTTGTTCCCATAACAAACTCTATTTCGCCGGTCTTTCTCTCCCTCCGCCGCTGAAGCCTCTCACCACGCGATATAGAATTTGAACAATATATTTTATTGAGTAATATCTGTGTAGAACTAACTGCTTGCCATTACTCGAATTGATGTACACACGGCTACACATCAAGCTATACAAAACCAGTATAATCTGATCGTTCATTGTGCGAAAAGATCTAATAAAGTGAGGCCAAGATTAACTGGTTTTGTATAGCTTGATGTGTAGCCGTGTGTACCTACTTAAAATTTGTAACAAAATTACATAATATACTTGAAAGCTCAGGACGGCCTTCATCAGATTTATTCATCTTGCAGCGTGGGTATGTGGGTAGTCCAATTTGAATTAAAACCGTTGTCTTGTTAACTTAAACAATTTTACTTGAAATAATACTGAAATTACGTAACAATAATCACTTAGGCTCTAATTAACACTCAATCACTTTGAAAAAGAACTTTGATTAAGATGATGGATAGCGATTCGTCGAAAAGTTGGTGTGCTTGCAACCGCTCTATACGATCTCTCGTACCAAGATGGCCGCCCCGCTACCATCGACTCGACGCTCCGCTAGAGTGCCAGCGACAAGCTGTCACTCTTGACATTGGCCAGCATCTTAATGTGCGCCGACCATGGAGGTAAGGCGCCGACATACTTATTAAGCAAGATCAAATTAATTAAGATGGATTAATTTAGTTTGGGCAAGGGAAGAAACTGCAACACATTTAAAGATCTTATATTTTATTATTAAAAAATAAAACTACTATATCATTAATTCATAAACTATACTTATCAAGAGAAACTACAACTTATATTTTTAGAGACATTTTATTATAATGTTGCGCCGACCGAAAATAAATTGGTTTAAGGAGAATGACAACGGTGATTTATTATAATTTTAAATTCTGACATATTGGCCAAAAGGATTAATACAAAATCGTGGTGGTGGATGGCTATGGTCGAATTCACCAGATATTATTTCACGACGATCATGAACTACAATTTTTGCTTTGCAACGGTTTCTGGTTCTTAATGAACATTGCCACTGAACAGTTCCTTTGATAGATGACTCGTAATTGAAACAATACGTATATCCTTTGTATAGAATTAATTGCTTGCCTTTCGTTGTATTTATGTACTTGAAATCTGAAATAAAGCTGTGTGTCAAGATGAAAAGAACATAATTCATTTGCAGTAAGTATAAATAAAAAATCAAAGTTATTCAACGATTAATAAAAAATACGAGAGTATTCAAAGAATTTTATTGGAATTAAACTACAATGCTTATAGGTAAAAATATATCTAAAGAAAATATGAAATCTCTGGGTTCACAACATGGAAATCTGTATAATGGATACAAGTTTTTAGAGCAGATAAGTCAAAACGGTACCAATTGCACAAAAACAATCAGGTGCATAGCCATGCAATATCTTTACATAATGTGTCTTTGACTATTATCCCCGCACCATTCGAGAAATCTGTATTTATAACTCTATAATATGCAAGCACACTATTATGTCACAAATAGAAAATATAATAATTCAATCAACATTCTTTTATGTTTGAAAATAAATTAAATATAAAATGTAGCAACGTTGGCTATCGGCTGACGGCAAAAAACATTAACATTATGGTGACGTTTAAACAATATTCTTAAAATATATAATCTTCGGGGAGTGTGTGCAGGAGCTCCACAGGCTGATTCCACCATTTCCTTTCTTCCATCGAGACACTATATAGACGTACTGCAGGCTATTACCCATACCTTGTCGATGTTCTTCGTACGAAGCGCTTCGATAAATCTTTCATTATACGCACAGCCAAGGAGTGGAACTCTGCGTTGGTTTTCCCCGAGTTCATTTATCCCCAATCTATTTAAGTCGCGAGTAAATAGGCTTCTTATGGGTAAGCTCGATCCATCGTCGAGGGCAAGATTGCGCTCAAAAGTAAGCCTATGTCAAATAAAAAACTAAAAAAATCTTCGTAAGTTAATATTACCTATTATTTATTTTCGTTCGTTCTTCAGCAATTAATAATCACTTGTCGACTAAACTTGCTCTAATCTACATTCTGATATACTGTCCATTGTTGATGTAAAATTTTGGTGGCTTATGGTTGTGTTGATCTCGCTTACCAGGTACAATCTTATCATCATCATCGACTATAAGTTTTGCTAAACATTTATTTGTGGAGCTTGATGAACATTTCCAGTAGCTAGTTAGTTTCTTTTTAGAGTAACTATTTAAGTTGTATGTGTAGTCTTTGTATAGAATTAATTTCTTGCTTCTGTCCGAAGTTATGTACTTGAATTCTAAAAATTAAGAAAAAATATGATTAGGTCAAAAAAAAAAATCTTATTTTTTTTTTTTTTTTTTCTTTTCTTATTAAGTAGTTTTTTTCTTATGAAGCCAATTCAGTAAGCAAGAATTGGTTTTATTAGAAACCAAGATTGGTTTTAGTTGTCTGTTTAAGTCGCGAGTAAACAGGCTTCTACTGGGTAAGCTCGTTCCCTCGTCGACATCATCTCTGCCCTTAGGGCAAGATTGAAGTCAAGAGCAAGCCCATTTATAAGTAATAAAAAAAAAAAAAACAGAAGTAAAAAAAATATCTACACGACGTAAACCAACATAGTAAAACACACACAATAAAACTGCATAAATGAGTTAACATTATGTTTATTAAATTAATTGTACCTACATTATAAATTTATTCAGGTTTAGGTTACCTGTTAATTATTTATTAAGCAAGCAAAAATTTTTGTAACAGTTTCAGGATTTCGTAGGCATTTCAAGATCATTGTCATCATCTTCCCTGTCCTTGTCCCTTTTTACGTGAGGTCGGCGCAACAAGTTTTCTTCTTCTGTTCTGTCAGACGTCACGGCATTAAATAATACTCCTGTTTCTTTTATATTATTTTCAGACAACTCATACAAAATATTCTTTGACCTTCCTCTCCCTCACCATCCATCCATACCTATTAATATCTTCTACCACTTATATTTCGTCATAGTCGTAGAATAGTGACGGACCTGACAAATATTAAACTTTCCTGGGCCTGCAGAAAGGAGATCGGACATTTTAGTATGGACTTTGGTCCAAGTGGCGTCGGATGATGAGAACTGCTTTATTTATTAGATAATTTAATATTATAACACTTACTATACCCGCAAACAAATCGACACATGGAGAAAAAAGTAATTGACACATAGGTATATCACCCATAACATTTATAGGAGTTTTTTTTTTATCTTTGTTAGCTCATAACTTGCGACTGGGTGAACTGATGTTCATGATTTTTTTTTCATTTGAAAGTTGGTGCTTCCCGTGTGGTCCCATTATCACCATTTCAATATCTGATGATGGGATCTTGTACAAATCGGGGGAACTCTTCAATAAATAACAGCAGATTAACCGCGATTGTTGCTATAGCATATCTAAGCATTGTTTACGCCATCACACAACATAATATCACGCCTGTACTCACTACAAAGGTTATAAAAACTATTTGGTGAAGATCTGATAAAGAACTTCGGAGATAGGCAACGGAACTCCTCAATTAATGATAGCAAATGGACTGGGATTGCTGAAATCTCATGGCTGTCTATTGTTTACACCAGTTCATAACATAACATCACGCCGGTACGTTGTGAAGGGGTAAGCACGAAGAAAAGGTAAGAAGAAGAAAAATAAAAAATCAGCTTCAGAAGTCGGTGGCAAAAACATGAAATCAAACAAACAAAAGTCACCGACTTCAAAAGCTGATTTTTTAATTTTCACTTTTTTGTGTTTTATTTTTGTCGAAGTCGGTTTTATTTTTTGTAAAAAAGTTTTTTGAAGGATACAGAGCGGCGAAGACCGCGCTCTCCGAGGCTCGTCGGCGGGCCAAGGAACAGGCCCGCGAGGAGATGCTGGAGACTCTCAACAGAGATCCGCCCCTATAAGATGGTGTGGAATCAACTCCGCACCCGGGCCCCCCCGCTGACGCAGAGTCTCCGGCCTGAGCTCGTGGAGGACGTGGTGAGCGCTCTGTTCCCTTCGCGAGGGGAGCATCGTCCCCCGCCAATGGCTCCGCCACCAGCGGTGCCGGAAGCGGACCACTCAGGATCAGGATCTGATGACGACATTCCGGAGGTGACTGGGGTAGACCTGAGAGTGGCGGTACGGAGGCTTAAGGCCAAGAATACCTCCCCGGGGCCCGATGGCTTGCCTGACAAAGCCTGAGCCCTGGCCTCAGATTCAGAGGCTCTTGGACCCCGACTGGAGAGGAAAGAGGCCAGTTCCCGCTTCGTTGGAAGACGGGGAAGCTGGTCCTCATCCAGAAGCCGGGGCGCCCTGCGGACTCGCCGTCCGCATACCGGCCCATTGTGTTGCTCGACGAGGTGGGCAAGCTCTTTGAAAGAGTAATTGCAAACCGCCTCGCCGAGCACCTTGAGGGAATGGGTCCGGATCTTGCGGATCAGCAGTTCGGCTTCCGCAAGAGGCGCTCAACGGTGGACGCCATCATGCGCGTGAGAGCCCTCACGACGGGGGATGCGGTCTCTCGGGGCGGTGTGGTCTTGGCAGTGTCTCTCGACATCGCCAACGCCTTCAACACCATGCCCTGGAGCTGCATCAGGGAGGCACTGGTATCACCGGGTGCCGGTCTACCTTCGTCGTGTAGTCGGGGAGAGATGTCGTGCGGTGTTCCACAGGGTTCGGTTCTGGGGCGGCCCATGTGGAACATCGGTTACGACTGGGTGCTGCGTGCCGACCTCCCTGACGGCTTCAGCGTCGTCTGCTACGCGGACGATACGCTGGTGCTGGCACGCCTTTGTCTAGATTTCATTCATCATCATCATTTCAGCCAAAAGACGTCCACTGCGGGACATAGGCCTCCCCCAGGCGTCGCCACATTGACCGGTCCCGTGCGTCTCTCATCCAGCGGGTTCCTGCAACCTTGACCAGGTCATCGGTCCACCTAGTGGGAGGCCTTCCAACGCAACGTCTTCCGGTTCGCGGTCGCCATTCCAGAACTTTTCGGCCCCATCGGCCATCCGTTCTGCGAGCAATGTGCCCTGCCCATTGCCACTTAAGTCTGGCGATTCTTCGGGCTACGTCGGTAACCTTGGTTCTCATGCGGATGTCCTCATTTCTGATTCGATCACGCAAGGAAACTCCGAGCATAGCCCTCTCCATTGCCCTTTGGGTGACTTTGAGCTTTCTGATGAGGCCCATTGTGAGCGACCACGTTTCGGTCCCGTATGTAATCACTGGCAACACACACTGGTCATAGAGTTTCGTTTCGAGACACTGGGGTAAGTTGGACGAGAAGATACCGCGCAACTTAGATTTCATTACTTTTTAGAAATAAACAAGCAGCTCCATCGAGACTAGGCTAGTTTTTTACAGAATGTTTTTGGTGGGATAACTTTTTTCTCCGTAGGCCGATTTTATGGTGTCCATAGTAAAAAAATATCCTACATTCTCGAACTATTATATGAACTAGGTTTCATCAGCCGACGCCATTTGGACCACTTCCGCCCGTTCTCCTTTGACATCGATACGTCTTTAGCGACCGATTGTTATCGTTAATATTTGTAGAGACTGCAGGCCCTGGGCAGCCATTTCAAATAATTATGTTAGTTTTTTTGACATATTTGTTTTTAAATTTTAAATCTTAAAATTGAAATAATTTAATAAGGATAACAGCATTGTTCAGAGGAGCTCGTGGCTTAATAAGAACTGCCACTCGGGTCGATCTTTAGGTAAAGCTATCCTTGCCTAGGTCGGTCTGTGGATGGGTGACCGCCCGACATACCGGGTTTCCTCCGTGCCTCGGAAAGCACGTTAAGCTGTTGGTCCCGGCTGCCATATACAGATCTTTGGTAGTCGTTACAGATAGTCAGTGACCTGAAATTCCGACATCCAGTCTAACCAAATCGTATTACCTAGTATTAACTGGGTTGTGGAGGTCAGATAGGCAGTCGCTCCATGTAACATAAAAGTAAAGAAGTTAAAACTTATCCGTACAAATACCATGTAGGTATCATTATTATTGTATCATAAAAAGTGCTGACAACGTTAACGTCATAGGCCCAAAACGAGCTGCAGTTATTGTAATAGTATAGGATTGTGAAAAGTAGAAAGTAAGAAGAGAGGGACTTGCAGTAGGATAAGGATAACATAGGTTCATATTTTAATAACAGTATTCATTGTTTCTATTTTATTAAATTCTGAAATATTTTCCATCTTTGACAAAATATCGTGCCGATCCATGGGTGTGGTGTGGGTTGCCAGATATAATGTTACCATGAGCATCAAATATTAATTTTGCTTTACAATAATTATTTGATGTTCGTGATGTACATTGCCAGTAGGTAGTTTTTTTTATGGAATTCGATCTCGTGAAGTTGAAAGTGTACTCTTTGTACAGAACTAACCGCTTGCCTTGTCTTGAATTGATGTATCTATAATCTGGAATGACAAAATATTATTAACATAAAGCCTTCTATTTAGAAGAGAAGTGTTCGATTGATTTCTAAAGAACAAACAAATCAAGGCGGGGTTGCAGTACTTTTTATAATTTTTGAACCTATAAAAATCGAACTAAATACGAGTTTTTTATTAAATAAAAATCATAACATAAAAATTGAACATACTCTCTAGTAAATCGTAACGATAGAAACGCGATTTAGAATGATCGCCTCGATACTTTTTTTTATCAAACATGACTCTAAATCACAATTTCAAACATGTACTGCTAAGACATTTCATCATGAATTTATATAAAAGTTATATCAATAGATAGAACTTTTTATTCTGAAGTAAATGTTGAAAACATATTGTATAATTTCTTTATAGTTTTCCTCCAATAAGCAAAAAACAGTCAAAATTTAGGCATTATATCGCTCGCGCGGCAGGGCGGGGGGTGAGGTCGTGCGTACATAAAAACAAAGTACTGCAACCTCGCCTTAAGACACGAAATCAGTTGAACATGTTTTATTGCAAAGTTTTACATTAAAAATCTCTATTTAACTTTTTAAACTGACATGATCACTAACACTATCATTAACAGTAAAAACGGGATATTAACCATATTTAAATATTTTATTTCTATAAACAAGATGATTTTTTAGTCACCGTCCAATTTTTTTCTAGGTGTTAGGTATCATCCACTAACACCATTGTTGAAAAAAATCGATACGTAAACTTTTCATATTAAATCATTTTCTCGAAAGAATTATCCGCTCTCCATGAAACGGTAAAACTTTGTGATGTGATATCTCAAAACTTTTGTATTGAGTGACACTAAAAGAAAAAACATGTATTCAATGATTTTCGCCAAAGATTAATATATCAGAATTTGGACGGTGACTAAAAAATATTATAAATCCCGTTTTCATTATTCATTGTTAACGATAAAAAGTATCTAAAAGTATTTTAGTAATAAACATCTTATTATTATTACGCGTTCGGCCGTTCGTGTTACACGCGCGCCTCAAAGATGTGTCAGCAATATTGCGGGCGCAAGGTCCGACGCCCCGTATAAGAAGTCTGACACTCCCTACTGCTCTGCCCAGAGCGGAAGGAGTCATTTGATGATTACCCACCCACAAAAACAAAAAAAATAAATGGGATCCAATCCTAAATTTTAAGGGGGACACATGTCCCGTCGGGGCTGTGGTTCCCGTCGGGGCTGTGATTTGTCGAAAGGTTAACGCGGCTCCGACACAAGGGCGAAGAAGGAACATGGGTTTGGTTTTTAGTCAGTAGAAGTCTGACACTCCCCTTCGCTCTGCCCAAGAGCGGGGGGGGGGGGGGTTATTCGATGATTTTCCACCCACCAAAAAAAAAAAGGGGGACACATGTCTGTCGCATGTCGAAAACTATAATAGTGGTGGTGGATGGGTGTGGTCTAAGTGGCTCCATTTTATTCGGTGTTGATGATCTACTTCTATTCTCGCTGTACAACGTTTTGAAGAACGCGCTGTGCATTACCAGTAGGAAGACTGTTTTGTTATTTAATACTTAGTGCAACTGAATGCGTGACCTTTTAGTAGAATTAAAGGCTTGCCTCTCCTCGAATTTATGAACTGGATAGCTAAAAAACGTTTTATTGTTAGTGTCACAGTGAATTAGTAGGTTAGTTACTGTTGTACTAGAAATGGATCTCTACGAAGGATTTAAGTCGTAGAGAAGAGCTAGTACATTGTAGATGATTCTTCATATTTTTTATTATGATTAAATTGATTACAAACTGTCACAAATCAAAAGATTGTAATGTAAAACTAAACTAACACACACTTTATCTAAACTAAACAAAAAATTTAAATAATAAATGTCTCGTTAATCTCGTGGTTGCAAACGCTACTGATTATAATAAGCATAAGCAAAGCAAGTCTCGTGGTCTTGATGTCAATTTCAAGTTATTCCGTTTTTGTATCAGTAATATACATAAAAGCAGCTCGATCGATAAATAGTTTTTAGAGTCATCCTGTAACTTTTGCTTATTAGATTAAATTTTGTTTCAAATGGCACCTGCCTGTTGCACCTGCCTGTTGTTCAGCTCCAATCAACTATTGCCTTGTTGCCCCCACCTCTTACATTGCAGTTGGAATATTCTTTTTTTTTTCTTTTTGATTTCGTTTTTGTTCCCGCCATAGCTTACGCCAAGCATTTTTATCCTCTTCAGTTAGTTCATTTATCTTCCTTCTATGTTTCTTTAATCTTTGTTTCACCCTTTTTTTATAAAGTTCATGCTTTTCTGGGTCTTGTTTTATTTTTTCTCTGTACCTTTTAGACCGCTCGGCAGCCGTAAATGGCATTGTGAGTTCTAAAAAAGAGAAGCTAGATTTAGGCTAACTTGTAATTTGGGGGAAACAATATTAATGGCAAGTGTAAGATATAATAAAAAGTTAGTTAGTTACTAATATATCTAACTGTAACTAGTTGCACTTTTAGTTGTAGCAAGAACTGTCCAGGTTGCTACGTACTGGGCGGACAAAATTTGAGTTGTCGAATCGACAAGAAGAAGAAGTTGTAGCAAGAACCCTCATTCTTCCTAATCGAAACCAACAAAATTACAGAAAATAGTTACTATGTAAATTATTTTAGAATGACCAATTACATTTATTTTCTCGTTAATAAAAAACACTTTATATTTTAAGGCATAATAAATCGAATTCGGATCACAATACCCTAGCAAATCACAAACATTGTTGATGATTAAGGTAGGATAATACTGATATTTTTCGTGCGTTACTTTGTGAGAGCAGCGGTGGCCCAGTGGTGTCGGCATCGGCACCGACTTACGAACAGTAGGTCGTCGGTTCGAACCCAGGCAGGCGCATTACTTTGTGTAATTTATTTCATCACCGCTGCTCTCAAAACGGTGAAGGAAAACATCGTAAGAAAACCGGCATGTCTTAGAACCAAAAAATTCGAAGACATGTGACATCTGCCAATCCGCACTGGGCCCGCGTGGTGGATTATATAGCCCATCCCTCTCCTAGAGAGGAGGCCTGAGTCCCTGCAGTGGGAACATTATAGGTTGATGACTTTGTGAAATGAGGATGGGCCGTGGGACACTAATAAACACCTTTCGTATTTCATAATGATTGTAATAATGTAAAATATAATATTGATTGAAGTAGTTTTGAATATACCAATAATCAATTTTCAAGTAGGTCATTTTTCAACAAATAAGTTTTGAAACCTCACATGTTAAAACCTTAATTTACTAACACAAAATTGTATTACTATCATAGCATATTATGCATGTTAGAATACGAGAGTATATTCAAAGAATTTTATTGGAATTAAACTACAATGCTTAAAGGTAAAAATATATCTAAAGAAAATATGAAATCGCTGGGTTCTACAACATGGAATTAGATGACAACTGTATATGGATACAAGTTTTTAGCGCAGATAAGTCAAAACGGTACCAATTGCACAAAAACAATCAGGTGCATAGCCATGCATATCTTTACATGTGCCTTTGACTATTATCCCCGCACCATTGGAGAAATCTGTATTTATAACTCTATAATATGCAAGCACACTATTATGTCACAAATAGAAAATATAATAATTTAATCAACATTCTTTTATGTTTGAAAATAAATTAAACATAAAATGTAGCAACGTTGGCTATCGGCTGACGGCAAAAAACATTAAAATTATGGTGACGTTTAAACAATATTCTTAAAATATTGTAACGACAGTGGTAAAAAATAAACAGGAACTGATTTATAACTTTATTCGGGCAGAGCTTCCCCTTACAACTACTACAATCGAGTGCGACAAGATCGCTAAAATGAGCTTGCAGGGCATTATAAAGCTTTATCCCCACCGGAGGCGTCCGGTAGTTATGGCTTGGCTCGGGTTGGCATGGCTATCGTTGGCGAGGCTCGCTGTCAGGTGGCTGTCAGATGGCTGTCAGATGACTGTCAGTGGGCTGTTGTAACATTCGGCCGTCCTGAAACAATTGCTCCCGCAATGGGAACCAGAAAAACAACGATTACAAGTCAGCTCAAAAAAACCAAGTTAAAATGGGGCAATGAACTTTGATCTCTCAAGAAGATTTATGAAATCTTCGGTGCTCAATTTATTGTTCATCTACACTACTGGTGCTATCAGACATATTATTATAAGCATCGCTACGATATAGTCATAAGGAATCAACGGATACTAAGCCTGTAAACCCGTTGTATCATAATTATATTATGACCTTTTGTACTTTTTAGTTTATGTCAATCATGACCTAACTCCTCAATATCACTTAAGTGGGCCAGAATATAAATCCTTAATAAACAAGAATTAACTTGGCAACAGGCTCGCCCCCTATTGCATGGGACTCAAACTTTACTGTATATTACTATGTGTGTGTACTCATGGGTACACCTCTACCTAACCCTTCGGGCATTACAAGCGTGATGTTATTAGCATTGACCTTGTTGCCGCTAGTACTCAGCGCCTGGCGTAAATGTGCGTAATCACCGTTTTTTGTAATTTGTAAATCACACTATTATCAGCTATTATTATTTTTCGCCTTGTATCTAAGCTACGTCCCATTTTCTTTCCAGCTATTCAAATTCCAGTAGTAGATAACTCTATCGCTTCTAAATTGCACTGGTTCAGAAACCCGGTCTAGGATAAATCGTAAGGCTTAGGTACCCTGTTGTATTATTAACAGTATTATTAAAACTCCAAATTATGTTTGGTAACCTATTGTCCCCATATTGAGTTGCTTCCTTAAGTTCCGTGAATTGTGCGATTAGTGCCTCCCACACTTCGACCTACTCATTAAACGTAGAATCAGAGACATTAAAAACATGAAACACTTTTCATATAAGAAAAGATAACTAAAAAAACTAAGTTTGCCAACCTATCGTATAAGAAACTGAAGAAACAATTTAAGTTAACTATAAACCATACCAATATGACACACGCACACACACATGTTGGTACTAACACACATGCTTCTTAGCGTGTCGATGGCAAAACTTCATTACTTTTACACACAACACCATTTAACCCCATCAACACTAGATATTGCTCAACTCATCAACGCTAAGATAATGCTACTCTGGCCCCCAAGATACCTACAGGCGTAGCCTAGTTCCGAGACCTCGGTTTTATCACCATTTTCAAATTAAAATTAAACTTGCTACATGTATTACTTATTAGCGCTAAGTTAGATTAACAAAAATGATTGTAAATAGACTTAATTAATATTATTCTTCTTAGCAAACCTAGGTAGGACACGCAATAGCTGTTAACAGTTAACGTATTTTTAAACTGCTGTTCCGTTACAAACTTCTTGAAATATCTACTCGTAAAGACCTTGCCATGGTCGGAAACAATGTGATCTGAATAAATAATTGCGATCTAAACTAATTGTCACCACAGAATTATTGACATTAGGCGTTGGTTCAGAAACAACGAATTTAGTGAAAGCATGTATCAATATAAACAATATGTACCCACTAGTACTCCTTTTTTTGTTTAGCCAGAAGGGCTCAAACTATCGATATTTACCTACCATTTTCATTGGTTCAGTAGATTTAGAAATTGAATGTCATTGGCCCTCCTTCCTACCGTACCGCTTTCCCGTAAGCGCAATGTAAACATGATGTCACATAATAATGTTTAAGTATAAATCGGGTAATTTATATATGGAAACCAGAAATGTTGGTCTTATTTATAAGTTCAGAACTTCGTTCTTTACGCACTTTACGCCTTGGCCAACATCGTCATGATGCATTTTGTAATATTTTCCATCGCGCGAAGTTTGACACAACTAATCGGGTACCGTAAAGGTTTGTTTACGTTACAGGCTACTATCAATACTACAATTATTCACTATAGTTATACTACAATTATTCACTATAGCAAAACAATACAACTTTTTGGCTTTTCATCTTGTCATTGCACTGTACTGAACTAATCGTTAACCTCTAAATGGTACACATTAAACGGCATTCATCAAACGATCTACTTACATAAGGCTGAAGCAAAGGCAGGCATAGAATTTAACTTTAGCTTCGGTTTTGGCTTGCTGGATTTTGCTTAACTTTTGTTTGTAATATCGAGCAATGCATAGCATAAGATCACGTTTAGTCATTATATCGCGCACTGCAGTACAGTCCGAAATTACATGGACATTTTTACATAACACATTTATACGATAATATCTTCGCAACAACTTCATTACTGCAAGGGATTAAAGCCCAAAATCATGATTAACACTCTTTCCGACTAGTAACGCGACTAAACTAAAGGACTGGGCGCAAACTACCGTCAATCTGCTTTTATAAAAGATACCTTGCTGCATACGTGTGAATTTCTGTTGGGAAACTAGGATCGTTTATTATAATAATCACATTTTTTTTTTTTTTTTTTACTTCCTTAACAAGATTTATGTGACTTGCCGCATAAGTCATACCCACATCGTATTATTTTTTGTTAGTTTGATAAACAATCGAGCTATTATTGCAAAGTTACTATTGAACTGTCGTAGGAGCCTATACTACCTCAAATTAGCAACACTATTTGTGGTGGTTCAAACTTCGATTGAAATACTGTTAAAATAAAGTTCTAATCAGCTTGCACTACAAAGCGGTTGTTACGTCTTTCGCTGCGGCCGAATAGTGCGAAATTAGTGGTATTTTGCGATTTACAACAAAACTATTGATTGGACTAAAAAAAAGTAAAACACTGATTTTGTTTACTGCAGTGAATCATATACTTTTACGCATTATAAAACTCGCGTTTTACTCCTGTTGGCCTCATAAATAACTACATAGAACTAGATGGAATAAATTGACGCACTTCGTTTACCTTACTCGAGACGGGAAATTAAGACACATGTATCAACTTAAATTCAACCGGTTGAATGCCATCACATGCTTATTTTACCTATGAAATATGTAAAAATTAACGGTTTCTCATATTTAATTTTAAGATCCTCGTTTGCAATTTGTCAAGAACTTTATGCAATAAGTTTATACCTGTTTGAATATCGACTGACGGTAGCAAGAGATTGCCTAGGAATGCTATAAACCACTGACGATAGTTTGATGAAATTATTGTAGCTATTTATATCTAAAGATTTACTTTGGAGTTGTTGGATAATCTGATGCGCACTTGAACTAAATAAAATATGTACATCTTAAGTTCTCAATTCCTTAATACACAACTAGTAAAACCATTTTTGTACCGAGATAATATACTGATTAACTAACTATGATTAGATTTACTTATCGGGCCTACCAAATTACCTAATTTTGTCTACGATTGGCATAATTATTATCAACACATAGGGCACTTCATTGTAAAACACATTTGGCTAATATATTTGGCTAATGGCATTTGGCTAATATTTTGCAAATATCTGTTAACTGGCATGTTAACTGACCTTGTTATTTATGCATGGTTCCTGGCAGCTCTCAGCGTGAAGTAGGACGGTTCGTCCCTTCCATGTCCTTGGGCTCGCTGTTGACGACCTTGAGGTAGCCTTCATTTACCGTAGCAGCGTTACTGGCAGAGAAATGGATACTTCTTGTAACTCGAAGTGTCTCACAGGTGGTTACTGGCCGCAGTCTTCGTTTTCAGGGTCAAATTATGGAATCAATGATGCGGTACTGAGGGCAGGCGCTTCGTGTTCCATCCAGATCGTAGACTGCTTTTTCAATTTGTGCCTTGTGATTCTGGGATGGGCGACTCTTCAATATTTTCCTTGTAGGCGGTGTGCATCAACGTTCTTCGTTTGAATTTTCAGACCTCGTCCTTTGTACTTGGTGACCGTTGACTTTTAAATGTATCAGAGCGTCGTTTAATCGTAGGTTTATTGTTTTCGATACCACTTCTGAGTGTAACGACAGTGGTAAAAAATAAACAGGAACTGATTTATAACTTTATTCGGGCAGAGCTTCCCCTTACAACTACTACAATCGAGTGCGACAAGATCGCTAAAATGAGCTTGCAGGGCATTATAAAGCTTTATCCCCACCGGAGGCGTCCGGTAGTTATGGCTTGGCTCGGGTTGGCATGGCTATCGTTGGCGAGGCTCGCTGTCAGGTGGCTGTCAGATGGCTGTCAGATGACTGTCAGTGGGCTGTTGTAACAATATATAATCTTCGGGGAGTGTGCGCAGGAGCTCCACGGGCTGATTCCACCATTTTCTTCTTCCATTGAGACACTAGACGTACTGCAGGCATAACCCATACCTTGTCGATGTTCTTCGAACGAAGCGCTTTGATAAATCTTTCATTATACGCACAGCCAAGGAGTGGAACTCTGCGTCGGTTTTCCCCGAGTTCATTTATTCCCAATCTATTAAAGTCGCGAGTAAATAGGCTTCTTATGGGTAAGCTCGATCCATCTTCGAGGGCAAGATTGCGGTCAAAAGTAAGCCCATGTCAAATAAAAAACTAAAAAAGTCTTCGTAAGTTAATATTACCTATTATTTATTTTCGTTCGTTCTTCAGCAATTAATTATCACTTGTCGACTAAACTTGCTCTAATCTACATTCTGATATACTGTCCATTGTTGATGTAAAATTTTGGTGGCTTATGGTTGTGTTGATCTCGCTTACCAGGTACAATCTTATCATCATCATCGACTATAAGTTTTGCTAAACATTTATTTGTTGAGCTTGATGAACATTTCCAGTAGCTAGTTAGTTTCTTTTTAGAGTAACTATTTAAGTTGTATGTGTAGTCTTTGTATAGAATTAATTTCTTGCTTCTGTCCGAAGTTATGTACTTGAATTCTAAAAATAAAGAAAAAATATGATTAGGTCAACAACTTTTTTCTTTTTAATAATATGTAGTAAGGAGCCCAAGTTGGAGCGCGCCCAAGTTGGCCGCTACCGATCCAATCTGGCTAGATGGGGTATAATCGACCCATCTCTAATTGAATGTGAGTGTGGAGCCCCAATACAGGACATGCCACACCTTCTCTCCTGCCCGTCGTGCCCAACCTATTGCACGTTCAAAGACCTAAACGAGGCAAACGAAAGAGCTGTCCAGGTTGCTACGTACTGGGCGGACAAAATTTGAGTTGTCGAATCGACAAGAAGAAGAAGTAAGGAGCCAAATCAGTAAACAAGAATTGATTTTATTAGAACAGAAGTAAAAAAAATATCTACAAGACGTAAATCAACATTGAGCACAATAAAACTGCATAAATTAGTTTACATTATGTTTATTAAATTAATTGTACATTATAAATTTATTCAGGTTTAGGTTACCTATTAATTATTTATTAAGCATTAAGCTTGCTTTTGTAACAGTTTCAGGATTTCGTAGGCATTTCAAGATCATTGTCATCATCTTCCCTGTCCTTGTCTCTTTTTACGTGAGGTCGGCGCAACAAGACAAGTTTTCTTCTTCTGTTCTCCCCTGTCAGACGTCACGGCATTATTTACTCCTGTTTCTTTTATATTATTTTCACACAACTCATACAAATATTCTTTGACCTTCCTCTCCCTCTTCTACCACTTATATTTCGTCATAGTCGTAGAATAGTGACGGACCTGACAAATATTAAACTTTCCTGGGCCTGCAGAAATTTGACATCGATACGACTTAGCGACCGATTGTTATCGTTAATATTTGTAGAGACTGCAGGCCCTGGGCAGCCATTTCAAATAATTATGTTAGATTTTTTTACACATTTTTTTTTATTTTTAAATCTTAAAATTGAAATAATTTAATAAGGATAACAGCATTGTTCAGAGGAGCTCGTGGCTTAATAAGAACTGCCACTCGGGTCGATCTTTAGGTAAAGCTATCCTTGCCTAGGTCGGTCTGTGGATGGGTGACCGCCCGACATACCGGGTTTCCTCCGTGCCTCGGAAAGCACGTTAAGCTGTTGGTCCCGGCTGCCATATACAGATCTTTGGTAGTCGTTACAGATAGTCAGTGACCTGAAATTCTGACATCCAGTCTAACCAAATCGTATTACCTAGTATTAACTGGGTTGTGGAGGTCAGATAGGCAGTCGCTCCATGTAACATAAAAGTAAAGAAGTTAAAACTTATCCATACAAATACCATGTAGGTATCATTATTATTGTATCATAAAAAATGCTGACAACGTCAACGCTACAGGCCCAAAACGAGCTGTAGTTATTGTAATAGTAGGATTGTGAAAAGTAGAAAGTAAGAAGAGAGGGACTTGCAGTAGGATAAGGATAACATAGGTTCATATTTTAATAACAGTACCTATTCATTGTTTCTATTTTATTAAATACTGAAATATTTTCCATCTTTGACAAAATATCGTGCCGATCCATGGGTGTGGTGTGGGTTGCCAGATATAATGTTACCATGAGCATCAAATATTAATTTTGCTTTACAATAATTACTTGATGTTCGTGATGTACATTGCCAGTAGGTAGTTTTTTTTATGGAATTCGATCTCGTGAAGTTGAAAGTGTACTCTTTGTACAGAACTAACCGCTTGCCTTGTCTTGAATTGATGTATCTATAATCTGGAATGACAAAATATTATTAACACAAAGCCTTCTATTTAGAAGAGAAGTGTTCGATTGATTTCTAAAGAACAAACAAATCAAGGCGGGGTTGCAGTACTTTTTATGATTTTTGAACCTATAAAAATCGAACTAAATACGAGTTTTTTATTAAATAAAAATCATTACATAAAAATTGAACAATAGTAAATCGTAAAGATAGAAACGCCATTTAGAATGATCGGCTTGATACTTTTTTTTATCAAACATGACTCTAAATCACAATTTCAAACATGTACTGCTAAGACATTTCATCATGAATTTATATAAAAGTTATATCAATAGATAGAACTTTTTATTCTGAAGTAAATGTTGAAAACATATTGTATAATTTCTTTATAGTTTTTCTCCAATAAGCAAAAAACAGTCAAAATTTAGGCATTATATCGCTCGCGCGGCAGGGCGGGGGGTGAGGTCGTGCGTACATAAAAACAAAGTACTGCAACCTCGCCTTAATACACGAAATCAGTTGAACATGTTTTATTGCAAAATTTTACATTAAAAATCTCTATTTAACTTTTTAAACTGACATGATCACTAACACTATCATTATATAACAGTAAAAACGGGGTATTAACCATATTTAAATATTTTATTTCTTTATACAAGATGATTTATTAGTCACCGTCCAATTTTTTTCTAGGTGTTAGGGCATCATCCACTAACACCATTTTTGAAAAAAAAATCGATACGTAAACTTTTCATATTAAATCATTTTCTCGAAAGAATTATCCGCTCTCCATGAAACGTTAAAACTTTGTGATGTGAAAACTTTTGTATTGAGTGATACTAAAAGAAAAAACATGTATTCAATGATTTTCGCCAAAGATTAATATATCAGAATTAGGACGGTGACTAAAAAAATCATCTTGTATATTATATATCCCGTTTTCATTGTTAACGATAAAAAGTATCTAAAAGTATTTTAGTAATAAACATCTTATTATTATTACGCGTTCCGCCGTAACGCGGCTCCGACACAAGGGCGAAGAAGGAACATGGGTTTGGTTTTTAGTCAGTAGAAGTATGACACTCCCCTTCGCTCTGCCCAAGAGCGGGGGGAGTTATTCGATGATTTTCCACCCACCAAAAAAAAAAAAAAAAGGGGGACACAAATGTCTGTCGCATGTCGAAAACTATAATAGTGGTGGTGGATGGGTGTGGTCTAAGTGGCTCCATTTTATTCGGTGTTGATGATCTACTTCTATTCTCGCTGTACAACGTTTTGAAGACCGCGCTGTGCATTGCCAGTGGGAAGACTGTTTTGTTCTTTAATACTTAGTGCAACTGAATGCGTGACCTTTTAGTAGAATTAAAGGCTTGCCTCTCCTCGAATTTATGAACTGGATAGCTAAAAAACGTTTTATTGTTAGTGTAACAGTGAATTAGTAGGTTATTTGTACTAGAAATGGATCTCTACGAAGGATTTAAGTCGTAGAGAAGAGCTAGTAAAATACATTGTAGATGATTCTTCATATTTTTTATTATGATTAAATTGATCACAAACTGTCACAAATCAAAAGATTGTAATGTAAAACTAAACTAACACACACTTTATCTAAACTAAACAAAAAATTTAAATAATAAATGTCTCGTTAATCTCGTGGTTGCAACCGCTACTGCATATAAGCATAAGCAAGTCTCGTGGTCTCGATGTCAATTTCAAGTTATTCCGTTTTTGTATCAGTAATATACATAAAAGCAGCTCGATCGATAAATAGTTTTTAGAGTCATCCTGTAACTTTTGCTTATTAGATTAAATTTTGTTTCAAATGGCACCTGCCTGTTGCACCTGCCTGTTGTTCAGCTCCAATCAACTATTGCCTTGTTGCCCCCACCTCTTTACATTGCAGTTGGAGTATTCTTTTTTTTTCTTTTTGATTTCGTTTTTTTTCCCGCCATAGCTTACGTAGAGCATTTTTATCCTCTTCAGTTAGTTCACCTATCTTCTTTCTATGTTTCTTTACCTTTTGATTTACCCTTTTTTTATAAAGTTCATGCTTTTCTGGGTCTTGTTTTATTTTTTCCCTGTACCTTTTAGACCGCTCGTTACGCCTAGCATTTTTATCCTCTTCAGTTAGTTCATTTATCTTCTTTCTATGTTTCACTACTCTTTGATTCACCCTTTTTTTATAAAGTTCATACTTTTTTGGGTCTTGTTTTATTTTTTCTCTGTACCTTTTAGACCGCTCGGCAGCCGTAAATGGCATTGTGAATTCTAAAAAAGAGAAGCTAGATTTAGGCTAACTTGTAATTTGGTGGAAACAATAATAATGGCAAGTGTAAGATATAATTTATATTTTAAGGCATAATATCGAATTCGGATCACAATACCCTAGCAAATCACAAACATTGTTGATGATTAAGGTAGGATAATACTGATATTTTTCGTGCGTTACTTTGTGAATGAGCGTGGGCCGTGGGGCACTAATAAACACCTTTAGTATTTCATATAATGATTGTATTAATGTAAAATATAATATTGATTGAACTAGTTTTGAATATACCAATAATCAATTTTCAAGTAGGTAATTTTTCAACAAATAAGTTTTGAAACCTCACATTTTAAAACCTTAATTTACTAACACAAATTGTATTACTATCATAGCATATTAAGCATGTTAGCCTGTAAAGTGCCACTTTATTATGCAAGTATAATTTTAGGGATTTCGTCATAGCTTACTCTAATATTTAACCTTTACTAAAATGGTACTTTGGCTTCGGATGGTTATGGCTACGAGCGACGTTTACAATATGGCCGCTACTGTGCAGTGTGAGCCTAGCCTTACAACATTTGCCTAACGAACAGTGCCAGTGGACTTTGTGCTTATTGGATTTTTCACGGCAGTAGGTGTAGCCATCATAAAGTACTAAAGGTTTGCCTTTTCTTGATGTTATGTACTCGTATTTGTACTCTGAAAAGTATAATATTGGTCAGTATTTTAGAGTTTAGGTGAGGCGTTTCGACTACTAACCAAAAGTAAAATCGTAATGATCTGGAACACCGGTTTAACATAGTATAGGAGTACAGTACAGTGGTAAATAAAACAAATGTAATGTTTACTTGCGTTCGAATATACCAATAATGAAATAAAAATACAATTATTGCTCTTTTAATTATTCATTTATTTTTGCTCTCCTAATAATACTGTGGTATCCTGTTATTAAATCATAATAATAATATACTGATTAAAATAAATGTGCATAAAGCGGGTGGTAAGGGCAGCCCCGACAAGGTAGGTGGAGGACACCCCGCTGTCACCCACCAAACCACCAAGGACGGTCGTTGTGATCAGTGGCATTGGATGCATTCAAACTCCTCCCGCTCTGGGCAGAGCGGTAAGGAGTGTCAGACTTCTACTGACTAAAAACTACCCATGTTCCTTCTTAGCCCTTTATGTCGGAGCCGCGGTATGTCTTCCGAACAATCCGAAGCCCCGATGGACGTCGGCCCTTGCGGGCCCCTTGCATGTTGCTGACACCTCTTTGAGGCGCGCGTGGAGCACGAACGCGCCGTCGACACGGCCTGTCGTCATCATAAGACAGACGGACGGCCAGCTAATTCACCGTCCACAGGTCTACGTCTACGGTGGCCGGAAGCCATCACGTGGCCCCCGACGCCCGGAGCGTTTCCCGCGGTGACTCCTGGGACGAGAGGTTCTCGCCCTCTCACGCTCCGCCACCTCAAGGCGATGGCGTCCCATTCCCTGTCGCCCTAGACCATGAGTTTTATTTGTAATAGGTATACCCTCAGATCAAATAACAGCCAGATAGAGCGCGTAGAACACGAGATTGCTGTCACCAAGGCAAATACAAATTCAAAAGTGAATACAACCTCGCGTCAGTAATATGCTACGCGGCGTACTGATTAGACGTCACAAGTGACTTATTATTTTATGTCAAATCATGCCGTCTTGTGTCTTTAAACATTGTAAAAGTTGTTCCCAAAAACAAAGAAAAGAAGATAGAATATCTTTCCATAGGTTACTATTGTTTATTTTATTGTTTTGTTATTTATTTTCCCTTTAAAATTTCAACACACTCAGAACGAAAAATATTGACAGTTATTGGTCTGTGTTGCCAGTTTACATCGAAATAGGTCTCCTTGAATTAGGGGAATTTGCATTGTGTGTAGGAAGATCGATGAATTTATACATGTTTATGCAGAAATAATTTTGTATAATCTATACTAATAATAGTATAAAGCTGAAGAGTTTGTTTGTTTGTTTGGTTGAATGTGCTAATCTCAGGAACTACTGGTTCGAAAAATACTTTTGTGTTCGATAGCACATTTATCGAGGAAGACTATAAACTATACAATATCATGCTACGACCCTTAGGGACTGAGCTGTTGGTGGCACCGCGGGGAACAGCTAGCATATTATATAAATATCTTTGTTTGATAAAACTGTTCTTTATTTTAACCAACCAAAAGGTGCTTCATTTTCAATTTTGAGTTTTTAGCAACCGCTAAATATTGTTCATCATTTCGGCCTAACCTTTTTCCCAACTATGTTGGGGTCGGCTTCCAGTCCAACTGGATGCAGCTGAATACCAGTATTTTACATGGAGCGATTGACTATCGGACCTCCACAACCCAGTTAATACTGGGTAATACGATATCCTTTGGTAAGACTGGTTGTCAGACTTTCAGGTCACTGACCACCTAATGACTGCCAAAGATCTACATATATATGGCAGCCGCGACCAACAGCTTAACGTGCTTTTCGAGACACGGTGACAACTCGGTATGTAATAAGTGGTCACCCATCCACATACCAACCTAGACGAGAATGGCTTAACCTAAAGATCGACCCGGGAGGCAGTTATTGTTAGGCCACGAGTTCCTCTAATTATTGTTAAACTACAAATAATTGAATTATGTATTTGCAGATTGCCGACGGATCTAGTTTTACGCGATGAATGGGCCACTATTATTCGTCAAAGCAGACAGGATTTAATTTCATTTACCTAATTCAAGTATCACTGACTCCTAATAGAAATAATAATACTGTTGGCTCAAAGTCACGACATCAGCCAGTAACCGTGCGGTTAGCGTCAGGTCGACGTGCGGCAACCGACAGAAGTTCATAAAACGAGGCGAGCGGCGGTGCAACGGACACTTTTTTTGCTTGGACGGCGCTCGGAAAGGACTTGCTACCCGACTATTATCGTGTGCTTCGCTAATTTTGGTTTATGTTTTTGATCGTGTACTGATTATTCCATTTGCTAGTGCTATTTCTATTTGATTATTGTTTAAAATGTTTGTCTTGATATTTTTGTAAAAGTGTAATTCAAAAGATATTAAACATTGTTTATTTTGTTCACGTATTTCACTTCTGATTCCTAATATCAGAAGTGGGATAAAGATTCTTTTCGCCCACAAGTTAAAAACTAGTTTTCAGGCTTTTAATTTTAGATAAAAGCGGGTAGTAGTTAGCAATGGATAGATCGAGTTGTTCGCGTTCAAAAACTAGTGCCTTGCGTTCTAAGCGATCTCGTAGCCACCATAAGTGGAGTGGAAGGTCACGTATAGCAAGTTTCGGGATCCGATCGCCGTTCCAAGCGCGAACGAGATCGTCGTAGGAGCCGCGTGAGGACGCGAAGTCCTGTGTAACCGCTCTCGCGGTTGAGGCGACGCTCCGGACAGGATTGGTTTACTTTCGTTCCTGATACAAGTAAGATCGAACCATTTTAATATTTCGTTGGTTTAGTAGTCGTAAGCGCGACTATGAGCATAAAGGTTCTGGGTTCGATTCCCGGGTCGGGCAAAGTGTTATTTTCTGGATTTGTGCCCTGTTGGTGACAATGGGCTCACCCCTATTACATGGTTAAGCTTATGTCTTAACATAACTGGCGAAATGTGGGTATACTGGGTACCTCTGCCTAACCCTTCGGGGATTGCAGGCGTGATGTTATGTGTGTGTTTATAAGGTCACTGGGGTGATTGGCAATGCCTCGGACGCATTGGTGGTTATTTACATGGTGGTGCTAATACGTCGCTTAACGATTGGTTGACCAATAACAGCACGTGGACTCATTTTAAACACGAATTTCGGTCATTGTGTCCGCGTGAAGTCGATATGGTCACTGTGCTATAATGACGTTATGAATACAAGTATCTGTATGACCTACAGATAGTTTTTTTTTAAGTCGGGTACTTGTGTATGTTAGTTTAAATATTTGTGAAGGTACCCACGATACAGGAGAAATTCCTGGTGAGGGGCAACGTTGTGATTTGTGATATCTGATGCTCAAATAAAAGCCGCAATTATGAACAAAACAAAATACAGTCAAAAGTCTTGTTTTCCGTATATTTGAAACCAAAAAGTGCAGTTGTTGGCACATCAAACTCGAATAATCATGGTCTGCGTAAATGCAAACCCCTACGCAATATGATCAGTTGACTTGTTTTCGTGTGAAGACGTAGGCCGTATAAAGGTGCACTGTAAAGTCTGATAAGTTTTGCTTTATTATAGAAGTTGCTTTATAATACACATGATAGGCTAAGAAAGATGACAATGAGTTACGTATCAGTTGATGTTTATAAGGATTTTGATGAAGTAAAGTTGTGGTTGCAAGCCAAGAGATTCTATCGGCTGTATTGTGTTAGACAGTACCAGTAATTATTGTGTAGTCGTAGTCCGATTAAAATTGAAGGTTTTTGAGGAAACTCGAGTAGACAGTGGGTGTGTTTGTTGTATGTTGTGCGTTGTGCGTTTAGCTCTGGTTGAGGTCAGGATCTGGAAAGACCGTAGTGTTAAGTCAAATAGTGATACACACGGGAGATAGACTTGTTTACTATTCAGTTAGTGATCTGTGGTTTTACTCGATGATTTTTGTGAACCTGGCATTTTTTTGACGCAATAATGTTTTTAAGATCGATTTAAACGACAATGGTAGGTACATGACCCAGGGTGGTTGATTGTTGTATTTTCGATAATTTCCAGTTTAGCCGCGTTTGATTTTATCAACGAGAGTGGGACCTAATGGATGTTTGGTCAGGTTCTGTCGTAGATTTGTCTCTTTGCAGAGTAACCATTACATAAGAACGTGTGGTTTGGTGAAGCGCGCGGCCTCAGCTGCGTGTGTGAAAGTCTGTGTGATACGCTAACAATGTGCCTATGTCAACAGCTACTGAGGGGTATGCAAACTTGGAGCCTATGCCTACAGTGTGTGTGGAAGTCGACATCTGAGGGGTATGCAAACTTGGAGCCTATGCCTACAGTGTGTGTGGAAGTCGACATCTGAGGGGTATGCAAACTTGGAGCCTATGCCTACAGTGTGTGTGGAAGTCGACATCTGAGGGGTATGCAAACTTGGAGCCTATGCCTACAGTGTGTGTGGAAGTCGACATCTGAGGGGTATGCAAACTTGGAGCCTATGCCTACAGTGTGTGTGGAAGTCGACATCTGAGGGGTATGCAAACTTGGAGCCTATGCCTACAGTGATGTGGAAGAAGTCTGTGTGATATGCTAACAATGTGCTTATACATCCCTATGTTCCTATTGGTATTCTTGTCTGACAAGTTTTGTTTGGTGAATGTTTCTTTGAATTTGATTCTTGACTTGAATGTTCCTTAATGAATGAGATTACTCTTTTGTTGTACTACTCGGTTAGAGAGCCTTGGTGTTAAAGGTTTTACTCGATGATTTCAGCAGTTTTTGTTGCAATTGAATTTTTAAGGTTGGTGTGAAGCACTATGGTATATGACTCAAGGTAGTTGAGTGTTGTATTTTCGATAATTTCCAGTACATTTGATATTAATGAGAGTCGAATTGGGTGCCACCCAATGGAACTAAAGTTTGGTCAGGAGTGATCGAGCGGAACAAAATTCTGTTGTACCTAATTGTAAAGTTTGTTTGCAGAGTACCTAACCATTACACAAGGATGTGTGGCGTGTGTTTGGACGCAACGCAATGCTGCTTGGCCTTAGCAGTGGTTGCCAGGGCTTTGCCACAGTGACGCCGTGAACGTGCACGTCGCTGCAGGGCGACCGCGCGCCCTACTGGCGTTACCGAGCGCGCCTTACCGGCGTTGCTGAGCGCGTCGCTGCAGGGCGACTGCGCGCCCTCTTGGCGTTGCTGAGCGCGTCGCTGCAGGACGACTGCGCGCCCTCTTGGCGTTGCTGAGCGCGTCGCTGCAGGGCGACTGCGCGCCCTCTTGGCGTTGCCGACAGCGCGGCAGCGTCGCTGCGAGCCGACTGCGCGCCATACCCGCGTTGCCGAGAGCGTCGCTGCGAGCTGACTGCGCACCCTACTGGCGTTGTCGAGCGTGTCGCTCCGGGCTGCCAGCGCGCTACTGGCGTGTACAGCGCGTGGCTCCGGGCTGCCAGCGCGCTACTGGCGTGTACAGCGCGTGGCTCCGGGCTGCCAGCGCGCTACTGGCGTGTACAGCGCGTGGCTCCGGGCTGCCAGCGCGCTACTGGCGTGTACAGCGCGTGGCTCCGGGCTGCCAGCGCGCTACTGGCATGTACAGCGCGTGGCTCCGGGCTGCCAGCGCGCTACTGGCGTGTACAGCGCGTGGCTCCGGGCTGCCAGCGCGCTACTGGCATGTACAGCGCGTGGCTCCGGGCTGCCAGCGCGCTACTGGCGTGTACAGCGCGTGGCTCCGGGCTGCCAGCGCGCTACTGGCGTGTACAGCGCGAGGCTCCGGGCTGCCAGCGCACTACTGGCATGTACAGCGCGTGGCTCCGGGCTGCCAGCGCGCTACTGGCGTGTACAGCGCGTGGCTCCGGGCTGCCAGCGCGCTACTGGCGTGTACAGCGCGAGGCTCCGGGCTGCCAGCGCACTACTGGCGTGTACAGCGCGTGGCTCCGGGCTGCCAGCGCGCTACTGGCGTGTACAGCGCGTGGCTCCGGGCTGACAGCGCGCTACTGGCATGTACAGCGCGTGGCTCCGGGCTGCCAGCGCGCTACTGGCGTGTACAGCGCGTGGCTCCGGGCTGCCAGCGCGCTACTGGCGTGTACAGCGCGAGGCTCCGGGCTGCCAGCGCGCTACTGGCGTGTACAGCGAGAGTCTCCGGGCTGCCAGCGCGCCCTTCAGGCGCAGTTGTGCGTGGCACTCCACGGTGCCAGCGCGCCCCACAGGCGCAGTTGTGTGCGGCACTCCACGGTGCCAGCGCGCCCACAGGCGCAGTTGTGTGCGGCACTCCACGGTGCCAGCGCGCCCCACAGGCGCAGTTGTGTGCGGCACTCCACGGTGCCAGCGCGCCCCACAGGCGCAGTTGTGCGTGGCACTCCACGGTGCCAGCACACCCCACTGGCGTTGTGAGACACGCTATCAAGGAGACAGCGAAGACTCAGCCGCCTTGTTGGAAGCTGACGAGGACGTCAGAGCGTCAGGAGAGGCCGTGTTGGCTCAAAGTCACGACATCAGCCAGTAACCGTGCGGTTAGCGTCAGGTCGACGTGCGGCAACCGACAGAAGTTCATAAAACGAGGCGAGCGGCGGTGCAACGGACACTTTTTTTGCTTGGACGGCGCTCGGAAAGGACTTGCTACCCGACTATTATCGTGTGCTTCGCTAATTTTGGTTTATGTTTTTGATCGTGTACTGATTATTCCATTTGCTAGTGCTATTTCTATTTGATTATTGTTTAAAATGTTTGTCTTGATATTTTTGTAAAAGTGTAATTCAAAAGATATTAAACATTGTTTATTTTGTTCACGTATTTCACTTCTGATTCCTAATAATACATTAATACAGTAATATTACATACACAAGTTTACACAACATTCAATACTATTCAATAAAAAATATTTAGCACGGCGGGCACAAGCTAATTTAAACCTTAAATAACTTTTATTCCACCTTTATTTATTTAATAATTAAATTATTCTGTTCAATTAATATTATTTAAGCACCTATATGCTAAAGTGCATTAATTCCAATTGTATACATTAGTACCTACAATAATTTAAAAAATTGTGGGAGTTTTTACCAATACCTAGCAACATTACACACACGCAAATGCCCATGTCCCTACACATGTCGCTCCTAGCTGTCACGCACACATAAATATTAGGTAACTTCACATTGTTTTTGCGCATGTTCTATCTGGCTGTTATTTGATCTGAGGGTATACCTACGAACTTATAAATATTATTTGTGGAGTTGAGAGTACACAACAAATACCTTAAACCTTACCTTCCCTACAATAATAATTATTATAGACATTCAAGCGTGATACTAATGTTGTGGGCGTTACCCCAGCAGGAAAGTGGTTCCTAGAGTGATATGAGAGGAACGTATAATATGTGTGTTATCTGCTGTACCTTTGTATAGCTACCTATGAATCTTATCTTACTTTATACAAATGTGAAAGTTTTTCGTTTTCGTTTATTTAAATACTTAAATTACATTTTTCAACACACTTGCTCATAAAGTGGCTATAATTTCACCGCAATTAGGCACATAGTGACACCTATAATCAAACTGTGACTTTTTCATTGCTATTATTCACTAGTGAGTTATAGGGTTTTTTTAAAATTTTATTGGTTGGGTTGCTACGTTCATAAAAAAGTTTCGATACAAAAAAATCGTGTTCATTAGTAAAAATAAATTAATGTACTTAGTGCTTGCTCATTTCATGCAAATTTAAATTTAAATCGATAATTTCAACTTGTAAGTTTTTATTAAATGAAACTTTCACTCAAATAATATAACTTTTATTTTCTCTGTAATAAAGAAAACTTTTTACTCATTTTATACGTGGCTAAAACTCTACTTTCATTTACCGATTAATTTTTCCAGCTATTGTGAAAAAAAATCAGAACTCGTTTTAACTGTTGAAGATGACTTTTTAGTATTATTTTCTTCACAAGTGTGTTGAAAAACGTCGTTTGATACACGTGTGTATTGATGATTACCGTCCTCGGCTTTCTTAAGACCCTCACCTGCCGGCTCGGGTCTCAATGGCGCCTCAGCGGTAATCACCAACGTTACACTCTACCTTACCATAATGCACTATTATAAAGTTTAAACTTCATTATCTAGTTAAAAAGTCACCCATATCCTGGTTTACCAGGCTCAAGTTAATCCAGTTTTTATTAAACAAAAACAAAATGGCTAGACCAAAGAGAAAACATTTTTATTTCCAATTATTTAATTAAATAAGCAATCATTACCAGTTTATCTAGTAAGACATTACAAAAAATACAATACAACACACAATACACAAAATACACAATAGACAGATATTTATCTAATGTGATGCATGGTCAGGTTACCGTTTATTAAGCAGTCTTAACCCTTAGGTGCATAATTTTTTATTTTGGATTGAAAAAAATATATGTGACAAAAAATAAGCCAAAATTTCAAGGAAAAAAAAATAAAAAAAATCCTTTAACTTTTTTTGTTATTATTACTAATTAAAAAAACTTATTATCATTTTTGATAATCTATGCATTAAGCATTGCATTTTAGTATGAAATAAGAATACAGAGTTTTCTAGTGAAATATCAATTTATTATGTAAATGTAAACAAACATAGAAATGGCTCACATAAAATGAAAAAGATGAAAACAGTTGTTCTTCCTGTTGTCGCAAAGGGAAACATTGCATTTTGCACACATAACTGAAGTTAATTTTTTACAATTTCCATATTTGCACTGGTTCCTTTTTTCGTGATATGTTTTATCATGACCCACACCATCCTTGCGTACATCCTGAGGGGGTAATATTTGGGCACCAACTCTCTGCTTCTTCAGGGTAACACTTGGTGGTCTGTTGAGACTTGGTCGGCCTCTTTTAGTCTCGGATACGGCTCCATACCGGCACATTGTGTTCGCCAATTCGGTTCTAAAGTCGAGTAATTTCAATATATTTTTGGGATTGGTGTTTTTATTGCGGTTTCTTGGACGGTTTCTTGGATGGTTGTGGTCATTAGACACTCTTACAATGTAGTCGCTACTGTGCAGTATGAGTCTAGCCTTGCAGTTTCTATGGCGTTGTGACGTACACGCCCAGTGGACATTATCCTTTGTCGTGCGGTGACGGCTGTAGGTGTAGCCGTCGTGCAGTACTAACGGGCATCCTCTTATTGATTCGTAGTTGTAAGCTGAAATAAAAGGTATATTTAGTGAGTGAAACGCCCCACCGGAGTGTTCCCACGTTGCCGTCGTGGTGGGGCTTGCGTGTCTCAATGACCCTTGGGGCTCTGCCGGTAGATATACTCATGCCGGAAAGGTCCAAGGCGAGAGACCAGACAAAGAGGGACACGCGGGGGGCGCGCCGCCGGGAGACGTGAACAGTGTTCGGGTCCTCGGACGGCGCGCCTGTCGCAAGAGGAAACCCTACTCGCTGCTCTCTGGTTCGCGTCTGCTCATCAGACGTGACTGTGAGAGCATAAAGTAGGCGGAGGGAGAGACGATGGGTGGAGATAGGGACGTGTTCTCGTAGCGGCGATCGGCGGCGGCGACCTCTCGCGTCCGGCCCTGGTGCAAGCCAAGGTCCGGGGCGAGGAAGAATGGGACGCCGTCGCCTCCTTCTGCGAAGCAGTGATGCTAGCGAAGGAGGTGGCGGAACGAGAGAGGGAGAGAACCTCTCAACGTCCCAGCCGCCGCGGAAGGCGCGGAAGGCGCTTCGGGCGTCGGGGGCCACGTGATGGCTTCCGGCCACCGTAGACGCGGGGCTGTGGACGGTGAGTAATGGGCTAGCTCGCCGTCCGACCGTCGTCATGACGGCAACAGAGCGTGTCGGTGGCGCGTTCGTGTTTCACACGCGCCTCAAAAAGATGTCAGCAAGGGCCGACGCCCGTCGGGGACGCGGAGAACATGGGTTCGGTTTTTAGTCAGTAGAAGTCTGACACTCCCCATCGCTCTGCCCAAGAGCGGGGGGGGGGGGGGGGTCATTTGATGATTTTCCACCCACCAAAATAAAAATAAAAGTGAGTGAAACGCGTCCATAACATTGTTCAAATTGTTTTAAATTTTTGATAATTATGTTTTCCATCTTTGATGAAAAAATTGATGCTATACTCTGGTGACCAGACATAATGTGACCTTAAGTATCAAATATTAAACTTGCTTTAAGTACAGTGATTTGCACGTCATGTTGTACATCGCCAGTAGGCAGTTTCTTTCGTAGAAGCAGATCAAGTGAAGTAGAACGTGAAGTGTTTGAGTTCAACTAACAGCTTGCTTTGCTTTGCTTTAAATTGATGTACGTATTTATCTAAATTATAATCAAATATCTGCTTTTCTACTTTTTATTATCGAAAGACATGTAGGTAGCAATTAACATCTAAACATCCGGATAGAACAATCTGCTTATAAAAGACAAGAACTAATTTTACAAAATTATTAGGCTACTTACACCACCACCACCACTACCATACCACCACCATAATAGGTACTGAACACAAATCGGAAGAAGATTTTGTAGTAAACCAAAGTGTTTAAACAGTACCAAAGAAATATAAACAAAACTTAATTAAATTAAAACGTTCACATGAACATTTTGGAACAAAATATTCAAGAAATAAACAGCACCTTTGTACTCTTATGTTTTTCTACTATACGTACCCATAAATCTTATTTTACTCTTACTTCTATTTAAAAACTAAAGTTAATATTTATTGCAAAAACTCATTAACTCATAAAACATTTAAAAACTACAATTTACAGAACTAAGCTAATAATAAAATATATACAAGTATCAACAAGTCTTAAAACTAAAACCCGACTACAAACGGCGGACTAAAACTATAATATAATATACATATTTGTAATGTGCTCGTCAAGACCTTTCATTTGATACCAAACATGTTATGATTATCTCAATTTAATTTTTTTCGATGTTATAATCTGACATTTAACTTCCGTCATAAAAATATTTGATAAAGTTTATTTAACCTATGACACCCGGGCTATTCTTACAAATCTATAGACTCCTCATTTATTAAAATCCGTTTGGTAGTTTAGGCGCTACGGTGGAACATACATACATACATACATACATACATACATAGACTGCCAAAATCATTACCCTTCCTTTTGGCTTTGCCGTAGTCGGGTAAAAAGGGGAGTAATTCCAGGGCGTCAAAAAATTAAAATACTTTTTATCCGATTTTAAGATCCCGTGGGAGAATTGCCGTAGTCCAGACAAACCAAGCCGCGGGCATTAGCTAGTAAAACAATCATATTTAAACAATTTCATAAAGCATTCGTATCATATACTCTGTAATATTTATATGTTTCACAACTGACGTGAAGTACTGGGATGAAGAATGTGTATGGTCTAATTAAGCAGATATGATTTTACCATAACCGTCTGCAACCATCTCAGTGATGCAGTTCGTTGAGGTTCTTCTCTGCATTGCCATAGGGTAGTCTTATTTGATAAAAATCTTCTAGTGAAGTCGTATCTATGTGTACTACTAGTGCAAAATGAGCTGCAGGCCTTTCTTCGACCGCCGCGGAAGGCGCTCCGGGCGTCGGGGGTCACGCGATGACCTCCGGCCACCGTAGACGCGGGCCTGTGGACGGTGAGTAACGGGCTAGCTCGCCGTCCGGCCGTCGTCATGACGGCAACAGACCGTGTCGGCGGCGCGTACGTGTTCCACGCGCGCCTCAAAGAGATGTCAGCAAGGAGGGGCCGCAAGGGCCGACGCCCGTCGGGGCTGCGGATATCGAAAAGTTACCGCGGCTCCGACACAAGGGCGAGGAAGAAGGAACATGGGTTGGTTTTTAGTCAGTAGAAGTCTGACACTCCCCTTCGCTCTGCCCAAGAGCGGGGGGGGTTATCCGATGATTTTCCACCCACCAAAAAAAAAAAAAAAAGGCCTTTCTTCGAACTTATAATCCAAATGCCAAAAAAGCCAAATGTAACGTATTTATTTGTTTATGACCATTTGGTGTTTGTGATTAGGTGAAAATAGAATAGATGTCAAACAAAAATATCACTAAGTGAATTAAGAGAAACTGCGTAGGCATTTCTGTTTGAAATTTCTAGTTGAGGTAACTTATCAACCGAATTACTAAAATGATGTAAGGAAGCATCTAGAACAAGTTCCCTACCAAACATAAGAAAGTTAGGTGTTAACTCTGTAGCGAGGTTTACACTACTATTTAAAGCTAATTAACACCTAATCCTATTATTTGAAATCACAAAACAGGACCATGACGGTATAAGCAGGAAAATTCAGGCTTTCTTCGAATACTGATGTACTGTCCCTGACAGAAGATATATTGGGGCGAGGGATGGGTGTGGTCTCCAGACATAGATTTAATGTTACCCAGATCATCTATAATCATTTTCGCC
The DNA here is from genome assembly GCA_949316265.1 of Diarsia mendica. Lineage (NCBI taxonomy): Eukaryota > Metazoa > Arthropoda > Insecta > Lepidoptera > Noctuidae > Diarsia > Diarsia mendica. The sequence goes on along the minus strand of OX438893.1, from coordinate 19,987,504 downwards.
TTGCATTTCTGACTGATACTACCAGAACACTTCCAGATTGTGTGACCTTTGGTAGCTGAATAATGATTATAGCAGTATGTGTAATCTTTATGCAGAACTAGCCTCTTGCCTTTCTTCGAATTGATGTATTTATAATCTGAAAACAATGTCATATTTTAAATTTGAAACTCATTATCAAGTTTACGACTGACCTGTGGTTGCACAGGCTCAAGATATGCCAGGTTGTTGATTAAAAAGCAAAAAGGCTAGTCAAATAGAACACTTTTATATTTGCAATTGTATTTAATTAAACAAGTAATCATCGCCAGTCTACGAAACAAGACAATATACAAATACAATACAACACACAATAAACAAATACAAATTTATCTGATACTAGCGGACCTGGCAGACGTCGTCCTGTCCGGACAGCAGCGCCACCAACAGAGTCCAATTGTAAATCTAAACCATTTTCGAATCCACTGGAAGAATTATATAATGTATAAAGATGATACAGGGTCAGGTTACTGTTTCATATGCAGAGTATTTTTATACGGTATTTTGGATGGTTGTGGTCATTAGAAACTTTTACATATGGTTATGTATTGCAATCCGCTTAAATATCGATCTATTTTGACTAGATCAAGATAGGTTGATTACCCAGATTCGCATAGGTATATAATTATTACACAGTCAAAATTATGAACATACACGCAAGAACCGCAAAAAGAAAAATATCGCGATCTCGCGATTCACGAACGATCGCGTTAGTTAGAAGGCGTGATGAGGGTGCCACTTTATTATACAAGTATAATTAATGGGATTTTGTCATAGCTTAAAGTCTAATATATTCACCATTACTTAAATGAAAATCTGGCTTCGGATGGTTATGGCTATGAGCGACGTTTACAATATAGCCACTACTGTGCAGCGTGAGCCTAGCCTTACAGCATTTTCCAGTGCCTAACGAACATTTCCAGTGGACATTTTGGTTATTGGTTCTTTCACGGCAGTACGTGTAGCCGTCATACAGTACTAAAGGTTTGCCTTTTTTTGATGTTATGTACTACGGAAGAGTGGGGATCGCTGTGCGCATCGTACACTTCATGACAAATAAAACGCACACCCGTTAATTAATTATTGGTCGTGAGGTAAGTGCAGCAGGAGTAAAGAACAAAACCCGAGTGACGGCTATGACGCGATGCGCTACGGGCCAATCACTGCACTTTCCCCGCCCCGCGTCTCACTTCATACCACCAAAGGGACCCAATAACTCACTTTTGCGTCAGCGCTCAAGAATCGTGCCGATCATTGTATAGGAGTACAGTACAGTGGTAAATAAAACAAATGTAATGTTTACTTGCGTTCGAATAGACCAATAATGAAATAAAAATATGTCGGCGCACATTAAGATGCCAATGTCAAGAGTGACAGCTTGTCACTGTCACTCTAGCGGAGCGTCGAGTCGATGGTAGCGGGGCGGCCATCTTGGTACGGCAGATCGTACAGAGCGGTCGCAAGCGCACCACGTTTTCGACGAATCGCTATCCATCCTCTTATTCAAAGTTCTTTTTTTGAAGTGATTGAGTGTTAATTATAACCTAAGTGATTATTGTTACGTAATTTAATTATTATTTCAAGTAAAATCGTTTAAGTTATCAAGAGAACGGTTTTAATTCAAATGACCCTACTTGGACTACCCACATACCCACGCTGCAAGTTGAATAATTCTGATGAAGGCCGTCCTGAGCTTACAAATACAATCCCACCAAAAACATTCTTTAAAAAACTAGCCAAGTCTCAATGGAGCTGCTTGTTTATTTCTAAAAGTAATGAAATCTAGACAAAGTCGTGCCAAGTCTAAGGTTCCTTACTGCGATTTCTTTATTATTATAGTTAATGTTGTCTGACTTGGCCGTTGAACATTCTTTATACATTAGTGGGTACAAGTGAATTTTGTTCACACGTAATGTTATAAATCTGTTGTAACTACCTATGTTTGTTAAGTGAGATAATAACCCATACTAGTATTGGCAATTTTCCATCGTCAATGGGTAGCGGTTCTGGCAACAGATTGGTGCAATGGTGTCATGAAGCACCTGGTTTTTAATGAAGATAAAGAGCTCTTTTATAATTTTTTTCTCTCCTAATAATACTGTGGTATCCTGTTATCTATTCTAATATTATAAAGCTGAAGAGTTTGTTTGTTTGATTGTATGTTTGTTTGTTTGAACGCGGTAAACTCAGGAACTGCTGGTTGGAACTGGAAAATTCTTTTTGTGTTGGATAGTCCATTTATCGAGGAAGGCTTTAGGCTATATAACATCACGCTACGGCTAATAGGAGCGGAACATAAATGAAAAATGTTACAAAAACGGGAAAAGGTATTTCCTTTTTGAGAGCTTCCGCTGCGTGCGCTGCGAAAACGGTTTAAGTTACGCAAATATATCGTGTATGAAGTAATTGTTCCTTTTTAAAAGTTCTAAAAAAAAATCTTTTAAGATTGACTCACTGTAACCTTTTTTTACTATTAAACTGTTAGGTTAGAAAATAATTATTTTTTGCGAAGCTTATTTAACCCATATGGTATTAATCTATATCTAAATAAATGTGTTTGTTAGAAGGGAAATTTAATATAGAATATTATTTGTGCCCTTTACTCTATACAGTTTAAACAAATACCATAAAAGATATCGCAATGTAAAAATATAGGCGCGGCAAAATAATACGCGCGTCGCAATGTAGGTACGGGGGATTCTGGCTGGCCTCCGGGAAATTCAAATTCAAAATATTTACCTACTGCATCATAATGTTTACAAGTACAGGGTGTTATCGTATATTTAACAGTAAGAGATACCTATAGTAGTGCGTGTTAACTGCTGTACCTTTGTAAAGCTACCTATGAATCTTATCTTACTCTATACAAATGTGAAAGTTTTTCGTTTATATATATAAATTGCATTTTATAAAGTTTAAACTTCATTATCTAGTTAAAAAGTGGCCCATATCCTGGTTTAACAGGCTCAAGTTAATCCAGTTTTTATTAAACAAAAACAAAATGACTAAACCAAAGAGAAATCATTTTTAGTTGCAATTATTTAATTAAATAAGCAATCATCACCAGTTTACGTAGTGAGACAATACACAAAATACAATAAACGCACAATACACAAAATACACAATAGACAGATATTTATCTGATGTGATGCATAGTCAGGTTACCATTTATCATGGAAGGAAGGAAGGAAGGAAGGATTTATCATGCAGTCTTAAGTATACGGTTTCTTGGATGGTTGTGGTCCATAGACACTCTTACAATGTAGCCGCTACTGTGCAGTATGAGTCTAGCCTTACAGTTTCTATGGCGTTGTGACGTACACGCCCAGTGGACATTATCCTTTGTCGTGCGGTGACGGCTGTAGGTGTAGCCGTCGTGCAGTACTAACGGGCATCCTCTTATTGATGTTATTAACTCGTAGTTGTAAGCTGAAATAAAAGGTATATTTAGTAAATGAAAAGCGTCCATAACGTTGTTTAAATGGTTTTAAATTTTAATACCTATGTTTTCCATCTTTGATGAAAAAAATTATGCTATAGTCTGGTGACAAGATAATATAATGTTGCCTTAAGTATCAAATATTAAACTTGCTTTAAGTACAGTAGTTGTATGCACGTCACGTTGAACATCGCCAGTAGGCAGTTGAGTTCAACTAACAACTTGCTTTGCTGTATATTGATGTACGTATTATCTAAATAATAAAACAATATCTGCTTTTCTACTTTTTATTATCGAAATACATGTAGCAAATAACATCTAAACATCCGGATAGAACAATCTGCTTACAAAGACAAGAACTAATTTTACAAAATTATTAGGCTACTTACACCACCACCACCACTACCATACCACCACCATAATAGGTACTGAACACTAATCTGAAGAAGATTTTGTAGTAAACCAAAGTGTTTAAACAGTACCAAAGAAATATAAACAAAACTAAATTAAATTAAAACGTTCACATGAACATTCTGAAACAAAAAAATCTCTTATGTTTGTCTACTAAACGTACCCATAAATCTTATCTTACTCTTACTTCTATTTAAAAACTAAAGTTACTATTTATTGCAAAAACTACTGAATGGATTTGTATGATATTTAGATTAACTCATAAAACATTTAAAATTATAATTTACAGAACTAAGCTAAAAATAAAATATAAGTATCAAAAAGGGGAGTATCAAAAATTAAAATACTTTTTATCCGATTTTAAGATCCCGTGGGAGAATTGCCGTAATCCAGACAAACCAAGCTGCGGGCATTATCCCAAGCAACATGCTCACGTGAATAATGACGTGAATTTTAAGGCATCGAAAGACGTCGCATCACGTCATTATAGACGTAAATTTTGTCGTGAGGATGTCACAAATTAGTGCGTCATTAATGACGTGATCAGTTTACGTGATTTCGACGTCAATTATAACGTCTACCATGTCGTCGCATTCGTTATGATGTTAAATTAGAGTGGTACCGAGGCCGGGCCGACCCCCGACGGGAGTGGAGCGAGCCCCGAACATCCCGTCAGCTTACAAAAATCAGATTAATAATACTGGTCCCTAGAAAGGAGGTGACTGATGAGATGACGAGAAATAGGGAAGTATGGAAGAAGACATGTTGCGCCGACCCCAAATAAATTGGGATAAGGGCAGGAGAATGATCCAGTGAGGGAGCTTTCAGATATTAAGCTAAAAAGAACAGATACTACACTTTGATCTTAGCCAAAAGGCCGAGAAGCGATAACACATCTAAGTAAAGCAGGGGTAGTCATTCGCTCGCGGAGAATCTTAACACCGCGATTCAGAAACGTGACGTCAGCGTACAGCGCCATCTATCGAGCAGTGGCGCTACTAGATATCAAGTGGGTGGGCTCCGAATCACGTTACTTGATGACGTCTTAAAAAGCAAACGACGACATAAAGCTCCGAATCACGTTACTTGATGACGTCTTAAAAAGCAAACGACGACATAAAGCTCCGAATCACGTCATCTTATTACGTCATATATGACGAAGGACGTCATTGTTTGAAAGATGACGTCAGTTTATCGTCATTTATCACGTGAGCATGTTGCTTGGGTAGCTATTAAAACAATCATATTTAAACAATTTCATAAAGCATTCGTATCATATACTCTGTAATATTTATATGTTTCATATCTGATGTGAAGAACTGGGATGAAGAATGTGTATGGTCTAATTAAGCAGATATGATTTTACCATAACCGTCTGCAACCATTTCAGTGATGCAGTTCGTTGAGGTTCCCCTTTGCATTGCCATGGGGTAGTCTTATTTGATAAAAATCTTCTAGTGAAGTCGTATCTATGTGTACTACTAGTGCAAAATGAGCTGCAGGCCTTTTTTCGAATTTATAATCTAAATAATCCTATTATTATTTGTATTTGAAATCTCAAAATACGACATCCATGACGGTATCAGCAGGAAAAATCAGTCCTTCTTCGAATACTGATGCACTAACCTTACCAGAAGACATATTGGAGCGAGGGATGGGTGTGGTCTCCAGACATAGATTTAATGTTACCCAGATCATCTATAATCATTTTCGCCTTGCATTTCTTACTGATCATTCCAGAACACACCCAGATTGTGTGACCTTTGGTTGCTGAATAATGATTATGGCAGTATGTGTAATTTTTATGCAGAACTAGCCTCTTGCCTTTCTTCGAATTGATGTATTTGTAATCTGAAAACAATGTCATATTTTAAATTGTAACTAATTATCTAGTTTACGACTGACCCATATTGTGGTTGCACAGGCTCAAGATATGTCAGGTTGTTGATAAAAAGGAAAAAGGCTAGTCAAATAAAAAACACTTTTATATATTTGCAATTGTATTTAATTGAACAAGTAATCATCGCCAGTCTACGAAACAAGACAATACACAAATACAATACAACACACAATAAACAAATATTGATCTGATACTAGCGGACCAGTCAGACGTCGTCTTGCCCGGACTGCAGCGTCACCTACCGAGTCCAATTATGAATCTAAACCATTTTCGAATCCACTGGAACACACACAAAAAATTTCATTCAAATCGGTCCAGCCGTTTCGGAGGAGTTCAGTGACAAACACACGTACAGAAGAATTATATATACAGGGTGTTAGGTTATAAATAAATAATAAATAAACTTATTTCATAATCAACAGGTTTTAACAGATACATTGTTTTTAATCTGTCTTCCAGAGGCCTTCTTTTAAGTATGTTAAATAGCTTTTGAATAATTCCAAAGGTGTGCCTTTTTTACCCACAACGGAACGGAAACGGTATATGCGTTTGGGGTGAGAGGTTGTTTGTTTGTGTGTTTGTTTGTTTGTTTGTGTGTTTGTGCAAAATATACATGTTTCCATTTTTCTCCAAAACTACTTGTCCGATTTTTATTCCTATGTATTCAAGCTTACGTACAAGAATGGGAACAGAGACTGTGTCAAAGGCCTTTTTTAGATCGAGAAAGACTGTTAGGCATTTCTTTCCACGATCGAGGTTTTCGGTAATGAGAGATGTTATAGCCGATACTGCATCTTCAGTTGATTTGCCCTGCCTGAAGCCATACTGTGAATCAGATAAGATATTATATTTGTTAAGGAAGTCTAGTAAGCGTTTGTTCAAAAGTTTCTCCAATATTTTCGATAAAGCAGGTAATACTGATATTGGTCTGTAGTTACTAACATCATCTCTGGGCCCATTCTTGTACACTGGCGTAATAATTGATTTTTTTAGGAGTTTTGGGAAGATACCTTTTTTAAAGCACAAGTTCGCCAGGTGGACAATGACTGGAAGAATTTCATACTTAGCTAATTTGAGAAAACTAGTCGGTATATTGTCCCAGCCAGGCGCACTACTCGATTTTCAGTTCATGAGTAAATGGTGTACTTCGTCTAAGTCCGTATCCAAGAGGCCAAATGATGTCAGTTGAGTATTATCTGCGCCTAGGTCAACCGTAGCATCTGGTTAAACGAGAGACATATTCAAGAAAGGTATTGAATATTCGATTCTCGTCCCAAATATGTAAAAAAACTATAACTCTAATTTGTGACATAATAATTGTACCATGGCCTGTTTTTTGGGTGGTTGTGGACATTAGATACTTTTACAATGCAGCCGCTACTGTGCAGTATGAGTCTTGCCTTACAGCTTTCTTGGCGTTTTGACGTACACACCCAGTGGACATTATTCATGAACGTGCGGTGATGGCAGTAGGTGTTGCCGTCATACAGTACTAATGGGTGTCCTCTTTTTGATGTTATGTACTCGTAGTTGTAAGCTGAAAAAAAAAGATTATTTAGTATGTTAAGCGCGTCCACAACTAAACTTATCATATAATAAGCATTAATAATATCATTAGATGTTCCCTTAGTGACAGTGAAAAGTCAACTCCCGATTGTGACAAGTCAAAAATGTATTAGATTGATATAACCTACGGGAAGGCTAATTTAAAGAGATACCGCGGCCTCGACACAAAGGGCTTAGAAGGAACATGGGTGGATTTTAGTTAGAAGAAATCCGACATTCCGTGCCGCTGTGCCCAGAGCGAGAGGTGACATTTTATAAATTCCCCCACCCTCCAAAATAAATACTCTTACAAGACTTTAAAAAGTAAGCTTCCTGAACCACTCGACCACGGAGGCTGATAGGTACTCTTCTAGTACAACCTTGGTAAAATAAGAAAACATGGTATTTTTGTCTTTTGCATTTTAATACTAGCTTTTGCCAGCGGCTTCGCCCGCGTGGAAATGACGGTTTTCCATACAAACTTTCATTCCCTATTTAACTACCTCAGGGGTTGAATTTTGCAAAATTCTTCCTTATTCCTTGTCTACATTATAAAGGGAACCTCTGTGCAAAATTTCAGCTTTCTAGGTCCAAGGGTTAGGGCTGGGCGTTGATGAGTCAGTCAGTCAATCAGTCAGTCAGGACTTCTCTTTTTATTTATATAGATTATTATGAAGTTACTAATATGTGCAAGTGGCATGCATAGCTAATATGGCATGTGAACTTACTAATAAATAGTTGCAAAATATGGTAACTGTAATGAATAAAGCATTATGAGAAAAGGGATGGTTGTAAATGTAAACAAGGCGAAGTATGGTATTTGAAAGAAGAGGATATATCGGTGTGTGATGTGACAACTAATGATAGGAGCGTGGAACAAGTGAGTGTCTTTATATATTTGTGCAGTATGTTTACTAGAGACCAATGACTACTCTTTGCTAGAGATGGAAAGATTGACGCAGATGTGGGAAAGAGAAACATATACTGACCTTATTGGTGATGTTCTTCAGAAAGGACAGGTGCGTAGTAGGTACTCGCAACCGGCGTGGCGTGCGTATATGACCAGATTATATAATTATATTTGGACGAGACAAAAGGAGTAGGTATGTAAGGATCTGTGGTTTCTGCCTACCCCCATGGCATAAAGGCGTGAGTTTATGAATATATAATTATGTACTTATAATAATATGTCTTACATCTGTATCTATAAACAATTCAAAGTGATTACTTGAGTAGAAATATTTTTATTCCGTAGTGTCTAATTCTTAGCTTTGGTGAAACCTACTTTGTTTAATTTTTAAGAATTCTTTTATATATATTTTTTACTATCCTATAATTATTCCACTGCTGGGCAAAGGCCTCCAATTCTTTTATATACATAAAAACATAAAAATACACATTACATAAAAATGTTTGCAAAAGAAATAACTGTCACTCAAGTAATCATTTTGACTTGACTATTTTTGTTTCGAAATAGTTATTGTTAGTTTTAGTATTACTGATAATCATATAGGGCGACGTTATCGCTCAGTGATAAAGCCCTTTAAATAAAGAAAAAAACAAAAAAAAACTAAAGAAAAAACGACTATGAAACGGGTGTCAATGTAAATGATACAAACGTCACGCATGTATTTTTGTTAGATAATTTTATAATTATTTGTAAATTCAGGCAGTAGACACTCTATCGGTAGATAAAAAAAACTATTGCTATTATAATTCTACTAGCTATTTTTGCAATTTAAAATGTACGTGTTTAGATTTTAGAAGATATTGAAGTAATTAGGTCGTGTAAAACTTTTCTTACAAAAATATATATTTATATTTTTAGTCTATACCTACTGACTATATAACTAGACACAATTTTATAACATACTAATAGTGACGTTACATATTGATTGATACATATTTAGTAACTACATCATTCTGAGCCACCACATGAAGTTTTTCAGTGCTCCTTTCACCTATACAGCAACACACAAAAGTAAATAGTTATATTCGAACATATTTTCCTTTACACACAACATATTTGGCCGCAGGATGATTATGTTCATAATTAGCAGAAATAATTTTATTTTTGTCAGTGGCTAGCATAGCCCTGCACTTCCTATTATTGTGAGTAGAACAGCTCCAACGGGTAATACTTTTGATATTACTTTTTCGATAATAGGTGTAGTCATTCAGTAGAATTAACTGCGTCCCTGTCCGGGACTCGACGTACATGAAGTCTTCTGAAAATTAAAACAATTTTAGATTTATTACAGTTTCAAATCTCTACTATTACAAAAAATAAAAATAAGGGAGTAAAACAATAAAAAAATAATAACTATAATGAGTAAGTATAATATTTATTTTCTTTTCACCAATGTTCAAGCTTAAAAACTATCGTAAGAAAAAGTTTATATTAATTTGTGAAAGACAAGTGCCTGAACTAGGGATTGCAAGCAACGCCTGCGGTGATTGTCACCAGGGCCCCACGACGCTATTTTGAGTGATTTTAGAAGACTGATAATAATTATTCACATTAAGTAGTTACTTTTTGGTACCCGTATATATTTTCATTGACACACAGTGCCTGGAGGATGGTTTTGGTCATAATTAACAGAAATAATTTTATTATGAACATCAATGAGGAGCTTAGTCTTGCAGCCCTTACTTTTATGAGCGGAACAGTACCAATGGGTACGTCCCTAAGTATGGGTTCTAAATACAATGATCGTGAAAACTTAAATCAATATAGTGGAAACAATCACTTTTTAAAGTTATTGAGTGTACTTAGCTACGAACGTCACTCTGCTTTTGAGATATACGTATGCGGAGTTCGATAACCAGCATGCTATTAAATTTTAACATAGTATCCACGTGATATGGCAAATGATGGCGGCGCATGGGAGTGATACAACATGGCTGATAAGATCTTACGCGATGCTCCAGCGTCATTGCTTATGGTGAGTCTAGATCTGCAAATACTTGCATTAGTGCATCTCCAACCACTCGTCTTCTTATTACTCTTGGTACAATAGAAAGTGTAGCCATTGACAACAGCTAGTTCCTTTCCATCTTGCTTTTTTACCCATTGTAGCACTGGAAATAAAGTAGGAATGTTGTTATATTCTGGAATATATGGGTAGATTTACCAGCTAAGTTGTGTGGGCGAAATCAGGCGTTAGCTAATAAAACTTATGTATTCCAGACTCGTTAGATAAGCTGTCGAAGTCTGACTGTGTCTTGCCGTATATGGCTATTGTATAAACGAGTCGGAATATAGAAAACCTAATTTTCTGTATAGCTAAAATTGCTATCTAGGAAAAAAATAAAAAGTAGATTGAACCAAGTAATATAAGGTTTTATGGAGAGCACGGAACGGGGAAATAAAAACAAACATTATTCATATATTCAGGTTTATTGACTTAGCACTAGACATAAATAGAAATCAATGTAAAATAGAGGACAGGGAAAACGGGTTTCTACCGACCTTTGTTAGACTAAAGAATTATTAGATATACTATTTTGTTAGAAGTTATTCGTTCAGTAAAAGAGTTCTGCAAATGCCATTAAAAAGGATACTAAATTTGAATTTCTTTAGTGTGCATAATTTGAGTTTTTGTGTGCAAGTCAGTATTTTTGGTGTAACTTTAAAATATTTTGTTTGAAAAAAGGGAATATACAGATAACGGTTTAAATACATGCCTTTATTTATTTACCAATAGTTATAGCAACATCACAGACAATACGATGCTTTAAGAAACAATACAAAACAAAAATGTACAATTAAATTAAACTATAGCCAAATCCGTAAAACATGACATAGTTTATAGTTGCACCCCATTTTCAATAACTATTTGTGCTCTTTGAATACATTTCGGCAGGTTTTGCCCAAACAAATCTTCCGATACCATGATAACATTAATAATACGAAACTTGAGTAGGTTAGTGCTCCCACGTACCCATCAGGTGCGCGCAGCCACAGTTCAGCCAACGCCTCGGGGTGATGCAGCAACCCCAGCAGTACACTCACCACGTACTTGACTAGCGCAACGTCTCTTCTTACTGCCAGCCTGGTGTACCCAACCATGCCCAGGACAAACACACTTGGGTACATCAGGGGATAAAAGGGATAAACTCCGTACTGCTTAAAGTAGAGAAATCTACAGAATTTATTTTGCATCTTTTCCAACATGAGGCTATATTTTGCTTCATGTGGATTCCAAATGAATGCATTCGTTTCCAGGTGACTTCTAACAAGTGCATTATATAAAACCCTGACAGCAGCAGTATCAGTAAAATCCTTACACTGTCTTATGATGAAACCAAGATTTTTGAAGGCCCTACCGCACCTCCAGTATGTGTTTGCGAAACGTCAGCTCAGATACCATGTGCACACCCAGATCCCGCGCCTGCCTGACACGTGGTATGTCTACACTGTCCATGACGTACTGATGCCCTACAGGAGCACGCGCGTGTGTAGCTCATATTGCAGCACTTATCAACGTTAAAATGCAGCTTGTTGGAATTACTCCTTTGTACCACATTGTCGATATTAGACTGGAGTCGATTACAGTCAGCAGTGTCATTAACTCATTAACATTTAGGTACAGCTTCAAATCATCTGCAAACATCTGCAGACACTTCGCCTCTTTCACGACTGCAGGCAGGTCGTTAACCACTGCGAGGATCGACCGGAGGACACGGTGGAGCACACTGTGGAGGTGTGCCCTGCTTGGGCGGAGCCCCGCCGTGTTCTCGTAGCGGCGATCGGCGGCGGTGACCTCTCGCGTCCGGCCCTGGTGCAAGCCATGGTCCGGAGCGAGGAGGAATGGGACGCCGTCGCCTCCTTCTGCGAAGCAGTGATGCTAGCGAAGGAGGTGGCGGAACGAGAGAGGGAGAGAACCTCTCAACGTCCCAGCCGCCGCGGAAGGCGCTCCGGGCGTCGGGGGTCACGCGATGACCTCCGGCCACCGTAGACGCGGGCCTGTGGACGGTGAGTAACGGGCTAGCTCGCCGTCCGGCCGTCGTCATGACGGCAACAGACCGTGTCGGCGGCGCGTACGTGTTCCACGCGCGCCTCAAAGAGATGTCAGCAAGGAGGGGCCCGCAAGGGCCGACGCCCGTCGGGGCTGCGGATATCGAAAAGTTACCGCGGCTCCGACACAAGGGCGAGGAAGAGGGAACATGGGTTGGTTTTTAGTCAGTAGAAGTCTGACACTCCCCTTCGCTCTGCCCAAGAGCGGGGGGGGTTATTCGATGATTTTCCACCCACCAAAAAAAAAAAAAAAAAAAGGCAGGTCGTTAACAAATAAAATAAATTCTAATGGCCCAAGATTAGTGCCCTGAATCATAACGAAATAAGTGTAATAAGGACTAGATTCCAGTAGGCTTAGCCAAGTTGACAATCTACAAGCGTAAACGTTAGTAGAAAACGACTCAAATGTATGGGAGTGACGTCATCGCAACGCTAAGTTACGTGGTCAGAACACACGAATAGAAAATACGTAGCCATGTTGACAACTTCTTCTAATCTAATGTGTTTTTTAAATCAGGCCACTACGGTGCTGGACTCGGAGACTGGTGCCCAACTGGACGTCGCTTACTTCGACTTCAGGAAGGCATTTGATAGTGTCGATAATGACATACTTTTACGTAAGTTTGCGATGGTTGGTTTTACCCCAGCCCTCCTAGAGTTCTTTGCTAGCTACTTGGGTAACCGCAAACAAATGGTAGAATACGCAGGTTACACCTCGGACCCGTATTTCACCCTTACAGGGGTAAGTCAGGGGACGAATTTAGGACCGTTAGAATTCATAATTATGATTAATGATCTTCCAGAAGTGATTAAAAACGCTAGCTGTCTGTTATTTGCTGATGATCTCAAGCTGTTCTTGCGAATCACGGACGAGTCACACTGCGGAATGCTCCAGCGAGACATTGATCGGGTGGTAGCGTGGAGTGAAGTGAATAAATTACACTTCAATGTGACGAAGTGTAGTGTAATGTCATTCCCCATTCATTCAATGTTGTGCCCCGACGTCAGGATTATTGCATGGCCGGTCAGGTTATATCACGGGTGGAGTCAGTACGAGATCTCGGTGTTACTTTCACTGGGGATCTTTCGTTTCGTGCTCATGTAGTGCAGGTGTGCAAAAAAGCATTTAAAAATCTTGGTTTCGTCATGCGTGAAACCCGTGACTTCACTAATATGGCAGCAGTGAAAGCACTTTACAATGCGTTGGTTAGAAGCAACTTGGAAACTAGTGCTATCATCTGGAATCCATATGAGGTGAAGTATTCTCAGATGCTGGAAAAAATGCAGAATAAGCTTACCCGATACCTTTACTTGAGGCAGTTTGGGGTCTACCCTTTCTACCCACTTATGTATCCAACTCTCTTTGTTATAGGGATGGTTGGGTACTATAAGTTGGAGGTAAGGCGCAACTTAGCGCTCGCAAAATATGTTTTTATGGTTTTTCGTGGTATGCTAAATAATCCGCAAATATTGGAATCGTTGGCATTACTCGTTCCAGACAGGAGGCTACGGTTGGGGCCGAGGGAGGGGCTGTTTAGAGTTCCGGCAACGCGTACAAACTTATTAAAGTTTGCGCCTGTGATTCGTGCAATGAGAACACTAAATAGTGTGTCTCGGCATTTGGACATATTTACTTGTTCTTTGGCGGAATTCCAGAGGGTGACACTAAGTGTGTTGTCCACTGTGTAACTAATTGTACTTCTAACCCAGACCCGTTACTTGGGACTGAACTATTAATGTATGACTACTTTTGTTAGCTTGGGTCTTACCTGTTACAACAAATGTATGTGATAATCAATGAATAAATAAAAATAAATAAAAATAAAATAAACTTTATCGTATCGTTCAAAATGATAGAATGAAATCTGATCCTTTCTATAACGTTGATCGCTACATCTCATAAAAATGCTAGCCAAGTCACACTTTTGACAAGCGCAAACGAAACGTTGGTGTAGTATTTCAACGAAAGGATAGCGTATGCCGAGACCTTGGAGATAACGCTAAAAAATGGCGTCTTTATACGACCCAGCTGTCTTGAGACCGAGAAGTGTTTTGTTTATTTATCATAATTTTGGATTCTATGTGTCATTTAGCATTTAAAATCTATACGTTATAATATTATAAGTATGTATTGTGGTGCGATAAGGGTCAAACTGTTAATATTTTATCACGCTAGTAATAAAATAACTCTATGTGTTCAAAGTTTTATTGTTGACACATCGGGATAAGCAAAAAGACAAGAGAAAATATAAAAGGAAAAACATGTCAAAAGGAATACAGTCAATATCAAAAGAAGAAATTATAAAAGAGGTAGAAAAGCTAGGATACAAACTCTTTTCTTCCTAACACTCCTCCTGAATTTCATTCTTCCAGACCCATTCCTTTCGCACACCATTCATACTTTCCTCTCAACAAAGCTTTAGTCAGACTGTCAGCCACCATTCGAGTCGTCTCCACATACTCTAACCTAACATGGCCATTCTCAATGGCCTCTCTAATAAAGTGGTGGCGTACGTCAATATGCTTTGTACGTTGATGGTGCACAGGATTCTGTGCAATAGCAATTGCAGATTGACTGTCGCTGCAGATCTTGACAATCACTTCTGGTAGACCACTGATCTCCGCAATAAATCTTTTAAGAAATATTGCTTCTCTCGCAGCTTCAGATATTGCCACATATTCTGCCTCTGCAGTTGAAAGAGCTACTGTTCTCTGTTTCTTGCTCTCCCAGCACACTGCTCCTCCTTTCCATAGGAAAACTACTCCGGTGTATGACTTCCTATCATAGCATGTGGCATGGCTTGCATCTGCATAGCACTGTAAATCATTGCTATTATTCTTCTTCTTGTACTTTAGTCCAAGGCTTTTAGTACCCTTTAAATATCTGAGTACCCGTTTTGCGGCTGTCCAGTGCTCGACACTGTAGCAACTATTAAATTGACTCAGATAATTTACTGCATGTGCTATGTCTGGCCTCGTGCAAACAGACAAGTACATCAGAGAACCAATTAAATTTTGATACGGAATGCTCGGATCCGATTTATGTTCTGGTCCTGGCTTCTCCAGTCTTTGACCGGTAACTGATGGCGTTGTAGCGATCTTGCAGTCATCCATCCCGAACATCTTCAAAACTTTATTGACATACTTCTCTTGGTCAACTTTGATTTCTGTCTCATTCTGCGTTATTTGCATCCCCAAGACTAGTTCTGCCTTACCAAGATCCTTCATCTCAAATTTAGACATGAGGTCTTCTTTCACTTTGCGCAACTCCTGTGCGTCATTCCAGAAAATAAGCATGTCATCCACATATACCGCTAGAATGATGACCTTCTTGTCTTTGGATCTTGTATACACGCATGGTTCATTCTTGGATCGTTTGAAGCCAAGATGTAACAACTCATTATTTAATTTGCTGTTCCAAGCTCTAGGGGCTTGCTTTAATCCATAAAGCGATCGATTAAGAAGACACACATAATCTTCTTTTCCTTTCTCCTCAAATCCTTCCGGTTGCTTCATATAGACAGTCTCAGATAAGTCTCCGTTCAAAAACGCTGTTTTCACGTCCATCTGATCAACATTAAAGCCTTCATGAGCAGCCATCGCTAAAAGAACTCTAAGTGAACTATGTCTAACAACTGGAGAAAAGGTCTCGTCATAATCTACCCCATATCTCTGGCTAAAGCCTCTTGCAACCAGTCGAGCTTTATATCTCTTCTTATTTCCCGCCTCTTCTTTGATTCTAAAAAGCCATTTAGAATCAACGACGTTGCATTTGGCTGGTGGTTTGATAAAGGTCCAGGTCTTATTTTTCTTAATCGCATCCAGCTCCTCCTTAATCGCTGACTTCCATGCTTTACTGTCAGTTCTTGACAGTGCTTCTTGAACCGTAGTTGGATTCTGATCTAATTCAGCAGCTTGATACAAGATGTAATCCGGGAACTGCTTGGGTCTTCTATCTCTGAGTGGGTACCTCCGTCCACTTTGTTGAGATTCCTCGTCGACATTTGAAATCGATTCGCAGTCTTCGAATACATCCACATCGTCCACAATGGGCTCCGGATCTCCATGATCCTCAGGTTCAGTTGGTTGATCCTCTCTCTGACTATCGCCATCTTCACCTTGATCTACCCTAGGGTCAATGTCTGCTTCGGCTTCACCCTCTGGTGCTTGCAGAATATCAGATCCTCCGTTGTGTCCTATCACGGTTTCTTTTTCAGCTTCAGAAAGTTGGAGTATTTCTTCTGGATGTTCTTCTAAATTCGATTGCTCATGATGCTTTCGGTTTTCAAAAAACACCACGTCTCTTGCCTTAAATACTTGGCCGGTAGTGAAGTCTAAAAGACGATATGCTTTTGCGTTATCACAAAAACCTGTGTGAATCAGTTCTCTGCTTTTCGAATCCCACTTACCTCTCTTCTGTTGAGGAATGTGCATAAAAGCTTTGCATCCGAAAGTCTTCACTGTACTCAGGTCGCACTTCTTACCTGACCATTTTTCTTCTGGCGTAACATTTTTCACCGCAATCGTTGGTGATCTGTTTTTCAAGAACACTGCATGATGGACAGCCTCTGCCCAAAATCGTTTCGCCAAATTAGCATCTTGAAGCATGCTTCTTGCTTTCTCACAGATAGTTCTATTTGCGCGTTCAGCTACGCCATTCTGCTCTGGCGTATATTCCACCGTTAGTTGACGCTGAATTCCAAATTGTTTCAAATAGTTATCCATCTGTTTGTTGACGAACTCGGTGCCGTTATCGGTGCGTAAGATCTTTAGCTTCTTACCACTTTGTTTTTCGGCATACTCCTTAAACTCTACAAATTTTTCGAAAACCTCACTCTTTTGTTTCAAAAAATAAATAAAAGTTTTTCTCGTAAAATCGTCAATGAACGTCAAAAAATACCTGAATTTGCTAACGGAAGGCACCTCCATAGGTCCGCACACATCCGAGTGCACAAGCTCTAGCACTTCCTTAGCTCGGGTAGCATTCGACTTTTTAAATGGTTTCTTGGTTTGCTTCCCCATAATACATGGTATACACTCAAGTTGAGCTGAAGTGTTGGGAAAACTTACCCCTGTCGCCATCTTATCTCTTAGTAGTTTGAGATTGTTGATACCCAAATGCCCCATCCTCCGATGCCATAGCATAATTGGGTCCCCTTCTGTAGTAGCTAGTGCAGAACCCTGTGAACAGCATTTAATTTTGTATATGCCTCGTTCTTCCACACCTTTCACTACAGCCTTACCTCGAATCTCACAACCATCACTCTTAAAGATGTCGCACCCTTTTTCTGTAAATACCACCACGTGACCCTTTTTCACGATCGCATTCACACTTAATAAATTAGATGATAACTTAGGTACATAAGTAACATTGTTGATAGTCAAACCTATTGACTCACATACAACCGTTCCTTTACTTTTACCCAATACCTCATTACCGTCAGCACATGTCACCCTCAAAGGCTTTGAAGTGTCCTTCAAGTCCTTAAACCACGATTTACAATTCGTCATATGTGTTGAAGCTCCAGAGTCTATGATCCAGCACGTCGATGAACCATCTGGTTCTGGTCGTGCGCCAAACGCATAGGCTTGTAGTGCTTCCTTCCTTTGTTGTTTCGGATTATCTGGACATTCGTGTGCTTTGTGTGGTCCTTCACAAATGAAGCACTTGACCTTCACTTTCGGTTTCTTTTTGTGTGTAACCTTGCTCTTATGATTCTTAGTCAGCAATGCTGATGGCTGTCTTACACTTGAGCTAGCCGAGAAGGTGTCTTCCATCTGAAAGAGCTTCGTCTTCACATAGTCGGTAGTAAGCTCAATATTACTATTCTCTAAGGCTAATCTCATTGGATGAAAATCCAGGGTTAGTCCTTGTAACAAAAAAGCAGCCAACAGTTCATCGTCGACTTCCTTTCCAAGGTCATGCAACTCCTGTGACGTGGCCATAACTGACGTCACATATTCTCGAACCGTTGAAAATTGCTCTAGTCTCATGCTTACCAACTTTGTTAATAAGCGGCAGCGGTTGTTAAGGCCCTTGTCTTCAAACGCATTCCTCAGAGCGTCCCATGCTTCCCTAGCTGTTTTCGCTTTGCGCACATGAACTAAGCAATGGGGCCTGAGCATTAAGCAAATCTTTGCTCGAGCTCGCTGATCCCTTCTCATACCTTGTACATCCGTGGCTTCAGGTGTAACACTCGTGTACTCCCAAAGATCGTCGTGTATTAGATATAGCTCCATCAAGAATTTCCAAGTAGCATAATTACTATAACCGTCGAGTTTTTCGATTGATGGCATGCCACTACTGCTTGAAATTCCAGTTTCATTTTTCTGGGAACTCCCGTTACCATTTCCGCTGTCCGACATTTCTGCGATTTTTATAATCACTCACATGTCTGGGCCCATAACCTGTTAATATTTTATCACGCTAGTAATAAAATAACTCTATGTGTTCAAAGTTTTATTGTTGACACATCGGGAAAAACAAAAAGACAAGAGAAAATATAAAAGGAAAAACATGTCAAAAGGAATACAGTCAATATCAAAAGAAGAAATTATAAAAGAGGTAGAAAAGCTAGGATACAAACTCTTTTCTTCCTAACACAAACACAATAATTGTTTTGTTTATTTCGAAAGAAGTACCTAGTATTAGTTCAAGCCGCTTATCACGTCATTGTTTATGTTGTAAAGTTTGAAGTTCCCAATTATATTAGATTTTAACAAAGGAAGGTCACGAAATAACTAATAATGCACGGACCTTCCCATGAATTCCAATAAAGCTGCGAACTGTTCTGGGTCTGCTCGAGATCTCGATTCCATTTTATAAAAGTTATCACTTCATTTAAGTATCTTTAATCCAAATGCAGAATATCATATTATTTCTGGACACAGTATTGTTTAAAATAACATTCCGCGCTGTGATATTATAATACACCAATTATAATAATAATAATAATATTCCACAACTATCACACAACGCCATCTAGTCCCAAGCTAAGCAGAGCTTGTGTTATGGGTACTAGACAACTGATAAACATACTTATATATTTCTAAATACATACATATTATAGATAAATTACACCCAGACACAGAACAAATGATCGTGCTCATCACACAAACATTTGTCCTGGGTGGGAAACGAACCCACGACCTCCGGCATAGCAGTTAGGGTCACTAACCACTAGACCAACAGGCCAGTCGATCCGATATAAGAAGAACTTGTCCTTTATTTCACTTACTTTTTTAACATTTAAAACAATTTATTCCTTTCTTAACAATTCAAAACAAAACTTCAACCCGCGCATAATGTAAACAACTGTGTCTTTGACGTTGGTTTGACGTTAGTAGATACGCTCACCATAGACTAAAGTGTAGGTTTTGTCTACATTTACTAGAGAATGAGCGATCGACTCAGTTGTGTGAAGTTGGCTACCAACTTAGCGCTTTCTACAAAGCGCTTGCGCCGAAGCGTTCATTATTATGGAAAGAGAATAGAAACGAAGCGGTTGTAACTTGTCTAGGCCCTCAGTCCCGCATACTCGACGTACTGTCGGCGATCGCCAAGGTAGCTAGCAAAAAACTTAAGTAATTGGTGTGAATCCCATCGCAGAGAGTTTGCATAAAAGCACATCATTATCCACGGTATCAAACACTTTCCAGAAGTCAAAATATGCCACATCCACCTGTCCCCCCACGTCAATAACAGGCGACAAGTGGTTAACAAATGACAGTAAGTTGCCTCCCGTACTGTGACTCGGTCGAAAGCCATGTTGATTAAATTTTAACATAGTATCCACGTGATATGACAAATGATGGCGGCGCATGGGGGTGATCCAACTTAGCTAATAAAATCTTACGCGATGCTCCAGCGTCATTGCTGATGTTGAATCTTGCTCTGCAAATACTTGCATTAGTGCATCTCCAAGCATTCGTCTTCTTATTACTCTGGTGGCAATAAAAAGTATAGCCGTTGACAATAGCCAGTTCCTTTCCATCTTGCTTTTTTACAAATTGTAGCACTGGAAATAAAGTAGGAATGTTATGAAATTCTAGAATGTACTTATAGGTAGATAATATAGTTACCTACCAGCTAAGTTGTGTGGTTTCAATCAGAAGCGTTAGCTAATAAAACTTATCTATTGCAGATTCGTTACATAAAGCTATCGTAGTGTGACTGTGTCTTGCCGTATTTTGGCTATTGTATAAACGTGTCGGAATATAGAAAAACTAATATTCGATTTTTGAATTTGAGAGAAAAAAAGTAGATTGAACCAAGTATAATTCGGAGGTTTTATAGAGAGCAAGAAACGGGGAAATAAAAACAAACATTATTAATATATTCAGGTTTATTGACTTAGCACTAGGCATAAATAGAAATCTACGCAAAATAGAGAACAGGGAAAACGGGTTTCTACCGACCCTTCATACGTTGGTACCTACATAGGTACTTTAGACCTAGAATGACATTAAGATCATGGATCCCTATCCATTTGCATAAAATTGTAAAACCTAATATAACTTGGCATACTTGTTTCTGCTAATGATATTTTCCCATAACATTATTTGAGCATAATCAGCTTACGAATATTTTTTTAGGCATAATATCTCTAATCATAATAGTGATTAAGCATAACATTCTAAAGCATAAATTTATTTACGCATAATGAAACGCATTGATATTCAAACATATTTTCTATAGGCATAACAAAGAAGCATAATAATTAACTCCTAAAATGTTAGACAAAGAGAAATCTTAGGAAAAGAGCAATTGGAAGGAATTGGGGGAGGCCTTTGCCCTGCAGTGGGACAGTACAGGCTATTAAAAAAAAAAAAAAAAATGTTAGACACGCTATACGTCTTAGCTTTCTGCTATTAGCCCTTTTGCACAGCCATATTTATAGAGCAAGCAAGTAGAAATAATTATAATTATACCGAATAATTGTCGACCGTCTGGGGTTAGCGGTTTCGTCGGCAGGTAGACGGAGACCCGCTATGCGGGACTCTTATTTCTGACTTTCCCTTTAGCTCACAACGCTGAGCCGGCTCAACGTTCACTTCAAAAAATATTGCTCAAAAATTTGTAACTTTTTATGCCAACATAAACTGTATGTCAAAAAATGTATGGCCGAATATTATTCTGGCAAAAAAACATGGCAAAATCGTTATGGCAAAGTATATTAGGAAAAAGAACATTATGCAAAGAGAAGGGATCCCTAAGATCACATGGCGTGGTATAGATCCTACAGCAAAGCCTGCATGCTATTAAATTTTAACATAGTATCCACGTGATATGACAAATGATGGCGGTGCATGGGGGTGATCCACCTTAGCTGATAAGATCTTACGCGATGCTCCAGCGTCATTGCTGATGATGAGTCTAGATCTGCAAATACTTGCATTAGTGCATCTCCAAACAATCGTCTTTTTATTACTCTGGTGGCAATAGAAAGTATAGCCGTTGACAACAGCCAGTTCCTTTCCATCTTGCTTTTTTACCCATTGCAGCACTGGAAATAAAGTAGAAATGTTATTATATTCTGGAATTTATAATATAATAATAATAATAATAATATTTCTTTATTTATAAAAACAGATTGTAGCAGTTTATAACAAATTTCACATGGTGGGTAGATAATATAAAATCTCGGACAATTGGGGTAGATAATTTATGTAGTTAGGTACCAGCTTAGTTGTGTGGGCGCAATCAGAAGGCCCTAGGTCTAATAAAACTTGTCTATTCCAGACTGGTTATCGTAGTTTGTCTGTGTCTTGCCGTATCCAAATACGGCAAGACACAGGCTATTGTATAAACGAGTCAGAATATAGAAAAACTAATATTGGATTTTTGTATTTTCGAACAATTTTCTGTACACAGGTTTGGGCAGTATTTGAATTACTTGTAATTAAAATACGTAATTGAAATATGTTGTATATTGTAACGAACGTAGAGGGTAATTGTGAACCGCCAGTCTCGCATTAAACGCTAATAAGGAAGCACGTCTTTTATTCTCTATTGGCGACGAGGATAATCGGAATTTAATATCAGTAATACGAATTTAATATCTAAAATGTCCATCGGGAAGATTCGTGAATTTAGTTTGCAAACCGGGAACTGGTTGGCGTACATTGAAAGGATTGAAATGTATTTTTTGGCAAACAAAATTAGCGACGATGTGAAATTACCTACACTTATTTCACTAATGGGCGAAGAAACTTACGAACTGCTATCTAGCTTGGCGAGCCCGTTAAAACCATCTGTATTAACATATTCACAAGCCGTAAGTTTACTCCAAGAGCATTTACAACCAAAACCCGCCGAGATGGCAGAAAGATATAGATTTCGACAGCGGAGACAGTTAGCAGGCGAATCCATTGCAGCTTACGTGGCGGAATTAAAAAAACTATCAAGATATTCCAACTTTCAAGCGGTTTTAGAAGATAACTTGAAGGACCAATTCGTGTGTGGTTTACAAAGTGAATTTATACGGCAACGGTTGTTTGCAGAGGAAAATTTGAACTATTCAAAAGCAGTAACTTTGGCCACTACCCTCGAAGCGGCAGAACGAGATGCAGGCGCCGTAGAACGTAAGAGCAGCGATGTAAATAACACTGCGGAATTAACGGAAAACGTAAATAAGCTACAAGTGACGTCGTGTACAGCGTGCGGGGGCACTAAGCATAACAAGCGGGATTGTCGATACATTAACTACGAATGTAGTTTGTGTCACAGAGTTGGCCACCTAAGGAGAATGTGTCCCCAACGGTCAGATAGTGCTTCAGAAAAAGCGAGACGGACAACAAAGATCGCGGAAAAAGGCGGCGATGATAATCAAACACGCGGAGGTAGCGGACAACGATCGGGGCGCGCGGGGCGCAGCGGTCGCAGCTACCGCGGCAGCGCGGGCGGAAGCGCTGCAGGCTCGCGCGCGAGCGGACAGCAGCGGCCCGGTACATATTGGGTGCAGGAATCCATGGATGAGCCCCCATCAGCGCAAACAACAGAGGATTCTGAGTCAGGTGGAGATGACGTCAGTGAAAGTGATTTCGAGGAACCAATGTATCAGATGTCTTTGACAAAGTACAAGGCGGTGCGTATTACACTATTAGTAAATAATTGTTTATTAGATATGGAAGTAGATACCGGTGCTCCTTTGTCTTGTATTAGTAAGAGTACCTATGATAAATATTTTAGTAATCTAGAGATAAAACGATGTAGTATAAAATTTAGTTTTTATGACGGTTCCATTGTTAAGCCACTTGGTTATGTAAAAACAGAAGTGCAATATAAAAACAGAATTAAAACATTAGATTTATATATCTTTGATAATGGAACTACGAGCTTATTGGGACGCCAATGGCTGGCCGAATTGAGGGTAGACATACCAAAGATCAGCGTAAATTGTATCACTAGTGAGAAGTGTAATAAAAATGAACTGATTAATCCTATTGTTTCTAGGTATAAATCATTATTTGATGGCACGTTGGGTCGGTACACCGGGGGCACAGTAAGCCTCTGTGTGCGACCGGGAGCTCAGCCGGTGTTCTGTCGAGCCCGGCCGTTACCGTACGCGTTGCGTGACAGAGTCGACGCGGAGCTGGACGCGATGCTGCGCGCGGGCGTCATCGAGCCGGTTGACCGCTCCGACTGGGCCACTCCTTTAGTGATAGCACGTAAGGCGGACGGTGGCATAAGGATATGTGCCGACTATAAGGTAACACTTAATCGTGCCTTAATTGTCGATAGGTACCCGGTTCCAAAGATTGACGATTTATTTAGCGACCTTAGCGGTAATGTTTGGTTCACAAAGTTAGACTTATCTCAAGCCTATAATCAATTAGAACTTGATGAGCGCTCTAGAGAGTACACGGTCATTAATACGCATCGTGGATTATTCAAATATAAACGCCTGGTATATGGGTTAGCCTCGAGTCCCGGTATTTTTCAGAAATTTATGATAGAACTCTTCAAAAATCTACCAAATGTAGTAATATTTTACGATGATATTTTAATAAAGAATAAAGATTTAAATAGCCATGTGGAAACAATCAATAAAGTGTTTAAAATCTTAGAGATCAATGGGTTAAAAATTAGGCAGGATAAGTGTGATTTTTTAACGAACGAAGTTAAATACTTAGGATATATTGTCAGTAAAGACGGAGTAAAAGTTAATATGGATAAAATAAAACCAATTATTACCATGCCTCATCCTAAAAACACCACAGAATTAAAATCATTTTTAGGGATGGTGAATTTTTATGGAAAGTTTATAAAGAATTTGAGTTCATGTTTAGGTCAACTTTACGTTTTACTTAAAAAGGGTACACATTTCAAGTGGACAAGGGAACATAGCATAGCGTTTAATCAAGTGAAAAAGTTATTGTGCAGCACGGAAGTGCTCGCACATTGATATGTCGTTAGAAACAATAGTTACTTGTGATGCCAGCGCACACGGGCTAGGAGCCGTGCTGGCGCAACGTACCACGGACAAAGGTGAACAAGTGGTGGCGTACGCATCGCGAGCACTTACCAGTGCTGAAAAACATTACAGTCAGATCCATAAAGAGGCTTTGGGTATTATTTTTGCTGTTGATAAATTTCACCAATATCTGTATGAAGGAAATTTACACTTCGTACCGATCATAAGCCGTTAGTTAGTATTTTTGGCCCTAATACGGGCATCCCTAATACAGCGGCCAGTAGATTACAGCGATGGGCCATAAAATTAGCAGCATACGATTTTGACATTGAGTACGTTAAAACAGATCAAAATACTGCGGATGCACTATCCCGTCTAATAAAAACGCATAAAGATTCAACTGTGAATGAAGAGTTACCTGAACAAACCTACTTGCATTTTGCCGCGGAGGCACTTCTATTAGATTATAATATTTTAAAAAAAGAGACATCTTCAGACCCTATACTTAGTCGAGTAATTAGTTACATACGTGATGGTTGGCCGCAAGAAGTAGAAATCAATGAGCTTAAACCGTATTTAAATCGAAAAAACGAGTTATATACCGAACTAGGATGTATCATGTGGGGCCATAGGATAGTAATACCGTTAGCTTGTAGGAACAGAGTACTCAAAGAATTACATGATCCCCACATGGGAATAGTAAAGACAAAAGCGATAGCAAGAAGTTACGTGTGGTGGCCCGGGATTGACGAGGACGTGACGGCGTTGTGTCAGACGTGCACCGTCTGTGCTGCGATAGCGGACGCGCCACACCGCCACACGCCCATGTCGTGGCCGTGGCCTAATCGACCTTGGTCAAGGTTACACATTGACTTCTTAGGGCCGATTTCAGGATCAACTTATTTTATTATCGTTGACGCTTGTTCTAAATGGATAGAGGCAGTTAATATGAAACGCACCACAGCACAAGCGGTTATAGCAACACTACGAGATATTTGGGCAAAGTTCGGTCTACCAAGGCAAGTAGTGAGCGACAATGGACCTCCATTTACTAGCACAGAATTTAAAACCTTTTTATCAAATAACGGTATCGAACAAATTTTCACTGCACCGTACCATCCTGCTTCAAACGGGGCAGCAGAGAATGCAGTGAAAATATGCAAGCGGGTAATTAAGAAAGCGATTAAACAGAAATTAGATCCGGATACAGCATTATGTAGATATCTTTTAACCTATAGAAATACGGAACATTACACACTAGGGGATAGTCCGGCAAAAATTCTACAAGGGCGGAATTTACGCACGAGATTGGACATATTGAAACCTGATCGAGAGGCGCGCACGCTGGCGCGACAAACTCACAGCGAACGTCTGGCAGGTGGGGCACACAGACAAGTAGTACCGGGAGATAAGGTGTGGTGTAGGAACTATCGTGGGGCAGACAAGTGGGTTGCAGGGCAGGTCGTGGATAAATTAGGTAGTACGGACTACGCTGTTAAAACTGACTTTGGAACCGAGGCACATCGACATGTCGATCAGTTACGGCGGCGATTGGGGTTGCACGACAGGGTGCATCCACCACCTAGTAATACTAATAGGAAATCACGAAGTTCACTGGCGTTCCCTGTTGTAAATGAGGAGTGGTCGGACGGTGCGGTCAAGGCGACCGTGATGCCTGGAACGGCAAATATCTCCGACTTAAGTACACCGGGCACGACAGAGAACCAGCCTGGTCTGACACAGTCACCCAACGTGCCAAGTAGTATTGTTACGCAATCCCCAATCACTGTACCCGTGGAACGTAGATTTGCACTAAGAAATCGTAAACCTCCCCAACGATTTGGTATGGAAGAAATAGATTTCGACAGCGGAGAAAAAACAAATACGTATTTGGTATTTGTATTTCAATTACTTCCTTAAAATGTATTTTGTAATTCGTATTTCAAATACCTGATGACGAAGTATTTTGTAATTAGTATTTAAATACTTGCCGCTTCAAAATACATTTTAACGTTAAAATACATTTAACCTTCATTTAGAATTTTTTGAACTAAAACGGTTAAAATAAAAACTTTTAAGTTGGTTATTTTGTTTTTAATTCATTTTTACCACCAATTTCCGAAAGAAAGTTATTTTACACTACTTTTTTCTGATGGTTTTTGAAGGCGGTTATTTATTTTTTGAAAAGTTTTTGTAATTATGTAATTTGTATTTTGAATTTCAATTCAAAATAGCTAAAATACTGTATTTTGTATTACTAGCTTTTGCCAGCGGTTTCGCCCGCGACGATTTTCTATATAAACTTTCATCCCCTATTTAACTCCCTTAGTGGTTGAATTTCGAAAAATCCTTCCTTATTCCTTGTCTACATTATAAAAGGAACCTCTGTGCAAAACTTCAGCTTTCTAGGTCCAAGGGTTTGGGCTGGGCGTTGATGAGTCAGTCAGTCAGTCAGGACTTCTCTTTTTATTAAATAGATTTTGTATTTTAATTACTTGCGATACTGTATTTTGTAATTTGTATTTCAATTAAAGCAAAGCACGTATTTTGCCCAGCCCTTTGTACATAGCTGTAAATTGCTATCTAGAAATAAAAAATAGATTGAACAAGACGGTGAAGGAAAACATTGTGAGGAAACCGGCATGTCTTAGAACCAACAAATTCGATGACATTTGACATCTACCAACCCCCAATTGGCCCGCGTGGTGGATTATAGCCCTTCTCTCTCCTAGAGAGGAGGCCTGAGTCCCTGCAATGGGAAAATTATATACTGACGAATCATCATCAGCCTATAATGTTCCCACCGTGTGTAGCACGTTTATTACCATCAGATAATAAACACGATAGGAAGAAAAACGTGTAAAACGTGCTACGATAACAAGGTTGACTATTATTATTAGTCCAGTCATTTGGTGGTTGAAAATTAAGGTAAATTTTGGCACCTACTACAACTACAGAAAAATTTCGTGCCTAATGGTAAACTATGACTGAACCTACCTCATATTTTCTTGTCACCTTATACTGTACCCATATTTGCAAATTAAAAACTTACTTACTTTAAAGCCCATCCGCATCAGGTACTACGATACTTATTAAAAAATCTATTATGTATTTTCAAGCATTTAATTAATATAATTAAATGATAGTGTTCATACTTATTACTAACTATTTATTCACCATTGACAGTGATCAAAGATCATATTTAAATCTGCTCAATTTAAGTTGATGTATGTAAGTGTAAATCGCCATCGAATCGATCTTTTGCGGATACTTATTTGATTGTATCAATAGGTATTGGTACCTATTGATACAATCAAGCATAATATATCGGCACGGAAAGCATTTAATCATCACCAATGATGACTAAGGGAAATCTTGAAATCATCATTGGTGATGCATAATGCAAGCATAAAATTTATTCGATTAGCGATTCCTTAAGTCTGTGTTCTGTGTACAAGTTTATCGTACAAAAAAAAAAAACAAGGTACGAAAAAAGCAACACAAATTTAAATTTTAGTGGTTATGTTCATTCCTGGTTATGATCACAATTCCATTGAATGTTATTAAGACGCATTTACATCCATAATCTTTTCTACCACATCTCCATCGCATTTTGCCCATGATATCGCCAGGTGTAGCCTGATGATATTGATATCCACCAAAGTGCAGCCGGGAATTGCCACTCTTCGTCGTCGTAAAAGTTGCCTCTGTAAATAAACCCTTTATGAAGTTATAATCGCCTAGTACAACCTGTACATGTTATGGTTTAAAACAGAAAACAAAAATCCGCCGTCTCACTTCACAAAAATATTCAAAAAAAAGTGACGGCATGCGAGATAAACCAAGCGTAAGTTAAACCAGGTTTACCAATTTTTGTTAGTATGGCGGTAAGCGCATGTTTACGTACAGGGCGGGGCGTTGCGCGACGCACGCGGCGCGCGCGGCGCGGCCCGCACTAAATTCAAACGTATGGCGTGTATTAGTGCGTTTACGGAGAAGCGATTTTTTATACGCGTTTGCTTGAATTGGAGGCGGAGCCCGCGGCGGCGCACGCGGCGGGCGGCGTGGCGAATCTCGATGAATGATGAATGATTCTCGCGATGATTCATGGAAATGATTCCGGCATAACCTGCTATGCGGTGTCACTACAATTTTTTTGCAACGTATAGACTTTTCCCACTTCTTTTTAACGTTGTATCTTTAGGAAATAAATGTACACAGAGGTTAGTACAGTTATGCTTGCAGAGAGACATATTACGAAGTGTAAATATACTGAATAATAGGTTATAAAATGTATTGAACTGACAGCTTTCAATGACCATTCCGACGATGCGCCACCTATCGTGATAAAATGGCATTGTGGATCCCCATTATTAAAACTTCGAATTGATAATATTGTACCGTTTTGAAAACAGAAGAATGAGATTTAAAAATACCGCATAATTAAATGATTTATTTAATGGTTGTGCCAAGAGCATTCGCTAATGAGGACACCATCAAGTGTGTACATGGTTGCTTTACATCCGTAATTCCGTCTAGTACAACACCAGCGTTGTTTAGATCCTTTATTCCTCGACGAGCCATTGAACCGATAAGAACCTCTGATAATAACCGGATTGCCGGATCTTGTAGTACCGAAAATTATTTCTGCAAATAAAAAGATTGCAATTATCTTTCTATATTGTAAACAAATATAAAATGCTAAAATTCTCTTTATCCATTAAAATATATTAGGTTATAAAATATAAACAAACAAAGTTAAAATGTTGTGGTTTATTAAATGTATAATAATATGTACATATTGTACATGTCTACCTACATATTTGTCAACATTTTCAAATATAGATAGAACTTAAATTTCTCTGGACTTATTCTTAATAATTATATTAAGCTTATATTTTTACAAACAATATGCTTAAGAATACTAAACACACCAAAACAAAGAATATAATTAAAAAATACAGCTATTCATACACAAAATAAGTTTTAATTGCTGTCAGCTCATAATTGCTGCCATAAATTGTTTCTGATAATAAACAAGGTTGCTCAGAATCAAAAATATTACAGACAGTTTTAAATGAAACTACTTAGTATTACTAAGTCTAAATAAGTCCAACAACGTCTCGTCAATTCACAAACAAAGAGTCTAAATGAAAGTCAGGAATTCAAGCTTGAGGTACCAAAGGCAGACTACAAGGTGGACCATAGTTTGAGAACGATTCATTCAATGGTTGTGCTCACTATTCTGGCTAATAATGACATTATCATACGTGAAGATGATGGCTTTACAACCATGCTGCTTTTTAATACAGGCCCAGCGTAATTTGGACCCTTTATAGCCTGTTGTTCTGTTGTATCGAAAACGGCCTAAGATGAGGACAGGATTGCCAGCTTTCGTTGTGCTAAAAACAGGCTCTGTAATAGCAAGATCAGTTTAAAGAGTATGCTACAAGTTAGACCAATTATTTTAAATTTTAAATTAATTGTTGACTACGTTAGAGGAGTACGTTATTTTTTTTGTGTTCAGTACACACCTACACAACGCAAATACTGCATGACATGTAGAAAAAAAACAAATTTAATACTCGAGCACATAATAATATGTATTTTTAAATTTACATAAATTGTAAGTATTTATTTCCTAATGTAATAAAAGAAGTACTGTTTTGTTTAAAGACACTATCAAATTTTAATCTTCATGAACAAAAAAACGTCGTCTACAAATGAATCAATCACAAACAGTGGTTCATGGATCTTTTGCCAGTCGTCAGAATGGCTTGGGACTTGTGATGACGTCGGCGACGATGAAGTCAATTCGATTGGTATGTTTTTTTTTTTTTCTATGTGTGTACACCGATTACGCTGCGATTTATGATCCAATTTACGTGATTCTTTTTTAGTTTGATGCGGAATAGTTGCCATTTGGTCCCATAAAAATTTAGTATAGTTTGGCCCAGTACTTTTCATTTTATGAAGATTTTTTATTTAAACGTTTGTGAAATTGTGTTAAAAACAAGATGGTGGTGATATTTCATATTATTGCCACATGCCAAAAGATTCATGTACACCTATGCCAACTAAGGGCTTTATCACACTAGCGAGTGGAAAGCGGGACGAGTGCGCGGCGAACACATACCGCGTGTGCGCACTGCACAGCGGAATCCATTCTGGCACTGAAGAAACGGGGATCGTACACCGCGAACTCGCTGCCCACCCGCGGCGTGTTTGCCGCGCAAACGTTGCGAGCTCGCTGCGCACTCGTCCGCTTTCCACTCACTCGCAACTCGCTAGTGTGATAAAGCCCTAATGGTTGTGCTCAGTTCTATGGGTAATAATAACATTGTCGAAAGTGAATATTGCCGACCGGCAACCTGTCGGGTACCTGGTACAGTACCAGCGCACTTTCGGCCCGTTGCAACCACTGGCCTTGTTGTACCGATAGCTACCCAGCTTGATCACAGGATTCCCTTGTCTTGTGGTGCTGAAAACTAGCTCTGAAATATAAAATATCTATTTAGTTTAGTACATTTTGGAGTTAGTTGTTACCAGGAGCTACGATGATCATATATTTTGCCAGAATGACAATGGGTTGTTGCAGGAAAATCACCTATTTTAATGATTTTGGTTTTAAATATCATATTCTCCATAAATAAAAATGACTAATTACCAAGCACATGAAGGAGATGGAAACGATTGAATAGGTACATTCTTGGGCCCAGATGTAACGAGATGAAAATGGTATAAGTCGGTTAAAAACGAAATCAAACAAACAAGTGTCACCGACTTCAGAAGCTGAGTTTTCTTCTGAAGTTTATTTTTCACATTTTGGTATTTTTGAAGTCGGTTGTTTTTTTTATCAAATATTTCTGTTCTTTGACTTATCTGGTACACACGGCTACACATCAAGCTATACATTTCCAGTATAAGCTGGTCTCGCATGGTATACGATTTCCGTACGGTGCGAGATCAGCGTAAACTGGAAATGTATAGCTTGATGTGTAGCCGTGTGTACCTACCAGACAAGTCACCTTTCTTTATAAAGCTTGTAGCATAAATATAAGGTCCCATTAAAATAGGTGGACAAATTTAAACACAGCGTTCAGTACGTCTAACCAAAGATATCTAAACAAAAAAAAAACACTGACTAAAGTGATTTTTTTTTACATAAAATGTTGGGTAACTAACACTTTTAGTGTATTTTCGCTAGCTGTTTTATTTTCTTGTAAGTTTGTAATGCGTTTTTCTTATTTTCTTTTTTTACCATCGTCCTTATATTGGTGGTCTGAATGATTTCTGAAATTTTGTC
Organism: Diarsia mendica; assembly: GCA_949316265.1. Classification (NCBI taxonomy): domain Eukaryota; kingdom Metazoa; phylum Arthropoda; class Insecta; order Lepidoptera; family Noctuidae; genus Diarsia; species Diarsia mendica. The sequence goes on along the minus strand of OX438893.1, from coordinate 19,955,431 downwards.
CACCTATTTAAATGGGACCTTATATAAAACCTATCAAAAAGCTATACAAGACACACGACTAGGTGTAGCGAGGGTAGAAAGAGAGACAATTTCGTTTAAAACTACTCAAAGTTTCTACGTCTGTTACCAGAATTGACATGTAACATTACGCCTCGTGGTAGCGTCACTCATCAGTTCAATACACGTTTTATTTTATACTTCCATCGCAGATAGAATGACACTGTATTTAGCTATTTAGCCCTAAGATAAAAAAAAATATATATCTTGATTGCAATGAGCCGTACAACAACTTACAAGAACTTACTGCATATGGCAAATATGCAGTAAGTTGTTGTACGGCTTTTTTTCTGATTTAGACTGACATAAGTACAATGATCATTAAATTCTAGTAAAAATACCATTACGAATTACATAACTAGGGGATGGATGACAATGTTCCAGATTACAAGATTTAATGACTCTTCTGTCTCTTGTGATGACGAAACGACTTTTGCAGTTTCTTGATATGCACCTAAACCACATATTTGCCTTACTTTGACCGTTGGGATAAAATGCGTATTCTTGTAGCATAGCTATTTCTTTACCATTCTGCTTTTGACACCATTTTATTGCTGAAAAATAAACGATTTTGATTATGAGTATTTGTTAAAATATTCTGACTTCAAATTTTGTTTTTTTTCATTTTTTGTTGTTTTTGAAGTCGGTTGTGTTTTTTTGGTCAAATGGCAAATATTCCGCATCAAACAAAAAAGAATTACGTAAATCGAATCATAAATCTCAGCGTAATCGGTGTAGGTATATATGTTATGGACCAAGTGATAAATTGGGCAGTATACATAATGCCCGGTCATTATGAAAAATGCCCAATATGAAAGTGCAATTTGATAATAATTATTCAAATAATCAAATTGACTGGGCATTATACATATTGCCCATCACCTTTTGGGCAGAGTAATACAAACACATTTAATTACTATTTTTTTATTGTTATTGTCATTTAACTTATAATAAACTAAATATTAAACAACTTAAATAATCGGTTTGTAGGGTACCGAACACGTAACTAGGAAAACTTGGATGCAAGAGCGAGCGAAGCGAGCTCGGGACTTGGGGCACCCCGACACGGACAGGTTAGGTTAGAAGGGGATGGCGGGGTCGATTGAGCGAGCGAAGCGAGCGAATAGACCCCGCCATCCCCTTCGTGGTTATTTTTTTTTAAAACCACAAAAACAATAGCGCTTGAAGTCCGCCGCACGAGCCGCACGCTGAATGGCGGTCTCTGATTGGTCAAAGCGTGTCACGCCACGCGTACTTCCCTCCCCGCCCTCGCACCGCGTCAAATATAGCTTTATTATCAAATTGCCCAATTGTCATGTAGCAATATAATAATGACCGTGCAATGTGATAAATAATGACGTTAAGATAGTAATTAATCACTTAGCCCGATAAAGCTAGACATTATTCATAATGCTCGTGCATTATTAATAATGCCCGCATTAATCACCTGGTCCATAACATATACATACATTAACAAAATACACAACACAATACAACCCCGTCCTTTTTGGAAAGTCGGTTAATTAAATAGGTACTCGTAACCAAAGAAGGGTTATCATAACTGAACAAGCGATGTGAATGTCATAATTCATAAACGATTTCAAGGTGGGAGGCCTCGGCGAGGATCTCTTGCGTCTGGCCTTGGTTCAAGCCATGGTCCGGGGGGAGAGGGAATGGGACGCCGTCACCTCCTTGTGCAAAGCAGTGATGCTAGTGAAGGAGGTGGCGGAACGTGAGAGAGAGAGAACCTCTCGTCCCAGCCGCCCCGGGAGACGCTCCGGGCGTCGGGGGCAGTGGCGTGCGCTCTATTAAGGCTCTTAGGCTTAGCCTACCTTACCAACTGAGCATTTCTTATAACTAAATAACCATGTAATAAAATAACAACATGTACAAAATAATAATAAAAAAGTTCAAACTCCTGTTAAAATACTTAGAGCAATTTTTCGCGTACGAATCTTATATAAACAGGCTTGCTTAGGCTAGCATCCGAGTAGCCTAAAACCCATTCATAATTTTACGCACACAGCGCCACATCAGTGAATGATCGGTGCATATTTTCGTGTATATGAACCGCACACATGCATGTCAACTCCTGCGGGTGGAGCTGGCCTGTGATTGGCTGCAACAACACAAGGCTACGTACGATTGGGTGCGTCATGCGGCCATCTTTAGCCCGCGAACTCCGGCGCGAAGTTCAAATTTGTTTTTTTTTTTTTTACGTTTTTTGCAATTTGCAGGCCAGTGCTAGCTTGAATACTGACTACATACGACTTACAGCCGCGAATCATATTTTATTAATCAAAATACAACCTAGCACTGGCCTGCAAATTGCAAAAATGTAAGGAAATTAAGAAATTTGAATTTCGCGCGTTTGCGGTCTTCGCTCTTCCGTCCACAGATAGAGTGCAGCACTGACAACACATTTCATTGATTGATTTCGTACCTATAATCCTGCAAAATTTTGTTGACCGCTGTTGTGAACAAACTCGATATGAAAATGATGCAATTTTATTTGGTAGTATTTTTCTATCGGCAAATTAGAAATTATATTTTACTTGAAGCCATTTTTGTTTCATTGTTGTGACAAGCAATTTACTTAAAGCGCGATTTGTTTTGAAACCGAAAACGTACAGATATTGTCAGTTAATAGATACCGTTATTAACAGTAGTGTAAATATTAGCTTTGTTGTGTATTATTTGTTTATTCCCCTAACAAATAATAACAATGGTATACCTACTTACTTGTAAAGTTTGTGCTGTTATTGTGTGTTTGCTAGATGTTAAAGGTGATAAGTTTTCTCAATTATCGTATAAGTAATGATAAGGTGCAAGTTGTAGGTAGGTATCTAAAGGTAGATGTGTGAAGGCCGCTTCGGATATTATCTTGCAAGTGACGTGTTTTGTACTTTTGTAACTATCACCCACTCACTTGGATGAGTTTTTGAGGTGGCCGAATCTTTCTTCTGTTTGCATCGTTAGAAAATCATGAGTTGAACCTTGAATAATGTGGTGAGTTTTTGAATTGTATTTAGGTATAACTTTTACAGGCTTATTTTCAAATGTTATAAGTAGGTAAGTAAATGTGACAATTTTTTTTTTGCTCTCAATATTTCGTGGCCTACCCACCGTGGCGGACCACTGCACGCCACTGGTCGGGGGCCACGTGATGGCTACCGGCCGCCGTAGGCGCGGACCTGTGGACGGTGAATAATGGGCTAGCTGACCATTAGAGAAGAAGAAGTCAGGCCGTGTCGACGGCGCGTTCGTGTTCCACGCAAGGGCCGACACCTGTCGGGGCTGCGGGTTGTTCGAAAGAGATACCGCGGCATCGGACACAACGAGCTAAGAAGGAACATGGGTGGTTTTTAGTCACTAGAAGTCTGACATTCCCTACAGCTCCGCCTAAAGTGGGAGGAGTCAGCTGATGATTTCCCACCTTCCAAAGAATAAAAAATTATAATAATTATAGTATGTTTATGATAAGTCGCTTAATGGTGACTAATTTAAAAAAATATAATGTTGTTGCGTTGTGCGTTGTATGTTGTTGTGATCATCACAACAACATACAACGCACAACGCAACAACATTATATTTTGTGATGTGTGTTGTGTTGTGATGTGTGGTGTGTTATGTTGTGTTTGTTTTAAAATCCGGGAAGTACTTATAAAGTTGCTTATGTTTTAGGGTTTTATAGTCACATAATAATACTTCAATACCATGTTTAAAATGGTACTAATAGTAACCTAAGAAAGAAGAAGAATAAAATAAAAGAAAAACGAATGACATTCAAATTTATTCAGCTATATTTTAGAATGAGTTATTTATTTGTGGGTCTCTTAACCAATTCCTTGTTTAAGGGTTTTGTTGCACTGTTACATCCAAATAATGCAGTCAGTTATGTAATGTATACTACTCATTAAGTACCTTTTTTTTTTTTTTTGTTGGGTGGAAAATCATCGAATAACCCCCCCCCCCCCCCCCCGCTCTTGGGCAGAGCGAAAGGGAGTGTCAGACTTCTACTGACTAAAAACCAAACCCATGTTCCTTCTTCACCCTTGTGTCGAAGCCGCGTTATCCTTTCGACAAGCCACAGCCCCGACGGGCTCATTAAGTACCTAAGAGACAGTAAATGAAAGTAGACATATCTTTCTGTAATCCAGAACTTAGTCACTTCCACGGAGTCGTCAACAGCAGCACGGAGGTCACTGACTGCATTATTTTGGGACACAATATAGAAGGTGGAAGCAGTTCTTGACTTCAATGTTTGTGTTCATAATTTTGGCTAATGATCTCATTGTGATACGTAAAGATGTTCGCTTTACAATCACTCCTCTTTTTAACACAGGTCCAGCGCCTTTTGGGCCCTCTATACTTCGTGGTCAGGTTGTATCGGAAAGAGCCTATGATGAGAACGGGGTTGCCAGATTTCGTAGTGCTATATATGGGCTCTGAAAAAAATTATTTTTGTATAATTTTGAGTACATACTGAACGAATATTAATTTTTCAAATGAATGAATACTAGAGCGTTACGACGATACCAGTAAAAGAAGTCATAAAAAAAAAAAAAGTATAATAAAATAGAAGTACCTAGCTAGTTTTCGTCAAAGGCTAAACAGTATAAAACAGGCAATCAAACAAAAGGAACAACCATAATATAAAAAACTTAACAAGTGCTTAACAATAATTATAATATCATACGCAAAACATTAAATTGCACAAAAAAACCACGAGTGAAAGCAGCCCCTACAAGTTTGTGAAACGTTACCCGACCTGCATCATTAATAAGTAGTTGGCTATTATTATCGTTTTTGGACGTGTCTTGTAGGTGAATAGGTCAAATGCTGAATGTCTGTTGAACAATTCTACCAAAAAGCTCTACAAGACACGCTACTAGGCGTGGAGGGAGATATTTAGACAAGAGAAAACTGCATTTAAAGTTTCTCAAAGTTTCTAAAACTTTCACCAGAATTGAAATATACATATTACGCCTTGTGGTAGCGTCAGTCGCTGATAAAAACGATACCATACAGCTAGTCCCTGGGATACAAAATTATACTGATCACGTTAGCCGCATTGTATAACATTGGACCTTACTGCGTATTTGCCCTTTACATTGACTTAGGTACCTACAATGATCGTTAAATTTTAATAAAAACACCATTACGAATAATATAACTGGGGGGTGGATGACCATGTTCCAGGTTTGAAGATTTAATGACTTTTCTGTCTTTTGTGATGACGAATCGTGCTTTGCAGTTTTTTGTTCGCGAGCACCTAAACATATCATTTGCTAAACTTTGACCGACGAGGTAGAATGTGTATCCTTGTATGATGGCTATTTCTTTTCCATTCTGCTTTCGATACCATTTTATAGCTGGAAATCAAACAATTAGGTTATAAGTAAAACAATAAAATAGGTACCTACTACGCGGTCACGCATTGACATTGACTTGACGCATCTCTGTGTCTAGTGTCAAGCGTCTCAAGCGTCAAGTTAATGTGACCGAGATATTATATACATAATATTTTAAAACGGAAGAAAATAAATAAACGGAATAGTGGGTTATTGACTTCTATTTATTTGAGACTACTTGAAAAATACATTACAAGAAGCAGCAGATTAAGGATTTTTGGAAATCTATTTTATTCCGCGCCGCGCACTCCCTCGAATATTCTATACTAGCTTTTGCCCGCGACTTCGTTCGCGTGGAATAGTGACTTCCGGCAGATTTTTGGTTATGTCCTTTCTCAAGTTCCAAACTATGTCTGTACCAAATTTCATCAAAATCCGTTCAGCCGTTTAGGCGTGAAAGAGTAACAGACAGACAGACAGACAGTTACTTTCGCATTTATAATATTAGTATGGATACCGACTGCGCCAATTACGAAGGTGACAGCCGGAGGACTAAAAAATGACCGAAATTAATTTCATCATCATCAACATCATCATTTCAGCCAAAAGACGTTCACTGCTGGACATAGGCCTCCCCGAGGTGTCGCCACATTGACCGGTACCGTGCGTCTCTCATCCAGCGAAAAAATAAAAATAAAAGAGTGTTTAATGATTAATTTCAAATTACAGTATTTTACTTATGTTAAATAAACGATCTAGACTCGGACGATGCTAGTTCCGGAGTGCCTAAAATATTCTTCTAAAAATATAATTTCTAAAACGATTGCGAGACGCGGATGCGGTGTCAGCAGATTGGAAGTAGGTGGCCGATGCGCGATGGCTGCACGAGGCGTCGAGTCAGCAGAGTTCACCTGTTGCAGTTTTGCTTGGAAACATTCGTTGTACGTAATTAGCTACCATGTCGCAGCCGATTTGGTGCAGGCAGGGCTCGTAACATGTGTGTGATAAATGATGTATGTTATTCGAAATAAAATAACTATTACAAGTATTTATTTAATTTTCCACACAAGTGCTGAAAGTTGAATGCATAAAGTATGTTTGGCGTCAGCGCTGGCTTAATGTTGAATTTTTACCTATATGTCACAAATCAAGATTTATGAATTTGAATTTGAACTAACGTAATATATAATAATTTTATAAAAATTGTTTGAATAATTCCTAAAGTTTGAAATAAACACCATTACGTATTATATGCCTAGGGGGTAAATGATTGTGTTTCAGATTACTTGTTTTGACAGCTTCTTTGTTCTTTGTGACACTGAAGCGCGCTTTACACTGTCTGCTGTTGGAGGTGCACTTATAACAAATACTTGACTTATATTCATGGTCGACAGAGAATGTGTATCCTTGTACCACTGCTGTCTCTCCTCCATTCGATTTACGATACCATTTAACTGTAAAAAAACATAATTTATAGTCCTACGCAATGAAAACATAAATAGAAAACCTGTTATTTTAAAATAAAACAACTGTTACTTCTAGAGTCCATTTTTATAGATAAAAAAGTCGTTAGTAAAATACGTGTCACTGTTTGAACTAAAGATTTTTTTCTTTGAATATTATTTTACAAGCAATAGGTAACCATATCCTCTTCACAGTTAAATAAAAGATAATTTCAGTTACAAACTAATTTGGGATTTGGAAAATACTACCAAGTTTATCACCGAACTCTATGGATCAATGTAATTTTCTGAATAAAGATTAAATATATTTTTGTAATTATATATTCATTTAATTTTTTTTTTAATGTTATTAAAGTACCGACTTTTTCTACCATGGGTTACCTTAACTTAGTACAAGTTTATACAACAAACATAAATAAGATGAAAAAGAAACTATAGCATATCCAGGAAGCAAATCTCCCTCTTCTTTAAGTACTCAATATTAAACCCTATAACTAATTCTCTTCCACTACGCTACAAATCTCGCCTACAATATGATAAATTCCGGCGGCAGTACGTAACAACTTCGGCGGGTTATGTTGATGTTCTCCAATATAATCCGTGACCACATAGGTGCCAGTAGTGAGTACCGCCGCCCTGCATCCCTGGTGGTAGCGAGTGCAGTACCATCGCAGTTTGTTGCCCTTCGCACTCTTCATCCGATTGTAAATGTACCCGAGAGCGTACAGGAACTGACCTCCTCTGGTCATTTTTATGATTTTTCCTAGAAGACACAGAAATGATTAGCTACCCTAGATCTTAAAGATCAAAATGAGAACAATTTAAAAATGTTTTCATTACTCGTACTCTGAAAGTAGGTTATAACATGCCTGCGGAGCGGGTTGTTAGTACTACTTTTCAGCCCTAGGGAGAATCGCTTTCAATAGTTGACAGCTGTCAAATTATTAAAAAAAAACTAGGTCTCTTTTCACATTTTTATTGAACCATGTTCCAACTTTTTATACAGTCACTAAAATTTAAAATTAAAATAACATAGATTTCATAATGGCATAATCTTTGCCATCTTTTTCAATGATGAATATGAAATATACTGGCTGTATAGCTGGACGACTAGAGGACAAAAAAAAACTAAATTAGCGGGAAAGCGACAATCCGATCAACACTATTTTTTTCTTTAGCTAATAATTTATGTTCTTATTGTTACTTTCCTCGTATTCGTAATGAAAAGCACAGTGTTTACCTCGGGTAAATTACTTATTTAGTCCCTCGAACTACATATTATATTAGCGTGCTAATTATAACTCAATAATTATGATGTTTTTTTTCCATTTTAATTCTATTACATTAATCTCAACTTATTATAAATATTACATTACTTGTTATTATTCTTTATTTATTATATTTATAGCTTTAATAATAGGGTAGTTGACGAAAAAAAATCTAATAAGTCCGTCACATAAATTACCACAAAATATTCGACACGTACTTTTTCTTTTTGCACGTAAACCAAAAATGAAGACGTGTGACGTCACATCGCACTGCTTTTTTCACCACGTAGTGCCGTAAAAAGCCCCCATTCCTGATCTTTGACGCGTTATATCTTCGTCATTTTTTATTAATTTAATAAAACAAAAAACACGTATCCAATATTTTTCGATAATCTAACTGACGGACTAAACGGAATCATATTTTTTTTACCCAGGACACATCCCTATTATGAATATAAATGTGGAGAATTATGAATGTGTGGATGGAGAGGGAGAGGAAGAACAAAGATAAGATGGATGGAGTGTGTGAGGAGTCGATACTTATGAAGGAAAACGGAATTAAACGATAACGTGACAACTGACGGGGCAGAATGGAAGGAAAAAACGTGTTGCACCGACCCCAAATGACATTTATTTTGATTTTAGTTCTTATAATTAATATTATAAGAACTATAAATGTGTGTAGATTAATTAATCTACACACATTATTGCACATCAATGCCGACAAAAACAACGGCAGATCTTGATAATTTTCATAGTGATTTTGTAGGAAAAGTCAGTCAAATAAATGCACTAGAACGTACTACGTCGTTTACTCTAATGATGAGAATGTTCTCCCCTGACTCTGGTGATATTGGTACCATTGGTGAGTACCGTCATAGTACAGCCATAGGCCCTCCGGCGGCACACCCAGTAAGAACTGTCACCCCAATGTTTGTTCCTGATGAACACGTCGTTGCCGATCAAAAGTCTCATGGCTCCTTTTTTTGTAGGAATTATCACAGCATCTGAAATTGTACAAAGTTTTGCAGTGATGTGTGTAAATATCAGTAAACTCTATAAAAGAACACTACAAGTGGTAATACTTAAATTATAATATCTATGTTTGCACTCTAGATAATATAGGCTTTTCAAAAACATCAATAAAACGATTAAAAATACTCAAACGTTTACGCATGTATTTTATATTTTAAGACAATCAATTGAAACACATTTGATTGACAAGAAATCATAACATGCAGCATCATACAATCATTGCTCCAGAGCAACAAATTAATTGTGGTACTTACTTAAACTACATAGTCCATTGGAAATAAACAAAAGATTGACTCTGCCTCCTTTTCTACACATTTCTACAACAACTTGAACTGAGATACACAACATGGCTTGAAACACAGAACTGCACTGAGGTGAAGTCTGCATCATTCATCAAAACAGTTTTCTGTTTCAGCAACCTGAATATTTTAGGCACATAATAATATAATTTAATACTAAAACAATATTAAGGCTCTTACCACAGTAACCTGACTTCTACAATTCATCAGATTCATCTAATCAAAGACATCAATCTGTTTCTGTCAACCGTTTGAAGATGGTAGAGACATGATTATGTTAAGGGAGTAATTAATAGAAGGTTTTTTTACAGGCAATCAACGTATGCAGCTTACGGTTACATTGTTCTATTCTGTATATGTAAACCTTGCTCACGTTAATTATAGTCTTTAAAGTCTAAAGGTTAAACTTTTTTTTTTTTTTCTTTTTTTTTAGAATAAGATATCTGTTTATTTACAATATTTACAAACTACAATTTACAGAACTAAAATAATGATAAAATATATACAAGTAGCAAAAAGAGAAGAATTACAGGGCGTCAAAAAATTCGTCCACATTGCTGTCAACAGGAAAAGTGCCCAGAAGGCTGGCAGCATTACCACGTTGGATGGCAATGCTGATTCTTTGGCCAAAGAATAGGCCAGCCCTCTGGTCACGTGAAGAGTCGACCAACCGCTTGGCAATTTCCTTAAAAATTAGGTGAGCACTCGGACCCCAAGGCCCCAGTGTTTCAACCCCAAACGGCTCAAACACATAACTGCCAATTAAGTTGTTGTATTTGCGCCGCTTGAGGTTTTCAGCACCTGCAGCAGCCGCCCCAGCACAGCTCACCGTGCTAGGAAGATGGGATGGCGCAAGGGTGTCGACGCAAGTTGCGTCCCACACCAAAGGCCTACCCAACTTCCACGGCATTATGGTCATACCATCTGGTATCTTCCCATCGACGCGTGCCAACCCATTGGATTCCAAAACAGCAGGCACACCGGCGGTGGCCAGGTTAAACTAATGTTTATTATGAAAAACTTAAGAATATGTCTTAAGAGCTGTTCTAAACAGTCATACAAAATCATATTGTTTTTAAAAATACTTAAAAGCTACTTAAACTGATTTAAAAAAATTGCTTTACAAATTGATGATTGTTGCATGAGTTCTAGATAATATAACGAAGAAAAATGTAAAATGTTCCTCTATTAAGTAATACAACGTATTCAAACTTTAGAGCAAATTCAGTCAAAGCGCCAGTACATTAGTACACTATTATAAAACGCCAGAAAGAACACATCAATAATAATTCATCGGAACCTGCCATCACGCAGTAATCTCTCCATTTAAGTTGAAAACTAATGAAGTGATTCTGCAAAATTGAAATACGTCAAACAGTACAAAAATCCGTACAACAAAAATATACTATACTAAATAAAAAAATGGCTTCTTGTTTTGTTATACTACTATTAGCTCAGAAGCCCATTAAAAGCTTTGTGCCAAATGTTCTGCTCATGGGAGTGACGAGTGACATGCATCAGTTTCCCTTCATCTGTAATGATGGAGCCGATGCACTTCATCGAGGATTTCTTGTAGCAGATCCACCAGATAGTAGTCCCTAACTCCTTGTTCTTTTGGTACCAGAAACCTTTGTACCAAAGATAGGTCCGGCCGCAGCAGTTTTGGTAGAAAACTGTAAAAGATTGATGAATTGGTAATTAAGAGAAATCCAAAAGAGAGTAAAACCTTCTATGTAACGTATGTTAAAAAATAACCTAAACCACACATTGACTGACACAGCTGAAATTTTAAGTATTCGCCTGAGTTACTTACAACAAAGGATACTGTGTCCAATTAGTAGTGGAGCGCCGTAAGATTTATACCTTAGAATCCAGGACCGGTCAATGAATCTTCATAAAAACTCTTGGACTGCATTGTTAAAAGACCAAATTAATAAAACCGTTAAAAAAAAATTGAGCGCTCTTCGGTTTTGTGATTACTTCAATTTTATTTACTGAAAAATGAGAGGGACAAGGGAAAAAAATGTTTAGAGCTAATAAATAATACTGGCATAGTAACTTCAATGTTATTTTATTAATATACTTTACAGAACTTTCTGATCATGCCAATGCTTGCTACGTTCCTAAATATTCAGGACCATTGATCGTCTTACATTACAATTACTATATTATCAGATAGTCATGTCCTTAAAATTAAAACAATACGGATTATTCTTAATTCCGTGTTAGCATCAGAACACAACCGGACACTTCATCATATTTTGAAAACAGGATTTAAAAAAATATCAAAACCACGATGCAATCACTTCATTTTTATTTTTCAGTGGAAGAATAGTAGGTACATTGTTATCCAAGGGGTAAAAGTTACTTATTTAGTCCCGAGACGGGGTTTCGCGCCCTTATCGTAGTGAGGAATAGTTCGAGGGACTAAATAAGTAATTTACCCGAGGCAAACACTGTGCATTTCATTACGTATACGAGGAAAGTAAAAATAAGAATATAATTAATTATTAGCTAAAGTAAACATCAGTGTTGATCGGATTGTCGCTTTCTCGCTTATTTTGTTTTTTTTTTGTCCTCTGGTCATCCAGCTATACAGTCAGTTAGTTTTCATGTTCATCATTAAAAAAAATGGCAAAGATTTTGCCGAAATCTATGTTATTTTAGAGAAATAGTTAAAACTAAATTATATTAAATTCATAATATAATTATCTATATTCTTAAGTTAACATAATGTTAATTTAATTTTAAATCGCGCTGTAATTTAGTGGCTGTTTAAAAAGTTGGAACATGGTTCAATAAAAATGTGACAATAGACCTAGTTTTTTTTAATAATTTGACAGCTGTCAGTAGAAAGCGATTCTCCCTAGGGCTGAAAAGTACTACTTTCAACCCGCTTCGCAGGCATGTTATGACTTACTTTTGGAGTATTAGAAATGAAAAATAATAAAACTGCTAATATACAAAAAAGATAATATGAAAACTTACATAATTAGGCAGTCAATAAAATAATTAGGTAATGAATAAATGTAAACAATGTTCACTTTGCGTGTCCAGTTAAAGAGAATACAAGCTGGCGGGCTTGTATAATATAACTAGCATAATAATATAGGTAATAATTCGATTCTTTGACAGTTACTCAACAAAGTCGTTATCTCGTGTAACAATAGCAGAAGTTGCTCTGGGTCTGGTCTGTTTTTGTGTATGGGAATTTAAATGTTTGTAAACGCATCCACGATACAGTAGATATTCATAAAAGGGCAACGTTAAAATAAAACAACGAATTGCACTCCGAGAGTGCCGGCAGAAGTGAAAACTTTAACATTAACGTTGTGCATTTTTAAATATTATGGAATAATTTCGCACTATTTGCTTTATTTATCAGCATAAAAGTACTATCATTTATTTGGTTAAATACAATATTCATTAATTGCCCTATCGTACACCAACATGCCAATATTTATATGACATAAAAAATATCACTTCAGAACGATTCGCAATATTATTATTTTACATTAAAAAGTTAACCTATTTTTTCAGTAATAGATGCACTTTATTCAATTTCCATATTTTAAACACTTAATATAAGTACACGAATTTTACACGGACACAGTGGCTTAGCCATCAGCAGTCACCATCCGTGGATGCACGTAGCAGGCTGTTGACTCACGCACATTCACGCAAGCACAATGACTCGTGACTCGAGTTCAACATTTTTTACCCATCCCAAAAAAGTGCACAACGCCGCGAAAAAAGTTTTCACTTCAAAAACAAAAACTTTAAATTAAAATTAAAATTTACTTGAGACTGAACTGCTTCTGTTCCAATAAATTATTTGATAATATTTGTAACTTTCGCTTTTTTTTTCTGTAACCTTCACACTATACAACCAGAGACACAAAATCAAGCTTACACAATTATTTTCACGTCAATAAACAATTCGTAATTCGAACTAGACATTCCTAAAGCACGTCTTCGCATGGTTGTGTTGGAGACAAGTCTTGACAATCATGTTATTGTCATTCGTGACGACGAAGGCCTTGCACTTAGTGCGGTGTCTGACTGAACAGCGCCATCTTGTTTTGTTTCCGGAAATTCTGTTTATAGAAAAGCGGTACCCGGCCAAATACATCAGCAATGTTCCCCTCTCCGTCTGAAAAACTAAATAAAAATAACGGGATTAGTTATAAATACATTGATGAAAATAATTATTGTTACGTTAATGTAGTGTAGTAACACCAAAACTATGCTAACTGAGTATTAATAACTAATAATTGCTTTTCATATTTTTTAAGTTATGACATTTCATTACCTATCAGGTTTTGTTGGTCGTTTGTGTTTAATAATGGTGACCACTATTAAAATGAAAAAGTATATTGTTTTGTAATAATATTTTATTTACCTCAATTTACAATAGCTTCAATGTAAACTTAACTTCATATTATAAAATAGAAAACTGTAACTATCCTCTTACCATAAAAATAATGATGAGACATTGAACTCATTCATTGTTCTAAACTATAGTAGGTTATTAATTAATATCAGGTTAAAATCCACAAAAATGTAAAGTTCTATTGTATCAAAAAATACTCTTATATAAACATAGTAATACTTACGAGTTACAAAATACCTGTTTTGTGTAAATATCACCAGTGCGAATGTACATGCGATCATTGCGATCCCTGAACGGGAATGCTCTCAGTATTCCCGTTCTGCGTCAACAGTCAATACATATTAAGGCACTTCTAAAATGTATTTATTTATTTTTTCATGGCCCCGTTTGTGGCGAGTATTTAGAGAAGAAAGCTATGAATAAGGCCCATTCAACTCTATAGCGTACTTTTAGAGCGTTTTTTTGATTACATTGTTTTATGAGGGCTGTCCCGACATGAAATACAAGATCCTGATTTCCAAGTCAGCCTAAATAGTGTCGTTAAATACAGCTATTCGGAATGATTGTGATTAAAACAACTCTTCAGGATCTGGTCTTCGACAGTAGTAAGAAACGCTTTACACTTCGTCCGGTATCGCACGGAACATTGCCATCGAATCTTCATACCCATGATTTTCTCCTTTGAAAAGCGATACCCTCCAACCAGCAACATCATTGTGCCTCTATTTGTAATGTACTTTGTCACTGAAAATGAAAAAAAAAACAAGAATTATTATTAATTATATTTTTATACAAAGATATACCTTCAGTGCTTCAGAGTATCATCTGCGTCATATGATACCAATCTGACGGGGGATAACCGAGAAATACAAAACAGCATACTGTGGTTTTGCATTTTTCGGCTATCCCCTTTTTGAAAATAAGTGTTTTATAAAATTATATAAAGAATTGAAAACATTAAAATTAACCTATTTTTCGTGGTAATAAAAAACAGAAAAATGAGCAAATGCAAATAGTAAATCACATCGGAATCCTAACACAATATGGCTGCCTGACAGGAAATTCATGAATGAATAAAACAACTTCAAGATCAGAATAGCCATTTTAATCCCATTGGATGAATAGTTCATAAAAAAATAAATGAAAAAGTTGTTACATTATGGTAGTGAATCTTATACTATTTTTATAAATACATACAACCTGACACTGACCTACAATTTGCACAAAAACTTAAAAAAAGCACTACTTTTCGTCCTTCATCATATGTAGTAGTAGCTAGTAGTGATTACTTAAATATTTATCACCGAAAACAAAATATTAATACAGATTTCATTAATTTTAAAATTTTATAAACAAACATCATAATTAAATGGTTAAAATTAACCTCATCCAAAATATTTGAACACAACATGCCTGTCTGACCAGAAACTCTTTAAATGGATAAGATAGTTTTCAATACACTTCCTCGAAAACTAGCTCTTATTGCACTACGATTAGGTTCGACATGCAACATATTTCGCACGCGTGCGGTAATAAGATTGCAGCGTGCTGTAATATTATTACCGCACGCTGTAATCATAGAGCAGCGTTATTTCGATTAAAACTTAAGAAATTTAAAAAAAACACCACTGACTAATATAGAGCAGGCGTGTTTTTTTTTTAATCTCGTCATTTTGATCTGCGTATTTACAGCGTAAATATTTTTTGAATATTTAAATTGTGTTTGTAAAAAGAATACTACTAATAAACGTAAATATTTTTTAAACAATTATTTACTTTTATGAACTAAACAATTTTTTGTGTTCTTAATTAAAAAATATTTGAATTTTATATTTTTCCTGTGAGGCTGTTTGGCGGCTTTATACCTTTGCTTCTTTTTCAACCTGGCGAAATCAAACCGCGGAAAAAAAGTAAATTAAACCATAGTCTCATCAAATTTGTTGACAAAAACACATAACGTTTTTAGTTAATTTCTTTGAAAGTGTATTGAAAAACGTCGTTTGATACACGTGGGAATTTGTTATTGCATTTCTCGACCCCATGAACACCCTCGCCATACGGCTCGTGTGTTCAATCTGCCTCGAATGCAATAACAAACTTTCCGCACTTGTATCAAAATGTACTATTCTAACATCAGACCCGCATATGTCAACATCCAGATTAACCCATTATATTTTATCTACACACATACATACCTGGTGTATTGTCAGGACATTTGCAAGAAACAATAAAATTAAAGTTAAGGTGCTGAGCAGATGAGGGAGTACACGTATGTCAGCCGTACAGACATGGACAAATTGGAATAACTAATGGCCGTCAACCAAAGAATAAAAATACAGCAACTAAATATAAATGCGGCAACCAATAGGCAGGTTATTTTATTTTATTTTCTTTGGGTGGCTTACAGCTAACAATACAAAAATGGATAGTGAGTATTATAATGGTAGTGTGTTTATATTTCAAATAGTTCATTCATGAACGATTTCGTCGATGTTTGTTTTGTTTGTAATCATACTTAGTGCTTCCTCCATAACCAATACTTGGTTAAGAATGGTTATGACAGAAACTTGTCTTTACTATCATTCCATCGATGGTCTTGATGAAGGCCTTACACTTTTTTAGCTTCCCGCTACCACAATACCACCTTGTCTTCAAGCCAGAAGTCCACTGTTTGTGAAAACGGAAACCATTCGCCATCAGTTTTAGGTTGCCTCTGCTCGATACGCAACTTATCACTGAAAGGAGAGAATAATTATTATTTAGGTACCTATTGAAATTAATTTTAAGTCTGTAAATTCCTTGTCACGATTTTGTCTGTAAAAATAGGACCGAGGATTAAATAAAACGACATAGGTAGTAAAAATAATAAATTTAATTGAGTTAAATTGTATGGTCCAAAGTCGATTGAAATAAACTAACAATAATTAATTAATCACTCATGATTAAATTCTGGATAAACGATCCTTCCATTTCATCCACCACCGCAACTAAAGTACCTAGGTAAGTGTATGTTATTCGTAGTAACTGAAGTGGGAGAGCAACAAAATGCAAATTCATCTTAAACTATGTAATACTTATATACTAAAGCCCATCCTCGTACAATCATCAATTAAAAACTATTTGATTGTATTCACTGAAAATCATTAGGTATGTCTCAAAATGTATACTTTTGCAACTAGCATTATCTAAACTAATACTGTCACTTACTGGATATCTTCCGTGATTATCCATTATTATGAGGTTCCGATATAAACCATGAAACCTTAAAATTGCATTATCTCAATTATTGGGAAGCACCTTGTGGCATAAATATTATATAAATGTATATAGATTTAAGAAGAATTGCTTTTAATGCCATTTCCGGGAATGCAGGATAAGTCAAGTCTCGACTTTGGTCGATAATATAATAAAGTCAATAAACTAACAAACGATTAACTTACGCTAAAACTACTAGAAGCCAATAAATCTTAATTTTTTGAAATTCATCTCAGATCCGAGATAATTATATTTCTGTTCTCAATTCATCGGAACCAGGGCTCGGAACCGGTTTAAACACAGCGATTAATTTCGGTTAAATACCGATAAATATTATATATTGTTCCTTCATTTACCGGTTAAACAAGTGAACTGTTTTTTGTAACCCAAATGATAAAGGTTACCGGTTACATAACCACAAACGATTTTAAAACCGTTATAAACCGGTTAATTCAGTAATTCGTAATTATTTCGTCTACATTTTTAACACTTCTAACAAGTTACAGTGACATTATCGGTAAAATATAACCGGAAAACATAAATGGTGCGGGTAGATTCATGTTTCGACTTGGCGGGGGCCGGGGACCCTATCAAAACATGGCTTTAACCGGTTAATTTTCACTAACAAAACCAAAATTCATGAAAAACCGGTAAAGTACAACCTTTAACCTAAATCGATTTCGGTTTGGGGTCAATGACCGTAACCGGTTAAGAATTTTAACCGGTTTCGAGCCTTGATCGGAACGATCAATGATAAGTACAGCTTAGTTGGAACTGCACAGACTGGCAGCGTCATTTTTATTTGTTATTATAATAAGTCACGGCCGATTGGTACTGATGTGACCCACCCATAGGAACTAACATACCGTCGATTTAAATATCTGATGCTAGAATAATTATCCTATATCTCTACGCGCAGCAACGTATAACGCTCTAGGAATTATTGCGAATATTATTGCATAAACGAGACATGACTGTCATAATCATCTGGGCACTGCCGGCCCAACAACGTTTGAAACAAATTCTGTACTAGACTCTATTAGCAGTAGTGTGAGCTTGAGGATTATGTAACCCCCACACTCGGATGATGGCGTTGTCCACGGTGTGCAGAGACGCTCTGCAGCCACTCTTAGCTTTGACGCACACCCATCTTGTTCTGTTGCCGCGTTTATTGACTCGATTAAATCGGTACGGACCGATTATTATGACCGGGTTACCTCGCTGAGATGGCGCAAAAATAGGGTTTAAATCTGAAAACAATATTTATTTTAATTCCTATTCAATATTTATACACAGTACAATTAATTACATTATATTATTAATACCATTATATTTCACATAATATACTCTATGGAAATATACTAGTACAGTATCGTACATTTTTCTCTTACTACACTTGTACCAAGTAGGTTACATACTGATTAGCTGTCAAATATTAGAGACGATTATTATTATTGTATGCGTTAGATATCTGTATTTTCACTGGTTTAGATACAAATGACGAATTAAAATTCCTGTACTTATACATGTGTATACTTCCAGTTAGAAATATAAACAAAACATCTTCAAAAAGTTGATAATGGAACCATCGAACGAAATAACAGAAACAACGTTTTAAAGGCATAAGCATTTACTATAAAGTTCATCAATGTATCTAATAAATAAGTAATATACATACATAGACTATATGATTATAAATAAGTTTCTAAATTCTACCTAACCTCACGCTCATCTTATAAATTACAGTGTGAACTTATGCTATTTACGAGTATTTAAGTTTATATAAGACGTACTGACAAAAATCGGGAAATTGATATTAACGGGAAATTTTTATTCGATAATTCTATTTATAGTGATTATGAGAAGCACTAATAAGAATGCTATAAATAACATAAAATCTATAAAAACAGGGTCTTTTAAACCCTGACTTAGAGTAGGTAATAAGTATCTATAATATTAAACAAGGAACTACTATCAATATCAATAAATCTCCACCTGAACAGGTTTTCCTTGCTTTGGCCAACCTGTGTCCGCAGTCTATTTATGGACTTCCAGGTTTATAGTCATTCTCTGGCCCTTTTCACAATTTATTTGAAGTACCAAAGGATTTTTTCTAACTATTTTACAGTAAGATACACATAAATTCTCATTTTAAATTTCGAATACAAAACTAACACACACACTAATGGTTATGTTTGCCAAGAGTCTTGACGATGACATTGTCTTTAGTAGTAATGGCTGCAGTACAGCCGTTCTTCTTCTTGATGCAAGACCAGCGCACCTTGGACCCCCAACACGCATGTTTGTTGAACCGCCACGGACCTATTTGTACTACGAGGTTCCCGCGGTTAGATAGGTCAAATGTTGGCTCTGATTGCTCTGAAATATACCAGAAATATTACCATGGTTAATAACCTCTTTTATCTGTTCTGTGGTTAATAACATTTAAAGTCAGTGATAATCTACATGCAGATATAATATTTTCCTAATAATTGCACTGTACTAGATACGCAAATACAAATCATACAGGAACAACAAGAGAAAAAAAAGGATTACTTACCACTTTCAAATTAACCATAACATAACCTTAAAAATTAAAATACAGATTAAATACAATTATAATAATTTATTAAATGGAACAGTGATTTCAGTAAGGGGTAAATATATTTAATTCTTATTGGTAATATAAATAATAATCGCTCTAAAATAAATTTTGCTATGCCCACTTTACACATTGATGACCTATTAATATTTTCATTTAAAACTTTGGACCACTTTGTCCCAAAGGACAACATTTTTGGTAAAGATTAATCGAATTAAGATAAAGTTATAACGTTAGATAAATCATCATTCGCCTGCCCTTATCCTTATAAATATCTACGTATGATATTTTAGAGCTACATGAATGTTAGTCACTTATTTCATTACATAAATAGTACTTCATTTAAACGTATTTCATATATGTTACTATGATGACAGTAACATATAAGCAACTGCAAGTAGGCTATAACAACTACGAGATTTTGTCTCACAATAATTCTGGAATTTTTCTGTCAAATAAATATACGTATTATAATAATCCTTATTTATTATTGTGGTGGCAGTGTGTCCGACTGTGGACACACTGCCACAACAATAATAAGGATTTTAAGTTATATGTACTGACCATATTGCGACAACTACACCAAATAAGGCAACCACGATTTTCAAATCAAATGGTCCACTGAAACACTAAAGAAATCATCAGTGAATGACATTGTTTGTCCACCTTTATATGACTTTTGATCAACTATAGCAACAGAAACCAATACTATAAAACACCATTTTTGTACCCACGTTTGTACCCACTTTTGCACTCACATTAAAGACTACTATTACTATATTTTGCAAATAGGTTTTTCCAAACACTTTCACTAGAAAGTGTTTGGAAAAACCTATTTGCAAAATAAACATCATTTATCATCAACCACCATTTTTTTTATTTTTTTTTTTGTATATTCGCACATTAATAGTATATCCACTTCAGCTAGGTGGTATCCTAGTGGTTGTGCCATCCATTGAGCTTCACCAGTCGATCGTTGACAGTGACAGCAACGCATCGACAACCACAGCTCTTCCTCGCCGAACACTCCCACCAGGTCTTCACACGTCGTTCCAGCTTCTTGGTAAACCGATACCTGCCCCAAGTTATAATAGGGTTGCCAAACCTTGTAACCCCAAATATAAGAGGATTTACTGATGATGATGGACTCGCTGAAACATGAAAACATGGTTTAATCTATGCTTACGACTCGGATGAATCCAATATATTTAAGATAGCCTAAATAAATAAAACTTACCTCTTACTATGGGGTACAAATTATTACAAAATAAAAAGTTTAAAATCTATGAAAACAATTTATATATTTCTTGAAATTTAGTAAGCTTTCTACAAATTATGAGTTTTGTACAATAAGTTCGTTGAGTGCTACCAATGTGTATAAATATTATTTTATTAACTTTTGCCCGCAGTTTCGCCCGCGTGAAAATGACAATAGGGGATCGGACTGGGTCAAAATAATATGATTCTGTTTAGTCCGTAAGTTAGATTATCAAAAAATATTGAATACGTGTTTTTTTGTTTTATCAAATCAATAAAAAACCGGCCAAGAGCGTGTCGGGCCACGCTCAGTGTAGGGTTCCGTAGTAATAGTTCTTTTTTTGTTTGAAATACGGGCCAATGAAACTTGACCTCTGGATTGTATAGGCGCTCATACGATTCAGGGACCAAATTATATTGGTTAACTGCAGTTTCCATCTGTTGTTTCCATCCAAGTTCAAAATAATTTTCCTAGAAAGTCCTTATAAAGTTCTACTTTTCAGATTTTTTTCGTATTTTCTAAAGTTATGGTTCATAAGTTAGAGGGGGGGGGACGCTTTGTTTTTTACTTTTGGAGCGATTATTTCCGAAATTATTGACATTATCAAAAAATGATTTTAGTAAACCCCTATTCATTTTTAAATACCTTTCCAACAATATATCACACGTTAGGGTTAAAATTAAAAAAAAAATCACTTCCCACTTTACATATAGGGGGGCTACCCTAATAAAACATTTTTTTCCAATTTTTATTTTAGCACTTTGTCGGCGTGATTGATACACATATTGGTACCAAATTTCAGCTTTCTAGTGCTAACGGTCACAGAGATTAAGCGAGGACGGACAGACGGACAGACAGACAGACAGACAGACAGACAGACAGACAGACATGGCGAAACTATAAGGGTTCCTAGTTGACTACGGAACCCTAAAAATGACGAAGATAAAACGCGTCAAAGATATTGGAGTAGGGCTTGAAACGTCACTTGTGTCGTCAAAATGTACTATCATAATATGACGTCACACGAGTTTTTGAAGCACTGTATCGTCTTCATTTTAAGTTTATGTGAAAAAAGAAAAAATACGTGTCCAATAATTTTTGGAAATCTATCTGACGGACTAATTAGTTTTTTTTTGTCCGATCCCCTATTATCCATACAAACTTTTATCCCCTATTTCACCTCTTATGCGGCTGAATTTTGAAAAATCCTTCCTTAGTGAATGCCTGCGTCATTATATCATTTAGGTTATCTAGGCACACTCGTAAAGTCACACATACACATTAGATGTGTTTTATTTTTGGTTACTGTACCAAAGTGGTAAAGAAGGGATCGCAGTCCACCGCTGTACATTAAGCTCCACCACAACGCGCGCAAGGCTCCGTTCAGCCTAAATGGGTGGGGGGTGAAGAGATTTTCTTACCAAGATACGGTACCCTAGATGCACGAATTTGACTCTCTCTTTATTGGTTTTTGTTCTTAATTCATGAGTATGTCTAATTTTATTCTAGCAACGTTTTCCCCGGACTTGATACAGATTCTCCCTCATCAGTTTAAAACAGTAACCATTGTACTCGTGGCAAAATAAATCTTCTTTATACTCGGATCCATCGGAGTCCAAGCCTGTATAAATGATGAAGCAATGACGGAAAGAAAAATATTTCAAATACGAAACACAGATTTAATGCATAAAATATCATACAAACTTCATATTATATAAATGATTACAGATACACACACATTACATTATTACAGTTTTTTTTTTTTCGATTACATAGTAGGTCGCGCAATCAGATAATTAGCAGATCTGGTTAGAATTAAATTTTTTTTTTTAAATACTTTATATTTAACTAGCTGATGCCCGCGGCTTCACCCGCGTGGATGTCGTTCAAATTATATACTAAAACCTTCCTCTTGAATCACTCTATCTATTAAAAAAAACCGCATCAAAATCCGTTGTGTAGTTTTAAAGATTTAAGCATACAGACAAACAAACAAACAAACAAACAGACACGACTTTGTTTTATACTATGTAAGGATAGAAATCTATTAGATAGATTTATTAACTAAAGAATAAGGTATTAAATACCATGCTTATGAGTTATTAGGTAAAACATTTTTAATGCAGTAAAATAAAAATAAATTCATAATAGCAGACAAGAAATTCAATTAAATTCAATATCGAGCAATTTATTTTCATTGTAAATCAACTTATGTAACTTATTTTACATAAAGTAGGTAGTTGCAGTATTTTCAATATTTCTCTACATGGTTAATATACCTGCCTGCTCATAATAACTTCAAAGACCTAAAGATCTAAAAACAATAAGATTGTGATGAACAGCTTTGTCATAAGCAAGAAAGTATTTAAAATTAATAAAATTGAACAAACCAATAAAACGAAATAATAAATAGATTTTGAATCTTATAACCGTTATATTTTACCCCTACCGCGAAAGTTACGTCTCAAGTGTCTCATAGGCTTTTAAATCTGCCTCAATACATTCCAGAGAATGCCCCTTGTCAGATTTGAAGATAATTATACGTCCTTTGGTTTTGATCCGATGGTTACAAACATGTTTGTTGTGGCAGATCCATGACACCGTTCCAGCACTCCCCTGGTAGCTCTTGTAGAATTTCTGACCATTGAACATTGCCCCAGTCTGACCACGTTCCGTAGTATAAAACTCGACCGTTTCTAAAAGCACAACATTTATATAATTTCAATTCCAACTGAATATGATTATATTAAAGATGGCTAAAGATACAGATGAATAAATAAATGTTAAAATGATAATCATATACTATATAATAACAGTATATAATACTATATAAAATAAATATAGTTTATAATAACACTACCATAACCATAGAAAAGATATGAACCTCTATAATGCAGAAGGTACAATCTCACGCCTTTTTCCATTGGAGGCAGGCACCACAGAACGCCAACTGCAACTATACTTATATACCTCCTGTTACCTCATCCACATTCACACATAATATCATTATACGCACGGTCACCATATATTATATTTATTTCGTTAGCAGGAATCAGAAGACGGACAAGAGGATTTTATAGTGTCCATAATTTCATACAAACTTCAAACCATTCAACCAATTAGGTAAGAAACGTTTAATTAACATCTGCTCTGCTTTTCTTCAAGTTTCATTTTTCTTCGCTCGTTTAAAATTAAGCGTTTCTCAATTTCTTATCCACTAAAAATTCTGTGGCTATCCTGTCGTGTGTAATTTTATTTTATTTTCTATTTGTCAAACAGGAAATGAAACCAGGATGCAAAAGGCATATTTATTATTTACTAGCTGACCCGGCAAACGTTGTTTTGCAAAAAATAAAAAATTAGGGGGATGAAAAATAGATGTTGGCCGATTCTCATAGATACCGGATAAGCACAAAAAAATTCATCAAAATCGGTCAAGCCGTTTCGGAGGAGTATGGCAACGAAAACTGTGACACGAGAATTTTATATATTAGATAAACAAGATATTATTAAAAATATCTAATTTGGCTGTAATAAACATCCATAATTTCACAGTGTTTTATTATTAAATGGGGAATCAAGGATTTTAAGTCCTCTTACTTTTCCCTCAAATCGTTTCTTTTTCCCAATAATTGAAATATAAATTCAATCCATCAACACTGCTTAAAAAAAATATGTTTTGCATTGAAATTGGATGCGTTCACTGAAATGTCAGTTAACTTGTAGGATGCGTTCCTGATGGCAAACTAGTGTAGTTTTTTGTTGTTTCTTCTTTTATTACCCACGACGGAACGGAGACGGTATATGCGTTTGGGGTGAGAGGTTGTTTGTGTGTTTTATTTACCACATTTTCTTTAACAAATAGCTTGCTTACGAAAATAAAGAGGGGTTACTTTTTTAACCTGCATAGTCCAACCTTTTTAGTTTGATTCGAGTTGATAAGTTTAAATCACTGGCCATTCTGCCCAAAAAATGTTTGGATGCCATAGTTTTCTTTTAATTTTTTTTTTTTTTTTGTTAAGGCCAATGGTTTCCTGATGGCAAACTTGTGTAGTTTTTTTGTTGTTTCTTCTTTTATATTTACCACATTTTCTTTAACAAATAGCTTGTTTACGAAAATAAAGAGGGGTTACTTTTTTAGTCTGCATAGTCCAACCTTTTTAGTTTGATTCGAGTTGATAAGTTTAAATCACTGGCCATTCTGCCCAAAAATGTTTGGATGCCATAGTTTTTTCTTTTTTTTTGTTAAGAGCGTAATGCTACCTCAGATTAGCAACCCTATTTGTGGTGGTTCAAAC
Source organism: Diarsia mendica (assembly GCA_949316265.1). NCBI lineage: Eukaryota > Metazoa > Arthropoda > Insecta > Lepidoptera > Noctuidae > Diarsia > Diarsia mendica. Next base: position 19,930,149 of record OX438893.1, on the reverse strand, counting down.
TTCGCTTGTAATGCTGTTAGAATAAAGTTCTAATCAGCTTGCACTACAAAGCGGTTGTTACGTCTTTCGCTGCGGCCGAATAGTGCGAAATTAGTGGTATTTTGCGATTTACAAAAAAACTATTGATTGGAATAAAAAAGTAAAACACTATGACTTTAGTTTGTTGCTTGTAGAATTATTTGGCAAAAAAATCAGAACGATGACATGTATTTTAGTATGGTTTTTACTCGTTAAAAGAAATTTTTAGAGGTATCTTCACGATTTTTTTCTATCGAGCAAAGTTAGTTGTATTATGTTTTCACAACACTATGGCACTAGCATATATCCTGAAGAATATCATATATTTTTCTGATGTTGATTACTGCAGTGAATCATATACTTTTACGCATTATAAAACTCGCGTTTGAGGTACCATACGCTCTTAAGGCAATTGGCTATCATCATTTTATTGTCACTTATTATTATTATTATCTGCCTAGCCTTTTCCCAACTATTTTGTGGTCAGCTTCTAGTCTATCCAGATGCAGCAGAATACCAGTATTTTACATGAAGCAACTGCCTATCTAACCTACACAACCCAGTTAGTACTGGGTAGGTAATACGACAGTGTAATAATAATTCATTAACGCTAACCTATTTCGTAGACTTCTATCTACTCAGTTCTATTTCTTCACTAGGTCAAGGCCGCGTCCTCACTAGGGTCAAGGCCGAACCGCGCGACCGTCACAAACCCAATCCAGCCAAAAAAGCCAGAAAGTCAGATTGGATTCAATTTGGAAACGGCAAGGTTTGGGTCAAATATATCAGAGCTAAAAAATCAATACTCTTGTGATTTCTATGCTGGCCGGTAATGGCGGCCAATTTTTTTAAGGTTGATTTTTTATGCAATTGAAGATCTTCTCAAACCAATCCAATAGATTTATTTATAAAATAGACGCACCACACACTCACACTACACATACACTCATACTACACACACTCACACTACACATACACTCACTCTACACATACACTCACTCACACATCCTGAAACACTCACCTGTTCTCGCAAGCACGCACATGCACCAATGTTCCTCATAGTAAATAAGTAGCTTAATTTAATTTAATTTAAATCTTAACTTTAGTTTTTAAGTAACTAGTTAGTTAGTTTATAGTATCAATTTGTTCTTTATTATTTTAAATTTCCCTTTACTGTTTAGTTTATTAGAAATATTCTACTCGAGTTCACTTGTATCACGTTCGATTTTTTTTATGTAACCTATTTCGGAAGGCGCTGGTGTCTGTGATACAATGATATTCATTAGTACAGGCACCAACGAACCTCTATTGTCTGTATTGTTTATTTTTATTTGAAAAAATGTTTTTTTGTGAACCTAAAATGTGTTTTTTCCGAAAATAAAAAAATATTATTATTATATTATTATGCTCTTCAAATTGTATTAATAAAGTTGATGATTTCTGAATTTAATAGTAAATTTTAACATACAACCTGACGGTTTTTGTTTTATCCTACATAAACCTTAAAGTGTCTGTACCTACTGCCGGACTCTCCCTTATAGGTAATGGTAATGAATACAAAGTTTAAAATTAAATGACACTGAAACTGCTCGCCGCGCGCTTCGCTGCCATCTCGGTGTGATTTGAGCCTTACCGATTCTAGGCTGCTTGCCTTCACAACTGCAGATTTTTAACCTCAAGATGGTGTTGTTTGCTATTTTGAGGTTGGGAAATCATCAAATGACTGCTCCCGCTCTGGGCAGAGCGGTAGGGAGTGTCAGATTTCTACTGACTAAAAACCACCCATGTTCCTTCGTAGCCAAGTTCCAAGTAGGATTGCAAGGTTACAGCAAAACAAATATTATATCCAGATTGATATATTTATTTCTAAGTGTTATTGTGTGTTACCCATACAATGTACAGGTATGTCAATCATAAATATACAATATGTATCGACGGTCCCTACGTATATGAAGACATGTCGAAAATAGCATTTTTTTTTTATTGTATCATTGGCTTTAGATTATCTATGCGCACATAATGACATACGATATTTTTTTAAATTGTATTTATTTATCTTGTTTTACAAATCGTTATTTAACATTAGTAGGGCACTCACGCAGCGGGATGACTATGGGAATTTTTAAAACCAATTACTATATTTTCTACAGTAAAAACAGTTGCGTTACAATTTCTAGATCTTTGTTTTGAACATCGCCATCTTTTTTTATCAGTCAGTTTCTGTCCTTTGTTCCAGACAAGAATGTACTTATATCCGTTCAGGATAAGGTTTTCTTTTCCTTGCATTGTCTTTGTGAATATCGGTCCATCTGCAAAATTAATATTAGGTAGAGTCCTAGGCAAATAACTTGAAACAAAATGGCGTCGTTCTGCGCAGGTTCCCTGCTTGATTTGTATGGGACGTCTAAAAAACGACTACTGTGCATGTTCAACTTATATGCCGCGGGCCATATCTAAGTATGTATTTCGTAAGTCCGAAAGTCTAACTTAGTAAGTTTACCAAATTACCAGTCTCTTCATGGTTACTACAGGTGCATATCTGGTTGGACTGTAAGCCAACCCTAACATACTGAGACAGATGATCAAGGTAATTAAATATCGTTCTGAATTTTAAGTTTATTTTTATGTGTTGTATAGCGTCAACAAAAATACACAATATAAAATTTCAATACGGGATCGGACTGGGTCAAAATAATATGATTCTGTTTAGTCCGTAAGTTAGATTATCGAAAAATATTGATTAAGTGTTTTTTGTTATAACAAATCAATAAAAAATGACGAAGATAAAATGCGTCAAAGATCTTGGAGTGGGGCTTGAAACGTTACTTGTGTCGTCAAAATGTACTATCATATGACGTCACACGAGTTTTCGCAGCACTGTATCGTCTGCATTTTAAGTTTACGTGAAAAAAGAAAAAATACGTGTCCAATATTTTTTGGAAATCTATCTGACGGACTGATTAGTTTTTTTTTGTCCGATCCCCTATTGTCTGCCTATTACGGATCATGAGATACATACAGCCAAATACATACTGACAGAATAAAATAAAGAATTGGTTTATTTTAAAAGGCACTGATTTAAAGAGGCAGTTGTAAATAGCGGTTTTAGTAAGTTAAAAAATTTAAATGGCACGTTTAATAACTAGTTTAAACAGTTAAAACTAAGCAGTAAAGTAAACAAAAATGAGTAATAAAAAATAATGAAATGGATCAGTGAATATAGAATTGAGCAGGAAAATAATTAAATGAGCGGTAAAAAATATTGAAAGAGCGGTTACGTGTGTGCAGTAATAAATCGGAATTTTCCGGTAAGAAATCTCATTAGCAATTCTATAAACAATGAAGTTGACCCGAACCTCGGGGTGCCCCTGACGTCGACCGTCTAGGGTTAGCGTTTTCGTCAGCAGGTCGACGGAGCCCCGCTGCGGGGCACCTATTTCTGTCTGCAGGGTTTAAAGGGACCTAACTAACCGAACCTCGGGGTACCCCTGGCGTTGACCGTCTAAGGTTTTTTTCTTAATTATCGAATCGCTCATTCCATCATTTCTTGCCGCTCATTCAGTTATTGGACTGCTCAATTATTTTTAGAATTGACGTTGTATGATAAATAAAATAACCGACAAATTGATCTCATCTCGTCCATGTTTTACTTACTGTCGCAATAATTAATCAACCGCCATTAAATTAAATAACTGCTCAACATGTTTTTTAACTGATCATTAACATCTCGAATATTTAAATAACAGCTCAAAAAATTGGTCCCCATTTTAAAATGGAATAGGAATATCGAATCCATCACAGTTGGTATCGACAGGAAGTATTCAGTGTCGCCATTTTGGAGACTATCCTGGGGAGTGACAGACATACCTATGCAACCATGCAATTAAATCAAACAGACTGACGCGGTGTGACGAACGAGATGCATTCATCTCGCTCTTAGTTGTTTTCACTATTATTAGAGGAGAAATACTACGGTAATTTTCTTATGTAATCTAAATTCATACAGTTTTATAATTAACAATTATCCCACGTTTTTCTTTCGGTGCATGGTTATGAATTTCATGTATCTTTATAATGTCGTCCTGATATGTATATATGCTCGCTCTGCAACCCTTTTGGTGGTGAGTAGAACAGAACCAACGGCCTCTATCACCTGTCTTTCGTTGCAAACAGTAGTTAAAGCCCCCTCGGGATATCATCCTATTTCCTCTAATAGATGTAATGTATTTGAAACCTGAAAATAAATCCCGTTATAAACTTAGGCTCACCGATAACTGGGAAAAGAGATAGAGTAAAAATGCATTCCTTTTAAGTAATAAATATTTTTAACAGTGTTTATTTCTTCAGATAAATACTTAACAAAAACAACAAGATTACTCGTAATTTAAAACAGATTTTTTATTCATTGTACAATTAAAATTACAGTCAGTTCTGGCAGAGTCAAATAAATTAAGTCCCGATTGAAGAACAAGGATTCTCGTTAGCAATAATTTATAATTATTAATGTTTATGCTGAATACTTATTTTGACGATTTCATCAGTACCACTGAGAGATACTATTAATGCTCGGCACCCTCTACCGCTGTGTGTGGCGCAGAACCACCGAGTTTTAAAACCACGGTCACTGTGGCGGTAGAATTTGTACCCTCTTAAGAACAGTTATAACGCGAGCTCCTCGTTTAGTCTGCGAGAACACCGCCTCTAAACATAGAAAAAGACAATCAGATATTAGCTTGGCCAACCTAAAAGATAGCAACGTGACTGCTGGGATTCTTCTCTCTGCGAGAGGAAATGGACTACAACCTACTACTCCAGAGCGGGATGGTGGATGTCACATGTATTCGAGATTATGGTTCTAGGATAACAAATGTCGGCCGTATATACTGGGGTCGTATTATGATAAACTTATGTCATCATGGTTACAGCCTAAAAAGGAGCAGACGGTATTTTTAGTATACACTTCTTACACTTTTTATTTTTTTAAATGTGATACCTAAAACACCACCAGGGTGCTGCGTATAGGGATGTCCATCCAAATCATCAAGTTAGTTTCTGAAATATTTATTTCGTTGGAATAGTATTAAGATATTTTCTTCCGTTAATTAAACAACAGACTATTAACTGGTACCTTGGCCAGAGTGGAACTTTATATAACTAAGAAACGTTTGTTGTGCTTATTTTTCATGCTAACAATTTCATCGTCCACAGTAAATATCAGTGCACTGTGTGACTGTTCCTAAATTACCCCAGGCTAATAAAATTTTCGTTTTTCCTAAATCATAATGATATTAGTATTTATAGTCGGTTTCCGTTTGTTTTGGAATATATTCGGAAAGACAAGCGCCCCTCCACGCACTTGTCTGTCAGACTCAACCATAGACTTGGTCATCTGCCCACCGATTAAAAGGACTGAATTCCCAATTGTGGTCAGCCCAGTCCCAGCTTTCAAAGCTAAAGACTGGGAGGGATACAAGGTGAAGTTATTGGGAATTCTGAATTAGAAATATATATGAATAATATCAAATCCAATAAGGCTAATCAATCGTAAAGTATGAAGTTAATAAGACAAGAGGAATCAAAGATATTATATAAGATAAAAGGGTTGGTAAGGGAAACTTTACGCTTGCGCTTAAGAAATTATCTGTTACGTTAATTTATTTTTTCCCAAAATATTAGATGCCGATTCGCGAACGCAAGTGGTTCCATGTTACGCCATGGAACCACTTTATAACGTCAGCCGGCGTACGCTTTCTGTTAGACCTAAATGCATAGCCCTAATAAGGACACTGCTACGAACTCTAACAGATAACGTTTCCTAAGCACTACTTACATGTCCGTCCCAATCCTAAGGCAGTGGGTTGTGAAGCCAGCCACCATTGAGGAAGACAGGTTTTCAGTATTTTCACTTAATCGCGTACTTAATGACACCCTTACGGCAAATTACCCCAATTACTATAAATAACAACAACACAACTTGCACAAGCGCACCGTAGATTCGGTCTGTAGCAGAACATATTGCGATTGTATTGGTGACGCCGAAGTGGTATCTTTATCGTCACCTCACATTTCTTTAATCTGCCCCAAAACATCGAGTTTGCGTGTCTCGCTAAATAGTGTCGATTCAGAATAGGCCATACCATAGGCCGGTGTTGGATTTAACGAGGCACAGTCCCTAATCGTGTTCCTTAGAACGTGGCTATCAATCTCCAGGCCCATACTTAGTGGTGACTATCCCCGATATGTGGAAATGTGCGCCAACAATCTCAACGCAATGTTTCTGGGTTAGACCTTTATACACTGAAAAAAATAATTAGTTGAATCAACATTTATTCAACCTATTTTTTGTGTTAATATAGAACCTACATAGAAGATTTGTTGAATCAAACAAACTGAAATTGTTACTTTTAAAAGGTAAATTTAACCAAACCCAGTGAGGTTGTTTCAACACTGTTTTGAAATGGTAATATTAAACTAGTTTATTATAGGTTAACAGAACATTCAACTTTTCAACTATTTTATTTTGTTGATATAGAACCTACCTTTAATAATAGTTGAATCAATTAATCTGAAATGTGTTGCTTGTAAGGTAAATTTAACCAAACCATCAGCTAAGTTAGTTTAACACATACTTAAAACAGGTAAATTTAACCAAACCACCAGTTAGGTTGTTTTAACACTATTTTGAAATAGTTGTTTTAACTATAATATTAAACCTGTATTTTTAAGTATATGGTGCTAAGTTGTAACTACCTGATTTTCGTGGTAAAGATAACCTGTATTTTTAAGTTGAAACAACTTGTGGTATTTAGTTTAATGAACCTAAGCTTAGTGGTATAATCTACCTAGATCATATTCGTATTTTTGACAAAGGTGCAATGTAGAATCGACACGTAGCAATAGGTTAGAATAACCTTAATTTGGTAGTAAAATTAACCTGCGTATATTGGTATTCTTGACTGTTGTAAATGTAGAATTGACATGTGAAATTAAGTTGTAACAACCAAATTTTTATGATAAACTTAACCTGTATTTTTAAGTTAAAACAACTTGTGGTGTTTTGTTAAATGGACCTCTGCTTTGTGGTAAAATCTACCTAGATCATAATAGTATTTTTGACAAAGATGTAATGTAGATTCGACACGTAGCAATAGGTTAGAATAACCTAAATTTGGTGGTAAAATTAACCTGTGTATATTGGTATTCTTGACTGTTGTAAATGTAGAATTGACATGTGAAATTAAGTTGTAACAACCAAATTTTTATGATAAACTTAACCTGTATTTTAAGTTAAAACACACGTAGCAATAGGTTAGAATAACCTAAATTTGGTGGTAAAATTAACCTGTGTATATTGGTATTCTTGACTGTTGTAAATGTAGTATTGACATGTGAAATTAAGTTGTAACAACCTAATTTTTATGATAAACTTAACCTGTATTTTAAGTTGAAACAACTTGTGGTGTTTTGTTAAATGAACCTTGCTTTGTGGTAAAATCTACCTAGATCATAATAGTATTTTTAACAAAAGTGTAATGTAGAATCGACATGTAACAATAGGTTAGAATAACCTAAATTTGGTGGTAAAATTAACCTGTGTATATTGGTATTCTTGACTGTTGTAAATGTAGTATTGACATGTGAAATTAAGTTGTAACAACCTAATTTTTATGATAAACTTAACCTGTATTTTAAGTTGAAACAACTTGTGGTGTTTTGTTAAATGAACCTCTGCTTTGTGGTAAAATCTACCTAGATCATAATAGTATTTTTAACAAAAGTGTAATGTAGAATCGACATGTAACAATAGGTTAGAATAACCTAAATTTAGTGGTAAAATTAACCTGTGTATATTGGTATTATTGACTGTTGTAAATGTAGTATTGACATGTGGCATTTAGTTAAAATTACTTGTTTTTGGTAAAATCAACCTGCATTTATTAGTAATATCAACCTACAATATAAAGTATTTTCGACAAAGGTGTAATGTAACCTATTGCTACATTACATACACCTCTAGGTATCGAAAATACTTTGCGACAAAGCCTAATTCAACATTATACCTACTTCTTCCGTGAAAATGCAGACTGATTTTACAAACATCATATTAAAGTAAATTCTGTACAAACAAATATTTTTACATTTCAGGTTAACTTATTACTTAATAGCTAATTACAAAATACCAATATAATATTGACACAACTCAATGCAGGCTTATTCTACAATACACTTTCATCAAAATACTTACCTACCTATAGAGGACATCTAATTATAGAAAAAATAAAACAATATAGATCATTATTAAACATTTATTTAACCATAACAAAGCACATTTATTTAACCATAACAAAGCACATTTATTTAACCATAATTATCATATTAAAACTTTATGGTATTCAAATTAAGTAGGTAACTAGCAAATCGTCCAATAAGTATGGACATTTAGCGAGAGAATGTCAAAGTTTGCCAAACAAACTAACAATTACTAGTAGATTTAACAAATACGCACCTACTTAAATTTTCAAATGTAATTACCGTTTTTTGGATCGTAGCGTAATGGCCATTTGCCAGTTGTTAGGCCTAAAATCAAGTGATATCACTTTGTTAGACCTAACAACCAGTAATCGTAATCGCTACGATACAAAAAAAGGGCGGTAGTACATTTTCATGACAAACTAGACCTATTGGTAGCGACACTGTTGTATATAAATAATAGAATTTAAGGGTAGTTACCCACAGAACATACTCTGCCATATATAACATATTAAAAAAATTGCCTAGAAGGCCACCCATCACTATGAACCTGCAATAACACCAGAAAAAAACTAACCATTACAGTTGACAGACTCACAAACTTAACTTAAAGCTCGTTCATTATGAACGGTAGCCTAAAACACCAGCTGCGGAACCTATGTTGCAAAGCCCGACTTTAAACGTCCTGTAGGTCTAGTCTGTCATGCAAATGTAATTACCGTTTTTTGGATCGTAGCGTAATGGCCATTTGCCATTACGTTTTTTGTGATGAATCGCTACGATCCAAAAAACGGCAGCAATTACATTTGTATGACAGACTAGACCTACTGGTAGCGACACTTTTATATAAATAGTAGAATTTAAGGGTAGTTACCTACAGGACATACTCTGCTATATATAACATAGTTAAAAATTGCCTAGAAGGCCACCCATCAGTATGAACCTGCATTAACACCAGAAAAAACCTAACCATTACAGTTGACAAACTCACAAACTTAACTTAAAGCTTGTTCATTATGAACGCTAGCCTAAAACTAACCAGCTGCGGAACCTATGTTGCAAAGCCCGAAGTGTTGACATGTGGTAGGTCACATCGTCGTAATTCACGTAAAATGCTTCCAATTCTTCTACTGACTGCCCGACGCAAACCACAATGGGTTGACAGGTCAACTTTTTTTCGAGATGGACTTGTCGCCGTTTGACCAGGACGTTTGTTATGTCAGTTTGGGTCTGAAAAGAAAAAAAAAACATCAAACACAAAGACAGATGAATTTTGTAAACTAGGTAGGAACATTTTTTTTTATTTAAGTATCCGTATCTACTTAATATTTTGTGTTCTCATTGAAGTTAATATTAAGTTGTTCTCTATGTTTATTAAGTACCTATGTATTTACAAAAAAAAATGTATCTATGTATAGTATATCAGTCATCTGGTTCACATAACACAAGCTCTGCGTACTTTGGGGCAAGATAGTGCTGGGTGAAAAAATATGTCCAGCATTATTTATTTTATTATTGTTCCATTTTACCTTAACATGCAGGACCAAATTGTCCCGGGCTTCCAAGATAGATGGTTTCGTAAATTTCTTTGATGAGGCTGCACGACCTCGTGCAACTGAAGGAACTAGTTTGCCGCACAATAGAGACAGTATTATGAATACTTTGGTATCTGAAATGAAATTAATTTAGATAAAATAATACATTAATTACCCGATTACGGCAAAGCTAAAGGAGGGTTATGAGTTTTAGGGTGTTTTAGTCAGCCATGGTTGTTTGAATTGTCATACAATCAATGCCAAAGTAAAATTACTTAGTGCATTTACAAACTAACCTTCATTTGGATTTTTCTCGAAAACTACATTGTAGGTACTCTTTGAACGCCTTGACGTCATTTTTGAAAATTGTGTATGCTTTTTCCATGAAGTTATCAAATTTTTCAAACAGAACGACTTCTTTATCCGGATACCGATATTCGAAGTCAATTTCAATCTAAAAATATTATAAAAACATAGATGATGTTAGATTTAGGAACAAGAACTTATTAGAATATAGGCCCAATATATTATGTATAAATGCAAAAGTCTTGTCTGTTAGTAATAGATCTGAATGTAATTTACCAGTTTATATCCAAAGTTTTGTTTCAAAATAGGATATTTTTGTAATATTTCTTGCAGTTGTTTCGTTTTATCATTATAGTCTTTCTCGACCCGGTACGCTCTTGTTGCCAGCCAGTTTTCGCGCACCTCTTGGAACGGTTCTTTATGGTATTTTAGCCAGATGACCAGCTCTTCATTTTCTGAAACCAAAAAACAGAGGTATCTATAAATAAAAAGAGAAGTCCTGACTGACTGGCTGACTGACTCATCAACGCCCAGCCCAAACCCTTGGACCTAGAAAGCTGAAATTTTGCACATAGGTTCCCTTTATGATGTAGACAAGGAATAAGGAAGGATTTTTTGAAATTCAACCCCTAAGGGATTTAAATAGGGGTTGAAAGTTTGTATGGAAAATCTTCATTTTCACGCGGGCGAAGCCATTTTAGACAAACATAATACCTATTATACTAAAGTATTACCAATGATTATGTTCTCTTCGACCTCAGAATCTTGTTTTTCATCATCATTTTTGCGTTTCCTTGATATGACCCCCTCTTTTTTGAGGACGCGTCTTTGATTATTATACCTGTCCACTAGTTTTCCTCTGGCGGGAATAGTTTTTTTGTTTGTAACTATGGCCGGGATGTAGTAGGTTTCCTAGAAAAAAAGTAATTTATGCAAGGATAGTGACCATGACTAATGGTATGAACTTTGTAAATTTACTACACACACTAGTACCTATGTGTCAAATTATGACCATTTTTTTAAAGGAATCATAACTATGCTTCTACGACTACTGTATGACTTTAAAGATGAAAGATATAGGTATCTATATAGGTAGGTAGGGTAGTTGTGGGAACAGTGAATCAAGTGTACACAGTGAAGCATCGCCGTATTGGACAGAACGAGTATACGACACCAGGTGTCGTTCGATTTAACGGGAGGCGAGAGAAAGAGATAGCCTGTGTCACGCCACTCGTTCTGTCAAATACGGCGATGCATCCATCACTGTGTACAACTTGATTTAGTGTTCCCACAACGACCCTACATATATAATATAACGGAGATACAGATATTACATATACATAGATAGGTACATAACGCTCACTATTGTCACTAACTACATCGCACTACGATAATTACTTTCTACGACTACTGTATGACTAAAGATGAAAAATATATAATAGGTAGGTACATAATTATAGTAATTTAACGAAGATACACATCATAGATACCTACATAACGGTCACTACTAGGTACGTCGCACTACTATTATTTATTTATACTAGGTAGGTAGGTACTTGGTAAAGAATGTACTACTTATAGGTATCATAAATAGGCTGGTAGGTATATAAACCTTATGTTCTGTTGGAACAAAGCGAGTGATAGCCTCTGATAACACAATGAAGTCTTCTTTTTTCATGCTCTGATATTTGTTAATATACCACTCCACAATGCTTTTTGTTAGAAATGACCTGCTAGTCGCATCAAGCTTATCGCTTGATTTCAGACGGGCCAGAACCAGTTTTCCATAACTGTTCTCATTAAGAATGGTGGGTATATCTATACTCTAAAATAGAACAGTACAAAAAAAAGTAAGGAACAAGTGAACAAAAAAAAGAAAGGAACATAGGGAAAACGTGTGTGTCTTAATAAAATTATGAAGAATCCAAACTTACATTAAGTATTTGTTTTGGGTCAGCATTCGATATTACGCTACAGCTTAAGCTACTACGACTAGAGCACGTTGTAGGGCTTGCAGGAGCAGAAATTGTGTCTTCCGATGCAGTTTCCTGTAAAATAATAAACCAAGTTAAAACTTTAGATTTTCTAGTTTGCTTTAGATTTTCTAGTACTGACGAACGAATGGCCATTCACAACCAATCAACTTAGGTAGATACAAGTTAGGTACTCAAGTATAACCCGGTTCATTAAAGAAAGGAATCTAAAATGGCAACACATGGCATGTCCTCTCGCTCGCTCACTATAGTGTGCGAGCGTGAGGACATGATAAAAACCGCTATTTTAGATTCCTTTCTTTAATGAACCGGGTTATAACTGCCTCGTTGGTCTAGTGGTCGCAAGCGCGACTGCAGAGCATGAGGTCCTGGGTTCGATTCCCGGGTCGGCCAAAAGTGCTATTGGGTTTTTCATTAGAAATTTCCCAGTAGTAGCCCGGAGTTTAGAAGTTGGCGGTATAATACCCCCGTGCCTCGGAAAGCACGTTAAGAAAAATGGTTCGTTTTGTGCACTTGTAGTAAAATCTACTATTTGTGACGTGTTTGATATAGGTACCTACTACATTTTGTTAGTGCTTCCATAACTTATGGTAAGTACCTAACTAAATAAACAGGTGATTAGATAATTAATAATAGTAATTATCTTATAATTAGAGATTGAATTACCTATAATTAATTAATAGGTAATTTAATCTCACCAACAAGTGAGATTAAAATACCTATTAAAAATAATAGAGATCATAGGTTTACTTACATGGGTTATTTTTTCCAGCTTCCTCACACCAACTCTGAATAATATTCTTTCTTTTACGAGCGGCACTAATTCTTTTAGATCGTTATCCTGTATTTCTGTGAGTAAATCTATAGTGATTTCATTATCTGAAAAACAAAACAAATAATATTAGGTAGGTACTTAGTTACGTAAGTTCCATAGGTACACACGGCTACACATCAAGCTATACAAAACCAGTATAATCTGATCGTTCATTGCGTGAAAAGATCTAATAAAGTGAGGCCAAGATTAACTGGTTTTGTATAGCTTGATGTGTAGCCGTGTGTACCTACCTATTACCACCTATCGTAGCTTCGGTACATATGCGATCTCGGTCTATCTATGTATATAACTAGGTACTTAATTTTAAGTTTGTTGAAAAAAATTATGGATTAAAAAGTATGGATATGTGCAAGACGGTTGAGACGCCATCAAGTCTGAAGAAGCTGAATACGTACCTTACCTACTGGCATTATTGTGTAAGTATACCTACCTACGTTGCTTCTACCACTTACTCTAGGTGCAATATACCTACCTATAATGTAGGTAAATTTAACATATTACCTCTTGTTCGTATTAGGTATCTACCTACTCAGTGCTGTTTTATGTACTGAGTACATAAACTGAGATAAATAAAATCTATGATAAGTTACTTACGATCAAATTATCTTGGCAGGTCTGAACCTATGCTCTGCGAACTTTTACGCTAAACTTGTGAAGAAAACTGTTATTGCCAGATAAACCAATATCTATACGATCAGAAAATATCTATTAAATACAGAGAGAAATACAAATAAAATAAATATTAAAACACTTTTAGACATTATTTGTAACAAAATAACCTGCACGAAGTTCGAAACTGCCAAGTTAATTTGATTGCACTGTAGGTACCTACTTGTAGATAAATTACTAATTTAGCTACAATAATTAGTAATTTCATTATGATCAGACTGTAGCGTTTCATACATTCTATAAAAGATAGGTACTTACCACAAAATTTTTTAATTGTTTCTTCAGTTAAACCCCACTCTCGGAGATAAACTGGCACCAATGATTTCTCAAAATCATCCATATTTACTTATCACTGAATCAACGGTACCTATCACTAAACTCACCTTTTACTTTGCTGGTTCAATTACATTAGACCACTTTTAATTTTTCAACCAGTTTATCGTCGAGTACGTATAGTCCCCGACACGGCGCGGCGCAAAGAAAGAGTACTTGCCTGCCTGGCAAGAGTCCGGTGGCGCGGGGCGCGGGGCGCGGGGCGCGGGGCGCGGGGCGCGGGGCGCGGGGTTGAGGTAGCGTCATCCGCGCGTGCGGCGATTGGTGGAATCAAATGCATACGTTCCGTTCGCTCCCGATTACGAAATACTTTTTAGACGCGCCAGTTTTAGGTCCGTTCAATTTGGATGTTCGTAATAATAATCTGTTTACAATAAAATATGAAAGCTCCAACCAGCCCGCGAAATTCAAATTTTCTTTCGTTTTTTGCAATTTGCAGGCTAGTGCCAGTTTGTATGTTGATTAGAATGTTAATTGCGGTTGTAAGACGTATGTAGTTACAGAATTTTATTCATCAAAATCATCAATAACTACATACGTTTTACAACCGCAATTAACATTCTAATCAACATGCAAACTAGCACTAGCCTGCAAAAAACAATAGATAAATTAAGTAAAGATAAGTAATTAGTTTCTTAATATAACTAGCACTAATAATAAACGTAACAAGTTAAATTTTACCATTGTTACAAAACAGAGGTCCCCAAACTAGGCTGCGCCTGTATCTTGGGGGCCGGAGTTGCGTTAGAGTCTGTCAAGCGAGTCTAGTCCCATGAAAAAGGCGGCAAATTCAAAAATCTTTCAGGTGTCAACACTGATATAGCACGCTGAAAACTTATTGATAGAAGTCTGTCAAGCGAGTCGAGTCCACAACCCTTTTACTTTAAAATTCAAGTATCAATAAGTTTCAGCGTGCTATATCAGTGTTGACAAATGAAAGATTTTTGAATTTGCCGCCTTTTTCATGGGACTAGACTCGCTTGACAGACTCTAACTTAAAATTAATATTAATAAGTAGTTATCTTTATTAAATGAAAACAAAAATAAAATTAGGTAAGGTCACAAATATTTTAACATTTTTTCAGAAATTTAAAGCAACTAATTAGTAATGTTTTATCAACCATATTGCAAAAGTTGAATCAACAAGCGAACGTAGCAAAATTTACAAAATTGATTCAACTTTTTGCAAATATTTTAAACAACAAAGCAAATTGGTTAAAATAACTATTGTAAATAGTTGTCAACACCTAACACTTCATTACATAGTAGATTCAACAGATGCATTTAGTCAAAATAACAGAAATATTTTAACCTTTTGCTAGAAATTTAAAACACCTAATAAATAATGTTGGAATCAACGATATTGCAAAAGTTGAATTAGCAAGGGGACTTAGTCAAATATACTAAATTTATTCAACTTTTTTGAAATATTCTAAAGAATTAAACTTATTAGTTAAAATAACTAGTGTTAATGGTTGTCAGCACGGTACCCCACATTTAATAACATAGTAGAATCAACATCTGTAGATTAAATTACGTATCTATCTATACTCTAGTCACTTTAAAGAAATATTTTTTGTAAACAAAGCGTTGCTAGGCAACCATCTGATAGCACGGGTGTAAATCATTTTTTTATCAATGTTAATTTTTGTAATCCTACTGCCACATCTGGGTTAACGTTAACGTTAATGGCAATGGCCAACTACGCGTTAATTAAGGCATTAACAATTAGTAATACTGCCGTTTATAATTTAACACATTAAAACGGTGGCCACATCTACGTAACACCTAAAGAAGACACAAAAAAGTCAAATATTTGTTAATATTTGTTTTAATGAGAATTGTAACATCACATTCCTACTTATATAAAAGAACCGTGAACGGTTAACATTTTTATTGTATACCCACTTCCTAGAAGTCAATTCATAATAACATAACAAAGGATATTCTAATCACACAAATATAGCTATTGATACCCACTTAGTTTATAGGTATCGGTATTCAGCAAAGTTTAATGAAAACTTTACATGATTTAGACTTTCTACATGTTTTTTTATGTGACGTCACAACACAATACCTTACGATGGGTTTTTAACAAATTAATGAAAAATGAAAATTAAAAAAAAATGAAAAATATTTATTTGTCCCAAAAAAGCAGTTACATGGATTATAATGAGACATCATTAATATTTGACTTCTTGTAAAAATAAATAACATGCATGATCCAATTAAAAAAAAAAGCGATCAAGAAACATTTCAAATCACATGTAAGTAGGTAGCATTACAAAAAAATGAACATTGATAAAAAAATGATTTTCACTCGTGTTATCAGATGGTTGCCTAGCAACGCGTTGTTTACAAAAAATATTTTTTTATAGTGACAAGAGTATAGATACGTAATTTTATCGACAGATGTTGATTGTATGTTAATAAATGTAGGGTACCGTGCCGACAACCATTTACACTAATTATTTTAACTAATAAGTTTAGTTCTTTAGAATATTTTAAAAAAGGTGAATAAATTTAGTATATTTGACTAAGTCCCCTTGCTAATTCAACTTTTGCAATATCGTTGATTCCAACATTATTTATTAGTTGTTTTAAATTTCTAGCAAAAGGTTAAAATATTTTTGTTATTTTGACTAAATGCATCTGTTGAATTTACTATGTAATGAAGTGTTAGGTGTTGACAACTATTCACAATAGTTATTTTAACCAATTTGCTTTGTTGTTTAAAATATTTGTAAATAGGTACATAGTTGAAGCCAGAACTCACCAAAGGACTCCATTAAATCTAGAATTCTAGATATACTAACGCAAAAAATTTAATTAGAAGAAATAACTAAATTTACACTTTTAGGCCTAACGTTATACTCAAATTAAAATTGGAAGAAACAGAAAAAACACGAGCAAAACTGTCCCAATTTATTTACTCACTCGGCTTATTGAAACGTAACACAGACTACAACACCGCCCTTTCTGCCTATTATGCGTACCTACGCTTACTCCTGGTTAAACTATGGCATCATTCTGTGGGGAGAAAGTACTGACATTTTGGACCTCTTTATCCAGCAAAAGAAATGCATCAGAATTCTCATGAATATCGAACAACGAGTGAGTTGCAGGCCACACTTTACCAAACAACAAATTCTCACACTACCAGCAATATATATTATACTGCAAAGTTGTTTATTCGTTCGGAAAAATAGACACCTCTTCAAATCTAATATTTAAATCAATGAAAACTATAACCGACGCAATAGGAATAGGCTGATACTACCCATCACTAACTTAAAATTATTATTATTGGTAAAAGTCCGTATTCAAGACTAACTAACATATTTAATAAGCTACCGGAAAGTCTAAAATCCCTACCAAATGATTTAATTTTCGCGAAACAGTTGAAATCTCTGTTGATAAAGAAAGGCTACTATACCGTTGATGAATTTAAAGCTGACAAATTGTGAATCGATCGACACTGTATTATATACTTAACTTGACATCAATTTTAATTTAACTACTAATTGACTACAGATACTTACAGAACTTGACATCAAATTTTAATTTTATCTACTAATTGATTTGAAAAAATTGTAATAAATTAATAAATATCACATTTTCCATTTCTTTCTTTCTTTATTAATGTTTAGTGGAGTATCATTATAAATTTGAATAATTAATAAGAATTGATATGTAATAATGTAATTTAATAATTTTATCGCCAACAATTTGCAGTGCCCTTATTACAGGGCGCTGACTAAATAGTAAATGACTAAATTTATGACCTATAATAGACAAAGAAATATTGTAATAAACTCATTAAATTTAATTTCCAATCATCAATCACTTTTCACAATGTTCATTCTTCTTTCCTTATGTTTAGAGTAAAAACGTAAGAATATGAAATGTAATAGGTATAATAAGAATCAATATTATATGTAAGTAGGTACCTAAATTAATAATTTTATATCCAACAATTTGCAGTGCCCTTACAGGGTGCATGTTAATACTGTGCCATGAAATTTGAATGCATGCCTACTAACCAGTATTTAATTGTACATGTTGGCAAATAAAAAAATAAAAAAATAAATAATCAAATCAATTTTGTAAATTTAGCTACGTTCGCTTGTTGATTCAACTTCTGCAATATGGTTGAATTAAACATTACTAATTAGTTGTTTTAAATTTCTGGCAAAATGTTAAAATATTTCTGTTATCTTTACTTAATTTATCTGTAGATTCTACCATGTAATTAAATGTTAGGGGTTGACAACTATAGTGGCGGTAAGTCCCCTCTTTGAGGAGTGGCTAGAGAGAAGCCACGGCGCCCTCACCTTCCGTCTGACGCAGGTCCTCACCGGACACGGGTGTTTCGGGAGGTACCTGCACCGAATCAGACGGGAGGAAACGCCCGGATGCTTCCACTGCGAGGATCGACCGGAGGACACGGTGGAGCACACTGTGGAGGTGTGCCCTGCTTGGGCGGAGCCCCGCCGTGTTCTCGTAGCGGCGATCGGCGGCGGTGACCTCTCGCGTCCGGCCCTGGTGCAAGCCATGGTCCGGGGCGAGGAGGAATGGGACGCCGTCGCCTCCTTCTGCGAAGCAGTGATGCTAGCGAAGGAGGTGGCGGAACGAGAGAGGGAGCGATCCTCTCAACGTCCCAGCCGCCGCGGAAGGCGCGGAAGGCGCTCCGGGCGTCGGGGGCCACGTGATGGCTTCCGGCCACCGTAGACGCGGGCCTGTGGACGGTGAGTAATGGGCTAGCTCGCCGTCCGGCCGTCGTCATGACGGCAACAGACCGTGTCGGCGGCGCGTTCGTGTTCCACGCGCGCCTCAAAGAGATGTCAGCAAGGAGGGGCCCGCAAGGGCCGACGCCCGTCGGGGCCGCGGTATTTAGTACTAGATTACGTGGCCTCGGCGCAAGGGCAAAGAAGGAACATGGGTTCGGTTTTTAGTCAGTAGAAGTCTGACACTCCCCTTCGCTCTGCCCAAGAGCGGGGGGGGTCATTCGATGATTTTCCACCCACCAAAAAAAAAAAAAAAAGGGGTTGACAACTATTCGCAAAAGTTATTTCAACCAATTTGCTTTGTTGTTTAAAATATTTGCAAATGGTTGAATCAATTTTGTTAATTTAGCTACGTTCGCTCGCTGATTCAACTTTTGCAATATTGTTGATTGAAACATTATTTATTGTTTGTTTTAAATTTCTGGCAAAATCCTAAATACTTTTGTTATTTTGACTAAATTTATCTGTTGATTCTACTATGTAATGAAATGTTAGGTGTTGACAACTATTCACAAGAGTTATTTTAACCAATTTGCTTTGTTGTTTAAAATATTTGCAAATAGTTGGATCAATTTTGTAAATTTAGCTACGTTCGCTTGTTAATTCAACTTTTGCAATATTGTTGATTACAACATTATTTATTGGTTGTTTTAATTTTCTAGCAAAAGGTTAAAGTATTTTTGTTATTTTGACTAAATGTATCTGTTGACTCTAATATGTAATAAAATGTTAGGTGTTGACAACTATTCACAATAGTTATTTTAACCAATTTGCTTTGTTGTTTAAAATATTTGCAAATAGTTGAATCCATTTTGTAAATTTAGCTACGTTCGCTTGTTGATCCAACTTTTGCAATATTGTTGAATTAAACATTATTTATTGGTTGTTTTAAATTTCTAGCAAAAGGTTAAAATATTTTTGTTATTTTGACTAAATGTCTCAGTTGATTCTACTATGTAATTAAATGTTAGATGTCGACAACTATTCACAATAGTTATTTTAACCAATTTGCTTTGTTGTTTAAAATATTTGCAAATAGTTGAATCAATTTTGTAAATTTAGCTACGTTCGCTTGTTGATACAACTTTTGCAATATGGTTGAATTAAACATTATGTATTGGTTGTTTTAAATTTCTAGCAAAAGGTTAAAATATTTGTGTTATTTTGAGTAAATTTCTCTGTTGATTCTACTATGTAATTAAATGTTAGGTGTTGACAACTATTCACAATAGTTATTTTAACCGATTTGCTTTGTTGTTTAAAATATTTGCAAATAGTTGAATCAATTTTGTAAATTTAGCTACGTTCGCTTGTTGATACAACTTTTGCAATATGGTTGAATTAAACATTATTTATTGGTTGTTTTAAATTTCTAGCAAAAGGTTAAAATATTTTTGTTATTTTGACTAAATGTATCTGTTGATTCTACTATGTAATTAAATGTTAGGTGTTGACAACTATTCACAATAGTTATTTTAACCGATTTGCTTTGTTGTTTAAAATATTTGCAAATAGTTGAATCAATTTTGTAAATTTAGCTACGTTCGCTTGTTGATACAACTTTAGCAATATGGTTGAATTAAACATTATTAATTAGTTGTTTTAAATTTCTGGCAAAAGCTTAAATATTTTTGTTATTTTGACTAAATTTATCTGTTGATTCTACTATGTAAAGAAATGTTAGGTGTTGACAACTATTAAGAATAGTTATTTTAACCAATTTGCTTTGTTGTTTAAAATATTTGCAAATAGTTGAATCAATTTTGTAAATTTGACTAAGTTCATTTGCTGATTCCACTAAACATTATGTTGACATTACCGAACTATTAGTTAAATTGACCGCTATGCGATTATACATGAAAAAATATGTTAGCTTAACCCATTTTTTTGGTTGTAACAACAATTAGATTTTAACTTTTTTAAATTTGTTACATTGAATGTAGTACTACGGTTGTCACAACGTAATTTATTGTTGACTCAACTGTTAAGGAATCAACATTCAGAAATTCAACTATTAGTTTTTTCAGTGTAGGAAGCAGTATCTATCATTTAGCGTTTGGTGGATTCGTATTTCAAAGTACAAGTTGGTATTAGTTACTGACCACAACTGTTTATAATTAGTTGTATTCTATAATATTACGTTGCCATATGGTTCAGTGATTTACCACTGAACCATAAGGCTCGTTCTAATCAAAATGTGAATAATACGGTTCGGCCATCCATTTGTGATGCGTCAGATAATAGTCAACATTCGTCAAATAGTCGGGTGTATTAGTGTATAGTGTGCATGTATGCATGAGGTGTGTGAAGAGTGTACCGGCTGGCTTTCTCCGTTCCCTGAGCAAACGCTTATGACAGATATCTACCAAGGTAGGGATTTGGAGATAAACTCATAATACATGAGGTAATAATATACATGGTGATCAAATAAGCAGTTGCTCCATCACGCTGAAAAAAATGATTATTAACAGCATATCTGTGTTACCGCCAAACGGTAACGCCAAGAGTAGATAATATGTAGCAAACACTTACCGGGTGTTTATTAAAATAGATTAGTCTGTCTCTCACTTACAGAATACTTCACACTTTACCAGTATCGCCTCTGCCTCAGCTTTCTCCTTACACGTATCGTCACTGACTTTAACTAGACTTACTACTATTACTTATATTTAACTTTTTAAATATTAATCACTCTCTTACGATACTCCACTGATATATATACGACTTGGTACCAAGACTACCCTAACTTCATGAGTCTAATCTAGGACGTCCTAGGACTTTACGTAACCCTGACTTAGTTCCGCTAATTTCAACAACTGAGCCCTTCCACTCAAATCAACTGTCTCTTCGTCATCTCCACAAATACCACGCTGCACACACGGCTTGCATCGACTCCTTCCCACGGGGTTCTTTTATCGCTGTTTTTGCCCAAACTTCTCAATTGTTTTAAGGGTCTCTTTAGGTAAACTGACCCGGGGTTTATTGCAAACAGATGTGTATGCTCTTGTGCTCTCTTAGAAATCGTATTATTTTTTATCGTTTCTTATCAGTTATTTGAAACTACATTTGGCTTGTCAGCCTATACAAGTGTCTAGTCCGTTTCCCATTAACCCAAGGATTTATTATGCAAAGAAAGAAAGAAAGAAAAAATGTTTATTTGACGTCAGTACATCAAGCACACACACAAATAAAAAACAAAAGATTACAAAAATGGAAATACCTACATAGTAGGCATGTGCTGTGTGCCTCACGGCTGCGCCAAAAAGGTTCATTTCAGCATTCATGCCAGACAGGTGATGCTGTCTGACGCTGGTCTTCCAATGAACCTTGAGGGGGTAAGTGACAGACAGAAAACAGTTTCAAACATATTATGTAAATAAATAAATGGTTACAATAAATAGATATCGAGTACGTTAGTAAAGAAAATGTGTATGTAGGTACGAGTTCAGATAAAATAGAAAAATGTAAGTAAGCAATAGATATATTAATGTGTAAGAAAGTAATAACCCACTAAAAACAAAACTTGTAAAAAAAGCCAAGCCGCGCAACTCAGTTCTTCTACCGTAAAAAGTTGTGAGATCCATGTAATACCAACTTACCAAGTCAGTTAATTTATTCAGTCCCTACTTACAAATATGTGATGTTTTAAATAAATAGATTGACTTGGCCACTGCATCACATTGGCCAATGCGATGGCGATTAACCATTAGAATGGCCTGTTTAACATTGGCAAATGCGATGCGATGGCCAAGTCAATCTATTTATTTAAAACATCACATATTTGTAAGTAGGGACTGAATAAATTAACTGACTTGGTAAGTTGGTATTACATGGATCTCACAACTTTTTACGGTAGAAGAACTGAGTTGCGCGGCTTGGCTTTTTTTACAAGTTTTGTTTTTAGTGGGATCTCATTTCTTTTTGTAGCAACTCTCGTTCTATCTATTTCGTTCAATGAATCAACAATACATAGGTTTATTCGAACTTGCAGCAGTCTTATTCATCGATTTGATGAACTGCTTAAGTACCTGAGTACTCGACAAGCTGAATCAAACGAGTCTAAACTCGACAGGGTCAAGTCGTTTTATAACGGAATTCCTATGGCCACCTTCCAGCTCCATCATCAGACCCTGAACATCATCCAAAGACAGAGTACTCATCAAGACAAATCAAACGAGCCCAAACGCGATGGGGTTATGACATTTTAAAATGGAGTTCCTATGGCCAACTTCCAGCTCCATCATCAGATCAGTTCCATGTCATCATAATATTGAATCGTTAGGTGATATACATATACGTGCAAAATTTCAGATCAATCGGTAACCAGGAAGTGTATTTTTAACTCGTAAAATTCATTCACTGAAAATGTAACTTTAACTTTGTAATCCTATATAATTATATGGGATTACAAAGTTATTTATGCAGTTAGTGTATCATGAAAACTAGACTGAAATTTCGAAATATTTTAATTTTTCCTTGATTTATACACTAAACGCTAATTGTATTCTGAATTTGAAGCTTCTATGTCAGCTAGAAGTGCCTTAGACTTTTGATGATCGGTCAGTCAGTCAGTCAGTCAGTGAGTGAGTGACAAAACTAAGACATTTTGACTAGTTATAATTCCTAAACTACTGGTTCAAATTGAATTAAATTTGAAATATACCGTGTTTATACAATGACTAATTAGTTACTAAAAATTCAGGCTTCTAGTTTTATCCAGAACGAAGTTATAAGAGGTCGAAAATGGCCTGAACTGCTTCGAGAAAAGGATGGTACGGCCGTGCCGCTTTATTGCTCGACTTGGCGGGGGCACTGCCGTGCCCCCAGATACTGGTAACAATAAATAAATACAGAGATAAGTAAAGACAGAATAAATATTTTATAAGAAAATAAAATGCCAAAAATGCCTTTCCAAGGAGTCGAATATTACTTTAGAATTCAAAACTAGAAAGTTCGTTTTGTTATTAATTACGGTCAGGCCGTCGGGCCATAAAATATAAATGCAATGTGTGAAAATTGCCCGGTACCTCGTGGTGATTTAAAAACCAGAATCAAGATCAGAATATAAATTCCTTAATAATTAAGAGTACGTGACAGACAGTCACAACTGCACCCTTTACTGTGATGTGAGGAGCAATGCCACCGAATCTTACGTCCATGGTCACGATGGCGGGTGAACCGGTACCCAGAGAGCATTAACATACAGGTCCCTTTTTGGGATAGAATAGAGAGAACACAGCTTAAAACTCCGCATGTCTAGGTATCAAAGTTGATCCCGTTGAATTTGTACGCATAATCCATGTTCTGGTTTTATCCAAGTATTGTTTTAACAATAACTTTAAAAAATAATGATGCTGACAAAGTCAATGGTTATGCTTATTAATAATTTTAACAATGTGATCATCCACAGTGTAGATAGCAGCTCTGCAAGTGCGGTGCTTTTTGCAGAACCACCTGGTCTTAGCTCCAGTACTGCGGTGCCGGATGAACGTGTACCCAGCTACTACGAGCATACGGCCTCCGTGAATGGATCGAGTGAACACCGCATCTGTAGGTAGAAAAGATTTTTGAATAATACGAGTCCAGGTGGTAATTACAGAACATAGGTGCTAAACCGCCTACTAAAAGTTGTATTATGGCATGCTCTTTCTTACTTTATAGAGGGTAGTGCCTTACCTGGTATTTTTATGCCACCAATGGGCCTCAGACATGTTGTACACAATAGTGGGTACCCACTCACTAAAAAACAAATACAATTTGAAATGGGTTTATTTTCTACACAAAATACATTATGCTTCATCTTCATCATTTCAGCCAAAAGACGTCCACTGCTGAACATAGGCCTCCCCCAGGCGTCGCCACATTGACCGGTCCCGTGCGTCTCTCATCCAGCGGGTTCCTGCAACCTTGACCAGGTCATCGGTCCACCTAGTGGGAGGCCTTCCAACGCAACGTCTTCCGGTTCGCGGTCGCCATTCGAGAACTTTTCGGCCCCATCGGCCATCCGTTCTGCGAGCAATGTGCCCTGCCCATTGCCACTTAAGTCTGGCGATTCTTCGGGCTTCTGGCGATGCTTCATCTTATTAAGTACAAAGTCTTTCAATAAATCACAATCTACTTCCCTTCTAAGTTTTATTACTGCGTACCTACATTCTGACGCCATGATCATTAATTAATCATTGGTGCTGATCCATGCGTCATACACGTGAACGGGAATAAACTTAGGTTCACCGATGACTGGGAAAAGAGATAGTGTAAAAATGCATTTCGTATAAGTAATAAATATTTTTAACAGTGTTTCTTTCTTCAGATAAATACTAAACAAAAATAACAAGATTACTCGGAATTTAAAACAGATTTTTTATTCAATGTACAATTAAAATTACAGTCAGTTCTGGCCGAGTCAAATAAATTAAGTCCCCATTGAAGAACAAGGATTCTCGTTGGCAATAATTTATAATTAATGGTTATGCTGATTACTTACGAGGGCGGGTCAATAAGTCCGTGACTTTTTGAATGAAACACAGGTTTTCGGATACGTTCTATTTTTATTTTTCAACGTACTCTCCTTTGAGCTCTATACACTTTGTCCAACGTTTCTCCAATTTTTTTATCCCTTCCAAAAAATAAGATTTGTCGAAGTCCTCAAAATGGGTATTTGTTTGTGAGATGATTTCATCATTGGAGTCAAATCTCATTCCACCAAGCCATTTCTTCAAGTTTGGGAACAGGAAATAGTCAGTCGGGGCTAAATCCGGAGAATAGGGCGGATGAGGGAGCAATTCGTAGCCCAATTCATGAATTTTTGACATGGAAACTGCACATGTGTGCACCCTTGCATTGTCTTGGTGGAAAAGAACCGCGGCACCCATCTTGCGGAAAGCTTTTTCATACCCAAGTGATCATTTAAAATTGTAACCACTGAGCCATGTGAGATGCTTATGGCTTCCACAATCTCTCTCACTTTCAATCTGCGATCAGCCAACACCAAATCGTGATTTTTTTAAATTGTTTCGGGTGTAGAGACTTCAACTGGGTGTCCAGAACGTTCGGCATCTTCCGTGCTTGTACGGCCACAACGAAGTTCTGTGAACCACTTCTTTACCATTGAAATTGGTGGTGCAGAGTCCCCATAGTGTTTATCAAGCCTAGCCTTGGTTTGAGTAATGGTTTTTTTCCTCAAAAAATAATGCTCAATGAGCACACGAAATTCACTTTTTTCCATTTTCTTCTCAAAGTACGCGGCAGTCTGCTATCAATGGCTGTCAAAGACAAACTTATATACGCTGCTTGTTCAAATTTTGACAGAAGTCACCTGATAGTAGCCTGTTGACAGCAGCAGTGTTGCCCTTTCAGTTAAAACACAAGAAATTAAAAAAGTCACGGACTTATTGACCCGCCCTCGTATTTTGACGATTTCATCAGTACCACTGAGAGATACTATTAATGCTCGGCACCCTCTACCGCTGTGTGTGGCGCATAACCACCGAGTTTTAAAACCACGGTCACTGTTGCGGTAGAATTTGTACCCTCTTACAGTTATAAAGCGAGCTCCTCGTTTAGTCTGCGAGAACACCGCCTCTAAACATAGAAAAAGACAATCAGATATTAGCTTGGCCAACCTAAAAGATAGCAACGTGACTGCTGGCATGCTTCTCTCTGCGAGTGGAAATGGACTACAACCTACTACTCCAGAGCGGGATGGTGGATGTCACATGTATTCGAGATTATGGTTCTAGGATAATAAATGTCGGCCGTATATATTATATATACTGGGGTTGTATTATGATAAACTTGTGTCATCATGGTTACAGCCTCAAAAAGAGCAGACGGTATTTTTAGTATACAGTTCTTGCATTGTAATCATGATAGTTTTCAAACGTGATACCTACCACCACCAGGGTGCTGCGTATAGGGATGTCCAATCAAATCACCAAGTTAGTTTCTGAAATATTTATTTAGTTGGAATAGTATTAAGATATTTTCTTACGTTAATTAAACAACAGACTAGTATAACTACCTTGGCCAGAGTGGAACTTTATAGAAACGTTTGTTGTGCTTATTTTTCATGCTAACAATTTCATCGTCCACAGTAAATATCAGTGCACTGCACCCTTTACTGTGATGTGAGGAGCAATGCCACCGAATCTTACGTCAATGGTCACGATGGCGGGTGAACCGGTACCCAGAGAGTATTAACATACGGGTCCCTTTTTTGGATAGAATAGAGAGAACACAGCTTAAAACTCTGCATGTCTAGTTGTACAAAGTTGATCTCGTTGAATTTGTTATGCGTACAAATTCTGGTTTTATCCAAGTATTGTTTTAACATAACTTTAAAAAATAATGATGCTGACAACGTCAATGGTTATGCTCATTAATAATTTTAACAATATGATCATCCACAGTGTAGATAGCAGCTCTGCAGCAAGTACGGTGCTTGTTGCAGAACCACCTGGTCTTAACTCCAGTACTGCGGTGCCGGATGAACGTGTACCCAGCTACTACGAGCATACGGCCTCCGTAAATGGATCGAGTGAACACCGCATCTGTAGGTAGAAAAGATTTTTGAATAATACGAGTCCAGGTGGTAATTACAGAACAGGTGCTAAACCGCCTACTAAAAGTTGTATTAGGGCATGCTCTTTCTTACTTTACAGAGGGTAGTGTCTTACCTGGTATTTATATGCCACGAATGGGCCTCAGACATGTTGTACACGATAGTGAGTACCCACTCACTAAAAAGCAAATACAATTCGAAATGGGTTTATTTCCTACACAAAATACATTATGATTCATCTTCAATCTCCATCGGGTGGTTATGTGTGTTATCAATTCTGACTAATTGATCATTGATGGTGAATATCTTCGCTCGACATCCTTTGCTTTGGTGAGTGGCACATCGCCACCGTGTCTTCACTCCCAAGAAGCAATATCGGGAGAATCTGTACCCAGCTAGGAGGATCATACGAGTACCTACCCCGGTTGGTATCTGTAAATACTGCTCCTGGAATTTAATAAGAAGGGAATCAGGTGAACTATGTAGTTTACTTATTTAATGAGATGGAAATTAAAATTATCGGCTCTTAGGGAATAGAGCCATGATGTCATGACAATAATGTTATTAAAACGTTTTTATATGGGCATGAAAACAGAGTTTATCTTGACTTTTTGTATATTTATTTTTGTATATTTAATATTAAGTACAAAGTCTTTCAATAAATCACAATCTACTTCCCTTCTAAGTTTTATTACTGCGTACATACATTCTGACGCCATGATCATTAATTAATCATTGGTGCTGATACATGCGTCATACACGTGAGCGGGTACTCTCAGTTGTGCTCTTAGCTGCTACGGCTTGTTTGAATTTTTATTTTATTTTAAAAGGCACTGATTTATAGAGGCAGTTGTAAATAGCGGTTTTGGTAAGTTAAAAATTATAAATATCACGTTTAATAACTAGTTTAAACAGTTAAAACTAAGCAGTAAAGAAAGTAAACTAAAATGAGTAATAAACAATAATGTAATGGATCAGTGAATATAGATTTGAGCAGGAAAATAATTAAATGGGCGGTAAAATTATTGAAAGAGCGGTTACGTGTGTGCAGTAATAAATCGGAATTTTCCGGTAATAAATCTGATTCTAAGCAATTCTATACAATGAAGTGGAACCGAACCTCGGAGTGCCCCTGACGTCGACCGTCTAGGGTTAGCGTTTTCGTCAGCAGGTCGACGGAGCCCCGCTGCGGGGCACTATTTCTGTCTGCAGGGTTTAAAGAGACCTAACTAACCGAACCTCGGGGTGCCCCCGACGTTGACCGTCTAAGGTTTTTTTCTTAATTATCGAATCGCTTGCCGCTCATTCAGTTATTGGACTGTTCAAATTGACGTTGTATGATAAATTGTGAAGAGAGAAAATAAAGATATTGTATTGTATTGTATAAATAAAATAACCGACAAATTGATCTCGTCCTTGTTTTACTTACTGTCGCAATAATTAATCAACTGCCATTAAATTAAATAAGTGCTCAAAAAGGACATTGCCCAACTTCGGTCCAAATGCTGCCCAGGAATGGGAGTACCTGCGCTGGGTTCCTGGCACTACTCTATGTAATTATACTAAATATTTTGAAAATCCATCCTGGGGTTCCTATTTTTTTACAGATTTATTTTGATGATATTATTGTTTAGACATGTTTATTTTTTGACGGTATTTTAACATTTTTACGCTTTTTGGACCCCAACTAAAGACAATTTGTGTAAATGGACAGTTTTAAATGTTCATTTCTTGACGTAATATGTCAAATATGTCGGAATCGACGGTCTGTTAGCTTTTTTAAACAGAGTCCAGGCCGTTTGCAGTCTCGTCTGTCTGTCTGTAACAAATCGAGGCACTGGGCCTCAAGGTGGCTCTCAAGAACATGTAAGCTCTGGTATTTCTTGTGCCCCGACGCCAGCTTCCGGCTTGCGTACTCCTCACCATCGTGTTGCAACGATACCGGTGTGGGCAAGCATTAAATACTTGGGCCTGGTTACATATTTCGGCGAGCACTTTACTCAGGTTGCACCGGACCAAACGTGGTCTGCGACGGCTGTAAACGGGGATGATTCGCTTGACGGCACTCTGCAGAGCCCCGGTATTGGTACACCCTCGTGGGATTCGGAGGCGTATAAGTGCTCACTGAAGTCTACCGGCGTGGTCTTATGGCGGGTGAGGCAGGAGACGCCTAGTGCAGGTGCAGGAGTGGGTACGGAAGTGACATGGGACGTTAACCTTCCGTCTAATGCAAGTGTTGTCAGGGCATGGCTGCTTTGACAAATACCTGCACAAAGTAGCCAGACGGGAGGCGATTCCCGTGTGTCACCAGTGCGACTGCAGCGAGGACATGGTGCTTCACACTCTTGAGCATTGCTCTGCATGGGTGGTGAAGCGCCGTGCTCTCGCGTGCGCTTTACCGGCCGTGGCCAAGGCCATGGTTGACAATAGCGAGGCATGGGAGGCATTGGCATCCTTCTGCGAGGATGTCATCTCGTAGAAGGAGGTGGCGGAATGCATTTCATCCTGACGCGCTCCACCGCCTCCGTGATCAGTCGCAGGAGGACAGTTTGGTAGAGGAGCCGCCATGACGACCTGATGCCGCCCTAGGTGGTGCCAGTGGGCGATAGATCGGGGAATCTGTCGTCGCCGCATTGTACGGCGCTCATGAGTAGTGGCGGTTTTAGGTGAGCCCGGACATCGCCACCTAAAACCGCCACTACGCTGCATGGGTCGCGAACGTCATGCGTAGCAGTTCTCGGGGCTCATCCGCCAAGGCGACAGTAAGCTCACGGCGGTGTTTTTACAAGCCCCATAAAACCAAACCGTCCTTTCTATCACTTCCAATACGGAATAATTATTAAAACTGTCCATTTATACAAAATGTCTTTAGTTGTGGTCTTAAAGGATTTAAAAATCTTCAAAAGGCGTCAAAAAACACCATGTGAAAAAAATAAATTCATCAAGAGTAAATAGGCAAAAAAAAGTGGGAACCCCGGGATGGATTCTAAAAATATTTTGTCTAATGACATAGTTTAGTGCCAGGAACCCAGCGCAGGTACTCCCATTCCTGGGCAGCATTTGGACCAAACCTCATATAAACTTGAGCAATGTCATTTGTTCCCATTTTAAAATGGAATAGGAATATCAAATCCATCACAGTTGGTATCGTTAGGAAGTATTTAGAGTCGTCATTTTGGAGACTATCGTCGGGAGTGACAGACAGAGCTATGCAACCATGCAACTAAATCAAACAGACTGACGCGGTGTGAGGAACGAGATGCATTCATCTTGCTCTTATTATAGTTGATTTCACTTTTATAATTAGAGGCGAATACCTACTACTGTAGTTTTCTTAGGTAACCTAAATTCATAAAGTTTTTTAATTAACGATTGTCCCACATGGTTTTTTCTGTAGGCACATGGTTATGAATTTCATGTATCTTTATAATGTCGTCCTGATATGTATGTATGTTCGCTCTGCAACCCTTATTTTGGTGAGTAGAACAGAACCAACGGCATCTGTTACCTGTCTTACGTTGCAAACAGTAGTTAAAGCCCCCTCGGGATATCATCCTATTTCCTTTAGTAGATGTAATGTATTTGAAACCTGAAAATAAATCCCGTTATAAACTTAGGTCCACCGATGACTGGGAAAAGAGATAGAGTAAAAATGCATTCCGTATAAGTAATAAATATTTTTAACAGTGTTTATTTCTTCAGATAAATACTAAACAAAAACAACAAGATTACTCGTAATTTAAAACTGATTTTTACCCGACTACGGCGAAGCCAAAAGGAAGGGTAATGATTTTGGCAGTCTATGTATGTATGTATGTATGTGTGTTCCACCGTAGCGCCTAAACTACCGAACGGATTTTAATAAATGAGGTGTCAATAGATTCGTAAGAACAGCCCGGGTGACATAGGCTATATAAATTTTATAAATTCTTTTTATGACGGAATTTAAATGTATAAAAATACCTCGAAAAATATTGAATTGAGATAATCATAACATGTTTGGTATCAAATGAAAGGTCTTGGCGAGCACATTACAAATATGTACCTTTAAATTATATTATAGTTTTAGTCCTCCGTTTGTAGTCGGGTTTTAGTTTTTAGACTTGTTTATTCATTGTACAATTAAAATTACAGTCAGTTCTGGCAGAGTCAAATAAATTAAGTCCCAATTGAAGAACAAGGATTCTCGTTAGCAATAATTTATAATTATTAATGTTTATGCTGATTACTTATTTTGACGATTTCATCAGTACCACTGAGAGATATTATTAATGCTCGGCACCCTCTACCGCTGTGTGTGGCGCAGAACCACCGAGTTTTAAAACCACGGTCACTGTGGCGGTAGAATTTGTACCCTCTAAAGAACAGTTATAACGCGAGCTCCTCGTTTAGTCTGCGAGAACACCGCCTCTAAACATAGAAAAAGACAATCAGATATTAGCTTGGCCAACCTAAAAGATAGCAACGTGACTGCGCTGGGATTCTCCTCTCTGCGTGGAAATGGACTACAACCTACTACTCCAGAGCGGGATGGTGGATGTCACATGTCTTCGATATTTTGGTTCTAGGATAAATGTCAGCCGTATATACTGGGGTCGTATTATGATAAACTTATGTTATTATGGTTACAGCCTGAAAAAGAGCATACGGTATTGTTAGTATACAGTTCTTGCATTGTAAACATGATAGTTTTCAAACGTAATACCTACAAACACCAGGGTGCTGCGTATAGGGTTATCCATTCAAATCACCAAGTTAGTTTCTGAAATATTTATTAAGTTGGAATAGTATTAAGATATTTTCTTACGTTAATTAAACAACAGACTAGTATAACTACCTTAATTGGCCAGAGTGAAACTTTATAGAAACGTTTGTTGTGCTTATTTTTCATGCTAACAATTTCATCGTCCACAGTAAATATCAGTGCACTGCACCCTTTACTGTGATGTGAGGAGCAATGCCACCGAGCCTTACGTCCATGGTCACGATGGCGGGTGAACAGGTGGGTACCTGTTCACCCGCCGTGAGAGTATTAACATACGGGTCCCTTTTTGGGATAGAATAGAGAGAACACAGCTTAAAACTCTGCATGTCTAGGTATACAAAGTTGATCCCGTTGAATTTGTAAGCATAATACATGTTCTGGTTTTATCCAAGTATTGTTTTAACAATAACTTAAAAAATAATGATGCTGACAAAGTCAATGGTTATGCTTATTAATAATTTTAACAATGTGATCATCCACAGTGTAGATAGCAGCTCTGCAAGTGCGGTGCTTTTTGCAGAACCACCTGGTCTTAGCTCCAGTACTGCGGTGCCGGATGAACGTGTACCCAGCTACTACGAGCATACGGCCTCCGTGAATGGATCGAGTGAACACCGCATCTGTAGGTAGAAAGTAGATTTTTGAATAATACGAGTCGTGGTGATAATTACAGATTATAGGTGCTAAACCGCCTACTACAAGTTGTATTATGACAGCGCCTATCAGGACGCATTTTGTAATCATTACCCACATCATCACATTTTGATCAAGTCATCACAAATATAAAATAACATTACGCCTTAATCCCGAAAGAGTTAGGCAGTGGTGTACCTAATCGTAAACCCACATTTCGCGTTTGATGCATGTCTATAGATATAATATTGCCATCGACCGAGCACGAAAACCACGCTCCGTGGCCTCTACTGCGAATACACTTTGCAATCAAACCTCGGACCTCATCCTCAGTAGTTGCACTTGAGGCCACTCGATCAACGAGACAGTCACACATCAAAATTTCCACGTGAACGAAGTCGCAGGCATCAGCTCTTTCTTACTTTATAGAGGGTAGTGCCTTACCTGGTATTTTTATGCCACCAATGGGCCTCAGACATGTTGTACACGTTAGTGAGTACCCACTCACTAAAAAGCAAATACAGTTTGAAATGGGTTTATTTCCTACACAAAATTTAAATAAATCATGATTCATCTTCAACTTTAAAAAACATTGATGTTTATTAAAAAAATGTTAGTGGTTTTCGGGGAAGGTTTTAGTATATACTTTGACCTACATCCACGCGGGCGAAGCCGCGGGAAAAAGTCAGTTTATAAAAAAATACAACCAAATAACTTGCTTTACCGATGTGGGTACGTTAATTAACAATCGGGTGGTTATGTGTGTTATCAATTCTGACTAAATGATCGTTGATGGTGAATATCTTTGCTCGACATCCTTTGTTTTGGTGAGTGGCACATCGCCACCGTGTCTTCACTCCCAAGAAACAATGTCGGGAGAATCTGTACCCAGCTAGGAGGATCATACGAGTACCCCGGTTGGTATCTGTAAATACTGCTCCTGGAATTTAATAAGAAGGGAATCAGGTGAACTAGATTACTTATTTAATGTGATGAGAATTAAAATTATCGGCTCTTAGGGAATAGAGCCATGATGTCATGACAATAATGCTATTAAAACGTTTTTATATGGGCATGAAAACAGAGTTTATCTTGACTTTTTGTATATTTATTTTTGTATATTTAATATTAAGTACAAAGTCTTTCAATAAATCACAATCTACTTCCCTTGTAAGTTTTATTACTGCGTACATACATTCTGACGCCATGATCATTAATTAATCATTGGTGCTGATCCATGCGTCATACACGTGAACGGGTACACTCAGTTGTGCTCTTAGCTGCCACGGTTTGTTTGACTCATTATTTTATTTTTTAATCGTCGTTTGTGACTTTACTGTGGACACTTTTATCGTGTACATCTTTCTACATCGTCCTCACATAATATACCATCTCAACATGAAAGATGTACCTAACCAAAGTTTTATGACAATATTCTGATTTAAAAGAGTGTCCAGTCCATGGAGTTTCTTGCTCTTCTTCTTCATGAGATCTACGCTAAGGAATAGGCAACTACAATAGTTTCACAAGTTATTATGCCTTATGACTGTGACTATAGCTTCGTTTTATGAATTGTTCTCCTCACATTCAAAAGTGCCTCTTCTTCTTATCATGTGGGTAGTAAGATCTAACTACCGTACACACCCTAGTGTCAGAGTGTCTAAACCGCCGCAAGGGCCTCTGACATGGTTTGACATCCGCCATATGGCGGCCGGGACCACCGGCTTAGGTATACGTGTCTTCCGAAGCACGGAACTATCTTTTTATCAGACAATCAGGTGATTCAAGCCTGCAATGTCCTAACCAAACTGGAAGCAACTAAACAAAGTATGCTTCCCGTGGGAGTCTAACCCACGAACTACCGGGTCACAAGGCAAACGCCTAAACCACTCTAACACGGAGGCAGTTGTGCCTGTAAAGGTTTAATTGAAATAAAAGCTTTGAGTTTGGATTTATTTTTAACGATTCATTAACAATGGTTATGATTATTTTTAACTTGGATGATCAAATTCTCCAGTGTGAAGACTACAGCTTTGCAGCCTTTAGCATGATGAGTCGAGCAGAACCAGCGCATCTTCAGCCCACCGACACTTCTGCGGGTAAAGGTGTATCCATCCAGGATTAATAATTTACCCCCTCTCTGACTTCGAATGAATACAGCTTCCTGCATACCTAGACAAATCATAAAAATAAATATTGCGAACAAAGTAAACAGTATGAATTAATTAATTAATTATAATTCAGAATGAACATATTGCACAATTGTTAGATCTTTCACCTTTATCAAAGTCTACGTCTGCAAATATTCGCAGTTTTGTTTCAAGCACAAAACAAATTATAGCGGCCATTGAAAATCTCAACAAAGATATAAAATATTGGGATCCAATAATTTTATGTATCCTCACTCGCAAATTAGATACCTATACTGCAAGAGCCTACCAAATGGAGCGCATCGACAATATGGAGCCAAAGGTAAAGGACTTCATCGAGTTCCTCGAGAAGAGGGCCCTCGCTATGGAGAATGCGGAGCCCACAACTTCCAAGGGCAGCAAGGTGGTGGTGAATGTAGCAGCACAGAAGACTTCTGCGACTGCCTGCTTACACTGTAAGTCTACCACGCACAAGTTATTTAATTGCAAATCTTTTAAATTACTTTCTGCTCTGGAGCGATTAAACTTCACAAAGGCTCAAAGTTTGTGTCAAGTTTGTTTAAACAAACACAATGGAAAATGTAAATTCCATTTCAAGTGTGATCAGTGCAAGCAACCTCATAATTCACTGATTCACTACGATGAAACTGTTCCACCTGTCAGTTTGTTGTCCGGAGAACAAGCAAATTCTAATATTTTACTCCCTACAGCACAAGTTAAGCTACTGACCAAGGACAGAAAGGTAATATTAGCAAAGGCGATTCTAGACACAGGTTCTCAGGCATCCCTAGCAACAGATAGTTTAATTAAACGATTAGGTTTGACCCCAACACCCAAGAATACAAATATAATCGGTGTTGGCAATTCACAGAACTGTGCCAAATATTGTATTCCTTTGCAGATACAATCAACAACTTCTTCTTTTAAGAGGGCAATTAACTTCCATGTTGTTCAGCAAATAACCTGCAAATTGCCACAAAATGAAATAGATATTTCCAAAATCAAAATACCCGAAGGCATAGTGTTGGCTGACAAAGACTATTATGTCCCATCCAGTATCGACTTACTAATCGGTGCTGATGTGGTTTTTCAGATTCTGCTGCCATCTCAGCCGGAGGCGGAGTTGCAGTCAATTAATTTAGTCAACACCAAGCTTGGATATGTCATCGGGGGCACAATTTTGCAACAACAGGTACCTGACAATAAGGTAACTTTATTCTGTTCAACATGTGACAATAACATCAATGAGGAAATTAAAAACTTTTTTGAGGTGGAGAAGGTCCCTCAGGCATACTGTGAGAAGCTGAGTGAGCATGACCTAGCTGAAGATATTTTCCAAAAATCTGTCAAATTAAATAATAATAAATTTCAAGTTGACGTACCCCTCAAGGTACCTATTTCCGAAGTTAACAGCCATTTAGGTAATTCTTTTGATTTGGCATTGCACAGGTTTGTAAGCTTAGAAAAGCGTCTTCACAAAAATCCCCTTCTTTTAACAGAGTATGAAAAATTCATTCAGGAATATGTGGAGCTAGGTCACGGTCAATATATAAATTTTCAGAGTTATGATCTTGAACAAGACCCTGTATATTTCCTACCTCACCATGCGGTGGTTAACGAGTCTAGCAAGACCACTCGCACTAGGGTCGTTTTTGACGCATCCATGAAAACAAATCAAAAAGTCAGCTTGAATGATTTAATGCTCAATGGTTCATTACCACAAAAAGAACTTTTTGATATAATACTTTTGTATCGTATAGGTGACTTTACTTTCTCAACCGATATCCAAAAAATGTTTAGGAATGTATTAGTCAATCCAAAGCATGCAAGTCTCCAAAACATTCTATGGCGCAGCCACCCTAGTGACACAATACAATGCATACGCTTGAACACTGTTACTTATGGTATGAAGAGCAGTAGTTTCCTGGCTACAAGATGCTTGCTTGAACTAACTAATAGGTATGGTACTGACTATCCCCTTGCCTCATTTATTCTGAACAACTGCACTTATATTGATGATATTTTATATTCAACATCTGACAAATTGGAATTACTAGAGGCCAAAAGTCAACTTGAGGCAATTTTACAGAAAGGTGGGTTTCATACACACAAGTGGGCATCCAATTCTCCAGGCATTTTGTCAGACATTCCATATAGTGAACAGCAATTTAATGAGTTAGAGCTACAAAAAGATAGTTGCACAATGAAAGCACTAGGATTGCATGTTGACATAAAGAATGATTGCTTTACTATGTCCTGTCCAAACAATTTTGAAAATGATATAGTAACAAAAAGATCAATTTTAAGTTACATAGCACGGTTTTACGATCCCATGGGGTTTGTGAGTCCCATCATTGTGAAGGCGAAGGTAATATTGCAAAAGCTTTGGCTTGATAAGCTAGACTGGAATGCCCCGCCCCCCGCTGCAGTGAAGGAGGAGTGGTTGAGGTTTGCTGCTGAATTATTTGCTATGGAGCCAATTTCTTTTAATAGGAACATTCCAGTCCCCAAATCCGCTGAAGCTGTTCAACTCATAGGGTTTGCCGACGCGTCAAGTTCTACTGGGTATGGATGCTGTGTCTATCTCAGAGTGGTAGACATAACAGGTAAGGTAAATATAGCTTTACTCTGTTCGAAATCGAGAATAAATTCGCATAGCAAGCCACTAACCATCCCGCGATTGGAACTCAATGCCGCGCTTTTATTATCGCACCTGATCAAAAGAACGCACGATACCCTTAGCTTAAAAATTGTAATAAATAATGTTTACTTATTTACTGACTCCATGATTGTACTGGGTTGGCTTAATACCGAAATTATAAACTTACAAGCTTACGTCGCGAACAGAGTGAAGATTATAAAAGAAATTTCTTCTCAGTATCAGTGGCGCTACGTCAACACGAAGGAAAACCCTGCCGATCTTATTAGCAGGGGGATGGATCCACAAGATCTTGCAAGCTGCTCATTTTGGTGGCATGGACCATCCTTCCTACAAAACGGTAAGCATGAGTTCTGCAATAACAGTCAAAATCTCCCCGCTGTTACCCTTCCTGAACTAAAGAAACTGGCGCCATCTGGTGATCAACTTGTTGCACTCTCGACGCAGGTACAAAACGATTTATTCGAATTTTTGCTGAAGTATTCTGACATACATAAGATGACACGAGTCATGGCTTATGTACTTAGGTTTTGCAACAATATAAAAACAAAAAACAATAAAATTCTTCTCAATTATTTATCTAGTGAAGAGTTAACAAAAGCTTTAAATTTAATTATAAAGCAAGAGCAATATGTTCATTTTAGCCAGGAAATTAAAAACCTAAAACAAAATAGGGACATAGTAGGTCCTCTTAAATCGTTACATCCTTTCTTGGACGATCAAGGTTCAGTTAGAGTAGGTGGAAGGTTACAAAATTCCCAAATTCCCTATGAACAAAAACATCAATTAATATTACATAAGGAATCTAAGGTCACTGAACTCTTAATTAGGTCTGAACATCAAAGATTATTTCATGCAGGCCCTAAATTACTTATTTCCATTTTAAATCAAAAATACTGGCTTATAAATGCCATGCGGCAAATAAAAAAAATAACTCACAAATGTCTTGTGTGTTTTAGGATGAAAGCCGAGGCTGCAAGGCAGCTAATGGGTTCATTACCGCAACAGCGCGTTACTGCTTGCAAGCCCTTCCAAAAGGTTGGTGTGGACTACGCGGGGCCCCTCCCAGTTAAAAACAGTCGAATTAGGAGGTCTGTGGAAACAAAAGGATACATATGTGTGTTCGTTTGTTTCGTCACAAAAGCAGTGCACTTAGAGCTGTCATCAGATCTAACGACGGACTCATTTTTAGCCTGCTTCAAACGCCTCATAGCGAGACGAGGGTTGCCCAGCGAAGTCTTCGCTGACAATGGGACGAATTTTAGGGGTGCGGCGAACCAATTAGCTGACTTGTATCGGTTGCAGGCTACCTCAGAACATCAAGCACGGGTGC
This sequence comes from Diarsia mendica, assembly GCA_949316265.1. Classification (NCBI taxonomy): domain Eukaryota; kingdom Metazoa; phylum Arthropoda; class Insecta; order Lepidoptera; family Noctuidae; genus Diarsia; species Diarsia mendica. The sequence goes on along the minus strand of OX438893.1, from coordinate 19,891,322 downwards.
AATCGTTTTCAGCCCAGCAAGGTATAAAATTTCATTTCGTGCCTAGTTACTCGCCCGTGTTTGCTGGCCTGGCGGAAGCTGCGGTGAAAAGTACAAAATTTCACCTCAAAAGAATTTTGCAAAAACTAGTTCTTACCTACGAACAATTAAATACTATCTTAGTACAGATAGAGGGCATACTTAATTCGAGACCTCTCGTACCTATGTCCTCTGATATAAACGATTTCAGTTATTTGACCCCTGGTCATTTTTTAACAGGTAGTGCGATCATGTCTTACCCCGAAAAAGATATTTCCGAATTACCTAATAACAGACTAACGTTTTGGAAGGTTTGTGAACATGCAAAACAATGTTTCTGGGCCATATGGCATAAATATTATTTAAACTCATTGCAATGTAGATCAAAATGGCAATCAAGCGTACCTAATGTGACAAAGGGTATGTTGGTTATTCTTAGGGAACCGAATTGTCCCCCATTGCATTGGCCATTGGCTAGTCTCGAAAGTCTTTCCAGGGAAAGATGGGAAGGTGAGAGCGGTAGAAGTTACTGCTCCTAATGGGAAAGTTTATAAGCGCTCCTTGTCAGGTATCTGTGTATTACCACTATATGATAATTTGGCATAAGTACATAACTTGCTACTTTGCACAAGTCCATGCCGAAATAAATTAGGTAGATATTTATAAAGTTGTCTAGTAATATGATGATAAACATTGTTTGTAACACATGTGTTTTATAAGTTGATGTGTGTTTCTTTCAATTTAACTTTGTTTTGATTTGTGACAAGTTTGTTGTAGTTTTATTGTTTCTTAGTTACATTATTTATGTAAGTTTGTAGTGTAAAAGAGCTTCTTTTCTGGAGGCGAACATGTTGGCAACACCAACAAAAGTTTAATTAATATTTGGCTTTGGCAACATTGTAAAAGAGTTTTTGTCTTCGATTCCGTTTCCTCGGTGTGCGCGTCCGTACCTAATATAACCTAGTAGTGATTAAATCTAGAAAATATAGTAATAGTGCCTATTATGTGATTTAAAATACAACTGTACTCTGTGTGTTGTGAGCAAATAAACTGTGCCCCTCAAGTATTTGGCTATCACTGTCTGAGGAAGACAAAAACTCTTTTACAATGTTGCCAAAGCCAAATATTAATTAAACTTTTGTTGGTGTTGCCAACAATACCTATTCTTATCAAGAAACGGACAAACAACTACCTAATGCGATAGTCTACAATACAAAATGGTTAATCCGAACCTGAAACGTTGTATAAATACTTAAACAAAAAAAACAACGGGTTGCACTCCGGGAGTGCCGGTAGAAGTGAAAACTGAAACATTAACGTTGTGCATTTTTTAATATTTTGGAATGGTTCAGGAATAATATCGCACTAATTGCTATATTTATCAGCATAAAATAACTATCATTTATGTGGTCAAATACAATATGCATTTATTGCTCTATCGCACACAAACATAACAATATTATATTACTTACTTAAAAAATTTAACACATCAGGTCTGGGATCAGAATTTTTTTTTCAAAATTACTCATTTAAGAAAAACATTTATCCGAATTTTGTTCAAGTTACATTATTTAAATGTGATTGAAAATCACCAAAGAAAATAACCTCAACTATTGTTAAACTGAAAAACATCTTTCACGTGACTTACGAATGGAATTTTTTGTTTAAGGATTAATACCAATAAACCCGTGACATTCGTAAGTGGCACTACAAGTTATTGATGAGATACCTTTGGGACAGGCGTTTAGATAATAACGTGTTAGCAACTTGTATCACACAAATAGGGTATTTGACACAGTGCTTCGAAAAGTCGTGAAACGTCACAGGTTGGTCCATTTTTACCAGACTATGACGTCAAAAATTTCGACACAAATGTATTTTTTGTTATGAAATAAACAACTTGAACTTGAAAGCCCCCTCTCCATGGCTTTATTTTCGTAAATTTTTATTAATTTGATAAAAAAAAACACCAATATTTTCGATAATCTAACTGACGGACTAAACAGAATCATATTTTTTTAGTCAGTCAACTACCCTTTTCCATAGGTTTGTTACGAGTATCTGTATCTTATAACAGAAGAGGATTTTCTGAAAATGTTCTTGGGGTATTTTGATTCCACGTGATTCATTAATCCTGTTGTACTACCACCCTCGCATTTTATCACTTTATGACACAATTTATATTAAGCACGCGATTTATCTCTGCTTCTCAGGTAATTCTTCCAGACTGCGGAAACGTTTTTATTATTTCGAATAATATGTGTTCAGCAAACCCTTTATCTGTTAACAGAAGAGAAATACAATGTTTTAAATATACTGTAACGTTGTACTATATCGATCAAAAGTGGATAAGCAACCGCACAAAGAAACAGCTTGACGTGTAGTTTGACTTACGACCTTCTACTTCTAAGAAAATAAACATTGTCGTCCACAAATGATTGTTGTTCATAATTTAAACACATAGATTATAAGTCCAGATGGCCTAGTGGTTATTGCGTGCGGATAGATTATGCGCCAACCAGAAAGTCGTGCGTTCTAATCTCACTCTGTTGCTTTTAGACTTTTTGTAAGTTTTTACTCGATTGGAAGTAATGAAACATAAATATTTATCTTGTTCGCTTTGTTCACACATTGCGTAAAGTTTGAAAGGTAGATCATAGAAAAATAAGTAAAGAATTATAATTTCTGTGAGGTAGACATAAGTTTTATGAATATTCAACTTGATCGGAATGATAGTTGTCGTTTGGTTGTAGTTATTGGTTAGTGACGTGTGGTTTAACATTTAGCGACATTGTTGTTGGTATTTTTCAAAATGCAGGCAAATATTGATATTGAGACGAGAGCGACTATTGTTGCGCTGCATAAAAGTGGTCATAATAGAACACAAATAGCTGGAGAAACCGGACTGAATGTGAGTATTATATTTAAGATTTTTAACTTAAACTTATAGTAGAAATTACGACTAAATACTATTATGTAGTGACATCGATTGTTTTTTTTTTTTAAATTCAATTATGACTCCTAAAAGATAAATAATTTCTTAGTGTTTTTTTTTAAATGTTTAAATGCAGAGTAATTGAAATCTTAAGTATTTTGTTATAGCCGCCTAACATCACTTCTTTTTTGTTTTAGAAGAATACTGTTAGTCTCTGAATCAAAAGATACGAGGAAGAGGATCGCCTTGCTAATCGACAGTGAAGTGGAGCGCCGTCGCCTAATAGCGATACGCAGCGACAACGGCGAAGACATAATTGTGGTGGACGAGTATGATACAAATGGTTTTACACTTATGGGACGCTTTATGGAACTATTTGTTACCTCATCGCAAACTATTCTCCGTGCCCTCCAAGCTAGAGGCTTGCATCACAGAAGATCTGCTAAAAAGCCCTTCCTGACAAATATACATAAACAAGAATGATTACGTTTCGCATGGGAGTATTTAGATTTTTATTGGAATATTACTACCATATTTTCAGATGAAAAGACTTTTAAATCAAGTGCCTTGATAAAAAAATATAAATATAACAAATTGAGTTTGAGTTTATTAAAATGCGTAAATGTTTTGGTTTTAATAATAAGTATGTTAATGTTTTAATAACATATTTAATGATAATAACTTATCCGTAAGTATTTACTAATCTTAAATTGAGGTTTAGTTTCAATCTTCTTTTCTTCAAGAAAATGAACAATTAAGCTATAACCTCAATACGACATTTATTGTGACGTTAAATAAAAAAGCAGGTTCATAGTCTAAATCATAATTATTAGTTGTATAAGTGGGTATCATCAAATAAATTTCTGTGATAAAATTATCTTTTCCTTGTTAATAATTGACTTAGTGGGTATACTTATAATGAAAAATGTTATGAACGATTACAAGAGAACTGTTTTTATCTAGGTAGGATTTGACGTCACAATTCTCATGATTGTTAATTAAGTAGTTAATTTTATAAATAAATAGGACGAATAAAACATTGTCTTGTCATTAAGCACGACTATTTTTCCACCTTACCACCCAATACCGACATGATAACATAATCACATAAATAGTTAAATAATAATACGTTGGGTTTTTAACCAATATATTATTTAACTTTTTATATAAAATAAAGTATTATAATGGATTTACGATTACAAAAAAAAAAAATGTTTACAAAAGCATCACAAACGCTGAGTGAGATTTGAACTCAGACCTCATTGATCGAAAATCCACTGCTTAGCCCTAACAGCTATCAACACTTGTAAGATACAAGCGAATTTTAGCAATACATTACAATGCGTTTGCTGCGTGTATAACGAAAGAGACGGAAATATATTTTGTTGTGCTATGTCGTGGAGTGCGACGCCCGACGCGACCACGCCGACGACACACGATAGCGGCCGATCTCCGTGGCTGTGGTGTGCGTACTGTATCGAGACCACTTACCTACACATACAAACGCATGGACGCTCGCCCGTGCGTTCACAGCAATACAATCCTTAGTATGCCCATGCACTTGTCGCCCCTTACTGTACGTTCCTTTTTAACAATTTAAAACTTCCCACGACTTCCCACGTTGGGCATATTTGCCACGTGGGCCTCGCCGGGATCTCTACGGGTCGACGCGACCACCTGTCGGCCTACACCCCTGCCATCCAGCGTGGCACCTCGCTGCGGTCATCGCCACGCCAGCTATCAGGGCAGTAAAGTGCACCCCACAAGTGAAATTCATTTAGGTTCGCCAATAACCTAAAAGTCGGTGACTTTATTTATATATATATTTTTTATGTTGACAAGTTTCGTGGTTTTATTTATTATAACCTGCGCCACACAAACCTTTTCTGTCACAATACACTATAGTCTTATCAAAACTTAACACCTACGCCGACTTTATGCCACAGCACGAAGTTACGGTACACTTACTTTACCTTATAAAACAGAGGTAGGAAGGCAAATAAAGGGAAAAATCTAAACTTTGTACGAATTAAATTACATTTTATTTGGAATTCTACAGACACTTGTCGCACCACAGAGATAATTCTGAAATGCCGTAGGAGAACATTATTATTTATAAAGTAATCGATTCAATAAAAAAATATAAGCACGACGACAGAATTTATGTATAATTAAACTCAATTTCCACAATGAACAAGAAACTAAAAAAAAAATTGTTTAAAAGTTTTTAAACTGACATGGTCACTGACACTACTATTAATATCGTTTATGTTATACTTAATGTGGTTTAAGTTTAACTTCGTTCCTTAAAAGTACGATTTGTTAGTTTAATATTTTTTCCGCATGATTTCATAGAGTTATTATGGCATGACTTATTATATGCATGTCCGGTTGATGGCTACAGGCCCGCCCCATATTACTATTTGGCACACTTCTGTGATAACATTCCGGGATTAGGCAATGTTTTACCTTACATCCTTTCGAATTGTGCGTGGAGCACAGCCATCACACTCTTTTGACTCTTGAAAATCGGGTGTGATTTTGACTCTTGAAAATCTTCTTCAGCCAATAGGTGTATCCCGATATAAGGATTAGCTGGTGAGATGCTGATCCGTTGCAAAGCTCAGAAAATTTTGTCATTAAATATTTTTTTAAATTCTTTGAATCGACAATAAATTCTATTGATGGTATTTGTAGAGCCCCTTAGGAGGATGATTGTGAATTGTTTTGGAGAAGACTATTTGATCCTGTACTGTGTGGACAGCAGCCTTGCATCCTTTCCTATGGTGAGTTGAACACATCCACTTCGTCTTACGATTGTTGAATTCGATCGTGTATCCGTGCCGGTAATAGGTATATCCCGATAATAGTATTAGCTTCTTGCCTCGCTGCGAAGAGACGTAATTTGCAAAGCCTGTAATATATCAATCAATTTTATGATCTTAGTTGAATGAGCATAGATATACTAGCTACTGAGTATTTTTTTTGACATATTTTTCAGGTTTCATATATTCCATGTTAATCAGAAACGATAATAAATAATTTGTCGTCATGTGCTTGAAATGAAACCAACATTAAACAAGTTGACGGAAGTCCATTTCGCTGGATTCGTATTTCTATGTCCAAAGGCAAGAAATGAACCAACCGCAGGAAAGGTAATAGCAAAGGCCCGGCTGCCTCGATAAGTAACAATAACCTAACCTGTCTAAACAGAAGTTTTGTCAAATCCCGAGTTTCTAAGTTACAAACTTAATAAACTGCTGGGGATCTTATGAAATGACGACGACAGGCCGTGTCGAACGGCGCGTTCGTGTTCCACGCGCGCCTCAAGAGATGTCAGCAAGGAGGGGCCCGCAAGGGCCGACGCCTGTCGGGGCTGTGGTTTGTCGAAAGGTTAACGCGGCTCCGACACAAGGGCGAAGAAGGAACATGGGTTTGGTTTTTTGTCAGTAGAAGTCTGACACTCCCCTTTGCTCTGCCCAAGAGCGGGGGGGGTTATTCGATGATTTTCCACCCACCAAAAAGGGTCAACCCCGAACACAAAGTGCTATGAAGGAACATGGGTGGTTTTTAGTAAGTAGACGTCTGACGCTTCCCTACCTCTCTGCCCGGAGCGGGAGGAGTCGTTATTATGATGATTTACCACCATCCAAAAAAAGGCCTCTATATTTGGGCCACTCTACTTAAAGTTATTTTTTTGTTTTTTGTTGTCGGTTGGTAATACAAAACACAAAATAAGGAAGTGGGTTGTAGTAACAAAAATACTTATTTAGAGAAAAATCAAGGCAAAAAAAGAATTTTTATTTCGTATAATAAGTACTTGTGACAATATGTTTAAAGAAAATACAAAAAAACATGCTTGTTTTCGGTATTTCCCTTCTTTCGGTTAACATTAATAATCCACAAATTTGACAATAAAATCAATTAGGTAAAAACAAATTCAAAAAGATGTTACAGACAAAATTAAAATCAAATTTAATATAAATATAAATCATAATCAACAATATAAATAAGAACCAAAATAGAATTTTAAATCAAATCAAATCAAACATGCGAATACCAAAATCAAAATGAGAATTATTTTGTATTTGAGGGTATGTGTCTGTATAATTATGTGTTTGTGACAATGTCTATCTCACGAATTATGTGATTGTGTGTAGGATTGACTCAATTTCTTCGTAACATTTTTTGTAAGCACTAGCTTATAAAAAATGTTAAAAGCATTGTTTTTTTTTGCTGTCGCGGTATGTCATAGAATAATGATTGTTGTTTAAAAAGCAATACTATAATCATTAAGTACAAACGGAGTGTATATTATTAATCTTTACAAACTTTTCAAACTTATTTCTTTCGGTCTTTCTAGGTATTTCGTTAAACCAATTCATTCTCGGCAAATGTCCGTGTTTCAAGTTAATGGTACCTGATAAATCTACGCTATCTCCTTTTGTCCATAGGCAAGCTTTACAGTGTTTATTTGTATGCGTAGAGCATGCCCATCTAGTCCTGCCGTTGTAGTCCACTTGACGGTAAAATGAATATCCTCCTATTATGAGCATCTTGTTGCCTCGCTTCGAATAAGCGGAACTTATAGCAAAGCCTGTAAAAAGTAGAAAACATCAGTCATGCAAGTCTTAGACGGGAGCTTCAAAATCAGTCAGATAAAAAAAATATATTCTGAGTAATTTATTTATTAACAGTTTGCTTAAAAACTACTAAACTGCTGAAAAATATGAAATTCTCCAAGCCCCTGTGGAGAATTCGTAGGTTTCTTCTTTACCCAATTATTGACTTTAGTTGCATGATTATGTTCTAAATAGTTTCTTCATATATTGTGTAGACAACTGCTCTGTATCCGTATAAAAAGTCAAATAATTTTGTAGAAAGAGTAGGCTCATATCAGGATTTAATTATTTCCATGCTTGGTATTAGGCGTAATCTGAGGTGCAGGCCACGCATACATTTATTAAAAAAGGATGAAAATAAACATAGTATGACTAGTAAGCGAATTGATAGGATGATATAATATACTGTTGGCCGAGAAAATACAAATACATCATATTACTTATGAACTAACAGTAATATCAAGAAAGAATAACAAAAAAAAAATTACTAAAACATTACAATATTTATTTAAAAAATTAACAACTAATTCCTATAATAGCAAAGACAAGACTCATAATAATGATCCGTAAACATTCTAAGGTTTAATAGTTAATTTTGTGAAAGGCATAATAATTATACAAGTGATGATGACAAATATACAATTATTTATGATCAGCAACAGGTACATCTACTTCGTTGTGTCTACTAAAATACGTACTACTAATTATTTTTCCAAACCCACCAGCCGATTTCAATAAAATTGTCTGAATTAGAATGATTGCTTCTAACTTCAAAATATTAAAGATAGTTTGAAACCCGAAAGGTGGCGTTGGCACCGGTAATATCGTGTTCAAAAACTCAAAATATTTATTTCAAGTAGGCCAGTTCAGGCACTTTTGAATAGTCGAATTAAACTAACTGCGGCACTCAGAGATATCCAACGAGTACTCAAGCCGCCACCCAGCAAAGGCCTGACATACTTTTGTATGACAAAACTGCCAAAAACCTTTACCAAGCAACCACTGAAGCCCTCCGAGTGCGGCAGCAAACTACTAAACTAATGAAGCTAAATAAACTAAGCTACAGTCCCAGTCACAAGGCATAATAATTCGTGAGTGTACTGTAGTTGCCCATTCCAAAGCGTTGTTCTCATGAGAAGAATGGCTAGAAACTTCATGGACACTCTTTTAAAATTGTTTGGGTTTACAATATGTTCAAGGTACAGACATAATCTTGATACACACATGAAGACTATGCAGATTAGTGTCTGAGATGTGTTACTGAACTAAGTTAATTATTGAGGTCACATAGGCAGTCCCACCAAGTTAGGTACTAGTATTCAGCTGCAACTGGTTAGAATGGAAATTTGTTGGTGAAAAGCTAGGCAAATGTAATAACGTGATGTTATTTATACATGAACTTTTAGAATGCATGCGAGACTAGTGCATTTACTTTGGAGGATGCGTATGACTCTCGTTCACATTTATAACGTGGTCTTCGTAAGTATGTACTGTAGCCTTGCATCCGTTCTGACTGGAACAGCGCCAGCGAATCTTGGGTCCCATTGAAGTAGCATGGTATGTATAGAAGTTCAATTTCAGCGAATATTGGTCCTTTTTCCTCGTCTGTACCTAAGAACAAAGTTGTGCATAAGTGTCTGACGTCTGTCTTACGTATTGTCTTGAATGACTATGACTGGAATAGTCTTTGGTATAATATCTTCTAACTTACGTATATTTTGTTATCCATGTACACCCGAACGGTTAACCACCTATGGGAGGAAGGGAAAAAGTTCAAGATGGAAAATTCCACAAGAAGTGAAACACTGGGCAGGTGAAGTAATACCAGATTTTTTACATACAACTTAGATTTAATTGATGAAATTGAAATAAAAAGATATTATAATTATCTAATGGGAGGAGTTAACAATAAAATATTAATTCCCTAGTTCACATTACAAAAAACCTAAAGCCTACTCCACAAATTAGCCCCAAACGTTGAGCTACCGGCGACAGAAGCAACGTAGAGACCCAATTCCGAAAAATTCATTAATTCACATCAATTATATTCTTGTCTTTGGATCTCGACACCAAAACCTACAACAGGCTTCGCATTAGGTGCATGACTGTGTACGTCACTTATTTTTACAATATCTTCATCCACGGTGACGACGTAAGCTCGGCAGCCTCGCGATAAGTGTGTAGAACATCGCCATTGTCGTCTACTAGACATTGTAGGCCTTCCATAGTACGTGTACCCTCTAAACTGGATCAGAGGATTACCTTTCTGCGATTGTATGAATATCGCTGTAAATAATGAAAAAAAATGGATTTCAAATGGTTGAATCATTAAATTCACATTTAGCTGAAAGTGAGTGCTAAGTTGCTGAATAATAATTGTATAATTGTACGAGATTGGTCGTAGAGAGAGATAGGTAAGCATTTTTTTTCGCAAGGCAGCTGTGCCCCAAAACTCCGCTTGTAAGGTGTTCCAGCATGAAAAATCTTATTGTCAGTCTAATACATTTTACACTTGAGAAAATCACTGTCGAAGACCGCTAGACTAAGCACAAGGACAAAAACATGTAAATCATTGTAAGTATATCGGTCAAGGTTGCTTCCGTGAGATGTAAGGCTTTTAGAAAGAAAAAGAAAGAAAGAAAGAAAAAATGTTTATTTGACGTCAGTACATCAAGCACACACACAATAATAATTAAAAAAAAAAAAGAGATTACAAAAAAAAGAAAAAACAAAAAATTTAATAAATTAAATTAAAAATTATATATATTTTTTTTTATATATTTTTATTATTATAATTTTTTTTTAAATTAATTTAATTAAATTTTTTAATTATTTTTTATTTATTTTTTTTATTCAATTTTTTTTTCGTTTTTCTTTACATAAGAAGGAGCATGATTGTGTCCTTCGCAATTAGCGATAAACAAAATGCTTACATACAATGAATTGCGTTTGGATTCTTATAAATAATTCATGGTCTGTGATGATATCTGCTCTACACCCACGCGCTAAGTGTGTCGCGCTGTTACCTCCTGGTTTTTGAGGGCTTTTCAAAGTACGTGTATCCATTGAGATGTAAGAGACGCTTCCCTTTCCTCGATAGTATGAATTCCGTTGCAACAATAAACCCAAAATTTCAAGGACAAATTACCCATCCCGAAATATCAAAGCGCTCTAAATAGTTGGAGACCAAATATTGAAACAATAATTGGCAAAATTGGTACTATAATTGCTTTAATTTAAATACGTTACTCAGTCAATCAATACAAACACTGATACACAATAAGCAACACAATCTTTTTCGCCTTTTCGCAAGTGAATAGATAATCTTGTATGAAAATCATGTTAATTTCATTGCTATATTTTTGCTTTATGTTCGTCCACGTAGGTACCAGGAAAACATGCTGATGGTGGTTAGTAACAGACACTATGGCGTCATAGATCGACGGTTCTGCAGCCGTGCCTATTGAGAGTGGAATTTCATCAATTTCATCGAATTCTGTTCCCTCGAACCCTATGTTGCTAGAAGTTGTGTCCTTTTATCCTGACCATCTTCTTGACACGACGCGAGGTGACAAATGATGCAAGAAAGAGAGGGATAATAATATTTATTAGGATGGAAATTGATAATAATGTCAACCGACGAGTAGAGCTCATGGAAAACAACTTTCAATTGGAAACACAAAATAAATATGTGGCTTTGGGTGTGCAACTAAATCTATATAAATAAAAAGAGAAGTCCTGACTGACTCATCAACGCCCAGCCCAAACCCTTGGACCTAGAAAGCTGTAATTATGAACAGAGGTTCCCTTTATAATGTAGACAAGGAATAAGGAAGGATTTTTCGAAATTCAACCCCTAAGGGATTTAAATAGGGGATGAAAGTTTGTATGGAAAATCTACATTTTCACGCGGGCGAAGCCGCTGGCAAAAGCTACGTAGTTCATTGTCATTTATAATTATTGTAGATTATAAATGACAATGAACTACGTAGTATGTAAAAATTAAAGTTAAAGTGAATGAGTGGTAGGTGAGGGTAGGTGAGTGTCAGTTAAAAGTCAGTGTGTTTAAATGTTTATTATTAGGTATTAATTAAATGCATTGCCATTTTCTTTGCCTTTGATCTAATTAATGGTAAATACCTGTCTTTGGCCCTCTCTACCTGTGTGTTCTTGACTGTATTTTCCTCGTGCGAATGTTTTACCTGAAAAAAAAAACCTTAATTAGCCTTTACATCTAAGTCTATTTTTTTTTACATTTCATTATTTTAATAACCGTTTGCCATTAGTACCTTTTAATTTGAGTAGGTATTATTAATTATTATTAGGTATTATTTTTTATTTTATTTATTATTATTTTGATTATCATAAACAATTTATAATTAATCATATTTCATTTAAAAATTTAAAAAAAGTTTTTTTGACTCGGGGGGACTCAAAAAATCGGTAAAAAGTCCAAAATCATAAAACATAACTCTCACTAGACCTATAACAAATAAAAGCAATAAGTATATCGCTGTTAACTAATATAAGCTTTGTTAATAGCGATTCTGACAAAAAAAAAATACTAAACTTTAGTACACCAATGTTCAAAATTCAAACTACGTCACTAATCAAATTTTATTTCAGAATAACAAGCATTTGAAAAAAGTATAGGTAATCACAAATAATTGTATTTATTAGTATTAACTTGAACAAACACAAATGACTAGACCATCAAAGTTATAATATATTATAGATAAATTTATTTTCGAAACCACATTCATAAAGGACAAGTAACCGAAAGTTCGGAACATGTGACCGAACTCACATTTGCGTTGATGTACATAAATGTACATAAAAAATGGTGTAGGTAATTTTGAGTCAATATCTAAGTTTATGTTAAAAATGAAACATATCTCTCACTATTGCACTGAAAAAAATAAAACATTGAACTGTACTGCTTTAAAAAGTAAAATATGAGCCTAACGTTCAAAGCAGTAACTTTTAATGAGCTGACGTTAAAAAAATTAAATGTTTAAAACATTTTTTTTTAACTCTTTTAAACATCAAAAAAAAGGTTTTAATGTTTATACAGTACTAACACTACACAGTTCAATGTTTTATTTTTATTAGTGTGCCTTTGAAACTGCGGGGCATAGGATGACTATGAATATTTTTTATCGAAACCATAACAATCATCGATGGTGTAAATAACAGCCTTGCATCCCCTGCCGAAATAATAATAATAATAATAATAATAATATAATATTCCACAATATAATAATAATAATATTCCACAACTACCACACAACGCCATCTTATAGTCCCAAGCTAAGCAGAGCTTGTGTTATGGGTACTAGACAACTGATAAACATACTTATATATTTCTAAATACATACATATTATAGATAAATTACACCCAGACACAGAACAAATGATCGTGCTCATCACACAAACATTTGTCCTGGGTGGGAATCGAACCCACGACCTCCGGCATAGCAGTTAGGGTCACTAACCACTAGACCAACAGGCCAGTCAAAATCAAGTCAGAAATGAGTAGAACACACCCATCGCTTTTTGATACCGGACCCATCACTAGTCTTCATGCAATAAAAGGTATAACCATTCAGTCTGATCATCTTTTTTCCTTTCTGTGATATTACAAAAAATGCTGGAAAGTAGGAGATTTTTTTTTAAATATATTAAATGCCCGTTTTTGTTCCCTCTACACAGCATGCTTCTTAGACATTTTATTAGGTACTTAGTGTGTTCATCACAAAGATGTAAATATTTATTTCAAGTAACTATTCAATAATTGAACATAACAACTTGATTTCATTTACATTGAAAGAGTACGGTGAATATCATAATAAAAATAGAGGTAAAATATTATTGCACGTTTCGACTAATCGATTCACTTTGAAAGATATGGCCGACAACAAGTACCGGCTCCACAGAAGGGCAGGATACGGAACAAAATTCACAATGGTGTCATCTAACTTGTATGGAGGTGTTCAAACTGGCGCAAACAGTCGCGTGTCTTCCTAATCCAACAATGAACTCCTGCAATTGAGGCTTCTGTTAAGCATGGGATTTCCCTCAGTGTATCCTGAGCTTTAGGTTATAACATTGGAATATTACTACAAATAATCTATTTTTCGACGATGTTATTAAAATTATTCAGACATAGCAAATAAGGTATATATTAGAAATCATTTTTTTTAATATCGAAAACATCTTACTACGAGTACTGCTTTGAATAACAGGTAGGTACTCGTTTTTCTTCCACAAAGTCTCACATAAAACCGGAACATATCAACCCATTAATGGAAAAATTATTAAACCATTAGTTTGAGATCAATCATTAATGAATGAAGCCTTTATTACAAACTGAATAAGTTCCAGTTTGAAGATGTTAACATAACATCATTAAAACCTTTTATTTACAAGAACCATTAAAGTGATACTCACGCGGAGGACTAACATCCGTATCTATAGTCAAGTCAAAGTAATTACTTATGCAAACATTTTTATGCAATGGGCAAGAATTTAAACGAAGTTAGAACCGTCAATGAAAGCAAACCTAAAAATTCTAACCTTTGATAGTTCTAACATCAAGGAATTACTAAACTACAGAGAAAAAATCGTATCTTAAACAATGACTTTTACACAAGTAATCACTATGACTTGTTTATAGATACGGGTGTAAGACACGCGCATGTCACTTGACTCAGGTAGCATCTAAGTCGTGAACAAGCCTAAGGCTCATGAGTATGGATATTATTACAAGAAACAATAGTATCAATCGCCCAATAGCATTAGTTTCGCTCTACAACAGTGTTTGGACGTGCTCTTTGTACAAACCCATCGGCTCACCTCATCTTCTTTTCTTCGCCATCGGAAATCATTTTTCTTGTATAATTCTCCAATATTGTATCACTGTTTGGGGAGGTGCACATAAGACTATACTAAAACCCTTAGAAATTGCTCAGAGGGCTGTTTTAAAAGTTAGTACTTTTCGTCCTTACTTGTACCCAACCCATCTCCTTTATCAATCATGTGGGGTCCTGACAGTGCGACAGTTGTTTATTGTTTCTGCAGTTTTGAAGCAACACTCTTTGCTACAGTTCTCGAAAGGTGATCTATCTAGAAGACGAACTGTCATTACTAATATTGATCGACCTTCGTTCAAACATACTTATGTAAACAATTATTTTTGCTTCCTAGGGCCGTACCTATATAATAAAATAAACGATGCTCTAGATATATACCCGCTAAATAAAAAAATATGTAAAGATAAACTCTTTAAATATATTAGTAATCATACATATGACGAGACAGAAAATTTATTGAAAATATTGAAATAACTAACTCTTATAGGTTATGATCTCACCCTCTCACACTCTTTCACACACTTTCGCACTTTACTCACCGAGAGGTTAACACTCCTCACACCGTTCTGGTTTGTTTTAATGTTAAGTTTTATTTCTGTGTAGAGATATACTCCTGATATTTTTAAGTATAATTAAGCCAGTAATGTAATGGTCACTTTAAGGAAGAGCGCTGATGTCTGAGATACAGATATTTTTATCTAGTTCAGACACAGATGCCTTCAACATAAAATTAAGATAATTAAAAATTGTACTGTATATCTGTATAAATGTAAATTATGTTTGTGCCAAATAAATATTATTATTATTATTATTATTATTATTTATAATCACCGACAGACACCAATAATTATAAAGTAATAAATAAATAATTATAAAATAATAAATATATCTTCTAAATCAAATATTCAAAGACTTTAAAAAAACAAAATAGTTTTTTAAATAAAAATATCTTCAAAAATACTCACGGGACTAGAAATGATTAAAACACAAAAGTATTTAAAATGTTGTATTCGCAAAATATATAAAAACTCAGAACAGGCGAGTTTCAGAGAAAGTAATGTAAGCACATTTCTCAGATAAATAATTTTTTAAATCAGTCAAAATAATTTAAACAAATTGGAACAAGTGAGTGAGTTTGTATATTTGGGCAGTACTTATGTTTACAATAGATGAAAAGATTGACGCAGATGTGGAAAAGAGAGTAAACGCGGGAAATAAAGTGAATAGTGCTATGGATGGCGCGGTGGTGGCACAAATCGTGAACACACAATGGTGTGCCTACACTTATGTATGGAAGTGAATGTTGGTTGTGGTAAAAGAGGCATGAAAGTAAGATTAATTCGGTGGAAATGTGTTCCTTGGGGAGCATGTGTGGTGTAATTTTCACAAAAAAAAAAAACATTTTACCATTTTGTTGGCATAAGTGTGTGTATATTTATGCCAAACATCTTTCTACTACTAAGAGCCTTTGAGCAATAGTGCGGACACACGGACAGACGAATGCGGCGAAACTATATGGGTTCCTAGTGACTACGGAACCCTAAAAATAAACGAAAACTTTAGTAGTCTTCGAGTTTGTCGACATCTTTCGGAGGATGATTATGATCTTCATGAGCGAACACGAGGTCGTTCTCAATAGTATGGATCCTAGCTGAACATTTTCTGCTTGTACATCGCCACCTGAACTTGCCTCTATATTGATTTCCATGTCGATTATACGTATAGCCATTCAGTAGTACTAACTTATGTCCTCTTTGCGAAGTAACAAAATTAACTGAAACATCAAATTTTATCCTTAATTATAACGATTGAAAACACCAATAAGACTAAATATATTATAAGAAGATGCATTAAAAATAAAACGATTGTTTAAAATATTTGAAATTAATATATTGAATATTTGTTTAATTTTTTTATATATATATTTTTTTTTTAACGATTGTTTTGACTGGCCTGTTGGTCTAGTGGTTAGTGACCCTAACTGCTATGCCGGAGGTCGTGGGTTCGATTCCCACCCAGGACAAATGTTTGTGTGATGAGCACGATCATTTGTTCTGTGTCTGGGTGTAATTTATCTATAATATTTATGTATGTATTTAGAAATATATAAGTATGTTTATCAGTTGTCTAGTACCCATAACACAAGCTCTGCTTAGCTTGGGACTAGATGGCGTTGTGTGATAGTTGTGGGATATTATTATTATTTCCCTATATTATTATTATTTAACCCTCCAAAGAAAAATAATAAATTTAATAACTTTAAAATATCAAAACCAGAATGCAAAAACGATATTAAGCTATATGTCGCAACCTTCAATGTAAGAACATTGTCAACATATAGTCGCTTATTAGAGCTGAAAGAAGCGTTAAATAACATAAAATATGACATTATCGGGCTGTCGGAAACAAGAAGAATGGGGACAAAAATTGAAGAATACGAAGATTGTATACTCTGTCATGTAGGTCTCACAAAAGGAAAATATGGCGTGGGCTTTCTAGTAAATAAAGCTCAAAAAGGAAACATTGAAAGCTTTACGGGCATCTGTGACAGAATCGCAATATTAAACATGAACATACAGGGCAACCAAATATCCTTCATTCAAGTATACGCACCCACAGAAGCAGCAAGTGATGAAGAGATCAACAACTTCTACGCAGAATTATATAAAGCCATGGACCTGGCGCACAAAATATATGTCATAATGGGCGACCTAAATGCTAAAATAGGCCAACCAAAACCAAACGAATATCTTATTATGAAAACGAATGGGTACGGCGAAAGAAACCAAAGAGGTCAAAGACTGATTGACTTCGCCCTTGAAAACAAAATTGCAATTCTGAACACCTACTTTAAAAAGAAACCAAATAGAAAATGGACGTGGCGCTCGCCTGGCGGAGACTACAAAAACGAAATAGATTACATTTTGTCAAACAGACCTAACATGGTACAGAACATTGATGTGCTGAACCTCAACTTCCCTTCAGATCACAGACCAGTCAGGGCAAAACTAACACTAACCAAGCAAAAAAATAGCCGAATTAAATACAAAACCTACCAAAGCTCTATGCTGAAGAGCGAAGAAGAAAAAACACTATATAAAGAAGCCATCCTATCCCACTTACCAGATATAGACTTAGAAGATGTGAGTTCAGTACAAATATGTCACGATAAAATAATAGAAGTAATCACCCAAAGTCTTCAATATGCTCAAGTACCAAATAAGAACACAAAGGGAAGCCATAAGATCTTATCTGATAATACACTTAAACTTATGAAGAGAAGACAAGAACTACAAAAAACCAAGCCCAAAACAAGGTCAATGAAAAACGAAACTTCGGCGTTATATAAATTAATCAGTAAGCGGATAAAGCACGACTATTCAAAACATAGAGAGAATATTATTGAAAAGCATCTGCTGAAAGCGGGAAGCACAAAAAAAGCTTACAAGGAATTAAGAACATACAAGATATGGATAGACTCACTAAAGAACGATGGGAAAAGGTTGCACAATCGAGCAGACATCATTAATATAGCCACAGACTTCTATAAAACCCTCTTTAGCGCACAGAATCGTGAGAGCATCAACTCTAACAACACAACTGCCACGGACGCGAACACAAAGAGCTGCAGAGAGCCATTAGAAGTGATAGAGGTTATTGATGCAATAAAAAGATTGAAAGATGACAAAAGTCCAGGCTCAGACTGTATTACTAATGAAGCTATAAAAACAGCTCATACTCTACTAGCCAGACCACTAACTCAATTGTTCAACCATATATTAGAGTCATATAAAATACCGACACAATGGTCAGAATCTAAAATAATACTAATTTACAAAAAAGGAGACCCATGCGACATTGCAAACTACAGACCGATAAGCATACTGCCCTGTTTGTACAAGTTGTTTTCTTCTATATTAAACCGAAGAATAAGTATCACACTGGAGCTTGAGCAGCCCATAGAACAGGCGGGATTTAGAAAGAGCTTTTCCACAATAGACCATATCCACACTCTAGAACTTGTGATTGAAAAATACTCAGAAAAACAAAGACCTCTATACATCGGATACATAGACTATAAAAAAGCCTTCGATACAATATCCCATGAAAGTATCTGGAATACACTAAATGAGCAGGGAGTAAAAATCGAATACATAGAAGTAATCAAAAGTATATATACGAATAACACAGGGAGAGTTAAGCTAGAAAATACCGGCCCTAGTTTTCCCATGAAAAGGGGAGTCCGGCAAGGCGATCCAATTTCATCTACACTATTCATCGCTATACTGGAGTCAACAATAAGGAAGCTAAATTGGAAAGGTGTGGGCCTTAACATCGATGGGAAACACCTGAGCCATCTACGTTTTGCTGACGACTTGGTACTCCTTTCGGAATCAAGCACAGAACTCCAACTAATGATTCTATCACTGAATAAGGCTAGTAGAGAAGTAGGTTTAGAGATGAACCTGGCGAAAACAATGTTAATGACAAACAGCGCGGAAAAACCTATTACAGTTGATAATAATAAACTGAAGTATACGGCAAATTATGTTTATCTAGGAAAACAAATTAGCTTGAATAGAAAAAGTAACGAACTGGAAGTTGAAAGGCGAATACAACTCACTTGGAACAAATATTGGAGCCTCAAGGAGATCTTTAAAGGTAATTTGTCAACAAAAATTAAAAGCAGAGTCATGAATTCCTGTCTGCTGCCGTGCCTTACATATGCGTGTCAAACCTGGAGATATACGTCCAAAACCAAAAATAAAATTAACACATGCCAACGCGGACTAGAGCGCAGTATGCTAAAAATTAGAAAAATTCAAAAGATTCGACACACAAAAATAAGAAGCATATCAAAAGTCACGGATGCTCTAAATTACGCTAAAAAGCTCAAATGGAAATGGGCGGGACACGTAGCAAGACTAAGAGATGACAGATGGACCAGAAGAGTCACATCATGGAATGGCCCAATAGGGAAACGCCAAAAAGGCAGACCGTACACAAGATGGGAAGACGATATAAGAGAAATCGCCGGCCCACAGTGGATGCAGAAAGCACAAAGCAGATCCAAATGGAATTCTTTGGAGGAGGCCTTCACCTGAAGAGGGGTTCTTGCAAGCACTAACGTTTTAAAAAAAAAAATACTTTTTTAAAACAATTTTAATAAGAATTAGTTTATTTAAGTGATGAGTTTTGTAAAATGCAAGAAATAAAAGGCTTTTTTATTTATTATTTTATTATTATTATTTCAAGAATATTTTAATTAAACATGAAAAATATACATCGTTAGATAACCAAATCAAACCAGCTATGAATCATCAGATTTTTCATGAAGATTAACGAGTTTGTTGCCATCTCTCGGTGGATGGTTGTGTTCTTCAAGAGCGTAGGTACACGATGACATCTTCAATGGTGTGATCCTAGCTGAACATGAGCGGATTGAACATCGATCTGATCTTATAATATGTTCAGACACACAATTATGATGGAATGTGTATCAATGCAGAAGTAACTACTCCTATGAAGGATTATTCTTTCAAAAATACGTTATAAGACACTCCCTACCGCTGTGCCCAGAGCGGGAGCCAAAAAAAAAGGTAGGTATCTACGAAAACTTAATTTCATGGCATTCAATTTCGAAAAACTGGTATCGGAAAGCACACGACACATCAAACTATACATTTACACACACACACACACACGCATACACAGATACACATTTACAGTGATGACATGTGTTAACAAGTGAAGTTAACAAAAAAAATATTTACTTTATATAAATGCTAGTTTATCATCACACAACTTATTCAAACATTTTAAGACAATTCAACATAATTTCCGTTGAGAACATGATGTTCCGGTGGAAGATGACTCTGATGACTGTTGACAGAAATAATGTTCAGATGACGATCAAGTACCAGTCTTGCTTTGCATTTTTTTCTGACATGCGATGGACATCTCTAATTCTGAGAACTTTTCTTACCGGAACGGTAAAGGCTAAAATTGTAAACTTTATACAGTAAAACATCCTTGCCCGATTCAGTTTTAGTAATATGTATTCTAAAACAGAAATGAAAACAACAATGCATAATGTATACTAGTGACAGTCGGATGAAGACAACGGCGGTAAAGTTTATGTCAGTTTTATTTACAGTCGAAGGATTAGGAAACGCTTTGTAAGCGATCACTGAATTTGTGTCGCGCCTTGCTTCACTGACTGATACAATAAATAAAAACAAAAGAACTTCTAAATAAGTATAGTCTTTATTCTATAAGCAACAGCAACCAAACAGAGTACGAGGGGCAGCGCCCCAGTAAACATGGCTGCTTCTCTACGCAAATGGGCCTCCTCTCTCGCCAGCTTGTCTTATAATACCGGATACAGGCCCCTCTTTGTAAGTCCATCTACCAAGTGGACCCTGTGCAGGTTGACAGATGTCACATGTCTAATAAATTTTGGTGCTGGAAAAAAGGAGTATTCCCGTTTGAGCTGGGCTATAATGGGACCTTTCGTGCACAAAGCATAGATGCTCTCAAAATAGGTACTCAAACGGGAATACTTCGGATAAACGCCTTCATTTTTTACGATCGGAAGTGTAAGAAATAATTTAATTTTTAAGTAACAATAGAAATACCTTAATTTGTTCTCATCATTTACTCACTAAATACACTGGTGGTACAATGAACTTAACATTCGTCATTAATCGCTTATCTTATAGTGAAACCTAATAATATATTTTGTATTAATCCGTGTATCTTTACGTATAACTATATAACGCATACCGTGAATGTGTATGCTTATATGTCCCTGCTATAGGTAATGGTAGTATTGTTACAATCCACCAATAATGATGCTTTGCAGCATTTGCTTTTCATAGACGAACACCTCCAGCGGTTCATCCCAGTCTTTATTTGGTGAGTATTGTAATATGTGAACCCTTTGAACAGTATTAACCAGGTCCCCTTTTGTGATTTGACGAACTTGAAAGCTGAAAAAAAGATTAACATTTGCACTTTTTCTTTACCGTTAAATGCGACTGAACTATCAGCCGGAGGAATGTCCCTTGTTACATACACAACCACGTCCACCATGCTACTCAAAAGAAACGTGTTCAAAACCAAGATCACCAATATAAGTAACCGTAGTAGTTGCTGTATCCAAGTGGCGGTTCTTATTGGAACTAACCAATTACAAATCAACTAACATCGGACATTATGGATTATTGTTTCTAAATAGGACACTTGAAATAAAACAAACCAAGATTATGTTGAGATTTTAAATTTCATGATTGTTATTTTATTTTAAGGAATGAAGTAAATTGTGAATGTGTTGATTGCATTGGACACTTTTCAATCACACATTTGAAATACACACACATTTGTGAAAATCAGAAAGCACGATAAGCCCTTGTTGGTCCCAGCCTTCATTTGTAGAACTCTGACAGCCAGTGACCCGAAATTTTGACAACTACCTAGTCTTACCCAGTACTAACTGGGTTGTGAACGTTAGACAGGCAGTAGCCCCATGAAAACACATTACAGGGGCCGTATTTTTGAATCAATAGAATTCCAAATCGTGTACGAAATCGCAGAATTCATCACGTCATTTCCGTCATTTCTACTGGTAGAATATCGGAAACGAGTGGGTCGGACCACTAGTTGCAAAATTCACGGGTATGAATATTCAAAAATAGCGATTTCGTACGGATTCGCATACGAATTCTGCGATTTCGTACACGATTTGGAATTCTATTGATTCAAAAATACGGCCTCAGGTATTAAGCTGAAAAAAGGCTAAGCATATGATGACAAATTTTATTGTATTACTACATTTAAATATATATAATTATATATATTATAAAATAACCGAGACACATTATATTAAATGATTACAGTAACATAGAATCTAGCGCTAAACCTATATTTAAAACGCCAAGGTGACATGTATACTCTGTCCGAGATATTCCGAGGCAGGGCGAGCCTTTTTTTTTAAGGGAGTGTCAGAGCGCTCTTATGTTCCTATGTGCACACTCGCACTCACGCTGTCAGAGTGTACACACACAACTTAAGATATTAACAACTTCAAGAAATCAATTTATAAAAAAAACTTAAACCCTTAATTATGTAAATCCCGTTAGAGACTATTTATTTCATAGTTTATAAAAAAAAAAATTAAACCCTTATAAATCCCGTTAGTAAATATATTTCCTAGTAGGAGGATGATTATGATTGTCATCTGCAGAGATAATTTGATTTTTATTGAAGTTCATCACTAGTTTTGCCCTGCAGCTCTTATGAGCACATAATGTGCATCTCCAATGGTGAGCATCCTTGCTTAAACGAGCATAGCAGTAAGTATGTTCCTTGTATAGTATCAAGTCCGTCCCTCGTTGCGACTTGATGATCTCGAAATCTGTGAAAAGTAACATGTCATTGCATTGATACCTATATTAAAAGGTGGAAGATACATTACGCGCTAACATCGCAATCAGAAAAACATGCACCGAAACTCACACATCATCTATGATTAGTGTCATCACTGTCATCACAGTCGCAAACCTGCAAGTCACTGATAGACAAGGACAGACATAAGAGCCGGCGCTGTTGTGCGAGCGAAATCGCGTTAGCCGCCGAATGTTGGCCGAATGTTTACGATTATTCAATGAATGACGTGTGCATGTGGTAGCGTTAGCAATAAAAACATCGGGAACTAAATAAAATAAACATTATTTTTACACGACTGTTTACTTAAATTTTTTATTAAGTACTTAAAAAAAAGAAATATTGTACGTCAATTGTTTATAATAACATTGTTGTTCATAGTGAACTTAATTCCAATTAAGTTTGGTTATTAATCAATAAGGGCGGATCTGGCTTACTTAAACTTTTTAACAAAAAACATAACCGACTTCTACAAAATATAAAACACAAAAGAGTGAAAAATAAGTACATACATACAGTACAGGCTCAGTAAAAATTAGAAAAATTGGAAATTGTGCCGAAAAATAATTCAAGAGATCATCTTGAATTATTTTTCGGGACAATTTCCCAAATTTTCAAAAAATCAAACGTCGTTTATTCAATAATACAATTCAGGTTGTATGTTAAATTTGAATGCCTTAGTCACTCAAGGAAGGTAAATGAACTGAGAGGGTTGTATCATTATCACTCAGTAAAGTCACATTTATTACGGTCGTGAATCCTATTTTATTTGACATGCAACCTGACACTGCCGGCAATTTGCAAAAAATTAAGGATTAAGTCGAATTTCGCGGGCTACTCTGCGAATTTCAGCCTTAGCATATACGTATATAACCTACTAAGCACGCATTCAATTAATGTTTTTTGTTTGATCTAAAGAATGAATTTCTAAAGCAGACAGTATATCTGAATTCAGAAAAGATTGAATTATATTTAATTTTAGACGAAATATTTGCTTCTCACAAAGAAAATGTTGAGTACTATTTTCTCTAAACATTTTTATTGCTGTTTCGGACTTAAGGCATATTATTATGTTGAATAAATCGTAAGATGGATAGCACAAACCCCCCATAAAAAGATGAAAGATGAATTAAAGGATTAAAGATGCATTTAACAAATAAATAATTTAGAATTTTTTGAAATAATAACCATTTGCAATGCCATTTGCTTTGCCATAGTCGGGTAATAACTATAAAATAAATAAAAGTCTAGATTTAGAAATAAAAGTCTTCTTTGGTTTAGGTTAAATTAACCGAGATAATATTAAATGATTATAAATTATAGTAACATAGAATCAAGCGCTTAACCTTTAATTTAAAACGCCAAGGTGACATGTACACTCTTTCCGAGACACTCCGAGGCAGGGCGAGACACGAGAAAGTACACAGCCTTTTTTTAAGGGAATGTCAGAGCGCTCCTATGTTAGTGTAGTCTCGCACTCGCGCTGTCAGAGTGTACACCCACCATAAGATATCAACAACTTCAAGAAATCTATTTATAAAAAAAAACTTAAACCCTTATGGAAATCCTGTTAGAAACTATATTATATTTCCTATTTATTTAAAAACTTACATTCTTATGTACTTCCCGTTTAAAACTATATATTTCCTAGGAGGATGAGTATGATTATCATCTATAGCTATAATTTGATTTTTATTGAAATTCAGCACAAGTTTTGCCCTGCAACTCTTAAAGGTACATAATGAGCATCTCCAACGGTGGGTATCCCTGCCCAAACGAGCATAGCAGTAAGTATATCCCTTGTATACTAACAAGTCCGTCCCTCGTTGCGACTTGACGATCTCGAAATCTGTGAAAAGTTACATGTCATTGTATAATTTATCATCAAAGATCTGGAGGACAAGCTGGAAACTTTAGAACGGAAAACGCGTGGGGTTGGGATAGAAATTCGCAACATACCAAAACAAAATGGAGAAACCAAGGATACTCTTGTTAGTGAAATTTCTAAATTGGGAAAAATATTAAGTGTGGATATTAACACTACTAATATTAAGGACATATACAGGTTAAAATCAAAAGATAGTTCAGACCCCATTGTAGTCGATTTTACCACCGTACTCTTGAAAGAAAAGGTTCTCAAATGTGTAAAAACTTTCAATAAAATTAAACAAAAGGGCACAAAGTTAAACACGACCCATCTAAACCCAAGTTATAGTCAAAAACCGATATACATATCTGAGGCCCTCACTCATAAAACCCAGAGACTGTATTATTTAGCCCGACAATTCCGGAAAAGTCATGGGTACAGTTTCTGCTGGACAGCAAACGGTATTGTTTACCTAAAAAACAACGAAGACGCCTCACATATTCGGATAAATAATGACGCTGATTTAGAAAAGTTACGCAATAATGTTAAACCGCTGTGACTAATTGTTGCTCTTAGATTTATGTTTTATTTCATTCTTTTTTTAACTATAAGATTGCATGCTAATTTTAAGTTTAAAACTATTGATTATTGTTACACTCACAAAGTACACAAGATACTACAATTACACAACTCACTCACTCATCAAATTACAACCTCAAATACTCAACACCTAAAACACACTCTCAAACACTGTGTCACTATTTCCATACAAATTCTTTCCATAATCGGTTTACTTACATTGACCACAACTCTTGTCTATACCTACCCTATTTATAATCATTCGATAACATAGCTAATTTATCCGAAAATATTGACCAGTTATCCGTATCTCACTCACAAACCGCGGACCTAGAGGAGTGCCAAAATATTATTACTTCTTCCACGGATAACCTAATTATATTGACACAAAATATAAGAAGCATAAACCGAAATCTCCCCGGATTAGAGGTTTTGCTACATAGACTTAAACTTAAATGCGATATACTGATTTTAACAGAATGTTGGCTAAAAAGTGTAACGATAATCCCTCATTTAACTGGCTATTCTCATGTAGCAACCAATATAAATCCCATTCAAAATGACGGAGTAATTATCTACTACAAAGAGAACATTAATGTAACTATAATAGAACCTGAATTTCATGAATGTAATTGCCTACTAGCCACTGTTGGAAAACAAGTTGCTATGGTTGCCCTATACAGATCGCCTTCCTACACTAAAGTGGATCCGTTCATCTTGTCGTTGGATAGTGTGTTACAGTCAGTATCTTCTTTCGAGCACATCGTTGTTATAGGTGACATGAATCTAGCAATAAACCCTAATAAAATAAAATCTGATGGGGAACGCTATCTAACCCTAGCTGCTTCGCACGGCCTACTACCAGCACACACCTTAGTTACACGTAGCGCTCGCCAAACATGCATAGACCATGTCCTTATAAAATCTAAAGCCTCTTCCATCACTATAGTCCCTAATGCAACATTAACCGACCATCATCCCGTTTTATTTTGTTTAAATTTAAGAAAACCAAGGCAACATGCAACTACAACAAAGGCCATAATTAATGATAAATCATTAGCACAAGACATTTTAAATATTAATTTTGATCCCATTTATCAAATAGAAAACCCTAACACTAGTCTAAATTATCTAACAGAATGCTTACAAAAAGTAATAGAAAAAAATACAAAAATCGTAACACTTCCTAGACGCCAAAAGATCATTAAGCCCTGGATAACTCCAGGACTACTACGTTGCATGTTAAACAGAGATCATCTACACAAAAAGGCAACCATAGAGCCGGATAACGAAGTCTTGAAAATTACTTACAAAAGATACAGAAATTTTTGTAATAATCTTTTACGAAGGTTAAAAAGAGCATACGAAAAAACCAAAATCCTGGAAGCACAGAATGATAACAAAAAATTATGGAAAGTCATTAAAAACATCACACACACATCAAAAACTACACAACATCATAAAAAGCTACTAACTCTCTCGTCTTCTCCTGAACAATCTCTTCACGAAGCAAACAACTACTTTATTAATGTGGGCAGCTCACTGGCAGATAAAATCTGTCAACTGAATAATAATTCCCGGAATCTACCTTTACTGAGAAATACCCAAGATAAAGTACGAAATGTCCCCAACTCTTTCGTTTTAACTGAGACAGACACATACGAGATTGGACATCTTATCATGGGTCTAAAAACAGATAGTGCACCAGGATGTGATAATATCAGCAGTAGATTCCTAAAACAACATAAAAATGTTCTCGTCCATCCCCTCGAAAAAATCTTCAATGAGTGTTTAAAAACAGGTGTGTTTCCCTGTTCCCTAAAACGATCTGAAGTATGCCCAATCTTTAAGAATGGAGACAGAAATCGTATTAACAACTATAGACCGATATCCATACTACCCGCAATATCCAAAATTCTGGAAAAAATTATAAACCTCCGTCTAGTAAAATATCTTGAGAAAAATAAACTACTTTCAGTAAACCAATTCGGGTTTAGGCAGGGAAAATCTACAGAA
Source organism: Diarsia mendica (assembly GCA_949316265.1). NCBI lineage: Eukaryota > Metazoa > Arthropoda > Insecta > Lepidoptera > Noctuidae > Diarsia > Diarsia mendica. The sequence goes on along the minus strand of OX438893.1, from coordinate 19,863,968 downwards.
CAGGCAGTAAATAAACTCACAGAATTTATTAGTTCTAATCTGGACAAAGGAAAAAAATGTCTTTCTATTTTTCTTGACTTGGCAAAGGCATTTGATACGATTTCTGTCTCTCTCTTACTCAACAAATTGGAGGCACTGGGAATTAGGGGCACCCAGCTCGATCTTTTCAAGAGCTATCTCTCTGGGCGAACTCAGTGTGTCCGAGTGGGTAATCACAAAAGTGCATACCTTCCAATTACACATGGGGTACCTCAGGGAAGTGTACTGGGGCCCACCTTATTTCTCGTATACATAGATGAGCTTACTTGTCTCAAACTTACCAAAGGTCAAATTATATCTTTTGCGGATGACACCGCGTTGGTGTTTGCGGGTGATAGTTGGGAGGAGGTCTTCAGTGTCGCACAAAAGGGCTTTGATACGACTAAGGGATGGCTGCAGAAAAATATACTTACGTTAAACGTTGATAAGACTAAATATATTTGTTTCAGTATTAGACAGGTGGTGGGTATTCGCAGCGACCTACAAGTTGTGTCACATGAATGCAATTCTGTGGATGGCTGCGCATGTTCACCTCTGGAACGTGTTAACACTCTAAAGTATCTTGGTATTACTTTAGACAATAAGCTCAACTTTAAAGAACATGTCAAAACTCTTTGTAATAGAGTACGCAAATTAATTTATGTTTTTAAAAACATGCGTCATGTCGCGGACCCTCCACTGCTGAAACGAATATATCAGGCCCTGTGCCAGTCGCTCCTTACATACTGCATCTTATCCTGGGGAGGTATCTGCAAAACCACGCTAAAGGCAGTTGAGGTCGCTCAGAGAGCCATACTGAAGGTTAGCACGTTTAAACCGATGCGTTTTCCCACTATTACACTGTTCCAGTTGTGCCAGGTTTTGACAGTGAGACAGTTATTTATACTTAAAAGTATCCTGCACGAACATAAAAAACAGCCCTACAACCCTATATTATTACAAAGGCGTCGTAAGCACCATGTATGTGACTATCCAACCACATTTAGAACAACCTTTGGCAAAACATTTGTAAGTTTTCTAGGCCCGTACCTTTATAATAAGATTAACAAAGCAATTCATATATACCCCTTGACTGGAAAACATTGCAAATTAAAAGTATGCCAATATTTGCAGAGATTAAGCTATGAGGAAACTGAACAACTCTTATTCATACCACACTAAAAATACAGCCACGACCACAGTAAACAATAGATGCACTTTCTGAATAGCTCACCTACACACACATACACTCCCGCATACTCACACCCACAAACACATTCATACACCTCCGTATACTCATAGACACACCACACACACATACACACGAACACACACACACATACACACGAACACACACACACAGCCCATTTAATAAATAGATTAAGATTATGTACTTACCTATTTTCATTTTTTATGTAATAAGTATTAACTTTTTTGCTTAATTTATAATAGTCTCTATTACTTGGCACCTATTCTTGTATTTTAAATACTCGAGGGGAATGGTGCTGATAGCTGAAATACAGGCTATGCCTAGTTCGGCTACAGACGCTAATCTCTTTGCTCTCACTGAAATTGTTGCCACATTGCATTGTAAAATAGTATTAAGTTGTTGGAAAATAAACTATTATTATTATTATTATTAATTTTTTAGCATAGCATACATGATGACAATCGCTTTTAAAGGGTTTCGTATTCAGAAGCTTGTTGACAACTTATGTCAAACACATTGTCAAAGCTGGCAGAAACAAAACAGTATGGCAGGTAAATAAAAAATCAAATCCATTCATGGTTGAACGTTTGAATATTTTTTTTTATTAAAACAAATACGTGAAATACCAGAAGAATTTGTTTATTTTATCACTTGTAATGTGTGTCTTTACATGGGTTCTTTACTTACATTTTTGGACTTTGTTAACCTGTAAATTTAAACATTCGGCCTCCCTAGGTAGCTTCATACTTATTTCCTGGAGGCAAAGCATACTTTTTATCTTATTTATTTAAGTTTTTCTATATTGATAACTTTGTTTACTTTCGTAATGTCAGCTAATGACAAGCCTAGCTAATGACAGGCCTAGTTTTATTTTTAATGTATTACTGGATTTCAAATTGTGTAAATGATGAAATGGTCAGTCTTCCTTTGGAATTGAGAGTTTAATTCTGGAGCTCAAAGTTTAAGCCTGGATCTCAGAGTATTCCTTTGGAATTGAGAGTTTACGTCTGGAGCTCAAAGTCTACGTATGGACCCATCTTTCTACGCTTGGAACTGAAAGTCTACGTTTGGAGCTGAAGGGCCTAATAACTATAATATTACGGCTCTTAAAACTGAAGTCTTCCGGCCTTGAAAACTGACTTCCTCCGGCCCTGAAGCTTGACGGCGTCGCTCCTCCTGACGGTGTCGCTCCTCCTGATAGCTTCGCTCCTCCTGACGGCGTCACTCCTCCTGGCAGCGTCGCTCCTCCTGACGGCGTCCTCCTCCTGACAGCCTCCTCCTCCGTTATTAGAGACTGAAGCCTGACGCCCCTCGGCCGATACTGCTGCTGAGAGGGCCGCCTCTTCTACATAAATCATTCTTCATCTGACATCCATCAGCTTCTCTGACTCTTCTTTATCCTAGCTCCATAGGCTCTTCTTCTAACTATTCCCTATCATTTCCTTTAACAGTGCTCCCCTCCTAGGTAGGTGAGTGGTGTGACTTTACGGTTTTCTGGCTCCTACCAGCAAAACGTAACGTTACACACTTACTAGCTGGTGCCCGCGACTTGTCGGTTAATTATATACTATAACCTTCCTCGAGAACCACTCTATCCATTTATGAAAACAGCATGAAAATCGGTGCAGTAGTTTTTGAGTTAATAGCGAACAGACAGACAGACGCGGTGGAGGACTTTGTTTTGTATGTAATATGTAGTGATAGTGATTCGACGTACATACGAGAGAGAACATATTTAAGGAAACATCATAACATAAGTTAGGGAACAAAATGAAAGCTTATTTCAAAAGTTTCTATTAGTAGGTCTACAAGAAGAAATAAAAAAATGTTATGCAAAAATCCAAAACCGAATTCAAAATACACCAAAGCGTGAAAAACAACTTGAGCTTCGACTAAAAAAAGATTTATTAGGATTTAACTACGATTCTTATGTACTATTCATGCAAAAGATACATCTGCAAAAGATATGGAACCTATGGGTCCTTGCGTGATAATATAGAGGTCTCCTGTACGGATAAGTTGGTATGGGCCGGTACCGATAGATGCTAGCAAAGTACTTTTAAAACTTCGCTTATGCAGTCGCATATAAAAGAAACAGATACTGTAACACTTTCTATAGCTATTTTACCCGCACTCATTAGTACCATATACATACTGGTAGGTATGTTGTGTAGCCTTGTGTAATATTAGCTTCCTACTATGCTGTGATTTTAAAAACGTGTAGTCTGAAAAAAAATACATAATGTGTTTGTAAGTTCTATTTTTAAGGAAATGGAAAAAAGGTATAAAGAATATAGATTATGAATTCCAATACAATTTTTTCAGCAACAATGATTGCAGCATTGACGACACAAACATATTATCAAAGATAAACTTGATGTAGATTTAGAAATAAAAGTCTTCTTATTCGGTTAAAATTCACCAAGATATATTAAATGATTATAGTAACAGAGAATATAGCGCTAAACCTATATTTAAAACGGCAAGGTGACATGTACACTCTTTCCGAGACACTTCGAGGCAGGGCGAGACGCGAGAGTGTACACAGCCTTGTTTTTATGGGAGTGTCAGAGCGCTCCTATGTTAATGCACTCTCGCACTCGCGCTTTCAGAGTGTACACCCACCATAAGATATTAACAACTTCAAGAAATCTGTTTATAAAAAAAAAATTAAACCCTTATGTAAATTCCTGTTAGAAACTATATATTTCCTATATTACAAAAAAAAAAAAACTTAAACCCTTATGTAAATCCCGTTAGAAACTATATATTTCCTAGGAGGGTGAGTATGATTGTCATCTGCAGACATAATTTGATTTTTATTGAAGTTCAGCACTAGTTTTGCCCTGCAGCTCCTAAGAGCACATAATGTGCATCTCCAATGGTGAGTATCCTTGCTCAAATGAGCATAACAGTAAGTATGTCCCTTGTATAGTATCAAGTCCGTCCCTCGTTGCGACTTGACGATCTCGAAATCTATGAAAAGTTACGTGTCATTGTATTATTTACATATCATACATGATTACACTTTATCGCTTTTAAAGAGTTTTGTATTCAAAAGCTTGTTGAAAAACAATGTTTTACAAATTGTTATACAATCAAAAAATAATCAGTACAGGAGATTCGGAAAGAACACATTACCGATAAGAGGTTTGAAGCTTAATGAAAGGGATGATTTCATTAGAGGATTAACACAATTAACTTGTGGCAATACTTTAACTGAGTTATTCATATGCAAAGTGGCTCTCTTTACGTGTTCATTATAAAATAACAATAAAGTACGAATGTGTATTTTATTCTTAATATTACAAACCGAACTGTTGCTACTAAAGAGTATCGGTAGTTCGGTGCTATATGCACTAGTTCGGTCAACCGGATTAACAACCGTACTACTGCTACTAGAGGCAAATCAGTAATAAAATTACAAATTATTGTACATTTAGCGCTAAACTAATTTTAAACAACATCTATGTATTTCTATTTTTGTAAACTTGATGATAACAACATGAACAGAACGAATATCAATATGTTATACAACAAAGTATTTAGATATTTTAGATGAATTACAATTTTCTTAAACATATATTATTACTACAGTTTAATTGTTTTACTCATTTTATGTTAAGTTGCAAAAGATGCGCACATATTATATAACATCATATTAAAAAACGTTGTTATATAACATGTTTCAGTAACGTGGAGACTGAATGTTATTAAACATGTTATAATAAAAAGTTGTGTTACTCTTATGCGCACACGTGTACTCGAGATGCGACAATGTCATATAACATTTACATATTATATTGCATCGTTATTTTAATGTGCGTAGTATTGTTATATGTTGCAATGTTGAAAATCAATGTAACATAATGCCCTGTTATAAAATACAATCGACACAAAATATAAGGGACATAGCACAACCTACTGCCAACAATGAAATAAGTAAGTACATGATGCGAAACTACTCAGAGTAGACCGTTACAATTTTCGTTCGTTATTCAGATTATGTTGCTATGTTGAAAATCAATGTAACATAATGCCCTGTTATAAAATACAAGAGACACAAAATATAAGGGACATAGCACAACCTACTGCCAACAATGAAATAAGTAAGTACATGATGCGAAACTACTCAGAGTAGACAGTTACAATTTTCGTTCGTTATTCAGAAGATTTTCAAAATTGTCATGTATATTTAATTCTGACATACTTTCCATTGCAGATGTTAAATGATGGCGGCTGATGGTTGTGCTGATCTCGCTTACCAGGTACAATCTTATCATCATCATCGACTATAAGTTTCGCCCTACATTTACATGTTGCGCTTCCTGAACATCTCCAGTAGCTAGTTAGATTCTTTGAAGAATAACCAAAGCTGTATGTGTACTTTTTGTACAGAATTAATTTCTTGCCTCTATCCGAAGTGATGTACTCGAATTCTGAAATAAGGTAAAGTTATTATTAAGATAAAAACTATCATAATTATACTAACAATTTTATTGACTGCACGGTTGGCGGAGTGACTCAAGCAATGGACTGCTGCGTGTCGCGGGTCCGATCCCCGTACGGAACAAATATTTGTATGACCAAAGATAGTTGTTCCGAGTCTAGGTATTTGTTTATGTGGGTTTATATAATGTTTGTGAACGCACCCACAATACAGAAAAAATCCTCGGGAGGGAAACATTAAAATAATATAAAATGAAAATGATGATTGACCCATTTCAATCACTTATTGAAAAACACGAGCAAAAATTGATTTTATTAGAAAGAAGTGACAAAACATTACTTCAAGACATAAAGCAACAAAACCTTATACAACTTTCCTATAATTCGTTCAATAAAACTGCATAAAAAAGTTTTTGATCTTTTTTATTAAATGAAAAGTTTTGTATATAATTTCAGGTCTACGTTAAACCTGAAACTGTTACAAAAGCTAGCCTTATTAATTAGGTACCTTACCTATTAATAAGGCTAGCTTTTGTAACAGTTTCGGGTTCAGGTTTTCGGAGCAACTTCAGAATCAAAAACATCTTCCCTTGTCCCTTTATAATTGGGGTCAGCGGAACAGGTTTTCTTCTTCAATTCTAGCTTGTGCCAGCGGCTTCGCCCGCGTTCGATAATATTCCCATGGGATCATTCTACCAGGATAAGAAGTATCCTGTGTTAATCGCGGTAATAAACTATCTGTGTCCTAAATTTCACCCACATCCGTTCAGTGGTTTTTACGTGAAAGAGTAACAAACATACATGCACCATACATCCTCACAAACTTTCGCAGGATCAGTAGGATAACACAATCCATCTATATTATGAACTAACACACGCACACGCAGTAATATTTTTATTTTCAGTAACATGCCTCATCCCTCCTCATTTCATGTCTATTCTATACCAAATAGGAAGTTTCCTCTTGTTCGTAACAGGCACTGCTTTTAAACTTGTTCTAATATACGTATTCCTTACTTTAAACATTATCGACATACACAAAAAAAAAAACTTTAGCTACCCAATAAAAAACTCGTAGAGTTTCAAGGTATTTATTAAGATAGAAAGAAGAGAAATTAGACAAGTGCAAGATATAAGAAATTGTTCTGAATTTGAAAGTAATAGAATAAACGCCTGATGCGTAAATATTCAAATAATAAATACTCTATTATTAAAAAAACCTTTTTAAATGCTCGTTCTTAGAAACTATATATAAATAATGGTCACCAAAAAGTATAACGGAGGTGCTCTACTTTTCAATCGATTCCCAAAAAGGAAGATGTTCTCAATTCGTCTCAGGTATGTTATTTTTTTGTAGTAGAGTATATGTTTCCGTGTATTTTCAAAATTCTTTTTATATTCAAAAGAGTATACTATCGAGGTGGTCACATTGTCACCAAGACGGGATCCAATAATGGGATCCCAGGGAAATCGAGAGCAACCCTCACATTTTATAGGCACTTCCCTCGCTTTCCATATATTTTCTAATGCTATTCATGTATTTGCATCTGATAATCATAATCTCATGAGGATGCGCTGATGATGAAAGGTATCTACAACTGCTCAACGTTTAGAAGTTGAAAGAAAATTATTTCAAAATGATACGTACTTATGGACCGATAGTTGTATTCTTTCAGGCTATTGATGATGGCATCCCAGAGAAATCAAGAGCAACATTCAAATTTTATAGGCACATAACATGTGTTCCGTGCTTTTTCTAAAGCTATTAAAGTATTCGCATCTAGCAGTCATCACTTCATGCTGTCGAGCTATAGGTACGGTTAGCAGGTTAGTAAAAAACAGAATAAAAGGAGGTTTTGCACCAGGTCAGCTTTTTGTATTAGTAGTGATCAATGATTATGATGTCCTACTAACTTGACTATAACATTATGTACAGTAGTGATCGATGCCAGACAGTTGTAGTTTTTCTTAGAACAGCGCCATCTTGTTTTGCCGTTTTCATAATCGCGGTCTTTAATAAACTTGTAGCGTCCAAGAAGCAGTTTTGGTTGACCACGACGAGGGGTAGAGAACACGGGCTCGTACTCGTCTGAAAATGTTGTTAATTTCTATATTATGATAATAATGTTAGGGCAGTGGACAACAATAATGCTAATATGGACAACAAACAAAATATTTATTAAAAATGTGTAGGTAGGGTGGTTAGATAAATGATAACAGACAGGTGGCACGTAGTCAGTTATACTTATTATGAAGGAGAATTAAAACATGCATGATCTTATTAAATACATTTTATCTCCACAAAGTATTTCAAATATCCTATAAACTAAATATCTGTCTTAAACAACTACGCTTAATTCCAACTTTCACCCACAATATAATATACCCCGGCGGCAGTATGTCTCAGGTTCGGCGGGTTATGTTGATGTTCTCCAATATGATCGGTGACTACATAGGTGCCAGTAGTGAGTACCGCCGCTCTGCATCCCTGGTGGTAGCGAGTGCAGTACCATCGCAGTTTATTGCCCTTCGCACTCACCTTCCGATTGTAAATGTACCCGAGAGCGTACAGGAACTGAGCTCCTCTGGCCATTTTTATGATTTTTCCTGGAAGATACAAAAGTTATTGCAACCAAAGCTGTTATTTTGTGGTGTTTCATTCTCATTTCATAAACACAAAAGGTGAAAAATTAACGTCAGACGAAAATTCAGCTTCTGTAGTCAGTGACATAATTTTGTTTGTTGGATTTCGTTTTTTTACCATCGGCTTTAGAAGCTGATTTTTTTCCGAAGTTTATTATTCACTATTTTATGTTTTTGAAGTCAGTTTTCTTTTTTCTTTTATCTATATATATATAAAAGAAAGTCGTGTTAGTTACACCATTTATAACTCAAGAACGGCTGGACGGATTTAGCTGAAAATTGGTAGGGAGGTAGCTAAGAACCAGGAAAAGGACATAGGACACTTTTTTTTTTTTTTTTGGTAGGGTAGTAGGTAGGTAGGGTAGTAGGTAGGTAGAGTAGTAGGTAGGGTAGTAGGTAGGTAGAGTAGTAGGTAGGGTAGTAGGTAGGGTAGTAGGTAGGGTAGTAGGTAGGGTAGTAGGTAGGGTAGTAGGTAGGGTAGTAGGTAGGGTAGTAGGTAGGGTAGTAGGTAGGGTAGTAGGTAGGGTAGTAGGTAGGGTAGTAGGTAGGGTAGTAGGTAGGGTAGTAGGTAGGGTAGTAGGTAGGGTAGTAGGTAGGGTAGTAGGTAGGGTAGTAGGTAGGGTAGTAGGTAGGGTAGTAGGTAGGGTAGTAGGTAGGGTAGTAGGTAGGGTAGTAGGTAGGGTAGTAGGTAGGGTAGTAGGTAGGGTAGTAGGTAGGGTAGTAGGTAGGGTAGTAGGTAGGGTAGTAGGTAGGGTAGTAGGTAGGGTAGTAGGTAGGGTAGTAGGTAGGGTAGTAGGTAGGGTAGTAGGTAGGGTAGTAGGTAGGGTAGTAGGTAGGGTAGTAGGTAGGGTAGTAGGTAGGGTAGTAGGTAGGGTAGTAGGTAGGGTAGTAGGTAGGGTAGTAGGTAGGGTAGTAGGTAGGGTAGTAGGTAGGGTAGTAGGTAGGGTAGTAGGTAGGGTAGTAGGTAGGGTAGTAGGTAGGGTAGTAGGTAGGGTAGTAGGTAGGGTATTAGGTAGGGTAGTAGGTAGGGTAGTAGGTAGGGTAGTAGGTAGGGTAGTAGGTAGGGTAGTAGGTAGGGTAGTAGGTAGGGTAGTAGGTAGGGTAGTAGGTAGGGTAGTAGGTAGGGTAGTAGGTAGGGTAGTAGGTAGGGTAGTAGGTAGGGTAGTAGGTAGGGTAGTAGATAGGTAGGTAGGAAAAACGCATTGCAACGCATGCGCGGGTTCAGCTAGTTTTGAATAAATATTAGTATTTTAAGCAACAGGATTATGAAATCAAACGATATTATACTTTGTAATAGAAGTGGTTGCTGAAGGGTTAAGAGCAAAACACAAACAATATTTATGTAGATAAACAAGGGTCTGTTTAATTAAAATAGAATAAAATTGGAAAAAATTAAAACTAGACTAATGATGAGCCTAAAACTTTCGTCAATTCACAAGAACCACCATCTACAAAATGCAATAAAAAACCGCAGCGTGCGTGTTAGTATGCTTATTTAAAAAAAACACAAATCAGTAACATAAAAACTTAAATGATTATAAATTTAGCGCTAAACCAATTTCTAATCTAATGATTCTTTGTATTTCTGTCAATCACTTGAAGGTGACAACACCAAAATGAAAGAATACGTGAGGTGGATACGACATTGACAGTTACACACATTGAAAGATACGCCACTGACAGTTCACCCTCCCGCAACCGATTTATTGGTCGCCAGAGGGCTAGTAGCTACGCGATATGCGAGTAGCGATTACGTTAAAAAATTTGATACAAAGAATTAAGAAAGTTATTGGCAAAAACAAGCTGAAGGCCCCCTCGGCATGACTTTATAATTATATTATATTGATGGCAATAAAAAGATCCTATAATAGATAGTTTAGGAGAAAAATAATGGTAGTTAGTTACAAAAACAGAGGCTATTTTTCATATTTATAGATGAATATATATATATTTTTTAAATTGAATGAACGTGCTCTAAATTGTGTAAACTGATATATATTTTGGTTATGGTCAATTCACGTATATCCACCCTTAAACAATAAAATGAATATATTTAGTAATTGTGTTGTAAGTCAACATAAATGTAATTTAGTATAGTCAACATAAATGTAATTTATTTTAACATAACTAAAACTATAATTTAATCAACGAAGTAAGTATGAATAAGATTCGAAACCACCCAGACCAGACAGTTACCATTTTCGTTCGATATTCAAAAAATTATCAGTTGTCACGCGATTCAACTTGTTCTAATCTAAACTCTGACATACTCTCCATTGCTGATGAAAAACGATGGCGGCTAATGGTTGTGCTGATCTCGCCTACCATGTAAAATCTTAGTAGCACCATCAATTACAAGTTTCGCCTTACATTGCTTCCTGAGGCTTGCTGAACATTGCCAGTAGCTAGTTAGTTTCGTTTTAGAGTAACAGACCAAGCAATACGTGTACTCTTTGTACAGAATTAATTTCTTGCCTCTATCCGAAGTTACGTACTTGAATTCTGAAATAAAGGAAAGTTATTAGTATTAGTCTAAAGTATTTTTTTATGATGAAAATGTGGCATGGAGCTAATCCAACATGTAAAACAATATAATTATAGTTATCTTAAAAATAACCTTATAAAATTTTCCTGTAATCATTCACTCAATTAAACACGTAGATCAGTTTTTATTGTTTTTATTTAAAAGTTCACACAAAATATAAAAAAGAAAATACATAAAAAAATAGAAGAGCACAAAGGTACCGCTGCCCGAAACAAAAAAAAATAAGAGGCAGGTAGGGGAAGGTATCCTACCTACCTATACCTATTAAGTTAGCTTTTGCAACAGTTTCAGATTTTCAGACCCTAACCTATACGATCAGTTGCATCACAAATCTATATAAATAAAAAGAGAAGTCCTGACAGACTGACTGACTTACTGATTGACTGACTCATCAACGCCCAGCCCAAACCCTTGGACCTATAAAGCTGAAATTTTGCACAGAAGTTCCCTTTATAATGTAGACAAGGAATAAGGAAGGATTTTTCGAAATTCAACCCCTAAGGTAGTTAAATAGGGGATGAAAGTTTGTATGGAATATCGTCATATTCACGCGGGCGAAGCCGCTGGCATAAGCTAGTCAGTAATATAATTAAAAATGATATTTATATTGTAGCATTACATCATTTTATGTAAGTCTGTCAATCACTTGAACATGAAAACAACAGAATGAATAAATAGGTTACAAAATAAAATAATTAATTGTAGTGATTTGTGTTCTAAGCAGATCTGTGAAATGTGATTTAGTTAAGTTTACCTTAACATAATTCTAACTACAATTTAAGTGTTTTACTCATAAGTTACAAACGTAAGGAACATAGAGCAAGCTGCTAACATAAATGAAATAAGTAAGGGTTTGTTTCCAAACCCCCCTGGGCAGACAGTTACTGTTTTCGTTCGTTATTCGGAACATTTTCAGTTGTCACACGATCCAATTTATTCCTATCTAGATTTTGATATACTTTCCATTGCAGATGTAAAATGATGGAGGCTCATGGTTGTGCTGATCTCGCTTACCAGGTACAATCTTATCATCATCATCGACTATAAGTTTCGCCTTACATTTACTTGTTGCGCTTCCTGAACATCTCCAGTAGCTTGTTAGTTTCTTTGAAGAATAACCCAAGCTGTATGTGTACTTTTTGTACAGAATTAATTTCTTGCCTCTATCCGAAGTGATGTACTCGAATTCTGAAATAATGGAAAGTTACTATTAGGTTAAAAGTATCTTTTTATCTTGAAAATGTAGCATCGAGCCAGTTCATTCACTTATTGAACGACACGAGCACTAATAGATTATAATAATAGATATTATTTTAAGAGAGATAATTGATTATAAAGCAACCTAGAGTTAGTTTTAACAGAACCGTGCACAATTTAACTTTAAGCATTTGCTCAATAAAACTAATACCTACATGAATTTCAATAGTTTTAGATTTATTCCGGTTTAGGTAAGTATCTATTAATTAGGTTAGCTTTTGTAACAGTTTTAGGTTTTCGGAGAAAAGAATCATAAACATAATCTTCCTGCTCTTGACTCATTTTACTTAGGTTAGCGCAGCAGGTTCTCTTCGTTCCATTCTTGCCGGTCAGACATTACGGCATCGTCTACTCCTATCTCTATTATATCATTCCTCACACAATAGGGGATTGGACTGGGTCAAAATAATATGATTCTGGTTAGTCCGTTTTTCGATAATCTCACTTGTGAGATTATCGAAAAATATTGAATACGTGTTAAATAAATAAATAATATAATATTCCACAACTATCACACAACGCCATCTAGTCCCAAGCTAAGCAGAGCTTGTGTTATGGGTACTAGACAACTGATAAACATACTTATATATTTCTAAATACATACATATTATAGATAAATTACACCCAGACACAGAACAAATGATCGTGCTCATCACACAAACATTTGTCCTGGGTGGGAATCGAACCCACGACCTCCGGCATAGCAGTTAGGGTCACTAACCACTAGACCAACAGGCCAGTCATGTGTTTTTTGTTTTATCAAATCAATAAAAAATGACGAAGATAAAACGCGTCAAAGATCTTGGAGTGGGGCTTGAAACGTCACTTGTGTCGTCAAAATGTGCTATCATATGACGTCACACGAGTTTTCGAAGCACTGTATCGTCTTCATTTTAAGTTTACGTGAAAAAAGACAAAATACGTGTCCAATATTTTTTGGAAATCTATCTAACGGACTTATTAGTTTTTTTATGTCCGATTCCCTATTCATCCAGATTTACTTTGACTTTCCTCTCTATCCATTAATATTAATATATATCACTTATATTTACTTTTAGTAACATGCGTGTTCCCTCTTCAGTAAATGTCTATTCCAAAATAGACGGTTTCCTTCCAATTTATCTTTAACAGGCGCTGCTTTCAAACTTCTTCTAATAAACGCATTCCTTCTTCATCCATTCTTGTCACACACAAGAAAAACTGTTAGCTAAATAAGAAAAGGCTGATAGAGTTTTAAGAATTTTATTAAGACAAGTGCAGGATATACGAGGTCGTACAGAAATAGATAATATTATGATATAAACGCCTGCAGCGTGGTTATCCAGAGAAGCTATTAAAAAATATTTTAAACTTTTTAAATACTCGTACTTAAAAATTACATTATACATTCCGTAAAGACTCATTTAAATCGGATACCTATCAATTAATATAATAATATTAAATTATATATAGTCATGACACATATAAAAATAATGGTCACCAAAAAAGTAGAAAAGAGGTACTTGTATATTCTTTAGATCCACAATAAAGCATTGCTTGCACAATTATGTTAACAAAATGCAAATTAAGTATTAATAAATTAAAATTTAACGATTTAAAATAAAAACTCCATCCTTAGTATGATTTTGAAAATAAAAATAACATTAACAGTAAAAAAAATTACAAACAACAACTTGATTTGACTAGAATCAAGACTAGGTAAAAGAGCAAAACATCAACCAGCTATCGATGAAAACCTTTACTCTCTCACAGAATCATCAATAAGTTAGACATTAAGTAGACACGCACGTGTAAATTACTTAAGTGCTAAAATAGATAATAATGAAACGATCGTCTACTGCGTTAATATTACAAAAATAATATAAAATCTATTTTAGCACTTAAGAACGCTTTTAATACGTGTTCTTTTAAATTACATCATAAAATCCGTAAAAACTAGTTTATGTAGGAGCTCCAACAAAAGATATACACAAATCATAACAACAAAATGTATTAATAATGGTCACTAAAAAGTATAACGGAGGTTCTACTTTACTTATATAATAATACACAAGAATAACAGCAAATATTAGCTTACACAATAATTTTAGCGCCTAACCTTGTAAATTAAGTAATAATAAAATATAATTTAACGATTTAAAAAAAACACTTTGGTTAGATTTTAAAACATAAAATAAGTGCAACATATAAGAGATCGTTCTGAAATTGGTAATAATGAAATAAACGCTTAGTGCGTAAATATTTATTAATATACAATAGCTTATACCTACTTATTTAAAATATATAAATAATAAAATACTTTTTAAATACTCGACTACAAACTACATCCTTAATTTCGTATACAAATAATTTATAAAAGATACTCAACAAAAGATAATCATAACAACTTCATTATAACCAAATAAATTATTATTATTATATAACTGTCACCAAAAAGTTTAACAATAAAATGACATTACACAATACAAATAACAATCAATCGAACAAATTAAGTACCTATCAAATAATAAAAATTATTTCGATAATTTAAAACACAAACTTTGGTACAATTTTAAAACATAAAATAACATTTAAGTAAAAAAATCAAGAAAAACTTGATTTGACTAGATGTAAGACTAGACAAAAGAAAAAAACTCAACCCACCATCGATGAACATCTTACCAAAACTCTCGAAGAATCATAGCAAGTTCTATTAAATTTGTAAAACTATTCTAATTGCTGGTACCTTCACTATATTATTCCCAAGGAATTTGTCCCAGCAGGCCATGGGCTGAGAATGAGATCTATAAACGTTACTTACCAATTGCTTTCATTTGGATAATTATGCTCCCGTGCATGGTAAGGACTTGAACTTGTAGAGTGACAGGCAATCAGGCATACCACATAACCCGAATATTCGTGCTAATTATCATTAAATTGGCCTCAGAGTAATAATTAATAATTGTTGTAAGATAATAATACGAATACATAGTACATCGCTACAATCATGTTCGACTATTAGTTAATGAATTCCCTAAAAGCTAGATAGAGACACCAATAGAAACGGGGAAAGAGTGAACCAGAATAATCCACTAAAACTAATTTCCAATTAGAAAGACACATTTCACACTTCTCTTGGATAGATTCTAATGTATTCTCCATTTTTAATGTAGAATTTGGAAGCTGGATGGTTGTGATCCTGCATAGACGTAATTATGCCATCATCATCAACGAGTATTGCCGCCTTGCAGTTATCTGTGGTGCGGTTTGAGCATCGCCAGTAGGAGGTATCTTCCACAGAAGAGTAATTACTACAGAAGAATGGATAACCTTTGTACAGAATTAACTTCTTACGTCTCTTCATATAGATTAACTGGAAATCTGAAATAAATAAAACCCTTTATAAAATCGGAAGATGGTTGATATCAAATCATAAACTCAAAACATAGAAGCATTAAGAAAGTCATAGTACCGTTTATTCTGCGGAAATACACTACAAGCTAGTAAACATATGTTCAGGTGATGACGACCCAGTGCAGCGCATAATATAAATATGTTAAAAGGTTTAGTATAAAAAGGACACAGCAAGTCTATCTAAGCAGTTAGTAAAAGCCGCAAACAGTTTTCAAGATTTTATTACGGAAAAGGACAAAACATAGCAAAAGAACTTCAAGAAAACCACACAATTTTCTATACAAAATTAACTTAATCATATTATTTGCCTTTTACTGTCAGTAATGGCTGAAATATATCATTAAGCCAATGGTGATTCAAAGACGTGAAATATTTATAAGATTTTATTAACTACAAAAATACTTCACACATAGAAATACCATGTCATGCCATGTGTAATATCATGTTTTGCAAGCACTCTCACACAAGTCCTTATCTACCAATATCTAAACTTAGAAAAAATAAAATGACTGCTCGTCTATATCCGTGTGATGCGTGTCGTTCTTCTAAACTATGCGCCGGATTTAGATGCCACCTTTTTATTTTTTCAAATATTCCCTAACATAACTTAAGGACGCGTTTACGAATTCTCGCGGTTCAATTTTAGGTATTGAGGCTTACTACTACACGTGCACTGGTCACACACACAGCGACAAGCTCGCCGCGGCGGAATTATGAGCGAAGTGACACGACTTGATTCTTGAGTCTTTTGTTTATTTTTTGCCGAGTAGTTTTTTACGTTACTGTGATAATATTATGTTTTTAAAAAGTTTGTACTGTGAAATGGAACAATATAAAAGTAGATACTACTGGACATTGGTCGGTTGGTAAGCCGAGTAATAATAAATAATTAATAATAATAATAAATAAATAATAATAATAAATAAATAATATTGAGCTAGGTATGCCGTGTTTGGGCTCGTTTTGTTAGTTACTTTGAGATCTTACCTCCGGACTCAATGGAGTGACCTGAAGGTATACTTTGGAGACTTTTACTGGAACTAATAAACGAGTTGAGCTAGGTATGCCGTGTTTGGGCTCGTTTTGTTAGTTACTTTGAGATCTTACCTCCGGACTCCATGGAGTGACCTGAAGGTATACTTTGAAGACTTTTACTGGAACTAATAAACGAGTTGAGCTAGGTATGCCGTGTTTGGGCTCGTTTTGTTAGTTACTTTGAGATCTTACCTCCGGACTCAATGGAGTGACCTGAAGGTATACTTTGAAGACTTTTACTGGAACCAATAAACAAGTTGAGCTAGGTATGCCGTGTTTGGGCTCGTTTTGTTAGTTACTTTGAGATCTTACCTCCGGACTCAATGGAGTGACCTGAAGGTATACTTTGGAGATTTTTACTGGAACTAATAAACGAGTTGAGCTAGGTATGCCGTGTTTGGGCTCGTTTTGTTAGTTACTTTGAGATCTTACCTCCGGACTCAATGGAGTGACCTGAAGGTATACTTTGGAGACTTTTACTGGAACTAATAAACGAGTTGAGCTAGGTATGCCTTGTTTGGGCTCGTTTTGTTAGTTACTTTGAGATCTTACCTCCAGACTCCATGGAGTGACCTGAAGGTATACTTTGGAGATTTTTACTGGAACTAATAAACGAGTTGAGCTAGGTATGCCGTGTTTGGGCTCGTTTTGTTAGTTACTTTGAGATCTTACCTCCGGACTCAATGGAGTGACCTGAAGGTATACTTTGGAGACTTTTACTGGAACTAATAAACGAGTTGAGCTAGGTATGCCTTGTTTGGGCTCGTTTTGTTAGTTACTTTGAGATCTTACCTCCGGACTCCATGGAGTGACCTGAAGGTATACTTTGGAGATTTTTACTGGAACTAATAAACGAGTTGAGCTAGGTATGCCGTGTTTGGGCTCGTTTTGTTAGTTACTTTGAGATCTTACCTCCGGACTCAATGGAGTGACCTGAAGGTATACTTTGAAGACTTTTACTGGAACTAATAAACGAGTTGAACTAGGTATGCCGTGTTTGGGCTCGTTTTGTTAGTTACTTTGAGATCTTACCTCCGGACTCCATGGAGTGACCTGAAGGTATACTTTGAAGACTTTTACTGGAACTAATAAACGAGTTGAGCTAGGTATGCCGTGTTTGGGCTCGTTTTGTTAGTTACTTTGAGATCTTACCTCCGGACTCCATGGAGTGACCTGAAGGTATACTTTGGAGACTTTTACTGGAACTAATAAACGAGTTGAGCTAGGTATGCCGTGTTTGGGCTCGTTTTGTTTTAGTTACTTTGAGATCTTACCTCCGGACTCCATGGAGTGACCTGAAGGTATACTTTAGGACAGATGCGGGAATAGACACTTGCGCGACTGAACTTTTACGCGACTTAATGGCCACTGAGCTTTACTCTGTAAAGTAAGCATAACATCACGCTTGTTATTACTTGAAGGTGGATTTTTTTACGAACGACACCCATGACGGAAAAACATTTTCCTGGCGCCATCTTGGATTTTTATTTTGACCTCATTTTCGTAATCAGCGACCCCAAGAACCATGAAAACGACACCCATGACGGAAAAACCAAAAAATCCACCTTCAAGTAATAACAAGCGTGATGTTATGCTTACTTTACAGAGTAAAGCTCAGTGGCCATTAAGTCGCGTAAAAGTTCAGTCGCGCAAGTGTCTATTCCCGCATCTGTCCTAAAGTATACCTTCAGGTCACTCCATGGAGTCAGGAGGTAAGATCTCAAAGTAACTAAAACAAAACGAGCCCCAACACGGCATACCTAGCTCAACTCGTTTATTAGTTCCAGTAAAAGTCTTCAAAGTATACCTTCAGGTCACTCCATGGAGTCCGGAGGTAAGATCTCAAAGTAACTAACTAAACGAGCCCAAACACGGCATACCTAGCTCAACTCGTTTATTAGTTCCAGTAAAAGTCTTTAAAGTATACCTTCAGGTCACTCCATGGAGTCCGGAGGTAAGATCTCAAAGTAACTAACAAAACGAGCCCAAACACGGCATACCTAGCTCAACTCGTTTATTAGTTCCAGTAAAAGTCTCCAAAGTATACCTTCAGGTCACTCCATGGAGTCCGGAGGTAAGATCTCAAAGTAACTAACAAAACGAGCCTCAACACGGCATACCTAGCTCAACTCGTTTATTAGTTCCAGTAAAAGTCTTCAAAGTATACCTTCAGGTCACTCCATGGAGTCCGGAGGTAAGATCTCAAAGTAACTAACAAAACGAGCCCAAACACGGCATACCTAGCTCAACTCGTTTATTAGTTCCAGTAAAAGTCTTCAAAGTATACCTTCAGGTCACTCCATGGAGTCCGGAGGTAAGATCTCAAAGTAACTAACAAAACGAGCCCAAACACGGCATACCTAGCTCAACTCGTTTATTAGTTCCAGTAAAAGTCTCCAAAGTATACCTTCAGGTCACTCCATTGAGTCCGGAGGTAAGATCTCAAAGTAACTAACAAAATGAGCCCAAGCACGGCATACCTAGCTCAACTCGTTTATTAGTTCCAGTAAAAGTCTCCAAAGTATACCTTCAGGTCACTCCATTGAGTCCGGAGGTAAGATCTCAAAGTAACTTACAAAACGAGCCCAAACACGGCATACCTAGCTCAACTCGTTTATTAGTTCCAGTAAAAGTCTCCAAAGTATACCTTCAGGTCACTCCATTGAGTCCGGAGGTAAGATCTCAAAGTAACTAACAAAACGAGCCCAAACACGGCATACCTAGCTCAACTCGTTTATTAGTTCCAGTAAAAGTCTTCAAAGTATACCTTCAGGTCACTCCATGGAGTCCGGAGGTAAGATCTCAAAGTAACTAACAAAACGAGCCCAAACACGGCATACCTAGCTCAACTCGTTTATTAGTTCCAGTAAAAGTCTTCAAAGTATACCTTCAGGTCACTCCATGGAGTCCGGAGGTAAGATCTCAAAGTAACTAACTAAACGAGCCCAAACACGGCATACCTAGCTCAACTCGTTTATTAGTTCCAGTATATCATGAGGTCACTCCATCAAGTTCGAAACGAAATTCGAATTATTATAATCCCTTTCTACCCGACTGTGGCGAATCCCAAAGGGAGCGTTATGTGATTTTACTTCTAAAAAAAAACGATGACTAAAATCTTGGTTGTCCGTAGTGCCTACAAAATACGTAAAGTATCATGTTTGGTCAGTCAAATATTTTGTGTACGTACAGCGATCTTTTTCAACACGAATTTCTGGTAAAATCCGACATAGGTCCACTCACGACGGCGGCCGAGCGCAGACTAAATTTTGCATTTCAATTATCCCGAGAGCAAAATGTATGAAGAAATTGACAAGTGTTTTTATTGTAGGTAATAATTTGAAAAATACAATGTTTTAAATACAAAAAAATATCGGAACATCTAAAGGACTATATTTACCGCAATTCATTATAATTTTGGAGTTATAATATGCTGTAAATCTACCTAAAATGGTACCTATTCGGACCCTACTTTTTTACATTTTCTGCGATTATTGTGATGGGAAAAACGTATTTGTGCGAAATTTTTGTATGAAGTCATACAATTCTTTTGATGGCAATCTGGAGATGAATAAATTATCTTTAAATTAAGACCACGATATCTTCACATTTGTGATTGCTTATACGTTAAAATGGTACCTAAAAACCACTTACATTTGTAGAAAATGAGAACGCGTCCTTAATATCTTCTTACGCTGTCTCAGTCATAAAACTCTGGAACGCGCTACCCCTTGGCATTAAAAAAGCGGAAAGCAAAATGGCTTTCAAAAGAGCTGTGCGGAAGCATTTCTTAAAATCGGACTGAATTACTCATAATGTGTGGTAGTCATGGTAATTATTGTTCGGTTTCTCGTTTGTGAAATATTTGTAGGTATTAAAATATATATTAGTTTATTTAATTCCATCTTTATTTATATGGGGGCAAGTGCTTTACCTATGGACATTTTCCAATAATCGAAATAAAATATTTTTTAAATCTGAACTAAATAACATTTATTATTTTTTAATAAATCAGCAATCTTACATAATAATCAGCCTTTCTTAAAAATCAACTTAAACCTCGAAATGAATTATACTCATGAAAATAATCAACTTTTCTTAAAAACTACGGTTTTGTCCACAGGTTCATAACTCAATTGTTCCTATGGACAGCAAAGTTGTACCTATGGACTGTGTTGTACCTAGGGACGGAACTTTTTAATATAATAAAATTAAATAAAAAAACAAAACAATAGACCTCTCCAATAGGTGTTTTTGTTTTAGCTGATGATAGCTTTATTGATGAATAATATTATTCATAAGCTTTACGACATTCTTCAAATAAATTATTAGTAGATTCATTACTAAAGCTATTATCGGCTAATACAAAGCAAACTATGCAGACAAAACTTTCACTCTCATCGTCAGAATCAAAATTTTGCCTGTGTGACTGTGGAACACACTTAATGATAATTATGATGGCATAGACTACATTTAGACATTTTTTTACTATTTTTGGCATAGATTTTACATTCCGAACACATCATAATTATGATAATTTTTCTTGTTTCAATATTTCAATATTTTTGGTGGACTTTGAGCACTGGCAACTGAAAGCGGGATTTCTGTTATTGTGGAGGAACTAGTGTTAGCTGTCGAAGTACTCGGTTGAGAAATATCTATGGTAGTAGAGGTAATTTTAGCGATTTTCGTGTTAGCTTTCTTCTTAGTGGTCTTTTTTAAAGAGTCATTTAATATAGCATCCTTTTCTGGCGTATCTGTTAAAATTCTTGTTCTTCCAGGTTTTCTTCCTCGTGCAGCAGCTTTTCGCGGATGAGCTTTAATAAAAGGACGTACGGTTTCGGGCGTAATTATTGCTGGAGTTTTCGGGAGAAACCGGTTCTCCCGAATGTAGCTGGTAATCATTATCAATAGAAATATTGAGTTCTTCTGAACTCAATATTTCTATTGAATATTTTGATTGGTAGTTTGACTATCTAATTGTAATGGCAGCGTTGTTGAAGTCTCTTTATTTTGGCTTGGTTCTGGACGATCGGTTTCATAATTCTATAAAAAGTCTTCTTCTGAGAAAATATCCCTGTTGAATGGATATATGCCGGAAACTTCAAAACATTTCACTATATTACCCAGTGAACCTGTTGGAGCTCCTTTCAACATGTTGTCTTTGAAGAAAACCCTTGGAAAAATAAAAACTGGACTAATTAGTAAGATATAAAAAAAAACCTGAACTGTCCATAGGTACAAACATAATTTTGTACCTGTGGACAGTCCATAGGTACACACAGTTGTTTGTCCATAGGTACAAATATCCGCAAAAAAAACATAATTAGGTCTATGTCCACCGGTACGTTGGTTAAAGCATTAGTTAAAATTAAGAAAATAAGCTAGAAACTACAGAGATCACACTGCACATATAATCTCTCAGTTATGTTCTACAATTTTACTGTAAAACTTGATCAAATACAGCTAAAAAACTTACTTTTTCGGTCCAAAAACTTTCTGCGCCGACATAACAAAAACAACACGGAAAGAAAAGATGGCGATACGTCAAATCTGTCAACCATAGACAAATGCTTACGGCTGTGTTCAAATTAGAATTTTAGGGTTGCCCGTTTCCCCAGAATTAACGGTGTCCACAGGTAAAAGCGTCCATAGGTACAGCACTTGCCCTACTAGTATGTACGATTTATGTAGGTATATTAATCAATTTATGTTAACAAAATAGTATTCTCCTAATTTATTTATTTTTGTACTCTACCACAATGATGTCCTATTTGACCCTAAGGTTGACTGGTAGAGAATGCCTTGTGGCATTAAGTCCCCTATGTACCACGTTTGTGCATGAAGTTTAAATAAATAAATAAATACCCGAAAGATTATACCACAGATGTGGTTAAACAGAGGTGACCCTAACAGTATACACTCATCACACTCATAGCACAGTCACACATACACATACATATCATCACCATCACATCGTCACATTATCATCGTCACTCATATTTTATTACGAAAAGTTTATTTGTATAAAACATTTGTATCAAACTTATGTAACTATATATAAGGTCCCATTAAAATAGGTGGACAAAATTTCAGAAATCATTCAGACCACCAAAATAAGAACGATGGTAAAAAATATATAAAAAAACGTATTAAGTACTACTCATAGAGGATTAGTTTGTTCTAGAGTGTCGGCAATTTATTAGTTTAAGTAATAATAAAAAAATAAGACTTTCTTGAGTAATAAGAATAGTTTAAGTAAAAAAAAAATCTGTTTATTCAATGTTTTTTTTTGTTTAGATATGTTTGGTTAGACCTACTGAACGCTGTGTTAAAATTTGTCCACCTATTTTAATGGGACCTTAGATATACTAATTATTACTTAAATAAATACACTTGTGTTAACCAGCGATGCTGGTCGCAAGTATTTTTCTTTCATTAAGATTTGATAATATCGTCCAAAGTTGTGCAGTTTGGATGGTGGACGTCAGTCTTCTAATTAACGGGGGTAAAACTATACCCTAATCAGTATCAGCTATTTCCCTGGGCATATTCTTTAAATAGGTTAGAAATTCTTGTAGCAATGTAAGTACTTTTTACTTGATATTTTTTATTACTTGATTGAATGTACTTGAAATCTGAAAATAAAACAGTTCAGTTATGGACGTGTTTACAAATCTGACGAAAAAAAAACATAACACTCTTTTTTTTGGGGCAGTCGTGTAATAAGCAGTTTTTCGGTACTTTATGTGGACAAATGAAACTAAACCAAGTGAAACCAATAATTAACACATACTTCATCTTTAATAATTACTTCTTTTTATTCGAAAATGTTGGTTAATAATATTATTGTAAAAAAGTATTTTCTGTGCCTCTCCGCACAAAATTAGCGATATCGCGTTGACTTTAGGTACAATAATCTCTCTTGTCGTCATTAATTTACTTATTTAAAAATATTTTATGGAAGTAGACATGATCAACTCCAATAACGCCGACTAACTTAACTTAATAAATAATTATGACACATCAAGTGAATTTGACTAGGAAATAAATTGCTGACGTTTAAAAGGGTTTATTTGGTTGAAACAGCAAACATTTTGTGAAACACAAAAGAATCAGCATAATAGCCTCAGATCAAATAACAGGCAGATAGAGCGCGTAGAACACGAGAGTGAAGATACCACAGCAAATACAAATTCAAATGCGAATACAATCTCGCGTCAGTATTAAGATACGTGTCGTACTGCTTAGACGTCACAAATGACTTATTATTTTATGTCAAATCATGCCGTCTTGTGTCTATAAACATTGTAAAAGTTATTTCCAAAAACAAAGAAAAGAAGATGGAATACTTTCCACGGGTTACTATTGTTTATTTTATTGTTTTGTTATTTATTTTCCCTATAATATTTTCAACTCAAACATATTGGCAGTTATTGGTCTGTGTTGCCAGTTTACATCGAAATAAGTCTCCTTGAATTAGGGGAATTTGCATTGTGAGTATAACCTACACATAAATAATTATGTTACAGGATACATTTCCAGAAAACGTTATAAAATATTGTTCTTGTCTGATATTAATTAATAAAATCAATTTAGTGTTAGTAATTACAAAATAAAACTAAAATCATTTAATTCAAGTATCACTGACTCGTAATAGAAATAATAATACATTCTTAAAGTTACATTACATACACAACATTCAATTCTACTCAATAATAATTTTATTTAGCACGGCGGGAACAAGCTAACTTAAACCTGCATGCATTTAACTTTTATTCCACCTTTATTTATTTAATAATTATTTTTCTGTTCAATTAATACTACTTAAGCACCTTTATGCAAAAGTGCATTAATTCAAACTTTAAACATTAGTACAATCATTAAAAAAATTGTGGGAGTTGTTATCAATACCTAGCAACTTTACACACGCACAGATGCACATGTCCCTACAATGCTGTCATGCACACATAAATATTCGGTAACTTCACATTGTTTTTTGCGCATGTTCTATCTGTCTGTTATTTGATCTGAGATAATAGCTATTTATTCACCAAGGGGAGTAAGGCACAGATTACTAATCGAGGGTGCATTTGAGGCCCGACGCGAAGCGGAGGGCCGTGAACCACACGAGTTTAGTAATCTGTACTTACCCTCGAGTGAAATATACTGCTTTATACTACACTTAGCTTGTTTTTCACTTTTTCACTGTATAAATATTTCATATTCCTTCATATATTTCATCTTGGATTTTCCAGGCAAGAGATTACTAACAATGTCTTTAGCATCTGCTAATATGTCAGGTGGAGTTGTTGTTAATAAATTGCTATCATTGTCACTTGAATCACTCATTTTAACTTGTGATTTACACCGCCAAACTTTAAAATTTACCAAGAAAATTGTTTCTATAAAATACGTCAACCATTAACAATAAGTCTTTTTTTTTTCTTTAAATTTTAGCGCGTCAACAATTTTCACGCCAAAAGACGATATAAGCCGCGTCCCCACTAGAGCCGCGCGGCACGCGAAGCCGAGCCGTGCGGCTCTGTGTGGGGACGCGGCTTTAGAGAAGGTAAAAAACGCCCCGTTTCGCAGGTTCCAACTTACGCGCGTGTTAAATCGCTCGCTCTATCGCATAGAGGTTTGAAGTTTTCCGGCCTTATCGGAATGTAGAATGTATGCTACCTGCTTTAAAAGCTCTAGTGGCCAGTACTTTTTATGGTAAAATTAAATCGTTTGTTACCAACGTCATCAATCTTTAAAAAAAAAAAAAAACGCGTTAGTAATGAACCCATTACTACCCTGATTTTCAGGGCAGTAATGAAATTCCATACAATATAACTGCCTAGATTTTTGAGAATGTTTAATGATCAGCTTTCAACCCGTATACTACCCCACGTAGTATTGGTACACTTACCAAGCAAGTGTAGTATAAAGTATTTTACTGTTAGTACCCTGAAACTGACTCAAATATCTGTGTTCCTGCATTTAGAAAATATCAAGGTTATTGTAAGAACAAAGTTAACCGTACCTTTAATGACAAACCAACAAATCGTTGTACTAAACGAAATTTTTCAAGACTTGTGTTTCAAATTCATCGTAATATTTATGCAATTTTATGAAAGATGGCAGAAGAAACTCACTTTTTTTTTAAAAAATCGCTTAGTAACGATTTGTCATTAAAGGTACAAAACATGAACCAAAACTCACGAATAGTCTTTAACCACTTTTAATTAAGAAATCTATTCATTGAAATCAATGTTACACATGAGGCTTATGACGAGCACACTTTTAAACTTGGAATTTGTCTCAACATGTCATGGGCGAGAAATATGATCTATAAACGGTACTTACGTCTTACAGCCAGAACTTACTTCCATGCAAGACAGGGTCCTGAACTTGTAAATTAATAGATACGAGGCAATACAAATATAATTATTACATAAAACTTAGCCAAAGATCTAACTACCTATTTGTTGAAGGATTTCTTAAAAGATAAGAAGGAGATCCTAGGAAACACAAGAAAATAAAATAAGTCAGTTACTTCAACTAATTCGTAATCGTAATGACATTATTATATTAAATCCTTTCATTGATAGGTTCTGATATATTCTCCATTTTTGACGTAGAACTTGTGTGGTGGATGGTTGTGGTACCCATTAGACATAATATTACCACTATCACCAACGGCTATTGTTGCCTTGCAGCTATTTGTGTTGCGGCTTGAGCATCGCCAGTGGGAGGTTCCTTTATCAAAATTTATAGAGTATCGTTCAAAGAAGTATGGATACTCTTTATATAGAAGTAACTTCTCGCCTCTGTTCGAAGTGACGTAGGTACTGGAATTCTGGAACAAATCAACTTTAATACCAAATTGAAATATTCACTCAAGATGACCTCTGAGCGACGCGACACACGCACCCTGTTACCTAAGGGTTAGTGCTACTTACTATTTTATTAAGAATTGAAAGGTGATTAATATCTCAGTATGAGAGTATCACGTCAAGCTATAATTCTAACACGATACTAAAAGATCAATCAATCAAAAACAATCTTATAGATTTTATTAAAATTAAAACTTAAAACGAAGGACAAAGGTTTTAACATAAAAGTAAAGAAGTAAAAACTTATCATCATCATCATTTCAGCCAAAAGACGTCCACAGCTGGACATAGGCCTCCCCCAGGCGTCGCCACATTGACCGGTCCCGCGCGTCTCTCATCCAGCGGGTGACGGATGGCCGATGGGGCCGAAAAGTTCTGGAATGGCGACCGCGAACCGGAAGACATTGCGTTGGAAGGCCTCCCACTAGGTGGACCGATGAGCTGGTCAAGGTTGCGGGAAAAACTTATACGTACAAATAAATACCTATGTATTAATATTGTATAATAAAAAATGTTTACAACTACAACGTGGTGGGTCCAGAAAGAGATGGCGGGATGAGCTGCAGTTTTAAGAGATTGACTTACAATAGTAGGACATACAGATTTAGCGAAATTGGTACATACACGCCAGTCATCACGCGAGTTTGCCGGCGAACATAGAAGGAATTTTTCTAGAGGTTACATCGAGTATCGAATAAATGAAATTATGTTATAGTTTTATTAGTAGTTTTATTAGAAATTTGTTTCTTTTTTTTATAATAATATACAAGAAAAATTATACAGATTTAGCAGTGGGTACAGTTTATTTTGTGTGTAGCATTTGTTGTCCTACTAATATTTTCCTGTTTTATCATGCAACTCTTTTGATTCCAGTAGTGTTCCATTGTTTTATTTATCTAGCTTTTGCCAGCGGCTTTGCCCGCGTGAAAATGACGATTTTCCATTCAAACTTTCATCCCCTATTTAACTCCCTTAGGGGTTGAATTTTGAAAAATCCTTTCTTAATCCTTGTCTACATTATAAAGGGAACCTCTGTGCAAAATTTCAGCTATCTAGGTCCAAGGGTTTGGGCTGGGCGTTGATGAGTCAGTCAGTCAGTCAGGACTTCTCTTTTTATTTAAGTATATAGATTTAATATCTGTGTTCCTCTGGTAAGATTTGTTTTTTTTTTGTTGTATAAAACTAGCAATATGTCTACGGAAGAAAATAGATTTCCTTGACCCTGAATCCGGAACTGAGGGTAGACATACACTCGTCGGGGCTGCGGGTTGTTCGAAAGAGATACCGCGGCCTCGGCACAAGAGCTAAGAAGGAACATGGATGGTTTTTAGTCAGCCGAAGTATGACACTCCCTTCCACTCTGCCCAGAGCGGGTGGGGTTATTTGAAGATTTCCCACAACTTTTGGGGTTTTTGAGTTCCCTTTTATGACCTTTGGTTTCCAAAATACCGGGCAGACATTGCAAAGTTGACCGAGAAACAGTCTTAGTAGTCTGCTTATTATAGGGAACTTCTTACCGTGTACGAGAGCATTCAACACTTTCGGCACATACTAGAAGTGCAAAATGCAACTATTTTTACCGATCACAAGCCTCTGGTCTGGTCAAGCCTTTATACTGCGTCGTGGCAAGCTTCTATCAACACAATTCAACCAGTTAACGTTTGATGCCAATTCGCCACTGACAGTCAATACGTAAAGGGAACTGACAATTTGGTCACAGACGCCATGTCATTTTTTTTAATGTTGCCCGACTCTAGAAATAGCTCCTGTATCGTGGGTGCGTTTACAATCATTTAAACTCACAAACACAAATACCCAACTATCTGTAGGGTAGGCCATACAAATATTTGTTCCGTGCGGGAATCAAACCCGCGACATGCTGCGTAGCAGTCCAATCGCTCAGCCACTGCGCCAACCGTGCCGTCTAATTTTATCGCCAAGTCTCAAGAGGTAGACGATGAAATCAAAAAAGCAATTTCTTCTACATCCATGTTTTAAAAGAATATTGTTTCCTGGAAAAAACACTTCTGTTCTTTGTGATATGTCGACAGGTAGACCTCGCCCTTATCTAACTTTACGATTCCATCGAGCAGCTTTCGATCGACTGCATAATCTAAGTCACTCTGGCGTGAAAGCATGTTTACGTTTGGAGACTGAGCGATACGTTTGGAAGAACATCAACAAGTTATGCTTACAGCCAGCACAGTAAGGTGACCAGAGACCAGACACACATCTTCACCGCTTACGTCTTTTCCGATTGCATCAAGCCGATTCTGTCATATCCACGTTGATATCATTGGACCACTGGCTCCCTTACGCAATTTCAAATATTGCCTGACCGCGGTTGACAAATTCACGCGTTCGCCCGAAGTGTCACACACTTCACCTACCACGGCGGAGCGGCTATCTGATTTGTTTACAGTTACCATCCCAGCACAAATGACATGACAGAACTTGTGCCCCGCCAGCTGAAAGCTTCATTAATGTGCCATCCCTAAACATAGAGTAAGGCACTTCCATTAGTAGGTACTTACTCCTTGACATGAGGATTGCGCTCAAACTAAAACTGAAAACTTGACTTAAACTCTTCATCCACAGAGCTGGTTGAAGCCAGATGGAAGTTTTACGTCCCATACCCCATACCAATCTCACGACACGCTCGACCGTCAACTTTTTTTATTCAAAGAGTTGGCGACATAGACTCATACCCTGCTCCGTGACGATACCTTTCGACGGCCTTTGCAACCTCCTTACACTGGTCCATACCGCATCCTGAGGAGAAGGGACAAAACCCTCACCTTGGATATTCATGGAAGAGAGGCAATACGGTCAGAATAGACCATGCTAAGTCAGCCTATCTGGATTCTGAATCTTTAACAGTTCCTGTTTCTACCTTCTTCACTGACACCTGCTCTGCAATCTTCGTTACAGCCAACTACTCCTACTCCAACTGGTTCGCCTCTCCCCACTCCAACTATTTTCACCACCGAACTGGCAGACGGGTCAAGTTTAGGGATGTATGCTTAGTTTCTGTTTACCCTAAAACTCTTGAGATGATATTAATATAGTTTTGCCGCGAGACACACAATATTATTATTTTTCTGTTTAGTTTTTAGTTTAATTTTTATATTTTTTGTTGTGTGAACTTGTGGCGTGTGACAAATAAATTTATTTTCTTTCTTTCTTTTTAAGATGACATCATCATCATAATAAGGTTATACCTTGTTCTTTTTAAATTCTAAAGTATTGGCCATTACTTAAAATGAATTT
The DNA here is from genome assembly GCA_949316265.1 of Diarsia mendica. Taxonomy (NCBI): domain Eukaryota; kingdom Metazoa; phylum Arthropoda; class Insecta; order Lepidoptera; family Noctuidae; genus Diarsia; species Diarsia mendica. Next base: position 19,834,264 of record OX438893.1, on the reverse strand, counting down.
GGTGGGTGGATCTAGTATGATCTAGGTAACCCGATGTAATTCTATTATGAGAGTCCACTTCTATTTTTTCAACCTTTTGTGGTCCGTGCTGAGCATTGCCACTATTGCCAGTAAGAAATATTTTAAAGTATTTACTGAAGCCTCTCTCTGTAGTCTCTATGCAGAATTAATTTTTTGCCTTTTTTAAAATCTATGTACATCTATGTACATGATATCTAAAATAATTGTAATCTTCAATTAACATCAAACAAACATTGTTTAAATTACGTTCAAACTTTATGGCAACTCGGAAATTAGCTGCGAGTGACAGTAAATCTTATTAATCATAACAAGGTAGCTGTATTCGAAGTATAGATGAAATTCAGTTAAATTAGACCAACATTTTATTCATAGCTAACTATTATTCATATTTACTTAGATTTTCAGTTAAAAGTTTGCATGAACACATTTTTGTCTCCATGTTCCCACACTATTGTCTACATTTCTCCTTTCGAAAGTCTGCAGGATGGCATTTTTTAAGAAATAAGAAACTACTTTTGTCCTCAGAAGCAGAACGGATGGCCGATGGGGCCGAAAAGTTCTGGAATGGCGACCGCGAACCGGAAGACGTTGCGTTGGAAGGCCTCCCACTAGGTGGGCCGATGACCTGGCCAAAGTTGCGGGAACCCGCTGGATGAGAGACGCACGGGACCGGTCAATGTGGCGACACCTGGGGGAGGTCTATGTCCAGCAGTGGACGTCTTTTGGCTGAAATGATGATGATGATTACCGTCTACAACCATTTCTGCCGAGCAGTTCTTTGAGGTTAACTCTGTACATTGCCAGAGGGTAGTTTTATTTGATAAATATCTTCTAGTAAAGCCGTATATATACTCTTTATACAAAATTAACTGCTTGCCTTTCTCCGAATTTATGATCTTAATCCTATCATCTGAAATGTATGTTACAGTTACAGATAAGAAATAAAAGTAAAATATAAGGTTATCAAATATTTGGAATAAAAGGATCTTGGTCTTCTAAAAGACTGCTTAGGCATGCGAGTTATTCAAAATGTTGATAACGCAGTGGAAGCGTGCTGGGCCCATAACCTTCTAATATTTTAGGAATAAAAACACACGTTTTTAATGTAAGAGTTTTTCTATTAATATGTCAAAGTCAAGTGGAGTCAGTACTTAGAAAAGATCTGTATTTGGAACACTATACAGCCAGGATGATTCTTTATTGAATTTAAACCAAATAGGTTCAACAATATTTGTATCAAAAACATTTGATAATTAACCAATCGTAAAAAAAGTAAAAGTAAATAATCGAAAGAGTTGAAATAAATGAGATTTCGTCTCCAGCTCTCGGCCAAATGCAGTTAGAGACATCGTCTGATTTTATTTAGGCCCTTCTCATTATGAAACGACTTGTCACATTATTCCAAGTTTCCTTAAACCTTACTTGTGACAGCTCTTCTCTACTGTGAGAGGGGTTGTGTAATGTAGGGCACTGACTGTACATTTATCTAAGATCCAGTGGACTGATGCGAATTTCTACAGCAAAGAACAGCCCATGTACGTTTCTTCATCAAATACAGTCCTTTACAGATGACATTTGGAGCAGGAGATTGGTGTGGTCTCCGTCTTCAGATTTAAGGCTAACCAAATCGTCTGAATAATTATTTAACAGCATATGTATTCTTTATGCAGAACTAGTATCTAACCTATTTTCCAATGGATATATTTTTGAATTTAAGGACGCATTTACGATTGATAAGTCAAATCATTACTTTTTTAAACAAAAGTATGTTTATTAAATACAATGCTTTGTATTTTTAAAATGTTTTTGCTACTTATTGTAGGTAGATGTGCAAGGTACAATTCTTAACTATAAATATAATTTTAGATATGTCCAGTTTCTCAATAAATGTACCGAAGTAATTCGGTACATTTATTGAGAAACTGGACATCTCTATTATCATATCTGTATTTAATAAACATACTTTTGTTTAAAAAAGTAATGATTTGACTTATCAATCGTAAATGCGTCCTTAAAACCCTTTCTCTTGGCCCTAGCTAATTCAGACTTTTTGGGGAAAATAAACAAAATGGCTAGACCAAAGAGAAAATTATGTTTTATTTGCAATTCTATATAATTAAACAAGCAATCATCACCTGTTTACGTAACAAGACAATGCACAAATACAATACAACACACAAATACAATACAACACACAATACGCGAAATACACAATAGACAGATACGTATTTATCTGATACGATGCAGTCAGGCAGGTTACCGTCTATTATGCAGTCTTAAGTATACGGTTTCTTGGATGGTTGTGGTCCATAGACACTCTTACAATGTAGCCGCTACTGTGCAGTATGAGTCTAGCCTTGCAGTTTTTATGGCGTTGTGACGTACACGCCCAGTGGACATTATCCTTTGTCGTGCGGTGACGGCTGTAGGTGTAGCCGTCGTGCAGTACTAACGGGCATCCTCTTATTGATGTTATTAATTCGTAGTTGTAAGCTGAAAAAAAAAGTATATTTAGTGAGTGAAACGCGTCCTCAACATTGTTTAAATTTTGATATGTTTGTGGCGGTGGATTGTTATGATCTGGTAACCAGACATATTGTAACCTTAAGCATCAGATATTAAACTTGCTTTGGGTACAGTAGTTGTATGCACGTCACGTTGTAAATCGCCAATAGGTAGATTTTTTAGGTAGAAACAGATCTAGTGAAGTTAAACGTGAAGTTTTTGAGTTTAACTAACAGCTTGCTTTGCTTTGAATTGATGTACGTACTACCTAAATAATAAAACAAAATCCACTATTCTTCTTTTTATTCTCGAAATGTATGTAGATATTTACATTTAAACATCATGAATAGTACAATCTGCTTATAAAAGACAAGAACAAATTTTACAAAATTATTAGGCTACAGGTTATTAAGGTACAGATCATAAAAATCTGAGGAAGAGTTTGGAGTGAAAGTGTTTAAACAGTACCTCTACCAAAAAATATAAACAAAATTAAATTAAATTAGGACGTTCACATGAACATACTGAGAAAACATTATGTCTTAAAATAAGCAGTGCCTTTGTACTCTTTTATTTTTCTACTAAACCTACCAATAAATCTTGTCTTACTCTTACTACTATTTTAAATATTATAGTTATTTTTTTGCAAAAACTACTGAATTGTTTTGTATGGAATTTAGATTAACTCATAAAATACTTTTTATCCAAAATTATTACGATCTCGTGGGAGAATTGCCGTACTCCACAAAGGCAAAACCGCGGGCATTGGCTAGTAAAAAAATCATATTAAAACATTTTCATGTCACTTCCGTCGAGCATTTGGAACTTGAAGACAATTTCATTGTTCAAAAACAGAGTGAAAGAACACTACATTTCCTCTCCTTTACGAGTCGCACATATATATTTAATACGATTCACATACATATTTTATCAGTTTATATATCTTAGCATTATGTATTTACATAAGTATTTATATCCATATTTACTTTCATGGATATTTATTTATTTATGTACACACAAAATACAAAAAAAAAGGAAAATACATAAAAAGAATAGAAGAGCACAAAGGTACTGCTTATTTCATAAGAAATCTCTTCCAGCAGACCTGCGAGAGGAAAGTTAAATTAGAAATATTTATTATTATAGCTTAAGTTAGTTAAAGCACATAAACTTATAATTATTCATTTCCTTGTTTTTTTCACACACTATCGTATACATTTCGTTTTTATTCCTCCTTTTGCAGGTCTGCTGTCAGAAATTTCTTAAGAAATAAGCAGTAACTTTGTACTGAAATATTGTATTTTAATATTTTCTTGTGCTATCTACAGTGTGCACAAGACAAAGCAACATTACCAGTCTACGCAACAAGACAATACACAAATACAATACAACACACAATGGACAACTATAACAATACACAGACAGATTTTTATATGATGCATGGTCCAGTTACCGTTTTTTAAGCAGACTTAATTATACGGCTTTTTGATGGTTATGGTCATTAGACACTTTTACAATGTAGCCGCTACAGTGCAGTATGAGTCTAGCCTTACAGTTGATATGGCGTTGTGACGTACACGCCCATTGGACATTATCCTTTGTCGTGCGGTGACGCCTGTAGGTGTAACCTTCGTGCAGTACTAACGGGCGTCCTCTTATTGACTTTATTAACTCGTAGTTGTAAGCTGGAAAAGAAAGGTACATTTAGTGGATAAATAGCGTCCACACATTTTTACGTTTTATATTTCGAAATGTTTTTCACCTTTGATGAAGTTAAAACTTTTTAACGAAAAATAGAACGTGCGAAAACTTGAAATAAAAAGCGATAAAATTTTGAAGTACATACATTTTTGGGGGTATGAGGAATAGGGCGTAAACTTTCTCATCCCCGATACCAAAGGGAGGATCCTCCAACCAGACGGGTGTTGTGTCTGGTGGGCTAAATGCCCCACATTTGTAAGTCGCAATCTCTATTAGGCTAATGTTGCGGATAATGTTGATAGCGCGATGTAGAAATTGTCGTTAGTTCGCAGGTGTTGCGATAGATGTCGTTGTCGCCACAAATGAAATTAAGATAAATGAACCCATTATTAAAACGCGTTTATTATACTTAAAAATATTTTATTAGAAAAATATCGCAATTACCTAAAAAGTCGTTTTGTAAACGTTAAGGTTTAATAAATATCCTTTATTTTTCTTACAGTCGCCAGAAGATCAAGCTTAAACAAAGGAGAATGAGGAAATTCGTATGGAGCATGGGCGGTCCGCGGCCAATATTGACTATAGTAAATTGATGTGGCGTAGTACTACAATTATTGTGCAATAGTTCTTTTCTTCTTTAGAAAAAAAAAACAATTATGCTGCTGTAGTTTCTTTTTGTTTATTTAAATATTCAAATAATTTATAAGATTTAAAAGTTTAATTTATTTACGTTTATAAGTAGGGTTAATAAAAGTAAAATTGCCTTGTGGTAGAAAAATAAAACATTAAATTTCTGCCACCTACAAGAGTGACACTGGGAATTGAAGAGATAATTTATGTTTCATAGATAATCATAGTTGAAGAAACCAACGCCATCGAGTTACTTTTTTCGAAAACTTCAACTCAACGCTTACACTAAGATATTCATGCAATTTTGCAGGTGAAATAAAATATTGTCAGTTTTTTTTTGGTAAAGACAATCATTTAAAATTATTACTATAACTCATAGAACGCGCGTAAGCAGGTATCCAACTGTCGAAGTCTTTATCACATATCTATTGTTACTAATATTAAAATAATAATATTAAAGTTTTTCATACGGCACAACATCTTGACTTTACCATCTATTTATATTTTCGAAATTGCGATATTTGTTAAATCAAATCCGAAATTATTTCCCCGCATGGCAGACCGGTTTCCCAGAAATAGACGTGATAACAGTAAACTCTGCCAACATCCGGCTCGGACTGCACTTATGCGCAAGAGTGTTTTTTGTATGGCTCCCATTATTTTCAATAAGCTCCCCAATGACTGGAAAGAGCTAAGCTTAGTAGCATTTAAGAGAAAACTTAAATCTTTTTTAGTTAGTAAAGCATATTATGATGTGAATGAATTTTTAAGTGAATCTATATGATATTGACATGCTTTATATATATCTGAAATGTAATATTTTTCCTGATAATGATGATTGTATTTAATAATTTTTAATCTAATTTATTTTGTATTTTAATTATTTTTGACTTACTGCTGACATTAATTGGTTTTTGTTTCTTTTTTCTGATTATCAATGACTGATTATTGAATATTTTGACAATTTTTGTATGAGTACTTTTATAAATTTCTATAAGAATATTTGACAATTTCATCAATCATTTTAATAATTATAATTTATATACTTACGTCAGCTTTGTCCGTATTAATGATTGTAAACTTGTATTAATATTTGCACACCATGGAAATATGGTAAACATGTTAGCACAACTCCATGTACTTCTTATAACACCTTGCATGCATTTTTTTCTTCTTTTAATTGTATGTACACACATGTTTGAGTAAATAAAGTTATCTTATCTTATCTTAAAGTAAACAGTACAACTCATTTGATTCGGGATGTGTTTCAGACGTTGAGATAATGTGTCGAGTGTAGGGTGAATGGTTATGGGGTATGTGAAAGGGGTTTTTTGTAGCATGTGTGTCGTGTGTGGTTTTGTTGCGGTGTCTAAGGGAGAGATAAGTTTCACACTTCCACGAAAATCTCTGTTTACTCTTAACTTTGTGATTGTAACCAAGAGTTTCGTTTTGCATTTGGTCTTGGTTAATGGGTACATAGGTAAGCTTTGTTTAATTTGTTATAGATTTTCCAACATATTATGCGTTTGCAATAACGACTTGCGACTCCGGTTCTACGACACTCAGTGTTGCAAACTCTATTTGAACGACTGCAATAAATTGTCCGAGTGCACAATACATTTTAATCACTCACATGCACGAACTCAATGCTTATATTCGTCGTGACAACCCTAGTAATACGTTATTTACCATGGTAGTTTTATTTTCGTACAAGATTATTATTAACATGAATTAAAAACTTACTTGCTGTGGAGCAATAGCTTTAATAATATATTAAGCATTTGTGGAATTTTCTTCAAAAAACGTATGGGTTATCTTGATTCTTCTTCTGTTAACCACTGACTGATTCCACAAAATACACATTTATCGTTTTTATGCCATATTTAACATACCTAATCCAGTTTCCCCTTAAACAGAATCGAGTCCAAAAACGTATGCCAAAGTGATCACGTTGGGAGTAAATAAAAAACCAGTGTGAGAACCAAACTCGTATTTATAAAAGCACAAAATAAATCGGTGAACACTCGTACAATACAGAACGACTCAAGGGTAACCGAAGGACTGAGCAGCAGGGGCGCGCGAGCCGCCGCAGGTTGCTTTGTTCTTGCTCGAAGCTGATTGGTCCGCCACAAAAGCAGGTAGGTAGTCGAGTCGAACCGGCGAGTTTTGTTACGTTGATGGTAATAAGTAAAAATGACATGATACGATAAGGTTTGCAATTAAGAATAATAAATTATGCGACATTTGTGACTGTCTTGTTTATTTTATTCGCCCAAACTAGTGATGAAATGATCACAATACATATGCGCAAGTCCGGTCACTTTAGTTAAGACATGGAGTCAGGATACCATATTGTTTGCAGGTTTCGTTTTAGTTTTGTTATAGCTTAACAGTCTAGTATATTCTCCATTACTATAATGAAACACTGGTTTCGAATGATCATGGACACCAGCGACTTTTACAATTTTGCCACGGTGCAGTGTGAGTCTAGCTTTACAGCTTGCTCGGCGTTTTGACGTACACTCCCAGTGGACATTATCCTTTCTAGTAAAGTGATGACTATAGGTGTAGCCGTCATACAATACTAAAGGTTTTCCTTTTGTTGATGTTATGTACTTGTATTTGATATCTGAAAAAATATTATAGTTTAATGTCTTAGAGCGTAGGTGAGACGAGTCCGATAAGAAACAAAACCATAATCGTAACGTTCCCACTGCTGCGACACAGGGTCAATTTTCTAACTAACTAACTAATGTATTGTTAGGAGGTAGTTTTTAAAACCTTATCAAACGAATTCCTTAGATTGACAATGACAATTGACAAAAGAGACGAATACAATAATCAGTTTAGTTCATTGATATAAAAACTAAAGATAATATGGTCGTCCGAACATTTTGCTCGATGAAGTTATGTCGTACAGCCGTACGGCGCGTGCCGCCTCGCGTCGTCTTTGTTCACTTCGGTAAACTTCGGTTTAGTCAAGACCTTTTTGGGACCAAGTTCGAGGCGTAATTTTGTCATGCGGTCCGCCCAGTTCTTACGCAGTAATATATAAGTCAATGGTTTAGTTACACCACGTATTAGTTGTTATGTTTAGGCTGTTGATTAATAAATGCAAAATTTGGTAAAAACTAACTTTATTGGTAATAAACTAAGTGTTTAAAAATATATATATTTCACAATAGATACTCAAAATGTTTAGATCACTGATACAGAATAGGATAAACCCACTATCAAACTAAATAAATACAAAAAAAAACAAAATTCCAAAATATATATCAAGCTTAATTATTGTTAGGTATTATAGTAAAAGATCTATGTTACCTCAGCTAATTATTTAATTATAAAACCTCCATAAAAATTAGTAAGCAGTATAGTTCCGCATCCCACACGGGATTTACTACAGATTGGCGGTAGTTACATAGCTCTATGATAATTATATACATTTTTATGTAATCTTAATATATACTCCTCTATTATAAAAATATCTCGGTGGCGGATGATTGTGCTCCTTATTACAGGCAATGATAATATTGTCAACATCTAAAGTAAGTTTTCCCTTGCACTTCTTACTGGTTCTTGAAGTACAACACCAATGATTCGTAGTTTTACAAGATTTGAATTTAAAGTACGTGAAGTCTTCCAAAAGTATTAACTGCTTGCCATTTCTTGACAAAATGTACTTGATATTATCTGAAACTAAACACAAAAACCATCATTAAACACTGAAAACGGGTTAACCATGTTTACTATTTGTTTTGAGTTCCCAATATTTCGACGTTGTTGCACCATGATCCCGGATAAAAGTCGTTTTATTACTTGCAACAGTTTTAGTGTTAGATTTGACCTGATGCTTCTTTCTTGATGCAACTGTATGGACAGAATATGGTTCAATCTTCAAAAACTTAGATTAAGATGTCACCCCGTCGGGGTTGCGGGTTGTTCGAAAGAGATACCGCAGCCTCGACACAAAGGGCTAAATAGGAACATGGGTGCTTTTTAGTCTGTAGAAGTCTGACACTCCCTACCGCTCGCGTGGGAGGAGTCATTTAAGGCGCAGATAAGAGGGACACCGTAAAAACGACCTGGTTTTCATTGCAGAGTTAGACGTATTGCTAAATATTACAATTCCAAAAAAAATACAGTGTATAGTCAAATGTATAGGTAAAAGACTTATGCAAAAATATTTTCTAAAATGAATCAAGAACCTCGAAAAAAAAAAACACAAAAAAGAACACGAAAAAACTTTTTCGTCTGTAAATGCTCAATATTTTGAGCGATAACTGTTATTTTTTATTTTACTATCACAAAGGAAATTTAACCAACTAAAAATATTTTAACATTACAGCGTATTTTTTTTTAATAAATTAAATCTGCGAACTTATCGTTCATATTGGCAGTCACGAGATTCAAGCGAAATCAAACGCATCCCCATTTTCAACCTTATTTGTTTAGGCGATGAGTTAAACGCGCGCTCAAGGTCGCGGGCAGTTAAAGTCGCCTTAATGATCTACCACCCCTCCGAAAAAAAAGGTGTAGTGACACCTTTTTTAGTACACGAAGTGCCGTGTAATTATTTCTCATATTCAAGCAAATAAATGGTTTGATTCGATTGTAATTGTTTTATTAACATTTGGTACAGTTGACGATGAAAACAGAATGTGTGATCTTGAAAACTGCCTCTTTCGGACTCAACGAATGCTATGTCACTATCTGAAATAAATGAACACGATCAAGTACTATATCGTTGAACTGTAATAAAAATAACAGCTGGAATTATTGTTTATACTTACCAACAGGTTTTGTATGTTATAGTTCAATTCATGTTAACTGTTTTGCATACTCATGAAAAGTATGTAAAAACATTAGTCTGTAGAATTGTAAACACTCATGATGAAAGTGAATTGGTTACTAAAAGGTAGGTTTTATGACGAAATTTATTTGTTCACTTAAAATACAGTAACAGAAACAACTCTAATAAAAAGCACCAAACCAAAAAAAAACCTAATTTATTATTTATACGACACATACAACAGCTTTTCCTTGATGTGTAACATATATAATGTAGGTACTAGCTGATGCCCGCGGCTTCGCCCGCGCGGATACTGTAAAAACAATCCTTGATGCGGATTATATGTATATCATTCTAAAATTTCAGCTCAATCGGTGCAGAACTTTTTGAGTTTTTGAAGCGTACACAAACCAACATAACATTTATATATATATAGATTTGCTACCTACATTAGCTTCACCATACACTTGTGAGTAGATCAGTCACACTCACGACGAATTTTGTTCATTACATAACGTTATCGTTAAGTAGGTACCCTATACATCTATACTAATATTATAAAGCTGAAGAGTTTGTTTGTTTGTTTGTTTGATCGCGGTAAACTCAGGAACTACTGGTTCGAATTGAAAAATTCTTTTTGTGTTGGATAGTCCATTTATCGAGGAAGGCTTTAGGCTATATAACATCACGCTACGGCTAATAGGAGCGGAGCATAAATGAAAAATGTTACAAGAACGGGAAAAGGTATTTCCTTCTTGAGAGCTTCCGCTGCGTGCGCTGCGAAAACGGTTTAAGTTACGCAAATATCATGTATTAAGGAATTGTTCCTCTTTAAAAGTTCTAAAAAAAAAACCCGCGACCACACATGTCTATATTTTAAGATTGTCTCACTTTAACCCTTTTTTACTATTAAAATGTTAGGTTAAAAAGATTTATTTTTTGCGAAGCTGATTTAACCCATATGGTATTAATCTATATCTAAATAAATGTGTTTGTTAGAACGGAAATTTAATATAGAATATTTGTGCCCTTTTCTCTATACAGTTTAAACAAATATCTTACAAGATATCGCAATGTGAAAATATCCGCGCGGCAAAATAATTCGCGCGTCGCAATGTAGGTACGGGCCGTACGGGGGATTCTGGCTGGCCTCCGGGAAATTCAAATTCAAAATATTTGCTGCATCATAATTTTTACAAGTACAGGGTGTTATCGTATATTTAACAGTAAGAGATACCTATTTTAGATAATTCTTACTTTAATATAATCTAAGCGAATCTAAACTAATATTATAAAGAGGAAAGATATTTTTTTTGTTTGTTACGATTTAGCTTAATTTATGTTGGATAGTCGATTTATCGCGAAAGGATATAAGCTATATTTATGTGACGCAGACGAAGTTGCGTGGGTCAGCTAGTTAGTAATAAGAATCAGTTATAAGGTTATAACTTATAACTCTTTCTGGAACTCTACTTGAAATCTAAAATCCAATTATTAACAGAATTGCGAATATTAATAAAACTTAGAAAATTTAGGATCTTCCACTTTTACAAATATGTATACAAAGAAAAGAAAGAAAATAGCAACTAATAAAATTACAAAGTCATATTAGAATATATTTTCCTTTACACACAACGTATTTGGGTGGGGGATGCGTATGCTCATAATTAGCAGAAATGATTTTATTTCTGTCATTAATGAGGACACCAGCCTTACACTTCATAGCGCGGCGAGTACAGCTCCAACGAATCGCATTTTTGGTATTCTTGTAACTATGGCGACCATACGTGTAATCATTAATTAGAATTAACTGCGTCCCGTGCCGGGACTCCACGTACTTGTAATCCTCTGAAAAGAAAAATACAATTACAGATCTTTGTAATCTCCACTATTTTTACAAAACAAAGAAAATCAAGGAAGAAAAAACAACAAATAATAATAATCGTATGAGTGAGTATGATATTTATTTTCTCTTCACAAATGTTCAGAATAAATGCTTAAACATATTTAAAGGAAAAGTATGCATTAATTTGTGAGAGACTGGTGCCTGAACTTGTGTGAACGCGAACGAGCCACTCTTGTGGTACATGTCACCAGGGCCTCACGACGCTATAATATTATAGACTCGGGCCTGGGAACTTCAAGAACATAGAAAAAAAGCTTGATAAAAACCTAAATAAATTGATTTGTCAATAATGTTGAATTGTCTGAGCTTCCAGCCCCGACTGTATAATTATGTCGATTGTTGCATTTACATCACACAAACGAAGCCTGACGGGAACAAACATTGATTTTCTTCGTGATCTTTTATGGGTATGTTTATTGCCACTTAAAAAACTAACTACAGTAAACTTACGGAGGCGTTTATTTAGTTCCATAATTTACCAAACTATTTAATTGCTCCGTATGATGAAACTTCGATATCTTTAAAGATTTTTCAAATTTAATTTTAGTATAATAAATATAGGTAAGTACCTAGAGTTGTAATATTTTTTTTTTTAAGTCCACTTTTACCCGTGTTTAGAATAAAATAAATAAGAAAAATATTCTACAATTGATTGACACGAGTAAGAGAAATTGTATGTTATCAAAGTTTAAAATAGAGTCCATTACTTATAACAAATGCTGGTGGTGCGTGCACATGTTCCAGCTTAGCTGTCACCACCTTCCTATGCGATGCACTAGTAGGGTAAAATTGGGGGACCTGGATCAAGGAGATCCAGGTCACCCCAATTTCACTATTCATTTCATCAATATTCAGGAATATAGGGTATTCAGATCACATTAATCGTGATCTGAATAACCCTATATTCCACAGTTTAACCATTCAAGTATTCCTATATTTCACTATTCGAAATGAGACTTTGACTAAACAGTTCGAACCATTCGAGTATCAGATTATTCCTCTGTAACCCCATAATATACTTAATTATTCAAAATTTTCTCTCAGTTTATACCTCTGTTTTTGAATCCAAGCCACTTGTAACCATTCTTTCTTCGTCAAGTCATAAAATGGTCTACTAATAACATTTTATAGTTTTCTATTCAAACATATCTTTTTAAAATTAAAGTCCTGTATAGTAGTGGCATACTCATCAGCAGCATCTGATCGCTTTATTTTTTTCTCTTGTATTTTTTTTGCTGTCTACTCTCTTCACATGCTTTTTCTGCCACTTCGGCATACCAGCTTTCTTGGTCTTGAGCATAGTAAAATGGATTAAGAACTGGATCGGGGCAATCTATCAAATTCGACTTGACTATTGAGTGGTTTGTTTATCTTTTATGTATTCAGATTATAAAGTATGAAAATGTTTTTTTGTTGAAATAAGTCTATTCAACCATTACATAATAGAAATCATGACAAATTTAGATATGGTTTGATGAACTAGTGTTCAATATTTTTTGATCAGTCATATCTTTAGTAAATTTATCTCACCAGTCATTTGTTGATGCTGTTCAGACGGCGAGTAATGATGACGTCTTATTGATGATAGTGGTCATTATTTTTAGAGTGGAATTAACACGACTCGTTAGCTCAATGGCTAAGAGCGCTGCCGAGCAAATCGGAGTAACGGAGGTTGGAGGTTCAATTCCTTTACGAGTCATTCTTTTTTGTAGATGAATAAATCTTATCGAATAGTTTTATATTTTTGTTTCTTTAAAAAATAGACGACTTGATTTGTCCACATAATCAGTTCCTTTCACAGCGTTCAAATAACAACATTGAGGAAATTGTATAGCATGTTGCATCCAAGGATCATCGTAAATCTCCCAATCTACTATAACACCTCCACATGAGAAACATGCTGCTTTATCATTTACACCATTTCCACAGTAAAAAAAACCAGCGTCAGCCATTTCCATTACCAATCTTCTTCTTCTTGAATCACATGTTGGCCAATAGTAACTAAATGAAAATTCACGCATTTTAAATGCATTATACATATCATACCGAGGATTGTATTTATTTTGAGACATGTTCGGTTTACTCACTTCCTAGTTCTCGATACGGTTAATTATAAATGTATAATGACATCGCACAGCCGTTACCGGCAATTTATAATGATTAACATTGGGGATTAGTAGGGATAGGAAACTGTAACCTATTACTAATAATTGTAAAAATTAAACAAGTATTTATTTCAAAAATTTATTATCTATACACCATTTATTTAAACATATTACATTTTTTAAAGCACATATTGTATCATGATAAATACAACTATACACATCATGAGAATGTTCATATATATTGTACAAGCTTAATAAATTAGGACAACCTTCATCTTCTAAATTATTAATATTATTATTATTCGAAATTTTTCTTAACCACAACACTTTTTCTAAACCTTTGGCGTAAACACTTTTATCTCTTAAAATATCTACAATCAAATTCTGATGATTTGAGTAAGGCACAAATCCGTCTTTCCAGTATATCTTTCTATTACGTTCAATCCAACTGACTTGCCGTTTTTCTGATTTCGTCAAATCGTAAAATGGGAATGGTGGCTTAATTAAAAACACGTGAATTTTTTCATTACATAATACAGCAATTTCTTTAATGATAAATTAATTTGTTTCTGTTTTAAAACCTTGAACATCTACAATGGCGGTCATGATAACCTGCGCACAATGTTGCTGAGAGGTTTGTATTCCACAAGTCGATCGTTTATAATCAAACAATATGCAGTTGTCTTATCTGGTATTGCTGTAGAACATTCAATCTCCAACCTCACGTCCACTGGACCTGTTTTTAGGCTATCGTTTTGTCTTGAGCAGTCCAAGATAAAGAGAGGGGCTTTTTCTTTAAACTCCTTTAGGTCAAGCAACGGGTCTACTGAACAGTTGTAATACGACTGACGAAATTTCACAAACATTTCATATAATATACTATATTTGTTCTCAGAAAACTTTAAACCTAAAGGTTCATATGGATAATATTGTGAATTCAAAAAGAGCGTAACGTTTGTTACTTCACAATGATCGAATACTGAACTGTCTCTAGTTTTATTATTTTTTCGATTAGTTTGTAAACAAAAAATTACATATCTGGGTTTTTCTAATTGTGAAGCAGTTTTAACTGACCAAGAATGCTTTGTGGTTTTGGGTAGTAACGGATACTCATATAAATCCCAGTTTCTAAACGCTATCTGAATAGGTTTATCTCTTTCTAAATGTTTTAAAAGTGTCAGTCGTTCTCGGTCTGATACTTTTATGTGTGGCACCCTCCACTGAACTCTTTCTATGTCTATTTGAAAATGAGCAATATCATCAGTAAGGATAACGCTATTTAAATTAGTGTTACTTCTGTTCAATATAAGTTCATGTTTGCAATTTATTACTATTTTATTGTAATCCTCTGCAAACCCTAAAACTTTATTTAATGGTATCACAGCACTAAAATTTCCATCACTTTGAAATCCCTGCAAACCCCAACCCCATAGGGCAGCAACTTTATTTTCTGCTTCATTTAATGAGATGTATGATTTTATTGTTGACGTTATTCCAGAATTTTTTATGCGATCTATTTCAATACCATTTATTTCGTATCTGATGTCTTGAAACAAAGACAAAATAGAGTTATTAGTTTTCTTGATCGGATTCCCATCTTTACCGAACAGCTTTGCTTTTCCTTCAATATAAATTGAACTGGTCGATGGTAACACGTATATGTCTTGCTGGTGGATGGGAATTCTGATTTCATCGTTTTCTCTAAAGCTGGTATTGTAGGGATTGTATGAATGGACTTCGTAACTTTCGATGGAAGTATCGAAGTGTGGTGATTCAGTAATCTGTAGTATATTCATACTTTAAACCCAAGAGCTTTAAGGAAATCTTTATTTACTTTAGTCAATTTTGTAACGTTTTTCTGACGTCGTTGCACCTTAGCAATCGTTGAAGAACTAAGATGTTTTTCATTGACTTGGGTGTTTTTATAATGAATAATCATTTTGTTTTTCTTAAATGAAGACGCAGCTGAATATGTTCTTCGCCAAAGTTAATACAGTGACCAAATTGATCTACAATCTTAACAGATATCGAAGAAATTATATTTTTGTTCACTGGAAAATAAATAATATTTTGCGGTATTTCTATGCACCGATGTCCTGGATGAGTATCAGACACAAATTCGTGAATAAAATGAGTTGGTAATCCGTTGCAGTACGATCCGTTCACAAGATCACATTCGATTTTGATCGCAAACAGACTGCTATTAATACTAGAAATATTTGGTCTTGAATTTATTACTGAAAAGTATAGCAAACCACACTCGTATTGATCTGATAAATGCAGTGGTGGATGAAAGTATGAAGTCAACTCCGATTTATTACCCGAGATGGTAACCGTAGTAGACATGCTTCAACACTGAACTTTTTTTTAGATGCTGCTTATTTTATTCCTTCACTATACCAAAAATTCTTCAAAAAGTTTAAACAAAGATGTCCACAATTAAAAGGGTGATCACGCTGAATATTGTCATAATTATAGTGTACTTTGGATCCCAAGTATTTTATAAATTCCTTTGGAGGCTTAAGATTTCCGTAACTATCAAAATACTCAATATAATCGTTGTGTTTGGCATAGGCTACCCAATGAGAACCAGGATTATTAGAGCTATCTAAATTTATAACTCCACATTCTTTTTTAAAAGGGTGTTTAGGGAGTTTATCTCTCATAAAGACACCTCTGAAATAGGGAATATTATTTCCATACTTCAAAATGTCTAAATTAGTCAAGGCTCGTTTGGGTAGCCGATATCTTAGTTTTTTTCTTTTGATACAAATATTCCAAGCCCATCTTTATGTGGTTTAAGATGTAGTCCTTTTCCGATACAGAGAGCTTCCATCTTTTCATTGTGTCTCTTCGATTCAGTCAATAACTTTTTAGCCATTTTGAATTCATTAATGGTTTTAGCAATACCAGCTGCACCACCTGCTAAAGCCCCTACCGCTGATAATCCCGCAAAAATCGGAATCAAAGGCAATACTCCACCAGTTTTTGGTATAGGAATAACACGAGGAAGTTTAATGGATGAATCATTAGCTAATTCTCTGGCAGCGGCCATAGCTAATTTTATTGCCACTTTCTTACATTTTGGTTTTAATTTTTTAATATGTCTCTTCGTTTTGCTAATAACACTTTTAAATTTGTTTTTTTAATCCTTTTCCAGGTTTAATTTTAGGAGAACACTTTTTGCTATCTTGTTTTAGGCCAAAACCAGTTTTAATTTTTGTTGACATAGCGCTGGTTACTAAGCGCGCTGCTAGTTTTTCCCCTACACTCGCATCTGAGGCAAGTGCCCGTTCTTTAGCCATATTTAACAAAACTAAATCTGCCTTGTGGCGGTCTTTTAAGTTTGAAGACTTATGATAGGCAATGTCGTGTTGTTTGCAATATTCATCTAATTTATTAACACCTTTATCTCCACGTGTAAGCCTTTTAATTAATTTAGTGCCAGGCCCACAATAATTGTATCCTGGTAAATGTAATTCAAATGGTAAATGATTTATAATCCAATTGAGAAGACTATTCTCTTCAATACACATCATAACACTGATCCATTTTGGACAGAACACTTAATAAATATTCGATTTATCAATCCAGCTGTTTTCAGAAGAAGGCAAACCTAACCATTTTACAAAAACTCTATCTCCTTTTCTTTTAAGAACTTTTTCAACAAGATATAAATTAGGATTTTTCGTCTTTTGAAGCTCTTGTACGTAAAAGGCACCTAAAATGGGTTGACCTCTAATTGCATCTTCTATTAAATAGGTGATAGGATTTGTATTTTGTATCATTCGAATTTTAAATATTTCTGTAGACCAGTTGGGAGTGTAACCTTTTTCAAATGTTCCTTTGTACTTACTGATACGCACATAATCACCAATTTTATATTTGCTTCTAATATTATGATTTTTCACCAACCTTGAATACCTTTCTAATATATGTTTTTTATTAATGTTATCCACATTAGCGGGAACTTCGTCAATTGTCCGATGATAAGTGTGATTGTATTTGTTAATAACATTATTAAGCGTGCTGTCTATCCAATTGTAGCTGCCTCTTAAACTAAATTCCTTATAGACTTTTGATTTTAATGTTCTGATAAATCGCTCAACTATTGAAGCCTTTTTTGTTGAGAAGGTTGAATAATGATTAATGTGATAAGTTTCCATAAGCTTTTGAAATTGATTATTGTAAAATTCTGTTCCTTTATCCGTTTGAAGATTTTTAGGAACACGCCCCTTATTCAATAATTTCTTAAAAGAGTTACATACATCATCTTTGGTTTTACTTTTTAGAGGAAAAGTCCAAGCATATTTTGAGAATGTGTCAATAATAGCAAGAATAAATCTGTAATTTTTATTTTGCTTTGAAATTGATTGCATAACGATTAAGTCTGCTTGCCACAGGTCATCTATATCTTTCATGATAACACATCTGCGTGGAAAGTTCACCCTCGCATTTTTATGAATTTCGTTAACCACGTCGGTTTTGCTCATGTTCACAATTCAGTGCATTTGTTTTGAATCCGTCTACAATACTGAATTAAAACTTTATGGTGGTGAGTATTTATTCTTTAATTATGTCAGCTTCTTTCAATTCTTCAACGATCGACAATATTTCATTATCATGATTTGTGTTGCCAGCATCTCTGGAAGCAACTAATAGTTTCAATCTCTCAACAAGTTCGTTAGGGTCATCCCAATATACCAAGTCAGTGTTATTTTTGTATTTCTTTAGAGTTGGTAAGCTTCCTCCAGTGTGAAAACTTTCATTTAATGATTCGGAAAATAATGGTTTTATTACGTCACGATATTTTATTCCCTTATCACCTCTTATTTGCCCACCAGGATTAAAATCTCTCTTATGAGCATTTGTATAATGCAGCATGTCTTTGTAGACAAGTCTATCTTTGCTCGATATTAATTTTAAATCAGGTTTTCTTCGAAGTAAAAGTTCCTTCAAGCCAGGGGTAAAATCATAGGATTTGTCACCAACTTTAATTAAAATGACACTGTCGTCATTCAAACTATCGATTTTAGAAAATGAGACTACAGAATTACCCATTAGCAATGTTTTGTTTACACTTCTTATTCCAAACGGTATATTTACACCGTCATAAATATCATGGATATCACGACCCTCTAGCGAAATTTCTAAATCATCCGGTATTTGTTTTGTGGGAGACTTTTTAAGTACTTGTAGAGACTTCACTTTTGGATCGTAGCAGTCTTCAAACTTTGTAGATGAACTAGTATCCATGTCATCCAATTCAATGTCGTCAGAATTTGGGAGTGGTGTATTTTGTGAATGCTTTATTTTTTCTATTGATATATTCGAATCGACTAGTGCGTTAAGGGGTTCCGTGACGGTTTTTAGCATTTTATCAAGTGACAAGTTCATAGAGTGTTCCTGGTTCTTCATTTTTTTTATTTTATTCTTTATGGATTCCACAGACTTCATTAATTCTACTTTAATATTCTTTTCCATGTTGTATTGTGACAAGTGTATTCAGCCAAATAAAATATACTACTAAGTTATATTTATCTGTTATTGGTTTATATAATTACACATTATTTGCTCAAAATTTAAAAAAGCTATCTAAATTCTGTCTGTACCTTCCATTGCTTAAAGACGAGTCTTTGCAAATACTAACAAAATTATATGGCTCTCTCCAAACTGTATTACAAATCTTCTTGAATTGATTCCAGGGCATATCTGAACTAACATGTTCTTCATAAATATGTTTCAAGTTAACATCGTCTTGCTTAAATATTATGAGAAAGTTTGCATTATCACGCAGCAACTGTTTCGGAATTTTAGAGTATGTTTGACATAAATAAAAGCAATCAATATGTTTATGTCTACCCATAGAGAAGTAATTACGAATGTTCATTTGATTTTCACATGCCACATCATCGAAAATAAATACAGAATTAGTTACTGCTTCATCCGGGGCTATGACTTCTTTATTATCATTAAATTCATGAAACTTAACTTGATGCACTCTCTTTATAACTTCTCGTAAGAAGTTGTATTTTGGTTGAAAGTTAGTTTTCGAGTACAGGTACAGATTTTGAAATTTTAGACCATTCTCATGTAACAATAAACTAAGCACGACGTTTGTTTTTCCACAATTCGAGGGACCACATATAATACAACGAATCGTATTTGGTAACAGAATGCTATGCCTAATGTGGTTATCAGAGTCACCAAGATTTATATGATTAACATTAAGTGATGTGTGTTGTTTGATCAACTTCATTTTGACTATTACTATAATAATATCATACTTAGTGTTAAAAGATTTCAGTTCTAGTTCTTCATTGTCAGATCTCAGTAAAAGAAACTTAACAAAAAGCTCAAAATTTACTTATAGACAGTCATACTTATTCAGTATCATAGTTATTAATTTATTAATATTTGGAAGCACAGAATTCAGGATCGCCTCAGGGGTGAGGTACTCGTCATCCTGACTCATATGTCTATCAACATTACTCAGGATCGCCTCAGAAGTGAGGTGCTCGTCATCCTGACTCTTATGTCTATCAACATTACTCAGGATCGCCTCAGAAGTGAGGTGCTCGTCATCCTGACTCTTATGTCTATCAACATTACTCAGGATCGCCTCAGAAGTGAGGTGCTCGTCATCCTGACTCTTATGTCTATCAACATTACTCAGGATCGCCTCAGAAGTGAGGTGCTCGTCATCCTGACTCTTATGTCTATCAACATTACTCAGGATCGCCTCAGAAGTGAGGTGCTCGTCATCCTGACTCATATGTCTATCAACATTACTCAGGATCGCCTCAGAAGTGAGGTGCTCGTCATCCTGACTCTTATGTCTATCAACATTACTCAGGATCGCCTCAGAAGTGAGGTGCTCGTCATCCTGACTCTTATGTCTATCAACATTACTCAGGATCGCCTCAGAAGTGAGGTGCTCGTCATCCTGACTCTTATGTCTATCAACATTACTCAGGATCGCCTCAGAAGTGAGGTGCTCGTCATCCTGACTCTTATGTCTATCAACATTACTCAGGATCGCCTCAGAAGTGAGGTGCTCGTCATCCTGACTCATATGTCTATCAACATTACTCAGGATCGCCTCAGAAGTGAGGTGCTCGTCATCCTGACTCTTATGTCTATCAACATTACTCAGGATCGCCTCAGAAGTGAGGTGCTCGTCATCCTGACTCTTATGTCTATCAACATTACTCAGGATCGCCTCAGAAGTGAGGTGCTCGTCATCCTGACTCTTATGTCTATCAACATTACTCAGGATCGCCTCAGAAGTGAGGTGCTCGTCATCCTGACTCTTATGTCTATCAACATTACTCAGGATCGCCTCAGAAGTGAGGTGCTCGTCATCCTGAGCTAAGTTCAGACGATAAGTTGCGATTCTATTTTTAAATGCTGTTGCTATAATAAATATATTTTTGAATTCAGTTCTCAATAAACTATTAGTCTTGTGTATATTAGTTCTCATATGATATGCATATTGATTTCGTGGTATTTCAGTTTTACATTGCGTACAAGTCATATTTGTACTACATGATCTTGTGAATGGTGTTCTGTGTTCTCTGGACTGTACAACTGTGAAATAAAAACATACGATTTAAGTGGAATATCCGCATATTTTTTTATTTATTAAATTGACTACACATTTGTTACATGTAATTATTAGGATTACATTATATAGCATCTACAAATTACCACAATACAAGTTACCATAATATAATTAGTCAGGTGCTGCCATGCATCTGTGTTTTCAGATGTTTGGTTTTTCACAGTAACTATTGCTTGGCGCCATCTGTTAATTGGTTGAACGTTTTTAATTTCATCGCACCGGTACACTTTTAAATCTATATAGTGCGAACCGGGCTTATGCTCATACGTCTGGCGAGAATGGCCGAGTTAAATATGAAGTTAATTGAATTGGAGCTTTACCGGGAACAGCGACATCCTCTTTCTAGTCATCTTCACTGTCATCGTAAGCTGTAGCCTTCTTTGATGGTATTGGCTTGAAGTACGGCTTCTTCGGAGCTGGCCGCGACGTACTCGGCGCCGGACTTGCTCTCGATGGCGAATGTGATGCAGTCCGCGCTGCCACCTCCGGCTCCTTCGTTTGAGTTGGCACCTGCTTCTTTTTCTTCGTCTTTTTCACGACTGGACGTTGCACTTCGTCGTCAGACGGGAAGAGAGTCTCTGCGTTCTCTAGCGACCTGAAATAATATAAAATTAATGTATTAATTGGCCGATACACTAGAATAGTGTATACATATCATACATTATAAGAATGAATATTAGAATAATTACATAGAAGATATCATTATGCCTCAATTTCCTGGGTATCGAACCCAATGTCTCATGCTCAATAGTCGAGATTACTAGCACTCGTCTAAGGAGTTCCCTGGTATAAAATAGTTGAACAATAGAATTAATTATTTATTAATATATAAATAATGCTACTTACATTTTAAATAGTGCAGCGAAGTTTTGATGTACGATGATGCCACTAGCTCTGGAAGAGGTGATTTGTGGTTGAACTTCAGCAGCGGGACGCTTAAATAGTGATAAATCTACGTCATATTATCCCAAATTTGGGAAGAGGCATATGTATAGAAAATGCTGTGTCAGTTGTCTGCATCCAAATGCAGGTTTGTGATGTGATATTGTAAACAATATTATCCGCTGACGCGTCCGCGGAGACATTGACTTGCCTGTTGGTCTAGTGGTTAGTGGTCCTGACTGCTATGCTGGAGATCGTGGGTTTGATTCCCACCCCTTTATATTGTTATACTAATTCATTATTATTTTGATCCGACTGCGTTGAAATGTCGTATAGCCTCACCGATTGGGTCCTTTATAATAGGAGGGCCCCAATAATAAAACTGACGAATAGTTGGTGAAATACACATCTGCCTAACTGGGAATTAACGGCGTGATGATATATCGATCAACCTTAATTTATGAACAAATAAAAAACATTACTTACCATTCTATTTTATGACAAAATTTAAGATACCTTAGCTTTAAAAATATCATAATAATAACAGGCGAAACCAGACGTAGCAATAGTATGTCGATATTGCTAAGTATATTGTTTTGATTCGTCTCCTTAAAAAGAATTCAGATTACGGTGCAACTTTGATATACACTTAAGATACCATGAGTTTGCTTGCTTATATCATCTGAATAAAATGTATGAAAACGATTACCGTAAACATAAGGGCAGTAGTATTATTTTATCGATATAAACTTACAATAAATAATAAAAATGATAGGTGTCGTAATGTCTTACGTTTCCTATTTCACTATACCATTTTTGGAAAAAAGATATGATATCTGACTTAAAAATGTGTGATTTTGAACTCTATCCATAAAAATAAATTAGGGTATATAAATAGAGAGAAAAAATCATTTTAAATCTATTCCAATTCTACACTTGACTGTTACAACAGGCTTGATCGTGTATTATTGGTAAGTTTTAATATTATTCTTCCGTATTTTATCCAGCATTATTATCAGACGAGACAGTATAATCGATGTTAAATACAAATATGTTTTGAGATAAAATATCGGTTAACAAAATACTAATTTAGACCATTATTTTGCAGATGTTTAACAAAGTATACGGGGCATAGGATTAAATATGTCACACTCACCATCCTACAGTCCTGTTTTAGAAAACATTAACCTACCATGTGATGTAAGTATCTAAGTAATCATCGATATTAGCAATTGAATTCATTTAATGATGCTTTTTAATAGTATAAAATTATTCCTTGTTTCAGAATTTGATAGATTGCCCCGATCCAGTTCTTAATCCATTTTACTATGCTCAAGACCAAGAAAGCTGGTATGCCGAAGTGGCAGAAAAAGCATGTGAAGAGAGTAGACAGCAAAAAATACAAGAGAAAAAAATAAAGAAGAAGAAAAAATCAAAACCTTTTAAAAACACATCCTTTATCACGCGTAAAGAGCCCGGTCATATACACCGAATTATAAAAATAATTGTACATGATGTGGAAGGCCGTCAGATGAATGAAATAGACAGTGACCCCGATAGTGCAAGCGTGAACATACAATATTTAGTCCGTAGTGATATTGATGACATAATGAGTGAAACCGAGTATTTAGTTGCTAAAATAGTTAAAAAATTAAGTTCAACTTCATGTACATAATTGATGTTTAAAATAGACGTATAGTAGTTTTATTATTATTTGTTTTTTTAAAGGTTAGTATAATATACTGTAAATATTCATTGTAAATAAAAGTATTTAAAATAAAGTACCTTTTATTTCTACGTCATAACATTTAAACTACATCGTTACTACACTGCTTATATAAAGTAGCGCGATGGACAATAGCGAGTGCACTTCATTCTCGTTAGTCGGTCGTATCGAACATACTATACCGTGCTCCCATTTCAGTGTCATTGAATTGTTGAATGAATGTAATGATAAATTATAATGTAGATACATAATTACGAATGTTCAATAAGATAAATGTTTCATATTTATATTGAATATCTAAATTTCCCATGATATCTATTACATTAACATTGTTAAATAATACAGACCACTCAATAGTCAATTCAGAATATTTTGAAAGTACTATTTAAAAGCAATGGTTCATCAAACCATATCTAAATTTGTCATGATTTCTATTATGTAATGGTTGAATAGACTTATTTCAACAAAAAAAACATTTTCATACTTTATAATCTGAATAGATAAAAGATAAACAAACCACTCAATATTCAAGTCAGAATATTTTGAAAGTACTATTTAAAAGCAATGAATGATGGCTGTAATTTATAGTTCGACATCGAAAGCAAAAACAGCTTGTTATAATGAGCAGTTCATACTGAACAGCTTGTTAAAGGTAATGAGCAGTTCATACTGAACAGCTTGTTATAATGAGCTGATCATACTGAACCGCTTCTTATAATCAGCAGTTCATATTGAACTGCTCTGTTTATTTACACACTCGATCAGATGCTGCTGATGAGTATGCGACTACTAAACAGGACTTTAATTTTAAAAAGATATGTTTGAATAGAAAACTATAAAATGTTATTAGTAGACCATTTTATGACTTGACGAAGAAAGAATGGTTACAAGTGGCTTGGATTCAAAAACAGAGGTATAAACTGAGAGAAAATTTTGAATAATTAAGTATATTATGGGGTTACAGAGGAATAATCTGATACTCGAATGGTTCGAACTGTTTAGTCAAAGTCTCATTTCGAATAGTGAAATATAGGAATACTTGAATGGTTAAACTGTGGATTATAGGGTTATTCAGATCACGATTAATGTGATCTGAATAATAATGAGGAATATAGGGATATTCCTGAATATTGATGAAATGAATAGTGAAATTGGGGTGACCTGGATCTCCTTGATCCAGGTCCCCCAATTTTACCCTACTTGCACTAACATCATTGGTGGTGATGAGCCTTGCTTTACAATGCCCCGCTTTAGTGCAGCTCCAAATCTTTGTCTTCGCGTTACTCTTGTGACAATAGAAAGTGTAGCCGTTGACAATCGCCAGTTCTTTTCCATTTGACTTTTTCACCCACTTTAGCACTGGAAATAAAGTAGAAAATTTATGATCTGGAATGTACGTACTAATGCTTCTACGAGCTAATAGTAGATAATATTTTGCACTTACCACGTGTTTACTAAAATAGATAGTCAGTTCTGTATTCTCTAAGTGAGTTACAGAATAGATAGTCTGTAACTCACTTAGATAATACAGAACATATTACCAGTTTCGCCTCCGTCTCAGCAATCTCCATCCACATTTCGACACTGACTTTAATTAGACTTACTACTATTACTATATTAAAATGTATCTTATTAAAGCTCTCTTACGACACTCCACTGAAATATGCAACTTGTTACAAAGACTACACTATTAATTTGACCTGTAATTGGGCTCTAAAGCCAGTAAAATATGATTGGGCTTCTAGGGTTAAGTTTAATTAATAAGGACAATAACCGTTTCTAATCATAAACTTCGGTGGAGGATGAGCATAAGATGTGTTCTGAACTGATTACATATTATGTCACTCCGATGAAGATGTGGCGTTGTTCGTAAAGGCCAGCCTGGCTTTACAAGGGACGCCTTTGGTACAGCACCAGACACTTGTCCTCAAATAACGACTTAAACAGTAAAATGTGTAGCCTGTAAATAGCAAGCTCCTTGTCGTTATCGATAGTATTTTTCACATGAACTGTAAATAAATGAACTTGTTGTAAAATATGTTAAAACGATAAGATAATTCATTAGTCTCATTCTTAGGAGCAAAAAAAAAACATAAAATATGTATATTTACTACACTTTTTATTTACTAGCATTTACATTTTAATATTATATTACAGACACGGAATATATAGTAAAAATCATAAATATAATCCTAAATTATAGATCACTGAAATAAGAATAATCAAGTATGTTTATGTAAACGGTGAAGGAAAACATCGTGAGGAAACCGGCATGTCTTAGAACCAAAAAATCGAAGACTGTGACATCTAACAATCCGCACTGGGCCCGCGTGGTCCCAGCAGTGGGAACATTAATAGGCTGTTGATGATGATGATGTTTATGTATTTATTTAAGACTATGCATTGGTAGTTTTTCATGGTTTAAGCTAAAAATTCCCCCTATAACTTACCGAGGGGCTTAATTTTGAGAAATCCTTTTAGAACCCAATGGTTTGCACGAGACGATGTCAAAAGACCGCACGGCATGTTTTTGTTTACTTGGAAGATGGGTAGGCCCTTAATTTGCAGACACGAAACTTGCGGCGGCCGAGCGATGGCGGCAGCGAGGCGAGGCAGTGATATCTCACGCGGGCACGAAACAAACCGTAAAATATAAGACTGTAGAGACCGCGCAATGGAATGCTTTTGTTTACATCGCCGTCGCGTCGCGTCGCGTCGCCCCGCTGCCGCCATCGCTCGGTTTCATGCCCGTAAACTTACGGTGTGTCCTGCGTGAACGACGAATACGACGCGACAAACGCGATCAGCTTAACGACATACCCCCAAAACAAATACGCGTTACGTCGCGTCTCGCCGTAGACTGCCACATAGCCCACAAGCAGGGTGTGCCGTCGATTTGATCGCGTTAGTCGCGATCACACAGTCGCGTCGCGTCGTATTCGTCGCTCACGCAGGACACCCCGTTAGTGTGGGACGCAACATGTGTCGATACTCTTGCGCCATCACATCTTCCAAGCTCATCGTGCTGTGCTGGTGGTACCGCTGCGGCTGCAGAGGACTGTATTTTCAAACTTATCCGTGATCATGGTGCTTGTAACAGCGCCGAAATACCGGGAACTCGAAACAATAAGAAAACATGGTAAATATCCCGTTCATAGTATTAATAGAAGCTATAAAGGGTTAAAGCTTGACATAAAATCCTTTAAGAATGACAAATTTTGGAGGTGCATGTTTGTGTTCTAAGTTAGCTCCGATCGGGAGCCGAGCCTTATTGTTGGTGGTGAGCAGCTGAGCTTTGCAGTTGCGTCCGGTAGTGCAACTCCAAGTATCAATGCGGTGAGTACGTCGATGATGGAAGAATGAGTATCCGTTTACAATAGCAAGCTCTTTGCCGTCTTTCTTCACCCATGACACTGCAAATAAGGAAAAAAAAAACATTCTAAGGGCCGGTTTCACCACTTGCTGATAAGTCCCTGATAGCCTATCCGGAACTTATCTGCCAGATAAACTACAACTTTTGATAGCATTATCTGTCAGATAACTGTCAGATAACTATCTGACACTTTATCCGTAACCGGTGAAACTGGCCCTAAGTGTCTTCCTCTTGTAACGACATCTCACGTTATGCTAATAAAATTTGTTTGTAATCTATAAATAAAATAACAAAAAGATCCTATGAAACATAATTATTTTCTAAACAATGTTTCATAGGATCTTTTCTTTTGACAGAAAAGCTACACAATCATATAATTGCGAAGTGAAGTGTCCCAGGTTATCTGACTGAACCAAGTTTATTTCGGAGGTTTTAAAGAGAGCAAGGAACGGGAAAATAAAAACTTTTTTTTAAAAAGTTTTTATGAACGCACGACATCACCCCCCGCCCTGCTGCGCGAGCGATATAATGCCTTTTTGACTGTTGTTTCTTCTTGGAGAAAAATGATAAAGAAATTATCAAATTCAAATTCAAATTCAAATTTATTTATTTTAGGACAACTAAAAAATCCATAGGTTAGTATACAAAAATTTAAAAACTATTGTTAAATTATACAATATGTTTTCAACATTTACTTCAGAATAAAAAGTTCTATCTACTGATATAACTTTCATATAAATTCATGATGAAATGTCTTAGCAGTACACGTTTTAAATTGTGATTTAGAGTAATGTTTGATAAAAAAAATGATCGAGCCGATCATTCTAAATCGCGTTTCTATCTTTACGATTTACTTGAGAGTATGTTCAATTTTTATGTAATGATTTTTATTTGTTAAAAAACTCATATTTAGTTCGATTTTCAAAGGTTCAAAAATCTTAAAAAGTACTGCAACCCCGCCTTAATTGATATTTATTTTTAAATTAACATTATTTATTGATAACACACGCACACAAATACTAGACTTAATAATATTTATATGTGAGATCATTTAAATAGTAATTTGCAAACATTTAACATACAATACAGTATAATCAAACATGTTTAAATTTGTGACTAGGCTCTTAATTCTAAGGACAATAGTTAATTCATACATAATTTAATGAAAACTAGCTGTATCTACATATGATGAGTACAATACATTGTTAACATGACTAGATTTTTACAGTACATAGAAAGCAGTAGTGTCGCTGCGGTCTGTCGTCGTGGATGGACGGCAATGTCGCTGCCGTCACATGTGGAGTTGATATTACAATTTACAATAATACCCATTACTGATACAATACTTAGGAGGTTCGTGTTTGTGTTCCAGTTTCGCTGACAGCACAGTCCGACGCGATGGTTTCGCGTGCTTGGTGATCTCCATCTTGGCATGACAGTCCCCTCCATAGGTACAGTTCCAGATCTTTGTAGACTTCTTCAAACCCTGCTTCCGACAGTAGTAAGTGTAGCCGTTCACTAGTGCTACTTCTTTTCCGTTGAGTCTCTTCATGAATGTTACTGTAATATTATTCAGTGTTTAATAACAACGGGAAGAATTTGATCAACACACACTTGAGTTTGTTTGTTTCATGCATAAAAATTGCGCTAGGATAATAAAGGTGGCTATTATTATGTGTTACAGGTGAATCTTAATTAGGTACATCAGCAAACTGAATTTAATTATGTAGATTAAACGAAGTCGTATTAAAAAATGATTAATATTCAAACATTTTCCGGTTGTAGACGGAAAACAAAGTAAAAAAAAAACATTTGTTTAAAAATGTTTGATTTATTGTAAAAACCAATAAGCGGTCTGATTTTTTACACAGAGACCATGCACATGAGGTTTTACCACCGGTAATTTGATTTACAATAATGATAATGAATAATTATTTACAAAGTGTCAGTTTATAATATCAAATTTTTAATTCATTGCGTCATGGTTTCTACAGAGATAAGATAGTTAAGGAAAGAAAGAAAGAAAGAAAAAATATTTAAGGCGAGGGTAGGTTTTTTAAGGCGCGTCGACTACTGATAAGTCGAGGCGGAGTCGCGACGGTGTTACTCCGTTATATTTTTTTCTATCTTTCACCTCCACCGCACCCGTGCCACGAGTCCACGACCCTAGTAATGTATATGAGCGCACTGAAAATGTAGATGCGGCGCGTCGCTTTTGCACCCACGTTTTGACGCCGCCGCCTCGACTTTACTTCGATGTGTCAATAACTTAATTTGTGCGAATATTGCAATGTATTTACGTGCGTTACAACTTACAGTAATTATCGATTTGGAGGCCGGGAACGATACCGGTATAAGTAGGAACATTATTTTGCATACATTCTAGGGTTGTTTACAATATATTCAACGTTAAGTTAGACATTAAATTTTAATATGCTAGATAACCAACCCTCACAAAAAAAGTTATTTTTAATAATAATAACTTTATTCAGTAATCACTTAAAAACTATATTAGTAAACTACACAAATTAAATACATAATTTTACAACTAAGTAATTAAACAATCACACTGATGCGTGGGGTGTGATACAGTGTCTTAAAAATGGACCATCGAGCCTGTCCGGTATCACTTTCAGAATATTACTGGAGCTTGTCCGTCTACGGTGCAACAGTGAGGCTGCCCTCTTTCTCATGATGGCATGAAAGTCATCAATTCGGGCTTCACAAAACATGCCCGATGCACTACAGTATCTCTAAAGCCCCAACAACATCCTAAAAATATTATTATACTGAACTCGTAGGGCATTAATTGCCCGCTGAGTACAGCTGACCCACAAGGTGCACGAGTAAAACAAAAGGCAATATGCACGGAACATAGTGCACTTCACCTCACTCGTGCACCGTTTAAACCTGCGAGCCAGCATGCTCCCACGGATAGCGAACGCCCTACGTCCACGTCATCACCGAGGTCCTCCGTGACCCAGTGGCCCAGGTACTTAACTTGCTTTACTCTACTAAGTGGTACACTATTTACAGTTGGGACAGTGTCGATTTTAAGATTCCGTGGTTGAAATACTAGTAACTCACTTTTCTTCGCATTGTACCTCAGCCCATAGGCCACGGCGTATTCCTCACATCTCAAAACGAGTTAACGTACGTTTAATGGTTATGATCGTTTTGGTAGAGAATTATGTCACCATCGATGGTATATGCAAATGATTTACACCCGAAAGATCTCCGAATACAACGCCAGCGTATTTTGTGTCCTGTCACCGGACGATCTTGATTGAACCGATACCGTCCTATGTTGAGACATGGATTGCCACGACTTGTTGACCCGAATATCGCCTCCAATCCTGAAAAGTGAAGAAAAGAAAACATTAATTATCTTTACTGTTACCTGTTTCTCCTCCGTGAATAATTTCGAATACGTTATTAATAGTTTACAAAATCATTTCTGTCTATTAATTGATGTTCAAAAACATAAATATTGTATTCGAAACATCCGCGAATCGTGGGCGTTTTTCTATGACAAATCGGCACAGTGACGAATAAGGGTGTTTATCAATTAGTACCTAATTCATTATTAGTATCTCCTATTCGGATAAACTAAAAAATAATACGTAGTAATAAACAAAACCCGATTTCGTATTGTGTTATTGAGATACAACTTCATCATTGTCAGTTTTGCACTAGAGCCTTCCGCGGATACACGACTTCGCCATTTTGGTGTCCTTGCACCTGCAGGCCAGGTTATATTAATATCTAAGTAATCAGAACTAACATAGCGATGCCTTAGTTCACAATTGTACTAACTACGAAATTGTCATTTTTGAGGAGAGAGCTTTAAAGTTTTTTAAAGTTTAGACAAGAACAGTACAAAAACCAAGTAAAATAGCAAAACAAATATGCATCTATTCATAAGACTAGTCCTTTACCTCCATCATATCTCAATATTGTAATATTAGGATTAACGTAACCTTTTCAAAATAGCAAAATAAAAATAAAACCCCCCATTTAATACATTTGTGCACAAAAACTCAAAAATATTTACAGCAGCACCTTGAACCTGAAGCCTGCTGGTTCAACACTGCGAATTCAAAGTTTTTTTCTAATCCCTTCAGATCATAGAATTCCCCGTGTTTCATAATAATAACATCATAGGGTTTCGGCTTGACTCTAGCAGACCCTATCACCAATGCATATTCACGAAAAGTGAAAATGCCTTTATGCTTTTGCGCTCTTTTTATACACGCATGAATGGAATCCACTAAATACGAATGCCCGATTCCATGAATTTCAAATCGATCGTATCTAATGCCCGGTTTCTGAAGCACTTTATCTGTGGTTTATCTATTCATATGCGTACATTTGAATAGATAAACCACAGATAAAGTGCCTCAGAAACCGGGCATAAATGAGGCAAGACAGCACACAATGCCGCTAGAGTAACATAATATAAATTGCGGTTCTGACCACAAGTGTCAGAAAATAATGCGACATGAGTAACAGTTTCGGATAGACTACAAAGATATTTTAACAATACTGATCCGATTTCAATGGAACCTTATTTGCCATTAGATTCGTCCCATAAATAGCAGTAGCCAGTATTATTAGGACAATCAGTATAGTAAAATTGTACATCGATAATTTGGGTGTACGACTAAACGTCGACAGACACTACACCGACAGACTGAACACCGACAAGCAAGACCTTACTTCGAGGGAACTTTTCGCCGCCAAGAGACTTCGCCGACAGGACTCAGGCTCATCATCGACGCAAGTTATTTCCGATAAATCAGATCAGGGTGCTTACTTGGTCAAACGTCAGTTGGTTGAGTTAAACGTCAGGGATTGGCTAAACTCAGTGAGTCCAGCCAATGGGGTTGTTTCCTGGAAACTTCGCCGCGAGATGGCGCTGGTGTTTGGCTACACATGTCAATTTTTTTGAAATAAACGTTTGCATTGTGTGGACGATTTTTTAAGTATTTGCGCGGGTTTTTTAACTCAATTTGTCGCTGCACAATGTATGCTACCTGGCGTATCACCCAGTTGAAGGAGGAATTGAAAAAACGAGGAGCAACGCAACAAGTAAAGAAAGCGGAGCTTGTCGAAAGCTACAATAGATTTAACATTTTATTGACTTTTAGCTGTTTTCTGGGCAATATTATGGTTCTACAAGTTGTAAAATAAACTTCACTCACTAACTTTTTGCTTTTTAATGATCTAATACTAAACAAACAAAGGTAATCACACACACACACATGGTACACACACGGTACATCACTTGTTAAAATGTTACAAAATGTATAGTTATTTGAAAAGTACCAATTCTTCTATGTTCATGTCTGGAATAAGATCAAAGCTGGTAGATGGCAGTGGTTCGTTTGATAATAAAGGGCTTGATAATAAGCAACGCCTTGCATTTCTCTGTTGCAATCGCTCAGTTCGAGCTGAGGTGACACTCTGTGATTCATTCCAACAAAATATAGAGGGCACAGCAGATTTCTTCAAAATTTTGCGTTGGAGTGGAAAGCCTGAAACAATATTGGGTGATGTTAATACTTGGCATATACCTATCAGTGCGGCTTAAATCCCCCATGAGCGAACGTTGACTTGAAGTGGGAGAAACCGAGTCAACGTTCGACCCTTTTTTCTCCCACACATTCAAATTATTAATAAAAGTCCGAATTAATAATAGGTATCGTACTAACCTGTCGCCTTAGAAGTGGTCTCGTACCTAGTCTGTTTCGTTGAAATGTTTCCCACTTATCCTCGAAAAATTACTTGTTTTGATTTTTTTTAGTTTCAGTGCCTTTTCCCACTTTCTCTGCATGCGCAAATTTCTTGGAAATCTGACAACGCCTATTTCTTTGCATCCAAAGGCTACACAACGACCCATAATATTGAAAAAAGTCACAAAATATTAAGATATTGTTCAATTTCTATGGAGTTAGACAGTTTGTTTGTAGCCAACGCACAGCGCCCTCTACGTGGAACTATTTGACAGTTTTCTTCCCCATTGCTGACGTTTGACTGACAATTCCAATGTCGATCTATCGAAATTATATTCGAGAGTAAGCACACAGGTAGAAAGAGACGGAATATCGGTATTTCGATACGCGGAAACGAAAGAGCACGAGATTTAGTATATTTGGCATTCAAAAAGTGAAAATTGAAAATTTTGTAGTTAGTACAATTGTGAACTTAAGGCATCGATAGGATTACCAATCTATGTCACACCAAAGATTAGTCCTTGTTTAACTAAGTTAGAAAATAATGAACTGTTTGTGGACATTCAAAAGTGCCTTTAAAGATAAGAAGACGATTAGTATCATTTTGAATTGTTACTAAGCAACACTACCTTTATTAACGTTATAAAATCATAAAATAATGATAAAAACAACACATACTAAATACTAGTATATATTTTTCCATCATTAGACATTATTATGTAAACTACCTATGCAAATCCATTGCTATCATATATAAATATTATATCAAACAAAAAAGACACAATAATTCTCATTTTACATTGAGATTACAGTTCAACTACATTGGCATATGGCATATTTAAAGGTATGTATATAAATGATCGTTTTAATTTTACAAAAACAGCATGGTAAAAAATCTAAATAATCATCTATTTGTTTGATTGATCATGAGACATAAAATAATTTAAATCAATCGATATTTTAATCTCTTTATAACTACGCAAAAACAAATTAGAGTAAAATAGAGATATAGAAATTACGTCTGATGATTGGAACCTAACCCCTCTAGGCCCAGTCAACGGAAGCCCCGGAAGTAGGAGCCTTTGAGAAAAAATAGCCACCTCTAACCTAACCTAACTTGGGGCAAGTCCCGAGGTTGCCCCAAGTCCCGAGCTCGCTTCGCTCGCTCTTGCAATCAAGTTTTCCAAGTAGCGGCTACGCAGGGCATGTCGGGGTCTCAGTAATACTCAGAGGAAAAATGATTGCTCTGCATTGCTGCCAATTTACTTAAAGGCTTAATATTATTTTTGAGTTTTATTTTTTATAAAAAAATTCTTAAATAAAAATTTGTATGCAATTTATTTTTTGTCATTTTATTAACATATGAAATGGAAACTTTACACTGACAAAACGTCATTCAAGAGGATCAAATATTATTTTTGTATAACAAATATAAAAAGAGTACGTTTAAACATAATTATTATGTTACCATAAACGAAGTTCATTTATAATTTATCTGTAGATCAACTGATATACACGCAATAATAATTAATATAAAGATTAAACATAAAAAAACACATCATTTATATATTTTTAAAAGTAGAAAGAAGAAGAGAAAGAAGTAGAGTAGTAGTCATGTAAAATAGATCAATTAGTTTTTAGAGAATCAAATAATATTGCCCCCTTTTTAATATTAAATGAGGGAATAAAGTTTTAAGCATGGTTATGTTCTTTCTTATGTAAAACTATAACTTTGTCAAAAGTGACTATAACTGATTTACATCCCGATGCCGTCCGAGAGCAGTGCCATCGCTGTTTGGACCCTTTATACCGACTAGCGCGATTATATCGATAGTGACCGTAGATGATCACAGCGTTCCCACTTCTCGTCGTGCTGAACACTGGTTGTAATTCTGTACCTGTAATAAAACGTAAAAACACTGTAATATTTTATTAACAAGGACAATGGTATGAACAAGCATAAAAAGTTTAAAGGCAAGTGACCTGCTGTGTGCACCACCACGTAACTGCCAGCATAATGGTTTGCAGGAGATAATGATAGTTTTCTTCATGAGCTCGTGTTGATTTGAACGAATTAATTTGTTAATAAACTAGCAAATAGAACAAAACAAAAATAATTATAGCCCAATGGAATCAATACAACGAATAATTTATTGAACAATATATTTTATTACAAGCCGTAACACTAGTGATTATGTGCAGTCCTATGGCTAACAATGACACCGTCAACTGTAACGATAGTAGATCGGCATCCCGATGCGATCCGGCAACAAATCCATCGCACTCTTGCTCCTTTACAAGTACTAACCCGATTATATCGATGTGTACCAAGGATGATCACAGGGTTGCCACGCTGTGACGTACTGAACACAGGACGTGTATCTGTAAAACAAGCACGTACCGTATAGTTTTGTGTAAGTACAAGAGTATATACATTATTAAAAAAAATATAGTAAGAATTTACTTTTTGTAAAGAATCGTATTTTCTACCAGGGTAGCTCGACAGCCTAAAGAGTATCAGGCCCTACTACATTTCAGTCTGCACAAAATAGTTGTATGGTTATATCTTCTAATAAATAAAGAGAGAAGTCTTGACTGACTGACTGACTGACTCATCAATGCCCAGCCCAAACCCTTGGACCTAGAAAGCTGAAATTTTGCACAGAGGTTCCCTTTATAATGTAGACAAGGAATAAGGAAGGATTTTTCGAAATTCAACCCCTAAGGGAGTTAAATAGGGGATGAAAGTTTGTATGGAAAATCGTAATTTTCACGCGGGCGAAGCCGCTGGCAAAAGCTAGTAATATTATACCAGTATATGGTCCAATGGTCCAGGGTGTAATAGTTGAACTGAAAATTGGATCAGAAACTACGAAATAAAAGATACGATATTGACTACAGAAGATTCATAATTAAATATTAGTTT
Source organism: Diarsia mendica (assembly GCA_949316265.1). Classification (NCBI taxonomy): domain Eukaryota; kingdom Metazoa; phylum Arthropoda; class Insecta; order Lepidoptera; family Noctuidae; genus Diarsia; species Diarsia mendica. The sequence continues at coordinate 19,798,338 of OX438893.1, read as the reverse complement.
TATAGACATTTACATGAAAACATAGGAGCAGCAGATTTCCTAAAAAACAATGTATGTCACAGCATACATGGCCAAATGAACATTAAAAGACCTATTTGAGTAAATAAAACTTCTTATTTTTATTCTTAAACATTGAGTAAATGTTTTGGATGCATATTATATAACTTGTCAATTCCAGTATAAAGAGAATACAAATAAAATAAGGGGACAACGCACTTTTACTAAACACGCATATGGTAGTCAAGGTGACAATTCCTAGGAATTTTACCGGAAATGAAACACAGACGAACTTGGCATTTCACGCATAACACTGACGTATGCTTAGAGCAAACCCTACATCGGCCTGGACTGGTCTTCGTCATAAAATGGCCAACATTATCATAACGTGACGATTCTACCGGGTTGGCTTGTAGTGGACGCTTTGTGTCTTTATGGGTCTTTCTTATTTTGTGAAATTCTGAACAATCTGAATCTGAAAAATCAATAATTTGTAGAAATAAGAGAGTGAAGTTTAGATGGTGTCTCGTCTGAACAAAATTAGGCAGGTGTCTACCATCTGCCCAAAAGTAAAACTACATTTCAATCTGCACAAAGTAGTTGTACAGTTATATTATACCAGTATGGTCCAATGGTCCAGGGTGTAATGGTTGCGCTAAAAATTGGATCTGAAACTACGAAATAAAAGATACGATATTGACTACAGAAGTTCAATAATTAAAATTAGGTAGTTTTGTAGACATTTACATAAAAACATAAGAACTGCAGTTTTCCTGAAAAAAAAATGTATGTCACACACAGCATACATAGCCAAATGCACATTAAAACACATTTGAGTAAATAAAATTTCTTATTTTTATTCTTAAACATTGAGTAAATGTTTTGTATTCATAGTATCCATCGTCAAATTACAGTATACAATTAATACAAGGGGACAATGCTAGGAATTGCCAGATTTACTTATCACGCATATGGTAGTCGAGTTGACAATTCCTAGGAATTTTACCGGAAATGAAGCACAGACGAACTTGGCATTTCACGCATAACACTGACGTATGCTTAGAGCAAACCCTACATCGGCCTGAAGTAGTCTTCGTCATAAAATGGCCAACATTATCATAACGTGACGATTCTACCGGGTTGGCTTCTAGTACACGCTTTGTGTCTTTATGGGTCTTCCTTGTTTTGTGCAAGTTTGAACAATCTGAATCTGTATCTGAATCTGAAAAATCAATAATTTGTAGAAATAAACGCGTGAAGTTTAGATGGTGTCTTGTCTGAACAAAATTAGGCAAGTGTCTATCATCTGCTCAAAAGTAAAACTAAATAAAATTTAAGATCATTTTATTACTGACTTAATTTTGTAACTGATGGATAACAAAGTCATCTTCTAAAGCTTAACAAATACTACTTTTTTGTTAACTATAATTCAAGCGTTATTTTTGTATAGTGATGCATAGTTACATACATTATTTAACTAATGATGATAATGAAATCACACTTCAGTAACTCTTGTAATACATATCTATCGCAGTCTGCTGGACTTTTATTATTGTTCATAAAAAAACCGAACATCGCGAAACACGTTCAGTTGTATTTTAATGATATTAAAACAGAAATAAAACATTGTTGATATTTTAATGGATATGGTCAGGCTTACAGCTAACTATTACATTATCAACAGTAATGACACTGGAGCGGCACCCACTAGGGTACGTATTATAATACCACCGCGCTTGGGGCCCTTTAGATTGATTCGATCGATTGTACCGATATGGTCCTAGAGTCATCACAAGATTGTGTCTGTGTGGTGCTCTATTCAAAAGACCATCTCAGACACTAATCTGCATAGTCTTCATGTATTTTATTATTTTTATATTGTGAATGTGAGGACCGTGTGGGATTTTATTTAATTTTAACGATTGACTGGCAGGTACTACTACAAGCGACCCAACCAAATGTCCTTTCTTTGGTATTGTACGTCGTGACGATGAGCTCCTTGAGTTTTAAGTCAAGCTCCACGATAACCGACAAATGCTTGCACTGACTGGACGGGTCCACTCAAATCTGTGTGGTGCTTTCTTCAAAAGACCATGTCAGACACTAATCTGCATATAGTCTTCATGTGTGTATTATACCAAGATTATGTCTGTACATAGAACATAATTATTGTAAACCCAAACGATTTTAGAAGAGTGTCCATGGAGTTTCTTGCCATTCTTCTCATGAGACCAACGCTTTGGAATGGGCAACTACAGTACACTCACGAGTTATTATGCCTTGTGACTGGGACTGTAGCTTAGTTTATTTAGCTTCATTAGTTTAGTAGTTTACTGCCGCACTCGGAGGGCTTCAGTGGTTGCTTGGGCCGTCGCTTGGTAAAGGTTTTTGGCAGTTTTGTCATACAAAAGTATGTCAGGCCTTTGCTGGGTGGCAGCTTGAGTAATCGTTGGATATCTCTGAGTGCCGCAGTTAGTTTAATTCGACTATTCAAAAGTGCCTGTAACTGTCCTACTTGAAATAAATGTTTTGATTTTGATTGATTTTTGATTCCCATTTCTGGCCGTAGTGAAAATTGGCCTTGGACCTGAAACGACCTCAGTGTTAGTCAATCGTAATCTACTTGCGAGAGCTCTGAGACATGGGTCACGTTTTCAACGTTGTTTCTTTTAATAACTTCCCCAATTTATATAATCGTATTTATAAAATAAAATTCACTATTTTTAATTATTTATAAATTGAAAATACACACCCGGGTGTGCATTTATAAGTATTGTTACCAAGCAACAATAACTTTATTAACGAAATAAAATCATAAAATAATGATAAAAACAACACATATCAAATACTTAGTATAAATTTCCCTCATTATATAATAGACTAGTATTATTTTGTGAACTACTTAAGCAAATCCATTGCTAACATAAATGTATATCAAACAATAAAGACACAAAATTCTCATTTTACTTTATCATTACAGTTTAACTACAGTAACACATTACCTTTTAATTCATATTAAATGAAGGAGTAAAGTTTTAAGCATGGTTATGTTCTTTCTTATGTAAAACTATAACATTGGCAATAGTGACTATAACTGATTTACATCCCAATGCCGTCCGAGTGCAGTGCCATCGCTGTTTGGACCCTTTATACTGACTAGCGCGATTATATCGATAGTCACCGTAGATGATCACAGCGTTCCCACTTCTCGTCGTGCTGTACACTGGTTGTAATTCTGTAGCTGTAATAAAACGTAAATACACTGAAATAATTTATTAACAAGGACAATGCTATAAACAAGCTTAAAAAGTTTCAAGGCAAGTGACCTACTGTGTGCACCACCTCGTAACTGTCAGCTTAAAGAGAGAGAAAAAAAAAATATATACATATACACCAAACAACTTCATGATTGTAAAAAAACTTTTACTAGAATGGATAAAACCACTTGCGTATGAAGACACCGAAGCACTCCTGTAACATGACAACCTACACACATCAAACACGTGCAGTCAAACACCCACACACGCCACTTTTACCTTTAACCTCTCATATATATAATATTCATAAATATTAAGAGAATATTAAGAATATATTGTTAAGAAAATAAAATACAATTATCTTATCTTAATTTACGGAAGAGCGGAGTCTCCTACTACAGGCATTATTAATTTGCTTAAAAGGAGACTCCAATCATCAACTAATGTAAGAAATATTGTTTTACGGAAATAAATATTTTGTATTTTGTAAAAAAAAAAAAAAAGAGTATCAGGCCCAACTATATTTCAGTAGGTAGTTTTATAGTGATATTTTACCATTAAGGTCCAATGTATTATGGTTGCGCTGAAAATTTAATCAGAAACTACGAAATAAAAGAAACGATTTTGACGACAGAAGTTTAATAATTAAAATTAGGTTTGTAGACATTTATTGTGTTACAAAAAAACATAGAAACTTCAGATTTCCTGAAAAATTATGTATATCACAGCTTATATGGCCAAATGCACATTAAAACACATATTTGAGTAAATAAAATTTCTTATTTTTATTCTGAACATTGAGTAAATGTTTTGTATGCATATTATATACATCGTCAATTACAGCATAAAATGAACACAAAAAAAAACAAGGGACAACGCCTAGACATTGCCAGATTCACTAAACACGCTTATGGTAGTCGAGTTGACAATTCCTAGGAATTTTACCGGTTACGAAGCACAGATGAACTTGACATTTCGTGCATAACACTGACGTATGCTTGGAGCAAACCCTACATCGGCCTTGACTAGTCATCGTCATAAAATGACCAACATTATCATAACGTGACGATTCTACCGAAATGGCTTGTAATACACGCATTGTGTATTTATGGGTCTTCCTTGTTTTGTGCAATTTTGAACAATCTGAATCTGAAAAATCAATAATTTGTAGAAATAACCGAGTGAAGTTTAGATGTTGTCTCGTCTGAACAAAATTAGGCAGGTGTCTGCCATCTGTCCAAAAGGAAAACTAAATAAAATTTAAGATTATTTTAAATACACACTAATTTTGTAACTGATGGTTAATAAAGTTATCTTCTAAAGCTTAACAAATACTACCTTTTTGTTAACTTTAATTCAAGTGTTAATTTAGTATAGTGATGAATAGTTACTACAATATTATCTACACATTTAATTAAAGTAGTAATATTTCTACTGTGATGATAATGAAAGCACTCTTCAGCTGCTCTTTTGATACAGGCTGATAACACTATGTTTTTTTTAATGATTATGTTCTTTCTTATGGCTAATGACGACACCATCGAAAGTAAGGATACTCGATCGGCAGCCACGGGGATACTTATTACAATACCACCATATTTTAGACCGTTTACTATTTGTATTATTTATCCGGTTATACCGATAACATCCAAAAAAGATAACAGGATTTCCATGCATAGTCGTGCCAAAAACTAGCTTCGGATCTGAAACAAAAGCCTGTGTGAGTCTCAGTAGACCAGGGGCCTTATTTTTGAATCAATAGAATTCCAAATCGTGTACGAAATCGCTGAATTCGTATGCGAATCCGTACGAAATCGCTATTTTTGAATATTCATACCCGTGAATTTTGCAACGAGTGGTCCGAACCACTCGTTTCCGATATTACCAGTAGAAATGACGGAAATGACGTGATGAATTCTGCGATTTCGTACACGATTTGGAATTCTATTGATTCAAAAATACGGCCCCTGTAGTGTAGTCTCAATGCTTCTTCTTCTTTTCGTATCGGCGACGTTACATTCATAATTATTATACAGTTTTGGCCCCGGGAGCGACCACGTTTATTGCAGCGTCAGAGGGGTTGTCAAGGGTTTAGTCTTTATGTCAAGTGAAGTGAATTATTTAACTTCGACATACACTGACAATACTACTTTGATTTACTTTAATAAACTTTTTAAATTGATTAACAGAAAAATAACTACAATAATTTCATCATCTTTTTAATGATTTGCACGACTTATGGGTAATTAAATCCTATCCTATCAATATTAACAACCCAGACCGACTTCCATAGCTACAATACAATTACAATACCACTGAGCTTTAGCCTCTTTACAATGGCCTCGATTATACGGTATAAGTTGTTAGGGATGGTAACTCAGCATTTCGAATAGGGAAGATTTACACTTTCTATCTCATTCTGCTGGACTTTTTTTATTGTTTATAAAAAATCGGACATCACGAAACACATACAGTTGTCTTTGAATGATATAAAAACAGAAATAAAACAATTGCCGATACATTGTAGATATTTTTAATGGTTATGGTCATGCTTAGAGGTAACTATTACATTATCAAGAGTAAGGACACTGGAGCGGCACCCACTGTTGTACTTATTACAATACCACCGCGCTTGGGGCCCTTTATATTGATTCGATCGATTGTACCGATAAGGCCCTAGAGTCATCACAAGATTCCCATTCCTTGTCGTAGTGATAATTGGCCTTGGACCTGAAATGAAACCTCAGTGTTAATCAACCTTACCTTATCTACTTGCGAGAGGCTCCTCCAAGTTATAAAACCGCATTTTTAAAATAAGAATCACTATTTTAAATTATTTATGAATTGAAAATGCACACCCGGGTGATATCCCCGGGATTGGAGTGTGATGATATGATAAATGATATACCAAAGTGCAGCACAGAATTGCCATTAATCATTATCGCGAAAGTTGGCTTAGTAAGTAAATTAATCCTTCATGAAGTCACATTCCATAAATAACGAACTTATAATCGCCTGGTATAATTATTTACGCTTGAACCTGAACAAAATTGCTAGGGTTTAAAATATAATGACAGATGATAACACGAAAATTAAACAATAATTTAAAATAAATATTTACTAATGCACCAACAAAATGTCCATTTCAACCGCGCGGCCACATCATAAAAGATGAAACTTTGCCAGGAATTAGTTGTTATTTGTAACTATATTAATATGTAAAATAAAAATGCAGTGTTGAATAAGGCCGAAAAGTATTTATTAATTAAAGCACTGGGATCTGTGTGCTTCTTACAATGGTGCAGAATCAAGTAGAAGAAAAAATGGCAATGTTGCCAATATGAAATTATAAATTAACTATTTTGCCACAGATAATTAAAACATACTAAAATACAATCGATTATTAAATAATTTACAAAATCCTAATCCTAACTAATATTATAAATGCGAAAGTAACTCTGTCTGTCTGTCTGTCTGTCTTTGCTTCACGCCTAAACTACTGAACCGATTTGGGTGAAATTTGGTACAGACATAGTTTGGAACTTGAGAAAGGACATTTTTTTTTTTTCGCGAGATATAAACCAAAAATCTGCCGGAAGTCACTATTCCACGCGAACGAAGTCGCGGGTAAAAGCTACTAATAATATGTTTGTTTGATATTGAATCGAACATAGTTACGCGGCGAGAAGTTATACAAAGAAATAGTCATTAAAACCCAAATAAACTTTAAGAAAATACACGAGTACATAGAGTTTTAAACTTAATAAAATGAATTTTACTTTAAATTATGTATACAAACTTATAAAATCCATAGTCTGCAGTAGCTCTATACAACCAAAACAATAAACAAAGTGATTGAAAATAATAATATAATAATAAAAATATCTGGACTTGGCACACGAGGCTGTCGATATGTGGCATGTGAACTCGCCTATCATTGTGCCAATAGTCGTCACGACCAATGGCCTGATAGCTAAAAGCATGGACGACCATATTTCAAAACTTTCACTTGGCGGTTGGTTCAAGGGCCTGATTCAGCAGGCAGTGTACTTCTCGATACGGCCCGTATTGTGAGGAGGTTACTGTCTCTGGAGCCCTAACCACCGGTAGCTTGGACCCTGCTCTCGACACCGGCGGACTACTATTTTTTTATATTTTTAAATGTTTTTTGATATCTTTTTTTAAGAAATATTTAAAAATGTAAATTAGTATGTAAGGAAAATGAATAAAGAGAATAATATTATATTAAATTTTCATCATAAATCATACAACGTCAAATAGCTGTATTACAGATCACCAGGCTAACCCTCCGTCGGCATAAATGTTTACGCCTTACTCTATTGATCAAAGAACGGTAGAGATGAAAACAATGTAACAACTAAATTACGTCTAAAGTAATATTGCTTGATAACCTATGTCTAAACAGGACCTATGAAGTAGGTGGGTACACGGCCTAAATAAATTATGGAAAAGCACATCTACAGCAATGTGAAAGTTAGATAATATGTAAATTTTTAGCTAAACCAACTCTATAATCAAACAAAAATAATACCGTAGGTTTCAACATAAGATAATTAGAATAATTTTAACACGATGACTGCCAACCTACGAGAATACTCGTAGTTGGCAGTGGGTTCATTGTATGCGATTTCTAACGAATTCTAGACAAGTGGCAGTGAAAGGAGCCATTATTATTTTAATCAGAAAAAAAGTTTAATAGATTAAAATGACGATGATGATGATGGTTATGATATCATAAAAAAAATCTTTATTTATAGCTACAAACTTTTTTTCAACACAGCATCAATTAATTCACACTTCACAGTAAAGAAGAATAAAACAAATCAAGGAGTAAAGAGATCCTAGTGGTTATGTTCACTTCTATGACAAACAATGACACTGTCAATAGTTACGATAGTAGATCGGCATCCCAGTGAAACCCGGGAACATGTCCAGCGCACTTTGCTCCCTTTACAACTATTAACCCGATTATACCGATAGGGACCAAACACAATGACGTCTTTACCAAATCTTGACTTGCTAAATATTGGAACGTTTTCTGTAACAAAACAAAATAGTTTTATGAAGTGTACTAAAACACAATAGTGTAATATATAATTCCATTTTATTTTTCAACAAACTAATTTTAACAGCGATGATTTCGGATTGACACGTCCACGGAAAGAGTAAAAACAACAAGTTTTTAATTTTTAGAAATATTATTTATCCACACAGTTAACAATTAATATCGTCTAATTGAAATAGTTAAGATTTTGAAATACAAACAATATAAACACAAGCTATCTACAGGATTAAGGACAACGCACAGTTCAGGTCAGCGCGGAACCAGCATCGTTGAACTAGGTCGGATTCTATATATTGAATCTGCATTATATTGCAACCCACACTTATAAAAATCTGCATCGGCTGAGCTCCGAATCAAGTTATAAACAGCAGTCCCAAGCTTTGCGATACTGATCCAATGCAGTGTTTTTTAAGTGTGTTGATCTTTAGAGTGTTAATTCTAATGGTTATGTTCAGTCCTATGGTTAACAATATCGTTGTCAATAGTAATGATAGTAGATCGGCATCCCGTTGCGACTCGTGAACATGTCCATCGCACTTTGGCCCCTTTACAACTATTAACCCGATTATATCGATAGGGACCAATGATGATGACATCATTACCGTTCCTTGTCTTACTGAAAACAGGCTGCCAATCTGTAATAAAACACAAAGTTTACGTTAATTAAACATATTTACTTGTATCTACAGGAGGAAGTTTTGCAATTAAAATATAGCATCAAAACAGGAACAAGTTACATACAACCTAAAATCATTTATTCTAGAATGATATTAATTTAATTACTGATATTGTGTTGAACAATTAATTTTATTTAAAACTCTGTTAGTAGTGATTATGTTTAGTCCTATGATTAACAATTACACATAAATAAAACAAAAATATAATGATAAAAAGGTTTAATAGAACCTTCTTGAATATGTTTCCTTTTGTTTTCACAGCATAGGTCCGCTCGTAACCTGGATCTCATATACCTACATTTCTTTTTGTTATATTATAATTTTACTACACTCGTAAGCATGTTTGGGTATCTCGTCTAAACACAATAAGGTACCTCGATATCTACCATCTGTCTACAAGTAAATTTAAATCAGAGTTTAAGATCATTATTTTTGTTACACACACGTTTGAATAGGTACGAGGTGACCATCGCTGAGTTTACCCATCAATGGTTATGGAAATCGTTCTCACGACTAACGACTAGACTTTTGAAAGTATTCACTCTTGCTCGGCACCGACTTTGGTGTTTCGTACAGTACCACCGGATTTAGGGGCCTTTACAACCATTATTTCGATGATACCGCTATAGCTTCAGACCGATGACTTGCCACACCACCAAGTTATTACTGCTTTTTGCCAAGTTTCATAAAGATTACGGAAATCACGAAAAGCAATCTGTTGTTTGTTATACTGTTACAAATATAACAACTGCCACTTTTAAATACATTGCATTTATTTTAATGGTTATGCTCAGACTTACTGCTAATAATTACATTATCAAAAGTAACGACATTAGAGCGGCACCCACTGTTGTACTTATTGCAATACCACCGCGCTTGGGGCCCTTTACATATTCTATGAGCCTTATTGTACCGGTAGGGTCCTAGAGTCATCACAAGATTCCCTTTCCTTGTTGTGGTGAAAATTGGTTTTGGACCTGAAACAAAACTTAAGTGTTAAAGACGGAAATCACGAAAAGCAATCTGTTGTTTGTTATACTGCTACAAATATTATAACAACTGCCACTTTTGAATACATTGCATTTATTTTAATGGTTATGCTCAGACTTACTGCTAATAATTACATTATCAAAAGTAACGACATTAGAGCGGCACCCACTGTTGTACTTATTGCAATACCACCGCGCTTGGGGCCCTTTACATATTCTATGAGCATTGTACCGGTAGGGTCCTAGAGTCATCACAAGATTTCCTTTCCTTGTTGTGGTGAAAATTGGTTTTGGACCTGAAACAAAACTTAAGTGTTAATAAAAGATTAACAAAACTAACAATGGTGGTCTGAACAGAGTCATAATCTACTTGCAAGCGGCAACTGGTTGCTTTTGGTACCAGAGTAACGTGTCAATTTTGACATTTTGCTTTAAGACGTCACTGAAACCGAAATGAAATCTCAGTGTTAGTCAACCGTAATTTACTAACTCTAAGACGTTATAGTCTAGTCAACAAGTTTTTTGATCAACTTTTTTCAGCAGTCTCCGAAAATTATGATTGAGGTGTCATTCGATTCGGAATGGCATCCAAGTGATTTTTGAAAAAAATGAAGTTCCGCTTAAACCATAGGTATGAACCTGAACAAAATTACTATGGTTTAAAATATAGTTACAGATGATAAGACGAAAATTAAACAATAATTTAAGGTAAATATTTAGTAATGCACCAACAAACAGTAAAGCAAACATTAAATGATACATAATTGTTCAAATAAAATGTTCTATGAAATCGTCTCAATGATTATGTTCAGTCATATGGCTAACGATTTTACGTTTATAGGTATAGATAGTCGATCGGCACCGGGCTTGGTTACATGTCCATCGCTCTCTGGGCTTTTCGTAACTGAAAACCCGATTAAATCGATAGGGCCCAAGAATAATGACAGGATTGCCACTCCACTCCATGTGGCTGAAAACTGGCTCCAAGTCTGCAACAACAGATACAATAACTAGGTATTACAAAAATGCTTCAATCTATTTTATAGTATTTATTGGGACTCGGACGGGTGGAGTTATATTTATTGTTAAAATGAAAGCTATATCTTATAAGAAATCGTTTAATATTTTCAACACAGCAACATAGTGGTTATGTTCACTTTTATGTCTAAAAATGACACTGTCAATAGTTACGATAGTAGATCTGCATCCTAGAGAAATCCGCGAACACGTCCCTTACCCTTTATACGATTAATCCGATATACCGATAGGGACCAATCACGATGACATCTTTACCAAATCTTGACTTACTGAAAATTCTGTTTAATTACAGATTACGTGCCAGACGTAATCTGTAATTAAACAGAATAGTTTTATAAGTTGTGAACGTGGTATAATATAATTTCCTTGTATTTGTCAACAAACTGAAGGTAACTTCGACAATTTCGGATTTCACAACAAGTTTCGGAAATTACTTATGCAACATAAAAAAAATAATTTGAGCTTATCGGGTTGTATATCGTCGGAAAAAAGTAAAAGCAACAAGCGTTTCACATATATAAATTACTTATTTATCCACACACAAACAAATATCTTCAAATTAAAAATCCTTTAATGAAAATCTTATTTTGAAATAAAATAAGGCTACTATTGAGGGGCAATGTACCGTTCAGGTCAGCGCAGGGTCAGCATTGTCAAACTTGAGCCATTCTGAATTCTATATATTGAATCTTCGTTATACCGCAACACACATTTATGAAAATTGGCATCCCTTGGGCTCCGATCTACTAGTTAGCAGCCAAATCCGTCGTCAAATTTTGGGCTGACTCAATTTAAATTGATATCGACACGCCAAGAAGAAGTTCGAGCATAGCTGCGATACTGATCATAACCAGTGTTTCGAAGTGTGTGTTGGTCTTTAAGGAGTTATTCTTATCTTTACAGAGTTAATTTCTAATGGTTATGTTCAGTCCTATGGTTAACAATATCGTTGTCAATAGTAACGATAGTAGATCGGCATCCCAATGGCGTTCGTGTACATGTCCACCGAACTTTGGCCCCTTTACAACTATTAACCCGATTATATCGATAGGGACCAACGATGATAACATCATTACCGTTCCTTGTCTTACTGAAAACTGGCTGCCAATCTGTAGTGAAACACAAAGTTTTACGTTAATTATCATATTGTATACTTGTATCTAACTTTATAATTAAAACAGCATCAAAACAGGGGCAAGTTACATACTACCTAAAAACAAATTTATGGATAAAATAAATATTACAGTAACGAGCTGGGTATGGGATAAAATAAAAACACTATATCGACCAATTTAATACACAAAATAACTTTAATGATCACAAAACACTTACACAATGACGACACGTAGTGTTTTTGCGATTGTATAAGTGCGTTCTCTAAATAGAGAAACACAAGACAATAAGTAAGTATAAAAATCAGTTCATCAAAAATCCTTTGATTTTTACCATCAATGGTTATGAATATCGTCCACACGACTAATGAGGAGATTGTTGAATGTAACCACACTTGCTCGGCAGCCATTGCTGTGTCTCGTACAGTACCACCGGATTCTGTACCCATTGCTTCCACGCCTTCGATTATACCGGTAGATTCCCAGAATTAATACAGGATTCCCGTTTTTAGTCATACTGAAAATTGGCACTGAATCTGAAATACAAATGCTAGTATGAGATCTTTTGGCGTTGTGGTATTAGGTAACAACTACATCATTTTAATGTGGGATGGAGAGTTGTTCCTCTAAAGTTCTAAACGAAGAACCACTTTAAGTTCCTATAAGAAAGTTTTCACGTGTACAACGTTCTTTTAAAAAGTAGGACACGGGTGTGATCACCGTTCTCGTTTTGTCGAATTTAATGCAATACATTTTCCTGCAAACGGTATGTTTTTTTTTTAAATATCAAGTAGTATCATAGTAGTTTATTAAATAACAGCTTTTTTGAGATGCAAGGTAAAAAATTAAACACTATTAATGAATCGCGGTTTTAAGCTATTGCATAGCTTCTATCGCGGGCCTTGAGCGTGGAGAGCGAATCCAGAAATTCCGTAACGAAAATTTTCAACCAGGTTGCTATGGTTACGGAAAATAACAAGGTTGTCAACTGAGGTTGTCAAATTAAATAATTGATAAAAAATGCTATGCAATAGCTTTACCGCGGCAGTCTCCGAGTGCCACATTTTCTTTTTATTATTCATGATTATGCTCAGGCTGATAGCGAATGATTTCATTATTGAAAGTGAGGATTCTTGATCGGCATCCTCTGGGATACTTATTACAATACCAGCGCATTGTAGATCCTCTACAGTTATTGGTCCGATTATACCGGTAGGTTCCTAGATAGATCACAGGGTTCCCATGCTTAGTCGTGCCGAAAACTGGCTTTGGACCTGAAATAAAAGTTTTGTGTGAATTTTTGTGGCGTAGTCTAAATAATTATAGTGTTTGGAATATGTTACAAGATAACTTGATAGATCAATAACTTTCTTTGTTATATTTATATTAAGTACACTTGACCGGCAAGCACGTGAAGTGCGTCTGTTACAATACCAACAGACTTTTGACCATTTGCACCAAGTTGTCTTATTGTACCGGTAGGATCCTGTCGTGACAACACGTTTACGCTTACTGTGTAGCTTAACACTGGTATTACAATTGAAAAACAAACGAAAAAAATAAAGTTTGAGTCATAATGTTTGTAGAGTCCTAGGCAAATAACTTGAAACAAAATGGCGTCGTTCTGCGCAGGTTCCCTGTTTGATTTGTATGGAACGTCTAAAATTCGACTACTGCGCATGTTCAACTTATATGCCGCGTGGTATAACAGACTTTAGAAATAATGATCTTTGTTCAGTGGACCGGTATGTTCATCCTTATAAGCATTAAAATAAGTTTTTGGACAGTACTGACAATGGCTCGACATTTGGAGCACAATTTCTAGCACAGGTCCAACGCAGTTTGGGTCCCTTGTAACTGGATGATTGTGCCGGTGGCAGCTTGTGATGGTAACATGTGCCAGATCTTGTACTAAAAACGCATCAGCAAGACTTATTTAGGTACCGCTTCTTATATTTTTAACTAGCTGATGCCCGCGGCTTCACCCGCGTGGATGTCGTTCAAATTATATACTAAAACCTTCCTCTTGAATCACTCTATCTATTAAAAAAAACCGCATCAAAATCCGTTGCGTAGTTTTAAAGATTTAAGCATACAGACAAACAAACAAACAAACAGACGCGACTTTGTTTTATACTATGTAAGGATTGGTTTGAATGAGTTGATTGAAACAGTAATAAAATGAATATTTTGTTTTATAATAATATTAAAAAAATCACAAAATAACTTAACAATAGGATAAAATCAACCTGCACTAATGTTTGGCAATCAAACAGTCAATAAAAAAAAAGGGCATAGAACCGATGTGGCATAATTATTTGCTACACGCTATTTTGTTTTTTTTTTCGGAATAGCGGAACACGATGAAAATGGTATGTATGGATAGAGGTCCGAGATATTTGAAGGTAAAGATAGACAAATAAGTACAACGACAATCATTAAAAATAGACTTATTACGTGAATAGGCGTTAAATTGTCTTTAAATAATTGTTCCCAGGTTTATTATTCTAATGCGCACATGAAAATTGCTTCGCATCGTAATGAAGCGCTATGTTATGTCAAAGAATAGTTTTGACACTTTGGGGTACATGTTACATGACATTTTTTATTTGTCTAGTATATCCTCTACCCATACATACCAATTTCATCGAGGGCGGTGGGTTGATATGCCAGCTTCCATAAAAAAGGTCAAACCCTTTTAGAATCTATTATTACTCTCCCTTCTTATTAATATCTTTATATTAATAAAAAAAACAATGAAAATCAGAAACCAACAACTCATTTCATAGTCATTGCATTTGCATCTTCGACTATTCGTTTTTGTGTGCATAATTAACGGCTACGATGACATTTTTGATAGTATAGATGTTCGCTTTACATCCATGATTCCGTTTAGTGCAGTGCCAGCGCATCTTGGGCCCTTTGTAGCCTGACGTAAAGTTATACTGATGAGATCTTAAGGCGACATTACCTGCCCGCGACCTTGAGCGCGCGCTTAACTCATCGCCTAAACAAATAAGGTTGAAAATGGCGATGCGTTTGATTCTCGTGACTGCCAAAATGAACGATAGTTCGCAGATTTAATTTATTAAAAAAAAAAACACGCTGTAATGTAAAAATATTTTTACCTACGTCTTTAGTTGGTTAAATTTCCTTTCTGATAGTAAAAAAAAATATAACAGTTGTCACTCAAAATATTGAGCATTTCGAGACGAAAAAGTTTTTTCGTGTGATTATTTTGTGATTTTGTGATTTTTTTTTTCGAGGTTCTTGATTACTTTTAGAAAATATTTTTGCATAAGTCTTTTACCTATACATTTGACTATACACTGTATTTTTTTTGGAATTGTAATAAGTAGCAATACGGCTAACTCTGCGACGAAAAACAGGTCGTTTTTACGGTGCCCCTTTGACTGCGCCTTAAGAAGAGCACGGGATTGCCGGATTTCGTTTTACCAATATATATCTCTGCAAAAAATCGAAATGCTATGTTTATTTATTTATTAAAAGTTTATGCACAAGTAATAAAACCGTTCAAAGGTGGACTAATGCCTTGGGCATTTTCTACCAGTCTACCTTAGGGTGATGCAGTAGGTGCAAAAGAGTAACAAAAAACGAAAAAAAAAAACGTGTGGCACTCGGAGACTGCCGCGGTAAATCTATTGCATAGCATTTTTTATCAACTTATGCAATAATAGGTATAAATAATTAGGTATTAATAGTGTAATTACACACCAAAATAATTATTCATTCAAAAAATTTGAACAAAAATAACGATATTAAGAGTTTGATCTTCGAATTTCGCGCGATGTACATTATATAAATCAAAACTAACCTTCATAGACTAACTAAGCTAGTAAGAAACTCTATGACAGAAAATTTAAAAGAAAAAGTATTGACAGCCTGACGTAAGTGTCTTAACATTGAAAAATATGAAAATTATTTATTTTATTTTAGATATTTTATAAGAAAACGAATCGTTTTAGACCGATTCGCAGAATAGTAATGCAAAAACCAATAAAACTTATGATAGATGCGTACTAATAATAAAATGAATGTATATAGAGTACTCACTCCTCACAGTCCTCACTCATATTCTTTCACTATTTTTTCGTGACTTTCTTCATTAATAAATGCACTTTGTTTATTCATATTTAAAACACTTTGTACACAAATTATACGAGTAAGAATATTTTAGAAGGAGAAAGCAGAGAGACAAACAATTATTTAATTTGACAACCTCAGTTGACAACCTTGTTATTTTCCGTAACCCTAACAAACTGCTTTAAAATTTGCGTTACGAAATTCGCTCTCCACGCTCAACTCAAGGCCCGCGATATAATCTATGCAATAGATTAAAAATAAGTATTCCTAACATATAAAAATAAATACATAAAATATATAAAGTTTTGAAAGATACTCAAGAACAACTATAACAACTTAGTTCTGAGACGAAGCTGCCAACTTCTTGCGAATGTGTTCGCGAGCTATTTCTTTTATTATTTACATAATAACGTACGTCGTTAAAATAAAATTAAAACACAAAATTAGAAATATATTCAATTTATTTATTAAGTCTGAAAATGTATTTTTTTTTATGTTATTCATATTATCAAAAGTGAAGTACAATCCATACTAAAGTTTTTGTTTGAATAAGTACATAAAAACATTTATACATTCTCACTAAGTCCCCCGTTTATAATAGAAACAAAAAAAAAAAACATTTTAATTAATTATACCTTCGTATTGATAATACATTTTATTATTTATTTTGATCTTATATCTGATACTGAAAATAGTCAAATGGGTTTTTTGAAATAACGCAATGTATCATCATCATCATCATTCAGCCAAAAGACGTCCACTGCTGGACATAGGCCTCCCCCAGGTGTCGCCACATTGACCAGTCCCGTGATTCTATCATCCAGCGGGTTCCCGCAACCTTCACCAGGTCATCGGTCCACCTAGTGGGAGGCCTTCCAACGCAACGTCTTCCGGTTCGCGGTCACCATTCCAGAACTTTTCAATGCAATGCAATGTATAGTTAAGGTTAATTCAATGGTTGTGCGAATGACATTGGTTAATGAATTCATCATTGAGTGTGTAGATTGTCGCTTTACATCCGTGGTTCCGTCTAGTGCAAGCCCAGCGTAGTTTGGGCCCGTTATAACCCGACGTGCGATTATACCGATAACAACCTCTGTTAATTACCGGATTGCCGGATTTTGTTGCACCGAAAAACATTATTTCTGCAAAAAATTAACCCAATTAGATTTATATTATATGTTAATTTTTTTATTTATTCTTATTTTTGATTATTCATACTTATTTTTTATTATATTACTAAAAGAAAACCTAAGTTACTAATACAAACAATTAACTTCTTGTGGTTTATCTTACACCGAATGTATATTTATGTACTTAAATAATTGTACAATTATTTGAAAATGTTAACAAATATAATTTTAAATAATTATGTGAAAATGTTAACAAATACCTAACAAATAGGTGCAATTTGTTAGGTATTTGTTAACATTTTCAAATAATTATATAGAGAACTTAAGATATCTCTGGACTTATTATAGATATATTCTACTTATTTTTTTACATACAATAATATGTTAACGTATAATAAACACACCAACACAATGGAAAAATATATTTATAAAAACTGCTATAATTATATTAAAGAATGGGGTTTTAATTGGAGTCAGCTCAACATTACAGCCAGAAATTGTATCTAATAATAAACAAGGGGGCATGGTGGCATCAAAATATTATAGACAGTTTTGAATTCAACGAATAACAACGTCACGACAGAAATGAAAATGAAGATTATAGTAAATGAAAGTACTTTGATGTTTCCTTCGATAATAACCCAATAAATACTAAGTCTGTTACACGCAGTCAGCGACAAGTCTTAGACGAGATAGAACATAGTTTGAGAACGATTCTTGCCTTCAATGGTTGTGCTCATTATTCTGGCTAATAATGACATTATCAAACGTAAAGATGACAGATTTACATCCATTCATCTTTTTAGGACAGGCCCAGCGTAATTTAGGCCCTTTATAACCTGTGGTTAGGTTGTATCGAAAACGGCCTATGATGAGAACAGGATTGCCAGCTCTCGTTGTGCTAAAAATAGGCTCTGAAATAGAAAGAGTTGTTCAAACAATATGCTACATGTTACACCAATAATTCTTAATTTTAAATTAAATTTTGACTACGTTAGAGGAACTAATATATAGAACATAAATAGAAATAAAACGAACTTTAATTGTTTTATTTAGTATGTATTTGTAATTAATGAAATGAAAAAAAAAACAAAAATAAACATTTTTCTGTCAAAATTTTACAATTTCAAATCTTCAACAAAACACGTAATCTTAAAATTAATCACAAACATTTGTCAGGCGGGCGTTATCGGTAAGCGTTTGAAATTGTAAAAAACAAGATGGTGGCAATACTTCACACTATCCATCCTCGTCATAATTTTAGCCAAAAAACGTCCACTGCTGGACATAGGCCTCCCGCAGGTGTCGCCAAATTTCACGAGCGTTTCGCATCCATCGGGTCCCCGCAACTTTGACCAGGTCATCGGTTCACCCAGTGCGAGGCCTTCCAACGCAACGTCTTCCGGTTCACATTATTGCTACGTGCCAAAAGATCCATGTGCAACCATACTAATGGTTATGCACAGGTCTATGGGTAATAATAACATTGTTGAAAGTGAATATTACCGACCGGCAACCTGTCATGTACCTAGTACAGTACCAGCGCACTTTGGGACCCTTGCAACCACTGGCTTTGTTGTACCGGTAGCTACCCAGCTTGATCACAGGGTTCCCTAGTCTTGTAGTGCTGAAAACTAGCTCTGAAATATAAAATACCTGTTTAGTTTAATAGATTTTAGAAATGGTAGTTGTAGAGCTACGATGATCATTTCTTTTGCCACAATACCAATGGGTTGTTACAAGAAAATCGGTTTTATTTCATTTTTTTTAAATTTAATTTACATACTAAAAGAAAAACAAATGTACTTGAAACGAGCAATAGTTTATTGTAAGTAAAATGGTTTTATATAATAGATAAACATATACTACACAGGTTACGCCATAGAAATGACAAATAAAAAGTATATAATATAAGTGAGTACAATTATTTTTTTCCTTAATCTATATTGTCCCACTGCTGGTCAAAAGCCTCCCCCATAGCCTTCCACTCTTCCCTTTGTGACAAGTGGGTACAATACTACGTAACGGTAAAACCCGGTTCAGCCTCACGCAGACTAGGGCAGCATGACACAAAGGGAAAACGGCCTGAATAGCACAGGCAGTGAGTGAAGCAGGACTGCCGATGATCTCGATTTTTACATGAAGATACCTTTATAAATTCATGAAGGTATTCTTCTAATTATCACTGATTTTTGTTCTGTGTAAACATGTAATTTAACACGGTCCGGGCCGAGAGGGAATGGGACGCCGTCGCCTCCTTCTGCGAAGCAGTGATGCTAGTGAAGGAGGTGGCGGAATGTGAGAAGGAGATAACCTCTCGTCCCAGGTTTTTAGTTAGTAGAAGTCTGACACTTCCTACAGCGGTAGGAAGTGTCAGACTTCTACTGACTGACTTCTAGTGTCAGAGCGCTGCCCACAGGCATTTGATGTTTTCCCACGCTCCAAAAAAAGGGTCATATTCTTATGAAACGCATTCTATACTTACCTACATGATATCGCTCTTAGTCGAGAGACTATACCTTCTAAATTGTTACACAACTTACAAGGTTTTTAGAAGTGTAAAACAATCGAGTAGGTTTATGTGCGTCATTAAGTTTTTTTTTTTATCAGCACAATGTTTTGGTAGGCATTTTCTTTATCAAATTTTGGATGTTTGTAGAACCAATAATAGTTTTACCAAAAAGCTCTACAGGACACAATGCTAAGCATAGAGAGAGCAGAGTGAGACATTTAGACAAGTGACAATCGCATTTTAAGCTTGTCAAAGTTACTATGACTCTAGAGTGAGTCAGTCGCTGATAGAATGACACTATGGTTAGCTAGGTAGGTTAACAAAATTATACTAATTACAAGAGCCGCACTGTTTTACAAGAACTTACTGCATATTAACCCTAATTTAAATTAACTTACAATGATCATCAAGTTTTAATAAAAACGCCATTACAAATGACATAACTAGAGGCTGGATGACAATGTTCCAGATTACAAGATTTAATGACTCTTCTGTCATTTGTGATGACAAATCTAGCATTGCAGGTTTTTGATCTTGTACACCTAAATACATCATTTGCTACACTTTGTCCTTTGAGATAGAATGTGTATCCTTGTACGATGGCTATTTCTTTTCCATTCTCCTTTCGGTAAAATTCTATACCTGAAAATCAAACAATTACGTTTATAAGTAAAGCAATAAAATATTGTGTACATTATATTTTAAAACGATACTAAATTAATTAAAGAAAACAAACGGAATAGTCATTGATTAATTTATTTGAGACTAATAAAAAAACAAAACTAACAAAAGCATGCCATTACTTGTTATATGCCACCCGTGCAAAACCAGAGCTGCTCGCTAGTAAAAATTATAATAAAGAAATATATTGCTTTAACGGTGAATAATTTTTTTCACAGATTTACTCACTCAAGAATATAGAAATCGTATTTATTAAAATTCAATTCAATTTATTCAGATAACAATTCTCATTGTGTTTGAAATTATACATCTATACAAATAACAAAATCATTAAAAAAACATGGTCATTAAAATTATAAAAGCTAACACATTAAAATAAGAGACACATTAACAATATCACTCAATTTTGGAAGATAGTACAAACACAACAAAATTATGATAATAATTACCAATTAAATAATCAATAAAATTACAAATTAAGAAACCATTGAATTAAAATATTAAAATGTATATAAATGTCATCATCAAAATAATAATAATAATCAATTAAATAATCAATAACATCACAAATTACGAAATCATAGAATTAAAATGTATTTATATGTCATAGTAAAAAAAATAAAAAACAATTAAATTAAATAATCAACATTAGAAAATGAGAAATCATAGAATTAAAATATTTAAATGCATTTATAGGTATGTCATCATCAAAAAAAATATAATAATAATAATCAATTAAATAATCAATGACATTACAAATTATGAAACGATAGAACTAAAATATTAAAATGCATTTATATGTCATCTTCTACCGAATACAAACATTAATTTGTCCAACAGGAATGCCCTGAGTCTCGACTTAAATGAGCTTTTGTAAAGAATGGTTTTTAAGTCCAATGGCAACCTGTTAAAAATCTCCACCGCTTGATATTGAGGACTATATGATGCACAATATTAAGTTGGGGTTTTATTTTGTTTTTAAAATCCTTTCTACGCGTACTTTCCCTTAGCTGTCTCTCCTCATCTGTTTCATAATTATGAAGATATTTTTTAAAATTCACTATTAATACTAAAACGTAGAGACTGGGCACAGTAAGAATTTTTAAATTTTTAAAATGGAGCCGACAGCTCTCTACTTGCGGTATCCGTACCATGGTTCGTATTGCTCTCTTTTGGAGCACAAAGGCTAACAACACTAACCTCAACCTTGATTCTATTAGAGCATAATACCTATACCATTTTAAGGTGTTTAACGTCTATTACGTCCCTAAGACTACGTAAGGCATAACACGCTGAAGAAATATAGGAATCAATGGCTTGCAATTCCCTTTTCCAATTTAAATATTTGTCAATGTATAACCCAAGAAATTTTACTTCATATTCAACAGTTAGTGAAAGAAGGCCAATTAAAAGTTTTCACTGGCATAATAAGGGTAGCACAACAATCAGCAGCCAAGCAAGAGAAAGTAGAAGTAAGCTCGTCGGACCTGCGGGTTGTTCGAAAGAGATACCGCGGCCTCGGACACAAAGGGCTAAGAAGGAACATGCGTGGTTTTTAGTCAGTAGAAGTCAGACACTCCCTACCGCTCTGCCGGAGTGGGAAGAATCATTTGATGATCCACCCTAAAAAAAAATGGAAGCACAAGAAACAGTAGACATGCAAGAAAAAGATAGAAGTAAGCACTTGTAGAGAATTAAGAAAATACTGCACAGATATGTGACGTGAAACTGTTCCTAGATTTTGAAAGGGCTAAGAAGGAACATGGGTGGTTTTTAGTCAGTAGAAGTCAGACACTCCCTACCGCTCTGCCGGAGAGGGAGGAATCATTTGATGATCCACCCTAAAAAAAAAAGGAAGCACAAGAAACAGGTAGACATGCAAGAAAAAGATAGAAGTAAGCACTTGTAGAGAATTAAGAAAATGCTGCACAGATATTTAACGTGAAACTGTTCCTAAATTTTAAAATAAAAACCATCCCGTATAACATATTTAGAGGGTTTATGACAGTGATCCAGGTGATAGGATTTCATATGACTCCTGTCTTTTGTGACGATGAAGCGAGCTTTACACCTGCCAATGGAGCACTTATACTGGTCAGTTGACTTTTTCCGACCATCACAATAGAACGTGTATCCTTGAAGCATGGCTATCTCTTTCCCATTCTGCTTTCGATACCATCTGACTGTAAAAAATAAAACAAAGGTTATTCTTATAATATGTTGTAGGTTAGTACCATAGTTTTCTTACAGCTAAGCACTGAAGTAAAGTTTTTTTTTTTTTTTTAATAATCTGTACCTACTGTCCCACTGCTGAGCAAAGGCCTCCCCCAATTTTTCCAAGTGCTCTTTTCCTGAGCCACCTCGAACCAAATAAATAATAAGATAATATTTATGTCAAGAAGAGAAAAGTCTTGTTATTGGCAATGGAGAGCAGAATTCTTGCTTAAAAGGGTAGTATCGCTCTTGTCCAAAACAATTTTATTGTTATGTTATCTAATAAATAAAGAGAGAAGTCCTGACTGACTGACTGACTGACTCATCAACGCCCAGCCCAAACCCTTGGACCTAGAAAGCTGAAATTTTGCACAGAGGTTCCCTTTATAATGTTGAGAAGGAATAAGGAAGGATTTTTCGAAATTTAACCCCTAAGGGAGCTAAATAGGGGATGAAAGTTTGTATAGAAAATCGACATTTTCACGCGGGCGAAGCCGCTGGCAAAAGCTAGTTCCAAATAAAAGAACTTTGACAAGTAAACTTTTTATTTGTCGCACAAGCGCAGAAAGTTGGATGCCTACAACCAAGTTTTTTTTTTGTCAGCACTGGCTTAATGTTGAACTTACTTCGATAATTATGTATATTATTTTAAAAATATTTAAATAAATTAAAAAAAATATATATACTTATTTTTAAATTTTTAAATAAACACCATTACGTATTATATACTTAAGGGGTGGATGATTGTGTTCCAAAATACTTGATTTCATAAAAGCTCTGTCCTTTGTGACAGTGAAGCGCGCTTTACACTTTCTGCTGTGGCAGGAGCACTTATAACTATTGGTTGACTGATATATATGGTCGGCAGTGAATGTGTATCCTTGTATCACTGCTATTTCAGTTCCATTAGATTTTCGATACCATTCAACTGTAAAAATATTAAACATGTAGTCTTAAGAAAAGAATACCTACACAACACACAAGACTCACAAAAAAAAAATGTTATTTTAAAATAAAACAACTATTAGTTCCAAATCTATTTTTAATTATATAATAACCCTCCTTTTGCACTTCGCCACAGTCAGGTAAAAAGTGGACAGGTTTAAAATTTGTTTTACATTTACACGTTAAATACCAGCTAAAGTATAGCTAGTATCTCTCAGAGCACGTGTTGGTTACTCCAAATTACAATGATTTACTACACTGTATAAATGATTACTATAGAAATTAGTAGGTATTATCTCAAAATACGAAATAGAACCCTTGCGTCTTCAAACTTATATTTTATAATTAAGATAAGTAATAATATCTTCATAACAAAATTAATATTCTTTCTATTATAAGTACTATTGTTGTATTGTATAAATAAATAAACGTAAATAATGGGAAAGAGATCCACAGTTAATACACAGATCCCCATTTCATTCAATATCTTTCCTTAAGAGCGTATGGTACCTCAAACGCGAGTTTTATAATGCGTAAAAGTATATGATTCACTGCAGTAATCAACATCAGAAAATATATGATATTCTTCAGGATATATGCTAGTGCCATAGTGTTGTGAAAACATAATACAACTAACTTTGCTCGATAGAAAAAAATCGCGAAGATACCTCTAAAAATTTCTTTTAACGAGTAAAAACCATACTAAAATACATGTCATCGTTCTGATTTTTTTGGGAAATAATTCTACAAGCAACAAACTAAAGTCATAGTGTTTTACTTTTTTAGTCCAATCAATAGTTTTTTTGTAAATCGCAAAATACCACTAATTTCGCACTATTCGGCCGCAGCGAAAGACGTAACAACCGCTTTGTAGTGCAAGCTGATTAGAACTTTATTCTAACAGTATTACAAGCGAAGTTTGAACCACCACAAATAGGGTTGCTAATCTGAGGTAGCATACGCTCTTAAGGTAAATGCGACAAGATATATAGTTACTAAAGAGACTTATATGAACTGAGACGCCTCTATTGGTGATTTTAATCATTATTACTCAGTAAAGTCACATTTGTTACGGCTGAACATAACCTGACACTGACCGGTAAATTGCAAAAAACGTAAGAAAATTCGAATTTCGCGGGCTACCTTGTTGCATTCACCTTAACTCCAACTTTCGCCTACAATATGATAAACCCCGGCGGCAGTACGTATCAACTTCGGCGGGTTATGTTGATGTTCGCCAATATGATCCGTGACTACATAGGTGCCAGTAGTGAGTACCGCCGCTCTGCATCCCTGGTGGTAGCGAGTGCAGTACCATCGCAGCTTGTTGTCTTTCGCACTCACCTTCCGATTGTAAATGTACCCGAGAGCATACAAGAACTGAGTTCCTCTGGTCATTTTAATGATTTTTCCTGAAATACATAATTAATTAGCTATGTTTGGTTATAAAAATCAAATGTGAACAATTAAAGATTGTGATTTCTTGCAGGAATAATGAATGTTTTCACTATGTTTTGATTAAAGAAGTATTTAAAATACTCATTATTTAAAATATTTATTTGAAAATAGGTACCTACTCATAAGTTTTCTGCAATCATTAATAATATCGAAACATTTATCACATCAATGTGACCTTAAGAAAGAAAAAAATCCTCTTAATCAACAAAACAATATTTATTTCACCTTACCCATTTTACCTTACAGGTGTAAATTATTACATACAAAGAAAGAGTAGCGATGAGAAAAAATATATATATCGTCCGCTACGCTTAAGGGGCAGGAACACGATGACTCTAGGACATCTTCACCAAACATTCCGACTCAGTGAAACAATACTCAATGATTGTGTTCACCCCTAATGTTCAATATAGTATTACCGATAGAAATAATCGTCACTTTGCAGCCATCAGACCTTTTTCTACAAATCCAGTACTCTCTGTCACCTCGAACTTTATTTCTATAGAATTGACTACCATTGTGTAAGAGAGAACAGGCACCTCGCTTAGTTAACACGAAATCAAGAGTACATTCTGAAAAAAATAACAAGATTAATAAACGCTACAAAAAGAAAATTCTTCTGTATGCAATCATGTATTGCGCACAGAAGAATTCAGTCAGGCTTTCTTTAGGCTTTGACCTAAAGAATCACATTCTAAACGCTCTTGCACAGCAATACTCTTAACTAACACACGTCGAACGAATTCATAACATTTAGTAGTTAAGTGGCAAAATGAAAACTATTAATATAACATATAAATATGTATTTCATTAAATGTATTTCATTTCATTATTCTGATCACGTTCAAAATAAAAAAGAACTACTAAAAACTTCATATTATACGGCCAGTCGTACAACAAATACAGGTGTTTCGGTAACTAAACTTTATTTGTTGTGTTACGCAAGTAAGGTGCAATATACTTTGTACAGATAGGAGAACATCAAGATAAGCAGTTAATTAGTAAATGTAAAATGACTCCTAACGCTCTGGGCAGAGCGGTAGGGAGTGTCAGACTTCTACTGACTAAAAACCACCCATGTTCCTTCTTAGCCCTTTGTATCTCTTTCGAACAACCCGCACCCCTTTGCCTACATACCTCATATGTTTTTGTTGTTACCAGGTTCGTACAAACTAGTACTTGCGATATTTTCATAATCCTGTCTGGTATGTCAGTGGTTACCATGTTCCTTCTTAGCCCTTTGTATCTCTTTCGAACAACCCGCAGCCCTTTGCCTACATACCTCTATGTTTTTGTTGTTACCAGGTTCGTACAAACTAGTACCTGCGATATTTTCATAATCCTGTCTGGTATGTCAGTGGTTACTATGCTCGCCTTTAATTTTGATGACATACAATCCATTCGTATGAACGGTGACCTTGCAGCCGTGGGTCTTTCTCCTGCACACCCAGTAAGAGTTCTCTCCCATCGTCTTATTCCTGATGTATACTTCATTTTCCAACAGAAGTTTCAGTCCTCCTCGGGATGATGGTATAATTACATGGTCTAGAAATTAATAAACCTAGTATTAAGTCTTAGTAGAGTTAACTGCACCTTAATAATAAACAGTCTCACTGTATTTGTTTTTTGTTTAAGAACTCATGTTTATTTATTTTATGTGTAATTAACAACTTAATTATAAAAATCTGCACTTAAAAACACATTGTTTATTCCAGATGTAGACATTCACATGAGCCATGGTTCCAAATATATATTGAACAAATAAAAATTACTTCATCATGAGCCTATAATGTTCCCACTGCAGGGACTCAGGCCTCCTCTCTAGGAGAGGGATGGGCTATAAGCCACCACGGGCCCAGTGCGGATTGGCAGATGTCACATGTCTTCGAATGTTTTGATTCTAAGACATGCCGGTTTCCTCACGATGTTTTCCTTCACCGTTTTGAGAGCATCGGTGATGAAATAAATTACACAAAGTAATGCCGACACCACTGGGCCACCGTTGCTCTCAAAAATTACTTAATAATTGTTTATCTATAAAATAATGTTTTTTTTTTAAATCTAATTTGTAGTATTGCTATAATGAGTGGTAATTAAAAAAATAAACTTTAATAGTCACAGTTAACATTAATTAACAAAGCTTTAGTAAAAGCTTTAAATAAGCAGGACTGCCTATTTATATCAGTTTTAATAGACTCATTTCATACAAATTCTTAAACCAATTGTAATACGACAACACATTGAGAAAATAATGGTATTATCTCGAGATATTATCCAAATATGTCATTATAATTTCCAATAGGCACTCTTAGGATATAAGTAAATATTGCACATCAATCCCTAAAAAAGACAGATTACATTGATTTTGTTAGTAAAGTTAGTTTAAATAACAACATTTATGTAGAGTTTAAA
The DNA here is from genome assembly GCA_949316265.1 of Diarsia mendica. Lineage (NCBI taxonomy): Eukaryota > Metazoa > Arthropoda > Insecta > Lepidoptera > Noctuidae > Diarsia > Diarsia mendica. The sequence continues at coordinate 19,770,723 of OX438893.1, read as the reverse complement.
TTACGGTACACAAAATGGGAGTAGAAAATAGGACTAAAATATTATAAGTCTGAGAAACTAGTATTGAGCTTGACTGCTAGCTGATATATTATTAAAATAAAGGTTCGCCTGTCAGAAGCTTCGGTCAGGGGAAGTTTAATCAAAATGGAATAAAATTGTTCCTCGCTAGATATTAACTCTTACACATTATTTTTTATCAATTAAAATATGTAACACTTAAGTAAACGAATATGATCATTTCAATGCCGCGGCGGCGAACAAAATAGTGCTGCTTTTTCTATGGGTTCTTGAAGAATAATTTAAATTTGTGCATCAAACCTCGTTCAATGGAAATGCCAATATAGGCCACTGCAATACTTCGTATCTCCTGCCACGAATCCTTAAGCTAAATTCAGCTTTGGCGCAAGTTACAAGTTAATGCGCTTAGGCGACGAGCGTGCGGCCGAGAGGGGGAAATTGCCTCAAACACTGGATAAAATTTTACCAGGATAAAAAATATAAAACACAATCCGCTCTGGGCGCTGTATTTTATTAAACGATAACTCTCCGTGAGAGAAAGTCAGAGTACATACTTATGGAGTTGAAACTTATTAATTACTTGGTAAAATTTAAAATATATTTTCAAATACGTGCTCCTTGTACATCTCAAAAGACCGAAATAAAAAAATCAAATATGACAAGGAATGCCATCAATTTTTTATTTCTCTTTATTTGAAAATGACAAGCCTAAATGAAGAAAAAGAATAATACAGTGGCGGTGCTTGTCAAGAAAAGTTGCTTCGGTTATTTCAAAATAGGTGCATTTATTTTAGTTCCGTGGTTTTCCGTTTCACAGATAAGTTGGTTGAAGTGTACAAATTTAGTGGCTTTAAGTATTTATAAAAAAGGTTTAAATGCAGTGCAACGCTGCAGTAGGTACTACATAGTGTTTACTCATGATGAGAATGTTCTCCTTTAACTTTGGTGACATTGTTGCCTTTAGTGAGTACCGTCATCTTGCAGCCATAGGCTTTCCGGCGACATATCCAGTAAGCGGTGTCACCCCAACATTTGTTCCTGATGAACACGTCATTGTCCATTAATAGTTTCATACCTCCTCTTTTAGTTGGAATCATAAAAGCATCTGAAATTGAATGAAATCATAAAGTATTTAATGTACAAGTGGTTATTAATGCTTAAATGTTATACCTACGTTTGCACGTTTGCGTAATCAGGTCCACTATGCTGATATGTTTAACACCCTGCAGATTCGCTGAGACAAAACATAGTTTGGTACCTATCGAACTGTTTTGGTATTAAAACTGGCTGGTTGGGTTCAATTAAACTCAATTGATCAGAACTATATACAATGATATTTTATTTATTTTACATAATAACAAACCGTTGTTTAAATACGCTTTTTGTTATCAAACTATAAGTCAGTTATGGTTATGACGATTCCTAATATCAATGACTGCTTTATCCAGAGTCACAATAAATGCTGGACACATCAGTCTACCTTTCTTGACACACCGCCACCTCGCACGAAGCCCAGGTCTATCTAACCTCTTGTTGTATCTATACCCGCCTAGTTCTAAGACCGGACGTCCGTACCTCGATTTCAAGAACACTGGAAGTAATTCTGATTCTGAAAGATAAAACTAAAATCTTTAGTCTGCTTATTAATGTTGCAAAAAAAATTATTCCTGAAGCATTAGTCCTCCTTTATCGATATTTTTTTTTCACAGACCGTTTTCAATTAATTATTTGAAGTAAGAAGATGGATGAAACATTTCAAAACTCGAAATAATCAAACTATATATTTATTATAATGCTTACACACAAACTTGACAATATTCATTTAACACCTTAGCAATCTTTACAAACCAATAACTCTCAAAAATTTATCATGACAAATCACATCATTTATTAAAATATAATTTTACAAGTCAATCATGTTACGGTCTAGTTTACAAATCATTATTCATGATTATGTACTCCACTAGTACTGATGATGACTCCATCAACCGTCGTCAGTGATGCCGTACATCTAAGTCTTCTCCGCCTGGCACAGGTCCACCGAGTCCTACCGCCTCTGTTACGTTCCTTATTGAATTGATAATGTCCGACCACGATGGTTGGATTCCCTCTTAAGGATCTCCCGAATATGGGTTCTGAAATAATAATAATGAGTTATTATCTTTGCCAGTTACTTTTCGAATCATCTAAAGTTAACCATATTTAAGCCTTTTATTTATGTGGGTGGAAAATCTCAAATGACCCCCCCCGCTCTTGGGCAGAGCGAAGGGGAGTGTCAGACTTCTACACCGAACCCATGTTCCTTATTTGCCCTTGCGCCGAGGCCACTTCATCTAGTACCTACAAAAATCCGCGGCCCCGACGGGACCATATTTAAGCCTTATTGTAGTTTTTACCTGACTACGGCGAAGCCAAAAGGAAGGGTAATGATTTTGGTAGTCTATGTATGTATGTTCCACCGTAGCGCCTAAGCTACTAAACGGATTTTAATAAATGAGGTGTCAATAGATTTGTAAGAATAGCCCGGGTAACATAGGCTATATAAATGTTATCAATTTTTGTTACGACGGAATTTAAATGTCAGATTCCAGCGTCGAAAATAAATACATTGATATAAACATGTTTAGTATCAAATGAAAGGTCTTAGCGAGGACATTACAAATATGTATTTATTATATTATAGTTTTAGTCAACATATACGTTTAGAATGCGATAAGAAGAAGAATGCGGTCAAAAAGTTTTCTACTTTTAAGACCGCGGTTTGTAGTCGGGTTTCAACTGTGAGTGAATATTCTTCACTGGAATATAATTCGCAGAAAATATCTTGTTTATCTGACTACAGAAATAAATTTAAGTAAATTGCATATTTTTTTAATACAAAACAATAGAAATCATCAAAGGGTAAGGCAGAGGTGTACCCAATAATACAATTTGCCAGTTATATTCAAGCCACATTTAATAGTGGCGATTGCCTTTAGCTGGGCACAAATATAGACCGCATAGCTGCTACGGAGATATTCCATACGAAAAAACTAATTACACTTGTCCGACCTAGAAATTGAACCAAAGGCCTCATGACCCCCGTCGGGGCTGCGGGTTGTTCGAAAGAGATACCGCGGCCTTGAAAAGGGCTAAGAAGGAACATAGGTGGTTTTTAGTCAGAAGAAGTTAGACACTCCCTACTGCTTTGCCCAGTTGGAGGACTCCTTTGATGATTTCCAACTCTACAAAAAAAAGGTTTGTTAAGCTGTTGGTCCCGGCTGTCACTTGTACATCATTGACAGTCATTTCATTACTAACTAGCTCTTGCCAGCGGCTTCGCCCGCGTGAAAATGACGATTTTCCATACAAACTTTCATCCCCTATGTAAATCCCTTAGGGGTTGAATTTCGAAAAATCCTTCCTTATTCCTTGTCTACATTATGAAGGGAACCTCTGTGCAAAATTTCAGCTTTCTAGGTCCAAGGGTTTGGGCTGGGCGTTGATGAGTCAGTCAGTCAGGACTTCTTTTTTTATTTATATAGATTGATAGATAGTCAGTGGCTCAAAAGTCTGAATACTAGTCTTACACAGGAGTATCGTACTACCCAGTACCAACTGGGCTAAGGAGGTCAATAGTCAGTCACTTCATGTAAAATTTCCGACGATGTTGAGAAAGTTATAGATATATATATTGTGGTTTGCTGATAAGCCCCTTTCTTATGAGCTAAAATGTTTATTTTCACTAGTCGAGTGTAATAAAAGAATATTATTGTAATAATTATTGTTTAATGATTGATTTAAGAACGATTACATGTCATAAATATTTTAGAAATGCATTATAATAGTACAATTTAGTGTATGCTACGAGGATTATTGTTATACTTTTACTTATTTGAATACATTTTGAGAACCTAAAGAATACGACAATCCGTAGCAACATTCTTTAATGTTAAAAAATTCTAAAATACGTTGGTAGGCTTATTATATAATTGTAGAACTCTAATTCTACACTAATATATTTTAGGTGAATTATTTATTTATGCTGTTCTTCGCATTAAAAGCAGTTATTTTTTTGTGTTCTGCTGTTATCACGGTTTTAATTAAAGGATTTCATTCGAACAACACATTTAAGGAAATACATTTAAAGCTACATACGTGCTAGACATTTGAATACATTTTGAGAGCCAAAAGAATACACAATCACAATCCGTAGCAACATTTTTTAATATTATAACATTCTAAAATACGTTTGTGGGTTAATTGTAGAGTCTACAGTAATATATTTTAGGTGAATTATTTATTTACGCTGTTCTTCGCATTATAGTAGTTAATTTTCTTTGTTCTTCTGCTATCACGGTTTCGACTAAAAAGGCAAACTCGCTCTGATCTTCGGGTACATAGCCTTGATATATCATTAGTTGGGGCATGTACTGTAGCACTAACCAATTGGTGTCGTCAGCAGGCGAAGGTTTGTATCTTACGTATGCGATCATACCATTCAGCAGAGACTCAGTGAGTTCAATGAGTTGGGGTGATGGACACATTTCAAACAACACCATCTCACAGTGTTGCAAAAAATGTCTTCCGATTACATTCAGTGTTTCCGCCGGTAATACAGCTAGTTCTAATAAACTTGGCCAAGAGTTTATCGGCAGTACTTCTCTTATACTATCATCAGCTAAAATTTTACAATGCAATAGTACGTCGTCACCTAGTGGATTATTCAGCTTTATCCATTTTATAGCACCTGTCCACAATACGATAAGCCAATCGGGATAAGGAGGAGGGGCTGTGCGTCTTGTGACCTGCCGGGCCGAAGAAGGGCCGGCTGAAGGGCCTGCGACCGCTGTAACAATACATAATTACTAAGAAAAATGTTCATGTAGTTCGTAATACAATATTAATATCTACATTGAACAACAATTAGTCATTTGTTTGAATTATTTCGTCAACTCGTCATTAAGGAAAAGGAAGGTAAAGTAAACCATAGAGTTTATTTTTACTTATTTAATTTTTTTTAACAGTAGGCAACTTTAATATTTTATTAATTAACACAGGTACAGGTTAACATTAGTCACGACAAAATGTAGAATAATAATAACAGTAGTAGTATATTCTTTTATTATATATATTTCTTCAAAGGGAGTAATCCCCAATAGCTTCATCAGTCCCTGAGTTCCCTAAACTTACCAGCTAGCACCTATCACCTACTGCAGAAGGCTACTGCAGAATTCTAAACACATGTAGACTAGTAAGAAAGTTTCTGCAATGTGAGTCAGACAATATCGTACAGTCTGCGCACAATCGCGTGGATTTTAATATGTCCATACCCACCTCTAACCCAACTGATGAACAACATGTAAGCCGGAGGAACAAAAATGTCAAAACATTTTTTTTATTGATTTTTTATTCAAAACACAGAAGGTAAATACAATAAAAAACTAAAACTAAAAATGTAGGTCTTATTATGTTAGGTACGTCCTGTACTAGGATATTCGTGTATCACAAGGCTGCAGGACCTCTAACAATATGTGTAGGACAGTAGTTTTCTTGTTTAATCTTTAACATTATTAAGTGATGAATGTTAAACATGTGGGAACCAATATAATAAAATAATTGTGTTATTAAGTCACTTAATGACATAATTATTTTAATTTACTTAAACTCTGTTAACTTAGAAGTAAACACAATATAATAATTACACGAAAATATTTAGCAGAATTATAAACTAGGTTGCAAAACAAGAACACGAAAGATAAATCGCACCCCCCACCGAATAAACCGGTAATCGACAATTCTAAATTTTACAGGAAAAATAAAAAACTGTTTTATGCATATATCTCAGCATGGGTGAATCCTACGATGGCCATTTATACATCAAAACAAAGCTAATTTTTTGCAGTCTGTTTTTTTATATGCATTTTTCCAATAGTATAACAAAACAAAGTTATTGACGAAAATAAACTTACTGAATTTGTGGGACAAAACAATAGTACGCAACACATCATAACGATATTATTCGCGTATAACCTCAAGATTTTGTAGTTGGTATTAATGCATTACGGTATTATTCGTTGTAATACGGTGCTGAAAAGCCTACCAGTAATATGATATTACGATATTATTCAGGTGAAATCCAAGCGATAGTGTATACTGTAATGTAACATGACAATAATATTCGTCGATGTGTAGTGTCAAAGATTAAAAGTAACATAATGTTGCAAATACCATGTTTTATTAATTATTTAATAAAACATGGTATTTGCAACATTATGTTAGTAAGTTGTTTGTGCATTATGTTTGTGTTGTTAGTTTCTGCCAAATCAAATAATAGGTACTTACTGTATTATTACAGTAAGTACCTATTATTTGATTTGGCAGAAACTTAACAATATTAGAAGAAGTTGATAGTGATACTGGATAATTTATATTTTTATATTTTGTTCTGTTACATAATAGCGAATTTGTGAAAGTTATGAAGTGAAACAAAGGTTTAGTTATTTATCATAATCAGTCTTTTTATTTATTAATAATGATAATCAAATAATATTTCAATCACAAACAATAATTACTAGGAAGTCTTGTTGGCCCATTGGGCAGTTGGTAACTAACTATTATTAAAAATAAATCATGCTAATCATCATTACAGTCTGATTCTGTTTCCGAAGACTGCTCTGTGGTATTTTCACAGGTTTGGAGAGAATTATAAAAAGAATGATAATGCTGAGGTATAGCTTCTGTTCTGCATAAACTTAATAAATCTTCTTTTAGCAATTCACTTACTGGGATTGTATTGATTTACGACATGTATAGAACGCGTAAAATATTCAAGTCCAGGTTAAAGTTCTGTCAAAATCATAAAAACCAGCTTCAAATGGACATTTTAGCAGAACATGTTTCTGATAAAAACTTCAGGGCCTTTTGGAAGGGAACCAAGAAATTGAGGGGTAAAGTTAGTATGCCAGTGAGTGTGGATGGGTATAACGAACCTAAGGACATAGCAAACTTGTTTAAAGAACATTTTAAAGTCGTGTCTCAGCTAACATCTTGCGTAGAGGTGCCTATTGATGGTGTCACTGATCGGGATAATGTGTTGGGTTTTTCCAGCAAGGATGTGGAAAAGGCCATTAAAAACATGGTTAGAGGAAAATCCCCGGGTAGTGACGGTATCAGTATTGAGCACCTTCAGTTTGCAGGCGTGCATTTATTTAGAGTTCTGGCCATGTTGTTTACCTTTTGCTTGCGACACTCTTACCTACCTACAAAGCTGTTAGAAACGATTGTGGTACCGATAGCGAAAAATGTCACTGGGGACGTCACAGATAAACTACGTGAAGTGGGGTAGCGTACTTTCGGATGAGTATGTATGCACTGGAGTGTGGTGTGAGGCAGGGAGGCCTGTCCTCTCCAAGACTCTTTAACTTATATGTTAATCAGCTGATCGGTGAGCTCAGTAACAGCCGTGTTGGCTGTCATTTAGATAACGTCTGCGTTAATAACATCAGCTACGCTGATGACATGGTGTTGCTGAGCCCATCGCTCAGTGGGTTGAGAAAACTGCTTGATATCTGTGAGTCTTATGCTGAGGGTCACGGTCTGAGGTACAACGAGCAGAAGAGCAAATGTATGGTCTTTAGAGGCAAGAACAAACAACCGGAGCATATACCACCGGTCTATCTGAATGGGGTGCCTTTAGAGCGTGTCACTCAGTTTAAGTACCTAGGGCACGTTGTGACAGAGACTTTGAATGACGATGCGGATATCGAGCGGGAGCGAAGGGCGCTGTCGGTGCGTGCTAATATGTTGGTACATAGATTCGCAAGGTGTTCTACGGGTGTAAAATTAACACTATTCAGAGCTTACTGCCAAAGCTTTTACGGCAGCTCTCTGTGGACCAACTACACGCAGCGGGCCTACAGGGCTCTTCGCATCCAATACAACAATGCGTTTAGGATTCTGGTGAGGCTCCCTCGATTCTGCAGCGCGTCGGGTATGTTTGCTGATGCAAGGGTAGACGACTTTTATGCGATAATGCGTAAAAAAACAGCTTCTCTGATGCGCCGGATTCGGGGGAGCACCAACAAAATCCTAAAAATGATATCTGAGAGGCCAGATTCCGCAGTGCTGGGGAGATTCATGCAGCTTCATGTGACGTAGACTACTGATTCTTGACATGTGATTTGATGTAATACTAACGTAGTTTTAAGACCTTTATAACTAACATGACATGTGTATTTTGTTGTAATTATTGTATTTCTGATTATTTGAATTTTTGTGAATGATAATACATAATACTAACATAGTTTTAGGACCTTTGTTACTAACAATTATGGACAAAATTGGTCTGAAATAAAAGTATATAATAATAATTACGATTTTGCATAATGTACTGTCATGTTTTGTAAAACCACATTACCAAATCCTGTGAATAAAAATAATACACGAATAAAATTGTATTATACTTTACGCGGAACAAGATATGCGTTTCTTACGCGAATAAAACGGTAATCGTCGATTACCGAAAAAGTTAGAGATTGTTTAATCTGTACTAACGTGTTATGATACTATTCGTGCAAAAAGTGTGTTGAGATTTTTGGGGAATAATATTGTTATGTCCAGTACGAGACCATAGGAAATATTGTACTTTTACAAATATGGATAGAAAAAATACGAAAAAAATTACAAGGTGTAATTAATGCTCTAAATATCGAATATGCAATAAAACGTAAACTATCGTAATAGCACATTACCATATTATTCGGTGGGGGGTGCGAAATGTTTTATTCGTTCGCACACATACGTAAGTTCGTAGAAGTGCCTCGCACACTCCGTGCTACGCCGTAGCACATCGCTACGAACGCTACGACCGCCTCTTGTGTCTGTTTAAGGTCCTACATTATGTAACGAAAATCACGACATTCATAAAGTATTGCTGGATAATTTCTCATTTACAGTTGCCCTGCAGTTTGAAAAGCTATATACTTAATCAGTACTCTCACTTAATGCAAAAACAATTATCCTAGATTAACGAAATTGCGTTGAACATTAACGAATGAATCTAATTTTACAAATAAAACTAGTATTTTGTACAAGACAAAAGAATGTTATCATGGATGGTTGTGTTCATTCTTGACCCTGAGAATGACATCACCATAGGTAACGATGGAGACCCTGCAGCCCTGTGGCGCCTTATTGCATACCCAGTAGATCCTTTCACCTAATTTCCTTTTACAATTGTACCTGTGCTCTTGGATCTGAAGAAGTGGAGTACCTCTAATAGTGTGCAAAATTTTAGGCCCTGCAAATATAATTCACAAATAAAAAAAAGATTAAAACATTTTTTTTTCAAGGATATATTAAAATCCTTAAAGTCGGCAGAAACGTCTTTTTTATTATTGTAAATGGGCTTGCTCTTGACCTCAATCTTGCCCTAAGGGCAGAGGTGAGGTCGACGATGGAACGAGCTTACCCAGAAGAAGCCTGTTTACTCGCGACTTAAATAGACATTTATTTTCAAATCAGTTCTACCGAAACTACGGATACGAGTTTTGAGAAAATGAAATTTGACGCACAAAGAATACGGTATCTACATGAAAACATAGTTTCGACATTGGGAAGTACGCGGCCGTGGTTATATCGCGACTGATCGATAGCGGGATGGAGTGGGTGCTCGTTGGATACGTATTCTACAAGTTTCTGCTCGTGACAGAGAAAGAGCAGGGTGTATCTCGTTAGAAATTGCAATTTGTGCAAGCAGTAACACAATCCAATTTCAGTTAAATAATTCACTAGCCATATAAGATTATTGACATAAATTGGACGCAAATTCAAACTGTGGTGCTGCTACTTGGAAATTGCTGACGGAAATACTTAATAGCATCTTGCCCGTCTTGAGAACCGAAATTATGCTCCGCAGTCACACAAACATACATTTAAATACATTTTCATGTTTGAAACAAACGTGAGTTTATTCGCATGTATGTTTATCGTAAGAAACAATAGTCCTATCCCATCCACAGTAATGACATATTATTATGCTTTACATCCAACATTGTCCCTACCTCTCGTCCACTGCTTCGTATGCAACATCTATTGTTCTTATAGTATCGATAATTGCCTATAAACAACATCAGTAGACTTGTCTTTTGTATTTGAAAAAAAAGGTAGTATCCATAATTATTTTATTCTCAAGAATTCTAGACGTCGGTAAAAACAAACAAGTGGTGATAATAATTATTAGGTATAACTCAGGTTGTATTATTATAAAATCTCATTTATTATACTTTAACCGAGCTCACAAAGGATAAGGTTATAATATGATTATGGGATCCTCTCATCTTGTAGATAACGTTGTTGTATGTGGTGATGGAAGCCTTGCAGCCACTGCTCCTCTTACTACAGACCCACCACGCAATGTGGTCCCTTCGTTTGTTTTGATTGAACCGATGCTCACCGAGCAAGATGACAGGCTTGCCGAAGCGGGACGTCGTGAAAACCGCTGTAATTAAGAATGGAATTACCTTGTGGGCAAACCAGGGTTTGTTAAGGTTGAACCAGCCAGTCATTCTTCCATACAAACTTACGAAAGTGATTACTCCTCTGTTTGACGGTGTAGGTTCAAAACTGTATCAACTGGTCTTATCATTATCTAGGTCTGTATGGAAGCAGAATTGGAAAAAAAATATTGATTTGGAAGTTATGAACGTCAAAACTTTCATATTTTAGCACTAATTTAACTCATCTTTGGGCGTAAATAAGTAACGTATATAGTATGAAAAAGAAAAAAGTGAAACCATACGGACATAGATTAGTTATTAAAAATTTAAATAATTTGATTTTGAACAGATACATTCAATAGATTTTTCATGAAACCAAATATACCAAAGGTCTGCATAGAAACAATCGCGCGCCCGTTTTAGTTGTGTCTCTTTCGCTCTATGCATTTCGCTCGTGATGTCGGGTGAAATAGCATGCATTTTAGCCCCGCCCACCAACTAGTTCGTGCCGTTGGCTTGTTTACCCTTAATAAATAATAAATAAATAATAAAATTCATTTATTGCAGGCAATGAACCCATAATTTCACACAATTACAATACAATAATAAAATAATAATTAAACTTGGAAATCATAATTTAAATTAAGAGCATAAAAATTAGATTAAATCAAATTTCATCAAGTTATAATATCACATCACAAAAATAAAAACCATTACAATAAAAAATACATTCATTTCATTTCAATTACATTAGGTATTCAATTCGTAATAGATTATTTATGGAAACTCCGTTCCAAAACAATACAACTGTTATTACTAACTACAGATCACAAATACTAAATTTACAGCAGTCATACACAGCCCTGACAATCTCATTATCTGTACTCCTTATACGGACCATAAATGAGGCAGCCCTTTTCCTCATTGTCCCCCTAATGTCGGAAATGAAAACAAAATGTTAACATTTTTGTGTTTATTTTAAATTCAGAGGTAAAGTAAGATCGTCTTCATAAAAATCATCTCTGTTCAATAGCTGCTACAACGCGATTAGCATAACGGACGAACTTAACCTATAGCGCGGTCACACTAACTTGCCGCATCTCTGCGTCTAGTGTCAAGCGTCTCAAGCGTCCCAAGCGTTAAGTTAATGTGACCGAGTAGTAAGTACCAACATCCAAAACTAAACTAACGGTTCTTACAGTTGGTTAGTAAAATCTAGCTGATAAGATAAATACAGTATTCATAAATCATGATTGTGCCTATTCTTAACCTGCACGATAGTTCCATCAGCTGTTAAGACGGACGCTCGACAGCCAGCGCTCCTCCTGCTGCAGAACCACGCGGCTTTGATTCCTCTGCTTCTGTTGTTCTTGTAGTAGCGACAGTTGCCAATGTACAGCACAGGATTACCGGTTCTTGTCAACGCAAGCCTGGGCGCCAGATAATCCCAAGAATTTAAACCTAAACAGAAATCAAATGTCTTAACAATGATATTATTTTGCCACTTCTAATCTGTGCCTTGACTGGTATATTAAGCAAATTGTATAGCACCAATTTGTTTATATAACCGTTAAATTGGCAAAAAATAAATATAAAAATCATACTGGTTACGATGACACTTGTACCAGTTTGCAGTTGTACCGATTCCGTTGTATAAGATAACTGTCTTTCAATAATTAGATTCTTAGAAGACTGGAACAGTTCAAAACATAAAACGTGAAACTAAATGAACAATAAAATACCAAAGTGTTTTTAAAGTAAATAAAAGAACTTAAAAATATAGATATGTTACAGTTGGTTACATGGTGAGTCTATTTATTTAGCTCTAGAAGTATAAATAAAACAAATCTAAATCAAAGATCCTTTTTCGTATAATTAAATAAAATACCTACCTATTAATCTAATGTTAACAATCCCGAAGCTAATTAAAAAGAAAATTAATTGTGTAAATATCAACAAATAAACCAAAATGTGTCCAAACAAACACACTCCATTCTATTTAAAAAAAAAGTTCCAATTTCAAATAATATAAGAAATATATAATTAATAATACCTACTACAAGAAAAACAAACGATATTACAACTTATTTAAAATACTTTGCCGCTCTCGGAGTGCTTTAATGATTACTAAGGCTATCACTTAGTAAAGGTTTTAACAGTTTTGTCATATAAAAGTATGTCAAAACTTTATTAAGTGACTAGATGACGTGGCCTCGGTGCAAGGGCAAAGAAGGAACATGGGTTCGGTTTTTAGTCAGTAGAAGTCTGACACTCCCCTTCGCTCTGCCCAAGAGCGGGGGGGGGGGGTCATTTGATGATTTTCAACCCACCAAAAAAAAAAAAGGCTATCACTTAGTAAAGGTTTTAACAGTTTTGTCATATAAAAGTATGTCAAAACTTTACTAAGTGACGGCTTAAGTAAGGATTACATATCTCTGAGTACCACAGTTAAAGTAACCACACATACCTACCTAATTTGATCCTGATAGAATCCACAGCACACGCATTGTTCTGTGGTATACGTTTAGCTAGGTACTAGTGTTGAAATCACACTTAATTATTTATTGAACAATCTCCTAACGATATTGTTTACAAAAATATACACCTCAGTTAGTTAAAGTAGGGTAGCAATTTCGCTATCATCATCATCATCAGCCTATAATGTTCCCACTGCAGGGACTCAGACCTCCTCTCTAGGAGAGGGATGGGCTATAATCCACCACTCGAGCCCAGTGCGGATTGGCAGATGTCACATGTCTTCGAATTTTTTGGTTCTAAGTTTCCTTACGATGTTTTCCTTCACCGTTTTGAGAGCAGCGGTGATGAAATAAATTACACAAAGTAATGCGCCTGCCTGGGTTCGTAAGTCGGGGCCGACACCACTGGGCCACCGCTGCTCTTAATATCAATTTCGCTATATCTGCCTTTAATTCTTGATTGCAAGCTGTTATTTTTATAAGAACTGGTCCTTAGTGGTGGGCCATTGTGGGCTTTTAATAATAAATAGGTATAAAGTCTCACTTCCATCTTTTCTACATGACCCTATCTCTATATATTTGAGTCTTCTTCTAAGAGTTATAATACGTATAATCAGTAACATTCCGCTGACGCTTATGATTGTGCTGGCCGTTCATGCTGATGACCTCATTGTTGTAGGTCTTGATAGAAGCCCTGCAACCAGAGCCCCACTTGAAGCAGACCCACAACACCTTCGGGTTCCCCTCGCGGTTCGAGCTGTGCTTGTAGTACCGGTTCTCACCCATCTGGAGCACTGGTTTGCCTCTCCTTGATTCTGTGTATGTTATCTCTGTACCTAAAAGAACAACCTCGAAATAATTTATTTTGTAAATATAACGTTTAACATCTTGAGAAGCAATGTATGTGCAACAATATATTAGTTGCATTAACCCATTTGGACCCAAATACAGACTAGTAGCAAAACTCTGAAAATAAACTTTATTGACGTAACTGTCGGAGGCTAGTAAGACAATTTATAAAGAAAAACACCGTCCTCAAATGGGGCCAATGCGCTTACGAGTGATAGTTTTCGAAACATCCTCTTTCGATGCACAATGTCTTGATGCATTTCTTACATTGCCAACGTGCTCTCATGTGACATTGGATGCATCGTAGCTGGTGTGGCAGCTTCTGAGGAAAGTGTCCAAAACCATCTAAATTCATACTCGGCACCACTGAAGAAGGTTTACGACGCCTACCATCGGGTCTTTCAGTGCCTGAAAGTGATAATTTCATCATTATGTGTTCTCATGGTCGCCCTACAGCCTGCAGCCCGTCCCCCACTTGACACAGACGAAGAAGGGGCTCCTTCGTCTTCGTTCTCTCTCTTACTGTTGCTATGCTGGGCAAATCGGAAGACATCGTACCGGATCATTGGCCAACCATACTTCAATTTAGCGTAAATATAGTACGAACAACGAGTATGGGAGAGTAAGGGTACTCTAGATATCAAGTAAGATCTTGATTTAAAAAAAGGAAATCGCTTAACAGATCATAACCCCAATAATTAGATTTGCAATTAGCTTTGCGCATATATACCAGACACGCGGTTAGTTATCGCAATAATACTTTTTTAATACAGTTGCTCAAAAAGTGGCGTATTGCAGGGACGTATAGCGTTCGGGATGTGGGCTATTACGTACTCGTGCTTTTTCTTTACCATTCCCGAACACGTGCGTTCTCTTTCCCAACTGTCAAAATAATGTCCATTAAAAAAAAACCAACCACGAAGTTTTTACTAAAAAAAATCATAGAAGTTTTTATGATTCATGCAAATATTTCTAAAGAAGCTACTAATTTGTTTCAATATCAGATTTAATTATTTGATTCAATGAGTTAAAGGTTTCATTCCATTTCATCTCATTTTTCATTTTCATTTCCTAACAATAAAAAACGTCTCCTGAAGACTTGGCTCTATGGGCATAGTTCACTTTGCCTACCCAGAATGGGTGAAGAAAACAAAAAAAACTCTGCTTAATTATATTCTTTTACGGTTGGCACCATTTTCAAAAATGTTCTTTGCGAGTTTAATTACGGTTTTATTATTTTATTAAATTGCTTCATTTTTTCGCAACTGTATTAAAAATAGTTGTTCAGTACACGTGCGGAACCGTCATTGCAACTTGTTCCGACTGTCAACCCTCGCCGTCGGCAGTGCCTAGGCTCGGGTAGACATTTTGTCGGAACTCTTTGCAATGACAGGCTTTCCGCACTTATAATGAAATATACTATTTCGACGGCACGGTTGGCGCAGTGGCTAAGCGATTGGACTGCTGCGCTGCGTGTCGCGGGTTCGATCCCCGCACGGAACAAATATTTGTATTGCCTGCAGATAGTTGTTTCGGGTCTGGGTATTTGTGTATGTGACTTTCTATGTTTGTGAATGCACCCACGATACAGGAGAAATTTCTAGTGTGGGGCAACGTTTTAAAAAAAAAAAACATTTATGATAGTGATCACAGAATCAATATAGATTCGGGAAAAGAAGATGAAGTCGCTGAAGTCGAAGAAAAAGGGATTCATTTATTACCTTTTATTTAAAAAAAACTTACATATTATGGAACATAGATATGAACTAACTAAACTGTTCTATATTATCTATTATTAACACCGTCAAAAATATAATGCATGTACAGTCGCCAGCGCATCAAGCTACCCCACATTGACCTTGAACGCGTTATGAGCAGCAACAGCGAGAATCGAGCGAAAGAGATAGATATCTTTTTGTGTGTTCTTGCTTGTAATGTTTGGTGCTGCGGTGCGTCCGTGAGGATGTATGCGTATTCGCGTCTTTGTGTTGAATAACTATCCACAAAAACTAGTTTAGCAGGTTGAATACTTGAAATGAATTGAAAGAATGGCATGGTAATAAAAATAGGTTGGCCGTCACAGGTGGCCAGGCAGATGTGAAACATTAGTAGTAATATTAGAAAAGGGATGATTCCTGAGCAAAATAAATACGATTCTATTTGGTCCGTCAGTTAGATTATCGAAAAATATTGAATACGTATTTTTGATGTGAAACATTTAACTTTACATAATTATAGCGGCGGGTTAGACCGACTGTTGGTGTAGCGCCGCGTCGCCACTGCATGCGTCGCAGCAAAAATTCTTTTACAGGAAATTGACCCGTGACTTTGTATAAATAAGGACCACAATCGCGTTTACAAATAAATATCTACTTACAGACGATTAAACTTTCTAAGTTCCTACTTCTATTCCAAGCCCAGTTGGAAGAAAACATAGTTGCATAGGAAATTGACCCGTGCCGTGCTATAAATAAGGAGCACAATCGCCTTTAATAAATAAAAATACTTGCATTTAAAATTGTTCCGTAGACTTACAGATAAGGAGCATGAATGATCGCATTAGCGAAAACAAACGTGGTAATTCAACTATCGAAGAGAGAAATATATAAATGAATAAACCTCTGACGAAATATGGAGTAAAATAAAGAAAAATATGAGTTTATTTTTACTTTAGTTATAATAATAATCTATACTTATCACTACATAGGTAGTATAAAATAAAATCGCTTTCTCTGTCCCTCTATCCCTATGTAAGTATGCTTAAATCTTTAAAACTACGCAATGGATTTTGATGCGGTTTTTTAATAGATAGAGTGATTCAAGAGGAAGGTTTATATGTTTATAATATGCACCCGTGCGAAGCCGGGGCGGGTCGCTAGTATTATTATAAAGCTGAAGGGTTTTTTTTGTGGTTGAACGCGCTAATCACAGGAACCGGTTCCAATTGAAAAAAATCTTTACTTGGCTACAGGTTAAAAGGTGTGTCCAGATTTAAGTAACATTTTACAAAACTTGTGTTAATTATAACACGTCTACATTACATAACATTGCTAATTTTTCTATTGAATATTGTTAAGTAACAATGTTTTATAACATGTTAGGTTTCAAGTGTGGATCCACCACGCCGAGGGAATTTATTCCTTTTGAGAGCTTTATTTGCGTGCGCTGCGTAAACGGTTAAAGTTACGCAACAATCATTATAACGGCATTGTTCCGCTTAAAAAGTAAAAAAAAGTTGTCATTGACGAGCTCGTCGACGAAACTACAGTTTGTTTTTAATAGATTTTCAACTTTAAACTCTAGAACATAAAGTTGAAAATCTATTAAAGACTAAAAATACTCGGGAGTAGGGACGGTTGCGCAGGGGCAAGGAGGTGTGGCCTATTATTAGTGAGACATGATTATTGGCTCCTAATTGTTAGTATGCGCAACCATTGGGCAATTTCAGGAACGTTGAAAAATCCACCAATCACGCTAAGGATACTTTCTTTTTAACATGCCATGCCGCGTCGTAGTTATAGTTATGTATAGCGTTTCGCTTGACGTGCTGACGACTGTACATTTACCTCGGCCAAATACACTCTTCCTCTCTCCGCACCGAGAACGAATGGAAGAGCTATTGGTCGATGAAGCAAATAATGAAGGGACCGGTCCCTCCCTCCCTAAAGAGAAAACTTATGGACTTGCACATTATTCCTACCCCATCTATGGAGCGCAGACAGCGCCAAAAGTCTGCGAGGCCTGTCAGCGAGCAATGGAGCGTAGTATCCTTGGAGTTAAGCTTACTGATCGTGTAAGAAACTCGATACTGCGTTCCTTATGCCAATGTAGGCCCTACGTGAGACACAAATTGCTAATAATAATGTACCTATGACAATTAATTCATAGGTACTGCGCATAGGTAGGTACAGCCTATGATTATTTCGAGCGACTTACATAGGATATTAACTACATATAATTTTAAGATTCTACCAAAGCATAAATTATGTTATTTTATTGTATGATTATTCTTATCTATTTATAAGCAAAATAGTGTCCTTATTCGAGCTCACTCACGGGTGGTTATGGCAATTGACTGTCTTAATGAACTGTGTTCCACGAAGTACGAGAGTAGCCCTACATCCGAAGGTTTTCTTTCTACATTTCCACCACGTTTTTTCACCGTGCGTAATCTGCTTGCTGAATCGATATCCAGAGTAAACAGCAATAGGATAGCCTTGTCTGGACCTCTCGAATTGTACTTCAGCTGTAATAAAAAAAAAACGATTTTTTAATGTATGTCTTTATAAATTGTCAAGCTAGCGGTCGGATGTCATTAATTGAACTCTCTTCTACAGAGATGTTTCAGCTAAATCGCCTGTTTTATCTAACGGCTTCTTAAAGAAAAATAAAACAAAAACTATAAGGGTTCCTAGTTGACTACGGAACCCTAATAAAAAGACGAGATTGCGTCCTCAAACGCTCGTAGTGTTTTCGGTTCTTAAGTGAATATCATAGAATAGGTTATTTTATATTATATTATTCTTTAAATATTACAATAAGCTGATAATGAGGTAAACGCCATTTCACAGTAAACGAGCAGTAAACATTATAAGTTAAAATAACTGTGCCCCAACTAGAAGTTTAACTGGAGGAGGTAAAATTCAACATGAGATGTTTAGTATAGTACTTAATAATTTGAAAGTCAAATCAATATGATTTCCTTTTTTCTCGTCATAAGTATGTTTTCTAGTTTCAACAATATAATTGTGGATGGTCCCGAGCATGCCGCGACAGCGACACATTGAGGAGCACTTCACACAGCGCCACACCTTCTTAGCCGTAGTTTGTATTAGACAGGTTGTACTTGTACTTCATACACCAACTTTGGTTTCCCGTATCTTGATGACGTCAGAAATATTGCTGGAAAACAAATTAGAACACTGTTTGATTCCTGATGTTATACTTATTCAGAAAATAATGTCATGACTTTAACGGACATCAATAATTACTGCACCGGGTCAGCATCGCCTCAATTTAACCCTGTCAATATCTTTGTATGAAACTCTATGGAGCATACTTACAAGTATCTATCGTAACGGCATCGCCTCTAATTTGGATCAGTTAGTGAAAATAAGAAGAACTATAGTATGAAAAGTATCAATTTTGGTCCAATCGGTATCCATCAAAATACATTTAAATGTTTCAGAATCATTTAAAATGTATTCTCTTTAATAAAAATCTAGTGTGTATTCATACCCATCAATCCCAGAACTTAAACATTACATAGACAACCCCTAAATGATGGTACACTTCACTTTACATTAAGAAGGTATAAACTCACCTTGACCATCGATTTGGGAATTGATAAATACTTGTGATTTTTTATTTTATTTAGTAACCGATTAAATATAACTATACACAATTCAAATACCTATTTAGGTGACATTCATGATATAATTTAAAACTGTACAAAAATCTTTACTATCCAAAAATATTAAAGTCACCCGTGAATATCTGACGGATTCGTATACCTACGCCTAAAAGGTGCATCCGGGTGGGCCGCGTACTATACAGTTGTATGAATGTAGCAGAAATCAATGTGTATGTTCATGATTAACCGCTATGATAACGTCATCAATGGTGACTAGTGACGCAGGGCAGCCACCAGATCTCGCCTTCACACAGTGCCACCTGGCCCTAGAACCAATAGCTCGACAGTACCGGTTGTATCTATAACGTCCCATAGTAATTACCGGTTTTCCACATCTTGACACGCCAAACTCTATCTGCTCTGAAACGAAAACTCGAGATAAAACCGTGTTTGAAAGTAGGAAAACATCGTAATATGATTAGCATTTAAATACAAGGTGTGAACGGGCCCTTTACGACCATACAAGCGTTCTGTACATAAAACTAAGTGACCGTGAAAGAGCCGGAGCGTTTTGATGTTTACGAAATTTCAGATTGAAATGATAGCCATTCCATTCGATCACGGGATTGTGGTAATACCTGATGTTTAATTTTAACTTTACAGCAACGCTTTAGCAATGACCGAAGCATTTATAAATACTCCCGAGACCCAAGACTATACCCTCTTGTACCAATGGACAAAAAAACATACAGACAAAAAAAAATATAAGACTGTGTATGTTCAAATTCTGACTGAATGTTTTATGTTTTGTTTACTTAGTACTGACATACACAAAATTAATATAGAATTAATTGATTGTTAAGGAAATAAGGTACTACCGACATTTTAACATGGACTATTTCTAACGCGAATTGGCGGTTGTGACACATACGACAGATTTTTTCGGATATTTAACAGTCATTTAAGAAGGTAGTGGCATATTCGACATTTACAAATGAAGATATAGAAACAAGTTTGTCGTAAGTTTAATTTGCTTGAGTAAATTTAAAAAAAAACTTTATTTTCGAATTTTCCATGCATTTATTGAACTTTTAAACAGGTTTACGATAAACAAAAATGAAAAGTAATTAAACATAAGAGTAAAAATAATTTAGTTCACTAAATCATAATTAGAAATAAATTGTAACACGATGCCATAAGCGCATCGTGTTACAGTTTCCTTTTATAGTAAAATATGCTTACCTCACCATGCGGAGACTGTAAAACTTTTTTGAAAATCAAACGTGCATACATACATACATAAACTCACGCCCTTTTCCTATGGGGGTAGGCAGAAACCACAGAACGCCACTTGCTTCGATCCTTACATTCTCCTTTTGCCTCGTCCACATTCATACATCTGGTCATACACGCACACCGGTTACGACTACTACGCACCTGTCGATTCTGAAGAACGACACCAGTAAGATCAGTGTGTCTTTCTTGGGCTTCTCCTCCCGGGCGTTGCCACTCACATCTGCCTTGTACACCTTACATTGTGCATACCTTTTGTTAATCGGCTTTCATTCATCCTCTCCACATGACCGAGAACCACCTTAGCATACTCTAAATCAAATGTAGCAACAACTATTTCCAGATTTTCACCTGCTTCTGCTTTGTCAGTTTGTTTGAGCGACCGAGCGATCATCTTTCGCGCTTGATGCTCTAAATAACTCTCGTTTTTCTTCCTCTGTTGGAAACTGGTTGTTTGCAAATATATGACAAACTTCACATGTCATTTTTAGGCTTGTGAAACGCTAAATTGAAATTAGCGTTCACAATGTCACGGTATTGGCGTATGTTGGCTTGATTCATATATTTAGTGAAATCGTACCATTCAACATATAGTTTGTACATCTGCGAGGAACTTTTTATGTTATTCAAGTAGAGTTTCTTAGAATCTTTACGTGCGTAGTGGGAATCTTCTTTATCTAAGCCATTCACATGGTCTTTTACACTTTGCACCATTTTTTCATCAATCACTCTAGGTTTATGATCATACTTTCCTCTCTTGTCCTGGTCTACAGCCGCTATTCCGTCATATTTCTTCCAAGCCGTTGTTATTATTCGCTCACCAGAAGATATTGTACTCAGAAACATTTGCCTACAGACTCTTTTTGTTTCCTTTTCTGCAGTTGGGAGATAAAAAACATAGGTAAACTCACGATTATGTTTAGTTATTTCAGTGGTTTTACGCCTTTTGTTAATCTTTTTTGTGTACTTAATAACAAAACTCCATTGCATATTACGATCGCCCAGTTTCCAGAACTCTGAAAAGATAGTCTCTCTTTGTTTTTGATCGTAGTTTTCAGTACACTTGTAGCGACATTTCCTTCTACACGGCTGGCCTAACACTTTTTCCGCAATTTGTTTCCCTTTTTTGTTTGTATATAATTTTCCTTCGTTTTTCAATTTCTTTCTTTGCACATCACACCAAAGCTCTTTATGTACAAGTCTCTTCTTTCCTATATCTGTTTTGTAGGTTTTCTTCCTGGAACCTTTTTGTGTAGTCGGTGTTACGTTAGTGGAAGTGCCTGTTATTGTTGAAGGTGTTGGAAGATTCAGGTAGACATCATCGGGCCTAATGCCACACGTTTCCAAGTATATAGCACAGAAATCATTTCCACAAGGATCTTTGTGAACAGGAACTGGTGAAGGTATTGGCTTTTGACAAATTGGTGAAGAGTCTCGATCTGCAAAGAAAGATAATTTCTAAAATAAAAGTGTTGGTGACCATAATAGGTAGGTATCTAGTGATAGAGGGTAGGTTTCGTCCTACTTATTCTACCTACCAAAAATCGAAGAGTTTTGTTTTAACAAATTTTAAGTTTTTGAAAGTTATAGGTACGTTCTACTTATTATAATGATTTAAAAAAAAAAACAAAGTATTAGGTACGATAGTCTTTTTTATTGTGATTATAAATATGTAAAAAAGTTAATATTGGTAAAAATGTATCCGACATTGTTAATAGGGACCATCGTAATACATGTGACAGCAAAGATATATGTTTTTTTTTATATATTGGCATGGTTATGGTTACTAAAACATTTGAAGTTCACCTATGAGAAATAAATAAAAAAGTAAATGTTTCAACAATAACCTAAGGACTTAAGAATCAACTTAAGGCACTTGTCAATACTAAGGGTTTTATCACATGGTAATACAATTTAAATATTAAATTGAAATATTCGTGTATGATGCTGTTCCCTTTTGTTCAAACAAATAACGTAACATTTATGATATTTAAATTCACTTCAGAAGCTAAATCATATATAGACTATAAATAATAGTTTATTTACGAAGATGAGTTACTGTTAATGATTATGATCGTGATTATAACTGACGATAACATCATCCAAGGTGAAGATGGTAGCTTTGCATCCATTACAAGCCTTGACACAAGGCCATCTTGCGCGAGGACCCTTGCTGCCACTCCATTTGTTAAAACGATATTTTCCTATTAATATCACTGGCTTCCCGAATCGAGACGTTGAAAATACTGCATTACTGTCATCTGTAATTAAGATACACAATTCGTTTATTACCCTATTTTTACCCGACTACGGCGAAGGCAAAAGGAAGGGTAATGATTTTGGCAGTCTATGTATGTATGTTCCACCATAGCGCCTAAACTACTGCACGGATTTTAATAAATGAGGTGTCAATAGATTCGCAAGAATAGCTCGGGTGACACAGGCCCTATAAATTTTATCAATTATTTTATGACAGAATTTAAACGTCAAATTCAAAGTTCGAAAAAAAATTAATTGAATTAAAATTATAACATGTTTGGTATCAAATGAAAGGTGCAAGCACATTACAAATTTGTATATTATATTATAGTTTTAGTCACAGTATACGTTTAGATTGCGGTCAAAGTTACGCAAACATTAAGTAGAATACTTAATACATTATGAAAGTAATATAATAGTATTTATTAATTATCACCCAAAAATAAAATTCAAATAAAAAAAATAAGTTTAAAAACTAAAACCCGACTACGAATAAAAACGCAGACTAAGAGTTACAAAATAAAATACTAGTTATGTCCCGCGGTTTCTCCTGCCGTTTCGATTTTTGCTCGATTCATAGGGACTTGCTAAGGGCGTAGCATGATGCGGCAAAAGGACACCAAAGATATTGGTTACCAATAATTTCATTGCAAAAAATGTAACTGCACCGTACCCTGTTATTAAAATCGCAGTTATTCAAATAAAAACAGTAAATAAATTGAAATGTTGTCAGATTTTTCTTTCATTCATGTTTACAATCAGTGTTCAGGTGTGATTATGATCAGTCATGGCCTTGACAACTTGGTAGTTGATAGTGGTCACTTTCGCTCGGCACTTGTTCGGGATACTCCTGGCACAAACCCAGTGGATCTTGGGTTCCTTGCTGCCGGCCCATTTGTTGAACCGATGCCCACCCATGAGGAGCAACGGAAAACCTCGTTGAGATGTCGCGAACCTTATTTCTGAAAATTAATGACGATTATAAACGGCATGTTTAAGGATGTGATTTCTGTATTTTTTATTTATTAAATATCACCCAAAAATAAAATTCAAATAAAAAAATAAGTTTAAAAACTAAAACCCGACTACGAATAAAAACGCAGACTAAGAGTTACTAAATAAAATACTAGTTATGTCCCGCGGTTTCTCCTACCGTTTCGATTTTTGCTCGATTCATAGGGACTTGCTAAGGGCGTAGCATGATGCGGCAAATGGACACCAAAGATATTGGTTACCAATAATTTCATTGCAAAAAATGTAACTGCACCGTGCCCCGTTATTAAAATCGCAGTTATTCAAATAAAAACAGTAAATAAATTGAAATGTTGTCAGATTTTTCTTTCATTCATGTTTACAATCAGTGTTCAGGTGTGATTATGATCAGTCATGGCCTTGACAACTTGGTAGTTGATAGTGGTCACTTTCGCTCGGCACTTGTTCGGGATACTCCTGGCACAAACCCAGTGGATCTTGGGTTCCTTGCTGCGGGCCCATTTGTTGAACCGATGCCCACCCATGAGGAGCAGCGGAAAACCTCGTTGAGATGTCGCGAACCTTATTTCTGAAAATTAATGACGATTATAAATGGCATGTTTAAGGATGTGATTTCTGTATTTTTTACGGCTTTCTGTGAAGCTATTTTCACATCACAGTCTTCAGTTACCAGCTTGACGTACCAAAATAAAGACTAAGGTAAAAAGAAAAACAGAAGATGTTTTATTTAATTAATGCTTAAATGATAAATTAATACTTTTCGTGAATATTTCATGACCGACCCATAGTCACACTGAACTACCACACCAGTGTGACTACGGATCAGGTTAAATTATACTAGTATGACTATGGATAATTTAACCTACAATAGGCTAGTATCCATAATTTACATAATTTTTTATTTTCATTATTTCCATATTTTTTGTACTCCATGACGCGCGCTCGCTTCGCTCGCATATTAAATAACACTAATATCTTTTGTCCCCGAAGTGCCGGCCTCCTTCGTCGGCCTACGGCCCGGTGCCCATGCCGCCCATAAAGGATACTGTAGCGAGACGGTGATTCATCCACTTAGCGGACGACTAGCAACAGCCTACAATTTTGGTTATTTATCCAGCTAATCGGACGACTAATTAATTTTATTCATCCGTAGTCACACTGGTGTGGTAGTTTAGTGTGACTATGGGTCGGTCACTGAATATTTTGAATATATCAAAACGTCGTTTTAACTGTCTACGTTAAATTCTCGAAAGGTAATATTCCTTCACATAAATACTTTTTCATTAAGACAAGCATCATTTTATTTTAAACAATAGAAATAAAACAAAACAAAGTTATATTGAGATTTACCTAAAAAACCTAACCTAAAAAACACAACGAATGAACTAAAATATGAAGGCACATACACGCAGGTAGGTACACGTAGCAAAGCACATAATAATAATATTCACAGCCTGTATCATACATGAATACTTCTCCTATATTTTGAAAGTCACAATAAAAACAAAGAAAAGTTATACTGGGGAAGACCTTTTATTCTCTTCTAAAAAAACAAGAAAACTAAAAAACACAACGAATGAATTAAAATAAGAAAGGCACTTAAACGCAGGTACAACAGCCTGTATCACAAAAACTTTCGCAATGTGACCAACATTGTAATAATCAGTATGTGCATACAATGTCAATACCCTACTCCACTCAAAGGTATGGTGATTATTTCTTACTGATTACGATGTTAGTCGCATGGAGTAAGTTGTTTGAACATGGGTGGTTTTTAGTCAGTAGAAGTCTGACACCGCCTTCCGCTCTGCCCAAGAGCGTTATTTGGTGGCGTGGTTATTTGATGATTTTCCACCCACCAAAAAAAAAAGGCTACTAAGTGCCGTAAATAAAATACTTACATACAAATTATCTTATAATAATAAACTTATACATATTAACAATTCTTAAACTACGTACTTATGAAACTTGTCGGGCAAAAGTTCTTTTTTAAGAAGCTCTGAAGATGGCGAGTTGGAATGCGTATCACAAACGACACACACACCTTTCTGAGAGATATGTTCTGCATGAGAGCATGAAAGACAGCAACATGCATCAGGCATGAGAGGGCATGTATCAGATGTGTTCAGATGAGTGGTGTGTGTGTGTGTTAGTGTGTGTGTTAGTGTCGAATTGTAAAATTACGAAATTAACGTACTGCAGTTAACAGATTATTGTGGCGCTGCTGGTATAAGCACTTTGTCAACATACACTAGCATCTTCATATCATAACATAGGCGAGAATCCATCAAGTTCTGATTCATGGTTATGCTCGTTTAACATTTTATGGATTCTATCTTCGACAACTACAAGGGTCCTCCTACAGCCTTTCATTGCCCTCGCACAGATCCATCGAGTTTTAGGAGGTTTACTAGAACTATGCTTCGTGTACTTATGTCCTTCATACCACAGCACTGTTGTTCCTTGCCGAGACGTCGCGTAATAAAGACCTATAAAGCGAATTGTAAAATTACAAAATTAACGTACTGCAGTTAACAGATATTGTGGCGCTGCTGGTATAAGCACTTTGTCAACATACACTAGCATCTTCATATCATAACATAGGCGAGAATCCATCAAGTTCTGATTCATGGTTATGCTCGTTTAACATTTTATGGATTCTATCTTCGACAACTACAAGGGTCCTCCTACAGCCTTTCATTGCCCTCGCACAGATCCATCGAGTTTTAGGAGGTTTACTAGAACTATGCTTCGTGTACTTATGTCCATCATACCACAGCACTGTTGTTCCTTGCCGAGACGTCGCGTAATAAAGACCTATAAAGCGAATTGTAAAATTACAAAATTAACGTACTGCAGTTAACAGATATTGTGGCGCTGCTGGTATAAGCACTTTGTCAACATACACTAGCATCTTCATATCATAACATAGGCGAGAATCCATCAAGTTCTGATTCATGGTTATGCTCGTTTAACATTTTATGGATTCTATCTTCGACAACTACAAGGGTCCTCCTACAGCCTTTCATTGCCCTCGCACAGATCCATCGAGTTTTAGGAGGTTTACTAGAACTATGCTTCGTGTACTTATGTCCTTCATACCACAGCACTGTTGTTCCTTGCCGAGACGTCGCGTAATAAAGACCTATAAAGCGAATTGTAAAATTACAAAATTAACGTACTGCAGTTAACAGATATTGTGGCGCTGCTGGTATAAGCACTTTGTCAACATACACTAGCATCTTCATATCATAACATAGGCGAGAATCCATCAAGTTCTGATTCATGGTTATGCTCGTTTAACATTTTATGGATTCTATCTTCGACAACTACAAGGGTCCTCCTACAGCCTTTCATTGCCCTCGCACAGATCCATCGAGTTTTAGGAGGTTTACTAGAACTGTGCTTCGTGTACTTATGTCCTTCATACCACAGCACTGTTGTTCCTTGCCGAGACGTCGCGTAATAAAGACCTATAAAGCGAATTGTAAAATTACAAAATTAACGTACTGCAGTTAACAGATATTGTGGCGCTGCTGGTATAAGCACTTTGTCAACATACACTAGCATCTTCATATCATAACATAGGCGAGAATCCATCAAGTTCTGATTCATGGTTATGCTCGTTTAACATTTTATGGATTCTATCTTCGACAACTACAAGGGTCCTCCTACAGCCTTTCATTGCCCTCGCACAGATCCATCGAGTTTTAGGAGGTTTACTAGAACTATGCTTCGTGTACTTATGTCCTTCATACCACAGCACTGTTGTTCCTTGCCGAGACGTCGCGTAATAAAGACCTATAAAGCGAATTGTAAAATTACAAAATTAACGTACTGCAGTTAACAGATATTGTGGCGCTGCTGGTATAAGCACTTTGTCAACATACACTAGCATCTTCATATCATAACATAGGCGAGAATCCATCAAGTTCTGATTCATGGTTATGCTCGTTTAACATTTTATGGATTCTATCTTCGACAACTACAAGGGTCCTCCTACAGCCTTTCATTGCCCTCGCACAGATCCATCGAGTTTTAGGAGGTTTACTAGAACTGTGCTTCGTGTACTTATGTCCATCATACCACAGCACTTTTGTTCCTTTCCGAGACGTCGCGTAATAAAGACCTATAAAGACAAAAAAAAATCGATAGGTTTTAAATGTTTCATTGTTATAAACCAAGTGTACCTAAAACAAGTATATATATTTATATATCTATAAGTATATTTATAATACATATATACATATACTTATAGATACACTACACACACACATAGACATACACTTACACATGCATCTACTTATACATGTATAATAATATTATATATTTGATAAATTATTGCAATTATACAAAAACAAATACTTATTGCTTAATAAATAATTGTTTATGAAACATTACAGTTCTACAATTATTTTAGATATTACACGAAATTTTTTGTTTAGTGTAAATTAGTCTTTAATTTCCAATCAGAAACAAAAACTGTTGATGGAAACACCAACGTAGAAATAAATAGAATCAGTGGTTATGTTCATTCAAAATCTTCGTAACTTGGTCTTCCAGTAGGACTATGGTAGCCCTGCAGCCAACTTGATACTTGTTGCAGATCCATCTAGTCACCGGCGGGTTACTGCTACTATGTCTCAAATAGCGGTAACCACGCCAACAAAGAGTTTTCCCACCTCGCCGCGACTTCTCGTAATGTAGATCTTGGAGAAACATGCGAAATAAAAAATATTGATAGTTAACGGATTTAAGATACCTAATATTTATTTAAAACACCCGAATATTCAAGCACACGAGTGTAAATTCACTATAGTACTAATAAATAGAAAAATAGTAATTCAAAATAAAAACGTGTCTTTATTTCAAAAAGGAGGTGTCTCATGGTGTCAGATGACAAGAAACAGAGAAGTATGGAAGAAGAAGACATGTTGCGCCGACCTCAAATGAATTGGGCTAAGGGCAGGAGAATTATGATTTCTTATACAACAAAACGAACGAATTATGATTTCTTATATGGCAACATCAAAACGTATTTAAAATGTCACTTACGGGATATCTTCCGTGATTATTATTTCCCGCATTCTCCAGTTATCCCGCGATCATGGCGCTTGCAACAGCGTCGAAATATCGGGAACTCAAAACAAATAATAATCACGGAAGATATCCCTTAAGTGACATTTTAAATATAGTTATGAACCGTGAAAGCTTAAAACAGTGATCAAAACGTATATTATGATCCTCTGCATTACCTTGTGAAAATTAGTCTATTTCTAACTCTATGTACTTATGATATTAATTTACACGGCACACGGGGTCAAACTATGTTAAGTTGTGGCTCAGACTTACTGTTTTGCGAACCTGAATCAATAAGAATAAACTTTTACTTTTTAACCGACTTTCCAAAAGGAGGAGGTTCTCAATTCGATTGGTATGTTTTTTTTTCTTCTTTTTTTTTAACAGTTAAATACCTACGTAAATACTCTATTGCCCTATACGTAACCAGGTAGCCGGGCACCAAAGTAACTGGTAGCATAATATTATTGTACGACTGGAAGACACATGGTGAAAGCTCTTTTCTAATATTAAAGCCTATTTTTTGTAATAATACTAATGCGTAATTACATAGTTTACGCTCCGTCCTAAAAAGGTTGAAATTGGTTATAAGACGAAGTTTTCGCTAAGCATCAATATTGGAACGAGCCGAGAACGTCAGTGTTTGCAACACCTCAATATGACGTAAACCTTAGGATTTAAAAATAATATTGGCACTTGTAACGGTAACTTTGACGTAAAAAACCGTCATTCGAAACATCAAGGATGATTATGTTCCCCGGTAGTTCTGATGATAACGTCCCCTTTGGTGTAGAGTGTGGCCTTGCACTTCTTCGAGCTACAGTACCAACGCTGACCAGTTGTCTTGAATGTCCCGTGCGCCCAGAACTTGTATGTGCCTACCAGGATCATCGGCTTGCCAAACCGGCTCTTGCCAAACACAGGCACTGAAATAAATTACATGCAAACACAAGTTCAGCTAGGAAAACATAATAAAATGGATATGACTGACAACATTAATGAAGTGTATCTAGAAGTTTAGTTTTAAACATGGTACTTGGATCTACAATCAACTGTACAAACAAATAAAACATCGTTCTGTAAAATGATTTAATTTCAATGCAATGAAACTTCAAGCAAAATTAAAATCAAATTCTTTGGCCTTTGCATAAAGTGAGAAATTAAACATGCTTTGAACATTTGCAAATTATACACGATTACGTAAAAACCTCTACTAATTCCTTGAGAAAAACTGTAAAGCATTAAACATCAGCTGTTATGCCATGCTGTCATGCTACATGACAACTTAAAATGGAATACTCAAACTCGAACAATACAATATTCAAAAATAACAACAGGAAATAAACAAAACACGTTCAATTTGTATATTTGGAAGAAAAAGAACAAAATAGAAGGCGCTTAAGAAACTATGAAATGACATCTAATGCTGATACTCATTGGTTGTCTTGACGATGACGTCATCGAGAGTAACGATGGTGGCCCGAACAGCCAGGTGATATCTTGTTGGAACACGTTCAGCGCCGCCGACGGCCACACTTCGATACGTCTCTTCTCATAAACCGATAAGGTCGCAAGTCTATTACAGGATTTCCATATCGACTTTCACTGAACACAGGTATTGAGAGTAAAATTACCTTGTGTCAATATCTGCCTGAGCAGTTTGCAGAATGCATTTTCAATACTAAAATATTTTTGTTTTAAACTGTGTGATAATTTAATTGAATTGGTAGAATGGTTGGAAAAATGAAACACGGAATAAAAATGTAGGTACCTACTACTTTAATATGCAAAATATCAACATTGTCCAGCCACCGGGCTATTACATTTTGCTAGTAAAAGTGGTTGTGGTTTATATCAGACCTGACTATTAGTTCCCCGAGGGTAGTGATCTTGGCTCTGCACTTGGTTCTCGTCTTCGTGGTGCACTGCCATCGGACAAAGCCGTTCCGTCCAATGACCCCACCGCGAGCAAAGCGAAATCCATTCACGACCAGGAGCTCCGTTTTCCTAGGAGTCAGTATTCTGTGGACTGGCGGAATAAATATAGAATTAAAGCACGGTTTTCTTTGGACTACGACAGATATTATGATTTTTTTCTTAAAGGTTGATAAAGAAATAAATAACGACCCTCACGATGTTTTAAACTATATTAAATTAAACATAATTATAACATTTATATACTTTTCTAAACAATGATGTTACTTTTTAGATATTTTGTACCCTATCACAATGTTGTCATAGTTAACCCTAAGGTTGACTGGCAGAGAATGCCATGTGGCATTAAGTCCGCCTGTGTACCACTATTGTACAATGTACATGAAGTTTAAATAAATAAATAATTATTTTGATTCAGTGATTATGCTTCAAATAACTCTTTACAACTGAGTTGTCGACGGTTGTGACGAACGCCTTACATTTAGTTCGGGATTTTCTTGAACATGCCCAACGAATTGTGTTAATACAGGTCCTAGACCTGCTATATTTATACCTTCCTATTTTGACCATCGGATACCCCCTTTTGTTCTGTATCCACTGGACTGAAATTACAAAAACAACTTTAGGTATCCGTGCGTTAAATAATAATCCTCTTTTTTCAGAGAACCGGTAGCCTAAAGAAATCGAACGTTGAAGTTGAGCTAAAATTAATCTTTATTCATCAATTAATCAAAAAAGTGGACGATCGATCATTTTATGAAGACCTTACCTGACAATTTTGACAAACGTTAAATAGAGCCTTTGACAATCGGGGATAAATCATATTATTATAGGTAGTTTGAAAATAAATAAAGACCATCGCAAAGATTGAAACATTATGAGTATATTTAATTCAATGATTATGATTCAAAAAACTACTTAAAACTAAGTTGTCGACAGTTGTGACGAATGCTTTGCATCTAGTTTGGAACTTTTGTGAACATGCCCAACGAATTTTGTTAGTGAATGTCCTAGACCTGTTAAATGTGTATCTTCCTATTTTCACCATCGGATAGCCGCATCTGTTCTGTGTCCATTCAACTGAAACTGAATTAGAAGAATCCATAAGTACCCGTGCGTCAAATAATCATTTTTCTTCAGTCAAGCCGAATCTAAAGAAATCGAAAGTTAGGATTTATCAAACAATAATAGGTAAAGATATTATTAATGCAATGAATAAAACACACACACGGTACACCACCCAACATTTTACGGAAACAGTTGACATAACGACAAAAACGAGTAAACTTTTAATAGTACATTGTAATACAAGGGCCTAAAATGACCCATTATATACGAGGTAGTTTTACTACCGAGCTTTAGCGAGGTAGTAAATAGGAACCGAGGTATAATGGGATTTTAGCGCCGTGTGTTACACTGTTCTTTTCACTACGATTGCGAGAAAATAAAATAACCATGTTCATTATACTTAAGTTTATTTTATTAAAAAATAAATTCAATTTAATAATACAATTTCAAAAATTTCGCACCAATGCGTTCTTTTTGAGCAAGAGGAGTGAAAAAATTTTTATTCATGAAACATTTTCTTGATTCAATGACTATGTTCCAAAAAGCACTTTACTATATAATTTTCAACTGTTATGACAGACGCTTTGCATCTAGTTCTGGTCTTTCTGGAACATACCCAACGAGTTTTATTACTCCAACATTTTGCTTTACTATACTTGTGCTCTCCTATTCGCAACATGTAACCCCCTCTTGTTTGAAGCCATTCCGCTGAAAAATGTACAGATTGAAAAGGTTAAAGTCTAGAAAGAACACAACTGTCATTTAATATTGGGTCATTGGTTACCAAGTGCTCAAATCTTAGGCTTAGTTCTAAATCTTAGACCCACAAATAATTGAGAATAGCCCAGGTAGATGATGTTTTTCTAAATAAAACATCAGTCATGCTTGTTAATCTTTTATTTCGAAAAATAAAACAATTTTTCTTAATACACATGATTGTGTTCTAAATTGGACCTTAAAATGATGCCATCAATGGTTATGATAAACGCTGAGCATTTTGTACGACTCCTTGTGGTACACTGCCATCTGGTCTTCTTACCATTATTATAGGATTTGGTGAATCGAAAGCCATCCGCCGTCAGCATATGAGTCCCTCTTTGCGATATCATTTCCATCACTGCAAGTATTTATAAAAGCGATTTAGATAGGTAAATAGAATAGGAATAAATCGTAGTAATCCTTATTTATTTAAGCCGTTGTTTTTCAGCTGTAGAAATATGTTTCGTGCCAATTCCTTACTAAACGTATCTGCTCCGTTCACGTATTTCACTCAAAGAAACTCCGAGTATAGCCCTCTAAATAGTCCTTTGGGAGACTTTAAGGCAATTTTTTTTTGGACGTTTGAAAATCATTAAATGACTTCTTCTGCTCTGGACGGAGCGTAAGGAACTGTCAGACTTCTACTGACTAAAAACCATCCACGTCCCTTCTTAGCTCTTTGTGTCTGAGGCGTCAGTATGTATTTTTAACAACCCGCAGCTGTGACTATACTTGACTTTACGTCTAGTCCTGGTCTTGGTAGAACATTGCCTCCTTACCTTGACGCTGCCTTAAACCTTCTTCTGCTGGAAGAATCTGTGTCATTGTCCTTGAAACAATAACAGCATGTTTATTTCTAACTAAATAAAAAAAAACTGTAAAAAATATATTTTTATTTA
This sequence comes from Diarsia mendica, assembly GCA_949316265.1. Lineage (NCBI taxonomy): Eukaryota > Metazoa > Arthropoda > Insecta > Lepidoptera > Noctuidae > Diarsia > Diarsia mendica. Next base: position 19,737,263 of record OX438893.1, on the reverse strand, counting down.
TTTATTACCTATATAAAATACTTATAATAATAATCAATTTATTTTCAGGCATCAATGGCCCATAGATAAATACCTTACAGACTAACATAAATATAATAAAATACAATTTGTGTTAGTTAATAGAGCCTTAAAAGTATGTTAGTAGCACTTCACTAGCGCACTAACCACCACTCCCTGCGGCCAAAAGTCCTCTTCCAAGACGAGATGCAGAAAACAAGTTGGTATTCGCACCACGAACGCCTTAAAGTTGACGTTGCGGCGCGACTCAAGCAACTGCACTCTCGCCACGTACTTGGTCTTCTGGCGCACGTACTCCACGATGTCCCCCGCCGTAGTGGTGTAGTGTAGACGGGAGATGTACACCGGAGTGTTCGGCTTTGCGGCACGAATGGTCACGTTGGGCTCCGATGGAGCCGTGCCGCAGCGGTTCTTGATGGTACGCTGACGACGTTTCCTCACCGCCGTCACAAAACCATCATCAGCCTGGATCGGCGCCTTTTCAGGCACAGGCTTTCTAGCGGGAGCAGTTTTGTCCGCGACAATGCTTGCGAAATCTCTCGGTAGACTTTGAGAATTTGCAGGCGCTGCAGAAACGCGCAGCGGGTCGTGCGGTACAGTTCGGGCCGCGCAGTGCGAAGGCGTCGTCGCGGGAACGCGGGGCGCGCGGGCTGTGTGTTCTGCAAGCTCAGCAATCTGCTATTACTTTATGTTTTATTTCATTTTCAAACTCCCGATTCACAATCAATTTATACAAGTTATTTCATTTTCCTGCGGCTACTTTAGTCTTGGGCGCAAATGGGTTTCGTGTCAGAAAAGAGTTCGTCGTTAAAACCGGTCGGTTTTCCCATAGAACTTCTTCTCATGGTTGTGTTCGACACAGGACCTGACGATCATTTTATCTTCCATCGTGATGAGGAAGGCCCTGCAGCCGGTGCTGTGTCTGACTGAACAGCGCCATCTAGTTTTGTGGCCAGTAACGCTGTCTTTAGAAAAACGGTACCCGTCCAAATACAACAGTAAAGTTCCCTTTTCTGTCCGTAAAACTGAAAATAAAAAATAAGAATTAGGTTACAGAATGTGGTGAAGAAAAGATCATTGTTAAGTTAATGTAGTTACATCAAAAACATGCTGTGTGATATAAACTAATTTTGCTCTTCTTATTATTTAAGTTATGGCATCTCATAGCCTATCAGTTTTCTTCTAGTAATTTTTGTGTAGCGGTTTAAATTGAAAAAGAACATTCTTTTTTGCGAAAATACTTTATTTCCTTCATTTACTACAAGGTAAAAAAAAACATATAAGTAACAACTTCATGTTAAAATAGAAAGCTACCTTTCTTATCCATTTGTTATTCTCTTATCATACAATTAATAACGTATAATGAATCAATAACGTAAATGAATGATCAATATAATGAATGATAATTATATTGAACTCATATATTACGTTGTTTTAAACATATACCACTTTTTCATTAACACTGAAAACAGCTATCTATCATGTTTAGTGTTTGTTTAGAGCTCCCGATATTTGAGCACTGTTCCACGATCACGGATATAGTAAAGTTGCGATCAAGAAATCCCTGAATGAGAGCATTCCCGTTCCACGTCAACAGTCAACACACATTAAGGCACATCTTTTACTTAATTCATAATTATATAGAATATGACCTCCTATGGCGGTTAGTACCGAGAATTTGGAGAAGATACTTGCCAGGCAATTACTGCACTTATTTGTTTTAAATTCAGACATACTTTTATGGAAAGAGTTAACCAATATTCTATTATACACAGGTGACATTATTTACAGCATTGGGACAAGAAACCAAATAAATCATTTTAAGAACATATTATTATACAAGATACTTCACATCCTCCACAGCCTTACTAATCAAAATAATCAGCATATAAATGTAAAGGTGCCTGAATTTTCATGAACCTTGACACTTTCAAATCATTAGCAATGGCAACACTGGGGTCAATAAACAGTTAGACTTAACAGATACATAGAGAGCTAAGCCTGTTCCGTGCTTCATATAACCTGACCACGCTGTTAAGTAGGTACGTTTACATAGAGGTAGACTTTAGAGTTAGTCCCACCTGTAGACCTTTGATAAGTGCTATCTCTGCCTGTAATGCGGCCACCACACACTCGACGAGTGGCATGGGAAGTAGCGAGGAAAGGAGGCAGGGACATAGTGTGGCAACGTTACTCGTCATGCCGCACGTTATGCTCCTCGTCCTGCCCACCGCTCCGCGATGATCGCGCGATGAATACATGTGATCCACCATCTCCGTTGGCAAGGACGATGACGACGATGTATTTTTTTTTTATGATATTGATATAATTAACTATACTAAAAATGCATAGCGCGCACGCTGCCACAGTTTCATCGTCCACCAAAGGCAAATAACAAGTAAGGAGCGTTGCGATTAATTGCGCGAGTAGAACATCGCAGCAAATAGCGGCAGCGCGAGGAGCATGGCGATGAGCAGCGCGAGGAGCATAGTGTGGCGCCCGCATAATATAAGTTTCTGAGTTCCAAGTCAGTCGGTATAGTATCATTAACTACAATGATTGTGATTAAAACAACTCTTCAGGATCTGGTCTTCAACAGTAGTGAGAAACGCTTTACACTTCGTCCGGTATCGCACGGAACATTGCCATCGAATCTTCATACCCATGATTTTCTCCTTTGAAAAGCGAAACCCTTCAACCAGCAACATCTCTGTGCCTCTGTTTGTCCTGAACTTTGTCACTGAAAAGAAAAATAAATATATTATACAAATAACATATAACATAAATAACATAACATAATAACATATATTTATATTATGTTGTTTTCCTGTGTTGTCTAGTAATTGTGTGTACATAAATAGTAAAATAAATAAATAAATAAATAAATAACTTTCTTCAGCACTTCAGTGTGCCTAATGCCTGTAGCACACCTCCGAGCTCCGCTGCGAAACAACAACTGCGAAACCGCTGCGCGATTTTCGCTGTACAACAGTACGGAGTCAACGGGCGGAGATGTAGACGGCGCCTGAGCAAATGAGCGAAATCGTGTTAGAAAGAGACAACATCATAGTCAGTTTTGTACGTCAGAGCAGGGAATTTCTCCTGTTTCGCCGCCAAAGAACTCACAACTCACAGTGAAACTATTGCGGTTTCGCCCTTTGAGTTTCGCAGCGGAGGTGTGCTACGGGCATAAAACATGTCCTGATGAATTATATGCTGTGAATAAAAATGTTCCAATAATATAAAATAATAATTTATTATTAATTGAATTGTTTTTAAAACATTTAAAATCAAATAGGGCCTTCTAGATATTTCTTTGAATTAAAAATAAACATCAATTTATACCGTAACAAAAGGTACCCACTGTAATAATTAACTAATGACTAGAAAATATTAAATCACATTTGAGACTAAACTTCTTAATTAATAAAGCAGTGTCTAGTGACTTCCAACATCGTAACAGTCTATTTCGTTAAACGTTATCACTGGTTCAGACACGGTTATAATAATAGGGTATTTCACAAAAAAAAATCGAATTAGTCCGTCTGTTAGATTATTGAAAAATATTGGATTTATGATTGTTGTTTTAACTTACGTATACTTATTAATAAATATTGACGAAAATAATACGTGTCAAAGAATATGAGTACGGGCTAGTGACGTCACCTTCTGGGTAAAAAACGTACTAATATGTGACGTCACACGACTTGACACGACTTTTCGAAGCTCTATAATATATCGTCTTCATCTTTTGTTTACGTGAAAAAAAAAAATGCGTCCATTATTTTTTGGAAATCTATCTGACGAACTAATTAGATTTTTTTGGAGAAATACCCTATTGTATTTGCCGTGCTTAGTTCTATCGATTTATCGCTACCCGTGCTAATGTATACTCGTACGCTATCTATAATATAATTATGATATACGCGTGCGATATGATATTTAGAGACGACGGTTAGCATGGGAAGCGATAGCTATCGTTTACATTTGCGAGTTTTTGGTACAAGGTGACATTCACTTGTTTGCTAGTTTAGAACGATTCTGCTATAGCGTCAAGTGACACGTTGTAACGTGTACGAGTCACGCGACAAGGTCACTCTTGGCAAGTTCTAAAACCACTTCGTTCATTTGTTTTATCATCAGTCGCTGTTGGTTTCAACAGCAACTGATGATAAAACAAATGAACGAAGTCGATGAACGCGTCTCGCTTGAGCGTGTATCTCAACAAGCAGTCAATATATGAAATGTAGGTACAGGGTGGTTATGTTTAAGGTAAGTCTTCACTGGCTCACCGTCAATAGTGACGATGTAAGCTGTACATTTCGTGTATAGTCTGGTGGAACACTGCCATCTAGTCTTGCAGCCAGTAACCATGAGCTTGTAGAAACGATAGCCTCCAATTTGTAACGCCAAAGAACCTCTTTTCGTTCTTATTTTGATAACTGAAAACATGATTCGTTATTTTAGCTTATTGAGTACTTCGTTTATCATATGTGTATATGAAAGGTTCTTCTCAAAACGGTGAAGGAAAACATCGTGAGGAAACCGGCATGTCTTAGAACCAAAAATTCGAAGTTAAGCGACATCTTCCAATCCGCACTGGGCCCGCGTGGTGGATTATAGCCCATCCCTCTCCTAGAGAGGAGGCCTGAGTCCCTGCAGTGGGAACATTATAGGCTGATGATGATGATGATGTGTATATACTTATATTGTCGAATTTTCTTTAATTAGTTAGTTCATTAGAACATTCAGAATTTTTATGATATTTCATCATTTTACTTACGTAGGTATACTTATTGACTAATGGAATTGTAAATCATATCTCATTACTTACTTTATGCAGTTTTAATCATAACCAAAATATTTTTTTATAATTAATTCAGATTCCACTCCCATCAGTTACCATAATAATATATTAATAGTAGACAAATAATTCATAGACGCTCAGGACTTAATTATAACCATTCATTTATATTCATGAACGATTTCACGAAGTATTTTGGACAGGTTTAATGCTTAGTGCTTCCTCCTTTAAGAAACTTTTGGATGATTGTGATTTAAATTTTGTATAACAACTTTTCCATGGATGGTCGTGATGAAGGCCTTACATTTGGAGCGAGTCCTGGACGAGTCACATCGCCATCTGATCTTTGGTCCGGTACTCTTATCCTTATAGAAACGGATGCCATCCACCATCAACATTGGCTTGCCTCTATTTGACACGAGGTTTGACACTGAGAGGAAAAAATAAATGTTAGTAGAATAACTAGTGTTAGAGACTATTCTTCCAACCTCCTTGGTCCGCGTGGAAGTTTAGAAAAAAGAAACATGGCGCAGTATGACAGATGAAATGTCACTTGTCAGTGAACGCGCGGTCGGAGATTAGTTTGACTTTTGGCGGCAACGGATGTATTTTTTTTTTCCTTTTCCTTTATTTTATTTCCTGTAAATTTCGCTTATGATTTTTAAGACTAGTTTTTCAAAGTTAGACTACTCGTGGTTTTTGCCCGCGGCTTCTATTAATATTAGTGTTATTCAAATAACAGATAAGAGTATTTGTACAATTATTGTCTGGTTTTAGTAATAAAGGGCTTGTTTAATTTAATTTACGTATTTATTTATAACCGTGATTATGACTAAAACTGTTCTTAACAACTATTCCGTCGACAGTTGTGATGAACGCCTTACACTTGTATCGCTTCCTGTATCCACAATTCCATCTTATCTTTGAGTCGACAACTTTCTCCTTGTGAAAACGGAAACCATGTGCTACCAATATTGGGTTGCCTCTGGTTGATGTGCCACTTAACACTGAAATATTTTAGAAAAAATATCTTACCATAATAATATTAATTTAACAATAATAAGTACACTTTAAATTCATTAGAATCCTTCCAGCTTGGGAGTAGAGAACAGTACCTACCTGTTATTGAAACCTCTCTAAAATATAAAACTATACATTTTTACAGTTTAAATAACTGTCGGCAACTCGGCATAGAATGAAATCAACCCCTATAACATTTATGATACATGCTATTTTTGGATGATGGGATGGTCAAAGCCTCGCATTGTGACATTTTTATTTTAAAGTCAGTTTAGAAATTTATTAAAATGAATTATCCAGATAATTAATGAATTTCAGTGAAAAGGATTGAGGATTAAATAAAACTACAAAGTAAAAAAACGTTAATTATAAACGTATAATCTTCTAAAAAAACTAGTCATAAATAAAAAAGTAAACTTACTAAATTACTTACTCATAAAAAATTCTCCCATTTTATCCACCACCACAACCTAAGTAATAATTATGGAAGTAAAGCGTTAAGTTAATACTAATTTAAATTACAATAAATTCATCATAAAGCTATATTGTAACACTTATTTGCTAAAACCTAACCCTGAAACGTAATAAAATGCTGCTCAAATGATGTAAAATATAATTTTAATTCATTGAATTTCATTCACCGGAATAAGTAGGTATAAGCTTCACTCTCGCTACGTAAACTCTTGCAACTAGCAATATGACCACATCTATTGGGAAGCACCTTTTGTCATCGGTATTATTTGCATTCATTCGAGTAGAATTTCCTTTCAACTTTCGTTACAACTTCTAGGAATGCAGGATAAAACAAGTTTCGATTAAAAAAATCGTTACTTGGTTTATCTTAATTTTTTTTTCGTAAAGAGCGATATCCTTATTTTCTTACTTAGTTCCCAATTCATAGAAACGATTAGTTTGAAAAGAATAAAGAATAAGTACGTATGTACAACATAAATAAGTCTCAAATTAGGTATAAATATAACATCTTACGAATCAACAACAACATGATAAAAGATAAAAAAGAATTTTCTCAGTCACGGCCGATTTTTTGTTGGAGTTACCCATAGGAACTGCCAAACCGTTAATTAATTTAACTATTCGAAACTGGATTGTATACAGTATCGTGATATGAAAATCATCTTATAGCTTATTTATTGCAGAAACGAGGCATGCTTTATTCAGGGTCCGAAGCCCCGACAACGCGGCAACGTTACAAGTTCCATACTAGAATCTATCAGCACTAGTGTGAGCTAACGGGTTATGGAACCCCCACACTCGGACGATGGCGTTGTTCATGGTGTGCAGGGACGCTCTGCAGCCAGCCTTGGCTTTGACGCAGACCCATCTTGTTTTGTTGCCGTATTTATTAACTCGGTTAAACCGGTACCGACCGATCATAATGACCGGGTTACCTCGCTGAGATTGCGCAAAAATTGGGTTGAGATCTGAAAAACAATATTGCTTTAATACCTGGTGACTATATAAAGAAAGAAATTTTAAAGAAATAATGATTTTTTAAAGAAAATTAGACAACATCTGTAGCCGAAATAGGTAGAGCCTGTATTGCGACGATCAGCGCATGAACAGCGCCAAACCCCTCGAGTATTAAACATAATATAATATATTATACGCTATTTAGAGTATCTAAGTAAGGAGTTTGAAAATTGCGCCAGATTTAGAAAAGTTGAAAGGTAAGCGGCTGTCGTGGCACGGGCAAGTGATGAGGGACGAACCACCCGTATCTAAAAGACTAATAAATATAAATGTCAACATTTATTATCTCTTTCGAATGGAGAGGGAGTGAACAAATCAAATCTTCAACAACAAAAATTCGTATAAAACTAAAAATGGTAACAAAAACTATTCAGCTAACAAAAGACTTTTACTTATTATTCGCTTTTTATTGTAAAATTATCTACTTATATCTAAATCTTCCGAAAATAAATAAGAATTTATATAAACACAAACACCAAATAAAATGTTAAAACAATAAGTACCTACTTACCTATCCTTATAAGATTTTGAAAATAAATTTTGCTTCTATACTTACCAACATTAAAGTAATAATTTTAGGAACTTTAGGGAAATGATTTTTTTAAGTAAGCGGCTGTCGTGGCACGGGCAAGTGATGAGGGACGAACCACCTGTAGCTAAAAGACTAATAAATATAAATGTCAACATTTATTATCTCTTTCGAATGGAGAGGGAGTGAACAAATCAAATCTTCAACAACAAAAATTCGTATAAAACTAAAAATGGTAACAAAAACTATTCAGCTAACAAAAGACTTTTACTTATTATTCGCTTTTTATTGTAAAATTATCTACTTATATCTAAATCTTCCGAAAATAAATAAGAATTTATATAAACACAAACACCAAATAAAATGTTAAAACAATAAGTACCTACTTACCTATCCATATAAGATTTTGAAAATAAATTTTGCTTCTATACTTACCAACATTAAAGTAATAATTTTAGGAACTTTAGGGAAATGAATTTTTTTCGCCGCTAGCTAAACCACGCGAAGTCTTATACCTAAAGATAACTCAGATTAATAATTATAATCAATCTCTACATAATGAGGACCTATATACGTACTACCTAAATATTTATAATTACTACAACGTTTGAATATTTTTCACACACACAATCATTATTGCTTATTTTATTTTATACGAAGAAACCATACTAAAACGTCACGTCTGTAACCACCGGGGGGTTAGGCACAGATGTAGGTACCTACACAAACATTTTGACAGTGATGTTTAATCTTAGGGGGCGGGCCTAATGCGATCAACACAAATCCAGACTCTGTGGTTGCTACTGAAAATCCTGATGGATAAACCCAATACCACTTACCACAACGACAACAAATCAATTTTTTTTTTATCTATAATATGTATGTATTTAGAAATATATAAGTATGTTTATCAGTTGTCTAGTACCCATAACACAAGCTCTGCTTAGCTTGGGACTAGATGGCGTTGTGTGGTAGTTGTGGAATATTATTAAAAAAAAAAAAAAAAATGACATTGTTTGTCACCTTTGTATTAATCATCATCATCATCATTTCAGCCAAAAGACGTCCACTGCTGGACATAGGCCTCCCCCAGGTGTCGCCACATTGACCGGTCCCGTGCGTCTCTCATCCAGCGGTTTCCTGCAACCTTGACCAGGTCATCGGTCCACCTAGTGGGAGGCCTTCCAACGCAACGTCTTCCGGTTCGCGGTCGCCATTCCAGAACTTTTCGGCCCCATCAGCCATCCGTTCTACGAGCAATGTGCCCTGCCCATTGCCACTTGAGTCTGGCGATTCTTCGGGCTACGTCGGTAACCTTGGTTCTCAAGCGGATGTCCTCATTTCTGATGAATGATTTTGTATTAATGTTGATAAACTATTGCATCAGAAAATAATACCTACTATAAAACATTTCTTTTGTACCCATTACGATAAAATTCAAGTTACATCCACTATTTTGTTTGAAAACATTAATATATTCGCACTGTCTAGTGTCTACTTTAACAAAGTGCTAGTCCTAGTGGTTGTGCCATCCATTGAGCTTCACCAGTCGATCGTTGACAGTGACAGCAACGCATCGACAACCACAGCTCTTCCTCGCCGAACACTCCCACCAGGTTTTCACACGTCGTTCCAGCTTCTTGGTAAACCGATACCTGCCCCAAGTTATAATAGGGTTGCCAAACCTTGTAACCCCAAATATAAGAGGATTTACTGATGACGCTGAAATATGTAAACATAGTTTAGTCTATGCTTACAACTCGCATGTAGTATTTTTAGGTAAACTTAAATAAGTATAGATTAGGTACGTGAAGGCGCACGAAAAGAGATCTTGGGAAGAATTGGGGGAGGCCTTTGCTCAGTTGCAGTGGCTAAAGAAAATAAAGTAGGTACAACAAAGTAATCATGAAAAACACCCCACAATAAGGAAGGGGTAGAATAAGGAGCCCGGCGGGGCTGTGGATATCGAAAGGTTACCGCGGCTCCGACACAAGGGCGAAGAAGAAGGAACATGGGTTGGTTTTTAGTCAGTAGAAGTCTGACACTCCCCTTCGCTCTGCCCAAGAGCGGGGGGGGTTATTCGATGATTTTCCACCCACCAAAAAAAAAAAAAAAAAAGGGTAGAATAAGGACATCCGTCATAATTTTTATTTCTTACTGTCTCTGTAATGTCTAAAGAGTATAGAATAATAACAAAAACGCAGTAAAATGAAACGATTGTGTACTTATTTGTATAAAAATCTCTTTTAACAGTGACTGGTAACGCCATCTAGCACACGGAATATAAAACATTCGGTTAAGATATAGTTTTGTCTGTGCGAACAGTTAATGTATTATAATCAATTTCAGGCCAACATTCTCAAGTCTTTGTCACCACATTTCCAATCTGCTCTGGACCTATAGGGTTTCTCGGCAATTAGCACAATGTCGTAAGCAAACAGTATTCACCAGGGAAACTCTCCGGGATGTCCAACGTAAGAGCATCCATTATCAACAGGAAGAGATAAGGGCTTAGAGCCGACCCTTGGTACGAGCCAACTGTCACAGCGAAGCTATTGGTAGTGTCCGCTATAGATGTACTTGGGTTCATTGACTGTACATCGCATCGACGGGTATTCCTTAGTTATGTTTATTTTGAGTTATTTTATTCTTTTTCAATTAGATTTTTACCGTCATGGGTTTTTTTCAAACATTTTAATTTTGCTTAATTTTTGCATAGCTGGCGGACAGCAAATATGGCATCCGCCCTTCCTCGACCAGGCATAAAACCAAATTAGTTCCGAGGGAGGAGAAGAGCAGATTTTTTATCACGATTAAAACAGAGTTTTGAATCATTGGTCAAGATTTTATTTTACATGTCGCTTCTTTTATTATTAAGAGTTATTAGAAAAACAATATCTTTTCTCTATTTAAAATAAAAGTCACTTAGCTCCACTCTAGGACACTATGATATAACGAATTTATACTTGCCTAAATCATAAAACACAACACCGAAAATTACCCGTTACTTATAAATGAGTGAGAGACCTTACTCCTACCGCGAAAGCTATATAATATCTTATAGGTTTAAAATATGTAGTTGCATCTCTTATGCTTCTTAATCCAACTTAAGACATTTAGGTGAATGCCCCTTTTTAGACATAGAGATAATATTATGTCCCTTGATTTTGATACGATGGTAACAAAGTTGCTTGTTGCGACAGATCCATGTCACCGTTCCGTCTTTCCCCTGGTAGTGCTTGTTATATTTCCGATCATTGAACAGTACCCCAATATGACCACGTTCCGTAGTATAAAACTTCACTGTTTCTAAAAGCACAACATTTATTTATAATATAAATAAATGTATATTGTGTGTGTATTTATAATATAAATAAATGTTAATAATATAAAATAAATAATTTTCCTACATAATTTCAACTCCCAACTGATTATGACTAAATTAAAGAAAAAAATTAAAGGTGAAACAATGACAGGTTTAAAATAAAAAGCAAGGCGCAATAAAATAATTATAGTTTATAATATTAACTCTTCAAAATTCATAATACTAAAAGATATGAAGTTGTTAATTCATTATTATCTGTGAGGCCTGTGATAACTTACTAATTTATGATCATCACCACTGCTATCAAAACGGTGAAGAAAGACATCATGAGAACCAACTTGTCCTAGAACCAAATGGAGGCATGTGACATCAACTAACCCTACCAGGGCCTGTGTGGTGCACTGCAGCCCATTTCATCTCATAGAGGAAGGAGGCCTGTATTCCAACATTGGGAACATTATGGGTTGCTTACGCTTATGCAATATATTTTTGACTTTTCCGTTATAGTACTTAATTAACTATTGTGTACATAATTAAAATATATAAATGGAAAAATGAGTAATAATAATAACACACTCACTACACCCTTATAGGATTGAAAAATACAAATAAATACAACATTTAAAAAAAATACCACAAAAATATAAACTAAAATAAAAGTTTCAGAAAACACTTTAATGCTACTTTTAGTTCTGTTGGTTACGCTGGTCGATCGAACCAGTGCCAGGCCTAACCTTTTTGATGTCATGTGATGACCGTATTGCCAGAGCTGGAGCGGCATACCAGTCGGACCTTCCGCGGCTAAGATTGAGAGCACTAACAGAGGCAGACCGCAAGATTCCTAAATAGGGGATCGGACAAAAAAAAAACTAATTAGTCCGTCAGATAGATTTCCAAAAATTATTGGACACGTATTTTTTCTTTTTTCACGTAAACTTAAAATGAAGACGATACAGTGCTTCGAAAACTCGTGTGACGTCATATGATAGTACATTTTGACGACACAAGTGACTTTTCAAGCCCCACTCCATGATCTTTGACGCGTTTTATCTTCGTCATTTTAACACGGATGGTATTTAGTCAGTAGAAGTCTGACACTCCCTACCACTCTGGCCAAAGCAGAAGGAGTCATTTGATGATTTCCCAGTCCAACAAAAAAGGTTCCTAAATTGTAAATAGGTGCCACGGACGGCTGCAGTCAATATAGTATTTTTATTATTCAGTCCTCGTGGGTCCTTCAGTGGTTATGAGAGTGTTTGGTGCCCAGCAGTTCATCGTCGATAGTCACGGCAGTCGCCCGGCAGCCTCCCTATAGAACACCACTATGACACTCTATTGCCGTTGTAAACCTTCGCTTGCACCTAGCTTATTAAATAATACGAAGTACTTAGACTGTCGAGTATCGTTCCACGCAGCTCCTGTATGTATTTAAAAGTGGTGCGTGATAAAAAAAGAAGTATTGAAAATGGATTTAGTCGTCATGATAATTAAATTTGTTGAAAAAGATTAATATAATGTAAAATTTGGCTGAATTAGCAATTGCATTATCTATCCATTTTAAGAAAAGGATCTTAGAAACAATAAAAAACAACCGGAAATAAAACACTTTTATTAAACACAAATTGCAAATATGACAGATTTTTACTAGCGGACTACGAACTAACTAAACTAAAACAAGCCAGACAACTAACAATAGTTAAATTAAATAATTCTGAACACTGAAAAACAATTATATAGTACGACATAATACAAATTAATTAATAATAAAAGCAATATAAATCAAAGTCAATACAATTAAATTATATATTTATTTATTTATTTAATTTTAAAGAAAGCTTACAGACTAATAATAATTATAAATATCATGCATAAGTAGTGTCATTTGCTAATTACAAGCTTCCACGTGTATAAATATATTTAGTTACAAGTTACTTGCGTTGACCAATTACAGTGATTTGATTAAATTTAAAGAATACAATGTAAGTAAACATACTAGATATAAAAAAAAGAAAACAACTACAAAGCAAAGTCTACAACAATGATAGTGACCTTGTCACTTTAAAATACTAAATATTACTATGTGTATAGGTAAAGTCAAATGTCAAGTCATGCAATACCAAAATAAGGATTAAAAGCTATTTATGGTGGTTATAATATTTATGTCAAAACAGTACATGTCAGGAGAAATACTCAAATCCTATAATAATATTAATGTCAATAAGCAAAACTAAGTCAATACACAATACTAATGTCAATACACAATACTAATGTCAATAAGCAAAACTAATGTCCATACACAATACTAATGTCAATAAGCAAAACTAATGTCCATACACAATACTAATATCAATTTGCAAAACTAGGTACTGTCAATATACAATACTAATGTCAATAAGCAAAACTAATGTCAATACACAATACCAATGTCAATAATCAAAAACTAATGTCAATACACAATACCAATGTCAATAATCAAAAACTAATGTCAATACAACTTAAAAGTCAAAGTCATTATATCAGCTCCGAATTAGCCAGGAATGTAGACGAAGTTCTTCTGAAAATATGTCCAGTGTAGCTCTCCGCATCTGCTAAATCTAAAAACTTAGCGATTTCTTTAGGCATAGAACCAAGTTTATTTCTACCTATAGGCTGACCGGTACATTTACCATTCTGGTAATTTAGAAAGAAACGGTCGGTTTTTGCATTTGGTGAACGCAAACTCTCATACTTCTTAACAATTTCATAGAATGGACCGTGTATGGTGAATGTCCTCGGTCTTTTATTTTTCGTGATAGGTCTCATCTTCACTGAAAGCATCTGCTCATGGTTCTGTATGTCTTTCACAGTTATATTTGTTAATTCTTGTACCCTACATGCACCAGTTACACCAAATATTAAAGCAACCTGAAAAAAAGAAAAAATAATTATTAAGTTCAACACACAACACAGACTGAAGTCGCGTAGATATTTAAAATTAATTTAACTAACCTTAGTAGCCAGATATTGGTTATCTGGAGCATCATTTATAAAATTTTCAACATCGTCAGACGATAAAACCTTTGGTTTCTTGCTTTTAAATCCATCTGTCTGTCTTTTTAGATAAGCTAACAAATTAGAGTATGTTTTTAAGTCCACTCCATTCTTTCGGACTGTACTTTTTAACATTGAGTATATACACCACAAAGAGCTAGGTTTGTACTTAGAAGATAATTCTTGAAAGTACGCCAAGAAGACATTTTCCGAAAAAGACTGCGTATTCTTGGTGTTTTGCCACTGCTTGAAATTTTGGTACGTTAATAGATATTTCTCCTTGGAGCTTTCAGGTAGCACATTTTCCATAACGCTAAGGGCTTCACATGTTACATCGGGCGGTGTGTCTACAACAAAAATAATTTTCTTCAAAACTAGACATTTTAATTAATAAAATAACTATAATTACAGTGAAAACGAGTTGTAAATTTCATCATACAGAGGAAGGAGGCCTGTATTCCAACAGTAAGAACATTACAGGCCGCTTTACGCAAGCAATATAATTTTGACGTTTCTAGTCTATTAACTATTGATAGATTTTCCCTTTGTCCCATGTCTATATATATAAAAATTAATTGCTGTTCGTTAGTCTCGCTAAAACTCGAGAACGGCTGAACCGATTTGGCTAATTTTGGTCTTGAAATATTCGTGGAAGTCCAGGGAAGGTTTAAACGGAGAAAGTAGTAGGTAGGATAGTAGGTAGGGTAGTATTTAGGAAAAAGGGCATTGCAACGCATGCCGGGGACAGCTAGTAAAATATATAATTTAACAAATACAACTGCACCCATACCTATAGGATTGAAAGTTCAAAATATTATTCTATACCGTAATGCCAGAGCTGGGTGGCCTCTAGCCCTCAGCCAGTTGTGGCCAAACTTTATACAACAACATATTAGTAAATAATCTATATAAATAAAAAGAGAAGTCCTGACTGACTGACTGACTGATTGACTGACTGACTCATCAACGCCAAGTAAGCTAAGTAGTAAGTGGTAGTAGCTAAGTTATTTATTAGTAATTTGTTTAAGGAATATTTAGATAATATTTAGGTATAAGCACTCGAGTGAGTTACCTGAGATACAGGTTTATTCCTAGTTCAGGTACCCAATATACTGTATACCTACCTATAGTTTTTAAGGTCTTAATGTAAATGTTTGTATTTCAATTATTTCAATATACAATTTCAATATCAATTTCAACGCCCAGCTCAAACCCTTGGACCTAGAAAGCTGAAATTTTGCACAGAAGTTCCCTTTATAATGTAGACAAGGAATAAGGAAACATTTTTCGAAATTCAACCCCTAAAGGAGTTAAATAGGGGATGAAAGTTTGTATGGAAAATCGTCATTTTCAC
The DNA here is from genome assembly GCA_949316265.1 of Diarsia mendica. Taxonomy (NCBI): domain Eukaryota; kingdom Metazoa; phylum Arthropoda; class Insecta; order Lepidoptera; family Noctuidae; genus Diarsia; species Diarsia mendica. The sequence goes on along the minus strand of OX438893.1, from coordinate 19,721,692 downwards.
GCGGGCGAAGCCGCTGGCAAAAGCTAGTAAAAATATAAATAATATTTTTATTATTCAGTTCTTGTCCCGTTTCAGTGGTTATGAGAGTATTTGGTGCCCAGCAGTTCATCGTTGACAGTCATGGAAGACGCCCGGCAGCCTCCCTTGGAACACCTCCATGTCACCCGGGTTTCTGTCTGAGGAGTACTCCCTTCTGAAGCTGTAGCCGTTGAAGAGCAAGCTTGTGGAACCCCTTTTGTTCGTTGTGAATCGTACACCTAAACAGCATAAACGGATTTGTATTTGGTGTGTGTGTGTTTTTTAACCGACTTCTAAAAAAAAGAAGGAGGTTCTCGATTCGGTTTTTTTTTTTTTATGTTTGTTCGGGCATAACTCCGTCACTTGCTAACCGATTTGAAAAGTTCTTTTTTTGTTGGAAAGGGTATACTTCCCAAATGGTCCCATAATTTTTTTATCGAAATCGGACAAGCGGTTTTTGAAAAATCAACAAAACTCAAAAAAAAAACTACATTGTCCACATTATGACCCACGAAGCATGAACATGTGAACCACTAAAAAGTAAAAAAATAAAAACTTTTTAACAAAAAATAGAACCGACTTCAAAAAAAAGTCAAAAATAAATCAGTTTCTGAAGTCGGTGGCAAAAAAATGAAATCAAACAAACAAAAGTCACCGACTTCAGAAACTGATTTATTTTTGACTTTTTTTTGAAGTCGGTTCTATTTTTTGTTAAAAAGTTTTTTATAAAATGCAGGTAAATTTGGGACATCCAAAACACTGGACCTAGTCTTTTGTGTTGGTCTGACATTCGTAAATCTAAAGGCCCTTTTGTGAGTAATTAGAAAGAAGGGAACAAAAAGTATAGGGCACGCCACGATAGTGGCGGTAAGTCCCCTCTTTGAGGAGTGGCTAGAGAGGAGCCACGGCGCCCTCACCTTCCGTCTGACGCAGGTCCTTACCGGACACGAGTGTTTCGGGAGGTACCTGCACCGAATCAGGCGGGAGGAAACGCCCGGATGCTTCCACTGCGAGGATCGACCGGAGGACACGGTGGAGCACACTGTGGAGGTGTGCCCTGCTTGGGCGGAGCCCCGCCGTGTTCTCGTAGCGGCGATCGGCGGCGGCGACCTCTCGCGTCCGGCCCTGGTGCAAGCCATGGTCCGGGGCGAGGAGGAATGGGACGCCGTCGCCTCCTTCTGCGAAGCAGTGATGCTAGCGAAGGAGGTGGCGGAACGAGAGAGGGAGAGAACCTCTCAACGTCCCAGCCGCCGCGGGAGGCGCTCCGGGCGCCGGGGGGCACGTGATGACATCCGGCCACCGTAGACGCGGGCCTGTGGACGGTGAGTAACGGGCTAGCTCGCCGTCCGGCCGTCGTCATGACGGCAACAGACCGTGTCAGCGGCGCGTACGTGTTCCACGCGCGCCTCAAAGAGATGACAGCAAGGAGGGGCCCGCAAGGGCCGACGCCCGTCGGGGCTGTGGCTTGTCGAAAGGATAACGCGGCTCCGACACAAGGGTGAAGAAGGAACATGGGTTTGGTTTTTAGTCAGTAGAAGTCTGACACTCCCCTTCGCTCTGCCCAAAAGCGGGGGGGGGGGGGGTTATTCGATGATTTTCCACCCACCAAAAAAAAAAAGGGACCAAAAGTATTTATTGGTTTCAAAAAGGGTAAAAATATTTAACAAAAATAAACAATAAAAAAATTGACAAATAAGATAGTGCTTATCTTCCAGAACTTGAATAATCAACCCATTTATGATTGAAATACTTATTTCTAGTAACATCGATATTAGGTTTAGTAGGTAACACTAGCTTTTGTTTACTACCGGTTGTGTTGTTTGACTTTGTAAAAGAGATATAGAGAGAAATACGAAATTATCGTAGCATGCTGTATTTTTTTCTTCACATTTACCCATTTCTTCAGTACTCTCGTGCAATTCTTATTAAATAATACGAAGTACCTATAATGTCGAGTATCGCACCACTTTTAAATAGATACAGGAGCTGCGTTTCCACGCAGCTCCTGTAAGTATTTAAAAGTGGTGCGTGATAAAAAAAGAAGAATTCAAAATGGATTTAGTCATCATGATAATTAAATTTGTTGAAAAAGATTAATTTTGTATAAAATTTGGCTGAATTAGCATTTTGGGAAAAGGATCCTAGGAACAATAAAAAACAACCGGAATTTGAAACACTTTTATTAAACACAAATTGCGAAAATTACAGATTTTTACTAGCGGACTACGAACTAACTACCTAGTCTCCTCTATCAGACTCTGCTACCACTAAAAATTTCCTGATGACAAGAGCATGAGTTCTTGTCAAATGATACTGATCAAAGCCTGCTAGTGATTATTAATATTAATAATTTAGTTGTCGGTAGTCTCACTAGCACTACCTTACCTACCTAACCTAACGAATTTCTTAAATAATTAAACTTATTTATTAATGGTATTGAACAATTATTGTTAATTTAAAAGTCAAATGTATCTCTTTGCTCGAGCCATTTAGAATAGTGCCCATCAAAAGTTGGCAAATTAATGGTTGAGAGTAGAAAGTTGCTCATATTATTGCAATTACTGTAGTGTACCTGTACAGGATTCACAATTCAACAATTTCCTTTGAAACCTTTAAGTACTTAATAATTATAGTGTAAAAGGAATTACGGATTACAATTCCCCTACATATACGCTCCGAGACTTGTCCATATAACTGCCTCGTTGGTCTAGTGGTCGCAAGCGCGATATTGGGTTTTTCATAAGAAATTTCCTAGTATTAGTCCGGAGTTTGGAAGTTGGCGGTATAATACCCCCGTGCCTCGGAAAGCACGTTAAGCTGTTGATCCTGCGCCTTATCTCTCTCCGGTCGTGTCGGATTGCCGTCCCATCGGACTATGAGAGAAAAGGGAACAGAGAGTGCACCTGTGCCTGTGCACACACTTGATATTATCTCCCGCGCAGATGGCTAATCTTCACTAAAATTGGCCGCCGTGACCGAGAAACGGTCAGGAGGACTATTATTATTATTATATATACTATGAGCTATCTCCTCTATCACAGATTGTATTAAATCAAATTAAGACATTAACTCTGGTAACTGTGTGAATCGGATTTTTTTAATTAGTATTAATTGACTACGTATACCACCACTTCTCCAAATTAATGTGTTTATCTCATTACCCTCCAGATTAGGAGAGGCAACCGTATCGTACAGCATGTTGAGTATTTAAACACACTCGGTGCACGAAACAAAACTCTCGAAACAATAAGTTGGGCATACCTTGCAGGAATTACCTACGTAAATAAATTTAACAATCCCACCGGATAATCCGCTCCAGTAGACCAACAGCTCAAACTACATCACTGCCGCTGAGCCGGGCAAGAGCTTTCGCTGAGCCCACCAACAGCTGCCGCGGGCTCGCTGGCAGCATGTGGCAGCAACCGCGCGTCTCACGCAGCGTGCCACGAGGCACGAAGTAGGTACTTGAGTGCGGGATTTGCACGCAAACCCGGATACGCTTTAATGTATGGCAAATGTCGTTTAGAAATGCAAAGACAGAATTTTACGTTGGCGTGTAACTTTACTATTCGTAGGTATATAGGTCGTTCCATCATCGACCTCATCTCTGCCCTAAGGCCAAGATTGAAGTCAAGAGCAAGCCCATTTATAATAATAAAAAAATATATATATGACGAAGGTAGCTCAACTATTTCGGGTACATCGTTGTCAGAGTCCAAGTTCGGCATGGCGGAGGTACGAAATAATAGTCTCAACACTGATTACAACCGCCTATTTATTTACTTCCGATAACAAATTAACAAAATCTCAAACGATCAAGCTGATGGAAATGGATTAAAGTACGGAAACGCGGTAAGTTCGATACAGCCGGGCAGCACAACCGTTCGCAGGTTCGCACTCGTGTCTCCCCAAAAAGTAACGTCCCTCAAGTCAAATGCGTCTAACGTCAACGTCAACCGACCACTCACGACTGACATTTGACATATGACAACTGACAGCTGTCATCTGTCAACCGATAACTGACAAACCAGACCTGCCACGCTCTGTATCGACCTCACCCAAGCTCACTGCTTGACGTTTCCGACTTTAACGGTGATAGATCCGAAAAACGATGATAGATGGCGTTATTCTAAATTGTCAACTCTAAATATTGTGCCTCGGTGTTGAATCTGCGACACGGCCATCTTGACATTTCACACGTCCTCGTGTGAGGTATCTGCAACAAGAATTCACGGAAAGTAAATCGTCCCTTACTCGGTCTCCCTGACCAAGACGTCGGAGTATTAACACACAATTCAAAACAAAATTTTGTTCTGATCCATAATCTCATCAAATCTCATAAAGAAAATCTCAACATTGAAATCAACATTCTTCAAGAATCATCAACTTTCGTTCGACCAAATCTAGTATCCGATCAAATCCAGTACGCAATGCTCTGCTCGGTACCATACAACATGATACAACACACACAGCTTCCAACAGGCAACCATGGGACCTCCATTCGGTACCCAACCTCAACACATCTCATTGCCTCCATCCGGCAACCATGGGACCTCCATCCGGTACCCAACATCGACTCAACTCAACACATTGCCTTTATTTAGCACCTTTAGCTACATTGCCATGCTGAACGTTGGTCACAGCCCTCATGTAAACTCTTACACGTGTGCAGCAACGAGCAGCATTGCAATGTATGCAATCTGAGTCACTTGCATACTACATTTGCATCTTTTACCTCTCACTTAAGGTCTGACCCCTTCATAATCACCCGATCTCGTTTTGTCAGTGTCTATCGTGTCAAAGTCAAATTTACAGTCAGCAATTGCGTCACATGTCTCAATTGACCGTATATTCTCAAATCGTATCTCATTTGATGACATTATGAATTTATGAACCGAAACGAATCGCAATTAATTGTCGGGTAAAACGTGAAATAGAATTTCTAAAACAATTCCATCGGTCTTAACAGATGTCAAAATTTGTACAGTTGGCCTTACAGAAGTCTGCTCAATACCAGTCGTTCGGCCATTCCTGGCCCAAGTGGGTGGGGAATAAAAGGTATTCTGATCAAAATCACTACAGGTTCTAATGAAATCATAACAAACTCTTTCTCTCAAAGCTGACATGTCGAACAACACCCATAGGTACTCATTCAAATAATAGGAAACTCATTAAAATATTGCAGTGCTCATACTCTGACTTCCATCCGGTCTTCATCATCACACTTATAACCTCCATCCGGTTATAAGCATCAAACCAATCGACCTCCATCCGGTCATCAACACGTAACCTCCATCCGGTTACATACACAACAGGCAACCTCTATCCGGTCACCTTCACATGTAACCTCCATCCGGTTACATACACAACAGGCAACCTCTATCCGGTCACCTCCACATGTAACCTCCATCCGGTTACATGCACAACACCATCAAGATAATCATTTCGAGCCTTTATCAAAATATTTTTTAAAGTAGGGTTGTTCAACATGTTACTTTATTTTTCCTATTAGTTATAAGAAAACTCTTACTATGCTAGGTACTTTAAATGTTAAGTTGACCACTTAGTATTCAACTAGTCTTGTTGTAATATGGGATTTAGAAATCACTAGAAAACAAAGATGAATATGCTGTCAATAGATTAATTAATTGGGAACGAAATTCTAACGAAACATCTGTATCAACTGTATTGAAATCAATTTGAAAATTAGAAGCATATTTGAGCTTATTTGAAACATCACAACATAACCTAACGACCTTTTCAAGACACAAAGAACACTATCACACCTCATACTAACGTTAAATCCTTGTTGTAAAATCAACAACTAAAATATCAAGGCCATCTAAAATATCATTTTTAAAACAACTATCTGGTACAACATAAAACAAAATTTTTAATCGTAAATCACAACCTCAGAAAATAATTGTAAGGTACCATGACTATCATGACCCACCCCGGGTCAATTTACAATGTTGTTTACACGCTTGCCACTGAACTGTGACGAAACATTATTTTTGATCAGAGAGCATTCGGCACCAGAATCATAGTAAAATGGGTACGACTCACCAGATATTCATCAGCACACCGCTGGGATTGCTCACATAGCAAACTTCAACACGTCGCTCGCTATTTGCCTCTGCTGCAGGCTGCAGGCACTGCTTGGTCAGCCTGCCGCGCCGCCGCGCTGCCAACCACGCGCCACCAAGCCGCGAGCCGCCGCCGCCGCCGCGCCACTGCCGCCGGCGCCGCTGCCGAAGTAAATTCTCAGCGCACCGTGACGTCATCGCACCATTCTTCGTATTTTCTTCAGCTCGAGTGAATCCCGGTTCTGATGTCGCACCAGGGTCATCACCATACCGGGTACTCCAAACTATAAACAGCTCCTTAAAATCGCTCCATTTCATCCCAGAACAAGATATGGACGACCGCCATGACGAAACTTCTCCCATGAGTCTCGTGGAATTCGCTGCGTCCTCTGTAGGCACGCCACAGCGCCGGTTTCACGGCGCTGCTGTCTTCACAGCACCCCGGCGGTCCATCCCCACCAGGTGAGACCAACGGTTACCCGGAGGAGGCCCAGCGGAGGACAACCAGCGACGGAGGTGCCGACTTACGACGCACCTACAGTGGATGTGTGACTCCCGTTCGTCCCGTTTCTCCCATATCGGATCGATAACACACATGTCGGCTGTTGCCAACCAAGCACGCGGGACAATATTCCGTTTTTCAGAGTCAAAATGCGGTAGGCGAATATCCGTACTCGCAAAAGGTGTCTTCATTGCTTGCACAATAGCCATAAAGTTTTTGTTTAGCTGCTCGAACATAAAACACCACATTTCCGTTTCTATGTCACTTTCAGACGCACGCGCATTGTCTTTACACTTTTCCGGTCTAGCACTGTCACTTACACTATGTAGGCGTTAGAGTTACATACCACTTCTGATGACGAAGGTAGCTCAACTATTTCGGGTACATCGTTGTCAGAGTCCAAGTTCGGCATGGCGGAGGTACGAAATAATAGTCTCAACACTGATTACAACCGCCTATTTATTTACTTCCGATAACAAATTAACAAAATCTCAAACGATCAAGCTGATGGAAATGGATTAAAGTACGGAAACGCGGTAAGTTCGATACAGCCGGGCAGCACAACCGTTCGCACTCGTGTCTCCCCAAAAAGTAACGTCCCTCAAGTCAAATGCGTCTAACGTCAACGTCAACCGACCACTCACGACTGACATTTGACATATGACAACTGACAGCTGTCATCTGTCAACCGATAACTGACAAACCAGACCTGCCACGCTCTGTATCGACCTCACCCAAGCTCACTGCTTGACGTTTCCGACTTTAACGGTGATAGATCCGAAAAACGATGATAGATGGCGTTATTCTAAATTGTCAACTCTAAATATTGTGCCTCGGTGTTGAATCTGCGACATATATAACATCACACCTGTAATCCCCGAAGGGTAAAGCAGAGGTGCACCCATCAGTATCCCACATTTCGCCAGTTACTTTTAAGTCCCATGTAATAGGGGGCGAGCCTATTGCCGTCAACAGGGCACAAATTCAGACTCCGTGGCTGCTACTGATAAATTCCAGATGGAAAAATCTAGTAACGCTTTGACCGACCCGAGAATCGAACCCAGGACGTCATGCACAGCAGTCGCGCTTTAGACCACTAGACCAACAACGGGCTCGTTGGTCTATTATTAACTGATATCGTAATTTAAATTGATTATTTATGTATTTTGTGACAACCTCCTGAAAATCGACGCTGATGCAATATAGCGTTTTATAAAAAAAAAAACATTTCAAATAATAATATAAGAAGGGCAAGTACAAAAAGTATAAAAAAGAAGGAGTATTAAAAACACAAAAATATAATTTGGTAGTCGTGGTATTTATTTTTCATGAAAGAATAGTACATTATTAACGAAAGGGATAAAGCAGTGCCTTAGTCTTGGGTGAACTTAAATCCCTCGTTACACTCAGGACTCGTCTTAAATCCAGTTTTTAACGCCCTCGCTACGCTCGGGAGTAAACCTCGAGTCCTTCTTTACGCTCGCGATTTAAGTTCACCCAAGACTAAGACAGCTTTATCACCGAGGAAAATACTCTACTTTTCGTATCCCATTTGTGAAAAAATTAACACAATAATAATATGAGATAAGCATTTATTAAAAATAATGACAATTAAAAGTAAAAGTTAACATTCGAAACATGGGTCGAATTCTTTACAGAAATCACATTAGACGATGAATGAAATTCAGTACAATTTTCTTTCCCTGTTTTTAACAGATTAAAAATGACTATTGTTATGTTCGCTTTTTGTGGCATAGAATGTCACTTTTTTGAGCAAGTGGTACGAAATAGTACATTATGGTACAAGTGTAATATTGGTTATTACCCCTGAGGCGCTATTGATACCCGAGCCGTTAGGTGAGAGTCTTAAGAGAGCCGAGGACGGTAATCCAAAACACACGTGTATCATACGACGTTTTTCTACACACTTGTGCAGAAAATAATACAAAAAAAAATTTGTAGATTAAAACTATATTTAGAGAAACTATTAGTAAATGTGCAGTTAGTAAAATTATAATTAATTGTTTTTGATGGCATAGCGGTCTCATCAGATAGATTATTAACTGAAATACTTTCATGTTGTATTGTTATTTGAGATGGTTCATTATTTGTATAGGTAGGTGAAATCAAATCATTTGATATACCTACACAAATAATGAACCATCTCAAATAACAATACAAAATGAAAGTATTTCAGCAATACACACATGTATCATACGACGTTTTTCTACACACTTGTGAAGAAAATAATACTAAAAAATAATTTTATTTAGTAGATTAAAAGTATATTTAGAGAAACAATTAGTAAATGTGCAGTTAGTAAATTTATAATTAATTGTTTTTGATGGCGTAGCGGTCCCATCAGATAGATTATTTACTGAAATACTTTCATGTTGTATTGTTATTTGAGATGGTTCATTATTTGTGTAGGTAGGTGAAATCCAATCATTTGATGTACCTACTTGGTGTTTCGCCAGTACGACGCAGCTCAGAATCAAGTCTATTTTTTTTTTACACAAATTTCTTTCTTGTTTTGTATGGAATCTTCTACGTATGATTCTGCTACATTGTTAGAGCGCCATTCACCATGACGCTTCAAAGTCATTATATCATCTCCGAATCAGCCAGGAATGTAGACGAAGTTCTTCTGAAACTATGTCCAGTGTAGCTCTGCGCATCTGCTAAATCTAAAAACTTAGCGATTTCTTTAGGCATAGAACCAAATTTGTTTCTACCTATAGGCTGACCGGTACATTTACCATTCTGGTAATTTAGAAAGAAACGGTCGGTTTTTGCTTTTGGTGGACGCAAACTTTCATACTTCTTAACAATTTCATAGAATGGACCGTGTATGGTAAATGTCCTCGGTCTTTTATTTTTCGTGCTAGGTCTCATCTTTACTAAAAGCATCTGGCCATGGTTCTGTATGTCTTTCACAGTTACATTTGTTAATTCTTGTACCTTACATGCACCAGTTACACCAAATATTAAAGCAACCTAAAAAAAGAAAAAAATAATTATTAAGTTCAACACACAACACAGGCTGAAGTCACGTAGATATTTAACATTAATTTAACTAACCTTAGTAGCCAGATATTGGTTATCTGGAGCATCTTTTATAAAATTTTCAACATCGTCAGACGATAAAACCTTTGATTTCTTGCTTCTAAATCCATCTGACTCTCTTTTTAGATAAGCTAACAAATTAGAGTATGTTTTTAAGTCCACTCCTTTCTTTCGAACTGTACTTTTTAACATTGAATAAATACACCACAAAGAGCTAGGTTTGTACTTAGAAGATAATTCTTGAAAGTACGCCAAGAAGACATTTTCCGAAAAAGACTGCGTATTCTTGGTGATTTGCCACTGCTTGAAATTTTGGTACGTTAATAGATATTTCTCCTTGGAGTTTTCAGGTAGCACATTTTCCATAACGCTAAAAGCTTCACATGTTACATCGGGCGGTGTGTCTACAACAAAAATAATTTTCTTCAAAACTAGACATTTTAATTAATAAAATAACTATAATTACAGTGAAAACGAGTTGTATTTTTTTTTTCGCAATGGCGGTAAAATTAAATAAGTTTTTCAATGCCGCACGCATTGGAAAACTTATTCAATTTTTACCGCCATCTAACAATTGCGATCGGCCATAGACTAAAAGAGGTGCCTTTTTTTGCTTTTCGCGGATAGCGGTTTAGCCACGTACAAAATGGGGAGTTCAGTTTTTTCTTTATTACAGAGAAAACAAAAGTTATGGTTGAGTGAAAGTTTTATTTATTAAAAACACGTACAAGTTGAAATTATCAATTCAAATACAAAGTTCCATGAAATGAACAAGCAATTGCTGTATTTTATCTTACTTCCTGACTCGTCTCCAGGTCTGCCGTCGCACCGCGAAACGGTGATACAACTTCACGCTCCTGGATTTTATTTGAAACAGAAAATTCTTTGACGGTTTACTCCTACGAGAACTTGGATTGTTTTGAGCTTTTGCTCAGGGCGTATAGAAGTAAAAGAAAGACTCTTTCCACTGGTTTAAAACCTATGACAAATAGAAAAAAATGCTAACCATTTTTGTTCTGTTTTCCTTGTAAGTAGTTAAGAAAATCGGTCAATTTGCAGTCGTTCCAGGATATGTCATAATTATGTACTTTACCATTGGATATCGTATAACCCAGTGATTGGGTTGTGGATTCTATTAATAGTTTGACAAATACAACTGCACCCTTAAAAGATTGAAAGCCCAAAATATTATTCTATACCTAAAAATATAACTAAAAAAAAGACTTAAATAACACACATATACGCTGATCGATGAAGCCAGTGCTAGACCTAATTTTTAGATGTCATGTGATGACCGTAATGCCAGAGCTGGGTGGCCTCTAGCCCTCAGTCAGTTGTGGGCAAATTTTACACAACAACATACTAGTCGAACCTCCTGCGGCCGAAATTGAGAGCACTAACAGAGGCAGACCGCGCAAGGTTCCTTAATTGTACCCGTTGCGGCTACAGGTTGTTCGAAAGAGATACCGCGGCCGCGACACAAAGGGCTAAGAAGAAACATGGCTGTTTTTTAGCCAGTAGAAGTCTGACACTTTTTACCACTCTGCCCAGAGCAGGAAGAGTCATTTGGTGATTTCCCACACTCCAAAAAAAAAGTCATATTTATAGTAAAAATTATAGTAGGTATTTATATTTTTATTATTCAGTTCTCGTCCTCGTTTCAGTAGTAATGAGAGTATTTGGTGCCCAGCAGTTCATCGTTGACAGTCATGGCAGACGCCCGGCAGCCTCCCTTCGAACACCTCCATGACACCCGGGTTTCTGAGGAGTACTCCCTTCTGAAGCTGTAGCCGTTGAAGAGCAAGCTTGTGGAACCCCTTTTGTTCGTTGTGAATCGTACACCTAAAGCATTAACGAATTTGTATTTGGTGTGTGTGTTTTTATAAAATGCAGGTAAATTTGAGACATCCAAAACACTGTCTTTTGTGTTGGTCTGACATTCGTTAATCTAAAGGCCCTTTTGTGAGTAATCAGAAAGAAGGGAACAAAAAGTATTTATTGGTTTCAAAAAGGGTTAAAATATTTAACAAAAATAAGGAATTAAAATATTGACAAATAAGATAGTGCTTAAGGCCGGGTTGCAGTAATTTTAAGATTTTTGAACCTATAAAAATCGAACTAAATACGAGTTTTTTAATAAATAAAAATCATTACATAAAAATTGAACATACTCTCTAGTAAATCGTAAAGATAGAAACGCGATTTAGAATGATCGGCTCGATACTTTTTTTTTATCAAACATGACTCTAAATCACAATTTCAAACGTGTACTGCTAAGACATTTCATCATGAATTTATATAAAAGTTATATCAATAGATAGAACTTTTTATTTTGAAGTAAATGTTGAAAACATAATGTATAATTTCTTTATAGTTTTTCTCCAAGAAGCAAAAAACAGTCAAAATTTAGGCATTATATCGCTCGCGCGGCGGGGCGGTGGGCGAGGTCGTGCGTACATAAAAACAAAGTACTGCAACCTCGCCTTAACTACCAGAACTTGAATAATCAACCCATTTATGATTGAAATACTTAGTTCTAGTAACATCGATATTAGGTTTAGTAGGTAACACTATCTTTTGTTTACTATCGGTTGTGTTGTTTGACTTTGTAAAAGAGATATAGAGAGAAATACGAAATTATCGTAGCATGCTGTATTTTTTTCTTCTCATTTACCCATTTCTTCAGTACTCTCGTGCAATTCTTATTAAATAATACGAAGTACCTATAATGTCGAGTATCGCACCACTTTTAAATACATACAGGAGCTGGGTTTCCACGCAGCTCCTGTATGTATTTAAAAGTGGTGCGTGATAAAAAAAGAAGAATTCAAAATGAATTTCGTCATCATGATAATTGGGGGGGAAAAAGGTGTAGGCCTCGGTGGGATATTCCTATGCTAGTAGGTTTGAACCTATAAAAAGCCGAGTTAGAGCTGCTAGCGTACGCCCAGAAGTGCAGAGCTGGGCTATCAGACGCGCACCTTAAAGTCCTATCTTACACGTCCTCGCCGCCGCTACGGCGGTGGACTCACATCTTGTGGGTCGTCCCAAACCCCGGGCAATGTCTTGGCCTAACAACGAGCTCTGCACATTAACACCTTTCTCGTAGCCTTGATAGCAAAGTAAGAAGGGCAAAGGCGAGTCTTCGGCGCCTTAAAACCGAACATCTAGCTAAGGGAGACAACCCCGACAGAAAAACCAGCGTGCGACCCGCGAGGGTCGCCTCAGTACCGTAACCCTGTGGTATTCACACTAAGGAACGGGGGTCTTAACTTCGCCGTTTGGACTGCGAGGAAGGAAAACCTCTGTAAAAAATCCCCTAATCCTACAGTGCGGGGCGCGCTAAAAGGATGTATGACTGACAGGAGAGTCAGCCTCTAGCGACCAACTCGACGTACCAGGCGACCCGTCGTAGTAATAGCCTTCTTTTGAGGATGGGCGTCACCTCACTAGCGACCTTATATTCGGCCCTACTCGTGGGAATAACATGACTGATTCTTATAATGAAAACCTAATGCAACAACCAAATTCTTCAAATATCACCCCTACAAGGGTGCTCACCCAACAGATATTCCATAAAGGAATGTTCGAAAACAGACCTCGTACCTGCTCCGCTGGCGAGATCCCAATCTCGACACCGAAGCAACCTATAGTACACGATTCATTAAACAACGAAGTAACGGGGAAGAAAAGATCACTATCTAGCCCCGATAGTATGAAGGCACCATCCAAACAAAGCAAACTAAGTACGTACTGGCTATCCCAAACCCAGCCAGTACCGACATCAAACCGTTTTGCACTACTGGAGGATGACGAACCACAAAAATCAAACCCGGAACTAAGTGAAAAACCATTAAAACCGCCACCGATATTCGTTGATAAAGTCGAAAACATACAACCACCTATCAGCCTACTGAATGAACATGTCCGGGATAATTATGAACTCAAAGTCCTTAACAATAACCAAGTCAAAATTCAACCTAAGACATCAGAAGCTTATAGGGATACAGTTAAACAGCTTGAAATAAAAAACACAGAATTTTATACATACAAGCCTAAACAAGAAAGAAGCTTCAAAGTGGTCCTCAAAAACCTACACGCATCCACTGATTTAACTGAACTTAGACAAGCTCTAGCAGACTTGGGCCACGAATGTGTTAATACTTGGAATATGAAACAAAGTAAAACTAAAAAACCGTTGCCTATGTTTATAGTCGAACTAAAACCTAATGATAACAACAAAAGCATATATCAAGTCAAAAGCCTCTTAAATTGTAGAATAACGTTTGAACCTCCGCGGCCTAAGCGTGAGATACCACAATGTGCTAAATGCCAACAATACGGGCACACAAAGGCTTATTGTCGTCGGAACCCCAAATGTATTAAATGCGCAGGAGATCACCTGTCATCAGACTGCCCTCGAAAGACTAGATCTGATCAAGTTAAATGCATCTTATGTAATGGAAATCACCCTGCTAACTACAAGGGCTGTCATGTATACAGAGAGCTACAAAAAATTAAATTACCTGGTAAACCTGAAACAGCAAAAACACGCTACGTAACAAGACTTGAACCATTACAACAAACAGAACAAACAACACGCCACAAGAAACATGAATACCAAAAAACATACAGAGACGTTCTAATTGAGAAACCAAAAATAACTGACAAACAAGATATAATTCCTGAAGCGGACTCGAGTAAAAATGACACTCGTGAGTTAATAATAATGATGAAGCAAATGATGCAACAACTTACTACAGTAACCAACCTACTTCTAACACTCACGACAAGACTGACAAATTCAATGCCTTAAAAATTGTCATCTGGAATGCCAATGGGCTGTCACAACACACCCTAGAGGTGAAAGCATTTTTAGAATTACACCAAGTGGACATACTCTTGGTAACTGAGACCCACTTCACCAAAAGGAGCCACTTTAATATAAATTCTTATAAAATATATCATACGATGCACCCTGATGGCACTGCACATGGTGGGAGCGCTATACTCATAAGAAACAATATTAGACACCATGAGATCACAAACTACTGCACACCTGAGATTCAAGCTACAAATATAGTAGTTGAGGACTGGGCTGGACCATTTACAGTTTCATCAGTGTACAGCCCACCAAAACATAATATAAAACAGGACGAATATGAAAAATTCTTCTCTACTTTGGGTCAACGATTCGTAGCTGGCGGTGACTACAACGCTAAACACACATATTGGGGCTCAAGAACAGTGACACCGAAAGGCCGACAATTGCTTAAGGCCGTTGAAAACTTAAATCTTAGCTGTATCTCATCTGGGGAACCAACCTACTGGCCTACCGATGTCAGGAAGTTACCCGACTTATTAGACTTCTTAATAGTTAAAGGTATAGCTAGTACATACTTCACGTGCAAGCCTAATAATTATGAACTTTCATCGGATCACTCCGCTGTCGAAATTTCACTCAATAGGAAGATTACGCAGATTACAAAGCCATGTAGATTACACAACAGAAAAACAGACTGGAGTTTTTTCCGAGAGTCAGTGTCAAAATCCCTTAAAACGAAATTACCACTTAAAACGGATCAAGACATAGAAGAAGCTGTTGAGCACTTTAACCACTGCATCCAGAATTCTGCCTGGATTGCTACTCCAGAAAACTCAAACATTGTTCCTGGTACAAAAACATACCCGGTCAACATCAGGGAAATGATAGCCCAGAAACGCAAGGCTCGAAAATTATGGCAACTCACTCGATATCCTGCAGATAAAACTAAACTAAATTTACTAACATCTCAACTGAAACAATTAATAACTGACTATCAGAATCAGAATGTACAGGCATATCTTATGGATTTGAGCCCCAGTGCTGCGACTGATTATTCGCTTTGGAAGGCGACAAAAAAACTCAAGTGTCCAATATTAACCCGTCCTCCTATACGCAAAACTGATAACAGCTGGGCAACAAACGACTCTGAAAAAGCACAAACGTTTGCTGATCATTTAAAGCAGGTATTCCAACCGAATCCTGATCAGGGATCTGAACAGATTGATTCAGTAACTAATCTGCTGAATGAAACTCACCAATTAGATCTCCCAATAAGTAGCTTTTCTAAGCAAGAAGTTAAACAGGCAATTAGAAAACTGGATCAAAACAAAGCTCCAGGCTACGATCTAATAACTGCGAGAATACTACTTGAACTGCCAGAGGAAGGTGTGCTGTTTTTGACGCATGTCTTCAATTCTATTTTGAGGAGATCGTCGGTACCGCGGCAATGGAAAGTAGCGCAGATTATAATGGTTCCAAAACCTGGTAAAAGCCCAGATGATGTTAAGTCCTACAGGCCCATTAGTTTACTTCCAATCACGTCAAAGGTAATGGAGATTCTGTTTTTAAATAGATTAATGCCAATTATTAAGGAAAGAAATATAATTCCTGATCATCAGTTTGGCTTCAGGCAAAAACACGGCACAATTGAACAAGTACATAGACTCGTTAATGCAATTCAAACCGCCTTTGAACGTAAACAATACTGTACAGCAGCATTTTTAGACATATCCCAAGCTTTTGACCGCGTGTGGCACGATGGGCTTTTGTACAAAGTTAAAAAAAGTCTTCCATTACAATTCTACCAGTTTGTAAGATCGTATTTGGAAAACAGACACTTTTTTGTAAAGCAAGGCGAAGAAGCAACGATGTTACACGAAATTCACGCAGGTGTACCCCAGGGCAGCGTTATGGGTCCCATTTTGTACCTTCTTTACACTGCAGATCTACCTGTTTCAAATGTAAACATAACTGGTACTTTCGCCGACGATACAGCAGTATTATCTTCGGATGAACTCCCAGATAATGCCACTCAGAAACTCCAAAACAGTCTTGATGACATCGCAAAATGGCTAAGAGATTGGCGTATTAAAGCTAATGAATCTAAATCTGTACAGGTAACTTACACACTTCGTCGCCAAACTTGTCCTCCAGTCAAAATAAATGGAGTCCAAGTCCCACAAGCTGATGAGGCAAAATACTTAGGCATGTACCTGGACAAGAAGCTTACATGGAGGAAGCATATCTTTACCAAACGCCTGGCAATGGGTCAACAAGTCCGAAAAATTTATTGGATGCTGAACAGAAAGTCACAGCTATCACTGACAAACAAACTGCTACTCTATAAAGTCATACTGAAACCCATATGGTGTTATGGATTGCAGTTATGGGGCACATCAGCAAACTCTAACATTGAGATTCTACAACGATTTCAATCGAAAATGCTACGAATGATTGCAAATGCACCTTGGTATATCACCAATGAAAGATTACACCACGACCTTAATATGAAAACAGTTAAGCAAGAAATAAAAACCAGAATGGAAAATTATAGATCAAGGATCACACACCACCCCAATGCGCTTGCAAAACAGCTGATGAACGACCCAACCATGCCAAGAAGGCTAAAACGGAAAACCCCACAGGACTTATTATTGTAGACTGTGAAAAAGATGAAGCGGACTTGTCATTGGACATGTACCGCACAAGCCTGATTATTCAAATACTCAACTATTGCTGAATATCGTTTAGATAGATTGCAAATAAAGAAATAAAAAAAAAAATAAAAAAAAAAAAATCATGATAATTAAATTTGTTGAAAAAGATTAATTTTGTATAAAATTTGGCTGAATTAGCAATTACAATTGCTATCCATTTTGGGAAAAGGATCCTAGGAACAATAAAAAACAACCGGAATTTAAAACACTTTTATTAAACACAAATTGCAAAAATGGCAGATTTTTACTAGCGGACTACGAACTAACTACCTAGTCTAGTCTGATAGAGGAGACTAGGTACTAGTCTAGTACCTAGTCTCCTCTATCAGACTCTGCTACCACAAAAAATTTCCTGAGACAAGAGCATGGGTGCTTGTCAAATGATACTGATCAAAGCCTGCTAGTGATTATTAATATTAATATTTTAGTTGTCGTTAGTCTCACTAGCACTGCCTTACCTACCTAACCTAACGAATTACTTAAACAATTAAACTTATTTATTAATGGTATTGAACAATTATTGTTAATTTAAAAGTCAAATGTATATCTGTACTCGAGCCATTAGAATAGTGCCCATCAGAAGTTGGCAAATTAATGGTTGAGAGTAGAAAGTTGCTCATATTATTGCAATTACTGTAGTGTACAGGATTCACAATTCAACAATTTTCTTTGAAACCTATAAGTACTTAATAATTATAGTGTAAAAGAAATTACGTATTACAATTCCCCTACTGTACACATACGCTCCGAGACTTGTCCATATAACTGCCTCGTTGGTCCAGTGGTGGCAAGCGCGACTGCATGTGCATGAGGTCCTGGGTTCGATTCCCGGGTCGGACAAAAAGTGTTATTGGGTTTTTCATTAGAAATTTCCTAGTAGTAGTCCGGAGTTTGGAAGTTGGCGGTATAATACCCCCGTGCCTCGGAAAGCACGTTAAGCTGTTGATCCTGCGCCTGATCTCTCTCCGGTCGTGTCGGATTGCCGTCCCATCGTACTATGAGAGAAAAGGGAACAGAGAGTGCACCTGCGCCTGCGCACACACTTGTGCACTATAATATCTCCCGCGCAGATGGCTAATCTTCACTAAGATTGGCCGCCACCGTGACCGAAAAACGGTCAGGAGGACTATTATTATTTTTATAATATACTATGAGCTATCTTCTCTATCACAGATTGTATTAAATCAAATTAAGACATTAACTCTTGTAACTGTGTGAGTCGGATTTTTTTAATTAGTGTTAATTGACTATGTATACCACCACTTCTGCAAATTAATGTGTTTATCTCATTACCCTTCAGATTAGGAGAGGAAATCGTATCGTCCAGCATGTTGAGTATTTAAACACACTAGGTGCACGAAAACGAAACAAAACTCTCGAAACAATAAGTTGGGCATACCTTGCAATCTACTGAGTTGTGACAAAACAGTTTGTTCCTTAGTTCTTATTGATAATAATATTTCTATCTTTTGTAGGAATATTAGATAGCTTCGTGGTTTTGCCGATTGTTTTGCTGGTTTTTGAGAAAATTGATAACTCGACTACGAGCTACTCGGTTAAGCGTTTTGCAACAATGACTTGGCACGCAGAGAATCAAAAAGAAACTGCTAAAGCATGCCATGTCTGGAAACTGCTATGCGACGGTAGTCATGCGAAAGAAAAGGAGAGGCAACCGTATCGTACAGCATGTTGAGTATTTAAACACACTGGTGCACGAAACAAAACTCTCGAAACAATAAGTTGGGCATACCTTGCAGGAACTACCTACGTAAATAAATTGAGCAATCCTACCGGATAATCCGCTCTAGTAGACCTACAGCTCAAACTACACCGCTGCCGCTGAGCCCGGCAACAGCTGTCGCTGAGCCCGCCAACAGCTGCCGCGGGCTCGCTGGCAGCATGTGGCAGCAACCGCGCGTCTCACGCAGCATGCCACGAGGCACGAAGTAGGTACTTGAGTGCGGGATGTGCACGCAGACCCGGATACGCTTTAATGTATGGCAAATGTCGTTGAATAGAAATGCAAAGACAGAATTTTACGTTGGCGTGTAACTTTACTATTCGTAGGTTTATAGGTCGTTCCATCATCGACCTCATCTCTGCCCTAAGGGCAAGATTGAAGTCAAGAGCAAGCCCATTTATAATAATAATAATATAAATATATATAACATCACACCTGTAATCCCCGAAGGGTAAAGCAGAGGTGCACCCATCAGTATCCCACATTTCGACCAACAACGGGCTCGTTGGTCTATTCTTCTTCTTCTTAGCGTGTCGATGACAATTTAAATTGAGTTAGCCCAAAATTTAGCGACGAGTTTGGCATTTTCAGTTCCAATCATTAGCTCCTGTGATGTGCAAGAAGCTGGACAGGCAGGACACGATGTCAAGTGTATCATCGTCTGTGGGGTAACACCACATTTGCAGTCCAGGCCAGAGTCATCTATGAAATTCCACTTGAACAGGTTTTCCTTGCTTCGACCGACCTGTGTCCGTAGTCTATTTAAGGACTTCCAGGTCAGCCATGGCAACTCGTGTCCAGGTGGGAGATGTTCGGCAAGTGGCACAAATGGGTTGGGTAGGAAAACACTTTCGCGCCACAGCTTGAGTCTTTCCTTAGAGCGTTCGCCAGAGAGCGGGGGCACACATTTCAAAAAACTGTTACGGCTTTTTAGCCTTTGCGGAACGAGGATGTTATTGTGTAAAGGGTGTCTAACGTCGGAAACCATTTTGGCTCTTTCATCAGAACTTGCCACCGCTCTACGAACTACTGGTTGGTCTATTATTAACTGGTATCGTCATTTAAATTGATTATTTATGTATTTTGTGACAACCTCCTGAAAATCGACGCTGATGCAATATAGCGTTTTATAAAAAAAAACATTTCAAATATAAGAAGGGCAAGTACAAAAAGTATAAAAAAGAAGAAGGAGTATTAAAAACACAAAAATATAATTTGGTAGTCGTGGTATTTATTTTTGATGAAAGAATAGTACATTATTAACCAAGGGGATAAAGCAGTGCCTTAGTCTTGGTTGAACTTAAATCCCTCGCTACACTCAGGACTCGTCTTAAATCCAGTTTTTAACGCCCTCGCTACGCTCGGGAGTAAACCTCGAGTCCTTCTTTACGCTCGCGATTTAAGTTCACCCAAGACTAAGACAGCTTTATCTCCGAGGAAAATACTCTACTTTTCGTATCCCATTTGTGAAAAAATTAACACAATAATAATATGAGATAAGCATTTATTAAAAATAATGACAATTAAAAGTAAAAGTTAACATTCGAAACATGGGTCGAAATATTGATAGAAATCACATTAGACGATGAATGAAATTCAGTACAATTTTCTTTCCCTGTTTTTAACAGATTAAAAATGACTATTGATAGGTTCGCTTTTTGTGGCATAGAATGTCACTTTTTTGAGCAAGCGGTACGAAATAGTACATTATGGTACAAGTGTAATATTGGTTATTACCGCTGCGGCGCTATTGATACCCGAGCCGTTAGGTGAGAGTCTTAAGAGAGCCGAGGACGGTAATTAGCAATACACACGTGTATCATACGACGTTTTTCTACACACTTGTGAAGAAAATAATACAAAAAATAATTTTATTTAGTAGATTAAAAGTATATTTAGAGAAACAATTATTACATGTGCAGTTAGTAAAATTATTATTAATTGTTTTTGATGGCGTAGCGGTCTCATCAGATAGATTATTAACTGAAATACTTTCACGTTGTATTGTTATTTAAGATGGTTCATTATTTGTGTAGGTAGGTGAAATCAAATCATTTGATGTACCTACACAAATAATGAACCATCTCAAATAACAATACAACATGGAAGTATTTCAGCAATACACACGTGTATCATACGACGTCTTTCTACACACTTGTGAAGAAAATAATACTAAAAAATAATTTTATTTAGTAGATTAAAAGTATATTTAGAGACACAATTAGTAAATGTGCAGTTAGTAAAATTATAATTAATTGTTTTTGATGGCGTAGCGGTCTCATCACATAGATTATTTACTGAAATACTTTCATGTTGTATTGTTATTTGAGATGGTTCATTATTTGTGTAGGTAGGTGAAATCCAATCATTTGATGTACCTACTTGGTGTTTCGCTAGTGCGACGCAGCTCAGAATCAAGTCTATTTTTTTTTACACAAATTTCTTTCTTGTTTTGTATGGAATCTTCTACGTATTCAGATTCTGCTACATTGTTAGAGCACCATTCACCATGACGCTTTAAAGTCATTATATCATTTCCGAATTAGCCAGAAATGTAGACGAAGTTCTTCTGAAACTATGTCCAGTGTAGCTCTCCGCATCTGGTAAATCTAAAAACTTAGCGATTTCCTTAGGCATAGAACCAAATTTGTTTATACCTATAGGCTGACAATTACATTTACCATTCTGGTAATTTAGAAAGAAACGGTCGGTTTTTGCTTTTGGTGAACGCAAACTTTCATACTTCTTAACAATTTCATAGAATGGACCGTGTATGGTGAATGTCCTCGGTCTTTTATTTTTCGTGATAGGTCTCATCTTCACTAAAAGCATTTGGCCATGGTTCTGTATGTCTTTTACTTTTACATTTGTTAATTCTTGTACCCTGCATGCACCAGTTACACCAAATATTAAAGCAACCTGAAAAAAAGAAAAATTATTATTAAGTTCAACACACAACGCAGGCTGAAGTCACG
The DNA here is from genome assembly GCA_949316265.1 of Diarsia mendica. Taxonomy (NCBI): domain Eukaryota; kingdom Metazoa; phylum Arthropoda; class Insecta; order Lepidoptera; family Noctuidae; genus Diarsia; species Diarsia mendica. Next base: position 19,699,762 of record OX438893.1, on the reverse strand, counting down.
TAGATATTTAAAATTAATTTAACTAACCTTAGTAGCCAGATATTGGTTATCTGGAGCATCTTTTATGAAATTTTCAACATCGATAAACGATAAAACCTTTGATTTCTTGCTTTTAAATCCATCTGACTGTCTTTTTAGATAAGCCAACAAATTAGAGTATGTTTTTAAGTCCACTCCATTCTTTCGGACTGTACTTTTTAACATTGAGAATATACACCACAAAGAGCTAGGTTTGTACTTAGAAGATAATTCTTGAAAGTACGCCAGGAAGACATTTTCCGAAAAAGACTGCGTATTCTTGGTGATTTGCCACTGCTTGAAATTTTGGTACGCTAATAGATATTTCTCCTTGGAGTTTTCAGGTAGCAAATTTTCCATAACGCTAAGGGCTTCACATGTTACATCTACCCATGTTGTACCTACAACAAAAATAATTTTCTTCAAAACTAGACATTTTAATTAATAAAATAACTATAATTAGGTACAGTGACAACGAGTTGTATTTTTTTTTTTTTGCAATGGCGGTAAAAATTTATATGTGTTCCAATGCCGCACGCATTGGAAAACTTATAATTTTTTACCGCCATCTAACAATTGCGATCGGCCATAGACTAAAAGAGGTTTATTTTTTTTGGTTTTCGCGGATAGCGTTTTAGCCACGTACAAAATGGGGAATTCAATTTTTTCTTAATTAAAGAGAACAAAAGTTATATTTGAGTGAAATTTTTATTTATTAAAAACACGTACAAGTTGAAATTATCTATTTAAATACAAAGTTCCATTAAATGAGCAAGCAATAGCTGTATTTTAATTTATTTGTACTATTGAACACGATCTTTTTTGTTTCGAAACTTTTTTTAAGAACAAAGACACTAAACCAATAAAATTAAAAAAAAAACCCTATAACTCACTTGTGAATTAATAGTAATGAAAAAGTCTCAGTTTGATAACAGGTGTCATTACGTGCCTAGTTGCAGTGAAATTAGAGCCATTTTATGAGCAAGTGTGTAAATGAAAAACACATTAATTAAAACAACTTCAAATTTTCACTCGCAGCGCACTCCTCTCCTGGTCTGGCGTCGTACCGCGAAACGGTGATCTAACTTCACGCTCCTGGATTTTATTTGAAATAGTAAATTCTTCGACGGTTTACTCCTACGAGAACTTGGATTGTTTTGAGCTTTTGCTCAGGGCCTAAGAAGGTAAAAAAAAGACTCTTTCAACTGGTTTAAAACCTATGACAAATAAAAAAAAATGCCAACCATTTTTGTTCAATTTTCCTTATTCGTTTCAGGTTATCTCATAATTATGTACTTTACCATGGGATATCGTGTTACCCAGTGATTGGGTTGTGGAGGCTAGATTGGCATTAACTTAATGGCTCGTGGCATTAAGTCTGCATTCTATTTCAGTCAACCAGCAAATATTGTTTTAACTTTTTCCGCGGCTCACCCTGCGTTTTCGTTAAACTTAATACTAGCAGCTTCTCTAGACATGAACACTTTCGGGTACTAGAAAATGTAAATCTTATTGTCATTATCATTAATCTTACTGTAATATTATGGAGGATGATTGTGAGAATCTTTAAAAGAAACAATTTGATTCCCAAGTGTAAAGACAGTTGCAAAGCAATTCCTATAACTATGTTTTGTACATCTCCATCTCTTTTTAACTATCTCCGTAGCACTTTTATACTTATATGCAGGACTGTATTTATATCCTTTATGAAATAAGTTGTCGGTTCCATTTTTCGTTTTGAAAAAAATGGGTTCTCCTGAAAAAGAAACAGTTTAATGTTAATAAATCATTCTGATACAACATATTATTATGATAAAAAACTAGTCAATACCTTTTAAATTAGATCTGCTTCAGCTTCTCAAGTCTATTTATTATTATTTTTCTTTATACACAATGACATTATTTACTTTTTTTTTTTTTAAAACATTGCCCCACACTAGGAATTTCTCCTGTATTGTGGGTGCGTTCACAAACATATAAACTCACATACACAAATACCCAGACCCGGAACAACTATCTGTAGGTCTTACAAATATTTTTTTCCGTGCGGGGATCGAACCCGCGACACGCAGCGCGGCAGTCCATTGCTTGAACCACTGCGCCAACCGTGCCGTCAAGTATGATATTATTTTTTGCTTTTTTGATCAATATTTACTTGTTAAATATTTTATTTTTCATTTAGTTTTGTGTGTATTGACATTTAATAACTTGACATGATTATTTAATAATGACAAATATTTTATTATTTTTATATTGTGAATGTGAGGACCATGTGGGTCTTTCTCTAATTTTAACTATTGTCTGGCAGTTTGAGTACTTTATGCGACCCACCCAAACAAATGTCCTTTCTTTGGTATTGTTCGTCGTGACGTTGAGCTCCTTGAGTTATAGCTGACAAATGCTTGCACTGACTGGACGGGTCCACTCAAATCTGTGTGGTGCTTTCTTCAACAGACCATCTCAAACACTAATCTGCATAGTCTTCATGTGTGTTATATATCAAGATTATGTTTGTACCTTGAACATATTGTAAACACAAACGATTTTTAAAAGAGTGTCCATGAAGTTTCTTGCCATTCTTCTCATGAGACCAACGCTTTGGAATTGGCAACTACAGTACACTCACGAGTTATTATGCCTTGTGACTGGGACTGTAGCTTAGTTTATTTAGCTTCAGTAGTTCAGTAGTTTACTGCCGCACTCGGAGAGCTTCAGTGGTTGCTTGGGCCGTCGCTTGGTAAGGGTTTTTGGCAGTTTTGTCATACAAAACTATGTCAGGCCTTTGCTGGGTGGCGGCTTGATCAATCGTTGGATATCTCTGAGTGCCGCAGTAAGTTTAATTCGACTATTCAAAAGTGCCTGTTACTTGAAATAAATATTTTTGACTTTTGACTTTGATTATTAACTTTTTTTAAACTATGTCTGAAATCCAGCAACTACTTTTTCATATTTTTTAATAAGAGAAACTTTTAGATTAAAAACTAATTAAATCCACACAGGCAATGAATGCTTACCTAAGCACTCATTACCAAGAACCAAGAATTCCACAATTAAAAAAAACAGTACGTTTTAAATTAAATGAACTTTATTGGACATCATGAGCATTTACAGTTTACTTCCTTACAAATTAATATCAATGTGAGATCAGAACAGTAAACCCTGCGTAATTACATTAAGAAAAAATACATTTAAATATAAATAGCCATCCATTTATAAATCACTACATAAGGAACATAACGAATAGTAACTCTTACCGGTTTTTTTGTATGTTATTAGGAATAAGTCAAAGTATTGTGGCGTAAAGATACATTAACATTGTCATCAGCTTTTATGCCCAAAAAATTAAAAAGAAAAACATAATACTACATCCGATGCTGGCAAAGTTAAGTCTCACTTTAGTCTAAGTACCGATCATATCGGATGTCGTCAGTACGGGGTTACCTCGCGTGGTATTACCGGAACCATTTAGCTAGGAGGACAAAATCAAGCTACAATAAAAATACCAAATTAGCCACAATTCAACGCTATATTTTTACTCGACAAGCAGCACCACCCCGGAATAAAACTCTCTTCATAATATTCTACATTTATTTTTATTACAGCGCAAGTTCATCTTACCCCTTTCCTTCATGTTGGCGTGAAGGTATGTGCTTGCCGCATGCCCTCATTATGAACACTGCCCGGCCGCGGAGACCTGTTGGGTTTACCTCACCCCGGACCCCGCACCACCTACCCCCTCAGGCCGTAGACGACCCCGACTACAGAACAGTCACCTAGGTGCCTTCATTGCAAATCCATGTCGCTTTAACAACCAACCTACCAACCTTCGCAACCTTGGCTCTTACCTATCGTAATATCATTTTTGCTATCACCTAAATTTTTAATGTAAGTATAATCTTAATTACTCTAAATCTTTTTTATACTTTCCATAACTGTTATTGCCTTAAACATTTGCTTGCACCTTGCTTATCATAAGCAATACGAAGTAAACTGTCGAGTGCCGTTCCCCACTCCTATAAACACTCAAAAGTGACAAAAAAACCCCGACGTCATAAAAAAATAAATTTAAAATGAATTTGGTCGTCATGGTTATTTCTTTTGTTGAAAAAAGGAGTAGTAAGTAGTAGATGAAATACATATGTCTAATTTGCGATTGCAATTGCTATCCGATTTGGGCAAAGGATCCTAGGAGCGTATGGAATCACAACAATAAAAAAACAACCGGAATTTAAAACACTTTTATTGAACACATAGATTGAAAATATGACAGATTTCAGGCGCGGGCCACGAACTAGTGCGCGCGGAACTAGTTGGCCGCGCCTTAGGTGACGACAGGGGTGAGGGGGCGGGTTGCCTACATCTCGCAATGCACAGGAGACTATAATTAGACAGTGATGACCAATCTTGAGATATCGTGAACAATAATTGTTCAATTTATTTAAAAGAATACTTAAATAAAAAACAAAAACATACCTAAGGCGCGGCCAACTAGTTCCGCGCGCACTATAAGTACTCCCTCCCTGTCTCCTCTCTCAGACTCTGTGGCTAATACTACCAATTTCCTGATGAAAAGACCTCATAACACTTTACCAGACTTGGGAATCGAACTCAGGACCTCACGCTAAGTATATTAAGGTCTCTGAAATTGACAGTTTTGCATTTCTACTTCCATGTCGCTCGATCTTGCAGTTCCGCCATGAACTCCCGGTGCCACCTCTCCCAGAATCTCTCCCAGAACCGCTGCCGTATTTCTTCTATGTGCTGGTTTGGATCTGTTAGGTCTAGACGTTTTCACTGATAGTGAAGTTACTGACAACAGTAGACGTCCAATTAGAAAGTGCCCAGGGGTTAAAGGATCCCCACCGGAGTGTTCCCACGTTGCCGTCGTGGTGGGGCTTACGTGTCTCAATGACCCTTGGGGCTCTGCCGGTAGATATACTCATGCCGGAAAGGTCCAAGGCGAGAGACCAGACAAAGAGGGACACGCGGGGGGCGCGCCGCCGGGAGACGTGAACAGTGTTCGGGTCCTCGGGCGGCGCGCCTGTCGCAGGAGGAAACCCTACTCGCTGCTCTCTGGTTCGCGTCTGCTCATCAGACGTGACTGTGAGAGCAGTGAGTAGGCGGAGGGAGACACGATGGGTGGAGATAGGGACGTGTTCTCGTAGTGGCGATCGGCGGCGGCGACCTCTCGCGTCCGGCCCTAGTGCAAGCCATGGTTCGGGGCGAGGAGGAATGGGACGCCGTCGCCTCCTTCTGCGAAGCAGTGATGCTAGCGAAGGAGGTGGCGGAACGAGAGAGGGAGAGAACCTCTCAACGTCCCAACCGCCGCAGAAGGCGCTTCGGGCGTCGGGGGCCACGTGATGGCTTCCGGCCACCGTAGACGCGGGCCTGTGGACGGTGAGTAATGGGCTAGCTCGCCGTCCGGCCGTCGTCATGACGGCAACAGACCGTGTCGGTGGCGCGTTCGTGTTTCACGCGCGCCTCAAAAAGAGGTCAGCAAGGAGGGGCCCGCAAGGGCCGACGCCCGTCGGGGCCGCGGATTTTTGTACTAGATAACGTGGCCTCGGCGCAAGGGCAGGGAAGGAACATGGGTTCGGTTTTTAGTCAGTAGAAGTCTGACACTCCCCTTCGCTCTGCCTAAGAGCGGGGGGGGGGGTCATTTGATGATTTTCCACCCACCAAAAAAAAAAAAAAAAGGGGTTAAAGGATTGGTATCGGTAGGGTCTGACTTGTAACTGTGTGAGTAGGAAATTTTTAAACAGTGTTCATTGACTACGTATACCACCACTTCTGCAAATATTAATGTGTTTATGTCAATTTCTGCCCGATCCGTCCAGTGTTCTGTGCGTTGATAGATCACTTATTTCAGTCAGTCACCTTTGAGTTATATATATACGAGTATTTAGATGTGAGAACGACTTACCAACCACATTAGAAGAGGCAATCGTATCGTTCAGGATGTTGAGTAAAATTTATGTATGGCAAATGTCGTTGAATAGAAATGCAAAAACAGAATTTTACGTTGGCGTGTAACTTTACTATTCGTAGGTATTTAGGTCGTTCCATCGTCAACCTCATCTCTGCCCTTAGGGCAAGATTGAAGTCAAGAGCAAGCCCATTTATAATAATAATAATATATGTATATAACATCACACCTGTAATCCCCGAAGGGTAAAGCAGAGGTGCACCCATCAGTACCCCACATTTCGCCAGTTACTTTTAAGTCCCATGTAATAGGGGGCGAGCCTATTGCCGTCAACCTGGCACAAATTCAGACTCCGTGGCTGCTACTGTTATATTCCAGATGGAAAAATCTAGTAACGCTTTGACCGACCCGAGAATCGAACCCAGGACGTCATGCACAGCAGTCGCGCTTTAGACCACTAGACCGACAACAGGCTCGTTGGTCTATTATTAACTGGTATCGTAATTTAAATTGATTTTTATGTATTTTGTGACAATCTCCTGAAAATCGAGGCTGATGCAATATAGCCTTTTATAAAAAAAAAACATTTCAAATATAAGAAAGGCAAGTACAAAAAGTATAAAAAAGAAGAAGGAGTATTAAAAACACAAAAATATAATTTGGTAGTCGTGGTATTTATTTTTGATGAAAGAATAGTATATTATTAACCAAGGGGATGAAGCAGTGTCTTAGTCTTGGGTGAACTTAAATCCCTCGCTACACTCAGGACTCGTCCTTATTCCAGTTTTTAACACCTTCGCTACGCTCGGGAGTTAACCTCGAGTCCTTCTTTACGCTCGCGATTTAAGTTCACCCAAGACTAAGACAGCTTTATCACCGAGGAAAATACTCTACTTTTCGTATCCCATTTGTGAAAAAATTAACACAATAATAATATGAGATAAGCATTTATTAAAAATAATGACAATTAAAAGTAAAAGTTAACATTCGAAACATGCGTCCAATTATTGATAGAAATCACATTAGACGATGAATGAAATTCAGTACAATTTTCTTTCCCTGTTTTTAACAGATTAAAAATGACTATTGTTATGTTCGCTTTTTGTGAATGTCACTTTTTTGAGCAAGTGGTACGAAATAGTACATTATGGTACAAGTGTAATATTGATACCCGAGCCGTTAGGTGAGAGACTTAAGAGAGCCGAGGACGGTAATCAGCAATACACACGTGTACCAGACGACGTTTTTCTACACATTTGTGAAGAAAATAATACAAAAAAATAATTTTATTTATTAGATTAAAAGTATATTTAGAGAAACTATTAGTAAATGTGCAGTTAGTAAAATTATAATTAATTGTTTTTGATGGCGAAGCGGTCTCATCAGATAGATTATTAACTGAAATACTTTCATGTTGTATTGTTATTTGAGATGGTTCATTATTTGTGTAGGTAGGTGAAATCAAATCATTTGATGTACCTACACAATTATTGAACCATCTCAAATAACAATACAACATAAAAGTATTTCAGCAATACACCCGTGTATCATACGACGTTTTTCTACACACTTGTGAAGAAAATAATACTAAAAATAATTTTATTTAGTAGATTAAAAGTATATTTAGAGAAACAATTAGTAAATGTGCACTTAGTAAAATTATAATTAATTGTTTTTGATGGCTGATGGCTCTATCTGATGAGACCGCTACGGTCTCATCAGATAGATTATTTACTGAAATACTTTCATGTTGTATTGTTATTTGAGATGGTTCATTATTTGTGTAGGTAGGTGAAATCCAATCATTTGATGTACCTACTTGGTGTTTCGCCAGTACGACGCAGCTCAGAATCAAGTCAATTTTTTTTTACACGAATTTCTTTCTTGTTTTGTATGGAATCTTCTACGTATGATTCTGCTACATTGTTAGAGCGCTATTCACCATGAGGCATCAAAGTCATTATATCAGCTCCGAATTAGCCAGAAATGTAGACGAAGATCTTCTGAAACTATGTCCAGTGTAACTCTCCGCATCTGCTAAATCTAAAAACTTCGCGATTTCTTTAGGCATAGAACCAAATTTGTTTATACCTATAGGCTGACAGGTACATTTACCATTCTGGTAATTTAGAAAGAAACGGTCGGTTTTTGCTTTTGGTGAACGCAAACTTTCATACTTCTTAACAATTTCATAGAATGGACCGTGTATGGTGAATGTCCTCGGTCTTTTATTTTTCGTGATAGGTCTCATCTTTACTAAAAGCACCTGGCCATGGTTCTGTATGTCTTTCACAGTTACATTTGTTAATTCTTGTACCCTACACGCACCAGTTACACCAAATATTAAAGCAACCTAAAAAAAAGAAAAAATAATTATTAAGTTCAACACACAACACAGGCTGAAGTCGCGTAGATATTTAAATTAATTTAACTAACCTTAGTAGCCAGATATCGGTTATCTGGAGCATCTTTTATAAAATTTTCAACATCGTTAGACGATAAAACCTTTGATTTCTTGCTTCTAAATCCATCTGACTGTCTTTTTAGATAAGCTAACAAATTAGAGTATGTTTTTAAGTCCACTCCATTCTTTCGGACTGTACTTTTTAACATTGAGTATATACACCACAAAGAGGTAGGTTTGTACTTAGAAGATAATTCTTGAAAGTACGCCAAGAAGACATTTTCCGAAAAAGACTGCGTATTCTGGGTGATTTGCCACTGCTTGAAATTTTGGTAGGCTACTAAATATTTCTCCTTGGAGCTTTCAGGTAGCACATTTTCCATAACGTTAAGGGCTTCACATGTTACATCGGGCGGTGTACCTGCAACATAAATTATTTTCTTCAAAACCAGACATTTTAATTAATAAATTAACTATAAGTAATTACAGTGAAAACGAGTTATAATTTTTTTTCGCAATGGCGGTAAAAAATTATGTGTTCCAATGCCGCACGCATTGGAAAACTTATAAATTTTTACCGCCATCTAACAATTGCGACTAAAAGAGGTTTCTTTTTTTTTGCTTTTCGCAGATAGCGTTATAGCCACGTACAAAATGAGGAATTCAATTTTTTCTTTATTACAGAGAAAACAAAAGTTTTTTTTTTTAAATCTTCTATATTTATGGGATGTTTGTACACAGTTGTGACGATGTCAATCCCATCGTGCTTTTACAAATATTTACTTACTTCCTAGACTTATTTTAACTTATAAAATACCCCAAACCTTAATCTAATTTCTTATATATCTAATAATAAAAGTGTATAATATTTTTGCTGCTTCGGATGTAGGCTTAGCCAAAATACCATGGAACATTCCAACATCCATTACCGACAATTTCATTGTGTTTAAAACTGCATTTCTTTTATTAGCATATCGGACACATTCCACCAACACATGATACACATCCTCTATCTTGCCACGCACCTCACAGTTTGGAGAGTCAGACTTTCGCATGAGATAAGCAAAGTTTAGTGGAATTGTGGAATATGTCCTGAGCGCAAGCGATGCGCAGCAACAATTTGGCTTCGATTCAGTTTCGACCCGCTGAACCAAGGTATATGAGGAGGCTCACATTGTATACTTTTATAAATACCAGATTCCTTTAGCTTTTGATCTTTCATTAAAATGTTCATTCCAAGATAGTTTATTTATTTTTCTATATTTACACAATATTTCCGAATAGCTTGGTTTCTCAAGAAGAAGGTTTCTCAAGCAACAAGGCGCAGCTTCTTGCGAATCTGTGCCAGGACTCATGTTGCGATATTCTTTGTATTCAAGAAACACACCGCAACAGCGAACAACCCAGGCCACAAATTCCTGGCATGATACTCACTGCCGAAATTCCTCATGCAAAGTATGGCAGTGCTATTTTTGTAAGACCAAATATTGCTGTGCAGTCCACAGCCTTTACATCTGACAACTCCATCGAAATAATCACCATTGATACTGGCAGCTGCACAATAACTTCTGTGTATAAACCTCCAAGTCAACCGTTCCATTTTAATTGCACGAGTAATTTCCACGACAGACCCATTAAAATTATACTTGGCGATTTCAACAGCCATAGCACCACATGGGGCTATGCCACCAATAATACCGATGGTGACGCAGTGGAAGAATGGGCGGAGGCAGAGAACCTCACTTTAATACACAACGCCAAACTCCCAGCATCCTTTAACAGCGGCCGATGGCGCCGTGGCTATAACCCCGACTTGATCTTTGCCAGTGGCAATGTTAGCCCTCTTTGCACAAAGACCGTGCATCAGCCTATACCGAGAACCCAACATAGGCCAATATTGGATGTCGCGTTGAATCAGCAGTAAAACCTCAAATTGTGCCTTTCAAGCGTCGATTTAACTTCTCGAAAGCCAACTGGCCGATGTTTGCGGACGACATTGACTTACAGTTAACCAACCTAGACCCCGTGCCAAACAATTACGAGAAGTTTGTTGAAATTGTTTGGGCCGTGTCCCGACAGTACATCCCAAGAGGTTGCCGTACTGCTTATATCCCAGGCCTGAGCAAGGATTCCGCTTCACTTCTTGCTGAATATGAAAAATCATTCAATACAGACCCGTTTTCCGATCAAACACTGGAACTCGGTGAGCAACTTATGCGTGAAGTAAGCGATGGTCGCAAAAATAAATGGATGTCACTTGTCACAGAAATAGATATGACTCACAACAGCAAAAAAGCCTGGAGCACAATACAAAAATTAACAGACAGCCCTCCACCAGCTGTGAACCCAGGCCAGGTGACCGCCAATCAAGTTGCCCACCAGCTGCTCCTCAATGGTAAACCGCCGCATCGTTTAGCCAAAACCAAAAAGCTGTCTGAAATGCTAAATGTCAGTGTCACCACCATGAGCAACCCTTTTAATTTATCAGACATAATCTACGGAATAAAAAACTTAAAAAATGGCAAAGCTCCTGGATTCGATGACATCACGGTTGATCAATTAAAACATCTTGGACCGGTAGCTGTATCCTGGATGCTATCCCTTTTCAATTCTTGCCTCCATGAGTACACAATACCTAAATTCTGGAGGCGTGCTAAGGTGATTGCTCTTCTTAAGCCAGGAAAATGCCCGAAAGACCCTAAAAGCTACCGGCCTATATCCCTCTTATGCCACACCTTCAAACTATTTGAAAGACTGCTACTAAACCGCCTTACCCCTATAATCGAACCAAATCTTATCGCTGAGCAAGCTGGCTTTAGGCCAGGCAAGTCATGCACCAACCAGACCCTCAAACTGACGCAATTCATTGAAGATGGCTTTGAGGTGAACAATGTCACAGGTGTTGTATTCGTCGATCTGTCAGCAGCCTATGATACAGTCAACATCAGGCGACTTCTACTGAAGGTCAGTGAGCTCACCAAGGATTCCAGTTTCGTACGTATTCTTAGCGCTATCCTGAACAACCGCCGCTTTCAAGTCCATCTTGATAACAGCAAAAGTAGGTGGCGATGTCAGAAAAATGGGCTTCCCCAAGGTAGCGTGTTAGCTCCAGCTTTATTTAATATCTATACAAACGACCAACCAAGCTCTCCTCAAACAGAACGCTTTTTATATGCAGACGATCTTGCTTTAGCCGCTCAGACCCCTACATTCGAAGAAACTGAAGAAAAACTGACGGTGGCTCTGGAATCACTCGGAAAATTCTACGCTGATAATGCCTTAATTACGGCCACATCCATCCAAGACTCAGTCCTGTGTATTCCACCTTCGCAACCGTCAGTCAAATAGACCTCTCATCATATCGTGGCAAGGCGTTGACATAGAGCATTGTTCCCAACCTCGCTACCTGGGTATCACTCTAGACCGATCCCTAACATACAAATATCACTGTCAGAAAACAAAACAGAAAGTCGGTACTAGGAATAATATCCTTCGTCGCCTTACATCCACCACCTGGGGAGCATCGCCACAGGTTCTCCGCACAACCAGTCTATGTCTTTCTTTTTCTGCTGGGGAGTTCGCATGCCCAGTGTGGCATCGATCCGCCCATGCGAAAGAGGTTGACATGGCGCTAAACGATACCTGCCGCATCGTAACGGGGTGCTTAAGACCTACCCCCCTTGCGATGTTGTATCCGCTTGCAGGTATAGCTCCACCAGAAGTGCGACGCGAAATAGCAAGTCGTATCGAAAAAAGAAAACAGGAAGAAGACAAACGCCACCCCCTGTACGGGCATGAACTACCACCTTCACGCTTAAAGAGCCGTAAAAGCTTCTTAAGACATACGATCTCCTTAGAAGACGGTGCGTCAGATGAGAGATGCGAACTGTGGCGAAAAAAACATCCAATCCCTCCATATTTCATCAACCCGGAAGAACACTTGCCGCCCGGAAATGAACTGCAGTGGCCAATCTGGAAATCTCTCAACCGATTGCGAGCCCAGGTTGGCCGTTGTAGATATAATCTGGCTAAATGGGGTATCCTAGACCCATCCCAAACAAATTGCCAGTGTGGGGCCCCTCTACAGGATATGCGCCACCTCCTTTCCTGCCCAGCCTGCACAACCACTTGCACCTTTCAGGATTTACTCGAAGCAAGCGATAGAGCTGTGCAGGTGGCTACATACTGGTCTAACATAATTTGAGATTTGAGATCATCGACACGTAAAGAAGAAGAATAGCTTGGTATTATATCCTGTGTTCTTGTGCCTGACGTAATGGCGTATTTGGCAAGTCTGTCAACCTCTTCATTACCCCGAAGTCCAACATGAGATGGCACCTATTTAATACTTAATTACTTTTTTACCTGTTTGGTTAAAAAACTGAATTTGTTCTAAAATTCTGTATGCTATAGCTAAGCCTTTTGACCCAATACGAACACATTTAGAAACAATATGCTGTAAAGCGCTCTTACTATCGCTACATGTTACCAAAACAAAAGTAATATTTGAGTGAAAGTTTTATTTAATAAAAACACGTACAAGTTGAAATTATGTTTTTAAATACAAAGTTGCATGTAATGAGCAAGCAATAGCTGTACTTTAATTAATTTGTACTATTGAACACGATCTTTTTTGTATCGAAACTTTTTTTAAGAACAAAGACACTACCAATAAAATTTAAAAATAACCCTATAACTTACTTGTGAATAATAGTAATGAAAAAGTCAGAGTTTGATAACAGGTGTCATTATGTGCCTAGTTGCAGTGAAATTAGAGCCATTTTATGAGCAAGTGTGTTGAAAAACACATTAATGTATTAATATATATATCAAACAACGCGGACTACGAACTAAGTTCTTACTTCCTGTCTCCTCTGATGCTAATAAATTCTTCGACGGTTTACTCCTACGAGAACTTGGATTGTTTTGAGCTTTTGCTCAGGGCATATTGAAGGTGAAAGAGACTCTTTCCACTGGTTTAAAACCTATGACAAATAGAAAAAAAATGCTAACCATTTTTGTTCTGTTTTCCTTGTAAAGAAAATCGGTCCATTTCCAGTCGTTTCAGGATATCTCATAATTATGTACTTTACCATGGAATATCGTGTTACCCAGTGATTGGGTTGTGAAGGCTAGATTGGCATTAATTTAAGGGTGCTAATTAAACCGGCTTCTTTTTAATAGCATTATTTGCATCTAAAAATCTAACTTGCCTTCTAAATTACTAAGTCAGCCACAATTAACGAGCATCTAAATAATACTATCTTAGCCACAAGTTATCTTTTTTAAAGCCACTCTAAATACAACTCAGCATCGTGATTATTTTTTAGCATCTAAATTTGTAACATGGATTCAAACAGTAAACTTCTAAAATATTAATATATGGCATCAAAAAAATATTCAATTAGCTTCTAATTTATTAACTCGGTACGTTTAAATTATAACTCATGCCACATTAACTGAGCATCAAAATTTAATTAAAATTGTCATCAAATATTATATTATAGCCACTAATAGTATGTATAAACTCCTGTCGTGTCATCGAATAGGCTTAAATATAGAAGTTCAGAGTACTTAATGACCTAAATGTTGAAGTTCAGAGTATCGAATGTCCTAAAGATCGATTTTATTTACATGTTGTGCTACAAAAGTTATCGACAGAATCGCTTCAGAACTTCATTTTTATCGGAAAACTAGACAATAAATTGTGAAAACATTTCTGCAAGCAACTCGGAAGTAGCGCTCGCCGGCCGCTGCCGCGGCACCGCTCACTTCGTCACAGTTTTAACCTAACCTAACCTATTTCCCTAAGTTTACATTAACGAATCATACAATCTGCCTGTGACTAGTTAATTAGACTGTAGACAATGGTAAAAACATTTCTGTAACTATTAAGTATTTTTAACGTAAATATAATAATCTAAAGTGTATCAAAAGTTGACATTTCATGGCGCTCTCTGATTGGTGTAAATGGCCTGTCGCTGTCGTCTCGCGCGCTCGCGCGAAATCTTTCTGTTGCTATTTTCACGATAAAAGAATGTGATGTATTATTTTACATGCGAAGTTATAATAAATGATGTTGACTACGGTCGCTTCATTTCTATTTTTTTGAGGGCCTTGTGTTGAAGCTGTAAAATGTAAAATGGTGGTGAGATATAAATTCCGTGGCTGAGTTAGTAAATTAGGTGCCTATTTATAAATATCAAGGACAAGTTAATATAAATGTTGATCGTCACTTGATGCTTTCTATAGAATATTTAGTGGGCGTTGTAAAGAAGACGAATTAGTATATTAGAGGCTATATAATTTTCCCGTGGCTTAGTTATAAAATTAGAAGTTTGATCCTGTGGCCAATTAAAAAAACTGTGGCTCGTTTAATTATATCTCTTAATTTAATGGCTCGTGGCATTAAGTCTGCATTCTATTTCAGACAACCAGCAAATATTGTTTCAACTTTTTCCGCGGCTTACCCTGCGTTTGGTTAACCTTAATACTAGCAGCTTCTCTAGATATTAACACTTTCTTATAGGTAATAGAAAATGTAAACCACATTGTCATTATCATTAATCTAACTACCTCTAATAATCAGGAGGATGATTGTGAGAATTTTTAAAAGAAACAATTTGATTCCCAAGTGTTATGACAGTTGCAAAGCAATTCCTATAACTTTGTTTTGTACATCTCCATCTCTTTCTAACTATCTCCGTAGCACTTTTATACTTATAAGAATAAGAAGGACTGTATTGATATCCTTCATGAACTATGTTGTAGATTCCATTTTTCGTTTTGAAAAAAAAGGGTTCTCCTGAAAAAGAAACATTTTTATGTTAATAAATCATTCCGATACAACATATGTTAAAAAAAACAATTCAATACTTTTTAAAAAATAGATCTGTTCCAACTTCTCAAGACTATTTATTATTATACTTTAAACTTTTTTTTAAACTATGACTGAAATCCAGCAACAATTATTTTTTATATATTTTTTTTCTAGCCTATATTGTCCCACTGCTGGGCAAAGGCCTCCCCCATAGTCTTCCACTCTTCTCTCCGTGCGGCTTACTCCGACCAATTTCGTACAAAAGCCTCTGAGTCGTCATGCCAGCCTTTTCTAGGCCAGTAATAATAAGTAATCCAACAACCACTTTTTTATATTTTTTAATAAGAGAAACTTTTAGATTAAAAACTAATAAATTCGTATGGATTTTATAGGCAATGAATGCTACCTACTTAAAACCAAGAATTAAACAGTACGTTTTAAATTATATGAACTTTATTGGACATCATGAGCATTTACAATTTACTTCCTTACAAATTAATATCAAAGTGAGATCAGAACAGTTTTTCAAATAAATAATCACTAGCCAATATTGAACCTTTAACATACCGTAGTCAGAATAAATGTATTACATTTGGACCTGCATTTCCACAACCATTTAACTATTACATATAATAATTAGGAAAATTATCACTTAAACAACTTATTGTATTCTATAGTTCTAAGACTGTATTTTTTATGAGTAGCCATTTGTGACCCACGGCAGGGCAAAGGTCTCTATGATTTGAGAGTAGTTAAATGTATAGATATATATGTAAAGTAAAACCTATCTAAATTAATAAAAATACACTTAAATATAAATAGACATCCATTTATAAATCACTACTTAAGGAACATAAAGAATAGTAACTCTTACCGGTTTTTTTTGTATGTTAACAGGAATAAGTCAAAGTATTGTGGCCTAAAGATACATTATATATTGTCATCAGCTTTTATGCCCAAAAAATTAAAAAGGAAAACAATATAATAATAATATAATAATATTCCACAACTATCACACAACGCCATCTAGTCCCAAGCTAAGCAGAGCTTGTGTTATGGGTATACTAGACAACTGATAAACATACTTATATATTTCTAAATACATACATATTATAGATAAATTACACCCAGACACAGAACAAATGATCGTGCTCATCACACAACATTATTACGTCTGATTCTGGCAAAGTTAAGTCTCACTTTAGTCTAAGTACCGATCATATCGGATGTCGTCAGTATACGGTTACCTCCCGTGGTATTACATAGGAACCATTTAGCTAGGAGGATGTGTATGCTTGTTCTGCTTGTTCACCATTGTGTGTCCTATAGTAACCACGATGGCGTGACAGTCCCGTGACCTGCTGTCTGCACACAACCATCTCACTCGAGATGAGCAGACAGAGTGACGTGTGTATCTGTAGCCGCGAATTTTCATTATTTTCGCGCCCGTCTCGGATTTGTAGAAAATCGGGCGGTCCACTGAAAAGTAAACGTTTTGTGAAATAATATACCATAGTCATTACATCACGTCTGTAATCACAGAAGGTTTAGGTAGCGGTGTGCCTAATTGTGCACGCACATTTCACCACTTATTTTTAAAACTCGTGTAACGGGGGGCAAGCCTATTGCCATCAACCGAAATAATATTTAAAAACCTTTAAATAAATTATCATGGGGTTCTGTCAATTTTAGTATAAAACCCGATAGATGCCCCGAGCAAAATCGAAAAATTAAAACTGCGCTAAGATTCTAAAACATTTTTATTTTATAAAGGCTTATAAGTACCTACAGTATTTGATTTCATATGCATTCAGTAAAAAATTCTTATTGAGTATATAAAATAACAATCACTTCAATTTTATTTATTTCTATAGATATAATTATGAAAGCATTAGAGTAGTTCGGGTGGATGGTTATGGTCGTTCTTGTACCGAACTATACAATTGTCGATAGTGACAGCAACAGCTGTGCAAGCTGGTTTTCGACAAACCCATCGAGTTTTACTGTTATTTGAGCTTTGTTTCAATAACCTGTAGCCATTTATATTAATCGCCGGACGACCCCGAGACGTCATTATGTATTGTACTGAAATTTAAAAATAACACAATGTTAAAACATTTTGGTTTATGATTGATTATTCGATTCTCGTTACCTGGCATTTAGGATATGATAGCGTAAACAGAGTTCAATTGGATTTGTTTTTTTTCTTAAGAGGAAACGTGAGTGGTCTTTTCTCCATACAAACGCTCTCGCCTGTTTTCTTTTTGGTTAATGACCCTAGAGCAATGGTTTTTTACAGAATAATAAATATTAACTATTTCTATGCCCCTATGTTTTCCTTTTTGGTGATAAATTATTTTTATAAGCACTAGAACCCTCAAAAAATGCTCAAAATTGCTTGTTTAGATCGCTGTTATCAGAGTCCTAGTGTACAAATTTGACAACTATTAACGAAAAAAGAAAAACATAGCGGCGTAGTATATAACCTCCTTATTCATTGTCTAAAATATCTTTTAAATTGGTTCAATATTGGAGGAGGAAATAGGCGAGAGCCAAACCTCGAATTCTAACTTTTTTCTACAGTTGTCCTTATCGCACGAATTTGAGGGCAGGAGGACGGAGAGAGACAGCGATAGTAGAAAGAGACAGCACTCGCGTTTCCTCTTAAATATCAACGAATTGAAATCCACGTAAAACTTACACACGGAGGCACACTCGCATAGATTATTATAATTTTGCAAAAAAACGTTTACAGGGTCTGGGTAAGTGGGTAGGGTTGTGTGAGCTATTTCAATGAGGTTCACAACGCAAGGCAGTAAACAGTGTATTATGTAAAACAAAGATATTATTTAACAATATACCTAGTGTAAAGTCCCGTTCGCACATGGCATGACTTCTTCAGGTGACGTTACAAATGTATTTTAAATTTTATGTTTGTTGCCTTTCAATTACAAGTTGAATTTAAACGTTTTGTCAAATTATAGTACTGTCTCCAGCACTAATACAATTATAATTGTATACACGTAGTAACTTTTAAAAGTGATTTTCTCGTTATCCCCGATTGTGATTTTAGGTAGTTTTTTTTTCTTAGCCTGGCCTCCCTCCACTAGTTTCAATGTACACCAATGTAGTCACGAACATATTATTTTGGTACAATCTGGGCCTAGCATTACCTGACCCTTCTTCCCCTCCTTTTTAGTACAAGAGGACAAGTAATGCTGGCCACAGACTGTACCATAAGAATTATGAATCTTTAATCAAAGTCGCGATAGTTGTTCGCGAGAAAATCATTCTCGAAACTTCTTAAGTGTATTTATAAATATTTGTGCTCGTGACTGTAAAAGATCAAAGTCAAATTATCTATATTATAATCGAGGCAAAATAACCATTTGACCTAGGACGTGTTCGCGAGCCAAATGGGTGCTGAAAAATTGAATGACGCCTGAACTTAAACGTTTTAAAAGTTTGTTATAATTTGGGAAAATGATGGTAATTTGCGACTAAAACTCATCAATATTATACTTTCATAAATGTTATATTCGGTCAAGTCATCTATCTATTATTATGTCCCTTTCGGATCGGACAGAGTTTTTTAAAATAGTGTATATTTCTGTTTTGGTGGATGGTTATGATTGTTATTGCACTTCACGATTGTATTTTCGTAGGTGAAGGCAAAGGCAGTGCAGCCAGACTTCCAGCACCACCACCTAGTTTTACTGCCATTTGACCGTTGTCTATACAATTGATAACCGCCAATAGCAATCCTTGGAGCCCCTCGGGACGAAGTTACGAATGCTGGCACTGAAATTAATAATCATTAAATGAAACTTAATACTAGTTTATACCTCAAATAGTGCACCTCAAAATGCAAATATCTATTTTGGGATAAATAAAGATGAAAATGAATAAAAAGAATATCAGGCTTTATTCAAATAAATACGTTAAATAATAAATTATTAATGACTCTTACATACCTACTTTAATACTTATTTATTCACACACGCACATTACAAGCAACAATAATTCATTAAATACAAAGAATGTTTAAAAATGAGTACCTAATTTATAAGGCCCAGTGGCACCATCAATCACTAAAAGACATTGTGATCAACGCTAGATAAATTTAAAACATCATTCTGTCTCTGATATTTTCAAACGTTTGACAATACAAATACAATTTTTTTAAACAAACCGTTTTACATTAGTTGGTGATTGGAGGCTCCGTTTAAGCAAGTAATGCCCGTGTTAGGAGACACCGCTCTTGACAGAAACAGAACTATTTTTTTGTGATTTGTCACATAAGCGGGACTTGCAATATTTGTAAAGAATTTTTTCTCGAATTAACCTACACATGACACACACACATGACTAAGAAGACACAATTAACTACAGATAAAATGGCACTACGTTCTAATATTATTTTTTACTACCAATCAGCTTTGCGCCTTTGTAACTAAGGCGGATGGTTGTGAACGTTATTGTAGCGTACAATGGCTTCTCCAACGGTGAACACGACTGCAGTACATCCTCGATGTACATTTCGGCACCACCAACGAGATTTCCCATAAAACGTCCGTTGCTTGTAAAACTTATAACCACCAATTATGATGATTGTAGCCCCTCTAGACGTTATGGTGAATACGGGCCGCTCAACACCTGAAATCAAAACACAAGTATGCATGTAGTAAAAACAGGGATTCATCTTTGCGTTTCTTGGTCATTTCTCTCAACATTAATGAAGAATGTAATTTGGACTAGAAAAAAATTTAGTAATAAGAACAATAAGTTGTCTAATACTAACTAATAAGGTGTTGCTTTTGCTAAATCCCGTGGTGCAGAGAACATATTACCTCAAGAGAGGATGCAGGGCGTACCAGTCTAGGAATATATTTTTTTTGTAACTACTGACTTACTTGGATGGCTTCCTCACCAACTGGCAAGAAGAAGCACACCATCGTAAGAAGTGGAAGGAATGGGGGGAGGCCTTTGCTCAGGAGTGGGAAAATACGGGCTAAATAAAAAAAACTACTGACCATAAAAATCCTGACCGTTTTTCGGCCACGGCGGCCAATCCCAGCGGAGATTAGCCATCTGCGCGGGAGATATTATAGTGCACAAGTGTGTGCGCAGGCACAAGTGCACTCTCTGTTCCCTTTTCTCTCATAGTCCGATGGGACGGCAATCCGACACGACCGGAGAGAGATCAGGCGCAGGACCAACGGCTTAACGTGCTTTCCGAGGCACGGGGATATTATACCACCAACTTCCAAACTCCGGCCTACTACTGGGAAATTTCTAATGAAAAACCCAATAGCACTTTTTGGCCGACCCGGGAATCGAACCCAGGACCTCACGCTCTGCAGTCGCGCTTGCGACCACTAGACCAACGAGGCAGTTAAATAAAAATAATAGTATTACAAAATTACTATAGTATTTCAAAAATAATAATCGGTGTATTAGTCACATTTTAGTCATTTAATAAAAATATTATTGCTTAAATCTACTACATTACCAAAATCAGTTTTATATAACCTTCCTGAACCTTCCTGAAGTTCGTTATTTCACGTCATGATAGATTTTTAACATATTCGGTGTCAAGCACCCAGTATAATATGAATCGAATAATACTATTTACTATTTTTTTTATGTGCCGACAACCCGCCTCCGAGTCGTCGCTATATGTAGCTATAGTTGACTTGGCAATTTCGGGTAAACAAAAAAAAAAATTGAACTTGTCAGAGAAAGTGCGGTAAAATACCTACAAGAAGTAAACACAAAAGAAGAAGAAAGAAAGAAATAAGAAGAAACAGTCAAAAGGGACTATTTACTGTACTTATAAATAAGTACCTACTTATAAGTAATATACTTAGGTATTATATATGTGTATTGTTCAATCGTACGCACGGAATTTATCCTAATAATTTTATTTATGTTTTAAAAAATCTGCATTGGGCGATCCAAGTACGAAAGAAACACGAGCAGATATTACTTAGGACAGCCAGAAAGTGAATGGAAAAATATATCAGCAGCACATATTTTAATAATTCAATTTTAAAGCCACTTAGTCACTTACAAAATAAAGTAAAAAAAACTAAATAACTAACTATTTGGAACATAAACAGTTGGCACAATTACAAAGAAAAACGATTATTATTATTATTATAGCTAAATGAAAATGAAATCTTTATTTGTAAACATAGGTTTTTAAGTGGTGTTACAATTAAATATAAGAGTCCCGTCTATGTTTTGCGTTTATGTGTACAAATTAAATTGATGATTATAATCAGTTTTTATCAAAATTCAAATTACAAAATTATCATTAATGTCAGAATGATTAGAAAATAACAATATTTTGGATTATTAATTACAGTCAAAAATTTTAGCTAGCCTATGTTGTCCCACTGCTGAGCAAAGGCCTCCCTCCATTCCTTCCAGCGGTCGCGATTCTGTGCAACGTCTCTCCAATTCTCAAGGAAGACATCCAGTTCGACCCGCCATCTCCTACGTGGTCATTCTTTGCCTGAGTTGTGTTGAAACTCGAATTGATTTGCAATCAAATCACAATAACTAAAAATCGTAGTTACCATTTGCAAATATAATCTACAAGTTCAACATAACCGGGATTGGGTGGGAATGCTCGTTGAAACAGCTGATGATCTCATTGGTTCCACGGATGGTGTACATGAAGGCTCTACAACCTCTAGTCCCATGGGTTCCGCAGTGCCATCTCACTTTGATTCCCGTGGTTCTGTGGCGAAGAAACTTGTACCCCTTTACAAGAATCGTCTGAGCCCCGCGTGTTGTTGTTATGAACTTGGCGCCTAGAAAATAACAAAAGGTTGAGGAAATTGGGCGACATACTAGATTATGAATCATTGGGATTTTCTTAATCATAATTTGTAGTAAAAAAAAACAGTTTTAAAGACTTCTTTATTACAGTATACACACATTTAGTCGTAACTCAAATTAAAAACATAAAAAAATATTTCGGTAACCTATTTCTCTTGTCAATAAACTATTTCGTTTTACACATAATAATAAGATCAAAATGACATAATCATTAATACTGAAAACGGAATATTTACTATAATTTGCTTTTTGTTTCGAAATCCTTCATATCGCCACCGCGGTGGCGATATGAAGATTTGCGCCGTTAGGCCGCCATAGGCCGCGGTACATCGCCGCCCCATGAACCAAAAGTCCAATTTTCATAGTGCAGCTCAGGAGGTGGATATAATATTATTATATCCACCTCCTGAGCTGCACTATGAAAATTTGTCTATTTTACAAGGCGGGGACGGTAAATACAACACTTTCTCTCAAAGCGGCGCGAATTTCTTAGTACATAGTGTGACGTGGCCACCGGTGGTACACCCCGCCGTGGCAGCAAATGCTCCGTGCTCCACACCGGTGGTACACGCCGGTCTGAACGTGTTAATGTTTATGAGCAGACAAAACGGTCTACTTTCTTTCTTGTATGATTTTTTCCGTTTGGTTCCACAATACTACTGCCACTCACAACTCGATTCTGTTTTTACACAATTGAATACCCCGTTATCAGTATTAGTGACCACGTCAGTTTAAAAACTTAAAATCAATTAATGACATTAACTTTCATCTAATATTCCCTTTTATGCAAAATATATTTTTTTGCCACTTTATTGTATGATCTAACTGAGGCACAATAGTTTTATGTCTAATTTGTTATTAAATAGTCGAAAAAAAAACCAAAAGGCCTAAATTATTGCTACCCCTGGCGCGTCCGCTGCACATTTCGCAAGCAACATGCTAACAAAACCCTTAATTTTTCCTTGTTGTCGAAAAAACTTAAAAAAAAACATATTGGGAACCATCCGGCCAAAAGTGATGCCTGTTCGTTAAATGTGTTTATAATGAAGTTAAATTTTATGTTACCACATTGTTACTTACAAAGAATCTGTTTAAATCAATTTCGGCAAGGGAATGAACTGAATATGCGAAATCTCAGGATTCACCCTTTTCCTGTATTTCTTTAATTTCTTCTTCCAGTTTTCTCTGATTCTCGCTAAATCTTCAGATGAATAATCACTTAAGGTTTTAACTAAACCTTGTTCCTTCTGTTCTCTGTATGACATCGCACTTATTAATTTGCTTTTCTTTGGCTTAGCTTCGTTTTCTTCGACCGCAATAAAACTTAGCTTTCTGAGTGTAGCCCAGCCTGTAAAGTGAGTGGCTCATTAATAAAGTAATGTAACGGTCATGTAAAAGAAAACAATTACGTAAACAGTTAGACTAACGTATTTTACTTCAAAGATTCCCTATATTCTAGTCATAAGGTTTTCTATAAAAGCGTTTTCAGAGCAGTAGGTATAACACGCTGTAATCTGGCTAAACGTAAGAAACATTTGATACGAAAAGTGTTATATTTTACTTTAGTTCGGTGCTTCATATAACTCAATATGCCGTAACCCCACGTATGTATGCGGGAGGGCACTTGCATATAAGGATGCCGTCACGACGTAAGCTTTTCGGAAGCTAACGCTATCTCTTAACGCTAGCTATCTTTTTCTAATCCTAACAGAACTTCCCTTCATCTATCAACGCCTACCAAGAAAATATAAAGTCCGAGGCCCACATATCACTTACTACGCTTTACCTTCAAACCTTCTTCCGATGTAAAATATTTTTGCATTGCTAAATTACTCATCATCAGCCTGGCGTTTTCCCAACTATGTTGGGTACGGCTTCTAGCCTAACTGGATGCAGCTAAATACCAGAATTTAAATAGAGCGACTGCCTATTTGACCTCCACAACCCAGCTAGTACTTGGTAATGCAATACCTCGTGGTAGTCTGGTTGTAAGACTTTTGGGCCACTGTAACGACTGCCAAAGACGTAAAAATGACAGCCGGGACCTACGGCTTAAGAGGAAATGCGAGTGCTGTCTCTCTCCGTCCATCCGTCTGTCTCTCTCCACTATCGCTGTCTCTCTCCGTCCTCACTGCAGGCCACCTGCAGATCTGACTCAAAAGCTTAAGTAAAAAGTTATAATTCGAGGTTTGGCTCTCGCCTATTTCCTCCTCCAATATTAAACCAATTTAAAAGATATTTTAGACAATGAATAAGGAGGATATATACTACGCCGCTATGTTTTTCTTTTTTCGTTAATAGTTGCCAAATTTGTACACTAGGACTCTGTTAACAGCGATCTAAACAAGCAATTTTGAGCATTTTTTGAGGGTTCTAGTGCTTATAAAAATAATTTATCACCAAAAAGGAAAACATAGGGGCATAGAAATAGTTAATATTTATTATTCTGTAAAAAAAACATTGCTCTAGGGTCATTAACCAAAAAGAAAACAGGCGAGAGCGTTTGTATGGAGAAGACCACTCGCATTTCCTCTTCTCGGTATATAACGGGTGTTCAGCCATTCGTGGACCAACCCGAGTCACTGCTAGTATATAACCACGAGGTCCTCAAATTGCTAAATTTCTAAACGTGTCTAGTAATTTGTGGTGCAAGCGGGCCTGTGGTGTAAGATTCAAACCAGTACTACAATATTCTGACTCGTTGAAGTACCTGAAAAAGAAAATCCGTTTTATTCACAAATAATTTTGTCTTGTACTGCTGATATTTATCTAGCAAGATAATCTTTTTACCTTAGTGCAAACATTATCAAGGGTGTCTCTACAATAAAAGTGTCAACTAAGAAACAGTAAACTTATTAAAATATTTTTATTATAATCATGGTGCCATTACCGTTTTAGAACTAAAATACACCAAACTACTAATAAAAATAGGAAAGATTTGTTTGTTTGTTTGTATCGATTTAACTCAAAACTACTTGACCGTTAGCAAGCTACATCTACGCCAAGTAACATAGGCAATTTATTTACTTGAAGAAGTTATTTTATGGATCCCGAAAACTTGATTAATGTAACCCACAGCGTAAAAAAATGTCGTGAAACGTCTTTCATCGCATGCGCTGCGAAAACTAATGTTGACAGCGCAAAAAAAAATATTATAATATTAAAAAACACATCAAATATCTATAAAAAACCAGGATAGCAAATGCCTCTCTTCAACGGATAACTCACAATAACTGTTTTTACTATTGAAATCTAAACTAATCACTGTCACTGTATAGATTACAAAAAAAGACCTCCGCCGCGTCTGTCTGTCTGTCACCAATGGATAGAGTAGTGGTTATCGAAGAAAGTTTTAGTTTAATTTACAATACTTACAATTTAATTTAATTTACTAACATAAAATATGTCTGTATGTAGGTATATCTATCATAATGGGTTTTTGTTACCTGAAAAAAAAATGAATTTTATTCTAACTTAACAGAATGTAAAAATAAAAACTAAGGTAGAGGAAAATTATTTTTATGTTTCTTTATTTACGCTCCCAATTGATGTAAAACATAAAATTGCGGTTTATTTTATTTGGCTGTACTAGTTTTTTCAGCGATTCTCAAAATATCTAAACGAATCGTCGTATTAAAAAAAATCCATATATATTTTTTTCTATTTCATACAAACTTCAAACCGCAATAAATAAAAAACTAGAGCCAATTTCCAAAAAACTGTTATTACTACGTTATTTCTGGGTACAAGGCCAAACTTAAACCACTCTCATAATTATCAAGAGCAACAAATTCACTGTTGACTAGTGTTATAATTACTTAAATAATATAACCTCTAGCCGATGACACATCGACAGGTTAATAATTTAAAACAGTTTTATAATTATTGATAAATCCACAGGGTCCTTTACGAGCGTGGTTATGGTTGTCATTTATCTTGATAATGTGGTCCTGATACGTATGTATATTCGCTCTGCAACCCTTGTTATGATGAGTAGAACAGTACCATCGGCATCTGTCACCTTTCCTTAGTTGCAAACAGTAGGTGAAGCCACTTCGGGATATCATCCTTCTTCCTTGATTAGATGTCGTGTACTCGAAACCTGAAAAGTTAATCCCGTTTATAAACTTTGGTTTACCAATGGCTGGGAAGGAGAAAGGTAATTTAGTTTAAAAAAAAATGTGTGGCGCAGAACCAGCGAGTTTTAAGACCATATTCAGTCTGTCGATAGAAGTTGTAACCTCTTAAATTTATAACGCGAGCTCCTCGTTTAGTCCGCGAAAACACCGCCTCTAGAATATAAAAAAGACATCATAATATTAACTTAATCAGCTTGCCTTATCTGACCGTATTTCCTCCGCTACCCATGCAGCTGATTTTTATTTTCGTACTTTTAATAATTTTAACACTTAGTTAAATTTCATCCGGCGTTCTGAAACATTTTATTTATTTACAAAATCATGCGAGCAGCTGACGCATAGCCCACTATGCAGCTAACGATTTTTTTCAGCTCAATATTATGTCAAAAAATTTCAACAGACGTATTATGACTTAATTTGTTTTTTTCCTAACACTTCCCTAACCTCCTAATCCTACACCCAAAGCACTAGCAGGTGCATCAGCTGACGCTTAGACCACTTATTAATCACAATTAGTCATTCGAGCTCTACAACCGATCATCGTAAAACACTATCTAAAATGCAACACTACTGCCAGGACTATGAGGGATAGTGGATGCCACAAGTCATTGAGTTTATAGTTGTAGGATATGCCAGAAGCCAGCCGTGTCTACTGGGTTCTTATGTCAGCATTTATTCCAGTCTGAAAAAGGGATGAAAATGTTCCGTCTCTTTCTTGCACTGTAGTCATTGGCACTGTTAGCATTAAATCGTCATTTTAAGTATCACGGATGTACATTAAAATCATTAAGTTGGTTTCCAAACGTATATATTTCATTCTATGTATATTGTTTAGATATTTTTAAATAATAAACAACAAACGGTTGCTGGAACTGCATTCTTTCAAATATTAAAACCTTTGTCAAACTTTTTCAACATTAGAAGTGGTTATGTGTATTAATGATGCTGACAATTTCATCGTCCACAGTAAATATCACTGCACTGCACCCTTTACTGTGATGTGAGGAGCAATGCCACCGAGTCTTACGTCCATGGTCGCGATGACGAGTGAACCGGTACCCAGCGAATATTAACATACGGGTCCCTTTTTGAGATAGAGAGAACACAGCTCCTGTAAGATTGATTATAAACTTAAACATATTATTATATATTTAATTGTGTACAACAAAATGCAAAGGTTATTCATTTTATTTATTGTAATTAATAAAGCAACCTTTAAGTTATCGTTAACATATTATAATTATATTATAGAATCACATTAACCACCATGACCATGACCATGTCAGTTTAAAAACTTATAATCACAATACCATATAATTATATAATCACATTAACATATAATTATATAAAAACTTTATTAAACTACAAGTCTACCAAGACTAATGTTCATTCACAACAGGATGGTTATGTGTATTATCTATTCTGACTATTTCATCAGTAATAGTCATTAACCTCGCTCGACAACCTTTGTTATGGTGCGTGGCACAATGCCACCGTGTCTTCACCCCTGTGAAGCAATGTCGGGAGAATCTATACCCAGCTAGGAGGATCATACGAAATCCCCTTTTAGAATATATAAATACTGCCCCTGAAAAAATAAAATTCAAAAGGTCTAAATATAATTTAAAAAAGGGAGTACATATTTATTTATATTTAATACAGAAGAAGAAGACAGAAGTAATAATTTTGTGACCTGACAGACCGATAATGATATGTCAGACAGGATAAGGGTATAGAAGCTAGGCAAGGGCCAGCTTCCAGGACTGTAATATATATACGCCAGTTCTTAGGGTATAGATATAGAGCCATGATGTTATGACGATTATGTTTTTAAACGGTTGGAAATAATGGGCATCGAAACAGCGCTTTAAATTGTTTTACAGAATTAGAACTTTATTTATTTAAAGTGTAGGTGCAGGTATGGTCCAGTTACAAGAAGGTTCTCAGGCAAAGTATGTAAATGTAAAAAAAAATGTATGCTGTTTTTTAAATTTTACAGATGCTTTATTTTTAAAACACAAGTTTACAATATAAATACACTACATTATAGTAAACATTATGCTCTAGTATTTTTTAATGACAGTATTTCCACACTTTTCACCCTCAAATCAGACACATAAGAGTATTCGTAGTGAACCAATCACCATCAAGCACATTATTATAATAGTAAGGAGAAGGGATCCTTCAACGTCTAATTGAAGAACGCCAAGCCTCAGACACCCCAATAAGTAAATCGAGTCTCGGCTGCCTGAAGACCGTAACTGTAAATGACAGCTGGTAGAAAGGCATTACCCTACACGTCTGTTGGTGAGTGATAATGTATGTTATTTACTTTGATGATTTGATCGTCAACAGTAAAGATAACAGCTTTGCATCCCTTGTTATTATGGGTGGCACAGAACCATCGCGCCTTCGGCCCTGTGGTTCGATGGTGGTAGAAAGAATATCCATCTAGTTTGATGATACGGGCACCCCTTTTAGATGTTGCGTATACTGCACCTGAAGGAAATAACATAATTTATACGTATATAGTTGTAGATTTCACTATAAGTCTGCTTACAAGTAGCTTTACGTCGTGCTATGAAATCTCAAGGATTGATAAAACTAATTTTGTTGAACATGTTGCAGACGTAACTCAAGATACAAACCATACAATAGTTATTGAAGTATCTGTCAGAGTCCGGTGTCCGCAGTCTGTCTGCAATTCGTGTGTATGAGTTTCACTCATTCTTCATTCACTCAGAGTAACAACTGTGAGTGAATTCACAAAACGTTCAAACCATTGAACATAACTCAAATGACAAGAATGCAAGTCGAAGTCACCTATTACAATAAGTTGTGTGTAAGATTTACACAAGCGTTCAATAATTCTAAATAGGATCATGCACTAATAAAATAATTCAGAACTACAATTATATTTTAAAGTAGCTTTATTTTGTCAAAAACGCGATTTACAAATTTTCTCGTCTACAATGGCATGGGAGTGTTCACTATTAATTTTGACGATATCATATCCGATGGTCATAATAACTGCCTTGCAACCTTTACTGTGATGTGTGGTGCAGTACCAACGAGTTTTTTCACCTAACACGCAGTGGCGGCTAAATCTATACCCTTGCAGCCTTATTATTGGAGCTCCTTTCACAGATTTTGTGAATATTGCTGAAACAAAACGTTTTTTTGTTATTTTCTTGTTTGGCTGAGTTCTACTCGTAAGAGCGTTTGCGTGCTGCGTTCGATGTAAATTCGAGCAATATTAAATAATAATTCCTATGCACAAAATTTTTATTAAACAAATTAAATTGTTGAAAAATGTAAATGATGATGAAAAATGCAAATTTTAACTTAAAATTACGCTGAGTTACACTCTTCTGGCCTACATGACGCGATTCATGTGCTCTTTTATTATTTATTCTAGAAGGAAATGGGCCCCTGTTTAACACAAGTGAAACAAGACATACAAGTGCTTGTATGGTCACATATTATCTCAATTTTAATTGCTTTCATTACAAGACATTACATAGAACTTGTTTTTAAAGTGGGTTTTTCAATTCAAAAGTTACACCACAATGTTACACCGTTTTTGTCTTAAATTCATCCATGTTTTCGGTGAGTCGTCAGACAAATGCTTGCTGTGTATAATCGTATCATCATTGAGAGTGATGACGATGGCTTTGCATCCCCTATTCATGTGGGTGAAGCACCACTATCTTTTTTTGTCGTTCTTAACGACTGTATCGATAACCTGACCAATACAAAATTCATCGAATCTTTGACATCGTAAACATATCCTGAGCACAATGTAAAATAAGATAACGAGCTCAAAGATTTACTTACGCACAAAACGCTGGCTTATGCGCTTCTGGCCTTAACCAAGGCAATGTGAAATTACAGGTAAAGGTGCTAAGACGAACATCAACCCAGCAATTCCGGTTTGTTGAAAAAAAAGAAGAAAAAGAAAGAAAGGATGTTTATTTGGCACATGCCACAAGTAACTTTAATATTATAAAAACACAATAAAAAGGAAAAAAAAATCTTAAGTCTAAAAAGGCTTGTAGCGTCGTCACGGGCGAAGGCAAAGGCTTGTATCCTAAGCAACATGATATTATAAATAAAGGTACGAAGATAAATACAAAATTTCAGATTTACTTATCGAAATTAGGTACAAAGGTCGACCATATTTTTTCGACGGCCGAATGGTTATGCAAATTCTGGTTATGGAAAATCAGATCATCATTGTCTCGAGTGAAAACGAAGGCCTTGCATCCAGTGTTCATGCGGGTGGAGCAACGCCACCTTGTTCTGCCATTCCTAGAGTAATGCTGTGTGAGTCTGTGTCCCGACAAACGAAGAATCCGTCCCCCTCTGGAGGACGTCGTGAATATTGGTCCTGAAAACGACGCATTATAAGTAAGAATTATGAAAATAACAAAGATTCGCTCTTTGCTGCCTCAAGAAAAGGAATAAGATATTTTTCAACACACTTGCTCATAAAGTGGCTATAATTTCACCGCAATTAGGCACATAATGACACCTATAATCAAACTGTGACTTTGTCATTGCTATTATTCACTAGTGGTATACGGGTTCTTTTTTAAAATTTTATTGTTTGAGTTGCTACGTTCTTAAAAAAGTTTCGATACAAAAAAGATCGTGTTCAATAGTAAAAATAAATTAATGTACTAGTGCTTGCTCTGAATTGAATTTAAATAGATAATTTCAACTTGTACGTTTTAATAAATGAAACGTTAATTCAAACAATATAACTTTTGTTTTCTCTGTATTAAAGAAAACTTTGAATTCCCCATTTTGTCCATGACTAAAACTCTATCCGCGAAAAGTCAAAAATCATCTTTTAGTCTATGACCGATCGCTATTGTTACAGTATTCATGGTGGCGCCACTGGTCAAGAAAAAATGCATCGCTACGTCAAACTTAGTACATTTATTTTAGTTTCGTGTTTTCCCGCCTGTATAGATAAGTTGGGCGAACTGTAGATGCGCGCGCATAGGTACACCGATTAGTTTTTCCCGCTATTGTGAAAAAAAAATCAGAACTCGTTTTAACTGTTGAAGATGACTTTTTAGTATTATTTTCTTCACAAGTGTGTTGAAAAACGTCGTATGACACACGTGGGTATTGATTATTACCGTCCTCGGCTTTCTTAAGACCCTCACCTGACGGCTCTCGGGTCTCAATGGCGCCTCAGCGGTAATCACCAACGTTACACACTTGTACCATAATGTATTAATAAGTAAAGATACAAACACGGATAAGCAATTTAGGATTTGTTTATTCATCATTATCTCATCATCTTCCTGCCCGTATCCAATTCTATTTGGGGTCGGCGCAACACGTTTCCTTCTACCATTCTACCCTGTTAGACGTCAAGGAGGCATTTACTCCTTTCTCATTCATATTTGATCATACATTGATGATAATAAAAGTCATCATTATTTTCGACGGGTAAATGGTTATGGAAATGATTGCTGCGGATGATCGTATTATCGTCAAGGGTGAACACAAAGGCTCTGCATCCCTTCTCCGTGTGCGTAGAACAACGCCATCTTGTTTTGCCGTTCTTTGAGTACTGTTGTCTAAATCGGTGTCCTGACAAACGAAGAATACGTCCCCCTCTGACGGACATCGTGATTATTGGGCCTGGAAACGTCTTATTATAAGCAAGAATGATAAAAATAGTAAAGATTCGCTCATCGTGGCCTCAAAATAATTATAATATTATTATTATAGGTACTAAGACACTTGAAGAATTTTAGATTTATTTATTGTTGGTTAAAAAGGTCTTCAATATTTTCTACAGGTACGTAAATGGTTATGCAAAAGATTGCTGCGAATAATCCTATCATCGTCAAGAGTGAAGACAAAGGCCTTACAGCCCTTATGTGTGGAGCAACGCCATCTTGTTTTACCGCTCCTTAAGTACTCTTGTCTAAATCGGTGTCCTGACAAACGAAGAATACGTCCCCCTCTCTTGGTTTTTGTGAATATTGGTCCTGAAAACGTCTTATTATAAGCAAGAATGGTAAAAAAAAATAAAGATTCGCTGGTTGTGACCTCAATAATATTAAAATACTAACACGCATAACGAATTTTTTAAGTATTTGTGTATAGTTCGAATTTCTGGTTAAGTAAATATTAGTACTGCTAATGACAATACACTGACTGTTATTGACAGCATGACATTTCACTATTGACAGCTAAAGTTTGCTTATAATTCGACATATACACATATTTTTAATACAGAAAACATTGATTACAGTGACAATTATGATATCTTTAGCATTAATTAAAACAGAATGCATCTTTTGGTTTGACAAGGATAGCTGATGTAGGAGGCAACGTATAATTATGTACTGAGGAAGTACTTTATTCGAAGATCCGTCAATTGCCGCCAAAAAAATAATTTGGTGAGCGACAGCTCACCAAATTATTTTTTTCTATTTTTTCCCCTGTTCTCATGATAACGACAGTTAACCGATCAAAAATTGACTTGACTCGACTTAAAGTATGGATGAAAAAAAAACTCGTAGGTAAGGAATTTTATATTTATTGTTCGTTATAAAAGTCGTCAACACATTTCACAGGCTAATGGTTATGAAAATGATTGCTGCGGATGACTGTATCATCGTCAACGGTAAAGACCATTGCGTTGCATCCCTTATGCATGTGGGTAGAGCACCTCCATCTCGTTTTGCCGTTCCGTGAGTACTGTTTTCCGTATCGGTAACCAAACATGTTAAGAATTCGGCAGCCTTTGGAGGACATCGAAAACATAATTGGGCCTGAAAACGACGAAACTAGTTACCCCAACGAGAACACGCTGACTGTCCAGAAACATTTTTTAAATTTTGAAGAGCAAAAACCAAACGTTTTTCGTATGAAGCGACGAATAAATAACTTTGTCTTAACAGCTTATAAAGTGGGTTTTGACCCACCTATAATCTATTATAAGCCACACTCTAAACTTATAAGCAGTTATCAGTAGGTTATTTCATATGAAAAATTTCGGTTTGTTTTTGACAGACATATATTTCTGTTTTACCAAGAAATCTAATTAAATATGAAATAAATAAATAAAAGATACCATAACTAACTATGCTTATAGGTAAGTCGGTTAGTAATACAACAAAACTTTTTGACATTGATATATTCACCAAGACAAATACAACCACGAAGCATTTACTACATCTTCTTTTTTTTTTCTTTTCTTTTCTTTTTTTCGTTTCGATTATATACCTACTTCCATGTTATACGGTTTGGGCCCCAGTAGGTAGCCACGTTTATTCCAGCGGCAGAGGCGCTGTTCAGGTCGCCAAGGGTGCATGTATACGGACATCTGGGACACTCCAGCAGGTGAGGCATTGTTTGGTCCGGAGCGCCGCACTCGCACTCGGAGTTGGAGGAACCAATGATGCCCCACTTTGCCAGATTCTGTTTGCAGCGGCCCACTTGGGTGCGCAATCTATTTAGGGCTTTCCAGATGGGCCACTGCAGTTCACTGCCGGGACCCAGGTG
This sequence comes from Diarsia mendica, assembly GCA_949316265.1. Taxonomy (NCBI): domain Eukaryota; kingdom Metazoa; phylum Arthropoda; class Insecta; order Lepidoptera; family Noctuidae; genus Diarsia; species Diarsia mendica. Next base: position 19,666,070 of record OX438893.1, on the reverse strand, counting down.
TTTACCATTTACTACCTACATAACATAACATACCGCCTGTATTCCCAAAGGTTAGGCAGAGGTAAACACTCTTATTTCCCTAATTAATAATATTAATATAATATTTATAAGGTCCCATTAAAATAGTTGAACAAACTTTTACAAATCATTCAGACCACCAAAATAAATAAGAAAAACGCATTAAATACTACGAAAATACACTGAGGCTGTGTTAAAATATGTGCATTTATTTTAATTGGACCTTAATATACGACTTAACTATTTATTTATCACCACAGTATAGAGGTACATTAGTCAGGTATCAATACAAAGTACGTAACAGAAATAATTTACTGTATTTTTCTCAAACATGCTTGGAAATTTGAGCATTATTTTGACAACCTTCTTCGAGATAAATCGAAATTGCTGTACTGGCCAGATACATGTGACCAGCGACCGGCAAAAGTTGTATGAAAATCCATATCTGTCGTGTTTAGCGGCCAAATAAATTACATACTAAACTCATATCTGTCGTGTTATTTAAAAATGAAACGATCTTTTACTCTGAACCATAGCAACCAAGGAGGTGACTTATTAAAGGTTTTATTTAAATTTCGTATTGGCTGAACTCTTCAACGCGTGAATAATTATTGTTGTTTATGTGATTTTGAAAAGTAAATTGTATTTAATTACCTCGCATTATTTGAGAAAAGTACCATACAAGCCTTGGCCACAACTAGGCATTGATGGACTTACGTATGTGTGCCTCGGCTTCGCCTCGGCCCACATTTACACGTTCGTCCATCAATGCCTCTGTTGCTGGCCGCTACAGTAATGTACTATTACTTCGTTCATAATAATATCATACTGCGAATCCTTACACAATCAAGGTCTGGTTACTGCGATATCTGTCTATTACTTGATTGATACAAGTAGGTAGGTCATTGATATAATAAAACCCAAGATACACACTCCGCGTCTCAAAAGCCGTCCGCTTAAAATGAGTTCACAATGAACTCATTTCAAATAGTCTCGCGTCGCTCGCGTCTCTGCACGGCCGTACAAAATACTTTTTATATTGCTCTTTATAACTGCATTGTAAAAGGAATCTGCGTAAGGTTGAATTTGCCAAAAAAAATATGTTTATAGTGACGATAACCACATGTAGTAGTGCGTGTATTGGTGAGTGTTTGGCGACAGCTTCGACTGTTTGTTTTGTTCGAGACTGTGCATCTAGGGTTTTATTATATCAATGAGGTAGGTACATTGATTTTCTTTTCCAAAACAGTACCTACTTTTTAACGTTTCATAAAGTAGGTATTGGCCTCTTGCCATCAACCGGTTACACATAAAGATTAACCAAGTAAGCCAGGTGGTGGATGATTATGACCAACAAAAGCCTTAGTAATAACACCTTCCTTGTTCGTAAATACTGCGGCACAGCAACCCCCGTTACCTTGCTTAGAACACTGCCATCTGGTGTGATTTGTCGAAACTCTGTGCCGGGTAAACTTGTAACCTTGATAGCAGAGAAATCTTCGACCTTTGGATTCAAGGAAACAACCTGAAAGGAAGGAATATTATTAGATGTATGTCTTCCGCGGAGTACACCACCAATTTAAGGGTTAACCCTTAAATAGGAAAACGAATTTATTTCTAAAATTTAATATTTTTTTGTTCTTTGTTGGTTTATTATGATAACAGAGGGCTAAAAAAAAGCGCAAAAAAAAATCTACTTATTACAGTTTTTGCGAAAATCGATGCACTCTATGGAGTTCATTGCCACCTATAGCGTAAAGTATGTCTTCTTGTGTTTGTACTACGTAAAGCACGGTGTCAAGATACCAATAAAACACATCTCAGTTAGTTATTTGCTTTTTAATCAATTTTAAACATGACCAAACACTACTATATTATTGGGTATGAAATTGTCGGAAGCAATTTCTTCTGTTATTCTCTCCTACCACAAAACATAGATGCATATTGCACTTCACGCAATAAACTCTGGTTCTTCCTTCTTTACAAAACCTACAGCGTGATTGTTTACTTGATGATTCCGGAAAATGTCCGACAGCATCGTACCTGACACTGTCCACCGGCCGTTCAACAGTAGGTTTCTGAATGATTCGCTCCTTAATCTTCTCCAAACTTCCACTTGGCTTAGCGAATTTGCCAGCCCGACAGAGTCCTTCGAACAAATCAAATCTATACTCTTTTAGAGACTTTTTTAGTCTCCCATCGCGTCTAAAGAGGAGCCAGCTGTTGTTAATGCAAATATTAAGCAAATGAGAAAATACTCTCAAATACCACCTATTTACCGTTCATCCGGTCAAGCGTGACACGAGTCTTTTTGACCCGACTGGGGTGAAGCCCAAAAGGAGAGTTATTTCGCGTGAGTATCGTCGGCATTTTGCCGGTTGTTTAGAGCATCTAAACAACTTATTCAAACTATTTCTAAAGATGAAAAAAGCCACTTTTGAATATAACTAATGTAATTACTGAATATAAAAAGTAGTACAAAAAGCTACGAGCTTTATTATACCTTTATGGAAGGAAGTACACACATACATCTTGTATGTGTGTACTTATATAATACTCCCACACATTTCTGTGATTTAAAAATGAAACCACCACCAATATTTTTATGTTTTAATATTCTAACAACATTATTATGCAACATCAAGCCCTACATTTGTTTAAAAAAGAGTTCCTTTCTTACAATATCAACTAACTTATTACATAACTTGCTGAAACCACTTGAAATTAACCAAGATCTTTTTATTTTTAGTCTTGTTTGGACTACAAATAATTTATTTATTTTGAATATAACTCTCTCTACGATTAAAAGACATCAATCGTTTAAAATGACGAATGAAACAATGTTTTAGAGACGTTTAGCAGTAGAAAATGCAATAAGTGATTTATGGTGCAACCGATGTTTCAGATTAACAATTTTTTTTTCTTAGTTATTATTTTACTTAGTCACAACGATAATAACTGCGAAAAGATTGTATTTTAAATTATTTATTCTTCACCATTTCGTAGGCGGCGGATGATTATGCTCATGGTTGACCTTTATAATAGTTTTATCAAAAGTATATACCATTGCGCTGCACCGAGCGTATCTCTGCTTAGAACATTGCCATCGTATCTTGTGACCCTTTACTTTATTATTATTATTATTATTATATCTCTTTATTTCAAGTAACATTGACTCATTGTGTTAGTAACAATTTTCCTTATTTCTATGTTAGTAATCCTATTCTAATCGCTTAACCTAAAACCATGAATACATGTGAGTCACTGCCACACACATATCACAGATGTGGACAGCTTGCAGCAGCGACTCACATATAGACAATCGAGTCTGCTCACCACACAGCGCAGGATGATATTGGGGCTGGCCCGCACGCGGCGCACCAGGGAGGCGCATCGCTTCCTCATCGTTGTATAAAAACAATCGACTCGGGCTTCAGCAAACATCCCTGACGCACTACAGAAGCGGGGCAACCCCATCAACATCCTGAACGCATTATTATATTGAACGCGAAGGACGCCGTACGATTTCTGGGTATAATCGGCCCACAGACTGCACGTGTAAAAAGGAGTGCAGTATGCACGAAACAAAGTTATTTTAACACTCCTTGAACAACGCGCAAATCTGCGAGCTATCATATTCACCCGAACCGCCAGCGCCCTCCGCTCTCGCTCAATATCGTCATCATCCTTCATGCCGGCGGTCAAGACATGTCCAAGGTATTTAAATGAATATACCCGCGTGAGCGGAGCTCCATTCAAATGGACTGGTGGTATAGTTTCCGGACACCTCCCACCGCCGGCACCAAAGACCATGACCTCACTCTTACACGCATTATAGACCAAACCATGAAGCCTGGCATAGTCTTCACAGATGGCTACCATCCTTCTCAAGCCACAAACCGAGGCGCTCAGCAGAGCCATATCATCGGCGTAACTAACGTTGTTTACACACACCCCATCAATGTAACAGCCGACTCTCTCTCTGCTGAGCGTCTCAATCAGCTCGTTGATGTATAGATTGAAGAGCGTAGGTGAGGTCAGTCCCCCCTGCCTCACGCCGCACTCCAATCCATACGGCTCAGACAAACTCCCAGCCCATCGAACCTGATTGATCTGGCCCCCATACCAACACTTCAAAGTGCTCGTCAGTTCTGATGGAACTCCAGCTTTCTCAAGCTTACTCCAAAGCATACCGTAGGAGACCAGATCAAATGCTCTGGATAAATCGAGGAAGCACGCATATATAGGTGTTTTCCGGTCTGTGTAGTACTTGACAGCCCACTTTAGACACAGGATGGCACTCTCCGTGGACAGCCCAGCTCGAAAACCGAACTGGTTGTCGTGCAATTTAATGTAATTATTAAGTTGTGTATTAAGCAGGCTATCAAGCACTTTCGCTACCACCGTAGCCAGGGAAATAGGTCTATAGTTTTTTATATCTGCGATGTCGCCTGTTTTGTTTTTAACTATAGGCACTACAATAGTTCTAGTCATCTGACTGGGCAAATATTGATGACTCACACAAAAGTTAAAGAACATTGCCAACACTCTTGGTAAATGAGGACCCGCGTACTTGAGTTTTATGTCGAGTGAACTTGTATCCTCTATAAGATATAAACCTGCCATGATCTTTGTAAATTACAGAATCATCTGAAAATAAAGAAGCCCGGTGTCAGTTTCCACAATTTTTTTTTTTTTAATTATAAATGGGCTTGCTCTTGACTTCAATCTTGCCCTAAGGGCAGAGATGATGTCGATGAATTTGTCTGTACCCATCGTTTTGTGACAACGACTAATTACAATATAATTGACATTACGCCGTTCAAATCGCGTATGTCAATCTATGCATTTTAGACGTTTTCATTTTTACCATCGCTGATAGGATGCCACTTTGTCTAGGCGCTCATCTCAAAGTTTAAAATTAAGAGAATGCTTTTACAGATACTAACAGAAGAGAATATAACGTACAGAGCAGACAGGGATGTTGACTAGATCTATAAGAAGAAGGTACTAAAGAGATGTGTGGGATGTGAATCAATCCTTTTAAACGACTTTTAATATAGAAATAAAACAAGTAGGTAGTGATAAAAAACAAACATTTATTTAACTACTAAAAGGCACTTTTACATCTTCTGATTTATTTGTACTTAAAAGTATACCCCAGCTATAAATACGTAAACTATGAATTAATAACAGCTGCAACAATCACCTTAAGGTGGTCAAACTGAATTGGCCGGACTCCAAATATCTGACTGATAAGGCACTGAGATTTCTGTCAAAGTCCGAAAGCAACTATGCAGTGAATTGGCTAATCTGAAACCCTCTGTCACATTCTTTGCAAGTAAAAAGAAGGATTCATTTGGCTAGAAAAGTAACTTCGATGTTCCTTAGGCAGCAACGGTGAACTTACACAGTTTGATCCCGAAATTCCCTAACCTTCTCCTCAACATGGGAATTTTTTTGTTAAGTTTCTTACTTAGGTATACAATTATATGTATATATATTTTTGGAATTTCATTTTAAAGACCACTATTTATCATTTAGTAGTAAATAATAGGTGTAAGAATATATTAAAATTTTAAAAACATATTGTTACTATGGTCTTGAGGTTTATGTATATTATATTTAAACATATGTGTTTGACACAGTAGTTCATTTAAAAAAATAACAATATGTAATATTTACCCAACACGATATTATTAGTTCTTATAATATAAATGTAATTATGAATACTCTACTAGTCTGCAGATTACGACATAACTGCCAATCATCGGATCAACATGTTTAGATAGTGTCGACATTGCAAGGCTTTTTAGACTAAGTATCTCTAAAATACGAGTATGTACGCGGATGATTATGCTCGTTTTTAGACTTACAAACTCTATTTTCTTTAGTGGTCAGAGTTGCCCGACAACGGAATGAGCAATGTTGTGAACATCTCCAAGTTTTCTTCATATTATTTCTTGTGTACTTTAGATGGTACGTGTAGCCTCGGTAAGTTAGCATCACGTTGCCTTTCTTTGACATCATAAAAATTAGCGGCTCATTAGCTGAAAAAATAAAATAGAAAGGGTATTTTTCACAAAACCAATGTGACCTTTACCTTTTTGTAAAAATTGAAAACTTTTAATGAGCAATAAATAATTATAATTTTCGCACACAATTAAATGACATGACTGCAACAAATCAATACAATTCAGAATTTTTTGTTACCTACTGTCGAATTTAACAAAAAAGGAGTAGATAATAAACAAACACAAATCAAGATAACGTTCTATGGGTACTAGACAATCAATAATTACGACGTAAATAAAATAATCATCCCATATCTTTCTGTGGGTGTCATATAGCAATACTTTATGCATCTTGTGGAACTTGTCCGCGGAAGTGACGGAACACCACATCCTGCGGCCAAAAACTTTCTTCCATAGAGATAGCAAGTTACGTGTGGTATATTAAGATTACATTTTTAATTGTATGTCATTTACATTTTTTTATGAATTGATGACAAATGATTTTTTAACCCTGAAGTGGAACCATATTCGCATTTCATTATTTTATCGCATAGTGTACATTTTGCGTAAGATTTTAATGCGTCATCGCTCCGAAGAAAATACTGCCACGCTATTGATTTTCCTTTCGCTTTTGAAAACGATAGTTCTGTAAAAAAAGGAAAATGTATTAGAAATCTGTAAAAAAAAGCAATAAATTCATAGCCACACATGCGGCTGGTATTAATTCCTTAGCTACAAGCTCCTTTCAGCTGAATGGACTCTTTAGATATAAATTATAAAAAAAACGTGTAGCACTCGGAGACTGCCGCGGTAAATCTATTGCATAGCATTTTTTATCAACTTATACAATAATAGGTATAAATAATTAGGTATTATTAGTGTAATTACACACCAAAATAATTATTCATTCAAAAAATTTGAACAAAAATAACGATATTAAGAGTTTGATCTTCGAATTTCGCGCGATGTACATTATATAAATCAAAACTAACCTTCATAGACTAATTACTAAGCTAGTAAGAAACTCTATGACAGAAAATTTAAAAGAAAAAGTATTGACAGTCTGACGTAAGTGTCACAACATTGAAAAATATGAAAATTATTTATTTTATTTTAGATATTTTATAAGAAAACGAATCGTTTTAGACCGATTCGCAGAATAGTAATGCAAAAATCAATAAAACTTATGAGAGATGCGTACTAATATTATAATGAATGTATATAGAGTACTCACTCCTCACTCATTTTCTTTCACTATTTTTTCGTGACTTTCTTCATTAATACATAGTTTATTCATATTTAAAACACTTTGTACACAAATTATACGAGTAAGAATATTTTAGAAGGAGAAAGCAAAGAGACAAACAATTATTTAATTAGACAACATCAGTTGACAACCTTGTTATTTTCCGTAACCATAGCAACCTGGTTGAATACTGAATCCTGAATATTTTTGTTAGGAAATCTCTGGATTCGCTCTCCACGCTCAACTCAAGGCCCGCGATAGAATCTATGCAATAGATTAAAATGTTTTATTAGCCATAGAAGGGTTCTGCCCTAATATACTTACTCTCAAGAGCTTGAATTTTGCTTGCTTTTTTCCTAGCTTTGGAAGCTTTCTTCTGAATATCAGTTTCCTCTCCGTCAGATGACTCCATATCTTCTGTAAAGACAAGGAAATAGTAACAGTAACAACGTATCCCGTCGGGGCTGTGGGTTGTTCGAAAGAAATACCGCGGCCTCGGCACAAAGGGCTAAGAAGGAACATGGGTAATTTTTAGTCAGTAGAAGTCTGACACTCCCTACCGCTCTGCCCAAGAGCGGGAGGAGTCATTTCCTGATTTCGGAAACCACCAAAAAAAAGTGGTTCAAGGTATTTCGTGAATAGTACTACTATAAAATAACTTATTAAAGCGGCGAGATGGGCAGTCGACATTGTTGCCATTGCGGGCATACCCCGGATGAGGTTGGGCACAATAAATAATGTTACGCTTGGCACAAGCAAAGTGTGGACCGTACCCAGCAGTGAGGATGGTGGAGGTCAACTTCTTGAGAAGGTGATCTAGTAGTTTTAAGTAATTAATCTTTAATGTAACTTATATAAAAGCAGTGTTCGAAATGCTTCCGTACTCGCGCAGTGCGACTGGCACAATAAATTAAGCTCGTTGTAACACATTTTACATGTTGCCCTGCTGCGTTTGTTACTGTTCGTAAAATAAAAAAATATCGCCATAGTGCATAATCCAGATGAATTGTTGCGCTTGAAGACATATTCTTCTTACCTGTAAATAAAAGTTTAATAAATATTTAATCCTACAATCTTACAATATAGGCATGCCATGCAGTTATAATAATATGGTGATTCGGTCATGTTGAGAATATATTATTATACTAGGATAAATAATAACACAAATGAAAATGGTGTTGCTTTTTATTTGGAAAAACGGAAAAAAAATCTAGTAGGTACTCATGTACCAGGGCCTGCAGACGGCGAGCGTGGAGTAGGTCGCCGTCAAACTAGAACCAGGGGCCCTACTATGACGTCTTAAAACACTCCTCTTATTCTTAATCCAGTGTGGAGGAGAGATGGCGCTAGACACCCTGTATAGTTCTGTCACGTTTCCACACTGGAATAAGGTTAAGTTAGGACTGTTTTAAGACGTCATAGTAGGGGGGCAGGTCTACGTCGACGGCCAGTTGTTTGCCACGCACGCCCGAGATGTCAGCACAATTATGTTTTTAAAGAGGTTTATAATACTGTCTCATATAGGACTGCTTCGTTGGGTGGGTTAGTGGTTGCAAGCATGACTCGTGAGTATGAGGTATAGGGTTCGATTCCCGGGTCGGGCAGTATCATTGGGATTTCCCATCAGGAATTGCTCAATATCAGCCACTAAGTCTCGATTCGTGCCCGGTTGATCGCAATAGGCTGACCCCCTATTACATGGGCTTAAAGATAATTGGCGATATGTGGGTGTGGGTGCGTTTGTTAGCCTTCCTCCTCCACCTCAGAGTAACCCTTGGGGGATGTTATGTTATGTTAAATAATATCCCAATTAAACATTTTATTTAAATTAATGTATTTTTTATAAATATATGCAATGTTTTGATGCTAAATGCCTTCGTAATCCCGAAGTTGTTCTATCGCAGTTTAACACTTTGTCACAAATTTTACACTTCGCGCAGCTTTTGTCTGTGCTTATGAGAAAATACTTCCAGGCTTGTGAAGGCCCCTTATTCGTGTGATAAGTTTTTCGTTCTTCAAATTTCTCATCTTCTGAAAATTAAAGGTTTATGAATAACGCAGCGCAGTTGAGCAGTTTAATTTTAAGCTGATTGTTGTTATTTTTTTATGTATGTGCTGCTCTTTTGTGTTGCTGCTGTCCATTAACGAATATATACGTATTCTATTCTATTCTATTCTTCTAATAAAAAACTATAACATAAATAAAACTACTAGGTATACATAAATAAAATAAAATCACCTTTTTCTTCGTCTTTCTTATTTTCCACATTGACAAAAAGAACATCAACTTTTGGTTTTCTTTTTTGTTCATTTGAATGTATTGGTAGATGTCTCAGTAAACCTGAAGTGGATCTGCCGGTACATTTCATCACTTTGTGACAAATTCTACACTTAGCCCGCAGTTTGTCTTTACTTTGCAGAAAATACTTCCAAACTGGAGAAGGCTCAGTATTCGGATGGTTTAGTTTTGGGAGCGAAAACTCGTCGTCTGAAAATAAAAAGGCGCAATTATTATTTTATAAGCTTTTATTTAACTTGCCGTGTATGCATTTGTTAAGTATGTATTAGTCAAATTTTGCAACTAAATTTTAACCCAGTTTCTCCCCACCAATTGACTATTTCTATTTTTAATATGATAATGAAAGTAAGTAGGTACCTATTTTCAATTTAATGTTCTTACTAAGACAAATAAAACACAAATAAATCAGTGTACAGTGTAATAAAGTAACAGTTTACAGTTGTTTACATTGCCTTTTAATTTATTTCATACACTTGACACACGATCAATTATCATTATGGTCCAGAGGCACCACCACCTAAAATTATGAAAATAAGACTATGTGATCGAAGATTAACCGATACTTATTAGAATAGAACAATGTTTTTTTTTTAAAGAAACAAAGCCACATAGACAAATACCTTAAACTAAGAATACATACTAATAACATTTGTGTTAGTATAAGTAACTTAAAACTATGTTAACACTTTGCACAATATTTTATGCAATCTTGTGGAATATGTCCGCGGCAGCGACGGAGCACCACATCCTGCGGCCAAAAACCTTCTTCCATAGAGATAGCACGTTACGTGTGTTATATATTAAGAATACATTTTTAATTGTATGTCATTTAAATTTTCTTATGTATTGATGACAAATGTTTTTTTAACGCTGAAGTGGAACCAGATTCGCATTTCATTATTTTATCGCATAGTGTACATTTTGCGTAAGATTTTAATGCGTCATCGCTCCGAAGAAAATACTGCCACGCTATTGATTTTCCTTTCGCTTTTGAAAACGATAGTTCTGTGAAAAAAAGGAAAATGTATTAGAAATCTGTAAAAATGCTGTTATTAATTCCTGAGCTACGAGCTCTTTTCAGTACGGTTTTATGAGCCATAAGAGGTGTACCGCCCCAGTATACTTACTCTCAATGTCTTCGAAGCACTCCTCAACCTGAGCTTGAATTTTGCTTGCTTTTTTCCTGGCTTTGGAAGCTTTCTTCTGAATATCAGTTTCGTCTCCGTCAGATGACTCCTTGTCGTCTGTAAAGACGAGGAAATAGTCACAATGGGTCAGGGTAATTCGTGAATAGTAATATTGTAAAATAACTTAATTACAACAGCGAGATTGTTGCCATTGCGGGAATATCCCCGATGAGGTTGGGCACAAGAATATTACGCTTAGCACAAGCAAAGAGAGGACCATACCCAGCGGTGGTTGAAATCGGGCTGTGAGTAATGATGATGGTGAATTCTATTAAAAAAAATGTCGCAAACATTGCATAGATAGGGACTTATAATACTATTGATTAAAGTGTTTAACCAATACACCTGATTGACCTTGACCTTGTCTATAGAAGTTTTCCTGCAATTTGTAGACTACAAAATACAAAACTAATAAAATGGGCTCCACTTTAGTTTTCCGATATTTTAATTAAGTACGCGTTATTAGATAGTTTATTTATGTACCTAACGAATGATTACCAGTACTCAAAGGGAATGTTATTGGTATTTGTATCGCTGTGGTGAAGACCCGTTTTTGTGTTTTTAAGGAAGAATAAAATACATTCACATGGACTGTATAAAGAGTGATATGGCCAGAAAGGAGGTCACTAATATGACGACTAATATATATATATATATATGATCCCGACCGATTTCGGCCACAGCGACTTGGATCTGCCTATTAAGAGCATCGCTGGTGTGCTCTCTGGTGACTGACATAGCCAATTTTTGCCGTGAATGTGCGTGATGATAATAATGAATAATAATGACGACTAATAGTGAAGTATGGAAGAAGAAGACAATGAAAGTCCAAATCATCATCATCATCGGCCTATAATTGTTCCCACTGCAGGGACTCAGGCCTCCTCTCTAGGAGAGGGATGGGCTATAATCCACCACGCGGGCCCAGTGCGGATTGGTAGATGTCGCATATCTTCGAATTTTTGGTTGTAAGACATGCCGGTTTTTTAGTCCAAATAAATTGAATAAAATACATCTACATACCTTCATTTTCGGTACTGTCAGAATCGGTCTCAACAAAATCTACAACCACTTCGGTTTCTTCTCGCATGCTGTGTTTTACTTCCAAATGACGTCGTAATGACGAAGTACCATTGGCCTTGAACACTTTGTCACATAATGTACATTTAGCAAACTGTTTGTCTTTGCTTCTGAGAAATGCTTGCCAGACTGTGGAGACGTTCTTTCTGTTAATTTTTGACACGTCTGTAAAGTCTACCTCTGTAAAAAAAGAAAATACAAGGTGAATCAAATAAACTTAGTACAGTGGAACAAGCTAATAAGTATACAGCCAGCTAACTTGCATTTTATTTTATGAATATACAGATACATGTAGAGACTGATGTCTAACGATACACCAGCGTTTGGCATCAGTCGCTTAATGCGAAACGCTTTTTAAAACAAGATTGCAGTCAATATTTTCAGTGAACTAGAATCATAAAGATTTCTGCCTGTATACTTTTTTTTAGCTTTATTAGCTTGTGTAAAACCGTCGAATAGAATCGTCAAAAAACGTTACATACCTTCACATTCGGTACTTTCAGACTCGACCTCAACCTCAACAAAATCCTCAATAATTTCGGTTACTTCTCGTATACTGTGTAGAACTTCCAAATGACGTCGTAATGACGAAGTGCCATTGGTTTTGAACACTTTGTGACATAATGTACATTTCGCAGACTGTTTGTCTTTGCTTCTGAGAAATGCTTGCCAAACTGTGGAGACATTCTTCCTTTTATTTTTCGACACGTCTGCAAATCCAGTCTCTGTAACAAGAAAGGAAATATATGGTGAATTAAAAAAAAGTAATGTTGAGTTTAATGGATCTAGAACTATAAGAAAACCTAGAGATTCGTCAAAGTAAATAAACACAAGGAAGCTTTTAGGTTGTTTGTTTGAATTATTTATTTGTTCTTATTGTTTACAAGATATTATGCTTAAATGTACCTAAGTGTTTGCATGAGCTTTTTCTTCACCCCTCAGAAAATTCTGTCAGACTACAGAAATTTCCATCCTGTTATTAGTTTGTTTGAAGTTCGAAAATTTCCTACATAGGGAGATACACAGGGTGACAGGATCTAGACCTGCCATAGCAAATTCATATTTACAAAGAAATTTCATTAAAAATTCTTTTTTTTTTTTTCATTTATTTGTATACTCGCTAAAGCGCACTATGCTTTAACTTCTATTTTTAGAAGGTACATTACAACATTGAAAGCATAATTGTCGTTATTTACTAGCTTTTGACTGTGGCGACATGATCACACATAAACGTAGATATAATTATTAGGTAGGTACAGGGATAATACCCAGATTCTGGTCTATACGTGTGCCATACACAATAAAACATTCAGCCCGCAGCGTTTAAAAAATAATATCATAATTTCGATTATTGGGACGATAAGATTACATTTTTTTTATTTAGATTGAAAAAAGATATCGAACAATGGCCACAATAAAGGTTAATTATCATCTAATTACATTTATTTATGAACTCTGCCACATATATATTTAAGAGAAAGCAAGTTATAATTAGATATCGAAACACAGTTATAAGAGTACCTGCAGTCAAGCTGACATACTATTATATCATGATTACTATAATAAAATTGCAACTCTTACATTTCTACGCTATCTTGATCTAAGTTTCGAGTATTAAACCTAGGAAGTAGTAGTAGCTGTAGTTAATCCAGAAGTGGAACCTTTATGTTATGTCATAGTATCACTTTGTCACAAAACTTACATTCAGTGAGACCTACGTCTTCGCTTTTAAACAGATAAATAAAATGTTTGCACTTATCAATCAATAACAACAATTTTAGCTTATTGGCAATAAGTCTGATATAGTGGTGATGAACCATACTGATAGATCGAACAATGCGCCGCGTAATAATAAGAATAAGAAAAAAATATAAGTAAGTTATCCATCAGCAACTTGCTCTGAAATACAACGTTGTGGAATCGGAAGTGCCGTACTACAGGTATGTGCCCGACCCAGTTCTCGATAATGGCAGTATCACACTGTACTGGGATCAATCCATCATCACTGACAGGACTATTATGGCTAATAAGCCTGATATAGTGGTGGTGGATCGATCAGAGCGGCGCGCAATGATTGTAATGACATAACCGTCCCGCATGACGAGAACCTCGTGAAAGCCGAGAAAGCAAATCAAGTATCTTGACTTGGCTCGCAAGGTTGTCGACATGTGGGGAGTGGACTCAGCGATGCCGAGCCTCGACCAACACCTGAGGAGGCTCTCGTTAGGCAGCTTGATCAAGGGCTTGATACAGAGAGCGGTACTCCTGGACACGGCTCGCATTGTTAGGAGGTTCCTTTCTATGGAGCCCTGACCGCCGGTAGCTTGGACCCTGTTCCCGATACCGGTGGGCTACAATTTTTTTTATATTTTTAAATGTTTTTTATTGTTTTTTTGTGAGAAATATTTAAAAATGTACGGATTTTTTTTTAAATTTAATATAGAGAATAAGAATAAACTATTTAAGAAAAAGTAGTACAAAAGGTATACAATAAGGCACAATAGTGTTGTTTCTTATACAATTGTATAATTAGTTTTTATATGTAGACTATAACTTAAATAATATTTAAAATTTGCAAGTAGTGATAATTTTATAATTCAAATCTATGGTAGCGACCAGCCCGATGTAGGTTTATGTAAACCTGTGTTTCAGGCCATCACTTTACATACAACAATATAATTAGGACAGTAAAATTAAATAATATAATAACAACTATTATAAGAACAGTCAAATAGGTACAAACAACAATAAACTAGCTTAAGTAGATATTAGGTGAAACATAATTAAACCACAATGTTTACGGAAATTTAGATTAGAGTCAATAGTGACACCTAGAATTCAGATGGTCAACTTTATCAAAAGTAGGGTAGAAACATGCAAAGTCAGCGTACGTGATACAGATATGCGCGTAAATGTTTAGGTTAGTAAGCGGTATTTTAGTATTTTTCATTGTAAACAAAAACGTATTCCGTTTTGTCAGCATTTAATGTTAAGGTATGCGTTTTGTCACCAGAATGCAGAAGGTGTAATAATAGTCGATTAGAACGACCAAATTCATAAAAGCTTAGTTTATGTGATTATTTTGTGTATCCTCATTAAATGTGAGAATAGTCCTGAAGTGGAACTCCTGCGGCAAGGTATCACTTTGCCACAAAGTTTACATTTCGCGCTACTCTTGTCGTCACTTCGTATAAAATTCTTCCAGACTGGGGAAGTGTATCTCCGGAACTGTACCTGTTCATCGTCACATACTTCGCCGGCTTCTGCAATTGTAAAATTTGTTTTTAAAATAGTTAAGTGGTTGATTTATGTTGTTGGAATTCAGCATTTAAGTTTATAAAGTTTTCTGTTAGAGGGAATAGGGATGTTTCCTGACAAAAAAAAATATGATTCTGTTTAGTCCGTCTGTTGGATTATCGTAAAATATCGGATACGTATTTTGTTTTTTTATCAAATTAATAAAAATGACGAAAATACGTGTCAAAGATCATGAGTTGGCTTGTGACGTCACTTCGTGGTAAAAAATGTACCAAGCTGTGACGTCACACGACTTTTCGAATCACTGTATCGTCTTAATTTTTTGTATACGTGAAAAAATAAAAAAATAAGTGCACAAAAAAAAGTAAGCACAATATTTTTTGGAAATCTATCTGACGGACTAATTAGATTTTTTTGTCAACTTCCCTGCTTATAATCAACCGCGCGGGTTTTGGTGCGGGTTGATAGACTCAGTAGGTGTCACATGGCCTCAAAATAATTATGCCTAAAAACCTACCTGTTAACTCAGCGGGATTTTTTTTCGTTATGGTAACTGTTCCTTCTGTGTGTTTTGATATAAAGTGGTTTTTTAATCCTGACGTAGAACCTCTGTTACGTTTTAGCACTTTCAGACATATTAATTAATACGTAATTTTTGTCTTCGTTTACAAGAAAATACTGCCAAACTGCTGAACCGCCCTTTCTATCATGCTTATATTCTTTAAACATCATGTTTTTAGTAAAATATTTTCGTGTCTTTTCCTTTTTAACTCTTTTCTCTTCTTCAGATAAATAATCCGTATCCTCATCGATTTCTCCTTCATCTTCTTCTTTTGATAAATCTTCGTTTTCCTCACACATTTCTTTCCCGTCTTCTACTTTAGGTGAGTCTGCTTTCTCATCATCTTCTTCTTCTATAAGTAGCTGTTTATTCTCCTCTCCTTCGTCTGCAAATAAAAGATATACAATATTTTCTTTGCCACTTCAAAATAACTAATATAATAATAATATCATGTATTAATTAAGCCTATATAAAGGACGTAACCTAAATAGTCCTTAGGTGGGACACCACTTAAGGTCATAGACATCCTTTTTCACTTAG
This sequence comes from Diarsia mendica, assembly GCA_949316265.1. Classification (NCBI taxonomy): domain Eukaryota; kingdom Metazoa; phylum Arthropoda; class Insecta; order Lepidoptera; family Noctuidae; genus Diarsia; species Diarsia mendica. The sequence continues at coordinate 19,649,866 of OX438893.1, read as the reverse complement.
AAAGTGGGAGAAAGTTTTAATGATCTCATACAATTTTCAGTTATAAATTAGTAATAATTAATCTTATCATTGTGCCGAGTCGTTTCAGCCAATGAATTAATAGGGTATTTCACCAAAAAAATCTAATTCAGATCAGTCAGATAGATTTCCAAAAAATAATGGACACCTATTTTTTTCTTTTTACACGTAAACAAAAGTTGAAGACGATACAGTTCTTCAAAAAGTCGTGTCAAGTCGTGTGACGTCACAAGGTTAGTACTAATTAATTTTTTTGTCAACTACCCTGCTTCTAATCAACCGCGCGGGTTTAGTGCGGGTTGGTAGACTCAGTAGGTGTCACATGACCTCAAAATAATTATGCCTAAAAACCTACCTGTAAAGGTTAACTCAGCGGGATTTTTTTCCTTTATGGTGAATGTTCCTTTTGTGTGTTTTGCTATTAAGTGGTATCTTAATCCTGACGAAGAACTTGTGTGACGTTTCAGCACTTTCAGACATATTTTACATTTTGCGTAATTTTTGTCTTCGTTTACAAGAAAATACTGCCAAACTGCTGAACCGCCCTTTCTATCATGCTTATATTCTTTAAACATCATGTTTTTAGTAAAATATTTTCGTGTCTTTTCCTTTTTAACTCTTTTCTCTTCTTCAGGTAAATAATCCGTATCCTCATCGATTTCTCCTTCATCTTCTTCATTTGATAAATATTCGTTTTCCTCACACATTTCTTTCCCTTCTTTTACTTTAGATGAGTCTGCTTTCTCATCATCTTCTTCTTCTATAGGTAGCTCTTTATTCTCCTCTCCTTCGTCTGCAAATAAAAGATATACAATTTTCTCTCTGCCACTTCAAAATAACTAATATAATAATAATATCATGTATTTAAGCCTATATAAAGGACGTAACCTAATAGACGTCACACGACTTTTCGAACCACTGTATCGTCTTAATTTTTTGTATACGTGAAAAAATAAAAAATAAGTGCACAATATTTTTTGGAAATCTATCTGACGGACTAATTAGATTTTTTGTCAACTACCCTGCTTATAATCAACCGCGCGGGTTTAGTGCGGGTTGGTAGACTCAGTAGGTGTCACATGGCCTCAAAATAATTATGCCTAAAAACCTACCTGTAAAGGTTAACTCAGCGGGATTTTTTTTCTCTATGGTAAGTGTTCCATTTGTGTGTTTTGCTATTAAGTGGTTTTGTAATCCTGACGTAGAACCTTTGTGACGTTTCAGGACTTTCAGACATATTTTACATTTTGCGTAATTTTTGTCTTCGTTTACAAGAAAATACTGCCAAACTGCTGAACCGCCCGCGCCCTTTCTATCATGCTTGAATTCTTTAAACATCATGTTTTTAGTCAAATATTTTCGTGTCTTTTCCTTTTTAACTCTTTTCTCTTCGTCAGGTAAATAATCCGTATCCTCATCGATTTCTCCTTCATCTTCTTCTTTTGATAAATCTTCGTTTTCCTCACACATTTCTTTCCCGTCTTCTACTTTAGGTGAGTCTGCTTTCTCATCATCTTCTTCTTCTATAGGTAGCTCTTTATTCTCCTCTCCTTCGTCTGCAAATAAAAGAAATACAATATTTTCTTTGCCACTTCAAAATAACTAATATAATAATAATATCATGTATTAATTAAGCCTATATAAAGGACGTAACCTAAATAGTCCTTAGGTGGGACACCACTTAAGGTCATAGACATCCTTTTTCACTTAGAAAGTGGGAGAAAGTTTTAATGATCTCATACAATTTTCAGTTATAAATTAGTAATAATTAATCTTATCATTGTGCCGAGTCGTTTCAGCCAATGAATTAATAGGGTATTTCACCAAAAAAATCTAATTCAGATCAGTCAGATAGATTTCCAAAAAATAATGGACACCTATTTTTTTCTTTTTACACGTAAACAAAAGTTGAAGACGATACAGTTCTTCAAAAAGTCGTGTCAAGTCGTGTGACTTGGGAATCCTTCAGAGACTTTTTAGAAGAAAATATAAGGTTAAATATAAGGCTGAAAACCACTGAGGATATTGACATTGCCCTAAAAAACTTTACCAACATGGTTCAGGAAGCTTGCTGGAAAAATACACCAGATATCAGAAAGAAAGGAAACTCTACCAACCTGACACTACAGATCAAGCTTAAAATCTTAGAAAAGAGAAGGCTACGCAGGAATTGGCACCAGACTCGACTATCTTCTGACAAAACCCTCTTGAATAAGGCGATAGTAGAACTCAAAAGCCTAATCCAAAAGACTAACGATGACACCCTCCAGCTTAAACTAGAGTCCCTAACGGCAACCAAAGAAAGCAACTACTCGTTATGGAAATTCACTAAAGCCTATGACAGGCCTCATGAACAAAAACCCCCAATAAAAGATGATGACAAGTGGGCTAAAACAGGCCAGGAAAAGGCAGATATCTTTGCAAAACACTTGTCACAGGTCTTTAAACCAAATGATGAAACTGACGACAGTGATGTAGAAAGTCACGTTAATTCTGTCTTAAAAGAAGACTTTCAACTTTGTCTCCCACCAAAACCAGTTACACCCCAAGAGGTCCAAAAAAGTATACGATGTCTTGACAACAAAAAAGCACCAGGCTATGATTTGATCACGAAGGAAGTACTGAGAGAGCTGCCACGCAAAGGCATAGTTATGCTAACAATCTTGTTAAACTCCATGCTGAGATTGCAGTATTTTCCTGACCAATGGAAGATCTCAGAAATTGTGATGATTCACAAACATGGGAAACCTGCCCAAGAAAAAACGTCATATAGACCAATAAGCCTTCTGCCGACAATGTCCAAGATCTTTGAAAAAGTGCTGTTGCACAGGATGACCCCTATACTTAAAGAGAGACATGTACTACCTGACCATCAGTTCGGCTTCAGGAAACAACACGGGACAGTAGAACAAATACACCGGGTCTGTGAACACATACGAAAAACGCTAGAACAAAAGAAATACTGCTCTTCTGTGTTCCTGGACATCCGGCAGGCTTTTGACAAGGTTTGGCATAAGGGCCTCTTAAGCAAGATTAAACAGCACCTGCCCCACCCGTTCTTTAGTATACTGAAATCGTACCTCACTGATAGACTCTTCTACGTTAAAGAATCGGGTAATACCTCCGCCCTTCACAGAATTGAAGCTGGTGTACCCCAGGGTTCTGTCTTAGGGCCAATTCTGTACATATTGTACACAGCAGACTTACCGACGGAACCTGGAGTTGTTACAGCAACATTCGCAGATGATACGGCAATATTGTCGAGTCACACAAACCCAGAAGTCGCATCAAATCTTTTGCAGAGTGGACTTAACAAAATACACTCTTGGATGAAAAGATGGAAACTAAAGGCCAGTGCTGCAAAGTCTGTCCAAGTCACATACACACTCAGAAAGGAGGACTGCCCACCGGTTAAACTCGGAGATACCACCCTACCACATAAAAGTTGTGTTAAATACCTGGGAATTCATTTGGACCGCCGATTGACCTGGCAACAACATATCAAAGCCAAAAAAGACGAACTCTCACACAGATTAAAAAATCTTCACTGGTTACTCGGCCGCAACTCCAGATTAACACTAGACAACAAGCTTTTAATATACAAAGTGGTACTGAAGCCCGTCTGGATGTATGGGATACAGCTCTGGGGAAGCGCAAGCAATTCCAATATAGCCATCTTGCAGCGTCAACAAAACAAAATACTACGCACAATAGCCAATGTCTCATGGTTTACTACAAACGCTGAAATCCACCAACAACTAGCCATTCCCACAGTAAATGAGGAGATTCGGAATGTAGCAGGGAAATATAAAGAACGACTAGCCATCCACCCAAATGAGCTAGCTCGTCAGTTGACACAACGAGACTACGTGCTCCGCTTGAAGCGCCACAGTATCATGGCACTAGAAGACCGGCAGTAAGGCCGTAATACCTGCGAGTAGATGGCATCACTGGAAGCCACACTCTACACTACAAGCAACACGGAACTCATCCGCTCATAGTCCGAGGACTGATTGCAGATAAAACATAGGAAAAAAAAAAAAAAAAAAAAAAAAAGTCGTGTGACGTCACAAGGTTAGTACTAATTATTTTTTTTGTCAACTACCCTGCTTCTAATCAACCGCGCGGGTTTAGTGCGGGTTGGTAGACTCAGTAGGTGTCACATGACCTCAAAATAATTATGCCTAAAAACCTACCTGTAAAGGTTAACTCAGCGGGATTTTTTTCCTTTATGGTGAATGTTCCTTTTGTGTGTTTTGCTATTAAGTGGTATCTTAATCCTGACGAAGAACTTGTGTGACGTTTCAGCACTTTCAGACATATTTTACATTTTGCGTAATTTTTGTCTTCGTTTACAAGAAAATACTGCCAAACTGCTGAACCGCCCTTTCTATCATGCTTATATTCTTTAAACATCATGTTTTTATTAGTAAAATATTTTCGTGTCTTTTCCTTTTTAACTCTTTTCTCTTCTTCAGGTAAATAATCCGTATCCTCATCGATTTCTCCTTCATCTTCTTCATTTGATAAATATTCGTTTTCCTCACACATTTCTTTCCCTTCTTTTACTTTAGATGAGTCTGCTTTCTCATCATCTTCTTCTTCTATAGGTAGCTCTTTATTCTCCTCTCCTTCGTCTGCAAATAAAAGATATACAATTTTCTCTCTGCCACTTCAAAATAACTAATATAATAATAATATCATGTATTTAAGCCTATATAAAGGACGTAACCTAATAGACGTCACACGACTTTTCGAACCACTGTATCGTCTTAATTTTTTGTATACGTGAAAAAATAAAAAATAAGTGCACAATATTTTTTGGAAATCTATCTGACGGACTAATTAGATTTTTTGTCAACTACCCTGCTTATAATCAACCGCGCGGGTTTAGTGCGGGTTGGTAGACTCAGTAGGTGTCACATGGCCTCAAAATAATTATGCCTAAAAACCTACCTGTAAAGGTTAACTCAGCGGGATTTTTTTTCTCTATGGTAAGTGTTCCATTTGTGTGTTTTGCTATTAAGTGGTTTTGTAATCCTGACGTAGAACCTTTGTGACGTTTCAGGACTTTCAGACATATTTTACATTTTGCGTAATTTTTGTCTTCGTTTACAAGAAAATACTGCCAAACTGCTGAACCGCCCGCGCCCTTTCTATCATGCTTGAATTCTTTAAACATCATGTTTTTAGTTAAATATTTTCGTGTCTTTTCCTTTTTAACTCTTTTCTCTTCGTCAGGTAAATAATCCGTATCCTCATCGATTTCTCCTTCATCTTCTTCTTTTGATAAATCTTCGTTTTCCTCACACATTTCTTTCCCGTCTTCTACTTTAGGTGAGTCTGCTTTCTCATCATCTTCTTCTTCTATAGGTAGCTCTTTATTCTCCTCTCCTTCGTCTGCAAATAAAAGATATACAATATTTTCTTTGCCACTTCAAAATAACTAATATAATAATAATATCATGTATTAATTAAGCCTATATAAAGGACGTAACCTAAATAGTCCTTAGGTGGGACACCACTTAAGGTCATAGACATCCTTTTTCACTTAGAAAGTGGGAGAAAGTTTTAATGATCTCATACAATTTTCAGTTATAAATTAGTAATAATTAATCTTATCATTGTGCCGAGTCGTTTCAGCCAATGAATTAATAGGGTATTTCACCAAAAAAATCTAATTCAGATCAGTCAGATAGATTTCCAAAAAATAATGGACACCTATTTTTTTCTTTTTACACGTAAACAAAAGTTGAAGACGATACAGTTCTTCAAAAAGTCGTGTCAAGTCGTGTGACGTCACAAGGTTAGTACTAATTAATTTTTTTGTCAACTACCCTGCTTCTAATCAACCGCGCGGGTTTAGTGCGGGTTGGTAGACTCAGTAGGTGTCGCATGACCTCAAAATAATTATGCCTAAAAACCTACCTGTAAAGGTTAACTCAGCGGGATTTTTTTCCTTTATGGTGAATGTTCCTTTTGTGTGTTTTGCTATTAAGTGGTATCTTAATCCTGACGAAGAACTTGTGTGACGTTTCAGCACTTTCAGACATATTTTACATTTTGCGTAATTTTTGTCTTCGTTTACAAGAAAATACTGCCAAACTGCTGAACCGCCCTTTCTATCATGCTTATATTCTTTAAACATCATGTTTTTAGTAAAATATTTTCGTGTCTTTTCCTTTTTAACTCTTTTCTCTTCTTCAGGTAAATAATCCGTATCCTCATCGATTTCTCCTTCATCTTCTTCATTTGATAAATATTCGTTTTCCTCACACATTTCTTTCCCTTCTTTTACTTTAGATGAGTCTGCTTTCTCATCATCTTCTTCTTCTATAGGTAGCTCTTTATTCTCCTCTCCTTCGTCTGCAAATAAAAGATATACAATTTTCTCTCTGCCACTTCAAAATAACTAATATAATAATAATATCATGTATTTAAGCCTATATAAAGGACGTAACCTAATAGACGTCACACGACTTTTCGAACCACTGTATCGTCTTAATTTTTTGTATACGTGAAAAAATAAAAAATAAGTGCACAATATTTTTTGGAAATCTATCTGACGGACTAATTAGATTTTTTGTCAACTACCCTGCTTATAATCAACCGCGCGGGTTTAGTGCGGGTTGGTAGACTCAGTAGGTGTCACATGGCCTCAAAATAATTATGCCTAAAAACCTACCTGTAAAGGTTAACTCAGCGGGATTTTTTTTCTCTATGGTAAGTGTTCCATTTGTGTGTTTTGCTATTAAGTGGTTTTGTAATCCTGACGTAGAACCTTTGTGACGTTTCAGGACTTTCAGACATATTTTACATTTTGCGTAATTTTTGTCTTCGTTTACAAGAAAATACTGCCAAACTGCTGAACCGCCCGCGCCCTTTCTATCATGCTTGAATTCTTTAAACATCATGTTTTTAGTCAAATATTTTCGTGTCTTTTCCTTTTTAACTCTTTTCTCTTCGTCAGGTAAATAATCCGTATCCTCATCGATTTCTCCTTCATCTTCTTCTTTTGATAAATCTTCGTTTTCCTCACACATTTCTTTCCCGTCTTCTACTTTAGGTGAGTCTGCTTTCTCATCATCTTCTTCTTCTATAGGTAGCTCTTTATTCTCCTCTCCTTCGTCTGCAAATAAAAGATATACAATTTTCTCTCTGCCACTTCAAAATAACTAATATAATAATAATATCATGTATTTAAGCCTATATAAAGGACGTAACCTAATAGACGTCACACGACTTTTCGAACCACTGTATCGTCTTAATTTTTTGTATACGTGAAAAAATAAAAAATAAGTGCACAATATTTTTTGGAAATCTATCTGACGGACTAATTAGATTTTTTGTCAACTACCCTGCTTATAATCAACCGCGCGGGTTTAGTGCGGGTTGGTAGACTCAGTAGGTGTCACATGGCCTCAAAATAATTATGCCTAAAAACCTACCTGTAAAGGTTAACTCAGCGGGATTTTTTTTCTCTATGGTAAGTGTTCCATTTGTGTGTTTTGCTATTAAGTGGTTTTGTAATCCTGACGTAGAACCTTTGTGACGTTTCAGGACTTTCAGACATATTTTACATTTTGCGTAATTTTTGTCTTCGTTTACAAGAAAATACTGCCAAACTGCTGAACCGCCCGCGCCCTTTCTATCATGCTTGAATTCTTTAAACATCATGTTTTTAGTCAAATATGTTCGTGTCTTTTCCTTTTTAACTCTTTTCTCTTCGTCAGGTAAATAATCCGTATCCTCATCGATTTCTCCTTCATCTTCTTCTTTTGATAAATCTTCGTTTTCCTCACACATTTCTTTCCCGTCTTCTACTTTAGGTGAGTCTGCTTTCTCATCATCTTCTTCTTCTATAGGTAGCTCTTTATTCTCCTCTCCTTCGTCTGCAAATAAAAGAAATACAATATTCTCTTTGCCACTTCAAAATAACTAATATAATAATAATATCATGTATTTAAGCCTATACAAAGGACCTAACCTAAATAGTTCTTAGGTGGGACACCACTTAAGGTCATAGACGTCCTTTTTCACTTAGAAAGTGGGAGAAAGTTTTAATGATCTCATACAATTTTCAGTTTTAAATTAATAATAATTAATCTTATCATTGTGCCGATAGTCGTTTCAGCCAATTGATTAATAGGGTATTTCACCAAAAAAATCTAATTCAGATTAGTCAGATAGATTTCCAAAAAATAATGGACACCTATTTTTTCTTTTTACACGTAAACAAAAGTTGAAGACGATACAGTGCTTGTAAAAGTCGTGTCAAGTCGTGTGACGTCACAAGGTAAATACTATTTTACCCACAAATTAACGTCAAAAACCCCCACTTATGATCTTTGTCACGTTTTATTTTCGTCAATTTTTGTTAATTTGATAAAACAAAATGTGTAATTCGAAGACATGTGACATCTGCCAATCCGCACTGGGCCCGCGTGGTGGATTATAGCCCATCCCTCTCCTAGAGAGGAGGCCTGAGTCCCTGCAGTGGGAACATTATAGGCTGATGATGATGATGATGATAAAACAAAAAAGACGTATCCAATATTTTTCGATAATCTAACAGACAGACTTATCAGATATTTTTAGTGAAATACCCTATTGCCAAGAGCCTCGGCCAACACCTGAGAAGGCTTTCGTTAAGCAGCTGGATCAAGGGCTTGATACAGGAAGCGGAACTCCTGGTCACGGCTCATATTGTTAGGAGGTTCCTTTCTCTGGAGCCCTGACCGCAGCCGGTAGCTTGGTCTCTCCTGTTCCCGATACCGGTGGGCTACTATTTTTTATATTTTAAATGTTCGAGAGGAGCCCGTTCGCGTATAATACTTATACATTGCAGAGTTTCCCGGTATTGAAGTCTGTTTGATTAAAACCTTTTCGTTTCAAGTAGATTAAAACCTTATCCGCCTTATTACAAAATGTACTTATACCTGGTTTAATTTAGACTTGGTTTATCTCGCATGACGTCTCATTTCAATAATATTCAAAAGAAAGTGACAGCATGCGAGATTTTATTTTTATTTATTAGGGACAAAAAAACAGTTACATGTTAAGTTTAACAATTATGATTCGTTACATAAATATGTAAACATATAACCCACACCATTGTCCACGGATTAATATATGAACAAGTAACGGAAATGTATTTACAATAATATCTTGTTATGTTTAAATGAACTAAGCGAATATAAGTTAAGACTGCGGTGAAAGAGAATTTATTGCTAAGGTTTTAAATTTTATACTAGAAAGAGAGAATATATCTATGTCGATGAAGTGTGCGTTATAGGCCTCCACAAGTTGACGAAGAGGCACTCGTGCCCCGGCGTTAGTCCTGCATGAATCTACATGGAACAACCGGGGCACGCGCGCCGCCCGTCTGATTACAGTTCTAGGTACTGTATAGCATAACTTATTTGTGATTTCAATACAGTCAAATCTATTGTTACACAAACCATGCAGCATCATGGCCCCTAAAAGTAATCTCCGAGATTCTAAACTTAAAACATTATACTGCTGTAGTAACTGGGTGTAAGGAATCCTCGAATGGTAACATTTATAGTTTACAGTACGTAAAAACTTTTTTTGTACCAATTCCAATTTAAGATTATATTTGTCATAGTACGGATTCCAAATAGGAATCGCGTATTCTAATTGAGATCTTATCAAAGCTTTATATAATAGCAGAAAAGTAGAGGGTCGCACGAAGTCTTTCGTAGATCTCATGACGAAACCATACATCCGAAATGCTTTATTTATTATGTTCTCTATATGCAAGTCAAAGTGCAAACACGAATCAATTGTCACACCAAGGTCGCGAACGGAATCTACTACATTTAAATGATGGTTATTCAATGTATACGTACAATTAAGTTTCTTTTTGTTTTTAGTAAAAGATATACTGTGGCATTTCGGAAGGCTAAGAAAGAGTTTGTTTTTTTTACAGTAGGTATCAAGTCTGTGAAGATCCTCTTGGAGCAATAGGCAGTCATGGAGATTTTGGCAGGCTTTGTAAATTTTTACATCATCGGCATACAACAAAAAATTGGAATTAACAAAACACTGTTTTATGTCGTTTATATACAGGATAAAAAGCAAAGGACCCAAAATAGACCCTTGAGGAACCCCAGACTTGACAGTTACGATTTCAGATTCAAATCCATTAATAACGACCTTTTGAGATAAACCAGGTCTAAGTTAAACCAGGTTTAACTACGTTTTGTAATAAGGCGGTTAGTGTTTCTGTAGCTGTCAATGTTTGAATTTGAATAGGAATAAAATATTTTTTTTTATTGAGATTGTATTGTAATTTGTCTTAAAGTATCATGATGTTAAAATCTTGTTTTTTAGTATTATTTCAAAATCTACCAGTTTTAGATATTTCAATGCAGTTTTTCGATAAAAACGGTAGTGGTGTTTTATAAAAATAAAGGTCCCGAGGTTATTTTTCCGCCCTGAAGCCAAAGGGGCAGACCCTTTGGCTTCAGGGCGGAAAAATAACCTCGATCTCAGTTTTCCCGGATCCTGCTGGTTGTTAAAGAATTCTCAGTTTGTTATTTGGTACGTAAACGTATAGATAAATTTCCTAGTACATTCATACTACAAAGCTGTTTTTGTTGTATTTCCCCTAATATAAGATTTTTATTTTTATTTAAACTAAAATTGTGTAACTAAATCTTGTAATCAATTTAAATTCCTTTTGATACGTTTAAGTCCCGGTTAATCCGTAAATACTGTTAAATTCATTGAGATTTTAGGCGTGATCAGGATCCTTTTCCCAAAAACAATTGCAATCGCAAATAGACTAAAGCAAATTCCTAGCCCAATACACAATCAAATTGACGTATTTTCCACGACTATCCTTGTTTAGTATCCTTTTATCCGTTTTGTATTTTATCATAGGGTATTATTATTGTTATTATAAAAATATATTTCTAAAAATATATCATATTTCAAGTATTATTATTATTTATTCAATGCCGAAAATCAAGAGTTTTATTTCACTACCATACATCCATATGAATTTAATATTTATAATACAAACCTTCAATTTTCATGTCGACAATATAAACATTCTGAAAAGTAGCCACTATAATTTCATGTTTTGTTTCCAAGTGTTCACATATTTCGGATGTCGATCCACCCTTGTATTTAAACACTTCATGACATATTTTACATTTTGCTTTCGTTTTATCTTTGCCCCAAATACAATACTGCCAAACGTTTGGAATAGATTTTTTCTTCAACTCATCAACAGAACCGGCAATCACCTTTTCTGTAAAAAAAAAACTGTTTAGAAAAATAATATTATATTAGAAATTGTCACAAGTTTGTGTCTACGAGTAATTATAACTTAGAGTTTAAGACTTGTTATAAATAAGAAAAAGGCAATTGTTCATATTTATTTTATTAACAGTTTGTTCCTAAGTAAGTACCTACCGTTCTACAATCTCATATTATTAATATGTAGCCAGAATATCAAAAAACTATATTTCAATAGCAGCTCGAAATTACACACTTATAACATTATAAAAATGTGATTAAAAATTATCGATGAACATTGAGGTTATAAAAATAATCGCAATCGTAACTAAAGAACATCTTTCAGGGGATATAAAAGTGAGATTTACGATTTATTTAAACTGATACACTCAATAATTCGTAAGTGTTACTACAAGTTGCTTATTCCGATACATTTGTTTACTAATTATTCATCAGTTAATCATGGAACAGTTCATAAAATTAATAACGCGTAAGTGGCTTCGCATTATTTATTTAGGTAAATCATGTTGTCACTCTTAAAAGTAAAGGTTTTTCTGGAATATTTCTTGTGTGATTGTATTGGCAAGTGCTTCCGGAATCCTCTTGTTAAACCCGATATCTGTAATAACAAGATTTTTTTTCACTTTATTTAATTTTAATATATTACGATTTTTTGTATAAAAAGCTCAGCGTTTCCGTTCCATTGGCAGCCGCATACATGCCAGACCGCAGCGATTATACTGGTCTCTATGTTACTCTATGAAAAGATTTCGCAGGTTGAGCATCGACCCCCGGCTTACTAGTAACGTTGTGCAGTGGTTGTCACTAAATTGTAAGAAACTATCTCACTGTAACGCCGCACATACCATCTGAATCGTCTCTCTGCCCTTGTTCTATTTGGGAAGGTGTAACACGTTTTTTTCTTCAATTTTCCCCTGTCGGACGTCATGACTCATGACGTCATTTACTCGTATCTCTTTCATATCATTCCTCACACAATTCATCCTTCTTTTCTTTGGTCTTTCTCTCCTTTTCCGTACATCAACGATGATACACTACACATAAGTCATTTGTGGTGCGTGTTCCAACCCAACATCTCCAGACCTTTTTGAAGGAGGACTTTTGGCCGAAAGGTGTCGTTTATCGACGTTTCCGAGGACGGTTACACGACACCTCGCAGCGAAACACGACGCCGACGTTACGTGTTTAGTTTGTAGTTATGGTTTTACTGTTTTATATTAGTTTGTTATTATTGTTTTAAATTATTGTGTGTATTTTATGTATGGGCCTTAGATGCCTGAAATAAAATGATTATTATTATAGCCAAAACACTGATATGAATAATTAAAAAATGATTTTATCCATCCTGTGTGCAGTTGCAGTGGACATCCAACGTGCATCGTCGGGTAACGCCAAGTCACTAGTTAAAAAGAACCAGCTTACTTACAGGAGAAACTAGATAATATTAGGTTTATTAAGTTTTTATTCTTTCCATTGACACACCCTTAATACTTATTCTCACAGAATTACTCTGTTAAAATACGCTGTTCACACTGTGGAATGAAACAAAGATTTTTATGTATTTATATATTAACCACTACATATAAAATAATGATCATTGTAGACGCCCTGTTGGGAACAGCAAAAAAGGAGATTTAATAATACACACCTCAACACGGTCTAGGGATATTTCATACTCAATTAAATAACTCGAAAAGTACTGGCCGCATTGGAATCTTTAATACACCGATTTGTTTGTAATTTATCTCAGACTAATTCCAAATTCCAATTTTTGAAAATTCTTTTGTTTCGGTGGCATAAAAATGTCTTGATGTAGAGGGAATTTTCATTTGTGCGAAATTTAGAAAACAATACGAATTACGTTTAGTTACAGTTTTTTTTCATTTTTAAACGAAAGATAAAGTTAAAATTGAGGTATTGTAGCCATGCAACGCCGGCATTTGACGAGGGCGGAGATGTTACGAGCTGTGGGAATGCTGGAAGCTGGATCTGTTCAGCGTAATGTTGCTGAGGCCATAGGGACCCATCAAAATGTAATTTCAAGATTGTGGACACGCTATCGTGCCACAGGTGAAGTAGCGGAGAGGCACCGGGGGCCAAGTCGCATCATTACCCCCAGACAAGACCGATTTTTGCAAATTACTGCGCGAGCTCAACCAAATGCAACGGCGACTCAATTGGTCCAAAGGCCGCGAGTGGAACACCAAGTGCTTGTGAGTGACCAAACTGTAAGAAGGCGACTGCATGAAAGCAATCTACGCTCTCGTAGACCACTCCGGGTCCCACCTTTACGGAGAGGCAATCGTGGACGACGATTAGAATGGGTTCGGAACCACGTGGACTGGGGCCGTGAGCAATGGTCCAATGTGCTGTTCACGGATGAATCCAGGTTCGGCTTCCATCCAGATTCACGAAGGACGCGTGTTTGGCGAGTTCCTGGACGATGGAGCCGTCTCCAGAACCCTCAGGAAGTTCACCCATACCAAGGAGGAACAATTATGGTTTGGGCAGGAATTCGTCTTGGAGGACGGACGGATCACGTTTGGGTGCGGGGCAATATGACGGCAGAACGATATGTCCAACAGGTGCTGGGGCCCGTAATCTTGCCCCACAGAACACAAATGGGGCAAGATTTCCTGTTCATGCACGACAATGCCCGGGCACACACGGCGAGAACGGTAGCAGCTTGGTTACATACACATAATGTTAGGGCCTTAGACTGGCCTGCTCAATCGCCAGATCTAAATCCCATTGAGCATGCGTGGGATATGCTGCAAAGAAGAGCTCTGAAGGAAGTTCCTGAAAATTTGGCTACAGAAGATCAACTTTTTGCGCACCTCAGAAGGACATGGGACAATATTCCGCAGCAAGACATTGACAACCTTGTTCTGAGCATGCCGAATCGTTGCCGATGTGTTATGAACATCATGGGCGCTTTCTCAGACTACTAACTTAAAGTTTATAAACACAAATTAAATGATTATTCTATTTTTTTCAGTTTTTACTCACAAATTAAAAGTTAATTCATATACGGTTTCCGTCTATGCTTCATTTTTTTTCCATTAAATCCTGAAATTTTAATCAGTACCTTAACCATTATTAAAAAATGGTAGAATATTAAATAACGCATATTTTAAATATATACATGTCATATAAATAATTAACACATTGATAGTAATTCGCTTTTTTAAAAATATCCCTAGACCGTGTTGATGTGTGTATATTTCAAAAATAGCACGTATGATGGTAATGTGTAAAGTAAACCAATTCAATTTTTTTTTTTTTTTCTAGCCTGCTCTTTCCCACTCCTGGGCAAAGGCCTCCCTCCACTCCTTCCATTTCTCTCGGACCCGTGCGTCCTCCTTCCAATTCTGACGGAACCTGTCTAATTCTTCCCGCCATCTCCTTCGTGGCCTGCCGCGACCCCGCCTCACTGTGTCAGGGCACCAGTTTCCTGCTATTTTGGCCCACAGTTTGTCCGGCATGCGGCAGACATGTCCTGCCCAGTCCCACTTCAGTTGGGCAGCCTTTTGAGCCACGTCAGCTATATTTGTTTTGGAGCACAGTATTGTGTTTCGAACACGATCCGTTAATTTAACACCTAGTATACTGCGCTCCATTGCTCTTTGGCAAACCTTGAGTTTGGACTTCTGGATGTTTGTCAAAGACCAAGTCTGTGCACCATAGGTTAAGACGGGAAGTATACACATGTCCATGAGTTTTCGTTTCAGTGCCATAGGCAACTCACCCTTAAATAGTTCCTTCATGGACCAGTAGCTCTTCCAGGCGTTTTCCGTTCGTCTTGCGACTTCTTTGTCTTGCCTCGCCTGGAAAGAAACTACTTGGCCCAAGTAAAGGTATTCCTGGACATGTTGTATTGTCTCCCCGTCTACTTTTATTGTTTTTGGTGTTTCATTGCACATGATTTTGGTCTTTGACATATTCATCTTCAGTCCAACCTCAAGGCTTGCATCGCTTAGATCTTGAAGCAATAGCTGAAGTTCTGTGGCTGAGGATGCAAAGAGAACAATGTCGTCGGCGAAACGTAGATTTGACAGTCTCGTTTCGCCGAGAACAATGCCTCTTTCCCTCCAATCGGCTGCCAGCTTCCTGAAGATTTCTTCGAGGGTACTGGTGAACAATTTAGGAGACAGCGGGTCGCCCTGTTTCACACCTTTCTCTATTCTAAATTTTGGACCTGTAGTTTGTAATTTGATTGCGGCTGTACTATTTTTGTATATGTTGCGTAGTAAATGTATGTAGGTGGGATCAATGTTTTGATTTCTTAAAGCGTTAAAAATGGCTGTGTGTGAAATGCTGTCGAAGAATTCAATTAACAACAAATAATTCCAAATTCGATTCGATTGCGATATTTAGCACTGTCGTTTTTGTGAGGTACCTACTGGAACGCGTCTGATTCATGAAACGTTCCAGTACCACAAAATACACAACAACGCTTTATATTGTTAAAATATTACCCGAACAAGTAAAATGAAGTTTCTCATAGCACATAATTATGTGACTTTGAACTGATTGAATTTGGGATTACAATTTGTTGTTGATTGAGTTGTCGCTATAGAATTTAGTATAGAAGTTCTAATGCCCGGTTTCTGAGGCACTTTATCTGTGGTTTATCTGTGGTTTATCTATTCAAATGTATGCATATGAATAGATAAACCACAGATAAACCACAGATAAAGTGCCTCAGAAACCGGGCATAAGTTTACAAAAATTACAGCTTTTCATATCTGGGAGTTTACATAATATTATAACTTAAAAAAATATCTACGTTCAATGATTAATACAAGAACATACAAAATTTTATTCACTGAAAAAACTAAAGCTAATATATAAACACAAAAAACAAAAATGTTCGATCGATTAGCGGGGGAACGTAGTGCACTACTGAAGCAAAGCACGTGGGCAGCCTTGTTATATATCTTATAAACTAACTAATATTTTATTAAAACAATAAAACATTTTTTTGACAAAAAATTACCGTAGTATACACTTTTAAATATAATTGCCTATACTACTACTACTACAAGTACGACTTGAAAAACGATCCAAAACTTAACGTTTTAACAGGTTTTTTTGTCAGGTGATGTTTTAAATATTGCGATCAAACAAAAATGTTTATTTTACTCCCTATATATTTATAATATCAGATCAAAACTAACAATGTTAGTTGAATCAAAAAAACATTTTGTATTAAAACCCACTTTAAAAAAACAAAAAAGTGAAAAATAAACTTCGTTTGAATTCATTTTTTCGCCACCGACTTCTGAAGCTGATTATTGTTTTTTTGAAGTGGTTTTTTTTGTGACAAAAAGATTTTTAAATTTTTAGTTGTAATATCCTATACTTACTAACAACTTATTTTTAAAGTTTTTTAATGAGATTTACCTTCTAGGATCAGGTCAACGTATTAGCCTGAAAGAATATAACTATAGATCCATAAGTACGTATAATTTTGAAAGAATTTTCCTGTCATGATTAGCGCATCCACACGAGATTATGATTATTAGATGCAAATACTTGAAAAGCTTTAGAAAATATATTGAAAACGTAATAAGTGCCTATAAAATTTGAGGGTTGCCCTCAATTTTCCTGGGATCCCATCATCAGATCCTGACTTGGTGACAATGGGACCATTTCGGGAGTATACTCTTTCATCAATACAAAAATAAATCGGTCTACAATTGACGGAGATATCAGTGTAAATTCATTTAAAAAAAATTAATTGAGAACCTCCTCCTTTTTAAGTCGGTTTGAAATAGGCCGATTTTGAGAGTCCTGGCCTTAAGAAAATGAAAGGAGTGATTGCTACCGCTGCCAAGTATTGTTACAATTTACGAGTTGTCAGGCTCTGTAGCCTGAGTGTTACAATAGGGTAGTTGACTAAAAAAAATCTAATTAGTCCGTCAGATAGATTTCCAAAAAATATTGGACACGTATTTTTTCTTTTTTCACGTAAACAATAAATGAAGACGATACAGTGCTTCGAAAAGTCGCACGACGTCACAGTTTGGTAATTTTTTTTTACCAGAAAGTGACGTCACCAGTCCGTGATCTTTGACACGTTTTATTTTCGTTTTTCATTAACTTTATAAAACAAAAAACACGTATTCAATATTTCTCGGTAATCTCAAAGACGGACTAAACAGAATCATATTTTTTTTACCCTAAGGGCGTCAAGGCGTCTCTTCAGGGGTTCTCTGTAGCTTCATCCAAGCTGTAATATTGTTTCCCATTAGGGGAATGATTATGTTCTCCCTTCCAGTAGACGAGACGATCGTTTTGTGTATGGACGACAGCCTTGCACCCTTTCCTGTGGTGCGTAGAACACATCCATCTCGCCTTCTGACTCTGGTTAATCTTGTGTAGGCAATAGGTGTATCCTGACAGTAGGATTAGCATACCGCCTTGCCTTGAGGTGACGTAGTGCGCAATCCCTGTGGAAAATTCAAACAATTTATAATGATCTTTTCAACTCAAGTACCTAAACACGTAGGTACCCAACACCTAGTATGTACACTTTCAAATTTTATCTGGTAACGAACTTACATTTGATAGGTAAAGAAACAAGATGCAACTAATTTTGTTATAAATATATTTTCAAATAAATATGGAATAAATAAGTATTGGTAAGAATCTTCCTACAATAAAAGTGCCTAGGTATGTCGTGACATTGGTGGACGGTTATATAATTTTAAGCTAGGTGTAGCCGGGTTTAGGACAGAATATGAATTTCGTTACTTTCCTTGGATTGGTAGCAGCTACTAAATCAAATTCAGGTGAGATGAAGCTGATACGTTGCAAAACCTATAAATCGTTTCAGCAACACACTCTATTGGTAGACTGCCTCGTTGGTCTAGTGGTCGCAAGCGCGACTGCAGAGCGTGAGGTCCTGGGTTCGATTCCCGGGTCGGCCAAAAAGTGCTATTGGGTTTTTCATTAGAAATTTCCCAGTAGTAGCCCGGAGTTTGGAAGTTGGTGGTATAATACCCCCGTGCCTCGGAAAGCACGTTAAGCCGTTGGTCTTGCGCCTGATCTCTCTCCGGTCGTGTCGGATTGCCGTCCCATCGCACTATGAGAGAAAAGGGAACAGAGAGTGCACTTGTGCCTGCGCACACACTTGTGCACTATAATATCTCCCGCGCAGATGGCTAATCTCCGCTGGGATTGGCCGCCGTGGCCGAAAAACGGTCAGGAGGACTATTATTATTTTATTATTATTCTATTGGTAGAATTGGTGCTGCTCATATGGAGGATGATTGTGGACAGTCTTGGAATAGACTATTTGATCTTGTACTGTATGGACAACAGCCTTGCATCCCTTCTTGCGGTTAGTTGAACACATCCACCTCGTCTTCTGATTGGTGGGAGAAGTGAAGTGCGCGTTATAAGTATGCCCAGATAATAGGATTAGTTTACCGCCTTTCCTTGACGTGACGTATTCTGCAATCTCTGTAAATAAAATTGAAGAAAATTATGTTCGATTATACTTTCTGTAGTTTTTAGTACTTTGTTAGATATTTAAGTAATTTTTAAGTAAATGTTAAATAAATTTACTTATTTTATTGATAATTTAGTAAATGTTGATTTATTCATCAAAGCAGCGAGTTATTTGACAGCTATGTACAAATAATTACCTTGTTTTAAGAATGCACGGCCTTGAAGGATTATGCACAGTATAAGTGACAGAATGGCGGGACAATTCATAAGAAGATTAGAAAGGATGAAGACACCCTTGCCCAACAGTGGGATAGAACAGGCTAACTAAAACAGAGACATCGTGAAACAAGCTTGTTTTTATGGATTTAGTTATAAGAACAATGACACGCTTCTAGAGCTATTCAAAGTGAAATAAATAAAACGCCGATTTAAAGCAAAGGTCAAAGCGTATGGCATACCTTTCTCGTCTGCATCACTCCACGACGGTTGAAGAAGTCGTGCAGTACTTGAAGGTGAAGTCCAGCTGGACTCTGAGGTTGGAATCGCGCCACAACATCAACTTTAAGTCGTTCGTGGTACGAGTCTCAACCCAGCATATACAGACCTGCATGAAGGAGGACTTTTGGCCGAAAGGTGTCTTGTATCGACGTTTCCGGGGACGATTAATGTCACCTCGCAGCGCAACACGACGCCCCGCCAACGTTACGTGTGTAGTTATAGTTTATAAGATTTTTTCATAATTATGTATTAGTTTGTTGTTATTGTTTTATGTTATTTGTGTATTTTACCTATGGGTCTTAGAAGCCTGAAATAAAATTTATTATTTATAACAGTTTTTATTAAACTACATGAAAATTCCAGCACTGATAGGTCTAAACCCACGTTATGAATCCATGGTAAATGTAAAACGTTTAACACAAACTTTGTTTTAGGATGTCCCCTTTAAATCGGCTATAAGCAAGGACGAGCTGAGTCTAGGACAGAACAAGACTTTGGCTTCCACAAATTTCACTATGGCTCGACAAAACTAAATATTTACTTACATAAAACCTTTATCAGAGATAAGCAGAATCAGCAACACGGAAGGAGTCCGGGAGGGCCGAGGCTGCGGGAGTCGGAACTGTTTGAAAGAGATAACACAGCCTCGGAACACAGCGGCCAAGAAGGAACATGGGTGGGTTTTAGTCAGTAGAAGTCTGACACTCTCTTCCGCATACACGAGACTTAAACATAACCGGTAAAATTTGTGTGTATATATACCTCTGCGTAAAGCCGCATTCACATTTGTCTGACGTGTTGTGTCGTGATGCTCTCTGTCGTGATGGCTACTGTTCACATCTATAAGACGCGTTATGACGATTTTTTAATCAGTTCCGTCTAACGTCTTGGCTCTCAGACAGTTTACACATTTGCAATGTTTTTTCCGCGCGTCACAACACAACACTGACACGTGCACACTAGTCCGACACGTTGTGACGTGTTACTGCGCCTCACCCATTCTGACGCAGACCGGGATCGCTTCTGATGCGACACAACACAAGCCATCACAGCACACTGCGTCAAAGAAATGTGAACGCAACCATATTAATTGTATGAAAAAGAGCGTATGGTACCTCAAACGCGAGTTTTATAATGCGTAAAAGTATATGATTCACTGCAGTAATCAACATCAGAAAAATATATGATATTCTTCAGGACATATGCTAGTGCCATAGTGTTGTGAAAACATAATACAACTAACTTTGCTCGATAGAAAAAAATCGCGAAGATACCTCTAAAAATTTCTTTTAACGAGTAAAAACCATACTAAAATACATGTCATCGTTCTGATTTTTTTGCCAAATAATTCTACAAGCAACAAACTAAAGTCATAGTGTTTTACTTTTTTAGTCCAATCAATAGTTTTTTTGTAAATCGCAAAATACCACTAATTTCGCACTATTCGGCCGCAGCGAAAGACGTAACAACCACTTTGTAGTGCAAGCTGAATAGAACTTTATTCTAACAGTATTACAAGCGAAGTTTGAACCACCACAAATAGGGTTGCTAATCTGAGGTAGCATACCCTCTTACAACACAACACGTCAGACAAATATGAATGCGGCTTAACCCTTCGGGGATTACAAACGTGATGTTACGTATGTATGTAAACTAAATGATTGTCGGTTGAAACAACGAAACACGAATGAAATAAGCGGGTGGGTAAGTAATTATAACATTGAGTTCATTGTCAAACAAACACAGTTACTTATAGCATTTATTTCGGGCAGCGTCCATAGTGTTACTCGTAGTAACAATGGTCTTAATTGCTAGTGATAGTAAACATACAAATTTGATTTAGTGTGGAGTTTCATCCAATGTTGCAACATTGGAGACTCCCATTTAACTGCTAATAAAGCCATGGTAATGCCACGAAGACAAGTAAGCAGAAAAGCGCAACTTACTTATTTTAATTATTTATTCAAAGCATACACAATCATAGTTAGAAGCTAGAACTAGTGAGTAGGTGCGGTCTAAAAGGATGACCCTGATAGACCCCACCAACATACCTAACTACAAACTAATAATATTGCAGTGTCAATATTTAATCTTACATCACGTAGATTAGGAACTTTCGGAAAACTGCCTTCCTTCAAACATTCCTGACGGGTTACATCACTATGGCAGAATCAACAGTATCCTAAGTGTGTTATTATACTGGACTCGTAGATCGCTGTATGCAAACTATAACTAGTCCACTGGCTGCACGTGTAAAAGACGAGCAAACTGATTTATACAGAGTATTCTTGACCGCCTCTATATATCGCGCCAACCAGCGGGCCAGAATGCTACAACGTACTGGCAGCGATCTACGGACCCTGTAAATGTCCATGTCATTTGTCAAATCATCGGTAACTTCTCAAGTAGTCAAAGCTTAACTTAACCCTAATACTTTAACCATTATTATATTACAGAGTGTACATTATTTATCTTTAAAAACCTTTCGAACATATTATTATGAGGATTCTCGTACAGCCAATTTATTCTTCGCAAGTGTCCATGGTTCAATTGAATGGTACTCCGTAGATCTATGGCATCTCCTTGTGTATAAAGCGCAGCTTTACATCCTTTATTTGAATGCGTGGAGCATGCCCATCTGGTCTTGTTATTGTAAGTCGTTTGACGGTAAAACGAATACCCTGCTACTAGGAGCAGCTTATTGCCTCGCTTTGAATAGACGTAACTTGCAGAAAAGTCTGTAAAAATAGAAAATATCTAGTCCATAAATTCAGGTATTTGAAGAGGCCAAAGTAAACAGAGGGAGTTTGGCAATCCGTGAGATTTATTAAAATAACAAACAATTTAATTATCCTTCTAATTATGTATATTTATATATTTTTACTAGCCTATCTTGTCCCACTGCTGGGCAAAGGCCTCCCCCATTTCGTTCCATCTTTCCCGATGTTTTGCCTTCTCTGGCCAATCTGTAAGGAATGAGTCCAAATCGTCACGCCAGCGTTTCTTGAGCCTGCCTCGGCGACGACGAGCGTCCTCAGGCACATATATTTATTAACAACTATACATATATTTATTAACAACTATTTAATTGCTGAAAATCTTGAATATAATTTGTAGGTTTCTCCTTCACCCAATTGACTTTAGGTGCATGATTATGGTCTAACTTGCTGGATATAATTTTATCGTATATTGTGTAGACAACTGCTCTGCATCCGTGTTGATGATGCGTGGCACACAGCCATCTTGTTTTCTGGTTTAAGTTAGTCCGTTGACAATAGAAAGAGTAGCCTGATATTAGGATCAGTTTATTTCCTCGCTTTGAGTAGACGACCTCTGCAATGCCTGCAAAAAACTTGCTTCTATTAAAACAGCAAAAAATCACACTGTTTTACGGACGCTACGACTGTCCAGAAGCGTTCCATGGCTTTGGCGGGGGATTACACTGTTTAAAAACATATACTTAGCTATTTAATACATGTACAATAATGCGCTATTAGGAAAGAGGAAACTGACCAAAGCTACGATGGAAAGGCTGTGTGAAAAATAATAATATGTGCAAGAAAGAGACATAAATTGTAATAAGAACAGAGACAGTGGTGGCCCAGTGGTGGCGGCCCCGACTTACGAACAGTTGGTCGTGGGTTCGAACCCAGGCAGGCGCATTACTTTGTGTAATTTATTTCATCACCACTGCTCTCAAAACGGTGAAGGAAAACATCGTGAGGAAACCGACATATCTTAGAACCAAAAATTCGAAGATATGCGACATCTACCAATTCGCACTGGGCCCGCGTGGTTGATTATAGCCCATCCCTCTCCTAGAGAGGAGGCCTGAGTCCCTGCAGTGGGAACAATATAGGCTGATGATGATGATGAAGAAGAACAGAGACTGATGACACCTATATTTTTTTTTCAGAATGATGAACTGAAATACATCTACGGAAACAGTTATGTAGTGTATGAGCTTTACCGCAGTCGAGTATAAACTCAACAAGCCAAAATTAACTCAATCAAAGGTTTATTTAATTGAAATGAAGATGAGATCAGCAGTGGGATATCACAGTATATTCATTCGTGGTTAATATTTTACAAGCAAATTACAAAGTACTATATCTATCTATCTATCTATATAAATAAAGAGAGAAGTCCTGACTGACTGACTCATCAACGCCCAGCCCAAACCCTTGGACCTAGAAAGCTGAAATTTTGCACAGAGGTTCCCGTTATAATGTAGACAAGGAATAAGAAAGGATTTTTCGAAATTCAACCCCTAAGGGAGTTAAATAGGGGATGAAAGTTTGTATGGAAAATCGTCATTTTCACGCGGGCGAAGCCGCTGGCAAAAGCTAGTAGAATATAAGCAACCCATACCTAAGCTTACACACACACATGCATATTATTTTGACCCAGTCCGATCCCCTATTCCCGAGTCATCATTTTCTTGCTCCATTTATTTGGGGTGTGTGTGTGCACACACACACGTGTTGCTTTGACAGGAATGTGTTACATATGATTATTTCTCACAGGCCATTAAATACATATAAATATACAATCTCCAATATATTTAACCAATGTTTATTTAAATTATAACTTACTAATTTAGTGTCGGGGTACACCCCGATGTATGGATAAGATTTATATAGGCTTTTTTTTTGTTTTGGTTGGTGGAAAATCATCAAATAACCTCGATAATCCGCAGCCCCGACGGGCGTCGGCCCTTGCGGCCCGCCTCCTTGCTGACATCTCTTTGAGGTTAATATTGTTTCCAATTAGGGGAATGATTGTGTTCTCCCTTCCAGTAGACAAGACGATCGTTTTGTGTATGGACGACAGCCTTGCATCCTTTCTTATGGTGCGTGGAACACATCCATCTCGCCTTTTTGACTCATGTTAATCTCGTGTAGGTAATAGCTGGTGTATCCTGATAGTAGGACTAGCTTACCGCCATGCCTTGAAGTGACGTAGTGTGCATACCCTGTGAATAATTCAAACATTTTATTATCATGATTATCTGAAGTTTCTAAAGATATGCCTAACAGCCACCGGTGTCTCTAATTTTGTGCTTTTTACCTTTTATGAAAAAGTAAGGATTGGTAACAACTGGTCCTAATCTTGATACTGAATAATTATTGATGTGAAACCGGGTCTATGACAGAACATGCGTTTTTTATTATTTCTGCGAAACTCCATACCACTGGGCAAACTTTATAAGCACTGTAACAGTGTCGTCTCGGATTGGGATCAACTTCTAAAACGACGTAAAAAAAAAAAAAAACATTTATGCAGGTAACATAACCCATATTAGAAACACGATTAAAACATTTAATACAATCACACAATGCTGATTCATGCAAAACTTATAAGTATGCTATTAGCTTTATACGCTTTTGACATGTCTGTTAATCATAACTATTTTGTGCACTAATCACTTATCAAAACTTCTATATTTACAACATTATTATTTTTAATTTTTTCTACTTAAAACTACTAAAGATTGTCGGTTATTATAACGAAACAAGCAGGTGGGAAACTTTTTTTTTTTTTTTTTTAACGTTGCCCCACACTAGGAATTTCTCCTGTGTCGTGGGTGCGTTCACAAACATTTAAACTCAGATACACAACTTAACACCCAGACCCGAAACAATTATCTGTAGACTAGCCTTTGCCAGCGGCTTCGCCCGCGTGGATGTCGGAAAATATCAAAAATGTCGATTTTCCATACAAACTTTCATCCCCTATTTAACTCCCTTAGGGGTTGAATTTCGAAAAATCCTTCCTTATTCCTTGTCTACATTATAAAGGAAACCTCTGTGCAAAATTTCAGCTTTCTAGGTCCTAGGGTTTGGGCTGGGCGTTGATGAGTCAGTCAGTCAGTCAGTCAGTCAGTCAGGACTTCTCTCTTTATTATAGAATAGAAGATAGATCATACAAATATTTGTTCCGTGCGGGGATCGAACCCGCGACACGCAGCGCAGCAGTCCAATCACTCAGCCACTGCGCCAACCGTGTCGTCAACTAGTCACAAAACACACTTTATTAATTATTACTTTATTCATTAATTACATTTTTAATTACCAATTACCACATACGGAGTGTACATTATTAATTTTTACAAGCCCTTGATGCCTACGAGTATTAGGCATTTCGTTATACCAATTAACTCTTGGCATATGTGCATGTTCCAAGTTTGTATTACTTGATAAATCTATGCAGTCTCCTTTTGTATAGAGAGCAGCTTTACACCCTTTGTTTGAATGTGTTGAGCATGCCCATCTGGTCTTGTTTTTGGAAGACGTTTGACGGTGAAATGAATACCCTGCTACGAGGAGCAGCGTATTGCCTCGCTTCGAATAGACGTAACTTGCATCAAAGCCTGTAAGAAAAAGAAAACCTCAAATCCCCGAAGATACCCGAAGTCCTTCAGATACCCGAAGAGACTAAATAAAACTTAGGGCTTAGAGACAGTGCACATACCATAGCTATCAAAAAGCTTTGTTAAACATTTCTCAATATTTCGTAGAAACATGAAATGCTTTATAAACGATTATCTTCTGTCTTTAAGCTCTTTAGCTTGGCGTGATTAGATGCATGCACATGCACAAACAATACAACCTTATCAATTCTCTGACACCAGTGTGTGTGTGACGTTTCCGACCCGAACGTTCACATTGAGATTCTCAACTCAATACGAAGTGATTGGTTGAGATTTCTATCATAATATAAGGAAACGGGAAACATTCGGATCAGGGTAAGCTAAAAATGCTGGATACCCTCACACATCTATCTCACTATCTATCCCGCCCTCACACAAAAACACACGAATATACAAACAAAATTAAATGCTCACCTCTGCGACAGCAAGAACTGTTTAATTCATTAAGTATTATTTCTCATTTTTTTCAGTTCATTATCTAGCTTCATAATATAAGCAAACAAGCGGAAAATGTAACGGGGCCCTCAGTTTATGTGTGACACAATGTTTTAAAATAAAATAAAATATAGTCTTGTATTCTTTAACTCTACATCAAAAAGGACGGAAATAATCAAAATAATAAACACACAGATTTATAAAATACTCATTTATTAGGTACTAATTTATTTTCATTAGACAATATTTTCATGAATTACCAGATTGTTTAATGTGTGGAAGACTGCAGTTGCAATTTCGTTTGATAATTATTAGTACTCGTTTTCACAGCAATAGTATGTACGTACATTATTCAAAGCGGATTTGGAAGTGCTGATAACAACTGTGAAATTGTACATGTTCAATAATAGGGAATTGGACAAAAAAAAACTAATTAGTCCGTCAGATAGATTTCCAAAAATTATTGGACACGTATTTTTTCTTTTTACACGTTAACTTAAAATGAAGACGATACAGTGCTTCGAAAACTCGTGTGACGTCATATGATAGTACATTTTGACGACACAAATGACGTTTCAAGCCCCACTCCAAGATCTTTGACGCGTTTTATCTTCGTCATTTTTTATTGATTTGATAAAACAAAAAACACGTATTCAATATCCTAATCCTAACTAATGTTATAAATGCGAAAGTAACTCTGCCATGTCTGTCTGTCTTTCTATCTGTCTGTCTGTCTTTGCTTCACGCCTAAACTACTGAACCGATTTGTGTAAAATTTGGTACAGACATTTTGGAACTTGAGAAAGGACATAGGATAGTTTTTTTTTTTTTTTTTTTTCGCGAGATATACCAAAAATCTGCCGGAAGTCACTATTCCACGCGAACGAAGTCGCGGGCAAAAGCTAGCCCCACACTAGGAATTTCTCCTGTGTCGTGGGTGCGTTCACAAACATTTAAACTCACATACACACCCAATTCTGGGTTAAGCTCGCCTTTGTACATGTCATAAGCTTTGTAATTTATGTTTATTTTTGTTATTTTATGTGTGCAATAAAAAATAAGAATAAGAATACACAACTTAACACCCAGACCCGAAACAATTATCTGTAGACTAGCCTTTGCCAGCGGCTTCGCCCGCGTGGATATCGGAAAATATCAAAAATGACGATTTTTCATACAAACTTTCATCCCCTATTTAACTCCTTTAGGGGTTGATTTTCGAAAAATCCTTCCTTATTCAAGTATAATATATAAGTATGTTTATCAGTTGTCTAGTACCCATAACACAAGCTCTGCTTAGCTTGGGACTAGATGGCGTTGTGTGATAGTTGTGGAATATTATTATTATTATTATTATTCCTTGTCTACATTATAAAGGGAGCCTCTGTGCAAAATTTCAGCTTTCTAGGTCCAAGGGTTTGGGCTGGGCGTTGATGAGTCAGTCAATCAGTCAGTCAGTCAGTCAGGACTTCTCTTTTTATTTATATAGATATATAGATAGATCATACAAATATTTGTTCCGTGCGGAGATCGAACCCGCGACACGCAGCGCAGCAGTCCAATCACTCAGCCACTGCGCCAACCGTGTCGTCAACTAGTCACAAAACACACTTTATTAATTATTACTTTATTCATTAATTACATTTTTAATTACCAATTACCACATACGGAGTGTACATTATTAATTTTTACAAGCCCTTGATGCCTACGAGTATTAGGCATTTCGTTATACCAATTAACTCTTGGCATATGTGCATGTTCCAAGTTTGTATTACTTGATAAATCTATGCAGTCTCCTTTTGTATAGAGAGCAGCTTTACACCCTTTGTTTGAATGTGTTGAGCATGCCCATCTGGTCTTGTTTTTGGAAGACGTTTGACGGTGAAATGAATACCCTGCTACGAGGAGCAGCGTATTGCCTCGCTTCGAATAGACGTAACTTGCATCAAAGCCTGTAAGAAAAAGAAAACCTCAAATCCCCGAAGATACCCGAAGTCCTTCAGATACCCGAAGAGACTAAATAAAACTTAGGGCTTAGAGACAGTGCACATACCATAGCTATCAAAAAGCTTTGTTAAACATTTCTCAATATTTCGTAGAAACATGAAATGCTTTATAAACGATTATCTTCTGTCTTTAAGCCCTTTAGCTTGGCGTGATTAGATGCATGCACATGCACAAACAATACAACCTTATCAATTCTCTGACACCAGTGTGTGTGTGACGTTTCCGACCCGAACGTTCACATTGAGATTCTCAACTCAATACGAAGTGATTGGTTGAGATTTCTATCATAATATAAGGAAACGGGAAACATTCGGATCAGGGTAAGCTAAAAATGCTGGATACCCTCACACATCTATCTCACTATCTATCCCGCCCTCACACAAAAACACACGAATATACAAACAAAATTAAATGCTCACCTCTGCGACAGCAAGAACTGTTTAATTCATTAAGTATTATTTCTCATTTTTTTCAGTTCATTATCTAGCTTCATAGTATAAGCAAACAAGCGGAAAATGTAACGGGGCCCTCAGTTTATGTGTGACACAATGTTTTAAAATAAAATAAAATATAGTCTTGTATTCTTTAACTCTACATCAAAAAGGACGGAAATAATCAAAATAATAAACACACAGATTTATAAAATACTCATTTATTAGGTACTAATTTATTTTCATTAGACAATATTTTCATGAATTACCAGATTGTTTAATGTGTGGAAGACTGCAGTTGCAATTTCGTTTGATAATTTTGAGTACTCGTTTTCACAGCAATAGTATGTACGTACATTATTCAAAGCGGATTTGGAAGTGCTGATAACAACTGTGATGTTCAATAATAGGGAATTGGAATAAAAAAAAAACTAATTAGTCCGTCAGATAGATTTCCAAAAATTATTGGACACGTATTTTTTCTTTTTACACGTTAACTTAAAATGAAGACGATACAGTGCTTCGAAAACTCGTGTGACGTCATATGATAGTACATTTTGACGACACAAATGACGTTTCAAGCCCCACTCCAAGATCTTTGACGCGTTTTATCTTCGTCATTTTTTATTGATTTGATAAAACAAAAAACACGTATTCAATATCCTAATCCTAACTAATGTTATAAATGCGAAAGTAACTCTGCCATGTCTGTCTGTCTTTCTATCTGTCTGTCTGTCTTTGCTTCACGCCTAAACTACTGAACCGATTTGTGTAAAATTTGGTACAGACATTTTGGAACTTGAGAAAGGACATAGGATAGTTTTTTTTTTTTTTTTTTTTCGCGAGATAAACCAAAAATCTGCCGGAAGTCACTATTCCACGCGAACGAAGTCGCGGGCAAAAGCTAGTTTTTCGATAATCTTACTTACGGACTAAACAGAATCATATTATTTTGACCCAGTCCGATCCCCTATTGCCTACTGAAATAAGCCGCTTGGTCGGGTAATTTGGAAAGTGGGTTGTTTTTTTGACAATCAAAAGATAGTGAAATACAATGTTCCGGACTTCCGGTTCGTCTTTCAATAATTAATAGAAAACTTTAGCTTTTCTGCGTCATGTATGTTACCTTTTCTTCACTTGAGGGTGCTGTTTCTATTTTCCTAACCAACTCAAAACATCGTGAACAGGTATCCTTCAAAGGAGATCCAAACCCAACATTAAGTATACTTTTTGTTAAAAATATCACGAAATAATGATTATATAAATAATAACAAAGTTTTATTTTCTCACCACAATATACATAAATTAGTTTACAATGGTCAGATTCGACAAGATACACAATTCTGGTATTATATATTGTGGGAGTCTGGTGCCTAAGCTGGGCTCATGGCCTGTGTTTCAGGACACCAGGATCCCACCCCTTTACATTTACATTTTACACATTATGTACTAGACGCGCTGACAGAATGTAGTGAGTAATCAAACATACGGCATTTTATAGTTACATTTACAATTATTAAAATCTAGGTTAAGTATGCGAAGAGGATGTTAGTAGATAATTATGTATATAGTATGGGTGATTGTGTGTGAGTGTGGTGTGTGAGTCTGTGGGCGTATGCGCGTTTTACTTTTGTATGTTTTTTGATTGTTTAACTTTAAGCTGTGGTGTCTTTTGAACTTACTGTTGGTATATTTTTTTTTATTTTTTTATTCCACAACTATCACACAACGCCATCTAGTCCCAAGCTAAGCAGAGCTTGTGTTATGGGTACTAGACAACTGATAAACATACTTATATATTTCTAAATACATACATATTATAGATAAATTACACCCAGACACAGAACAAATGATCGTGCTCATCACACAAACATTTGTCATGGGTGGGAATCGAACCCACGACCTCCGGCATAGCAGTTAGGGTCACTAACCACTAGACCAACAGGCCAGTCATTATACTTTCCAGAGCTTTAAGATATTAAGTTCTGTTGGTAAATACGCTCTCACAGACGATTTGGCCGTACAATAATGTGGTTCTGCAGCTTCTAAAGTCTCTATAAATTCCTCTACCCTTCTTTGTTTTTCGGCATATTTTTACGGTTGCCACCACGATTCTCCTTTGCTATACTCCCTCCATCTTTAAAAGATCTCTGTAAGATTCCTGTGACTCGACCTTTACCCACTTTTAATATGTTAACAAAGGCAGTTTTACAAACTCTTATTTGTTTAGGTGGATTTTTAATGGTAATATAGTATTCAGCACTAAGATTTTTTGGACCTCTAGACTCATTTTTCGGCCTAATTCTAGTACATTTTGCAATACGGCAATACTGCAAAATGAAATTATCTTGATCAATTTTTCTTCGCAATTCATAGAAATTGCGGTGCATTCGAGCAATATCTTGCATGTTTATTGTCAAGCAATTAAAAGTTCTCTTATGTTTGTGATTGCACTGAGGAGGTTGCGGAAAGGATTTAGAAGCATAATTATCTGAAAAAAAAATTAAAAGTGTTCACAATTATGAATGAAATGAAAACGACATTAACCTAAACATTATAATAATAAAAAAACCATAACTAAAACGGACACTTTTGTAACAACCTGTTAGGTTTAGGTATTTATGTTAAATGAAACACAAATATTGTATTATATTATGTTTTAATAATAATTATTAGAGCTTTAAAAATAACGACAAATATCAACTCAACAAACAAATCTTTCTCTTCTAATTAAATGTAATTCTATTATTAAATAACAATAAGTCTTAATGTTTTAATAGTCTTTTTTTGTTGGAAAGTAAATTATATTTAGAAGAAAAAACAACTAATCACTCAGAATCATTTAGTTTGGTACAGTCGGCACAGACAGGTACAATATGTTCTAAACAAATATGTTTGTTGCAGCGCTCGCAGGTGTAAATTGTTTTACGGTCTTTTTTGACTGGACACACTCGGCATCTTCTGCGAACATTAGCCTTTTTTGCCGGAGGTTTCCTTGAAATTTCACCAACAAGTTTTACAATTTGCTGTCGCAACTTACGTGGAAACACTGAAATATTATGGCAAAGTTTTAGGAGTTCCATGATAAAACCGAGCCCTTGGTTTTTTATAAATCGCCTTCGTTTTGTTTTTGAACACTTATTATTAATTCTGTTTATAATAAGCCACTGATAGCAGCTATGTTCAATCAGGAATGATTACTATGTTCCCTCAAGTGATCTTCTTCATCTCACTTCTCTGACAACGCAGAATCAGATTCAAACTCTTATAAAATCGAAAGAATACGCAGTCGTTCTGCCTTACTAAGTACCTACAAAAAAACACAAATAAAAACGATAATAAATAAAATAACATCCGTACAAAATGGCGCCAAATTGTTACCTACACTAACTGCGGGGATGGGTCTCACATACCCCAATCAATTTTGTGCCCGTGTGGCTCCCACTGCGGCTGTCGCACGACTAACGAGTTACCTGCGATGCATAGAATACCTCAACAGCTCCAGCAGCATGGGCAAGTGCTTTTCACCCCTTCTTATGATGTGCGTGGAACTATACCATATTTTCTTTCCTCGGACGAAACTCGGGCTGCTGCGGTAGAACGTGTAACCTCGTATCAGGAGTTTATTTGTGAAACTGCTTTAAAACTATTGAATTACTGAAAATCTTGCAGACAGTTTGTGAGTTTCTCTTTCACCTAATCTATATACCTATATCTTTATTTATCTATATAAATAAAAAGAGAAGTCCTGACTGACTGACTGACTGACTCATCAACGCCCAGCCCAAAACCTTGGACCTAGAAAGCTGAAATTTTGCACAGAGGTTCCCTTTATACTGTAGACAAGGAATAAGGAAGGATTTTTCGAAATTCAACCCCTAAGGGAGCTAAATAGGGGATGAAAATTTGTATGGAAAATCGTCATTTTCACGCGGGCGAAGCCGCTGGCAAAAGCTAGTTCTAGGTTCAGATACCTGAAGAGATCAAAGTAAACAGGAAATGAGTTTAAAAATCCGTCAGATTTATTAAAATAACAAACAATTGAATTAACCTGTATCATATATTTAATAACAAACTACTTAAAAACCATGCAACTGCTGGAAATCTTGCAGACAATTTGCAGGTTTCTCTTTCACCCAATTGACTCTAGGTGGATGATTATGTTCTAAATTGGCGGAAACAATTTCATCATATATTGTGTAGACAACTGCTCTGCATCCGTGTCGTTGATGAGTAGAACACAGCCATCTTGTTTTCTTACTGAAAGAAGTTCTATGACGATAGAAAGAGTAGCCTGATAGTAGGATTAGTTTATTCCCCCGCTTTGA
The DNA here is from genome assembly GCA_949316265.1 of Diarsia mendica. Lineage (NCBI taxonomy): Eukaryota > Metazoa > Arthropoda > Insecta > Lepidoptera > Noctuidae > Diarsia > Diarsia mendica. Next base: position 19,616,969 of record OX438893.1, on the reverse strand, counting down.
ATAGACGTAATCTGCAATGCCTGTAAATAAAAATATATATTTAGACCTTTCTTTAGGCATACCAGAAAAACCACATATTTGTAGGTACTTATGTTACGCAAATGCTTTCCATGGCTTTGGCACAGGCTAACCTTACTACATGGAAAGTAGGAAAGAAGAGTTTGGTGACTAAACATTACAAAACTTTAATTTTTCACGCTTATTTTAGCGAAGTGAGTGAACAACAGCTGTCGTTGTTTTGTAAATTTATCCAATCGACTATTTAGATATTATTATATATTAAATATATTCCTAAAGAAACTCTTTTCCGATGCTTGAAACAAAAAAAAAAACTTTTACAACAGTAGACAAAAAATATTTTTTTGGAGTCAAAGATTATAGAGAATGGTAGAGAATGATACACAAATCTCTAAAGTAAGAACCATTTATTAATTATGATAAAGTTACAGGCTAAACATTATTTATTTTCGTAAAAACTAACACACTCTCTGTGAAAGACACGACGCTCTACTAAGTTAGGTTTCCAAAACACAACGGGCCAAATTAACTCGAGCATAGGTTTCTCATTAAACCAAGATTATATAATATCTAACTAAATACTCCTTAACACAGGCTATTCTGTAGCCTAGCTAGGAAAACAGAGCTTCAACCACTTTGTTGTAGACTACAACTTCTGTTTTACCTGTTGTTACCATTTAAGCTAAATGTAAATCTACAAAAAATGAATAATAAAGAAATGAATAATAAAAATACATAAGTGCCTATTACTAAACAAAAGGTTTCTTTCATGTATGGCATGATTGCTGATGGACTACCTGTAATACATAGTGTCACTATATATTGGAGTGACATAAGCTACCGAAAAGCTTACGTCCTCATGAAAGTACACACATCAACACGGTCTAGGGATATTTCATACTCAATTAAATAACTCGAAAAGTACTGGCCGCATTGGAATCTTTAATACACCGATTTGTTCGTAATTTATCTCAGACTAATTCCAAATTCAAATTTTTGAAAATTCTTTTGTTTCGGTGGCATAAAAATGTCTTGATGTATAGGAGAGGGAATTTTCATTTGTGCGAAATTTAAAAAACAATACGAATTACGTTTAGTTACAGTTTTTTTTCATTTTTAAACGTAAGATAAAGTTAAAATTGAGGTATTGTAGCCATGCAACGCCGACATTTGACGAGGGCGGAGATGTTACGAGCTGTGGGAATGCTGGAAGCTGGATCTGTTCAGCGTAATGTTGCTGAGGCCATAGGGACCCATCAAAATGTAATTTCAAGATTGTGGACACGCTATCGTGCCACAGGTGAAGTAGCGGAGAGGCACCGGGGGCCAAGTCGCATCACTACCCCCAGACAAGACCGATTTTTGCAAATTACTGCGCGAGCTCAACCAAATGCAACGGCGACTCAATTGGTCCAAAGGCTGCGAGTGGAACACCAAGTGCTTGTGAGTGACCAAACTGTAAGAAGGCGACTGCATGAAAGCAATCTACGCTCTCGTAGACCACTCCGGGTCCCACCTTTACGGAGAGGCAATCGTGGACGACGATTAGAATGGGTTCGGAACCACGTGGACTAGGGCCGTGAGCAATGGTCCAATGTGCTGTTCACGGATGAATCCAGGTTCGGCTTCCATCCAGATTCACGAAGGACGCGTGTTTGGCGAGTTCCTGGACGATGGAGCCGTCTCCAGAACCCTCAGAAAGTTCACCCATACCAAGGAGGAATTATGGTTTGGGCAGGAATTCGTCTTGGAGGACGGACGGATCACGTTTGGGTGCGGGGCAATATGACGGCAGAACGATACGTCCAACAGGTGCTGGGGCCCGTAATCTTGCCTCACAGAACACAAATGGGGCAAGATTTCCTACTCATGCACGACAATGCCCGGGCACACACGGCGAGAACGGTAGCAGCTTGGTTACATACACATAATGTTAGGGCCTTAGACTGGCCTGCTCAATCGCCAGATCTAAATCCCATTGAGCATGCGTGGGATATGCTGCAAAGAAGAGCTCTGAAGGAAGTTCCTGAAAATTTGGCTACAGAAGATCAACTTTTTGCGCACCTCAGAAGGACATGGGACAATATTCCGCAGCAAGACATTGACAACCTTGTTCTGAGCATGCCGAATCGTTGCCGATGTGTTATGAACATCATGGGCGCTTTCTCAGACTACTAACTTCAAGTTTATAAACACAAATTAAATGATTTTTCTATTTTTTTCAGTTTTTACTCACAAATTAAAAGTTAATTCATATACGGTTTCCGTCTATGCTTCATTTTTTTTCCATAAAATCCTGAAATTTTAATCAGTACCTTAACCATTATTAAAAAATGGTAGAATATTAAATAACGTATATTTTAAATATATACATGTCATATAAATAATTAACACATTGATAGTAATTCGCTTTTCTAAAAAATATCCCTAGACCGTGTTGATGTGTGTAGTTGAACAAACGTGAAACGCTCTCAAGTGATTGCCACTTGTGTAGGAATCTACTGCTGGTTATAATAATCAATAAAAAACGAATTAAGTATCGTGGTCATAAAAATAAAGCATAAAGGATGAAACATATATTAGCTTATTAGAAAACTGCAAAGAGCGTTGATTATACTATAAAAAAAAATGTCCTACAAGCACACGTCAATAATTGTATATCTACTTTACTTATAATTTAATTTTTAATTCTAATACACTAAAGTAACTCAGAAGGTACGTAATATGCTTGGGGCTAAGAAAAGAAATGTTCTCATCAGCAAATATAATTTACTAGTGACCCGCCCCGGCTTCGCACGGGTGCAAAAAAGGTATTACAACCTTCCTTTTGAATCACTCTATCTATTAAAAAAAACCCGCATATAAATCCGTTGCGTAGTTTTAAAGATTTAAGCATACATAGGGACCGACAGCGGGAAGTGACTTTGTTTTATACTATGTAGTGACATGCATACAAAATTAATTAAAAAAATATGCACTGTTGACGACATTCATTTTGTACGGAAGTCAAGTAAAATGTCAAAAATATTATATTTTATTACTTAATCAAATCTCTTGCATTGGACATTTTGGACACACATCTGTCGTATTTTTGTTGGTTCAAATGTACTTAAAAGACATTAACGTCTTCTTAGCTATCCCAACTATTTTAGGGCTTCCAGGGTGGGTCTCTACACTAAATATACACTAAATCTCTACACAAAATCTATCGCAAAGTCGTATCGATGTCAAATTTCTTTATTAGATTTTCAACCCTAAGCTGTTGCAATAAAGCTGAAAATCTATTAAAGAAATTTGACATCGATACGACTTTGCGACAGATTTTCAACGATATTTAGTGTAGAGACTGCCGGGCCCAGTCTAACCGACTGCAGTTGCAACCAGTGTTATACGTGGAGTGACTGACTATCTGACCTTTACAACCTAGTGAGTGTTTTTTTTAATGAAATGACTACCGTCATATTATTACCACTATCGTAAATTAATCAGCTAAAATGCACTTACAATATTATATTTTATTAACTAATTTTAACGATTAAACCTTAGGCCTATATATAACACCATATCAGATGCTTCACTCAATTTGCATTCAATTCTCATTTTTTTTTTAAAATCAGCTTCTGAAGTCGGTGGCAAAAAACCAAATTAAACCAAGAAATGTCACTGACTTCAGAAGCTGATTTTTCTTCTGAAGTTTATTTTTCACTTCTTGGTGTTTTTGAAGTCGGTTGTTTTTTTTTAGCAAAAAGTTTTTTTGTATCTACCTCTCTATAGATATTTTTCTTCGAGTGAACGATGCTGAATAAAAGTTATAAAATGAGCAGAAAGCGAAGCATCTGATGTCAACTGAGACTTTTCATATTTATCCTCCAAAATATACATTAATGTATCAATATTAGGTATAATAAAATTTTACACTTAAGTAACATATATATTTAAGTAGACTAATTAAACAAGTTTTAGAATTTATTTTTCTCTTTGAGGTATTTCACGTCACACATGTCGTTGTACTCGTAAATGTACCGTCAGGGAAATTTATTGCTAAGCAGCTACATTACTTTGCCGTACTAATACAACTGTCACAAAATTACAGCTTTCTTATGAGAATTCATATACAAGGTGCAGTTTTACATCCTCATTCAAATTCAGAACATTGTCGTAAAATTCATTAATAAAGAAATTTAAATTACGTGTGTTTTATCGAAATTATAGGAATAAGACGGGGCGCGTTTATCATAGGTGGTCCACTGTTGAATTTCGATACCGATATGGGTCTAGTAATATCATTAGTATAGTTAGCTCCTTGAATTTGACGAAGATGCAAAACGACAGTGTGAATATTAATATAGTGTACCTATAATAGGAAAAGTAGGCGTTTATTTATCAGTAGCCTAACAATTAATTTTCCAACTTTTTTTTGTTAGTGTAATTCCAAGACCTCAACCGTCTCGTCATTTAACAGGTATTTGTTGTAACACCTGGTTTGCGGTTTGTCCTCAGTCCAATTCTTGGAAGGCTCATGGTGGTGACCAAATTTCCTGGAGACAATGCGATCTCCAGATGTATGGACTCTAGCCTTGCACCCTTCTTTGTAGTGCGTGGAACAGGCCCAAGAAATCGTCCTGGTGCTGTATGTCCTCAAACGTCGGAAAGAGTAGCCAGATACAAGAATATATGTCTCTCCTTGTACCGTTGAGTAAACGTATTTTACTGCAACAGCTTCATCCGTACCTAAAAAGATAATTCTCGTCAGTAAATAAAATAAACTTGCACCAAGTTTGCTGTTGTTAAAATGTATTCTATAACTACGGTGCCGGCTAAACCACTTTCGAGTTGTAGTTGTTTTGCGTATTCCGAACTATTCATAAGAAGAACTTGATAAAGAAACCGGTTTAGTATAGATCAAATAAACCGGGCTGACTTGGAAGTTCATATTATTACTAAACTAAGACATATTTTTGGTACATACGATTGAGGATAAATGAAAGACGGTTATGTAGGTACATATTTTATTTATATGACAGGGTAAATAAAACAAAACACTTGACTAGTTTCATAATAAATTATAATATTTAGTATGACATTTTTTTTCTCGTTTTTATGTATGTTATTGAACAAAGAATGTAGATGTAGAATTGTAGACTCTACATTTGCTACGCACAAAGGGTTCCGTCGGCCAGCATGCACGAAATTTTCTACTGATTTTGTTTGGATGTGTACAGAATCATGTCGAACCGATAAAGTGTAGCACGTCTCACTCTGTATACAAATACGTCTAGATGGATCTTGTTCTTCAAAGGGTGCTTCGACAAAAAAAAGCCGGCCCATTCTTAGGACGTAAGTTGGTTATTGTAAGTAGTTACCTGCACTTTTTGGCGCCCCTATTTAACGGAACTGTGGAGACCTTTTTTTTTTTTCTTTTATTCTCGTTTTTTCCATAGGGTCAGAAGTATAAGTATCTACCGAGTGTTGTTAAATTACTATTATTATCTTCATCCTAAATCCTTATGAATCATCGAGGCAGAACATGTTTCTGAATTATATTTTGTTTTATAATAATTGTATTGTATTGTAATAAGTGTATGAGTACACATAATTTTATTTATATTTTACACAAGTTAATTATCATAAAAGTCTATAACTTTAGGAATATACGAAATTACTAACCAAATACTATGTTTCGGTTGAATATCAATACTTTTCACAGCTCCTATATTACTTAAAGACACTAATCACAGATTTCTTATACACTTCATTTCGCAGTTATAGATACCGGTCACACAACTAAGCACACAGCCACACGTCTTACTCTGGCGAGCAAGCGTCAGTTACTGATCGATTGATCATTTTCTGGTAGTTGTTTGTCACCCGGCGCATGCGACCCTTCAGCGTCGCCGAACTACAATCATCACCCTATGACGTCACGTTTATATTTTATTTATTTATTATTTTAGTTATAAGTAGGTCTGTATGATTTACTAACAATAACATGGAATATTTTCTGATTCTGAATAAAATTAATAATAATAATTAATAAGCTGGTGAACACCAGCAGCTACTGCGTACAACATATCTTAGTTATATAATACAAGGTTTACAATGTTAGCCTTACACACTTACTTGTTATGCATTTCAAATGCATAAACGGACGTTTTTGCATTACAAATATCCCCGCAATAACATTCGGGCGACTGTTCGAGCTGCCCCGGGCCCTCTGCAGCAGCGACGCGGCACGCGTCTGATCGCTAGGAAGCCATCATTGTGTGCATCAGCAAAAAAAACCAGACGCACTCCAGAAGTATATAAGTTATATGAACTCGAAGAACTTGTCCAGAAGTTACAAGTATTCAACTTCTGACAATATGCTTAAAAGCGTCACTTTACTCATATGTACAAAGAGTAAACTTATGGATATAAGCATGTTGCGTCGAACCGCCAATGTTCATTTCTACATCCAGGTCATATTTTAAGTCTACGGTAACAATAATATGGCCGAATCAATCAAATTGTTGAACACGATTCCTCATACCTGCTAGCATGATAGAAGAAAACATATCTGAGGACTTTGCTTCAAAAATAAGAACCTCACTCTTAAGTATCTTAAACTGTGCTCTTGTGTACCCACATTGCGTGCTCACATTGGCTTCTTTACGTAGTACTTTGTAGGTAGTTTGAAGTTTAGTCGGTTATACTTTGGTGGTACGCTGGTCCCTCAACATGTTTTGGATTTTTTAAAAACCAATTTTTCTTTGCTGGGTGGGTGTGTTTCATCATTTTTGACACTATCTTATTGTTTTGCGCATGAATAAGCGCCTTGCAGCCATTTCTATAATCAGTTGAACATAGCCATTTTGACTTCCTATTGACATAAGTTTCTTGTTGGTAGTACGTATATCCCTCTACTAAGATCAGCTTGGTACCTCGCTTTGAGTAAACGTATGTGACGTCTGCAAAGATAAAATATAATTTTATGAACGTTTTCTTAAGTTGGTATTAGCAATGGCCCAAGCATGCTGCCTTGAGACTGTAAATATTTTTTTCTTAAACTTACTATAAATAGTAACACTAGTAAATAAATAAATAGCGAATAGTGAGTAAATAGTAGTATTAGTATTAACTGGGTTGTGGGGGTCAGATAGGCAGTCGCTCCATGTAAAATACTGGTATTCAGCTGCATCCGGTTAGACTGGAAGCTGACCCCAATATAGTTGGGAAAAGGCTAGGCAGATGATGACTTACTACATATTACAGTTTTTAAAATAAAATGGATGGCTGGTGATGTTTAAATGTTTAAAAGCAAAAAACCCAACACACCATGTTAAGGAAATCGATACTCGTATAATTAATATTTTTTATTCATTAATAAACCATTCATTTACATAAATACATGTTATGCATCACACTGATTCTTTTAAAAAATAACGTTTTGCCTACCACATACCACAAAGACCCACAATATAATACAGATAGCGCGCGAGTTGAATGCAGTCGGGGTCTGAGGTAAAGAGCGGGAGCAGTGTAGTGCTGTGCTATTCACACTAGTATAATGCGGTAGTGCTGTCACAGACTACCGCATTCCTAAGCTCTGCATTCAACTCGCGCGCTATCTGTAGTTAGTTAGAGAAACACTCATCCAACTGCTTTCCGATTCCTAGCGTTACAATTACGGAATAAATATAATAGAAAATAATGAGTTCAAATGTTCCATCACCAAGGAATTCCAACAGATACACATTTTCGTTATTTCTAAATGGGAATATTTATATTTTTTTCATATTTCATTTATTTTAAATAGTATTTAATTAAAAATATTTTCAGATTAACCTACCACACGTTTATCTCTGGATTCCCCAAAGGTTGACTAGTAAAAAATGCTTATGGTATTAATAACGCCACGGATGCCTGTGTACTTGGTGACTAAAATCCTACTAATCCATACTCCATACTAATATATACTCCATACTAATATTGTAAATGTGAAAGTAACTCTGTTTGTCTGTCTGTCTGTTACTCTTTCACGCCTAAACGGCTGAACGGATTTTGATGAAATTTGGTACAGACATAGTTTGGAACTTAAGAAAAGACAAAGGATAGTTTTTTTTTTTTTTTTGCAAGATAAACCAAAAATCTGCCGGAAGTCACTATTACACGCGAACGAAGTCGCGGGCAAAAGCTAGTATATAATATAATTATAATGGATGTTTGTTACTCTTTCACGCCGATTGGAATTGAATGAAATTTGGCACACAGAGTATAACGGGAGAGTATAACGGGAATAACACATATATAGGATACTTCTTATCCCGGTAGTACGATCCCGTGGGACAATTACCAAATACCACGCGAGCTAAGCCGCGGGCATAAGCTAGTGTTATTTTTTTAAGTCTATCTAGCAGGGTAAGGTTTTTGCGGAAACCAGTTTTTTTTCGGTGGATGGTTATGCTCTAACTTTGTGTAAACTATTTTATCTGCCAGAGTAACGAGAAGAGCCTTGCATCCATCCGAATAGTTACTGGAGCAGAGCCATCTTCCCCTCTTGTTTGCACTGGTCAGCTGGCAGTAGTATGCATATCCATGGATTAAGATCAGCTTGTTTCCTCGCTTTGAGTACACGTATCTAGGATTAAGACCTGGAAGAATGAAATAAATTTTATAACCGTTTGCTTGTCAGTTTTTAGTTCGTAATCATGGCAGATTACGATCATCACAATTATGTTAGTTGTATGTTTAAATACAATATGTCCCAAGATTCAACGATAAGCCAACACCGGAGGATAGTTACCTTAATAAGGGTAAAAAAAAAGTATACCAATTTTTTTTGACATTAATGAATTCATGGACTCTTGTACAAAATCATGATGATACTTTAATTAATTATATCATGAACTTTTACTAAAAAAAAAAAAAAAAAAAAAAAAACAATTAAATAAATTCTAATTCTTCTAATTCAAAGGTGGTTGCAGTTGTTCCATAAAATACTGGCAGAGCGGAGACAATGACATATACGTAAATTATGGATAATATTTGAATGAATAAGATATGGCAAAGAGACAGTACGTCAGGCAACAATCTAAATATGTATGTTACAGTATTTAAAGTAAAATATTTTTCTCAAAAATGGTATGTAATGTTGCCATAACATCTCTAAAAAGTATCCAGAAAGTGAACTTTACCGGAGACTTATTCACAACTGTCCAGTAAGAAGCGAGATTTTAAATTTGGAATCTCCTACTGTCCAGTAAGTAAGTATGTAATTTACTTACTGGACACTAGGTCATCCTCTTTAGATCTGCTTAGAAAAAAAAAACATAGTACCAGACACAGATTAGAGTTTAGCCATTATAACATGGTTATAGAAGGGAGGTTCCAAATATATATCTATCTCTCTTTTTGGTATGACATTTTATGAGATACATATATTTTTGGAACCTTAAACAGCCATTTTATACGTTGCGTTTTGTACTTAGTAATGTTGTAGAAGTATAGTGTGGGATTTTATGATTGTATTTAGTAATTTCAGTTTATTAAAAAGTTTTTTCTAAAGTTGTTTCCTAAACTGCCTCGTTGGTCTAGTGGTCGCAAGCTCGACTGCAGAGCGTGAGGTCCTGGGTTCGATTCCCGTGTCGGCCAAAAAGTGCTATTGTGTTTTTCCCATATGAATGTAACCTTCAATATTAATTAAACGAATTTGTTGTTAAACTTTCTTTAATTTTTGAGAAAAGCATTATACAAACCTCAACCAGTAAGAAAGCCATCCTGGCCTCGTATATAACCAGACCTCACCTGCGGTTCGGTCCGGTTAACTCATACTTGGCCAGGAAGGCTTACTTACTGGATTCTGCAGTAATGTACTATTCAGATAAACCTACCACTGTTTGTCTCTAGATTACCTACCCAAATATAATATAATAATATAATATAATATTCCACAACTATCACACAACGCCATCTAGTCCCAAGCTAAGCAGAGCTTGTGTTATGGGTACTAGACAACTGATAAACATACTTATATATTTCTAAATACGTACATATTATAGATAAATTACACCCAGACACAGAACAAATGATCGTGCTCATCACACAAACATTTGTCCTGGGTGGGAATCGAACCCACGACCTCCGGCATAGCAGTTAGGGTCACTAACCACTAGACCAACAGGCCAGTCATGAAGCCAGCCAAAGGTTGACTAGTAAAAAATGCTAATAGTAATAATACTTTGACGCCGCGGCCCTTCTGTTCTTTGTACCCGACTACAAGGAAAGGGTTATGTTTTTCGCTACTATCTTTGTTTGTAATTCCTTAATGTATTACTTTTTTCAGTCTATCGAACAGGATAGGGTTTATGTGGAAACCAGTTTCTTTTCAGGGGATGATTATGTTCTAATCTCGTGAAAACTATATGATCTTCTAGAGTAAAGAGAAGAGCCCTGCATCCACCTGGATTGTTGGAACATAGCCATTTTCCCTTCTTGTTTGCGTAGGTCAGTTGGCGGTAGAATGGATATCCATCTATTAAGACCAGCTTGTTTCCTCGATTTGAGTAGACGTATCTAGGATTAAGACCTGGAAGAAGGAAATACATTTTATAACTGTTTGCTTGTCAGTTTTCAGTTCCCATAATAACAATTATGACAGATTATGAACATTACAATTATGTCAGTTGTATGTAGGTACATATATTTATTTATACATACATACATACATAAACTCACGCCCTTTTAACATGGGAGTAGGCAGAAACCACAGAACGCCACCTGCTAAACCACCCAGAAGTAGAGCTCCGTCGACTGTATTCAGAATTGTACGATCGACTAAATTGCAAGTCTTGAAATAAAATATTGGTAACATCTATTTAGCGATAACATAAAATATTTGGTCTGAAGTTAACTTTAAAGGCGTTTATAAATCATTATTGCATAGAATAAGAAGGAAAATAGGTTCATTTCTACAATACTTTAAGAAACACCATTTGGTGAACATTAATTTATTCTGGCACGCATTTAGATTTTTTTAGTAGTAAAATACGTTTTTTTCTGGTAGGATTTTAAACACAAGCCGTAGTAATTTAATTACAAATGCCAATCACGTTTTGTAGGCGGATGTTTATGTTTGTTATTTGATTTTATTACAAAATCCTTATAAGTATATGCTGCGGCTTTGCATCCCTTCTTCTTATGAGTTGCGCAGGTCCACCTGGCTTTACCATCCGGCATTGAGTTTTGACGGTGGAACATATATATCCTGCAATCACCAATATATTCTGTCCACGTTGGCTCATGACGAAGCTAAAAGATTCTGTAAAGAAATGAGTACAAATTAATTTGGTTTGGTGAAAAAACGATAGGTACAATACCCAGAAGTAAATATAGCATATCAAGTTTTAAGAAAACGTTTGAGGTTATCGAGCACCGAGCACAGTCTTTAACATAAATATTACCATCCTTTTCCTAAAACTTGATGTTTCATAGTAAAAGAACTTTCTTATTATTTTGATTTTGTTAAGTAAAATGTTAACTTTGATCGATTACCGAGAATCTCATCTTTCAAGAGAAACGCTATGCCATGATGCATGCATGCGAGCATGTCGCAAATATTTTATTAAAACTGAAATGTACGAAAGAGTGCTTTATTTAAGATTACATGTCTCATGTTAATATTTCTATAAAACAACATTACATAGAAAAAAATACCGCTCAATTAAAAGGGCTAATAATTGTCAGCGTAGAATAATACAAAAATACAACAAAAACCACATCCCTAACATAGAACATCTCAGAGTAGAACAAAAATAATATTGGAAAAAACAGACTTTATTTTAATTGATTCTATATATTATGTCATTGACATAATATAGCGTATATTTCAATGCCGGGCGACTTGCTTCTTTAAAAAAACAAAGATAATTGTGGATTTTGGGGGCCAAATCCCGGAGTTAAAAAAAAACCAATACCATCGAGTAGGGTATCAAAATAAAGGGTTTTAAAGGGAGATTACAAAAATATAAAACACCTCTATGTTTAAAAGAAATTCAAAGTGACAAATCCTATAAACAAGCACAAAAGTTAAATCATTTGCGAAGAATTTTACGCGACCAACGAAAGAATAAAGACAAAATAACTAAAAAGTTGGAAATAAAAAAAAGTAGTTAAAACACTAAAAAACCCGACTGAAAAAACTGAAAAGCAAAAAACAAGCACATTTTAAATTAAACAAAACTTGGAACCAGGTGGGGTTCATTTGAATATTAAATTATGAAATGAAAAACATAGAACTAAAATAGAACCCCGCCTGGTTCCAAGTTTTGTTTAATTTAAAATGGGCTTGTTTTTTTTTCAGTTTTTTCGGTCGGGTTTTTTATTAAAGATGTGACTTCTATGAGTTTTAGGAAGCCAGTTCATCTGAGGGTCATGGTTGTGTACATTCATCACTTTCAGTATACAGTCTTCATATGTAAAGAGGCCAGCTTTGCATCCAGTTTTTTGCTTGTGTGTTGCACACTGCCACCTCGACTTCCCATTAGGGCAAATCATTTGTCGTTGAAATGTGTATCTTGATAGTAATATCATTTTAGATCCTCGCTTCCCGTACACGAAGGTCACAGGGGCGCCAACTGAAAAAAAGCAAAAGTATTAATTTAATTTAAGTTACCAACCCGCACTGAGCATGCGTGGTGGATTATAGCCCATCCCTCTCATAAAGAGGGCGCCTGAGTCCCTGCAAAGGGAATATTATAGGCTGATGATGATGATGAAGTTACCGGGAACGGAGTTTAATGGGTTTGGAGAGTTTGTTGAGTTGTAACTGAGGCGAAAGGATTTTCGTGGTAGAAGATCACAAACCTCGTCAAGATAAAAATATATTTATAAAGAGAAATGGGGGGTAAGTAGCACTATGGACACGCTTCCTAAGCGATCTTGGAGTAGTCACTTGGGAGTAACAGGATAATCTCCTGGCTCTGCTCGGTGTAGCGATATGCCACGCTGCAGACGCCAGGAGGTCAGGGTCGGCAGATGTTCGCGCCGACCCGCAGTTCCTCGATGTGACCACGCAGGTAAATAGGTACCAGACCCGAAATAGGTAGGTAACTTAAAAGGAACGGTAAGACGGAACCTTATAGGTGCCGTGAGTCGAAATTTTGGAAGGTCGATGCCAGCCGGAGCTTTAAAAGCCTGTTGCCTAGCTCGTTTCTTACTCGCAGAGTTTTCTTGTCACACAGTCAATTATTATATTATGTTCTCAGTATCGTTACTAAGGTATCGTAAAGGAGTATGTAAGGATCGTAGCGTTTTGCGGTTTCTGCCTGCCATGGGAAAAAGGCGTAAGTTTAAGTACAGTAAGTGTTGCAAGGATAAAACACAAGTAAGTATGACAAGCAAGAGAGTGTAATCACCTAACCACACAGTTATAGCTTTGGCGGAAATTAAACATAAATATATTTTTAAGTATTTTATTAATATTTAAGAATAGAATAACGATTAATAACATCTATTTCCTAAAATAATTAACAATTATAATAGCATAGACGAGAACATTCTTATAACCTCCAGAATTATACAGATCAATTAAACTACGCGTAAAACGCGAACAAAATGTTGTAATACAGTATAACGCGGACTTAGAATGTCACATCGTCTAGACCCTCTCTATAATAATGGTTTAAACTTTTTCAAATTTGATTTGTCTCCTGTCTCCAAATTCATTGTACGCAGCGACATTTTTTTATAGTTTACGCATATTATGACTGTGTCTATGGGTAGGCAGCCTGAAAGTCGCACAACCAGTCTTACCAAGGCTTTTCATTTTACCCGTAACTATCTTGTAGAGATCAGATAGACAGTAATTATTTTAAAAGTTGAGCTTCAGCTGCAATAACTAAGTCTGGAAGCAAACTCTAACACAGTTGGGAAAATGCTACACAGATTATGACGTGAATGCGATGTTACTAAAACGTAAACTTTTGTGTATGCATTCGAGATTTTCGACTGTACTTCGGAGGATGCGTATGACTCTCGTTCACATTTATGATGTGGTCTTCGTAAGTATGTACTGTAGCCTTGCATCCGTTCTGACTGGAACAGCGCCAGCGAATCTTGGGTCCCATTGAAGTTTGGGGGGGGGGGGGGGGGGGCTGAGGAACAGGGTGTAAAGTTCCTCATCCCCCATTGAAAAGGGAGGATCCTCCGACCGGACGGGTGTTGTGTCCGGCGGGCTAACTGCCCGACAGTTGTAAGTCGGGAACTCCTATATAGGCTTATGTCGCGGATAATGTTGATAGCGCGATGTAGGATTTCTGTCGATCGTTGTTTAGTACGCAGGTGTTGCGATAGATGTCGCTAGTCGCCACATCACTCCCCTCCGAGACCGGAGGTCGAAAGCAGGTTAAGTCTTGGCGCTTGTCAGCCAGTGGAAGGTTCCAGTGAGTCGGAACCGGATGCCGCATAGGTCACGGTGAGTCGGAACTGTCTGCGGTGATGCCCCAGTGAGTCGGGGTGATGCTGCATATTAGCTCCAGTGAGTCGGAGTGATGCAGTGCTTGCCGTGATGCTGCGTATGCTCCAGTGAGTCGGAGTGTGCAGTGCTGCGTAGTGGCTGGCTGCTGCGTCGACCAGGAGAGAAGGGCGTCTCTGCTTGCTGACCGGCCGAAGTGCAGTGTGCTGTGCCAAAGTCGCTGATGAGGCTGGGGGTGATGTCCAGGAATGCGCTTCCGCTGCATGCTGGTGGACAGGATACCCCATGAAGCCGTGGCTGCTGGCTGACGGTATGACTCGCTGCTCGAAGGCGAAGGGGAAGTGGTGACGACGTCTGAAGTAGTTGCACGAAGGCTGCGCTGACGTTCATGCTCGGGGTCACCAGTTTGGGGGTATGAGGAACAGGGTGTAAAGCTCCTCATCCCCCATAGAAAAGGGAGGATCCTCCGACCGGACGGGTGTTGTGTCCGGCGGGCTAACTGCCCGACAGTTGTAAGTCGGGAACTCCTATATAGGCTTATGTCGCGGATAATGTTGATAGCGCGATGTAGGATTTCTGTCGATCGTTGTTTAGTACGCAGGTGTTGCGATAGATGTCGCTAGTCGCCACAGAAGTAGCATAGTAAGTGTAGTGGTTGAGTTTCAGCATTCGCTTGCCTTTCATTGATACGACGAATACTGGTCCTAAATCATCATCTGCACCTAACAACAAGTTTGTGCGTTAGGGTCATATTGTCGTACCTTCTAGCTGTGTATAATTAATTTGGTCTAGGTACAAGATTTCGGTGGAAAATTGTGCAATAAGGGTGAAAATCGATCTAATGCACGACAATATATAAGGAACTGTTCTACTTAACCAGAATCTTTTGTTATAGAAAATTATACACTAAAGAAAATATTGTTTGTAGCAAAGCAAAGTAATTATTTCAACAAATGGGTATATCTAAAAAACAAATATTGAGATTCAAGATTTTTAATGAAAAGTAAGAAATAACGTAACAGTAATTGGAGGTGTATACAGTATACGTAGTATAAAAATAAAAATAAACTACTTACATAGGTAATAACTATGCAGAGCAAAATGAGAAATAACTTATAATATTATATTCCTCAAAAACAGGACAGATCTATGAAAATTGAAAACTTAAAGGTGTCCAATATTCATCTGAACTTAACGAAATAATAATTATGAATAACAAGTATAATGGTTTTATCACAATATTCATAACAAGGCAATACTTTTAAAGCAAGGTGTAATGAAGGTAAGTTTAGGTTATAATTACAAAGGTCTTAATGTTACTACATGCAACATGCAGGACACTTGACTGATTGAGGCTTAAAAGTTTGAATACCTACTGTAGAAACCTATTGTTACTAACATTAAAACCAAAAGCATAATAATATTCAGGCATTAATGTAGCCAAAATTAATGCCTGAATATTATTATCCTTTTGACATTTTAACGCTTAGCGTTGCTATCATTTATTTAAGTGCCCCCTAGTTTTGGCACAACGTTTTAAACCTCAATTCGTGCACACAAAGTGCAAACTTAAAGGCCTTCCTAGTCTAAACGCATTTATGTTCCCCTTTTCTCCCGTACACTTTATTCCCCAAAGTATAAACCACTGCTTTGCAATTACTTTGCGTGGAGCAGTTCCAACAAATCTTATATGAATGCTTCATAGTAGTAAAGTACGTATGTCCTTTAAACTGCATCACTTTCTTGCCTCTCATTGACACTATGTAGTCTGGCGCTGTGAAAACAAAGCAAAATGTTTACTAAACTTCATTTTTATCGTGATGGTTAGGAATCAGTTGATTTCCTTTCCTGGTTTTATTAGTCGGAATCTGCACAACTACGTAAGAAAAAAAAAAGAAATATAAGCCTACTAGACATCGTATGTGCGTACGTGTACCCTCTTAACCGAGTCAGAAGATAA
Source organism: Diarsia mendica (assembly GCA_949316265.1). Lineage (NCBI taxonomy): Eukaryota > Metazoa > Arthropoda > Insecta > Lepidoptera > Noctuidae > Diarsia > Diarsia mendica. The sequence goes on along the minus strand of OX438893.1, from coordinate 19,600,542 downwards.
TCCTTTCTGCGATTGTATGAATACTGCTGGAAATACGTTTTTATTTATTTATTAGCCTACAGTGTCCCACTGCTGGGCAAAGGCCAAATACAATTATAACTGGATAAATAATTCGAGTCATACTTCAGCGTCGTTTACAACCAATCACATAAGGTATGGGATTGGTTGTAAACGACGCTGTTGTAGATGAGAATTGAAATTATTCTGGTGGTTAAATATTAAAGAGTTTATTATAAGCTTTAAGAATATCATAAAACATTATTTTGTTAGTTAAACGTTGACATACAATAAAGCATATTAATTATGGCCTAATTTATTTTTAAACACGTTATTTTTGAGTCTCGTTAATCTAAGCGTCATAGCAAGCTTTGAATATTTGATAGTTTTAAAACATTTAGATATAATTAACTACTTTCATACGGAATATTTTTTGCCAAAATGTACCAATCTATTTTTTATTGTCGGATATTGTACAACTCTAGAAAAATTAATAAAACATTTTAATGGTGACAAGTTCGAAAGATTTATACCCTACTTGCTTTCACAACTTAACGGCAGAATCAGTACAAGTTTGTATGAGACAAAATCTTTCCAAGTGTCACCTTTCCGAAATATAAGCTTCCAAAGTTCCGCTGATGGCGAAATTTGTAACTTTGATGACTTATACATGATATCTCGAAAACGTGACCCTTTGGAAGATTTGGTCTCATACTAAACATGTTTGTATTGATGCTATTGTATAAAAAACGGGTATAATGTGTAGCCGTTATTTAGAAAATTAAATAAAATGGCGGAAGTAAGGCAAGCCAAACAATCTTTCAAAAATTTCTCGAAAACATGATTATGTGGATTGGTACATTAAGGCAGAACTACTTCAAATTCGAGTTTATATTCATCCATTGCCTTATGAACTAAAGCATTGTGTACAGGAGGCCTAGATAAATGGACATCGCTTCTAAGTGTTTCGTATTTCTACAACGTCTTTTAACAGATTTGACACATTTTTTTTCGGTAGCTTATGACAGTTTAATACATTTTCAATTGAGAATACCACTTTGTCTAGGTCCTCTGGACTGAGCACAATGACGAAAACATGTTATAATGTTTATATCGATGATGATTTTTGCCATGGGATGTACGGCGGGTCCTTTTTCTTAACATAAGTAGGAGCATGATTGTGTCCTTCGCGGATTCTTATGATTAATTCATTTTCTGTGATAATGTCTGCTCGACATCCTCGTGCCAAGTGGGTAGAGCAGCGCCACTGTCGCCTGCTGGTTTTTGAGGGCTTTTCAAAGTACGTGTATCCTTTAAGATGTATGAGACGCTTTCCTTTCCTCGATAGTATGAATTCCGCTGTAACAACAATAGATTATAACATATGTACGGATTATGAGCATTTATTGCGTGAGACTCGAGCATTATGTACGCAAAAGATGGTTTCGTGCAATGAAAATAAAACTAGGTGCGATACACTGTTTTTATTAAACTAACGAAGTACATGAAATGACAACTTAACACATTGTCCGGACCATGGATCAAACCAGGGTCGGATACGACTGATACGAGAGGTCTCCGCCACCAATCACCGCTACGAGGACACGGCGGTGCTCCAACTAAGCAGAGCAGACCTCAACGGTGTCCTCCACCGGCCGATCCTCGCAATCCTAATTTGCCCTGCAGTTTTCATTATTTGTTGAAACATGATTCTACGTTTAACTAACAACTCTCGTATTACCAAAGTAATGGATAGCTTTCTTCAGAGCTTGCGGAGGATGTTGATGTTGCCCATTCAGAGCAATCACATGGTCATCTAAAGTGACAACATGAGCATGACATCCCAGTGGTGAGTGAGTGGAGCAACGCCATCTTTTCCTCTTCGTCTTTGAAGGCAGCGATGAGTATGTAAATCCATTTAATTGGATCATCCGCCTGCCTCTCTGGGAATATATGAATTGTGCTAAAAAGTGAATAAGAAAAGGTTAGAATACTGCTGAAAGTCGTCATCGTCATCAGTCCGATGACGTCTACTGCTGGACAAAAACATTTCCCATAGAATGCCGTTATGAACAGCAACGGAACCTCCATCCTCAGACCTGCTGTTTGTATAACCAGTTTCCTATAACCTGATCATCCTCTTGCCACGGCACGAATTGATGAACGGTTGAAGTAGGCTTATGAATTTGGTCGCGATTGCAATAAACAGCGTAAAACGTTTTAGCCTCTACGTGTTTAGCAACAGTGTTTACTTGGAAAGAATGTAACACACTCAGTACATAATAATATTTAGTTGATCTTTTTCCACAGACGATTTTCAAAAAGCCTCTTAGCTAGTTTCTCCAGTTACCAACATAACAAGTTACAAAACTTATAAAGCCTATTTAAATACCAAATAAAAGCAATAACACAAAATAAACATAACGAAGTATTTATTACAACATAACATAAGCATTTATCACGTTTGCTGAATAAATATTTATAGAGGGAAACAAGATTAGCTGATAACTTTACTAACATTAAATAGATTTTTTTAACCCGTTTCATAGTCGAAAAGAAAAAAAATACACAATCTTAACACTATGGTCTAATAGAAAGAAAGAAAAAGTATTAAACAACAGACATTAATACATAAACATTGTAAAATTTTAAAAGAAAACTGCTAAAGCGAATCAGACCTTAAAATTATGGACCCTTCTCACTGAATGCTTGGCACTCACAAGTTCAATTAGCTAATATATAAGTTGAGGTCTTATGTCTCTCACTTAAATAAATATTTTATTCTATATACTTTGATTGCAACTGCAAAATTAGCGTCATACATAAAAAAAATATTAGTCAAATACTACTTCTTTCGACCCAATGTTGGGTTGGGTCGTGGTTGTGTATTTCTGATAAGCTAACTATCTTATATTCCATGGTCCTCACAGATGCCCTGCAGCCTTTGGAGTGGTGTGATGAGCAGTACCAACGGACGTCTGATTTCCCTTCGTAGCGATTCCGACAAGAATATTTGAAACCGTTGTAATACAGCTGGCGCTTACCACGAGGGGTCGTGAAGATCATTGGCCCTGTGAATAAGATATTGTAATTTAAAAAATATATATCACTACGTAGGAATTAGATTTAGACGTATATTTTAGACAATTTTACCAAGGGACTTTCTTTGTAATATTATTTTATAAGGGATGATGATCAAAAGACTGCTCAATTCAAATAAGACTGGGTAGGACCAGTCTGCTATATATCTTTGGGCTAAAATAGCACGAAATTGACAGTCTAGCTTTATTCTTTTTATTTATAACCTGATGTCAGAGTTTTTATGCCGCCTATACGCTCGTAAACATAAACAAGTACATACATAAAAAAGTCTTAAATATTGTTCATAAATACCAACTAAAATAAAATATATCTTTAATTACAAAAAAAAACAACAAGAATGAGGACATTCATAAACAATAAAATAATTAAAAAGTATAAAATCGAAACAAAAATGACAAAATTGAGAAAATTAAACAATAGTTAAAAGTAAAAATGACAGAATGTATAAAAACAATAACTTAGGTAAAAATGAATAATGTTTAAAATTAATAAAACGTATAAAATTGGCAACAATTATAATTATTAATATATTTATTTTTTATTCAAACTTTATGCACTAAACTCTGTACATAGGCGGATTTAATGCCTTAGGCATTTTCTATCAGTCCACCCTAATATACCTAATACTTACATAAAAAAAAAATATAAAAATGTAGCTGACAATGCTGACATGTCCGCTCGAACGCCTAGAAATTAATTTTGAAAACATTTGGGGAGCAAGGTTTATTAAAAGAAAAAAATCTTTCTATTAAAGAGGTTGGAAGATTTTTGTTTGAAACCTAACTTCCGCCGTTTTGTTTTATTTTAGAAATACCTGCCTGTCATAAAACTTACAATAATAGGATAATTGATAAAAGCCAAGTGAAGAGATTGCGTCACCCCGTCGGGGCCGCGGTATTTTGTACTAGATTACGTGGCTTCGGCGCAAGGGCAAAGAAGGAACATGGGTTCGGTTTTTAGTCAGTAGAAGTCTGACACTCCCCTTCGCTCTGCCCAAGAGCGGGGGGGGGTCATTCGATGATTTTCCACCCACCAAAAAAAAAGAAAAAGAGATTGCGTCATTTGACGTTCCTGCGAAAGTGGACATGGGCTGGCAGCGTAGCTCGGATGCACCCGGAGAGGTGGGCAAAGATCATCACACACTTGACGCTTGACGGAAGAAATGGCCATTGAGGCTGACTGCGGCGAAGGTGATGTGACGATCTGTATTTGTTTTGCGGTGCGAACATTGCCAGATGTCGCACAAGATTGAGAGGAACGGAAGGAGAAAGGGAACGCCATCACCCAGCGGTAGGACACAGAACAGGCTAAGAAAAAAAAAGTATAGATACCTGTCTTTCTCTACCTGTGTCTTCTTGACTGCATTTGTCTCTTTGTGAATTTCATTTGTACCTGAAAGAATAACCACAATGAGCTTTTACCTACTAATCTAATACATTTATTATATTAATAACCATTTGCCATAAATACCTTTTAAATTACAAGAAGTTAAGTTAGAAACATATTTTATTTATTCATACTCTTATTTCAATACAATTTACTGTTTATAATCTTCGTAATAAATTGTGCATCTAAAATGAATGACATGAAAGAATTAAAACACAACCTTTCAATCATGAAATTATGTATTAGAAAAATAAAACGGGTGGTAATAACAATGCTAAGCAAATTTAGTTAATTAATGAAACTAACTAAATTACACTAAATTGCACACATACACATTACTACTAAATTGTAAAACTTAATTAAGTTATTTGTACCTAAATAATTCATGCAAAACTCCAGTTTTCTAGATCCAAGGGTTTGGGATGGGCAGTCTGTCAGTCAGGACTTCTGTTTCTATTTATATAGATGATCAGGATTATGACTGTGCGTCGCCAGAGGAATAGACTACTAGACCGACTAGACAACATAATCATAAAGGCACTTAACATTCTATATCTATTTCTGAAAACTGGCATTATTACACAACTTCTAAACAAGCTAAAGCAATGATGTCAGCAATATTCAGGAGAATGATTATGTCTCGGCAAACCACCGCAGATTTCCTCGTTGATGACACGAACAATAGCGGTGCATCCCTTGTTGTGCTTGGAACAACGCCATCTAGTAGCAATGATGCCTGTCTCTAATACTCTTCGATTGTGGATGCTGTACGAGTAACCAGCAACAATTAAATTCTGGCTTCCTAACCTGTTGGTTTCGAACCTTGGAGTAACTGCAACGAAATTGGAAATTAAAACTCTTTTCTTGCAGTCAGACAAGAGAATTCATCACCATTATCTTGCTCTTTATCCGATTTTTTTGGGGTCTCTTCCTCGAGAGCCAAAAGAACTGGGTTAAAAAAATAAAGACACATGGGACATTTTTGTTTTGTCTCCGGGACGGCAACACACTTCTTTTTGATATTTAACAAACAGAAGTGGGTGCACTATTAGGTATACCTTTACCTTCTAATTCTGCAATTACAGGCGTAATTATATGTTATTTAGTAGTTATGTAGAAAAAGCTATTGTTAATTGCTATCGATTCTCTAATTGTTCCGTATAAAATCGATAGCAACCTCACACCTGTAACACTGTTACCCTTCAAAAGTGTATGGCGGCAGTAATTTCAAAAAAGTAAAAACATAGATAGTTCAAAGTACTCACTAGGTTGCGAGTATCTATAATTTTTCTGTTTCTTATTTTTGAGAAACGTAATATAAAAAAATGGTTTTCATTAAAACATCAATATACCACCACAAATCATTTAATTTATTGACTTAAACTTAAATCAGACACAAATGACTAGAACATTCAAGTACAAAGTGCAAATAATAAACACACACATCAAAAGTGCACATAATAAACGCACACAAAAAAACCTTATACTTAAGGCGCTGACAAGAGCCAAATAGGCTTGTATTGAACAATTTTTTAGCCAAATCTATACAGTTTGACACGGCGGAAAAAATATATGTTAATCTTGAACATATTTCTGATAATTTCGTTGTTTTCAAAACACGTTTTTGAAAAGTTTTCTCGATACAAAAAAATGGTAAACTAACCTCTTAAAATGATCTTCCAACAAAAATATCTGTATTACTGATCAACGTACGTTGGTAAAATTTATAACAATAACGTACCATATTTAAATACAAAATTTGGTTGTTTTTAATTTTTGATTATTTAATAAATTATTTTGATGTAATTAATCATTATATGGTTTGTAAGAAGTTCGAGCGTTGCGTCATCGCGCTCTCTTTCTTACCTAAGCAATCCGACAGTGAGCGCTTAGGCGCGGTGCTAGACGGACGTATGTCACTTTGCGCCCCACTGACAGCTATCCGTTCATCTATAAATTATTATTGACCGCGTCACAATGTTAGTCCAGGATCCACGGTACATTTTTTCACTTGATAACTATCAAGCTAATTTTCCGTGAGCAGCTGCATTTTGATGAGACGCCAACATTACCCTATACGAAAACTCTCGATTGTGGTAGGTAATAGGGGCAGCAGGGATAAAATATATATTGATTATAAATATATATTGATTATAAATATATTTATTTGATGATTTTCAAAAATCTATTACTAACTATTTTATTTTTATCTGATCATCAAGCATTTAGGGGGTCGCCCCATACATGGAACTGAATTTTTTTTTTTTTTCATCAAACCTATACCTACGTGTGGGGTGTCTATAGACATTAGACAGGTCTTTAAAAATGACATTGAGGTTCCACAAACAATTTTTTCTCAAAGCCAATCGTTTGGAAGACAGACACTTCCAAATTTGTAAAATGGCGACCGGCCTCGCGGTCGCTTGCCTTCGGTATTGCCAACAATGACCAGCTTTTCAAGGCTGCTATCTCCTCTTTGCATTATGTGGCCGAAATAAGACAAAATACGCTGTAGGCAAACTGTTGACAATCGAGTCTTGATATCGAGTTGGTAAAGGATAGACACATTTGTGCGTTTGGCCGTCCATGGAATTCGGAGAATCCGCCTAAACACCACATTTCGAATGCGTCTATCCTCTGTCTTACTCTTGTTTGGATTGTCCATGTCTTAACTTGAGGGGAAAAATGCTCCTTCCGAGAAGCCTGTGCCTGAAAAGGAACCGATCCAGGCTGATGATGGTTTCGTGACGGTGCTGAGGAGGAAGCGCCGTCAGCGAACCATCAAGAACCGCTGCGGCACGGCTCCATCGGAGCCCAATGTGCATATTCGTGCCGCAAAGCCGAACACTCCTTTGTACCTCTCCCGTCTACATTACACCACTACGACGGAGGACATCGTGGAGTACGTGCGCCAGAAGATCAAGTACGTGGCGAGAGTGCAGCTGCTCGAGTCGCGCCGCAACGTCAACTTTAAGGCGTTTGTGGTGCGAGTACCAACATGCTACCTGCACCTCGTCTTGGAAGAGGACTTTTGGCCGCAGGGGGTGGTGTTTCGACGCTTCCGCGGGCAAGTGCCACATGATCGCACAGTGACGTAGTGCAAGTGTAGTGATACTAATATAGTTTTAAGGTTTTGTTTACTAACACAAGCTGTCAATTATATCGTATGTATGTTAGTCTGTAAGGTATTTATCTATGGGCCAAAGTAGCCTGAAAATAAATAAATATTATTATTATTAACTCTATGGAGGAAAATCAGGAAAAATAGTGCTCTGACCAAACGGGCCTTCGTTTTAAAACTTATACCACGTTTTTCCCAGATGTTCCGGGGGCGTAATATAGCATCTTTAGCCATGGCTATCCGCCGTTTTATTTCTGTGACGCAGCTACCTTCATTACTTATATTGGAGCCCAGTTAATCGAAGCTGTCCACAGTATAGATGCCTTAGATGTTATAGGCGCCCGATAGCTTTCCCGCACGATCTACCACCATAAGCTTGGTTTTCTGCCTATTTATTGCAAACCCTACTTTGCCACTTTCCACTTCCAATCTGTGCCGTATCTCTTTCATGTTGCCAAATGTTGTAGCAAGGAGAACGGTGTCATCAGTGTACCTCAGATTGGAAATCCACTTTCCACCAACAGTAAACCCCTTGTCCCAGCCCTAAAGAGTCTTGAATGATATTACTCTTCATACATATTGAAGAGCAGAGGTGAGAGGATGCATCCCTGCCTAACGCATTTGAACAGTCGGTGTCTATTTTGACGAAAGAGCGGTTGTTGATGTGTAGGTAGAGGCATCGGACTATGTCAATAAGCTGTTGAGGCGTTCCCATGTCTTTAAGAACCCCCCACAGCTTGCCCCACTCCACGCAATCAAATGCTTTGGTATAATCTATGAAACATATCAATACAGGGCTGTTAAATTCCCGGCTTTTCTCTATAATTTGGCGAACGTTCAGGATTTGTTTCCGCGTGTCTTTGCCTTTAACAAAACCTGCTTGCTCTTCTGGAATTTGTGGCTCCAGAAAGTGTATTAGCCTGTTGTTTATGATGTACAGGAGTATTGATGGTGCGTGGAGTAAGTGCCAAACACTTAATATAATTTTTAGAATCTTGTAGGCAACTTGTAAAGAGTGGGTTTAATAGAAAATATCCAATCCCCAAAACCCAGTTAGTAAGTAATCATTTTTAATGACTTCGTTATCGATACATATTGGAAGGAAGGAAGGGGACTCTTTGATCAAACCATACATTTTGTAGGACAAATATTTTTTCAAATAATTTAGATAATTATCATCAGATTTAACAAAAAAAACCCAGCTGATGATTCTCAAAAGTGTTTGTACTAAACACTTTTGAGAATCATCAAACCAACATATTTTATCCCTGCTACCCCTATTACTTACCACAATCGAGAATTCGAGAGTTTCGTGCAGGAAATTGTTGGGCGTCTCGCCGTCTCATCAAAATTAGCTTGATAGTAATCAAGTGCAAAAATGGACCGCGGATCCTGGACTATTTGTTTCTTACTTGGTAGTATGGCGCTAGGGTATCGGAAAAATTGTGGGCGTGTCCAAAAATACTGAAACATCAGAAGTCAATAGCTATTGTCATCGTCTTAATAAATAATTATGCCGACAAAATTACATCATAAACAACTAAGTACATATACATATTATTTGACATATATTTTATATCATTAATTTCACTATTTGAATAACGTCTTTCATATTATATTTACTTTATTTTGCCGTTACATAATAAACATTTTTTTTAAAAGACCTTAATTTTGAGGTCAATCATACGTTTCAGGTACAATACAGAAGTAAGGATGAAGTGTACAAATATTTCGACAAGAAACTGGACTAGAATACAATGCTCTTAATTTTAACGTTTATAGTTAGTTTAATAATATGGAATGTTTTAAATACCTGAGACTTTTACATACCTACACAAAAGTTGATTATATTATATATAAAACACTGACTAGATACGAAAATAGTTTTCACTACAATAATAAAAATGTTCCTTAAAAAATGACTGCATAAGGATTATAATGTATCCATAATAATGAATTAATCAAGCAATACCACGAAAACACAAACACCTAATATTATAAGCTAGGTGCGGTTGCTAGACGTAAATTAGCCACAATAGCTTTTGATGACAATCATTACTACTAAAGGTAAAAGAAGGAATTTCAATGTGTGGCGACTATGAAGGTGCTCGCACCCCGCCCTGTATTGTCAAAATTCCTTTCTTGCCTATCCAATTGGACACCTGATAAATATCTACTTCTACAAAACACGATACACACACTACTTAACACATATAAAATGTAAAACATTTATGACACCAAGTAACTTAACCTACTTAAAATTTGTGGTTTATTTTGTTCGTGTGTTGATAGATACTTGCCGCCAATTTACTCTTTATTTTTATCTGTTTACATTATAATATGTAATTGAATTAACTTGAAAAAATCGATGACTAGAATTACTGTTAAATACTATTACTAGAATAATGTACTTAAAACTACAAGCTAACTGCACATTGAAGCAGATGCACTAACACTTTGATCCTCGCATGATAATAATTGATGTACAGTCACGAGCACTAAAGTCTCTACACGAAGGCGACTTTTAAAAGTGATTTTCTCTCAATCTCTTGATTGTAATTTTATGCAGTTACATACTATTTTGGTTCCCATACAATTATGAAATAGATCTTTAATAACATAATAATATGCATAAGTTATTCCACGCGAAAATCATTCTCCAATCTTCCTAAATGTATATAAATTAACATCAAAACAAGATATTCGTACGATAAGAGATCATAGATTTCCTCTATATTGTTGTGCGGAAATCTCGTGATGAAAACATTTTACAAACATCCACCAGATAGGTACTTAAAATCTATTTTTATTCCAATAAATACCTGCGTTACACTGCTCTTTGATTTTATTTAAAGGCCAAAGCTCTTTATATATTTTCTTTAGCATTGTCCTTTCACCATTTTATTCCATTTAGCTCTGGCCATTCCTTTATTCTTCGTAACGTCTCTTATGCCCGGAATATAAGAGGCCAGTTTTTCAAGCCAGGACAGCACGCTAGTTCTCTCCTAAACTGCTCAGTCTTACTGCCCTGGCTTTGAACATGCTAGAAATGAAGCTAGTTTTGTATACACGAAGCCAGAAGTACTAGCTTACTGACAACATCTTGCTATCCTGGCTTGAAAAACTGGCCTCGTGTATCCCGGATATTTTTTTTCCATTTTAATGATTGTGATTTCCATGCAAGTTCAGTACAGTATCATCAGTGGTTATAGCAGTAGCCTTGCAGCGTATATGCTGACTGCTGCACCGCCATCTTTGTTTCCGCGCGTCACTGCGAGACTTCTGCAAACAGTAGCGGTACTTGCCAACCTGCAGTATCGGATTCCCCACATTTGACTTCACGATGCTCCAAGTATTACCTGAAACAAACGATAATTGTTAGTATCGCAGTAATTGTTCTGTAACTATAATTTTTATTATATTACGAAACATGCACCTTTATGAGAATATTATAAAGTTAGTTAGTTTATGTAGTGTTAATAATAACTGAATAGAAGTAAAAGGTTTGATAAAGGTAAAATTGAAAGAAAATGGTAAGACACAAACATTTAATTGATTGAATAGTATTGAAGTGTTTATTTGTATTGTTATGATTGTTGTTAATACATATCATCTACAATCACTACATCTACATCTACATATTATCTATAATATGTATGTATTTAGAAATATATAAGTATGTTTATCAGTTGTCTAGTACCCATAACACAAGCTCTGCTTAGCTTGGGACTAGATGGCGTTGTGTGATAGTTGTGGAATATTATTATTATTATATATTTATATTGTAGTTGAAATTGTTATTATTATATCAATAGTATGCGTTATAGGAATTCCTGAAGTTACTAAACCAATTTGCTGCTTTGTTTTCAACGATCATAGTTATGTTCTCCAAATTGAAAAAAACATAACACTCTTTTTTTTGGGGCAGTCGTGTAAAAACTACTTCATCCTTCACAGTAATAGCTATTGCTTTGCAGTTAAAGCTTTGCTTGCTGTACCTCCAACTTTTCGTAGTGACATTACTTCGCTATTTAACGGTAGCCATCTATCACCAACATTTATTTCCAACGTTAGACATTTCGTATTTTACAAACTTCGGTAGTTTTAAATAATAATATAACAAAGTGTTAACATATCGAAACGAAAACTTCGAAAGTATGAATTGAGTATATGCCATGTACTAGGCCTACTACACACCGAATATTTTATTAGTTGACAATATATTAAGATCACTTGTATATACGACAAACAAACGTTACTCTCATTAATAAAGTGACAAGAATGTATATGAATAGGTAAATAATTATATCTTCATTGTTACACAACAGCGAAATACATCAATTACCTAAATCAACTTCGTATAGACTAAATAATCCATCAGATATTAAATAATAATAATAATATTCCACAACTATCACACAACGCCATCTAGTCCCAAGCTAAGCAGAGCTTGTGTTATGGGTACTAGACAACTGATAAACATACTTATATATTTCTAAATACATACATATTATAGATAAATTACACCCAGACACAGAACAAATGATCGTGCTCATCACACAAACATTTGTCCTGGGTGGGAATCGAACCCACGACCTCCGGCATAGCAGTTAGGGTCACTAACCACTAAACCAACAGGCCAGTCAGTATATATTCTTATTAAAACGTTATGTCCATACTAACACTATATTACACCATTTCTAAAGCTAGGTATAGTCTGAGGTGTAGGTATCGCAGTCCTAGATATGGGCAGGATTTTAATGTACTTAATAACCATACATAAATCACAACGAAAGGACTGATCGCCCGCCTGGTGTCTGCCGGCGTCCCCGAAGATAAATAGAATAGAATTGAACCATAAATAAAACAATAATTTGTAAACTCCGCCCGAACGCTTTAGTTACCTACACTTCAGCATTTTATTATTATGCTCATCTATAATTAATATCAAGAATATTATGGAATGTTTTCACACACGATTTTTAATCAGATTTTTATTTGACATCAATGCCTAGATATTGTTCCACCATATAACACGAAATAAACCACAAAAGTAGAACACACACATAATCACTACGTTGTCCTATGTCACGTAAAAGGTTGACTGGTACAGACGGCAACACATCAAGCTATCCATTTCCAGTTTACGCTGATCTCGCACTGTATGGAAATCCTATACAATGCGAGACCAGCTTATACTGGAAATGTATAGCTTGATGTGTAGCCGTCTGTACAGCACGCCTTGTGCCATTAGGTCCGACTTTGGAGCACTATTGTACGTTGACTGGTACAGAATGCCTTGTGGCATTAGGTCCAACTTCGGACCACTATTGAGTACGTTGACTGGTACAGAACGCCTTGTGGCATTAGGTCCAACTTTGGACCATTATTGTACGTTGACTGGTACAGAATGCTTGTGGCATTAGGTCCGCCTACGTACCTACCACTATTGTAGATGAAGTTTAAAAGAAAAAGTAAATACATTGATTCATGTAAAAATTATAATGTGTCTGCCCAAAAAGTGAGACAAGAGATACTGTTGCATTTCTCAATGATTGTGCGATCCCGCTTTCGCCACAACTCGACGGTCGATAGTAATGGCAGTGGCTTTGCAACGCAAATGTTGGCAAGAGCAACGCCAACATTGTTTGGACTCATTGCTACGTTGCTTCAGTAAATTGAAACGGTATCCGTCGATCACCAACATTCGGTTCCCAACTTTGGAGTAAACATATTGGCACATCGGATATTCTGTAACAGAATTTCAATTTAGTGCCTGTCGGAAATAGCATTTTATTATTATTAAACGGTTTTATTTAGCTCATCCCGTTTGTTTTTTTCTTGGATCAAATTTAGTAATTCAAATTTCACCCACTTCCAGTCAACCGATTAATCTGAAATTTTGTATACACTTTGGATTTTGGTGACAATACAATTATGTTTATTCATTATCATTATAAATTCAAGATGGCCGCCGCTACAAAATGGCGGATAATTTATGTTTTATTAATCCCATCAATATGGGTATCAAATGAAAGGGCTCAACAAGCAGAATACAATATACTATAAAAAATTGAAATCCAAGATGGCGGCCGCTACAAAATGGCGGATAATTTATTTATGTTTTATTAATCCCATCAATATGGGTATCAAATGAAAGGGCTCAACAAGCAGAATACAATATACTATAAAAAATTGAAATCCAAGATGGCGGCCGCTACAAAATGGCGGATAACGTAGGTTTTATCAATCCCATCAATATGGGTATCAAATGAAAGGGCTCAACAAGCAGAATACAATATACTATAAAAAATTGAAATACAAGATGGCGGCCGCTACAAAATGGCGGATAACGTAGGTTTTATCGATCCCATCAATATGGGTATCAAATGAAAGTGCTCAACCAGTATAATACAATATACTATATAAAATTAAAATCCAAGATGGCGGCCCCTTTAAACAGAATGCGAAATAAAAACTAAAAACTAGAAAATAAAAAAATAGGTAAAAAAACTTTTTAAGTTAAACGGTTTTATGTTAAACATACATTGCAATGTTTAAGATAAATGTACTAAAAACCAAAAAATAATAAAATAGAAAACCGTGGGGCACGTCAATTGTCTACAATCGTTGATTAAAATCATATTAATAATAATTAAGTCGATAATTTGTACCTAGACAATTGACGTGCCCCACAGTTTTCTATTTTATTATTTTTTGGTTTTTAGTACATTTATCTTAAACATTGCAATGTATGTTTAACATAAAACCGTTTAACTTAAAAAGTTTTTTTACCTATTTTTTAAGATATCTTATTCTAATTTAAAGTAATAAATTGTTTACTTAAACATTTAGATAGGAAAGTAATACAAAAAGGACATTAAAAGGTATGTTTAACAATTTAGGTATAAAAACAATTTTGTCATCAGTAGTAGCTTAAAAAAAAATAAGCGACACCAAAAAATTTATTCATTGACTTAGTATTATATTTTTAAAAATGAGAATACTGTTAGGTATGTTCATAATATTATAAAGAAGTGACTAGAATATTGACTAATCATTATTATATTAGATGTACTTTGGTAACGGATATTTCGAAAAATAACTGTAAGTATACATTAACGAAATGTACATCACAGTTTTTATACACACATTCATCTCAAGAGAAGTTGAACACACATAAGCCTAAAGGCGTTACAATAAAAGGGTATACATATATTTTGTTTACCTGACACATTAGGTTTACCCTTGTTGCACAAACGTGGCATGAATCTTTCTAGTGAATACTTAAATTTAATGACTGAAGTCTTACTTAACATAAATTTATTAATATCATAATTTACTAATGACTTTTTCATGCAAAATGCATGTGACTAGATTAAATGTTCCAATTAATGTGCAGGCGCTAGGCGTCCTTCATTATTTACCATTTAAAGTAACAGACAGTCACAATACGTTCTAAAACAGTCAAATTTTATAATATTTAAAAAAGCTCTTTTACAGTTATTTAATGGTTTTCTGGAAGTACATAGGTAATTATATTTTACAAAATTAACTGAATAATTTTTTGCAAAGTATTTGCCGTTGCCCAAGCATTTAAGGTATAAATAGATGGCAATATTTGCCTTAATTGTTGTGGAATACAATTTTAGAAAACTTTTAAATAAAGACGCTGTCTGCGTTTGCAGCAACGGATTCTTCTAAAGAACACCTTGAAAGTCTTCACGGATACTTATTACTCTTTTGATGGTTATGGACCCCACCTAGTATGACAACATTATCATTGATAGTGGTGGCAGTAGCCTTGCAGCGCGAGTGCTGAGCGTTGCACCTCCACTGCTTCTTGTATTCATCACTACGCTTCTTCACCAGGCAGAACCGAAACCCATCTATCACCAATATTGGGTTCCCGCATTTTGACCACACGTATCGGCATCGCCTGCCGTCTGGAAAATAAATACAGTTAGTACACATCTATATATATAAAAGAAAGTCGTGTTAGTTACACTATTTATAACTCAAGAACGGCTGGACGGATTTAGCTGAAAATTGGTAGGGAGGTAGCTACGAACCAGGAGAAGGACATAGGATACTTTTTTTTTTTTTTTTAGGTAGGGTAGAAGGTAGGGTAGTAGGTAGGGTAGTAGGTAGGGTAGTAGGTAGGGTAGTATGTAGGGTAGTAGGTAGGGTAGTAGGTAGGGTAGTAGGTAGGGTAGTAGGTAGGGTAGTAGGTAGGGTAGTAGGTAGGGTAGTAGGTAGGGTAGTAGGTAGGGTAGTAGGTAGGGTAGTAGGTAGGGTAGTAGGTAGGGTAGTAGGTAGGGTAGTAGGTAGGGTAGTAGGTAGGGTAGTAGGTAGGGTAGTAGGTAGGGTAGTAGGTAGGGTAGTAGGTAGGGTAGTAGGTAGGGTAGTAGGTAGGGTAGTAGGTAGGGTAGTAGGTAGGGTAGTAGGTAGGGTAGTAGGTAGGGTAGTAGGTAGGGTAGTAGGTAGGGTAGTAGGTAGGGTAGTAGGTAGGGTAGTAGGTAGGGTAGTAGGTAGGGTAGTAGGTAGGGTAGTAGGTAGGGTAGTAGATAGGTAGGTAGGAAAAACGCATTGCAACGCATGCGCGGGTTCAGCTAGTAGTGAATAAAATATTGTCTGTCTGTCTGTCATGAGTTAAAAAAAGAACATTCCTATCTTGCAAGTTTTTATTGACAGTTCTCATTACAGTAAGCTACATTTTTTTTATTGAAGAATATTAGACTTAATCGATAGATCATATGGTTGGGTAGTATGTTCAATAACAAAGTTTTACCCATGACATTAGATTTCTAAAGAGATTTATGTAGGTTTCATACGTTTTGGTAAGCATATTAATGAAGAAAATTGGTTAGCATATTAAGAAAGAAATACGTTGGTAAAAAAGTTACAAAGATCTTTTATGATGGATATCTATTATTGTTAAGTAATATTCATAATAACATTTAAGTAATTAGTCTATGATTATAGTGATGAGTCAAACAAATATTTCGATACAAAAAAAGTACTATTAATATTATTGCCAAGTCTTACTAATAATGACTAGTACTTTCTATCTCATTTAAAATTAATATGCAAAAAAGATCGTATAGTGGTATATTACTATTTGTGTTTATTATCATATTATGTCCGGTGGGGTAACGTACGGTGTGTGCGTGTGTGTGTAATTGTCATTGTGCATAACTGAGTATATTTACTATGTTATTCAATGTATTGGTAACTATAAATCTAGGAATAAATAATTGTACAAGTTTAGATATTCAAATAAGTTACAATTGTTAATGCATAGTGATTAAATACTAGAACAGTTATTTAACAAGTTTTTAAACAAAATTATTTGGTTGTAGCTGTAGGAGGAAAAAGATGGCAGCTAGATTAAATTAAAAACTTTTTAACAAAAAATAAAACCGGCTTCAAAAAATAAAAAAACACAAAAGAGTGAAAAATAAACTTTGGAAGAAAAATCAGTTTCTGAAGTCGGTGACTTTTGTTTCTTTGATTTCATTTTTTTGCCACCGACTGTTTTTTTTTGAAGTCGGTTTTATTTTTTGTTAAAAAGTTTTTATTTTTCACTTTTTTGTGGCTCACATCACATGTTCATGGGTCATAATGTGGACAATGTAGTTTTTTTTTTTGAGTTTTGTTGATTTTTCAAAAACCGCTTGTCAGATTTCGATAAAAAAAAATATGGGACCATTTGGGAAGTATACTCTTTCCAACAAAAAAAGAAGCAAGCGACGGAGTTATGCCCGAACAAACATAAAAATCAAACATACGAATTGAGAACCTCCTTCTTTTTTTAGAAGTCGGTTAAAAATCAGTCGCTTTGATTATTGGAAGTCCCTTTATAAGTAATCAATTGGTTCTAATCAAGGATTCCCTTTCAATGGAACCTCGGTCTCCTTCCACTGCCGGAGCTATCCAAATACCTATTAAACTTGCTTTTGGTCGCGCATCGTGCATGATCGTGCCATCTACGTACATCCACCAGGTTCTTTTCAATAGTAACTGCAGTAGCCTTACAACCAAGACTATGACGACCACACCTCCAGCGGTTCCTCAAACCATTACTCTCCCTTTTGGCGAGTGTGTATCGGTAGCCATCAATGACCAACATTTGATTCCCCATGCAAGACTCCTCAAAGGTAAAGGTGTGCGTTACTACTGAAACAGAACACACATTAGAAAAGTAATCATTTGCTAATTTTATTTTTTATGAATATAGTGACTGCTATAATAATCTATCATGCGATCTTCATGTAAAATAAGTGGCGAACTGTGAATGTATATCTGATAGACAGACACCTTCACTTTTGGAGTAATAAAGCACCTATCCAACCATACAAGCAAGCCTATTAAAATATCTATAATTATAAAATAATGGAATGGAATTGGATTATATAAAAAAAGTTTATTTAAAATTAATTCACTTTCTGGGGTACTTGGCAAATAAAACACAATGTTAGTCTTACGAAATATTTAATTAAAAGTTATCTGTTGTCTTATGTTTTGTGGTACTGGAACGTTTTATGTGTCAGACTTATTCCGGTACCACAAAACAAAAGACAGCACTTTAAATGGCAATCGAATCTAATTTGGAATTACCTATTTGTTGTTAATTGATTTGTCATTACATAACTTAGTAGATTTCTTTCTTTTCAAACAGTATAGCTTCTTGGGGCGTATACATATTATGTACTTTTCTTACTTTGTCATAGTTTATTTATTTATTAATGACTAGTGACCCGCCCCGGCTTCGCACGGGTACAAAAAAGGTATTAAAACCTTCCTCTTGAATCACTCTATCTATTAAAAAAAACCGCATCAAAATCCGTTGCGTAGTTTTAAAGATTTAAGCATACAGACAAACAAACAAATAAACAAACAAACAGACGCGACTTTGTTTTATACTATGTAAGGATGCCTGCGGCTTCACCCGCGTGGATGTCGGTCAAATTATATACTAAAACCTTCCTCGAGAACCACTCTATCTATTGGTGAAAACAGCAAGAAAATCGGTGCTGTAGTTTTTGAGTTTATCGCGAACAGACAGAAGCAGCGGAGGACTTTGTTTTATACTCGTAATATGTAGTAATTTACCACAGTTATTTGTTTCGACTAGTATTAACCGTTATGGCAAAGTTGTGTTCTAAATTATATGTCTTCGCCTTTTGCCACATAACCTCGTGAGTTTCACGCATCGCATAATACAGTCAACAGAGAAAACAAATTAAAGAAGCTGTTTTGAGCAATTGTCTCTCACGCGAAGAAAAAAGACGCGCGCGTCTCGATACAAGTCACACCTAAGGTCGTGAACAAGCCTAAGGGTCATGATTATGAGTATTATTACAGGCAATAATTGTATCCTCATTAACTAGTAACAGTTTCGCTCTACAACCCACTATGGCGCAAACCCATCGGCTTGTCCCTTCCTCTCTTCGTCTTCGTGAATCATTCTTCTTATAAAATTTATATTCACCGACAGCTATGTTCACGTTTCCTTTTTTCGATATAGTAAATTGTGCTTTCATGCCTGCAAAATACCATACACGTATAAGGTAGCTTTTAGATATTTGGATCTACTTTTTTATACATTTTGATTACGTGCCGAAAACAATTATGCGAAATGGATAGAGATGCCAAATGTAATTAAAGGTTACATTTCTAAACAAAAAACTTTCGTACTTATATTAAATTATTGTATTAAAATAACAAAAATTTAAATTATTACGATGTAAACAAAAATACAAGAAAAAAACAAAATAATATGAAAAATTTTGTGTCCCCAGTTCTCTCTTTGTATGTATTTTACAAGTTTGGTTGCCTAGTTTACAGCTACAGAATATTGCTAAAAACCATCTAAAAGAAAACCTAAATATTTAAATTAAAAAATAAGATATAGGTGGTTGTAATAATATAATATTTTTGTCGAATCTGTGTTGATATTTGTGAATGTAGTGAGTGGGTGTAGGGGTGTGTGAGTAGGCAAGTGTGGGAAAGTGTGCAGATATGTAACTGTGTCAGTGTGTGGATGTGGGAGAGTGTTACGGAGTTATTGTGGGGTTGGGTTAGAGAATTTGTGGGGTGTGTGTATACGTGCGTTAGTGAGTGTGTGAAGGCTGTGTATAATGATGTGTTAATGAGTGTGTATGTTAAGATAATTACAAAACAAAACAGAAGTTACATTTGGAAGTGACTAAACAATATTTTGGTTCAAAGATTCAGTGTAAATGAGAATGTACATCATAGACTGAAATAATTATATTATCGATGGTAATCAGTCTAGCTCTGCAACGTTTTGTCATGCGCTTAGAGCACGCCCATCTTGTTTTCAAAGATTTCTCTTGTTCCGTTTTATTGCTGACCAGTATGAAATTGTTGCCTCTGTACAGTATCATTTTATTTCCATTTCGTGTATATCCAAAAACCGCGGGTTCTGAAACTTTAAAATATACACAGTGAGTGAGTAAAAGTGTTTGATGAGAAAAACAGTTTGATGAAAATGAATAAAATAAGATTACATGTAGTAGAGATGAGAATGTTGCAGAGCATGTGTGGTGTGACAAAAATGGATTAGGTAACGAAGAAATGTATGAGAGGAAGTTTAAAAGTTGCGCTAGTTACAAATTGTAACAAGACAGTCTTGTAACTTACAATAGAAAGGGAATCGACTGTCTTGGTATAAGTAGACTTGCGCTGAGGAGGGACGAATTCCATAACGTGACTAAAAGATGAATATTTAAATGATGAAGAATGGAGAGGAAGTTTAAGTAAATGATGGATATGAAAGAAAAAGTAGTGATTACTAGCATGAAGTTTGACAGAGGAGAACGATTGACAAGGGCAGGAAAATGATGAAATCACTTATCTCTGTGGGATTCAATGCAACATAATATACCACGGGTTTTACTTGACCTACAAATTCCACGTTAAATTATTTGCTTTTTAAGGCGCGTCCCCCAGCAAAACGTAGCTCTAGCCGTTTTTTATGCAGTTTTCTGGAGCTTATAACTCTTAAAAAAAAAGATATATCAACCAACAAAAAATACATTAAATTTCTACATACTCTTACCTTCAAAATGGTACGTTTTGTTTTTTTCTTTTTTAAGTAAAATATTTAATTAATCCCCTCACAACGAAACCACAGAAATGAGAAATAATTATTGAAAACATGCTACTTCTCCAAAACTAACAATTGTTTTTATTTTGTTTTTACACTAATGGATAAGCAATTTCATAATGAACATTATGGTACGATTTTTTTTTTCAAAAACCCAAAATTTGATTTTATAAAGATTTTTATGCAAAATTCTGATTTTTTAGGTTTTTCCGTCATGGGTGTCGTTTTCATGGTTTTTGGGGACGCTGATTACGAAAATGAGGTCAAAATGAAAATCCAAGATGGCGGCTAGGAAAATTTTAGGTTTTTCCGTCATGGGTGTCATTTTCATGGTTTTTGGGGTCGCTGATTACGAAAAGAGGTCAAAATGAAAACCCTAGGTGGCGGTCAGGAAAATGTTTGGTTTTTCTTTCACGGGTGTCGTTTTCATGGTTTTTGAGGTCAAAATGAAAATCCAAGATGGCGGCCAGGTAAATTTTTGATTTTTCCGTTATGGCTGTCGTTTTATATATATATATAGCCGAAAAACCAAAATTTTCGTCGGCGCCATCTTGGATTTTGATTTTGAGCTTATTTTCGTAATCAGCGACCCCAAAAACTATGAAAACGACACCCATGACGGAAAAACCAAAAATTTTCGTCGGCGTCATCTTTGATTTTTATTTTGACCTCATTTTCGTAATCAGCGACCCCAAAAACCATGAAAACGACACCCATGACGGAATATCCAAAAACCGTCGGCGCCATCTTGGATTTTCCTTTTGACCTCATTTTCGTAATCAGTGACCCCAAAAACCATGAAAACGACACCCATGACGGAAAAACCAAAAATTTTCGTCGGCGCCATCTTGGATTTTAATTTTGAGCTCATTTTCGTAATCGTAATATTTGTATCACTGTAAGGGCCGGTTTCACCACTTGCTGATAAAGTCCCGGATAGCCTATCAGGAACTTATCTGCCAGATAAACTACAATTTTTGATAGCATTATCTGTCAGATAACTATCTGACACTTTATCCGTAACCGGTGAAACCGGCCCTAAAAGTTGAAAGTACCTACCTATTTATCGACGTGAGTATAGTAACTGAATTCATAATAACATTTCATAAAAAAATATTTCTTTGAATGCCATATCTATTACTTCTTAGATCTGTGAATTTTACTTGTATTCGTATGAAGTTCGCCAGGTGGCGCAAGTAATAGTTTACGAAGTATTGTAGAGGTGGGGTGCGGCCAAGAGGGAGCAAATGCTCAAGGTTATTTGCTCAGGGTACCACCTTAAAACATGTTCATTAAGATCAACAACAAAAGGTTCAAAATTAAATGAAAATGACAAGGTTATATTTGTTGTAAATTGTTCTTTCTAATATTGCAACAGTAACATTATCACCTCTTATAAATAAAACAACAACATTAAAGATAACTATTCAGAAAGCAGAGTTTTTGTTACTTGCTAATACACACTTACTCAACAAAGATAATACTATCCCTTATTATTTATATATTAAATAATCACAAATCTCTTTTATACTAATATATTATATTATATAGATTGTACTTTGTCTTACAATTCTTACAAAACGAACAACATGATTGAGTTCGAACTTTATATCACAAACACAGCTACAAAAGTATGATAAGATAGCATTTTGCTATCTAGTAAAGTAAAATGAATTTAAATAGGTAAGTATACTTTAATTCACTTTATCAATTGTATCAGTTCGTAAGCAATGAAGTTGCTGTGCATAATTGAAAAAATACGTAGATACAACCTCCAATATATAATCGGTGAGACTACCTATACCTACCACTTTACTTATGTAATGAACTAATATAATTATTACTTACAATAATATCTCTATTATTAATATTAATCATAAAACAAATAAAGATAATATTGTTTATTTATTGATAAATTTGGAGCTTACAAAAAAAAAAGAACATGTAATATTTTACGTCATTAAAAATATTGCTTAATGGACTTATGTAGCATATAATTTGTATAGAATAATTCTACTATGATTTAAACTACTTAAATCTAAGTCACTAACTGAAAAGAAGAATTATGAGATGTTCTAATATAATAACAATATTTCATTTAACTACAAAACATCATCATACAATCTACTACATCTTAAAGAAAATGTTTATTTTTTGGATGATTATGAAAGTTATTCATTTTGATGATATTGTTCTCTACTGTGTACATTTGAGCTGTACAGCCTCGAAAACAGTGGCTAGAGCAAACCCATCGGACCTTCAACCCCTTTGAAGACTTTTGGGTGAACATGTTATCACCGACTCATAACATTGTTCTTCCAGTTTTGCTTGATTCCGTGAATTCGCAAAAATCTACAAAGATAAATAAATGACTTACAAGTTACGATCATAACATCCGTAAGAAGTCGTTGACCTGGCCAGTCAGCCAGCCCCTTTTAAGTCACACCTCAACTGTATCTAAGCAAAAACTGTACCTACATTCTAAGATAAACGATTCTTTTAAGCTATTGCATAGCTTCTATCGCGGGCCTTGAGCGTGGAGAGCGAATCCAGAAATTCCCTAACGAAAATATTCAAGATTCAGTATTCAACCAGGTTGCTATGGTTACGGAAAATAACAAGGTTGTCAACTGAGGTTGTCAAATTAAATAATTAATTATTTGCTGTTGATAAAAAGTGCTATGCAATAGCTTTACCGCGGCAGTCTCCGAGTGCCACATTTAGTTTTTTTTATAATGTGATTTCACTGGTGGGTTAGTCACATGAATGCCTGTGACACAGGCATTGATGATCGATAAAAGAAAAACCAAATTGAACTGTATAATAATTTAATTTCATTATTAAAAACAACATAGAATACAACACGCACACAAGACACTGTTATTTCGGTCAAACGGCAACGAGTTATACAATAGAATATAATGTATTTGTTTGTCAGAATATTGCACAAAGCTGTTATGTGGGGTATGTATTACGATTATAATACTCTTGCCATTTTCGGCGTACAAATCATCATCATCATCCTGCCCTAGTCCCATTATATTTGGAGTCTGTGTATAAATATGGTTTGTACAGTCACCTGCAAAATTGCATGGATAC
The DNA here is from genome assembly GCA_949316265.1 of Diarsia mendica. Lineage (NCBI taxonomy): Eukaryota > Metazoa > Arthropoda > Insecta > Lepidoptera > Noctuidae > Diarsia > Diarsia mendica. Next base: position 19,576,702 of record OX438893.1, on the reverse strand, counting down.
TTTTAGTCTTTATTACTTGTGAATAGAGTTCAGAACTGTCCATGCATTTTTGCAGGTGACTTAACAATAATAAATTATGAGTCACCATTACATTAAAATATTTAAAATAGTAATTACAATTACCAATAATATAAATAAACTTAAAACAGGCTTATAATATACCTAAGTAAAATTCGATGATGTCAAGAAAGTTCGGCTAACCGGTTTGGAAAATCTGCTAGCTGGTCGTGGACACAGAGCATATTTCTGGAGCCGTGTTTATAATTTATCCATCCTAGTATAACCGGCTTTATATGTTAAAATAGCATAGATCGATCACTAAAACCCAAATAGGGATTTTTCCTAACTAAAATAAATCTATCTGACAGATTATTTAGATTTTTATCAATGATTATGTTCACCAATACATAACACAATCTCTTGATCTATAGTATGGACCCTCGCCTTGCATCCCTTGTTGCAGTGGGTAGAACATCGCCATAAACGCTTCCTTGACCCCAGAGAGTTCCTCTTCAAACAATAACTGTAGCGCCCGATCCACAGGATATGGCTCCCCCGTTTCGATATCGTGAAGAAATGATCTGAAATAATATACATTTTTGTGAGAGTTATTATTTTACTCTTATTGTAATTGCAATTGAAAAAAGAACTTTGGTAAAAGCTGTTAATTTTTTTTTGAATATACAAATAACATATTTATGACATGCACATAAGGATACATTGTCGCATGTAATTATGTATCGTGTGTAGTATAGCGAATTTTACAGTGGGTTTGTTTTCAAGTGATCAGTCGGTCCAGACAGTAAAAAAAAAACTGTACTTTTTGAAAAACGTGTAATCGTTATAACTATTTTTTTTTTCATGAATATAACTTTTGTAAAAACATAAATTTAAACAAAAATATAAAAAAAAAACTTTACTTCTCATTTTACAACTGCATATCCACTTGTACTACTATGTTTTATATTTTTTATTGCAGTACTTAGCATATTTTCACAATTAGAAATAGCAACATGGCAATTACCATTAAAATAAATAAATGATGACGTAACTTATTTTAATAACAAATTATATAAGAGTATTAATGTAGCTGCAAAGATAAAATCGAAAATTACTGAAAAATATTAATAAAATTAGAACTGTAGAACGTCTCTCAAATAAAGAAATACTTAAGTTACAAGAGTAAGTCGATTGAGATATTACCAATACAGAGGATAAGCAACAAAACCGAGTACTTTAATGTCAACCGTATCAAAATGACAATAAAACGTATTCTTATCGAGGAAAATATCCATATCACAAACTCAAACAAAATTTACGCCAAATGCATATGATTGTTATTAACTCTTATAATTTCATTATAAACAGTGTGAGCAGTCGCCCGGCATCGCTTATGGTTGTGTGTTGAGCACACCCATCTTGCTTTTGGCCCCGACACGCGTTGCTTGCAAAATGTGAAGCCACCGATGCGTAGGAGCGTTCTACCACGTCGTGACATTTCGAAAGATGCTAAAACAGGTAAAAATCATTTACATATTTCTTAATAAGCAAGAGAGATAATTAAGGAACAGTACAAAAACACAAAAAAAATGTGTACAAAATTTTATTAGGTAGGTAATTGCACAGAGACAGAATAAATAAAAAAACTGGTGCATATACATACATATAATATTTTAATAATAACTTAGATTAGTAAACACCAACAAAATAGATACACAATAAAATAGATATCAAATCAATGAGTGTGAATAGTTTGCACAATAAAATAGATATCAATGTGTTCTTACTAATTATATAACTAACAACTAAACTTTTTCACATTTTCAGCTTATTTTAGAATTGTTTAGTTCTTCTCCTTTTCGTTATTATAGATTTCTTTAGTTCATCTCCTTCTTCTGTATCTTGATAACTATCCAGTTTCCCTAGAAAATCAGTTAACTCGTCCAGAAATTCGATATTGCTTTTTTTCCTGCTGGCTTGTCATAAGGAGCATGTATATCGGTGTAACGTACAATAACATCGTCGATGGTGTGCACTGTAGCTCTACATTTCAGTCTCTCGTGTGTCGCACAGCGCCATCTTACTTTGCTGTCTGTAGCACTATGGGCTCTGTACTTTATATTGTTCAGAACCAACTGTCTGTTGCCCCGGGCAGTGTATTGAAAGTGAGCACGTTTACCTGTAGAAATTACGTGTTTGTTAGACAATTATGACGGTTATTCTTTAGTGCAAAGGTAGGATTCCGAACCACGCTGCACGCAGCAGTGCTGCCGCAACAGTGCTGTCGCGGCACTACTGGTCCCCATACAATCTCTATAAGCTTATGAGATTACATTCCGAGCTAGACAGCAATGTCGCGGCAGCAATGTAGCGGCAGCACTGCTGCACGTCAGTGTCGCCCAACTACTCCAACAGACCAGTAGTGACGCGGCTGCCGCCGTAGCGAGAGTACAGTTCGATTCAAACTAAATGGTGGTTCGAAAGTCAGCTGCGAGCGCAGGTGCGAACAGTCTACACTGGCTGACCTGTAACTTGCACAAATGAAAGCAAGAGATGCTTTCGTTTATTTCATCATTACGACATAAAATAGCTTTGTTTATTTGTTATCATCCATTAAAAGTTATAATTGTAGTATAACGAAAGAAACAACAAGACCTTTAAATTGAAATAAAACCCAGTTTTTATTAAAATTAGTTTATTTGGATTTTTCATTTCATGCTTGAATGTAGTATTTCACCACGGATGGTTCGAATTTGAAAAAAATAATTGTATCGCGCCATGTCTGGCATGAAACCGCAAATGATGTTAAGTTACCTTTAACCTTTCGCGGAATATAAATGCTTTAAGTGCTACAACACACAGAAGCTAAAATTCACCAACAAAGAGTGCCGTTTTTAAATAAAACACGAATTACTTTTACATTTTATAATAACCAATTAAACCTATGTGCATGTGGATTGAGTGATCCTCTCTTCAATCTTAACGAAAATCGAGGTGGATTTTGTTAAAAATTGTAGAAACACTAAGGCCAAGTTAAAAAATTTGTTAAACCCGAGATAAAAATGATATGGTCAATAAAGAGGATCACTCACACCGCATGCTTTGAGAAAACGTCATATTGATATCTCAGAATATATTGCCTTTGTAATTCTTATTTCGACATTGAAAAATTGTAAAAAATTGTTAGAAACTATTAACAATTTGAGAATTCAGTTGCAAGTCCCGTTTCGAAGTTATTACGATTAAATTGGATCACTCACACCGCATGCTTTTTCAAAACGTCATGATGTAAATCTCATAATATATAGCCTTTGCAGTATTTATTTCGTTATTGATAATTTGAGGAAAATTGTTAGAAGCTACTAACAATTTAAGAATTCAATTGCAAGTCCCGTTTTAAAGTTATTAACCTTTTTATTTTCCTCCAATATGCCGTCTGAGTGATCCATACTTCGACCTCTATCTACTTTTATATACATCGTAGGCAAACTGTGATTGTATCCAAAATTGTTAATTGTTTTCTTCTAAAACTTTGCATATCTTCTGCTTTTATAAGGGTCATACTTTAAGATATAGCATGGTTCGTTCATTCCTAAAGGAACTGACTGAGTAGGGTACCTACATATGATTTTTGATTTTGCGAGACTGTGAGGGTAGTTGCTCCACAACAGAACTGCCCTTATGAATTGTTATTTTTTAACGTTAGAAACGAACGTAGTGAGGGATTCTGTAGTAGAATCCTGAACGTAGCGAGGGATTCAAAGTACGTCGCCCGAGCCAAAAATATATTTTACGCCCGAGTTTTCATACTGTCTCTATGAGTAAATAAAAGGCGCCTCATATTATATTGTAATATGTGTATTATTATTTAATAAAACATGAGTAACGACACGTATAAATCCATCAGACATCCTCTTCAGATCCGCTATTAATTACGAATATGTGTCCAGTTTTACATTGTTATTAGCTGACTGTTGATTTTAGCATTGAGTTGGTACTCCAAAGAGTAAAAGGTTGTTTAGTTTTGGCTATATGATGGAAGTAGGCCAAAAACGCAGATTCTGAAAACTTCTTGGTGCCTCTTACATTTCTCCATTCAATTAAATTAGCATAGCCTTTCATAATTATATTTCTCCCGCGCTTTCTGTTAGTAAATTTTAAAAAAAAAGTAAGTATTTAAAATGTTAACGTTAAAAGTAACAATTCATGAGGGCAGTTCTGTTGTGGAGCAACTACCCTCATCAATTCTTACTTTTACAGTCTCGCAAAATCAAAAATCATATGTACCCTACTCAGTCAGTTCCTTTAGGAATGAACGAACCATGCTATATCTTAAAGTATGACCCTTATAAAAGCAGAAGATATGCAAAGTTTTAGAAGAAAACAATTAACAATTTTGGATACAATCACAGTTTGCCTACGATGTATATAAAAGTAGATAGAGGTCGAAGTATGGATCACTCAGACGGCATATTGGAGGAAAATAAAAAGGTTAATAACTTTAAAACGGGACTTGCAATTGAATTCTTAAATTGTTAGTAGCTTCTAACAATTTTCCTCAAATTATCAATAACGAAATAAATACTGCAAAGGCTATATATTATGAGATTTACATCATGACGTTTTGAAAAAGCATGCGGTGTGAGTGATCCAATTTAATCGTAATAACTTCGAAACGGGACTTGCAACTGAATTCTCAAATTGTTAATAGTTTCTAACAATTTTTTACAATTTTTCACTGTCGAAATAAGAATTACAAAGGCAATATATTCTGAGATATCAATATGACGTTTTCTCAAAGCATGCGGTGTGAGTGATCCTCTTTATTGACCATATCATTTTTATCTCGGGTTAACAAATTTTTTAACTTGGCCTTAGTGTTTCTACAATTTTTAACAAAATCCACCTCGATTTTCGTTAAGATTGAAGAGAGGATCACTCAATCCACATGCACATATTAAACCTAACCTTAACACTTCAAATATTGTTTTATATTACCTTCTACATAAAAATCAAAATGTCTCCGGTCGTGGCGTATTGCCGTCTCGTCCAACTACCTCCCAACAATACGAGGGGTGTCTAGGATTACCGGTTTCTGTACTAAGCTCTTAATAATGCTGCATAATGAGATTGATCGAGGCTCTTGGCAATTTAGCCATTGGCGGATACGACTATCGGCACAATGGTCGCTGAGTCCACATCCCACATGTCGACAACCTCGTGGACTACGTTAAGATACTCTTTTTTTTTTTGAGGGTGGGAAGTCGTCATATGATTCCTCCCTCTCTAGGCAGAGCGGTAAGGAGGGTCAAACTTCTACTGACTAAAAACTACCCATGTTCCTTCTAAGCCCTTTGTGCCGAGGCCGCGGTATCTCTTTCGAATATCCCGCAGCCCCGACGAGTAGACGGGAAGTCAAGATACTTAATTTTGTTGATCTTTCACGGCTTTTACTAGTTTTGGGACCATTGTGTCAACTAATATTGCGCGCCGCCCTGATCGATCTACCACCACTATATCAATAACAATAGGTACTATTATAACTACAATGCTATTAAGCTACAATAGTATTATAACTGCCGTATGCCCAACGAGTTGTGGGTCAAAACAACCACGTTGTAGAACCCTGACACAGCCAGAAGGCGACGTGGTAGACCTCGTAGGAGATGGCGGGACGAGCTTGACAGAACCAACGACCAGTGGTCCACATTGGCCCTGGATCGCAAAATTCCTGCAGTGGAATGACACAGGCTAACAGTAATAGTATTATAACGAGCCATCGTGATAGCAAGTGGTATGTAAATCCGAAAAATAAACAATTTTATCGTCGACTGTGTGGACGACTGCCTTACATCCGTGCTTTGCATGGCTGGTACATCTCCATCGGACCTTGATAGGGTTCCCCACACAATTTCTTCGGTACCTATTGCCACCTATAATGAGAATCCTGTGTCCTCTCCTTCCATTGATGAATATTGGATAAGTGTCTGAAAGTAGATGATTATTAGTAGTATGCCATTGATAAAATATAGGTGACTGGGAGTTAGTTAAAATTTAAAAAATACCTATTTATAACTGCGATACTTTTGCTAATAGATTTATATCAAGCAGATACGAGTTCCAGTGAACCACTAAAGGAGTATTGTAGCGCATATTCTTTTTGTTGTTAGATCATGGCGCAGTTGGGGCTCTCACGGAGATGAGAGTTGTCTCCCGCAATAGTCTACATGATTTGTACTTTGTACTACGTGTACGACTTTAATTTTTAACTCACTTTAAACGCACAAATAAAACAATTTTGTAATTATATTTTATTTAAACAACTCTTTAATTACTAATAATGATGGTCTATGGTTAAAATTATTGTTCCCTTGTCTCTGTCTTACACTAAAATATGACAGGGGTTAGGTTAGCACGTACGTTAACTGTTAGGTTAAGGCAAAAGAACGAAAAATATATTTAAATAAATAATGAAACCTTAAATTAACTTAATTTGTGCTCATTGATAAAATAAACAACATCGTTATCGACTGTGTGTAGTCTTGCTGGACATCCGAAGCGCTCGTGTGTCGCACACCGCCATCTTACTTTATCTGAACATATTCTGTTAATTCTGTACTTTACGTCACCAATCATAAGCATGTCTTTTCCTCGGCTGCTTCGAAAAAAATATGGTGTGAGCGAGACACCTGCAAAAAAGTAATACAATAACATGTTTAACAATATTTATTACTACTATTATAACTGCTGAAGTTAGTGAGGAGGGATGGATGTTCGTTACTCTTTCGCACAAAAACTTCCAATGGAATTGGATTAATTGATGATTTTGTACACAGATATTTTATAACCTGGGTTAACTTTGATGACGTCAAAAATGAATAAAACACAAAAATAACAGCAAATCCCAGAAAAGACTGAAAATTACATAAATACAAGGACACTTTTCTGATCTTTATTTATTTAATACAGTCAAAATAACGGGGAAGGAAAACATCGCATCATAAGGAATTAGTATGTCCTTGAACCAAAAATTCGAAGACTTGTGAAATCTGCCAATCCGCACTGGGCCCGTGTGGTTGATTATAGCCCATGCCCTCTCAAAGAGATGAGGTTTATGTCCTAGCAGTGGAAACATGGATGATGATGATGACAGTCAAAATCATCATCATCGCTGCGTCTCGTCTTCCGGTTCGTGGTCGCCACTCGAGAACCTTCCTTCCCCATCGGATGGCTTCCTCTTCAAGCAATGTGGCCTGCCCATTGCCACTTCAACTTGCATATTCTGAGATCTATGTCTGTGACCCGCGTTCTTCGGCGGATTCAAAATAACTCATAGTTAAATTCCATTTTCTTCTTTTTCATGAAGTCTTCTGATGGATGGTTATGCTCTTCTAGAGCGTGCACTATGACGTCATCAATGGTAAGGATTTTGGCAGAACATGACCAGTCGGAACATCTCCACTTGATCTTATGTTGAGGCCCACAGTGCCGACTGTACGTGTACCCATTCAGGACTAACTTTTGTTCTTTTCGAGAGCAAACCAAATTATCTGGAAAGTAAAATTTTATTAAGAAAAAAAATTGTTTATACTACACTTGCTTGGTAAGTGTACCAATACTACCCCACTATATGGGTTGAAAGCTGTTCATTAAACCTTCTCAAAAATCTAGGCAGTTATATTGTATGGAATTTCATTACTGCCCTGAAAATCAGGGTAATAATGGTTTCATTACTAACGCGTTTTGTTTTTTTTTTTTTAAAGACTTGATGACGTTGGTAATCAAACGATTTAATTTTACCATAAAAAGTACTGGCCACTAGAACTTTTAAAGCAGGTAGCATACATTCTACATTCCGGTAGGGCCGGAAAACTTCAAACCTATAGGCGATAGAGCGAGAGATTTATAATACTCTCTCGCTTTAACACGCGAATAAGTTGGAACCTGCGAAACGGGGCGTTTTTTACCTTCTCTAAAGCCGCGTCCCCACACAGAGCCGCACGGCTCGGCTTCGCGTGCCGTGCGGCTCTAGTGGGGACGCGGCTTAACGTCTTTTGGCGTGAAAATTGTTTGACGCTCTAATATAAGAAAAAAAAAGAACTTATTGTTGGTTGACGTATTTTGTAGAAACAATTTTCTTGGTAAATTTTAAAGTTTGGCGGTGTTAATCACAAGTTAAAATGAGTGATTCAAGTGACAATGATAGCAATTTATTAACAACAACTCCACCTGACACATAATAGCAGATGCTAAAGACATTGTTAGTAATCTCTTGCCTGGAAAATCCAAGATGAAATATATGAAGGAATATGAAATATTTATACAGTGGATAAGTGAAAAACAAGCTAAGTGTAGTATAAAGCAGTATATTTCACTCGAGGGTAAGTACAGATTACTAAACTCGTGTGGTTCACGGCCCTCCGCTTCGCGTCGGGCCTCAAATGCACCCTCGATTAGTAATCTGTGCCTTACTCCCCTTGGTGAATAAATAGCTATTAATGCATTAAAAGATACTAATATCGTGGCAATTAGATTTAAATAATGAAATAAATTGAAAAGGAACAAGTTTTTGTTTGCAAATTACAACCATAAAACAACAAAGTACTGAAAATAGTATTTTTATTTAACATTTACTGAGATTTTTTTTTTTTTAAACTGGTACACAATAATGAGTTAACAAATGGCATGACGATGAATTAAAAAGCTTTAAAAGACTATAAGTCTGTGTACATCTTTCGGTGAATGGTTGTGATCTGTAAAAGCGAATACGATGACATTATTAATAGTATGGATCCTAGCTGAACATGTCCTGTTCGAACATCGCCACCGGATCTTATGTTCAGTCCCATAACGTCGATTATACGTATAGCCATTCAGAAGTAGCAACTTACGTCCTTTTGTTGAAGAAATAAAATTTACTGGAATATAAAATTTTATTCATAAATATTTTTTACCCCGAATTGTCCCACAATAGCTAAGGCGTCTCCCGATTCCCACTACTTCTGTAGACGATGTGCTTCTGTTCGCCAAATGGCGAGGAAAAAAACAATCACGATTGAAAACATCAACATTTGATGTGTTTTTTAATATTTACTTAAGTACTTACAACAGGAAAATAAACTATCAAAAATATTTACATCAAACATGAATAATAATTATTTATCATAGACATCGCGTGCATTGTTAGATAACAAATCAAGCTAGCTATAAATCACAACAATTTTCTTGAAAATTACGGAGTTTTCTGCCATCTGTCGGTGGATGGTTGTGGTCTTCAAGAGCGTACACGATGACATCATCAATAGTATGAATCCTAGCTGAACATGAGCGGATTGAACAACGCCACCTTATCTTATGTTCAGATACAAAATTTCGATGAAACGTGTGTCCATTCAGGATTAGTATCTTATAACCTTTTTTTGTAATAATAATCGTTCCTGGAATGATAAACCAATGAAATCAATAAATACATATATTATTAGGCAAAAGAGAATATTTCTTCCATTTGGTACATCCAACTTGCAGCACTGCTTCTGACAATTTCAACGATTGAAAGAATTGAATCAAAGTTAGTTTTTAGATTTCTGGGGAAAGTGGGCAAGACCGAGTTTGAACAAAGCTCGACTCAATATTTTATCTTGTGATTAAAAAGACTACTGAACTAGTTAATAAAGTTGTTTTATTTAAGTTACTCAACACAATAAACTAGGCAACAACACAATTGCAAAACTAGCACAAATATGTATAGTGAATATTATCTATGGGTCTTTGATACCTGAATATAAATAAATTCTATTCTATTCTAATAAGTACTCGGCGCGTAATAGTAGTAAGTAATCTTATGCGTACAATCAAATGGACCGGTTCTCGAAAACAGCGACGCGGGGGCGGGCAACGAGTGGTGCACTCCATACAAACCGCGCCGCCGCCGCCGCCGCCCCGCTGCCCGCAAAATTCGAGGCCGAGGCCTTACACTCCAGTCCATTATCAGATATGGTGTGTGTGCTCCTCGTGCTTCCTTGCTAAAACTCCATCTATTTCGAAGTAGAAGGCCTTGCATCCTCTCTTGGTACACCTCCATCTAACGCCTAAACTCTCTGTCTGTTGGTAATACTTCGCATTCTTATATATCATACCACGCTTTCCTCTTGCGGTTATGAAAAATACTGAAAATCACTACATAGTATAAAACAAAGTCGCTTTCTCTGTCCCTATGTCCCTTTGTATGCTTAAATCTTTAAAACTACGCAACGAATTTTGATGTGGTTTTTTAGGGTTCCGTAGTCAACTAGGAACCCTTATAGTTTCGCCATGTCTGTCTGTCTGTCTGTCTGTCTGTCTGTCCGTCTGTCCGTCCTCGCTTAATCTCTGTGACCGTTAGCACTAGAAAGCTGAAATTTGGTACCAATATGTGTATCAATCACGCCGACAAAGTGCTAAAATAAAAATTGGAAAAAAATGTTTTATTAGGGTAGCCCCCCTATATGTAAAGTGGGAAGTGATTTTTTTTTTAATTTTAACCCTAACGTGTGATATATTGTTGGAAAGGTATTTAAAAATGAATAGGGGTTTACTAAAATCATTTTTTGATAATGTCAATAATTTCGGAAATAATCGCTCCAAAAGTAAAAAACAAAGCGTCCCCCCCCCCCCTCTAACTTTTGAACCATAAGTTTAGAAAATACGAAAAAAATCTGAAAAGTAGAACTTTATAAGGACTTTCTAGGAAAATTATTTTGAACTTGGATGGAAACAACAGATGGAAACTGCAGTTAACCAATATAATTTGGTCCCTGAATCGTATGAGCGCCTATACAATCCAGAGGTCAAGTTTCATTGGATCGTATTTCAAACAAAAAAAGAATTATTACTACGGAACCCTACACTGAGCGTGGCCCGACACGCTCTTGGCCGGTTTTTTTTTTTTTAATAGATAGAGTGATTCAAGAGGAAGGTTTTAATATATTTTTGCCACCCGTGCGAAGCCGGGGCGGGTCACTAGTATAAGATAAAAGTGTCTTTTTCCTTCTACGTTTTAAATCACTGTCTAAAATTTATTTGTAGGTTCAAGATTAATTCAATAAAAATGCCAGTTATTATTATGAAATTATGTATTAATTAATTAAACTACTTATATCTATCAACCGGACTAAAATTATACCCTCCCACATAAAAATTTGACCGGAAATATTTTAATGTAATTGAACGCATCCACGATACAGGAGAAATTCCTAGAGTGGGGCAACGTTAGGTATAAAAAAAAATTTGGTTAAGTGTACAGTCAAAAAATATCTTTGTCTTAATATTTACACAGCTACCCGCGATGCGTGTGATCTCCATCGATGCCAACAAGCATTTCTCCATAAGTCCTAATTCTAGCTGTGCATTTCTGGCTCTTTGTCATGGAACAGTACCAACCGTGTAGCCTCTTCTTCAACGATTTCATGGGTGCATCAGCGAAATATGTATTTTCTCCATAACGCAGCATGTAGTTCCCACGATTAGATCGAATAAATTTGACTGTTTCTAAAAAAAAAGGTCGTTTTCATTAAAAGATACGAGGTAAACGTACAGAGAAATTATTAATCTATTGGCTATAGTAATTTGAAATAAAAATGAAAGTAAGTAGAAATAAAAATACTATACTACTCGTGCATTTATTAATTTTTAAAGAATGATACAGAGTATAATAAATACTCAGAGTATAAGATAGACATAGAAATAATACCAACGTAATATTAAAAGAAGTAAAGCGCAGAACATTTTGTTGCCTCTTCGGTCCGTTTCATGCATTGTTGTAGATTATCAACACATCATAAATCATTTTTCTAAATTGTTATGTAAAACCGTTTCTTTTAGACTTCCGTTTCTGCTCTCTCCATTTTTTCCGCATTTTTTCTTTTTCGTTTTCTGTTAGCTCAGATATTTTTTTTCTTTTACTTCTAACTAGTGCTGCATGTTTTTTCTTGAATTTTTCGTATCTTTGTGGATCTGCTTTCAACTTTTCTCTATATCGTTTCACGCGTTCCGCAGGAGTGAGAACCATTTTGACACCTTATAAACCAATATAAATGATTAAATTCTACACTGGTATAATAATTGCGTAACTCAATCACGCTGAAACGTTGAAAGGCCTTAGCCGCAGGCCGCTGCTTGTTTAATTTAAATTCAAATTACTGCCTAGCGATTGACTGCTGACCGATGTAACTTAAAGTACGTACATAATAAAAAAAATAATATACGGATAACGTTAAAAGCATTAGGTAATATTTAAGCTTTAAAACAAACAACTTCGGGTGTATAAAAACATTATTTAATACAAAAAAAAAAACATATCGCGTGTTGTCTCGACTAGTGCGCAGGCTGTGTAAATGATGTAAGTGCAAAGATGCAGAACAAAATTACGGAAACATAAAGAAAACCGACTTTAAAAACACAAAAACGAAAGACCGATAAGTCGCCTAATGCGCAGCGTGACTGCCAGTGTTCTTTTGACGCGGCTTGTACTAAACTATTAAATACAATTAAGTAACATTAAATGCTGGCCCTTTCTTTAGTCAAAGAATAAGTATTGCCATTCAATGTGGCCAGTCTTCTGGGCACGTTCCCGGATTACAGCAAAACGGTGGAGTAGTTTAACGCCTAAATGTCTTATTGTCGTCGTTGTATACTTATATGTAGGTACTCTCGAACTCTTCGTTTTAATTACTATTCATGTTCTTTTTGTACAACAGTTCGTTTGTTCACTACAGGAACTGATGGACTCTACCGAAAGCGCCAATAGTAGCTTAGTTCTGAGCCGACACATTTTAAATTCCCATCGACACGCTATATGAAGAAGAACAATACGAAACCTTAAGAGTTGTCAGCTAATGTTAATATTTTCATTCTCATTTTTAGCCAAAACAAACGTTCGCTATTATTTTATTTTGCCAATCTGAAGGGTCATGTGTGTGTTCTCCTGTGTAGCCTACGACCTCTTTATTGTACATCTTCACTCGAACTTGGCACTTCTTGCTGATCCTTTTAGAGCAATACCAGGTGCAATGACTCGACTGCACGGTTGGCGCAGTGGCTGAGCGATCGGACTGCTGCGCTACGTGCCGCGGGTTCGATCCCCGCACGGAACAAGTATTTGTATGACCTACAGATAGTTGTTCCGGGTCTGGGTATTTGTGTATGTGAGTTTAAATGTTTGTAAACGCACCCACGATACAGGAGAAATTCCTAGTGTGGGGCAAGGTTTTATAAAAAAAAAAAAAAAAAAAAAAAAAAGATCGGAGAATCTCCACTTGATCTTATGTTGAGGCCCACAGTGTCGACTGTACGTGTACCCATTCAGGACTAACTTTTGTTCTTTTCGAGAGCAAACCAAATTATCTGGAAAGTAAAATTTAATAATAAAAAAAAATTGTATATTGCATTAAAAGATACTAATAACGTGGCAATTAGATTTAAATAATGAAATAAATTGAAAAGGAACAAGTTTTTGTTTGCAAATTACAACCATAAAACAACAAAGTACTGAAAATAGTATTTTTATTTAACATTTACTGAGAATAATTATTTTTTAAATAAAAAAACAGGTACACAATAATGAGTTAACAAGTGGCATGACGATGAATTAAAAATCTTTAAAAGACTATAAGTCTGTGTACATCTTTCGGTGAATGGTTGTGATCTGTAAAAGCGAATACGATGACATTATTAATAGTATGGATCCTAGCTGAACATGTCCTGTTCGAACATCGCCACCGGATCTTATGTTCAGTCCCATAACGTCGATTATACGTATAGCCATTCAGAAGTAGCAACTTACGTCCTTTTGTTGAAGTAATAAAATTTACTGGAATATAAAATTTTATTCGTAAATATTTTTTTACCCCGAATTGTCCCACAATAGCTAAGGCGTCCCCCGATTCCCACTACTTCTGTAGACGATGTGCTTCTGCTCGCCAAATGGCGAGACAAAAAAAAAATTACGATTGAAAACATCAAAAGATGTGTTTTTTAATATTTACAACAGGAAAATAAACTATCAAAAATATATACATCAAACATGAATAATAATCATTTATCATAGACATCGCGTGCATTGTTAGATAACAAATCAAGCTAGCTATAAATCACAACAATTTTCTTGAAGATTACGGAGTTTTCTGCCATCTGTCGGTGGATGGTTGTGGACTTCAAGAGCGTACACGATGACATCATCAATAGTATGAATCCTAGCTGAACATGAGCGGATTGAACAACGCCACCTTATCTTATGTTCAGATACAAAATTTCGATGAAACGTGTGTCCATTCAGGATTAGTATCTTATAACCTTTTTTTGTAATAATAATCGTTCCTGGAATGATAAACCAATGAAATCAATAAATACATATATTATTAGGCAAAAGAGAATATTTCTTCCATTTGGTACATCCCACTTGCAGCACTGCTTCTGACAATTTCAACGATTGAAAGAATTGAATCAAAGTAAGTCTTTAGATTTCTGGGGAAAGTGGGCAAGACCGAGTTTGAACAAAGCTCGACTCAATATTTTATCTTGTGATTAAAAAGACTACTGAACTAGTTAATAAAGTTGTTTTATTTAAGTTACTCAACACAATAAACTAGGCAACAACACAATTGCAAAACTAGCACAAATATGTAGTGAATATTATCTATGGGTCTTTGATACCTGAATATAAATAAATTCTATTCTATTCTAATAAGTACTCGGCGCGGGAGCGGCAGGATCTTATGCGTACAATCAAATGGACCGGTTATCGAAAACAGCGACGCGGAGGCGGGCAACGAGCGGTGCACTCCATACAAGCCGCGCCGCCGCCGCCGCCGCCCCGCTGCCCGCAAAATTCCGGCCTTACACTCCAGTCCATTATCAGATAATAATATGGTGTGTGTGCTCCTCGTGCTTCCTTGCTAAAACTCCATCTATTTCGAAGTAGAAGGCCTTGCATCCTCTCTTGGTACACCTCCATCTAACGCCTAAACTCTCTGTCTGTTGGTAATACTTCGCATTCTTATATATCATACCATGCTTTCCTCTTGCGGTTATGAAAAATACTGAAAATCACTACATAGTATAAAACAAAGTCGCTTTCTCTGTCCCTATGTCCCTTTGTATGCTTAAATCTTTAAAACTACGCAACGAATAGGGTAGTCGACCGACTAAAAAAAATATGATTCTGTTTAGTCCGTCAGTCAGATTATTGAAAAATATTGGATACGTGTTTTTTGTTTTATCAAATTAATAAAAATTGACGAAAATAAAGCTTGTCAAAGACCATGGAGAGGGGGCGTTTGACGTCATAGTTAGGTAAAATTGGACCAAGCTTTGACGTTTCACGACTTTTCGAAGCACTGTATCGTCTTCATTTTTTGTTTACGTGAAAAAAGAAAAAATACGTGTTCAATATTTTTTGGAAATCTATCTGACGGACTAAATAGTTTTATTTTGTCGACTACCCTATTTTGATGCGGTTTTTTTTTTAGATAAAGTGATTCAAGAGGAAGGTTTTAATATATTTTTGCCACCCGTGCAAAGCCGGGGCGGGTCACTAATATAAGATAAAAGTGTCTTTTTCCTTCTACGTTTTAAATCACTGTCTAAAATTTATTTGTAGGTTCAAGATTAATTTAATAAAAATGCCAGTTATTATTATGAATTTATGTATTAATTAATCAAACTACATATATTTATCAACCGGACTAAAAAACCCTACCACATAAAAATTTGACCGGAGAGATTTAAATTAATTGATGAAAATACCTACTCAGATACATATTTTTAACAAATCTCAAACATATCTGAGATATAATTATAAAACAAAGTGCTCCGCCGCCGCGTCGAAGGGTGGGCGTTTTGAGGGACTGTCTCTTGTAAATAAATTTTGACGTTCGATAAGTGCTGATTATTACCCTAGTTTGATTTGATTTTGATTTTCTGCGTCCGTAAACATTTTAGCCTGCCGGTAGTCGTTCGGTACGGTATGTCATTTTCTTGTTCCATTTGTTTTATTGCGTACATTTTAAAAGTCATTAGAGGCATATTGAAGGATTTGGCTGTGCCTTTTATGCCATTACCTTCTAAGACGGCTTTGACTACTTTCCGTTTTATTTTGTATACTGGTTGGCACTTTTTAACCCCTCCCTTCCTTTTGAATTGTAAACATTTTAGAATCTATAGTAAGAAGCAAAACAAAAACAATTAAATCTCTTGTAATAATGTAGAGGACACTTGATATCATAATCAAGTCTAACCCTGAAAGTGACCATGACATTTGATAATTGACAATGACAAATATGATCAGTGTTGCACGTATCGAACTTAAAATATATTGTAGTTTTTAAGTTATGACCCAGGGATCAAGTGTCCCGAGGGAACGGGTGTCCTCAGTCTCCTCTAGAGAAGTGTGGAAGACATCCTGCTTAATTTATCTTAACAAAAAGATAAGATAATCAAATCATAATCATAATATATTATTGACGGCAAGGTTGGTGCAGTGGCTGAACGATTGGACTACTGCACTGCGTGTCGCGGGTGCGATCCCCAATATTTGTATGGCGTATTTGTAAGCGTGGTTTGTATGGATGGGTCTGGGTATTTGTGTGAGTTTAAATGTATGTGAACGCATCCACGATACAGGAGAAATTCCTAGAGTGGGGCAACGTTAGGTATAAATAAAATATATGTATTTTTGGTTAAGTGTACACATAGTCAAAAAATATCTTTGTCTTCTTAATATTTACACAGCTTCCCGCGATGCGTGTGATCTCCATCGATGCCAACAAGCATTTCTCCATAAGTCCTAATTCTAGCTGTGCATTTCTGGCTCTTTGTCATGGAACAGTACCAACGGTGTAGCCTCTTCTCCAACGATTTCATGGGTGCATCAGAGAAATATGTATTTTCTCCATAACGCAGCATGTAGTTCCCACGATTAGATCGAATAAATTCGACTGTTTCTGAAAAAAAAAATCGTTTTCACTAAAAACGTACAGAGAAATTATTATTCTATTGGATAGAGTAATTTGAATTAAAAATGAAAGTAAGTAGAAATAAAAATACTATACTACTTGTGCATTTATTAATTTTTAAATAACGAACAAAAATATAAATGCTTCATGGATAAACTAAATTAAGTATAGTTAGCGCCACATAAGATGAACGATGAGGGGAAAGCGGGGGGGGGGGAGGAGGGGGGGGGGGGTTCGCGCATAGATACACTCGCGCACGAAAATATTAGGCAGATTGTTTTATTTTCGAACTAGATTTTTATTTGTCTTCGTATATTGTATACTTATTAGTAGGTTGACATTGAAAAATATATAACAAATAAATAAAAATATCATTAAATAGAATTAAAACAGAAAAAATAAATCAACAACTCTTGCATGTTTCTCTCTTGTGAAAATGATTACTTCTAGTCTGAATAAGAAAAGACCAATAGCATCGGTATTTCTAGACATGTCAAAAGCATTTGACTTCGTTGATCACAAACTGCTTCTCTTCAAACTTAATCGCTATGGTATTAGGGGAAACGCATTACAGTGGATAGAATCTTATCTAAATAATCGACAACAATGCGTAGAAATATCAAGGCATACTGTTTCAGAAAATAAAACACATAGATCAGCTTATCGTCAAAACTCATGTGGTGTTCCCCAGGGCAGTATATTGGGTCCCTTTTTGTTTTTGCTCTATATCAATGACTTACCCAACGTAACCCCACATTCTTGCATTCTGTACGCCGACGATACAACTCTTAGTATTGAACTTACCGATGACAATATCACGAAATACGAAAAAGAGATTAACTACACATTAAACAAAATAATAGAATGGCTAGAAGACAACAATCTACATGTTAATATTAGTAAAACCAAGCTTATACAGTTCCAAACTTACAATAGCAAACGTCAACAATTAGAAATTAGATATGCAAATAACGCCGTAGAAGAGGTTGAAAGTGCTACTTTTTTGGGAATAACATTGGATAAATATTGCAACTGGAAAGTACACATTGACAAATTATGTACTAAGCTGCAAAGATTTGTATTCGTTTTAAACCGAATTACTCGCGTGGCGGGTATCAATGCAGCACTTAGTGCTTATCATGGTTACGTAGCATCAGTTCTCCGCTACGGCATCATTATATGGGGAAATTCCACTGATACTATTAATGCATTTCGAGCCCAAAAGAAATGTATTCGATCAATGACTAAAGCCCAACCATTACAAAGCTGTGTCCCTATATTTAAAAAATTAAGAATACTACCACTCCCATCTTTATATATATTCGAACTCTGTATCTTTGTACGTAAAAACTTAGCGTTATTTCAAGTACGCAATGATGTTGTAATAAGGAAAAGTCGAGATATCCATAAATTATGTGTACCCCCACAAAGAATCAAACTATTTTCGAACAATGTTTACTGTATGGCCATTCAAATTTTTAACAAATTACCTAAAATGTTTTTAAAAGTCTTGACATCACAACATTTAAAAATAAACTATTTAACTTTCTAATTCAAAAGTGTTACTACTCAACGAATGAGTTTTTAAATGAAAAATTTGATTCAAAATTTAAATTAGACGACGACTTGCCTCCTGATTAAATATAATTTCAACTCTAGGACATTGAATTGTAATCTTTAATATTTTGTTCATTTTATTTAATAATACTGACATTGTATTTAATAATTCTTGACATTGTAATTAATAATCCTGACATTGTAATTAATAATCCTGACATTGTAATTAATAATCCTGACATTGTATTTAATATCTCTTGACATTATAATTAATAATACTGACATTGTATTTAATAATTCTTGACATTGTAATTAGTAGTTCTTGACATTGTAATTAATAATCCTGACATTTAATCATTCTTGTCATTATAATTTGATAGTAGTTAACGAATTCCTTATTCTTGACAATTTATGGTTCATTTGTATTAATTATATTGTATTTAAATTTTGATGTTAAATTTTAAAAGTTAATTTTTATTCTTTATCATAAATTCATTACCATTATTCATATTCTTTAAAATATTTGTACGCTGGAAACAGCAGAATATTATGGACATCAAATTATGTGTAACACCTATAGCAACAATATTCTGACAAATAAATTTATTATTATTATTATTATTAAAACGTGTTTGGTGTGTGTGTTAAAAATGTGTTCAATTAAAAACACAATTATTGATCTCAATCTATACTTAGAGTATAAGATAGACATAGAAATAATACCAACGTAATATTAAAAGAAGTAAAGCGCAGAACATTTTGTTGCCTCTTCGGTCCGTTTCATGCATTGTTTAAAATTATCAACACATCATAAATCATTTTTCTAAATTGTTATGTAAAACCGTTTCTTTTAGACTTCCGTTTCTGCTCTCTCCATTTTTTCCGTATTTTTTCTTTTTCGTTTTCTGTTAGCTCAGATATTTTTTTTCTTTTACTTCTAACTAGTGCTGCATGTTTTTTCTTGAATTTTTCGTATCTTTGTGGATCTGCTTTCAACTTTTCTCTATATCGTTTCACGCGTTCCGCAGGAGTGAGAACCATTTTGACACCTTATAAACCAATATACATGACTAGCAGTTGCCCGCGACTTCGTTCGCGTAGAAATTTTGACTCTCTTGTCTGGACTGGCTGTGGATGGTACTATGTCAAATCGAATGTCAAATGCCAATCGAAGCGATTATATTCCCTTAAACCAGCCCTGTCGTAAAATCTATTCCTACCTGAAATGTCTTAACTATATTCTATCTCTCTGCCAATTTTTGAGGTACAAAAAGCCAAGGATTTCATATGGACTTACGGGAGCCCTTAGTCCAGGTCTTCCTTACAAATTTCTTAGCTTAGATCTCCTACTCCTAAACTCTAGACTTGTTAAATTTCAGGTTGTTAGTACAAAAAAAAAACAGTACATTTTTACAAACATGTGAAAGCCCTCAGACCTCCTTAATCTGGCCATGTTGCTAAACCCGCTAAGTCTGTTCTTAGTCAACGTCTACTAACTATAAAGTACCTTCCTGCCAAAATTGTAGCACAAAAAAGGAAGGACTGTCATACAAACTCGCGTGAGCCCTTAGACCTCCCTAGTCCGGCCCTGTCGCAAAATCGGTTCTTAGCAAACTTCTACTCACCTACTACGTCCCTGCCAAAATTCAAGTTAGTAGCACACAAAATGATGGACTTTTAAACAAACTTGCGAGCGCCCTTAAACCTCTCTAATCCGGCCCTGCCACAAAACCTGTACTTAGCAGAGTTCTACTAACTATAAACTACGTGCCTGCCAAAAATCAAGTTTGTAGCACAAAAAATTAAGGATTTTCTTACGAACTTGCAAGAACCCTTAGACCTCCCTAATCCGGCCCTGTCACAAAATCTGTTCTTACCAGACGTCCTACTAACTATCAACTACGTCCGTCTCAAAAATCAAGTTTGTAGCTCAAAAAATGAAGGACTTTCATACAAACTGGCGAGAGCCCTTAGACCTCCCTAATCCGGCCCTGTCTCAAAATCGGTTCTAAGCAGACGTCTACTAACTTTAAACTACGTCTCTGTCAAGAATCAAGATTGTAGCACAAAAAATGAAGGACTTTCATACAAACTTACGAGGGCCCTTAGACCACCCTAATCCGGCCCTGTCGCAAAACTAATTTATAGCGGATGCCTACTGACTATAAACTACGTCTCTGCCAAAACCCAAGATTATAGCACGAAAAATTAAGGACTTTCATACAAACTTGTGAGGGCCC
Organism: Diarsia mendica; assembly: GCA_949316265.1. Classification (NCBI taxonomy): domain Eukaryota; kingdom Metazoa; phylum Arthropoda; class Insecta; order Lepidoptera; family Noctuidae; genus Diarsia; species Diarsia mendica. The sequence goes on along the minus strand of OX438893.1, from coordinate 19,555,917 downwards.
TTAGACCACCCTAATCCGGCCCTGTCGCAAAATTAATTCATAGCAGACGCCCACTGACTATAAACTATGTCTCTGCCAAAAATCTAGATTGTAGCACAAAAAATGAAGGAGTTTCATACAAACTTGCGAGGGCCCTTAGACCACCCTAATCCGGCCCTGTCGCAAAATCCGTTCTTAGCGGACGTCTACCAACCATAAACTACCTCCCTGCCAAAAATCATCTTTGTACGTCCAGCGGTTTTCGAGATTTCGTGATGAATCAGTGAGTGACCTTTCGCATTTATAGATATAGATAAATTCTACACTGATATAATAATTGCGTAACTCAATCACGCTGAAACGTTGAAAGGCCTCAGCCGCAGGCCGCAGCTTGTTTAATTTAAAATCAAATTACTGTCTAGCGATTGCCTGTTGACCGATGTCAATTAAAGTACGTACATAATACTACGGATAACGTTAAAAGTATTAGGTCATCTTCTATAAGGTGTAAAACAAACAACTTCGGGTGTAAAGATACATTATTTAATACAAAAAAAAACATATGCGTGAAGCCTTGACTAGTGCGCAGGCTGTGTAAAAAGATGCAGAACAAAATTACGGACAAATAAAAAAAACTCTTTTGCAAAAAAAAAACGACTTCAAAAACACAAAAAGTGAAAAACACAAAAACGAAAGACTGATAAATCGTCAATCACAGCTTGACCGCCAGTGTTTTTTTTACGTGGCGTGATTTGTACTAAATTATTAATTGGGCTCTTTCTTTGGTCAAAGAATAAGTATTGCCATTCAATGTGGCCAGTCTTCTGGGCACGTTCCCGGATGACAGCGTAACGGTGGAGTACTTTAATGCTTATAATTGAAACCTTATTGTCGTAGTTGTATACTTATATGTAGGTACTCTTGAACTATCAATCAATCAATCACTCAATCTATTTAAGTCGCGAGTAAATAGGCTTCTTCTGGGTAAGCTCGTTCCATCGTCGACCTCATCTCTGCCCTTAGGGCAAGATTGAGGTCAAGAGTAAGCCCATATTAAATAAATAAATAACTCTTCGTTTTAATTAATATTCATGTTCTTTTTGTAGAACAGTTCATTTGTTCACTACAGGAACTAATGACTCTACCGAAAGCGCCAAACTAGTAGCTTAGTTCTGAGCCGACACATTTTAAATTCTCATCGACACGCATGAAGAAGAAAAAAAACCTTAAGATTTGTCAGCTAATGATAAGTTATTTTTAGCCAAAACAAACGTTCGCGATTATTTTATTTTGATAATCTGAAGGGTCATGTGTGTGTTCTCCCGTGTAGCCTACGACCTCTTTATTGTACATCTTCACTCGAACTTGGCACTTCTTGCTGATCCTTTTAGAGCAATACCAGGTGCAATGACCGGAGAACTTGACGCGATTTGTGGAGTACGTGTGGTGACCAATTTCTAGCAAGTAGCTTCCAGAAGGCAGAGGGATCAGCTTGTAATCTGAAAATAAGGATCAAATTAGTAAAGCTTGAATAAAACGATGAAAGGTTATTGCGAGACTTTTGATAACCACATTCAGGATTTGCAAAAACTCCAAAAAGTACCATTCTTACAAAATTATATGGTTAGAAAAAAACTATAAAAGATTGGGTATAAAACAATCAATCCATATATACACAAGATAATTATCTCAAACATTTGTTTGATTTTAAAATAAAAAGGCGCCAACTAAGTAAAGTTTTATTGTTATTGTATATATAATTATTTATTTTATCATTTATGTACGTACACACAAGAGAGCACATAAGGAACCATCGTAACAAAACGCAGAGTAAAAAGACGCAGCTTATTTAAAAAAAAAAGACATTTCTGCCAGCAGGCCTGCGAAAGAAAACATGAAAAATAGTAGATTATACAACAAGTGAATAAAAAGGGAATTTAATTCGAGGTACGAAGTTGGATCCCGAGAGCAGCGAAGGATTCTAGAGTGGAATCACGAGCGTAGCCAGGGATTCTACATTAGAATCCTGAGCGGAGCGAGGGATACAAGTACCGAGATAATTTTTTTATTCACGTGTTGTGTACTCTACTTTTTACCATTGACTGTGAGAAAATAAATAGGAGCATAGTATTTATATTTATCACATTTTATTATATAATCAGTAATAAAGCAACAAAGGATTAAATTAAATTTAAATACATGCCTGTTAAAATACATCACGCTTATATATTATAAAAATCAAATCTATCATCATACTATTAAAATTATAATAAATAAAATCAAAACAATCAATGTTATTGTCATGGCTGACATTTGCGAGGAAGCCTGTTGAAACTTGCAATAGCCCGAATACGCTGTGGTTTTTCTTTTTACCGCAATATATTTTAAGCGAAGGACCTAGTTTGAATGGCGCTCTGGTATGCTAACTACTTGCAAACCATAGTGCCAGTACCAAACATGACTATTTACACTTTAATAATAATAAAAATAATAATATAATAATATATTTATTCAGAAATTAGAGTTGGCACAGTAAATACAATTTAAATCTTAAAAATAATGTAGGTATAACAGAATTCGATGCCTGTACTAGGTTAAACCTGTATCACAGGCGACATATTTCTAACAATTGAGATTTGGACAATAGATTTCTTAATAACATTTAACAATAGTGAAAAAACATAATAGTAAAATTAGTTAGTATGAGTTAATAATATATAATAACGATATACCTAAAGTACTTTATACTATTTAAAGACACGGAACAAAAAATATTAAGGTCATGTATCGATAAAATCTAGGGAAAACAATTTGTAGCACTTAGTTGTTATTATGAACTAATATCATTGGTCATTGGTGCACATAACTTTAACCAATTCTGACATACATCCCCCCAACTATGCGATAATTCAAAGGTGGATGTGTGTGTTCATAATACCCAAATTCAATAACATTTTGACTGTTAAACACAAGTCGTGCCTTGCAACCTTTACTATTATGTGAGGAGCACCGCCAATGGTTAGTTCCTTTGTTCTTAAACTCCCGGGAAAAGCCATACGTGTAGTGGTTTAGCAGAATCAATTGTTTTCCTGAACGCGACTGTACTAAGGTGTATTCTGAAAGCATTAAAAATTAAAAATATTACAAATCCACTTATTACTTTACTTTAATCTACACCGCACAACTTACTTTTGATTCTAAAAAAATATTTAATTAGCAAACAACTACTTAATTAGATATAAAGTGATAAAATATATTTTGTGAATACGTGTAAAGATAATTAAGATTCGATCAAAAATAGCTCCACCTTGGGAAAACTGATATAACATACTTTAATAACAATCAACACTATATATTTCAATTAGAGTAATAATAAACACTGTTTTAAGCTTTCGCGGTTCATAACTATATTTAAAATGTCACATATGGGATATCTTCCGTGATTGTTTTGCAGCGTCGAAATTTCGGGAACTCAAAACAAATAACAATCACGGAAGATATCCCGTAAGTGTCATTTTAAATAGAGTAATAATGACAAAAAGTAAAACTTTTTATGACAATCTGACATAATTTCCGTTGAGAATGAAATGTTCTGGTGGTGAATGACTATGATGACTGTTGACTGAAAATAAGCACTTATTACTATCAAGAACCAGTCTAGCTTTGCATTTTTTTCTATTGTGCGCTGGACACCTCCAAGTTTGAGAACCATTCTTCCAGGAACGGTAAAGACTAAAATTGTAACCTTTATACAGTAAAACATCCCTGCCTGACGTGGTTTTTATTAATTGGTATTCTGAAATAAAATGAAAACAAGAATACATTTTAGCATTGGTTAGGGTAGGTTGGATAGTGAGACAGAGTAAGCTACGGATAAGTTTCTAGGAATACGAAACGCTATGTAAAAGATCATAACATTTGTCTCGGGCCTCTGGTTTATACCAACATTCATTCCATTAGTATTTACTTTTTAAATAATGTTAAGTTTGTTTTCAGTAATTTTATCCATAATCTATCAAACGGGTTCAGTACCTACAGGTTGATAGATAATAAAATAAAAAATAATTATTATTTAATTTATACAAAATACCTTTGTATACAATGCCAAGGTATCACTTAAGTACATTCGATTTCGGGAAACCTAACCTAAACTAGAGGGCTGTGACTTAGGAGTCGGTGTTCTGTGTCTATGACTTAAGTTGATGTTACATACGTAAATTGTTGTCGAGTTTTCTATATAATTTATAAGTCGCGGATAACTTAACTGCCCGATGCGACGTAAGACTCTAATGTTAGTTCTTCATGTATTTCATAGATGGCACTGTAGCAGTTTTTGTTCCATGTTGTTGTAGCACTTTTTGTAGTCAGTCAGTCTTGATGATATCTTCGAAACTATGTATTTACCTATGGAATATATCCCTAAAGTTATGAAATATGAAAAACACGTTGTGTAGCCTAGTTGCCGATAACTTAAACAGCGTGATGTAAGAATTTGATGTTAGTTCTTCATAATATGTGTCATAGATGGTGCTGTGATATATATTATGTTCTATGTTCCTGTAGTACTATTTATAGTGCCGCATCAATACTATCAGCGGTCGCTGACCCAAAGAAAAATATCACCAAATAATTTGCTTCTTTATTTTGACAACATTTATAAGTAAAGATTTCGATGTCCATTAGTTCGGAGTTAAGGCGGGGTTGCAGTAATTTTAAGATTTTTGAACCTATAAAAATCGAACTAAATACGAGTTTTTTAATAAATAAAAATCATTACATAAAAATTGAACATACTCTCTAGTAAATCGTAAAGATAGAAACGCGATTTAGAATGATCGGCTCGATACTTTTTTTTATCAAACATGACTCTAAATCACAATTTCAAACGTGTACTGCTAAGACATTTCATCATGAATTTATATGAAAGTTATATCAGTAGATAGAACTTTTTATTCTGAAGTAAATGGTGAAAACAGATTGTATAATTTCTTTATAGTTTTTCTCCAAGATGCAAAAAACAGTCAAAATTTAGGCATTATATAGCTCGCGCGGCAGGGCGGGGGGCGAGGTCGTGCGTACATAAAAACAAAGTACTGCAACCTGGCCTTAAGCTAACTTTTACCATTTGCATTTTAATTTTGTTTAACTTTGCATAATCTAGACGTAAATTTCAGTATTAATAGGTGATTATAATCATTGCTGATGAATATATTTTAATAATTGGTGTCTATCATACGTTTCGCCTTGCAGCTATGGTTAAAACGGGCGATGCAACACCAACAGCCGCCATTTTGTGTCGAACGAGCTCGAACGAAAGAGTAGTTATTGTAGAGAATCATTTCTTCTCCTGGTGTCGACTGCACATGTTAAATACCTGAAAATAAAAACTTACCTTGTTTTTGTGAAACAATAGTAGTAGTTACGAGTATAAGGAATCGGAGTAAAAACCCATTAAGTCTGTCGTTCGAAGTCTATAATGAAACCCGCGTCTAAACTCTGATCGTAGTGCGCCACGCCCGCGCCTTAGCGCTGTTGTAGCAAACTACTTTTGAGAGCACGTGCTACGCCATGGTTCTGCACATGCGCGCCGGATTTGACAAACAAAATGGAGTCGCATCTATTTACTCTTCGATTTTGTATAATTATACCCACACATTATATAATGCTGGATATACAAACGCATTTATGCTTTGTTGTGTAATGTATTATCATGAGCAGCAAATTCTATTAAAAAATAAGGTTGTGTACATTCGCGTTTAATATGGTAGTATTTTAATATACGATATACCTCATAATAATCTGAAATTTATGTAGTGGATGTAAACGTATTTTTTGTCACAGGAGATAACTTTATTGTTACCCACTACCAAATTCACATTGCATTTCTGAGTTTTGCTTGCTGTAGGTACATGATCAAAGGGCTCCTGTCTTCACTCTGTCACTGTGCTTCAAGTATATTTGCTTAATAAACAAAATGATCTACGAACTAGTAAACCAAAATTAATCACAAATATGTTGTTATTTGAAATGACCAAACATGCCTGGGAGGTATTTCTCGACGGCATGTAAAGTCAAGTCAGTGCTTTATCGTGTGTACCGTACCGTATATACGATAAGAAAAGAAAACAAAAAAAAAATGTTGTTATTTGAAATATGAACATGACTGATAGTTTTAATATCACATATTTTTTAATGACAAGAATATTTACAAGACAATGACAAAATTGGGTCAATAAGCAAACATACAGACATTACAAAGGTTTATTTGTTTTGTGTACCAAAGTAAAGCAATTCATACAAAGAAACTTTTTAACAAAAAATAAAACCGACTTTAAAAAAAAAAACAAAAAAGTGCAAAACTTTAGAAGAAAAATCAGTTTCTGAAGTCGGTGGCAAAAAAATGAAATCAAACAAACAAAAGTCACCGACTTTTGTTTGTTTGATTTCTTTTAAAGTCGAGAAAGTTTAAAGTCTTTTTTTTTTAAAGTCGGTTTTATTTTTTGTTAAAAAGTTTTTATTTTCCACTTTAGTGGTTCACATGTTCATGGGTCAATGTGAACAATGTAATTTTTTTTGAGTTTTGTTGATTTTTCAAAAACCGCTTGTCCGATTTCGATAAAAAAAATGATGGGACCATTTCGGAAGTATACCCTTTCCAACAAAAAAAAGAATTTTTCAAATCGGTTAGCATGTGACGGAGTTATGTGAAGTCGGTTAAAAATTAGGTTGTTTTGGGCATTGCGTGCAGTATGTTATTACTTGCTTAGTCTTTCTTCTTGCATACACCCGGTCTACTGTCCCTACATTTATTTTATAGCATCTTGAACAGTATTTCCGAGTTTTTCTCACTGCACCTTCTTTTTTTGTCAACTCATGCCTTTTACCTTTTATTCTTATTTTGTACCATGCCTCAATAATAAGCTTGACAAATCGGCGCTGAAACAGTGAAACTGAAAATTAAAGCATTCGAGCTGCGTCAATTATATATATAAATAGTCTTGTAATGATTTTTGTAACAGGTTCGTTATGTTAACTTTCATCTAATTTGTAAAATCGTGCGTCAGGAGATCGCACGATGTCGGATAGCCGATTGTAATGATTTTGTAAAATAATAGCAAACTTCTTTCCACTAGTGATAGATGGCGCTAGTGGGTGCTTATCGCTATGATTGAATAGTATGATTGTGCCTCTGCCTATAGCAAGTTTCGCCTTGCAACCTTTGCTAGAGACGATCAATTAAACCGGTCAGCAATTTTGCCATACCTATCATTTTAATCAAATATAACAGCTCACAACTTCTACTTCAACTATCCGTGGTGCTAGGCAACTGGGCTTATCTCAGTTGTATACGTCCCTGTGTGCCTATTGGCCTTGTTCTGTTCTGTCTCCTGCTGATATGGAGGAAAGTGGAAATTAGGTATGTTTTTTTCCTACTCCTCCGCTATTATTTTCTGATTAATTTCGTTGCGGGATCCAAGACAGTTCAATCATTTCTCTGGGACTTCGTCTAGCTTCATTGTCTAGGCGCGTTTCTTGTGGTCGCCACTGTTGATTCTGGCTAACAGGAGTTAAAGTGGTTTGGGAATAGTGTGGCGCGCTTGTCCCAAATTTAAAAACGGTCAGGTTTTTTTTTGCTTGTATGTAAAAAATAATAAACGAGGTATTAATAAAAAAAATATATATTTACGGATTGCTTTATTCAGGTTTGGATTAAACAAAAACAAAATTGTATGCATGCGTAACTTTAATGACAAGTTGTTTTATTTTTTGACGTAGAGTCCGTCTTTAGTGACCACATAGTTCCGAGGAGGATGATTGTGTTCAGTGTTACCAGCTACGCGTTGAATGTTGTCGCCATAACCAAGAACTAATGAAACATTGCAGCGCGTGCGATTACTTTCTGTGCAAAGCCAATAATGGAGTGCTTTCTTGCTACTGTGACAAAGGTAAAAGTAAGTAAATTTCTTGTGTAGTAATAACCTTGTTCCCCGCTGTGAAATTATGTACTTGACACCTGAAAAATGTCAAAATAATTTAAAAAATGCAATTTTTTTTTTTGACATTGATATAAAAAGGCGAAAGTGGTATTAAGGAATTGTGGTGGAATTATAATAGCCACTGTCTATAAAAAATCGCTTTAATAGAAGATAAGATAAGATTATATATTTGATTAACACCGGCTGCATGCACGAAAAAGGATGAGTCATTGTCCCGTTACGCTCATTGTACGCTTGCGCCGCGTCTATTTACATCAATGTTTTGTATGACGTTGTCACGTTAAACTATCGTCCGTAATCCTACTTTACAGAGAATCAATTTTTTTATCTTTGTTATGATTAATTAGATGTCAACATAAAAACCGGTTTTATTTAAGATATTCTGACGTAGCGTCCGTCTTTAGTGACCACATAGTTCCGAGGAGGATGACTATGTTCAGTGTTACCAGCTACACGTTGAATGTTGTCGCCATAATCAAGAACTAACGTAACATTGCAGCGCGTGCGCTTGCTTTCCGTGCAATACCAGTAATGAAGTGCTTTCTTGTTGCAGTGACGGAGGTGATAGTAAGTGAATTTCTTGTGTAGTATTAACCTTGTTCCCCGCTGTGAACTGATGTACTTGACACCTGAAAATATAAGTATTTTTTTAAATTATTTTGACATTGACAGAAAAGGCGTAAGTGGTATTTACGGAATAGTGGTGGAATTATAATAGCCACTGTCTATAAAAAATCGCTTTAATAGAAGATAAGATAAGATATATTTGATGAACACCAGCTGCATGCACGAAAAAGGATGAGTCATTGTCCCGTTACGCTCATTGTACGCTTGCGCCGCGTCTATTTACATCAATGTTTTGTATGACGTTGTCACGTTATACTATCGTCCGTAAACCTACTTTACAGCTGAAAATGTAAGTATTTTTTAAAATTATTTTGACATTGACAGAGAAGGCGCAAGTGGTATTTACGGAATAGTGGTGGAATTACAATAGCCACTGTCTACAAATATTCGCTTTAATACAAATGATAAAATAGGATTATACAATAATAAAAAGTGCATGTAGGATAACATAAATCAAAGTTCGATCAGACATGTTTATGACATACTATGTTGTGCAAATGTTTTCCATACTAAAATTGTTACATACAAAATTTTTTTCATTACATTACAAATACAACATAGCAATTCATTTCAACATTACAATTACAATTATTTACCTTTGTGAGCAAGTACAAGGTTTTACTATATATTTAACAGTAAGACATTTAGTAATTCTCACTTTAATAAAATCTAAACTAATATACAAAAATAGTAATTACAAATTAAAACTAAAAGTTAATACTAACATATATACAACGACCAAATTAGATAATTATTAAGGCGTCCAAGTACTGCCCAGAAGACAATGCTGGCAATGCTAATCCTTTGACCATACAAATAGCCAGCTCTCTGGTCGCGCAAAGTGTCGAGTAGACGGCGAGAGATCTTCTTGAAAAGGAGACGCGCACTCGTTCCCCAAGACCCGAGCGTTTCGACACCAAACGGCTTTGTGATGAACCATCAAATATATATTTTTTGAAGCTGTCATTTTTTTTATATAAAGGTCCTAATGCCTAGGCTGTACTAAGCCAATAAAAAAAACATGGAAGTCAACATATCAATGTGTTCACGCTAGCCACGGATATGTCTATAAAATTCGCAACGAGTAATAGATGTCAAAATAAAAATCTGTTTTATTTAACAGACTCTGACGTAGCGTCCGTCTTTAGTGACCACATAGTTGCGGGGAGGATGATTGTGTTCAGTGTTGCCAGCCACACGTTGAATGTTTTCCCCATCGTCAAGAACTAACATAATATTGCAGCGCGTGCGTTTGTTTTCCGTGCATCGCCAATAATGGAGTCCTTTCTTGCTACAGTGACGAAGGTAAAAGTAAGTGAATTTCTTGTGTAGTATTAACTTTGTTCCCCGCTGTGAACTTATGTACTTGACATCTGAAAACACAAGTATTTTTATAGGGTAATTGACTGACTAAAAAAATATTATTCTGTTTAGTCCGTCTGTTAGATTAGATTATCGAAAAATATTGGATTATTGTTTTTTGTTTTATCAAATTAATAAAGATTAACGAAAATAAAACGTGTCAAACATCGTGAGTGGGGGCTGGTGACGTCACTTTCTGGTAAAAATGTACTAAACTATGACATCGCGCGACTCTCCGAAGCCCTATAATATCGTCTTAATTTATTGTTTACGTGAAAAAAAAAATACGTGTCCAATATTTTTTTGAAATCTATCTGACGGACTAATTATATACTTATTTTTTTTGTCAACTACCCTATTATTTTGACATTGACAGAAAATGCGAAAGTGATATTTATGGAATTGTGGTGGAATCATAATGCCACTGTCTATAAAAAGTAGCTTTAATAGATGACAAATACGATTAAACAATAATAAAAAGTGCCTGTAGGATAACATAAATAAAAGTTCGATCAGACATGTTTGCTACAAACTATGTTGTGCAAATGTTTTCAATACAAAAATTGTTATTTACAACAATTATCTCAGTCCAAAGTCATTAATTTGAAGTGGAAGAAAAAAAAATACTAAATGTCAAAAGTAAACATTACAATTTTTATCTTTGTTATATTTAATAATAGATGTCAAAATAAAAATCTGTTTCATTTATCAGACTCTGACGTAGCGTCCGTCTTTAGTGACCACATAGTTCCGAGGAGGATGATTGTGTTCAGTGTTGCCAGCCACACGTTGAATGTTTTCCCCATAGTCAAGAACTAACATAATATTGCAGCGCGTGCGTTGGTTTTCCGTGCAACGCCAATAATGGAGTGATTTATTGCTACAGTGACGAAAATGAAAGTAAGTGAATTTTTTGTGTATTAATAACCTTGTTCCCCGCTGTGAATTTATGTACTTGACATCTGAAAATACAAGTTTCTTTTTAATTATCTCATTTACAGAAAAAAAGTGAAAGACGTGGTCTCTATAGAATAGTGGTAGGTACAATAAATTATAATAATACTGTTTATAAAAAGTCGCTTTATTAGTAGATAAAATACGATAATACAAAAATAAAAAGTGCATGGATGCCTGAGATATCAGTGAACATAGAAAAAAAGGTCCTTTTAAGAAGTACTCCTTTTAAGAATCAGTAATTTTCAGAATTATTAGTCCTTTTAAGAATTAGGCATTTCCAGAATTAGTCCTTTTAAGAATTGACCATTTTAAGAGTTAGGCATTTATCGACTAATCCGTGATAGAATAACATAAATAAAAGTATGCCACAAACCTTTTCATGCAAATATTTTCAATACTGAAATTGTGATTTACAATAATTATATCGTTACAGTCCAATATCATTAATTTGTTATGGATGTAACAAAAATTACATTTTTTTATCTTTATAATGTTTAATCAGGAAGGAGGACGCGTTCGAGAGAAATGGAAGGAGAAAAGGGAGGCCTTTGCCCAGGAGTGGGAACGAGCAGTCTAAAAAAAGAAAAAAATAGAAACGAGTAAAAGATGTCAAAATGATAGGTAGGTACATCATCATCATTCAAACTTATTTATTTGCGGCTGGGAAATCATCAAATGACTCTTCCCGCTCTAAACAGAGTGGTTGGGAGAGGCAGACTTCTACTGACTAAAAACCACCCATGTAAGTACTTTCTTAGCCCTTTGTGCCGAGGCTGCGGTGTCTTTTTAGAATAACCCGCAGCCCCGAGGGATCAACATTCATTCTTACAGCCGAAAGACGTCCACAGCTAGACATAGGTAAAAAATGAAAATGAAAAATAATAAGCAATAATATATTTTTTTTTTTTATTATTATAAATGGGCTTGCTCTTGACTTCAATCTTGCCCTAAGGGCAGAGATGATGTCGACGATGGAACGAGCTTACCCAGAAGAAGCCTGTTTAACCTCTATTGTTGGGTTTTATAAATATCTTTTCATACAATAAAACTTCGTTATTTCTAACATTCTTTTACTAACAATGTACTTTAATATGAAAGTCACACAATATACATAAGTATTTGAATAAAGTTGTAAAATAATAATTAGGTACCTATTACTCTATTTGTCAAAATAATATTTAATATAAAAGATCACGTTGAAAAATTCACTTGCATTTAAAATATTCGCCTTTATGAACAAAATATTTCGGAGGTGCATGATTGTGGTTATCTTGAACGAATAAAATGTTTCCATCTAAGTCTAATACTAATTTGGCGGTGCAGTTTCTGTGGGCACAGGCTGAGCACCTCCAATGATGAAGACCTTTGTTCTGGACGATACGAGAATGGCAGAAAGTGTAGTCTTTGTACATGATAAGCTTCATGGCGCCTTCTACTGACTTAATGACATGGTAATCTGAAACTGATGTATAATGTTCTTAGAAATTAGTACTGTAAGATCATCTGCGTGATCTCATCAAATGATTAATTTGAGAGATGCCATGCTGTTCCGCATTTTCTAAAAAAGTTGTTTAAGGTTGATGTTCCAGGGTAGCCCGCGAAATTCAAATTTTCTTACGTTTTTAGCGATTTGCAGGCCAGTGCTAGGTTGTATGTTAGTGAAAATATGATTCGCGGCTGTAAGACGTATGCAGTTACAGAATTATAATCATCAAAATCATCATTACAACCCTATTTTTACGCGTATTAAAAAACACTGGAAGTTTAAAGTATTTTATTGGCTTAAAACTTTACTACAAACGACATCTGAAGTACACACATAATTTTGGTATCTTGACTAAGCATAAAATAAGAGTAAAAATATAATTATACAGGCTTAAATTGTATTCGAAACTTCTAAGAAGTTAGTAATCATTACTTTTACCTACTTGAAATATCCTCATAGCTCTGCGGAGTATCGCTAGTTAATTTTATTTGGCTTTGAACTACGAAGTTTTCGAAAAAGCGACAAAAACTTCCAGACTTCCTTTTTACATTCTGTAATATATTCCATTAGCGACAACGTATTTGGGCGGGACATGGCAGTGATTGATGATGCCAGATATAATCCGACCATGATAATCTAAAATTAGTTTTGATTTGCAATTCTTCACAGTGCATTGCCAATAATTTGTCCCTTTTCTTGCAGAGCGGTGGTGGAAAGAGAAAGTGTGCTCATTGTACCGAATCAACTGCTTGCCTTTCCTCGAATTTATGTACTTAAACTCTAAAAAAAAACATAACATTAATATTATTTAAAGGTTTTATTAAACTACAAAGCTGAGGTATAACGTATAAATATTAAATCTCAAACGTTAGCTATTTAATAAAATTCAAACTCAAAAGAACACAGTAATATACAGAACACAGTAATTCAAGAAGCCGTCAATTAAGGCGAGGTTGCAGTACTTTGTTTTTATGTACGCACGACCTCGCCCCCCGCCCTGCCGCGCGAGCTTTATAATGCCCAAATTTTGACTGTTTTTTGCTTCTTGGAGAAAAACTATAAAGAAATTATACAATATGTTTTCAATATTTACTTCAAATAAAAAGTTCTATCTATTGATATAACTTTTATATAAATTCATGATGAAATGTCTTAGCAGTACACGTTTGAAATTGTGATTTAGAGTCATGTTTGATAAAAAAAAAGTATCGAGCCGATCATTCTAAATCGCGTTTCTATCTTTACGATTTATTAGAGAGTATGTTAAATTTTTATGTAATGATTTTTATTTATTAAAAAACTCGTATTTAGTCAGATTTTTATAGGTTCAAAAATCTTAAAATTACTGCAACCCCGCCTTAAGCAGAATGAACATTAACCCGCGGGTGCTCGCGCATGGGTCGAAAAGACCCAGTACTCTAGTTTTTGTGCCGTAACTGTTTTTGTATTAGATCATTCGTGTCGTCGCTCTATGTACCTTCAAGTAGCCTCACAGGCTATCTGCATACCCCACCTCAGCCAGTCCCCGTGCGGCATTTGGAAATTACGGATGTTTAAAGTGAGTATGGGTCGTTTCGACCCTTGTGCGACGTAATGCGTTAGTGTATTTTTTATTACAAAAATATTATTTTGATTTTATTTCTTCGTTGATATGTCGTCAAATCGTTTGAATTACAAGAGAATAGCAGATATATTAGAAGGGGGAGATTTTGAACGTGTAATTTCGGCAGAAATTGAAGAAAATTTGGATATTGATAAATTTTCAGGCTCAGAAACTTCATTGTCCTCAACGAGTTTATCTTCAACATTCTGACAGTCTGAATTGTTGCACTATTGAGAAGATTGTTGATATTTATGATAATTAAAATGATTTTTTTAATGTTTTAGATTAAATAAAAAAAGTTAAAGTTGTTTTTTAGTTCATACATCGTAAAAAGTTAGATTTAGCAGTGATCTCTTGAATTTGGTGATTTATATTATTGTTTTTCTCTAAATAATGAACATTTATTATTTTTAAGTTTGTTTTGTTACCCTCTTTCTAAATAATTAACAAATAATTCCGAAATTTAATTAAGTTATTAAAAACAATACATTCAAAATCTGGGTCTTTTCGACCCTCGCGCGACTGTTCATGAAATAAAAGGAGACGCGAGTACCGGCGGGTTAAACTTCGCGTTTTACGGTAAAACGCAATGTAACTCTTCCTCTCTCACTCAAAACATTAAGTTGATGGATGCATTGAACAACGATGCTTATAAAAATTGTATTTATAAAGAACTTGTAAAACTGGTTCTTTGAACTCGAATATCTCCGCAACTAGAAGGTTCTCCGGCATGGCCTAAAAAATATAGCAATGTGGGGAGAACAAGTGCCTTTGGGCTTCGTTGAAGGTAATAATAATAATAAATTCTTTATTTTGCAAAGCATTTTTAATTCAATATTTTGTGAAGCCCTGACTCCAGAACAAGATATTAAATATCTGTTTTTCAGGAGTCAGTACTTTAAGTAGGTACTTTTATAACCTGTAGATCTAACCGTTCAAATTACAAAAGAAGTGTCTTAGGTGTTAGTAAAACTAGTGATGAAATAAATACACAAAGTAAGAGGCTACTTTACGTATTTATTTCATACTGCTCTCAAAATATTGGAGCAAAACATGGTGACATAAAATAAGACGAAAATAATACGAGACATAATTATCATATATACAGAAATTCGAATACAAAGTGACATCCCGCAACCAACAGTACAACAGCTCCTTCTCGAGGTTTGTGTCCCAGAAGTGATTCAAGTTATCGATTTTGCTGAGATATTATCCCCAAAGGAATTCAAATAAGGGTAAGAGAATGACGATTAGGTTGATGAGATATTATTCTAGTGCTATTTCTTCTTCTTACCCGTATTTATAAACAAGTCATTATTATTTGAGTAAATGTCATTATTTACGATACGATTTTTTCTGTGTAGTTTAGTAATTCCTTGATGTTAGAACTAACAAAGGATATGATTCTTAAGTTTGCTTTCATTAACGGTTCTAACTTCGTTTAAATTCTTGCCCATTGCTTAAAAATGCTTGCATAAGTAATTACTTAAGTCCAAGTAATTACTTTGACTTGACTATAGATACGGCTGTTAGTGTGTCGATGGTAAATCTTCATTATATAAATTACCAGCTGATGCCCGCGGCTTCACCCACGTGGATGTCGTTCAAATTATATACTAAAAACCTTCCTCTTGAATCACTCTATCTATTAAAAAAACCGCATCAAAATCCGTTGCGTAGTTTTAAAGATATAAGCATACAGACAAACAAACAGGCAAAAATAGCGACTTTGTTTTATACTATGTATGTAAGGAAATTGGCCCAATATTCAGCTATGCTCACTCCGCTACCTGATGCAGTCATAAGATCATCAAGTGTGCAGGATTCATGGCATGCAGCGCAATATGTAAGGTCGGCCATTGTATGTGGAGATACGCCGCATATACACTTATGATCTGAACCATCCATGAAAAGTTCAATTAAATTCTGATATGTTGTCCATCTCTGATATAAAATTGTGGTGACGGATGTGTATGCTTGTCCCGGTTCTGAGGTATACTTATTTGGCCATTTTCATCTACTACAAGTTTTGCTTTGCACTGATGCGTTGTCTTTCCCGTGCATTGCCAGTATGTAATTCTTTTTTTAGATTTATTTTGATAGCTGTATGTGTAGTGGTTGTATAGAATCAACTGCTTGCCTTTCCTCGAATTTATGAACTTAAACTCTAAAAAAAAAAAAAATGTTTTACGATTTTAGTAAACTACAAAGCTGAGGTATAACTTATAAATATTAAATCTAAAACTTATGTTCAAATAAAGTTATCAAGGTTTGAACAAATGCTGAAATATTTCGTGAGTTAAAACGTGAAACGTTTCGTGAGATGACACATTTTGAAAGGATTTTATAGGGATTAAAGTAAAAATCTTGTGAACACTAGATCAGTAGAAGATGCTTGAAATGCAATAAAATATGTAAATAAACTAAATAATAAAAGCATAAAATTGAGAGAAAATTGAAGATCATATTAAAGGTATTTAAACAATGAAATAACATTTTTTTCAACTTTTAGAATAGTTTTATCTCAGAAGCGGTGGCTCTTAGGACAAAAGTATTGAGTCATTTTTATAGAGATTACTAGCTGTTGCCCGCGACTTCGTTCGCGAAGAAATTTTGACGTGTATGTATGTGTGAGACTGCGTCTGGATGTACTATGCCAAATCGAATGACAAATGCCAATGACCAGTTTAAGGGAATATTCCCTTAAACTGGCCCTGTCGTAAATATCTGTTCCCACACATACATATGTCTTAACTATATTCTATCTCTCTACCGATTTTCGGCTCCAAAAAGCCAAGAATTGAGCCCTTAGTCCAGGTCCGTTAGCTAATAGACTTGCTAAGTTTCAGGCCGGTAGTACAAAAATAAAACTTACATACAAAGTCGTGAGAGCCTTTAGAGCTCCCTAATCTGATCTGATCTAATCTCCCTGTACCAAAATCTGTTCTTAGCAAACTTCTACTCACCATAAACTCCGTCCCTGAAAAAAATCAAGATTGTTGCACAAGAAATGAAAGACTTTCAGACAAACTTGTGAGAGCCTTTAGACCTCCCTTATCCGGTCCTGTCACTAAATCAGTTCATAGCAGACGTCTACTAACTATAAACTACGTCCCTGCCAAAAATCAAGATTTTAGCACAAAAAACGAAGGACTTTCACTTGTGAGGGCCCTTAGACCACCCTAATCCAGCCCTGTCGCAAAACCAATACATATCAGATGTATACTAACTATAAACTACGTCTTTGCCAAAAATCAAGATTGTAGCACGAAAAATAAAGGACTTTCATACAAACTTGTGAGGGCCCTTAGACCACCCTAATCCAGCCCTGTCGCAATATCAGTTCATAGCAGACGTCTACTAACTATTAACTACGTCCGTGCCAAAAATTAAAATTGTAGCACAAAAAACGAAGGACTTTCATACAAACCTGCGAGGGCTCATCGACCACCCTAATCCGGCCCTGTCACAAAATCAGTTCTTAGCAGACGTCTACTAACTATAAACTACGTCCCTACCAAAAATCAAGATTGTAGCACAAAAAACGAAGGAGTTTCATACAAACTCGTGAGGGCCCTTAGACCACCCTAATCCGGCTTTGTCGCAATATCCGTTCTTAGCGGACGTCTACTAACTATATACTACCTCCCTGCCAAAAATCATCTTTATACGTCTAGCGGTTTTCGAGATTTCGTGATGAGTCAGTGAGTGAGTGACCTTTCGCTTTTATAGATATTTATTTTATTTATTTATTTATTACATTTAGTACAGCAAAAGCCATTAACACTAAATTAACTAATCCTTTTATTCGGTCTTCTCGCAAAACCACAAGCATTCTAACATTATCGTCTTCCATTCATCAGCAAACAAGTCACAAGCAAACAAGATATATATAGATAATGAATTAAACAAACAAGCAAACAAGATATATATAGATAATTAATTAAACAAACAATCAAGCAAACAAGATATATATAGATAATTAATTGTCTAACTTAATTTTATAATAAAACTTACCGTTTCCTGAATAACGCAAAAAACCCATTTTCGAGACTTTTAACCTTGATTTTTTTTCCAGGTACGTGGTCGATGGGAACTTTTCAGCATTTATTTATAACGGTGTCCCAAACATTTAGACCAATTTTTACTTCTATGCAAATTATTGTAGCTTCACTACTGCGTTTTGGGTTAATTTGACCGAACTACATAATTATGTAGACTAATACAAAAGTGGTGGTGGATGACTATGTTCTATGTCACAATATATTATTATACGATGATCAAGAACAATTATTTTTGCCTTGCAGTGTTTGCTAGTTCTCAATGAACAGTTCCACTGGACAGTCGCTATGGTAGAAGGCTGATAACTGCAAGCATAAGTGTAGTCTCTATGTAAAATTAACTTCTTGCCCTTCTTTGAATAGATGAACTTGAAATCTGAAATTAAGTTATAATATGTCAAGATAAAATATACATTATTTTTAATTTTTAGGGTTCCGTAGTCAACTAGGAACCTAACGAACTTATAGTTTCGCCACGTCTGTCTGTCCGTCCGTCCGTCCGTCTGTCCGTCCTCGCTTAATCTCTGTGACCGTTAGCACTAGAAAGCTGAAATTTGGTACCAACATGTGTATCAATCACGCCGACAAAATGGTAAAATTAAAATTGGAAAAATGTTTTAGTAGGGTAGCTCCCCTATATGTAAAGTGGGAAGTGATATTTTTTTTAATTTCAACCCTATTATTATTATTTTTTTTTGGTGGGTGGAAAATCATCGAATAACCCCCCCTCCCGCTTTTGGGCAGAGCGAAGGGGAGTGTCAGACTTCTACTGACTAAAAACCGAACCCATGTTCCTTCTTTGCCCTTGCGCCGAGGCCACGTCATCTAGTACAAAAATCCGCGGCCCCGACGGGCGTCGGCCCTTGCGGGCCCCTCCTTGCTGACATCTCTTTGAGGCGCGCGTGGAACACAAACGCGCCGCCGACACGGTCTGTTGCCGTCATGACGACGGCCGGACGGCAAGCTAGCCCATTACTCACCGTCCACAGGCCCGCGTCTACGGTGGCCGGAAGCCATCACGTGGCCCCCGACGCCCGGAGCGCCTTCCGTGGCGGCTGGGACGTTGAGAGGTTCTCTCCCTCTCTCGTTCCGCCACCTCCTTCGTTAGCATCACTGCTTCGCAGAAGGAGGCGACGGCGTCCCATTCCTCCTCGCCCCGGACCATGGCTTGCACCAGGGCCGGACGCGAGAGGTCGCCGCCGCCGATCGCCGCTACGAGAACACGGCGGGGCTCCGCCCAAGCAGGGCACACCTCCACAGTGTGCTCCACCGTGTCCTCCGGTCGATCCTCGCAATGGAAGCATCCGGGCGTTTCCTCCCGCCTGATTCGGTGCAGGTACCTCCCGAAACATCCGTGTCCGGTGAGGACCTGCGTCAGACGGAAGGTGAGGGCGCCGTGGCTCCTCTCTAGCCACTCCTCAAAGAGGGGACTTACCGCCACTATCGTGGCGTGCCCTGCACGGGGTTGCGACAGTCGCTGTCTCCATGCCACCATGAGATCGCACCGGAGGAGCATAGGGTTTGCTTAGTACATAATGCTTGGTTGAAGGTTTTGTGAAAGGTTCGTTAACACCCTGTATACAATAATCAAAGAAAGTAACACAAAGAAAAGTACGTGAAATATGAGAGTTTTTTTTATTGGAATTTAACTACAATTCTTAGGTATCTTAGGTAAAACTTAAAAGAAAGATAAGTAAAAACTTATAATAATAATAATAATAAATTTATTTGTCAGAATATTGTTGTTAGAGGTGTTACACATAATTTGATGTCCATAATATTCTGCTGTTTCCAGCGTACAAATATTTTAAAGAATAATTGTAATGAATTTAGAATAGGTACAGAATAAAAATTAACATTTAAAATTTAACATTAAAATAGACATGCAATATAATGAATAAAAATTAGCCATAGAATGTCAAGAATAAGGAATACGTTAACTACTATCAAATACAATGTCAGGATTATTAATTATAAAGTCTAGAATTATTAAATACAATGTCAGGGTTTAATAACTACTTAATATAATGTCAAGAATTATTACATAATTATACTGTCAGGGTTTATTAATTGCAATGTCAAGAATTATTAAATACAATGAAGAAGAATGATAAAAATTTAAATACAATGTCCCAGAGTTGAAATTTCATTCAATCAGGAGGTAAGTCGTCGTCTAATTTAAATTTTGAATTGAATTTTTCATTTAAAAACTCATTCGTTGAGTAGTAACATTTTTGCAATAGAAAGTTAATATACTTTTCCCTCTACGACTATTCTTGTACTATTCCTAACGAGATCTGAAGAATATATTTACATTATTTATAAATCAAGTACCTACTTACATTTTAAAGACAAGAATTGTTTTATACTATTTCAATATTAATGAATTAAACTTATTTTATCATATCATTCAATAAGTTATCAAATCAACATTGTTTTTTCTGTTAGAAACTCGGTAATATACTCTAGTTCGTTTTATCTAATATTCGTAGCCTATAAGCCTATTGCACCGTATTTAAATATTCCCAACCTCTTAATATTTTTTTGAAAATAATTAGGGCTATATAATTATTGTTGCACATCAAAATGGTTTGGCCATGATACTTGACAAAGTGAAACTTATATTTTCACGCTTTCTCCTTAAGGAGAAAGCGTGAAAATAAGTTTCACTTCCGTGTGTCGAATACTGTAAAATCCGAGTCGTTTTGAACGGCCGGCGGCCTGCTGATGTATTCCTAAGTATACATCAGCAGGCCGTTCAAAACGACTCGGATTTTACTTATCAAACATAACTACTTCGAAAATATAAATACACGGAAGTGTCAAGACATTGTATTGCTTAAAATAATAAATATAAATAAATAAATAAAAGGTTTATTGCAGAAACTTGCACAACTTTTACAGTATAACTTACATAGGGACCTCCTTTTAAGTAAAAGATATACCTGTGCTAGGAGATCCCGCTCTTCACTAACAAATGAAAAAAAAATAGTAAAACTACTGTACAGGCACAGAATTTAAATAAAGAAAAAATTAAAACTAAATATATGAATTTAAAAAGTAATCTCAAATAACAGGGCTCAACTCAAATATCTCAAAAAAATAGGGCTTGCCACTGTCTGTAGTTTCAACAATGACCGGAGACATCTTTTTTGGGCCTTCAATGTTATGTCTCCATCAGTTGAGTTCCCCCAGGGAATGATGCCGCATAGCGCAGGTGAGATTCAACTATGCCGTTGTAAGACGTGTTTTGGTGTCTACTTTGGAGGATAAATGTATATAAAACATATGCATTTGAACTAATTTTTCACATATTATTTCTGTATGTGCTTCCCAATTTAAGCTGGAGTCTATTTGCAAACCTAATATTTGGTATGTCCCGCTTCTTTAATATCGTTATTTTTGAAATGTATATGAAGATTACCTACTTATGCTAGGAGTACGCTGTCTAAAGATCATTATGTTCTAATATAGTTTGGTAGGAGGATGGCAGTGCTCCTGGTTATAAGATATAACAGTATTCGACACATCTACAATTAGTTTTGCTTTACATATTTTTGCGGGGCATTGCCAACACGTAGTCTTATTGACACGAGTCTGGTAACGTAATCTGTATGTGTGTCCATTAAACAGAAGCAACTGCTTGCCTTGTTTCGACATTACGTACTTGAAAACTGAAAAAAATATATAATCACATAATTAAAAGAGAAGCTTTTTTACTTATTTAAATGGCTGATTATGATAATTTAATAGATACATTGAAAACTATAGTTAATACGAGTTTTTTAAAGGAATTCATTTTGACTTTAGGCAATAGGGTAGTGGAAATAAACGTCATTATTATTTTGAACATTATTATTTTACTACAGCAACATTACAATGGTCGCACGTTCGCTCGGTTCGGGTGACGGCGGAGTAATGAACCGCTTGCGCTGCCTCACATTACTGTTCATTTACACTATCGATACATTTAATCTTACATTTAATAATACAAACTCAAAGCATTTATTTGAATTAGACAGTTACAGGCGCTCATGAATGTCAGAAAAACAAATAAAGCGAAGCTACAGTCACACAGTTTCTTTATGTTTCATATAAACTACTACTAACTATTTACTGAGGATAAATAGTACTAATCATAATCATCACTTATTTATGGGTACAATAATATTAATTTACTTCGGGTTTTCAACTATATTATATACTGCATGCTTATTACTTAATTAAAAATATACCCGTAGACTAGCATCGCTTGACAAATCTTGAAGATGACAGAGATAGAACAATGTGTTTGTAAATACCTCGTGGTGATTTTAAAACAAGAATTAAGATCAAGATATTTCCTTAATAATTAGGGGTACGTGATAGACAGTCATAAATTCAATAAGGAAATACACGATTCGAGACCCCCATTTTTTTTTTGGGCGCGTGGAAAATCATCAAATATCCCCTCCCGCTCTTGGGCAGAGCGAAAGGGAGTGTCAGACTTCTACTGACTAAAAACCACCCATCTTAGCCCTTTTTGTCAAGGCCGCGGTATCTCCCACGAACAACCCGCAGCCCCGATGGGATTCGAGACTCCCTATAGTAGACAATTATATATATGTATATATATATTTTTTTTTTAATTTATTATTATTATAAATGGGCTTGCTCTTGACTTCAATCTTGCCCTAAGGGCAGAGATGATGTCGACGATGGAACGAGCTTACCCAGTAGAAGCCTGTTTACTCGCGACGACGCAGGCAGGGAATTCCACTCCTTGGCCTGTGCGCATAATAAAGGACCCAGCAAAGCGCAATATTTTCGTTAGTGAAGATCCAATTTGTTGCTGTCTAGATTCTGATATAGTTTCCATTGCTAATGAAAAATGTTGGCGGCGGATGACTATGCTGATCTCGCTTACCAGGTACAATGTAACCATCATCATGGACTACAAGTTTCGCCTTACATTTACGCGTGGTACATGCCGAACATTGCCAGTAGCTAGTTCGTTTCATTGTAGAGTGATTATTAAAGCTGTATGTGTAGTCTCTGTACAGAATTAATTTCTTGCCTCTCTTCGAAGTTATGTACTTGAATTCTGAAATTAAGAAAAGTCTTAATAAGTTGAAAAGGACTCTTTGTCCAGATCTTGAATTGATATACCTTGTTGAACGTTGAAATAAATTCAGCTTAAAATTTATGTAACAGACAGGGGGCTAAAAGTCTTCGTATAAAATACAATTAAAATAGCCATTAACAGACAGATAAAGTTCCAAGGCATTTATTAAGATAGTAAGTACAAGATTGTAAGTTAAGTGCAAGATGTGAGATTTCGTTCTGAAACAGATAATTGTGGAATAAACGTCGGCCATCTAAATGTTACCTAAACTTAAAATTCTAATGACGACATTCTTCAATTCGTAAAGATTTATTTTATAAGATTTCCAACAAAAAATAACAATATAAAACCGACAGTTAAAAAATTGGCTAAAATAAGGAAAACGTAGGTACACATATAGAAGAACACAGCATGCCCATTATACTTACAACTAAGCTAACAAATTAAATAAAAATACAAACAGACTTTGGTATTGGTACAATTTTAAAACATAAAATAACATTTAACTAAAGTAAAATTAACTTTACCTACTTGATAATAAAAATTACTTTACTTGACTAGATTCAACACCAAAACCCAGAAGATTGCAAAACATCAACCCACTGTACTATGAAAAGCTTTACTAAAACTGTTGAAGAATGTTAACGATTGTTACGGATTTAATTTATTAAAAAAAATGTTATGCAAGTTCTTCTGCATTATTCTGGAGATAGACATAAAATACATAAACAAACAATTTAAATTGAGGTACCTGTTCAATAATTTATAACCTCCCGTCCGCTAATAAATCTCCAGGAGGATTCCTTATTCTTTGTACATAATAAAGGGAACCTCTGTGCAAAATTTCAGCTTTCTAGGTTCAAGGGTTTGGGCTGGGCGTTGATGAGTCAGTCAGTCAGGACTTCTCTTTTTATTTAAATAGAAAGATTACACAATCATATTACTTATAACTAATATGCACTGGAAATATGTAAGTGTTATATGACCTCTTATTTGCTTATTGTATAAATGTATACTGATAAACGGCAATAACAGGGAACAATGGAAAAAGAGAACGTGTTGCGCCGACCCCAAATAGAATGGAATAAGGGTAGGAAAATGAATGATGAAATGGTCCAGGACAACGTAAGATTGCCGACTCCAACATGATTATCTGATCAGTACTACCCCGATAACAAAATCACGTAGTACTTGCTTCAGGCTTCCTTGTTCAAGAAATAGAAAGAAGAACCTTAGGAAATTGAAAAATAGCAGGAGTGATCTAGAGTATGCTATTAAAACTGTCACCTGATTCGAAAGATATATTAACTCCTTGTATGTCGATTATTTACACACAATTAAAAAACCATTACGTCTCGCGTGTCTACGTTCCGGCAGACGAAGGGTTAAACCGTTTTATTAATAGATTCTGATATATTCTCCATTTCTGGTGTAGTATTTATGTGGTGGATGGTTGTGGCACTGGTTAGTCGCAATGTTACCACTATCATCAACGACTATTGTTGCCTTGCAGCTATTTGTGCTGCGGCTTGAGCATCGCCAGGAGGTGCTTCTTTTTACAGAAGAGTATTTTCCAAAGAAGTATGGATAGTCTTTGTACAGAATTAACTTTTTGCCTCTGTTTGAAGTGACGTACTGGATATCTTAAAAAAATAAAGGTCATTATCTAATTGAAAAACTGTTGATATCTTCAGTCATTCAATTATTTATTTAAACTCCTAAAGCCAAATAAACAAATATTATCACAAGACGTAACAAGTAAAAAATAATGAATTAGGATAAAAGCATAAAACGCCAGTACGTAGATACGATTAATCACTATCACTACATAGTATAAAACAAAGTCGCTTCCCGCTGTCTGTCCCTATGTATGCTTATATCTTTAAACTTTTTTAATAGATAGAGTGATTCAAGAGGAAGGTTAATGTGTAGAGTAATTAATACTTCCGCGCGAAGCCGGGTCGGGTCGCTAGTCTCGAATAAAACAATCGAATCAACAAGCAAGCTTTTATTTAAATAATATTATTATAAAGGTTTTAAATCAGTTAAAAAATTTGAATTACCTATTTGCTTTAATTTAAAAGGGAGGTAGCTGTTTCATTGGTATAAAAGGTAACATCAATTCGATTCAATCACTGAAAGACAATAATTGTTAAAATATTTTATTGGGGAAATGCTCAGACCAAGAAAAAAAGAAAGACGGCGCGCCGCGAACACAAACAGTGAAGCCACAAAACCACACGCCTATAGCAAGTAAACATACAAGCTCACGCACACACCTACACTAAAACCACACGCATTTCTCCTAGAACGTCACGACTTCACGAGACATTGTCTACACACATAGATAAAAAGATGGCTTCACTTTTGATGTTCGTGGCGCGCCGTCTTCCTTTTTTCGTTGGTCTGAGGGGAAATGTAAGTACACAAACATAAACATCTAAATAATATGAGCCCTTTATTTAAAAAAAAAATTATAAAGCATTCCTAACTCCTAATTATTAAGGATCAGTCAATGGTTTCCTTAAAAGCTAAAAAGAGGAACTGTGGGCAATGAAAATTAAGAGATGGAGTGAACAAGAGAAAGCTAGGTACTAAAACTATCACCAGATTTGAAAGTTTAATTGTTAATTTTTTATCGATAAATTCTAATATATTCTCCATTTCTAATGAAGTATTTGGGTGGGAGATGGTTGTGGTACTGGTTATTCGTAATATTGCCCTTATCATCGACGAATATTGCCGCCTTGCAGCTGGTTGCGGTGCGGGCTGAGCATCGCCAGTAGGACGTTCCTTTAACTGAAGAGTATTTACCAAAGAAATATGGATACTCTTTGTACAGAATTAACTTCTTGCCTCTCTTTGAAGTGATGTACTGGACATCTAAAAAACAAATAATAGTACATTATGGTACAAGTGTGTAACGTTGGTGATTACCGCAGAGGCGCCATTGAGACCCGAGCCGTCAGGTGAGGGTCTTAAGAAAGCCGAGGACGGTAATCATCAATACACACGTGTATCATACGACGTTTTTCAACACACTTGTGAAGAAAATAATACTAAAAAGTCATCTTCAACAGTTAAAACAAGTTGTTTTTTTTTTTTCACAATAGCGGGTAAAATTAATGCGCGCGCATCTACAGTTCTACCAACTTCAACAGTTAAAACAAGTTCTGTTTTTTTTCTTCACAATAGCGGGAAAAATTAATGCGCGCGCATCTACAGTTCTACCAAGTTATCTATGCAGGCGGGAAAACACGGAACTAAAATAAATGTACTAAGTTTGACCTAGCGATGCATTTTTTCTTGACCAGTGGCGCCACTACTGTAACAATGACGATCGGCCATAGACTAAAAGAATGTGGTTTCTTTATTTTTGACTTTTCGCGGATAGAGTTTTAGCCACGGACAAAATGGGGATTTTTTTTTTCTTTATTACAGAGAAAACAAAAGTTATATTATTTGAGTGAAAGATTAATTTATTAAAAACGTTTATGTTGAAATTATCTATTTAAATTCAAAGTTGCATGAAATGGGGAAGCACTAGGTACATTAATTTGTTTTTACTATTGAACACGATCTTTTTTGTATTGAAACTTTTTTATGAACGTAGCAACTCAACCAACAAAATTTTAAAAAAAAAACTATAACTCACTAGTGAATAATAGCAATGAAAAAGTCACAGTTTGATTATAGGTGTCATTACGTGCCTAATTGCGGTGAAATTATAGCCACTTTATGAGCAAGTGTGTTGAAAAAGACATTATCTGATTACAAAACCAACCAAACCTATAATATAACTTGTTGTTTTTATCAATAATATTATCATTCATTTTTATTAATTCAATGTAATTTTCGATTATTTTTATGTGACATTGACTTTAATTTTATTGACATAGTTTTAATTCGATGACATTGTATTTGAAGGCCTCTGCCTTCAAATGCTACAAAAAAAAAAGTGGAGGGGACAGACCAGAGGGTCTGTCCCCTCCACTTTTTTTTTTGTAAGGGCCACTCGCAGTTCATCTCTCTGAGAGGATGGTATACTGCTTAACCGAACAATCGCCGAACGCTCGTTTATATAGACCGGCTCGAGCAGTGGGTAGAGTGGGGCGGCCTTAGTGACGAATGCGCTACGCACCTGGCCCGCTGCACGTGCTGTTTACAACGACGACGCCGTCATATTTATTAGTATTTTATTTTAACTATTGTTTTTATTTTCAAACTTTTCAATGGATTTGTATGTACCTGAAATAAATGGATTTATTTATTATTAAGAGACGTTACGATTTTAAAAGATTTTAATACTATAATAATAATTATTTATTTTTTATTTTTTTATTCATTAAACAGACTACAGAGGTCCACTGTGTTAGTAACAATATAACTTAGCCTATGTTAGTACTTAATAATAATAAACAAAGACGATTCACAAAAATTTACACAAGAGATACTTACAATATTAGAATGTTAGTAACAATATGACTTATAAACTATGTTAGTACTTATATTTTACTACAGATAAGGTGATTTTAATAAGATGCCTCACTATGGGGCTTTCGTCATGCCTGTCCGCAATAACGCTCAAGAGGCTGTTGCTACTACCACGCAACCTGGCGAGAAGAGACGCATTCTTCTTACGGACTACAGCTGAGAAGCTGTCTACTCTGGCTTGTGCAAACATTGCAGATGCACTGCAATATCGCGGTAGTCGCAACAGTGCCCTGAAAGCGTTATTGTATTGAACACACGTTGCACGTTTAGTACAGGGCGCTCGAGTACAGTGATGTGCAGTATGCTATAAAAAGCGTGATTTTGACCGCATCTGTACATCGAGCGAACCTACGGGCCAACATATTCGCCCGAACAGCCAATGCTCTGCGTTCCCGTTCAACATCCTCATCATCCTTAAGGTCGTCAGCAATGAAATGTCCAAGGTATTTGAAATGGTGTACCCGAAGAATCGGGTCGTTATTAATTTTAATAGGTGGTACATTTTCTGGACATTTCTTACCAGCAGCCTTAAAGACCATGAGTTCTGACTTCTTTACATTATATTTTAACCCATGGTTAGCAGCGTAGTTCTCACAAATCTTAACCAATTTTCTGAGTTCACTGACCGAGGGAGCCAGCAACACCATATCATCGGCGTAGCTGATGTTGTTAAAACACAACCCGTCAATAAAGCAGCCCACATGCGTGCTGTTGAGTTCCTCGATCAATGCATTCATATACAGATTAAAAAGATAAGGGGAGGTTAATCCCCCTGCCTCACGCCACACTCCAACCTAAATGGTACAGATGACTTATTCCCCCACCGTACAAAGTCTGTTTGGTTGTCGTACCAGTACTTAAAAACGTTCAGCAACTCGTTGGGAATACCTGTAGCTTACCTGTAACTTATTCCAGAGAATGTCGTATGAGACTAGGTCGAAGGCCTTGGAGAGATCTAGAAACGCCCCGTAAATTGGTGTACTCCTGTCACTATAGTACCTGACAGTGTGCTTAAGACAGTCAAGCTATTGCACTTTCAGTGGATAAACCAGGTCGAAAACCGAACTGTGCATCGTGCAGCCGCAAATGCTTTTCTAGCTGCACGTTTAGCACACTGTCAAGCACCGTAGCCACAATAGTTGCGAGAGAGATGGGTCTATAATTGGACCTATCTGATGCATCTCCAGTTTTGTTCTTAATTACTGGTACGACCACCGTTTTCATCATACTGTCAGGCAGGTGAGAGTGCGCGATACACACGTTAAAAAGAAGTGCCAACACCCTAGGCAGGTGGTTAACCAGCATGCTGCAAATGCTCGATACTGAGACCATCTTGACCCGGAGATTTCCCTCTTTTCATATTTTTAAGAGTTACTCTGACGTCTTTAGCTGTGATAAGGGTTGAGACTGGTCCTGTTTGGACCTCAGTATCGATCCCTGGCTGCAGTGGTCCCAATAGTGACCGAACCATGAAATGGTCTTCAAACAGCTCGGCCACTAAATGTGGTTCTGCAACCCCATCAACGCTCACAGGGAGCCCCTTGGCTGCGTTCATGCTACTGGTACATTTCCAGAAACTACGGAAGTCAGATTTGGAGTGGTGTGAGGCTAGTTTGTCCATTTTAATTTCCTCTTGTTTATTTTGACACCATTTCAGCCTACCTTTAAAAACTTTCCGCGCTTCTACCATATCATCATAAAGGCGCCCTGATGATGGTCTGCTGTGTAAGTCCCACATATTGAGCTTAGCCTGCGCCTCCCTGTGCGCACTACCGACGTGTTTGTTCCAACCTGCCTACTATAAAAGCGTGCAAAATTTCACCTTTCTAGGTCCAAGGGTTTGGGCTGGGTGTTGATGAGTCAATCAGTCCGGACTTTTCTATTATTTATATAAATTCTGAAATATTTTCCATATTTGGTGACATTTTTTGGCGGTGGATGGCTGTGGTCAGGATTACTAGATATAATATTACCATGCTCATCCATTATTATTTTTGCTTCGCATTTGGTATTTAAGGGGTATTTAAGGGGTGTAAGGGGTCCCAACTAACATCTCTCGGGACTCAAGCCAACCTCACCTGCACGCGGTGCACCCTGCTAAAAAACAAACGAGGTTATGGCGACCCGCCAACACGCATTGGACCAGCGTGGTGGGTTAAGGTCCAAACCCCCCCTATGAATAGAAGAGTAAGAGACAGGCCCCAAGTGCCCGGCGACTCCAGCGGCTGTGCTGGCGTGGACGGGCGCAGGCATGGCCCTGGGGTCAGGGGAGCTAAGAATCTCCGGGCGAGATCGATCGACCGTCAAACGACAACTGCAAATTACATAAAGGACTCGGATTCGCTCAATGTTATAACTTACAATGTCCGGACGCTATTGAAAGACGAACGTTTAATCGAACTTGAGAACGCTCTAAAAGACATCAGATGGGACATTTTGGGGCTCTCAGAAGTCAGGAGAGTAGGCGAACACACAGAGGAAAGAGATGATGCTGTGTTCTTTCACTTCGGTGAAACCAGTGGACAACACGGAGTGGGGTTCATGGTGGCAAAGAAGTGGAAGGACAATATCATCGAATTTCTAGGATACTCTGAACGTGTCGCTGTGCTTAAATTCCAACTAACACCTAATAAAACTCTAACTCTCATACAAGTATATGCACCGACATCAGCACATTCCGACGAAGAGGTAGAAGATTTTTACGATCTTGTTAATAGAGCATGCGACGAAAACAGAGGCACTTTTAACATGGTCATTGGTGACTTTAATGCAAAAGTGGGACGAAGGCAGGAACTGGACAGTGGAGATACGGTCGGTTGTTTTGGATTGGGGGATCGCAACGTGCGAGGCGCCCGTCTCACCCAGTTTGCCTTTGGACAAAGCATGCACATAGTCAATAGCTTCTTTTCGAAAAAACCGCAACGACGATGGACCTGGGTGTCTCCTGATGGTTTCACGCGCAATGAAATCGACTACGTTTTGTCATCAGACCGAAATATGATAAAAAACATTAGTGTCATAAACAAAATCAAATACAGTTCAGACCATAGACCAATCCGTGCAAAATTTAGAGTAGACTTTAAAATCCACCGAGCCAAAACATTTATGAAACGAATAAGAAGACTTTCTAAAGAAACACTAATTAACAACTTCGAAAATTACAACCTAGAACTTTCAAATTATTTTAAAGAACTCAAAGTTGATGAGAAAGATGCAGAAGATCAATATAATGCAATAGTTACCGGAATAAACAATACTTGCAAAACGATAAAAAACAAACATAGTAATAGAAACAAACTAACACGTAATAGCATTGAATTGATAGAGAAACGGGCAGATAAAGAAATAGGAACACCAGAATTTAGAATATTAGATAGAGAAGTAAAAAGGAGTATTAGGAAAGATTTAAGAAATTTGAATACACATTTGGTCAAAACTGCTTTGGAAAAACACACATCCTTAAGAGTACTAAAACAAGGCGTCACAAAAGGACGTACTTGGATTAACAGCTTGACAGACAACGACGGCATCAAACATTACAGTAGAATCAAAATAATGGAAATAGCGACTAAATTCTATACATCACTATATTCAGACCATTCACCACCCGATATCAACACCGAATACATCCCTTCAGATTCCATTCCCCCAATAAACGGTTATGAAGTGCACAAAGCACTTACTACTATGCGCTACGATAGAAGTCCTGGGGAAGATGGAATTACCACGGAAGCGCTCAAGATCGGCAGTACCATTTTGCTACCTCACCTTGCTAACCTGTTTAACACCATACTACTATCAGGAAAAATCCCAAAAGCAATGTGCAAATCAAACATAGTTCTATTACATAAAAAAGGCGACAAAAGTGACATTGGCAATTACCGTCCAATCAGTTTAACATCTCACATCTACAAGACCTTTATTAAGGTAATACACAATCGTATAGATGGAACACTGGATAAACATCAACCACCAGAACAAGCCGGATTTCGCCCTAGTTTTTCAACAACCGACCACCTACAGACCTTAAACCAACTTCTAGAAAAATACACAGAATTTAAAAAACCACTATACTTGGCCTTCGTAGATTATGCGAAGGCATTCGATAGCATCAAGCACTCAGAAATATTTAAATCTTTATCAAATCAGGAACTGGAACAACAATATATAGACCTTATAAAAAACATCTACCATAACAGCACAGCAAATATCAAATTGAATACTGCTGGACCTTCGTTCAGCATTCAGAAGGGTGTTAAACAGGGTGACCCGCTCTCTCCGAAGTTATTCACCAGCACTCTTGAGGAGATTTTTAGATCTCTAGCAGCCTCATGGACAACCAAAGGCATTGAAGTCGGCAGCAAGAGGTTGACGAACCTCCGATTTGCCGACGACATAGTCCTTTTTGCCCCCACAGCCCTGGAACTACAGACTATGCTCCAAGA
This sequence comes from Diarsia mendica, assembly GCA_949316265.1. Classification (NCBI taxonomy): domain Eukaryota; kingdom Metazoa; phylum Arthropoda; class Insecta; order Lepidoptera; family Noctuidae; genus Diarsia; species Diarsia mendica. The sequence continues at coordinate 19,523,802 of OX438893.1, read as the reverse complement.
ACTGAGTACGGCCAGCTCTAGGGTGGGACTAACTATGAATCGGTCAAAAACAAAGGTGATGACCAACAGCACTAAGCGTAGGGTCGAGGTAGATGGGCAGGAAATACAATATGTCGATGAGTATATCTACTTGGGCCAGTTAGTATCTTTCGAAAACAGGCAAGAAAGAGAAATCGATCGCAGAGTCGAAAACGCCTGGAAAAGCTACTGGTCCATGAAGACGCTAATGAAGGGAGATCTTCCGGTTTCCCTGAAGCGCAAACTCATCGACATGTGCATTCTGCCCGTCCTAACCTACGGTGCTCAGACATGGTCTCTCACCGAGATTCAAAAGTTCCGCCTTGGAGTTTGCCAAAGGGCAATGGAACGTAGCATTTTGGGTGTCAAAAGACAAGACCGAATTCGAAACACCACGCTGCGCTCCAAAACGGGCATAGTGGACGTTGGCAAGAAGGCTGCTAGGCTTAAATGGGATTGGGCGGGTCACGTCAGTCGCATGCACGATGACCGCTGGGCAAAAGCCGCAACACGATGGTTGCCGGAAGACGGACGGCGCCGCCGAGGCCGGCCCAGAAAGAGGTGGCGAGATGATCTGGACGCGCACCATGAGGGCTGGTTCGAGGTGGCTCAGGAAAAGAGCACTTGGAAGGAATTGGGGGAGGCCTTTGCCCTGCAGTGGGACAGTACAGGCTATTAAAAAAAAAAAAAAAAAAAAAAGAAAAAAAAAAAAAAATTTGGTATTTGCTCCTTGCATTGTGCATTGCCAATATGATATGTGTTTGTTTGACTTTGTGTAGTTGAAAGTGTACTCTTTGTGCAGCAGAACTAACTTTTTGCTTCGCTTTGAATTGACGTACCTATAATCTGAAAACAAGTAAACTATCGTTAAGCAGACTTTAATACACCTTTATTTTAAAAGTTTATTATCTACACTACTACTAACAACAGTTTTTTTGTAATAAATATAAGAAACTATATATCTTTCAAAAGAGCAAAACAGGGGAAGGCTTTACTTAATAAAAGATGATCTATGTATAATATTTTAATTATAATAAAAGTACATACAGAAAACACATAAGTTGATATATAGGTTATCCCGGTAGAACGTGCGATAATTTTTGAAAAACACGCGAGCAAAGGCTCGGGGAAAGCTAGTTTAGCTAATATAAAAATTAAGAAGCCACACAACCAAAAACCACCAAAGCCACTATATGACACTAATAATAATTAAATAGCAAATAATAATGAAGGATAAATAAAATACTTGACTGTACATTGTTTATTACCAAATGAAAGTGTTATCTTAATTGTTTCTATTTTTTTTTTATAATTCTGATATATTCTCCATCTTTGACGATAAATTGTGGCGGTGGATGGCTGTGGTCAGGGTTACTAGATATAATATTACCATGCGCATCAATTATTATTTTTGCTTTGCATTTGGTATTTGCTCCACGCGTTGTGCATTGCCAGTTTGTTGTTTGTTTGCTTGGTGAAGATTTTGTTAAGTTGAAAGTGTACCCCTTGTGCAAAACTAACTGCTTGCCTCGCATTGAATTGATGTACGTATAATCTGAAAAAAGCAAACCATCACTATGCAGGCTTTTATTTAGAATGGAGGCAGCTGATTCAATAGTATGAAAGATATTTATATAAATACACATATTTTTTAAAGTCTGCATTAACACCAGTTTTCATGTAATAAATACAAGAAACTATCTACTATCTGTGAAGATTTAAAAACAACAAAGAATTAGAAAAAGTGCAAGACCTTAATCCAACGTCTATGAAAGGCTTTACTTGATAAAAGACGAGTAAAGTTTAAAATTATAATAATAAAAGTACATACAAAACACACATTAGTTGGTGCATAAGTTATCCCGGTGTACGTATACGTGCGATAGTTTTTGAATTTACACTTCGGCGAAGCCATGGGAAAAAGCCAGCGCCTTTTTCAGGCGTCGGACTAACCTTCACACCGCTCTGTAAAACTGGTGTGACAGTGAGGAAGTTTTTTCCTAACAATCACACAGGTAAAGAGCACCTGGAAGGAATTGGGGAAGGCTTTTAGCCAACAGTGGGACAATACAGACTAAAAAAAAAACCATCGCACCAGTGTTATGGTAAGGTTAGGTTAGAAATTACTAATCTCCTATTAACTTTTGATACCCTAGTACTACATAACTCATTACATTATTCCTGTTAACTCCTTCAAATTACCCATCCTTTATAAATAAATAAATCATACCGGTGTTGAGGTTGGTAAACCTTATTTCCTAACTGGTGTGATGGTTTGGAAAAAATCCTTACCAACACACCAATGTGACAGAGAGGTGTGAATGTTAGTCCATCGCCGTTTTTCAAACATGAAATTTATGAAGCCACACACCAAAGCTTCGCCTCCGACCAGTCAGCCAAACATTCACGTCAAACGAGTTTAACTCGTTTGTGACACTAATGATTAATAATGATGACGATTTCGTACATGCTGGTGGCCAGCATACCAGATGAAGCCGTGGTTGCTGGCTGAATGTCTGAATGTATGACTCGCTGCTCGAAGGCTTTAGGAAGTGATGACGATGTATGAAGTCGGTGCACGAAGGCTGCGCTGACGTTCGTGCTCGGGGTCATCAGTTTGGAGGTGCTGAGGAACAGGGTGTAAAGTTCCTCATCCCCCATAGAAAAGGGAGGTCCTCCGATCAGACGGGTGTTGTGTCTGGTGGGTTAACTGCCCGACATATGTCAGTCGGGATTTTCTATAGGTACGTGCTAATGTCACGGAAAACTTTGATTGCGCGATGTAGGACATGTCATTTAGTTCACATGTGTTACGATAGATGTCGCTGTCGCTACAGGGGGGTAACTGATACATTGGAAAGGTATCCATAAAAATACAAAAATCTTTGAAGTCTATAATCATCACTTTTCATGTAATCAATATAAGAAACTATATACTTCATTCAATCTGTGAAGATTTAGAAACAGCATTTGAATTAGAAAAAGAACAAAACAGTAACCCATTGTCTATGAAAGGCTTTACTTGTTAAAGTCAATATTAAAATTTGAATTATGATAAAAGTATATGTGTAGGAGTTTGTGTGTGAATTTGAAAGACTTACCAGCCAACTCCCGTCCACTGCCTCGCGCACCACACAGGCCAGGCGTCGTGATCAGGTTTCCTAAATCCAGCTAAACTCACTGCACATTTATTTCCACAGGTGTTGGTTAATGTTATTGTTCGTGGCTTGGAGGGGTTGTAGCACAAAATCACAGAAGGACCATTTCTTAATAGAAAAAAGTTTTCTCTCGCGCGGAGCACGTTATTTTTCGAGTAGAGAGATTAGTACAAGTGAAAAATCACGCGGAAGAGCGGCGCTACTGTCGCCCTTCGTAGACCAATCGGATTGCTTAGCAAATAGGCGATAAGCAAGCCGACAAGCCAATCAAATCACATCCTTTCTCCACACACAAATGTTTGAATACTGGTTGTGGGGTGAAAATAAAACTATTCAAAAATCCTAGACTAAATGCATTAGGTAATACTTAACTTAAAGAGAACGGTACGTAACATGCCGCTCGCCTTAAAAGAATGAATTTCTTTTAACCTTAGGTTATAGACATTATAAGAATGTTTCACTCAAAAGAGGAATGAAAAAATGCTACGAAAGCATGAAATCTTAAAAAAAAAAAAAAATAGAAATATTAAATTTACTCTTACTCTAGATTCCCTTAACTAAGATTCGTAACAATATTAAGTAAAACTTACAAATAATTATTCTAAGGGCAAAGGACATATTTTAACTACTGAGCGTTTCACTAAAGTTTTGCCCATTTGTAAAGTTACGACACGAGTAACATTGTCGGAACCCGGATGAAGAGCATGGACACGAGCCAATCTCCACTGTAATGGTGGCAAATTATCATCACGTACAACGACAATAATACCTTCACGGAGTTGCGAGCCGCGATCTCGGAACCATTTATTACGCTGTTGGATTTCGTGTAAATATTCACGACTCCAACGTTTCCAAAAGTGCTGCACACATTGCTGTACCCTACGCCATCTAGTGAGTCGATTTGGAATATTCTCGCAAAGTGAAATGTCTAGTAGGGCAGTCAACGGACCTCCTATTAAAAAATGAGAGGGTGTTAGGGGTAACGGATCTAATGGGTCTGCACTTAATAAACAAAGTGGACGTGAATTGAGTACCGCTTCAATTTGACAAAGGAGGGTGTGCATCTCATCATAAGTTTGAGTTTGCGTACCGAGGACTCGATGTAAATGATGTTTGAAACTTTTAACACCGGATTCGAAAAGGCCACCAAAATGTGAGGCATAAGGAGGTTGAAAATGCCAAGTGATGCCTTGTTCTAAAACCTTACCATTAAGAGTGGCTTGAACAGAATCATTACGTAAAAAAGTATACAATTCTTGTAGATAATTATTGCAACCGACAAAGTTCCTTCCACAATCAGAGTAAATGTCAGTGCATACGCCTCTCCGGGACGTGAAGCGTCGCAAGGCTGCCAAAAATGCTTCAGTTGACAACTCGGACACGAGTTCGAGATGTATGGCCTTGACCGACATACACACAAAGACAGCTACATAACATTTAATAATTTTCGCATTTCGAACTTTGTTTGCCCGTACGTAGAACGGACCCGCGAAATCAACAGATGTTTTTAGAAATGGCCGCTCGGGGCGCACTCTGACGGCCGGTAGCGGACCCATACATGGTTGCGGATTCACGGGGCGAGCACGAAAACAACGAACGCAGCGATGTATGCGCGTACGTATAACGTCACGACCAGACATTATCCAATAATTTTGAAGTAGAAGGTATTGCACGGATTGGGCACCGGCATGTAGATGAGTGATATGTGTGTGATCAATGATTAAATTTGTAAGATGATGTTTCTTCGGCAGAATCAATTGGTGTTTTTTTTTTTTTTTTTTTTTTTTTTTATATAATAATATTCCACAACTATCACACAACGCCATCTAGTCCCAAGCTAAGCAGAGCTTGTGTTATGGGTACTAGACAACTGATAAACATACTTATATATTTCTAAATACATACATATTATAGATAAATTACACCCAGACACAGAACAAATGATCGTGCTCATCACACAAACATTTGTCCTGGGTGGGAATCGAACCCACGACCTCCGGCATAGCAGTTAGGGTCACTAACCACTAGACCAACAGGCCAGTCAAATAATGTTTGTAATGTTTTGAAACGAACGGTAAAAGTGATTTGTGAATCCGCCCACCTACACGCAGATTATTTTTGTTATCCATAAAAGGGTTGAGTCGACGTAATCTAATTGATGGATATTTTCCATGTGAAATATTTTTAATATCTTCGGAAAAACATGAATGTTGAACTAAATGGATAAGTCGTTTTAAACAAAAATTAAACTCGGACACAGTTATGTATTTTGGATAGGAAATGTTAATATTCTTACATTTATTATAGAATCGGAATAACAGTGCTGTTATTCTAACAAGTTTGCCTAGAGTAGAAAATCTTGTAATATACTCGACCACATCAGATGGTGCTGAGGTGGAAGAGTTTGATACTATAGACAACGGTAGATTACGTTTGTCTTCAGTGACTTCTGGTATTTTCTTGGGGCTTGGCCAAGAACTAGAATCACGCGCGACCCACCAGGGCCCATGGAGCCACATCTCATTTTGTATAAAAGTTGTAGGTAGCATTCCTCGAGAAGGTGCATCAGCTGGATTGTCAGCAGATGGAACATGTCTCCAACTACTGGCCGGAAGCCGGGATAAGATTTCACTAGTTCGATTAGAAACGAATGTTTTCCACTCGTGTGGTGGAGAACGAAGCCACGCTAACACGATGGATGAATCGGTCCACGCATACACATGTTCACAGTGTATGTGCTTATCATACACGCTTCTAACTTTATCAATCAACTGTGACAACAAGACAGCCGCGCACAACTCAAGTCGCGGGATCGTAAGAACCGGTTTTATAGGTGCTACACGCGTTTTTGCAAGAAGAAGAAATGTTTTAACGTTATCACTAGTATCGGATATACGGGCATAAATACACGCGGCGTAAGCCCGCTCGGAAGCATCGGAAAACCCGTGGAATTGAATAACATTCACGTTTGCAAAAACGAAACGTGGAATTTGAAAATTTGATAATAATGGTAACTCGTTAAGAAAATTAGACCAAGCATTTATAATATCTACAGGAGGTGACTCATCCCAGTCGACCCCTGACATCCATAACAACTGAATGAGATGTTTCGCGTAAATAGTTATAGGAGATAACCATCCCATAGGATCATAAATTTTGGCTATTTGTGATAGTATAGACCGTTTGGTAATTTTACCCGTAGTTGCTTGAACGCTGAAACTGAAAGTATCAGATTTAGGATTCCACTGAAGTCCTAAAACCTTTATTTGTTTGTCATTCTCCATCAGAGCGAAAGAAACGTTGTCATCAGGCCGCTCGCCCTGACAGACTGACGCTTTTAAAGCAGCGAGTAACGCTGGCGAATTGCTCTGCCACTTCCGTAGTTCGAAACCAGCTGACGAACAAATACCTACTAACTCACGCTGTAGAACGAGTGCCTTTTTTACGTCGCCTGCTCCGGTGACAATGTCATCAACGAAAACCTGGTCCTGGAGAACCTTAGAACCTAGCGGGAAGTTAGCGGCTTCGTCCTGAGCCAACTGTTGAATAGTACGAAGGGCTAAGTACGGTGATGAGCTGACACCAAAGGTGACGGTTCGCAATCGATAATCAAGCAACGGTTCAGTTGGTGATTTACGCCACACAATGCGTTGAAAATCCCAATTGGATTGTTGTAATTTAATATTTCTGTACATCTGCTTGATGTCGGCAGTGACAGCAATAGCATGGATACGAAAACCCAATAAAACGTCCACTATATCCTGGTGCAACTTCGGACCAGTCAGTAGAATATCATTAAGTGATATTCCATTAGAAGTTTTACAACCCGCGTCAAAGACGACGCGAATGCGAGTAGTCTCGCTAGACTCCTTGACCACGCAGTGGTGCGGAATGTAATAGCTAGTAGCTAACGAAGTAGGTATATCAACTAGCTCCATGTGACCGAGTTCTAAGTACTCCTGGAGGCACGTATGATACTCTACCTTAAGCTGAGGATTACGTTCTAAACGATACTCTAATTTTCTAAACCTGGAGACCGCCGTATCCCGTGATTCGCCGAGGGCGGGAGCATTAGGTTTGAAAGGAAGTGGAACCACATATCGCCCAGCTTCATCGCGAGTATGTGAATTTACGTAGATAGATTCACACAACGCTTCGTCGGGACTTAGGGTTCTCTTTTCCGGAAGAGATTCCAATTCCCAGAATCGTCTCAGATTTATGCCGTCATCGTATGATGAGCTAAAACTACTAAGACACACTTGAAGTGAAGTAGGTGTATTTTGGTTGCATGAAACATCACCCATCAATAAATAACCAAAGATACTGTTCATAGCCATCGGTGAACCGAGTGTACCCTTGATCACGTGACCTAATAGAACTTGGGATAGTATATCCGCACCTAGAAGCATTTCCACTGATTGTGGAAGATAAAACTTAGGATCAGCTAAATTTAAATTCTGTATATGTGCCCATCCCGTATAAGGTAACGTCACACATGGCATACGTGACATAAGATTGGACAAAATTAATGCTTCAACTGAAATTAAAGGTTGCTCCCCGTGCGTAGGAGTGATATGACACGATACTACACCCTTTGGTAAAACAGCTGAGACTTCGGACCCGCCGATACCGAACACTGGAACGTTCGCTTGCCTACGGCGTAAACCCAACCGCTGAACACAAGCCTCTGTAATAAAAGTCGCTTGACTCCCTGTGTCAATAATACACCGAACTGTGTGTTTTTGTGGGCCAACGTGAACATTGATGAGTGCCGTACCTAAGAGCACCGTACTCGCACTAACCGACGGAGCAATGGTTTGCGAATCGTCCGTGCGACCGTGCCACGCATGATTTACCGCAGTCAATGCGGCGGCCTGCGAAGTACTGGGAACCGTTGTCTCTGTCGTTTCGTTCGCAGGAAGTGAAATAGCACTATCATTAGTACCGCCTTCATTAATAACCGATAAACTGTGAGACTTTTCGAAATGAATTAACGAATGATGTCGTTTATGACATGAACGACACACAAAGTTGGATTTGCATTGTTTTAAATCATGACCGACATGTAAACAATTGAAACAAACGTTTTTGTTTTGAATAAAAGAATACCTATCACGGGGAGATAAATTAAGGAATTTAGAACATTTTGTCAACGTATGTTGAGCATCACAACATAAACAATTATTTTTTAAATTATTTTGTTTGTTAGACTGTAAGTCTGGATTCGAACTCGATGACGTGACGTTGGCTGCGAGCGCGCGACGCGGGCCTTCGTGACTGCGCGATGGTGTCGTCGCCGAAGTCCGAGATGTACCTACCTTTTCATGATTATTATTTTTATTTTGTGGGTAAGAGGAGAATTCGTTTGCGGCTAACTCGCGTTCCAAGAAATTTATCAATGTATTTATGTCGGGTATATCTGATGGTTTGGATAGTGATAATTCGAAACGTTTTCGAATACTAGACGGAATTTTACGAAATAAAATTGTCACTAATATGAAACTCCATTGATCTATCGGAAACTGCATCGCCTGCAATGCCTTGATGTTTTCTTGATAAATATTGAGTAAATTTCTTAGACTTTGAGTCACTCTCTCGGTACTAGGTTCAATTTCTAATATTTTTTCGAGATGTTTCGTGGCGATAGCCCGTTTGTTGTTATACCGAGAAACCAAAATATCCCACGCAACACTATAGTTTTCGTCTGTAATTGGTATCGATTTAAGAAGGTTATAGGGTTCATCCTTTAATGACAGTAATAAATAACGAAACTTCTCTGTATCCGTGTAAGTATTTCTGCCGTGTACCAATGAACGAAACAAATCGAAAAATGGGGGCCAATCCGTGGTCTCCCCTGAGAAGGTAGGCATTGGAAGAATAGGTAATCTACTTGCACAATTATTATTATTTGAATTAAATGGAACATGTGTTACGGCTGAATTATTCATCGACGTACGAGACGACATTCTTCGTTTACGCTCGTTATCCTCTTCTTTAAGTTTGTCTAAGTGAACACTAATTGCGTAATAACAGTCATTAAAATTGTTACGAATCTGTAGTTGTTCCTCCTTATCGAAAGTATTGGACTTCATCAAGACTTTTTCTATTTTAGCCTGAAGTTTGAAGAACTTTCTTTGTTGCAAAGTTAACTCTTTTGAGCGTGACCTAAACTGTTGTTCGTCTGAATCTATGAACTGTAATGTACGTTGGAGATCATCAAGAATGATTTCCCTTTCGAAAATATCTTGCCGAATTATGTCCGCCATTTTGGACGCGTAACGACGCAAAATGAACTATATGAAGACTCAAAACACTAGGAAAATTAACCCCACAACAAGCACTCAGGAAAGAATCCGGCTCGTAGGGCCAAACAATTATGTGTAGGAGTTTGTGTGTGAATTTGAAAGACTTACCAGCCAACTCCCGTCCACTGCCTCGCGCACCACACAGGCCAGGCGTCGTGATCAGGTTTCCTAAATCCAGCTAAACTCACTGCACATTTATTTCCACAGGTGTTGGTTAATGTTATTGTTCGTGGCTTGGAGGGGTTGTAGCACAAAATCACAGAAGGACCATTTCTTAATAGAAAAAAGTTTTCTCTCGCGCGGAGCACGTTATTTTTCGAGTAGAGAGATTAGTACAAGTGAAAAATCACGCGGAAGAGCGGCGCTACTGTCGCCCTTCGTAGACCAATCGGATTGCTTAGCAAATAGGCGATAAGCAAGCCGACAAGCCAATCAAATCACATCCTTTCTCCACACACAAATGTTTGAGTACTGGTTGTGGGGTGAAAATAAAACTATTCAAAAATCCTAGACTAAATGCATTAGGTAATACTTAACTTAAAGAGAACGGTACGTAACAGTATATAAAGGTAACACATTAGTTGGTACATAAGTTATCCCGGTAGGACGTAGCTACCCATCCGATAGTTTTAAAAATTGTGAAGATATCAAATAATTGACTGTATACATTGTGTATTACTAAACGAAAGTGAATTATTATTAAAGAAAGTTAATTGTGTCTATTTTAAATTCTGAAATAACTTCCATTTTCGACGAGAAATTTTAGCGGTGGATGGCTGTGGTCTGGGTTACTCGATATAATATGACCATGCGCATCAATTATTATTTTTGCTTTGCATTTGGTATTTGCTCGTCCCGTTGTGCATTGCCAGTTTGTTGTTTGTTTGCTTTCACAATAGTTTCTGAAGTTGAAAGTGTACTCTTTGAACAGAACTAACTGCTTGCCTCGCTTTGAATTGATGTAAGTATAATCTGAAAAAGCAAACAATAAGCAGACTTTCATTTAAAAGGAAGGTAGCTGATTAATAAAATTGGTATGAAAGGTATTTAGATAAATACACCAATATTTCAAAAGTCTATTATCTACACTACTATTAATTAACAACACTTTTCTTGTAATAAATATGAGAAACTATCTTGCAATCAAAATTAAAAAAAAAAAAGTAAAAAACTAAAACCCGACTACGACCAAAAAAAACGACGCTGAAAAAGTATGAAACAAGATTTTCAGGATAGAACAAAAAGAAAAGCCGTAGTCACACGTTATAGGTACCAACCTAAACACTTTAATACCGTGTGACTACGGCTTTGTTCATACTTTTTCAGCGCCGTTTTTTTGTCGTAGTCGGGTTTTAGTTTTTTACTTTTTTTTTATTTAAACAATTTTGGTGTTAATTTTTTTTTCACTCTTGACTTTTTGTCCGCTAGAGGGCGTGATTTTAAATTTGAGCAATATTTTGGAAATGTACAAGTGAGGACCTTTCAAATGATACCAAACACGGCGTATTTATCTCCATTTTATTTTTTAAGCCTTACTTTTTGTCCGCTAGAGGGCGCCAAATCGCTTTTTGTGACACGTCACGTAGCCTATGTTTAGCGGAAAATTAAGATGGTTCTAACGATACCTCATATGTCGAGTTCCGATAAGTGGATTAGAAGCTATGAGGGAACAGATGAAGATACTCACATACATACATACTTATACAAACATACATACATTCATACATACATAGCCAGTCAAAATCATAACCCTCCTTTGGCTTTGCCGTAGTCGGGTAAAAAAAAAAACTAAATGTGGCACTCGGAGACTGCCGCGGTAAAGCTATTGCATAGCATTTTTTATCAACAGCAAATAATTAATTATTTAATTTGACAACCTCAGTTGACAACCTTGTTATTTTCCGTAACCATAGCAACCTTGGTTGAAAATTTTCGTTACGGAATTTCTGGATTCGCTCTCCACGCTTAAGGCCCGCGATAGAAGCTATACAATAGCTTAAAATTGAGTTATGTTATTATTTTATATTAGTAATACTTCTAAATTATTTTTTTTATTTTTTTAAATAGTAGGTACATTATTAATATTTTAATTTTAATAAAAGTACAGACAGAAAACACATTAGTTGGTATATAGGTTATCCCGGTAGTACACATGCGATAATTTTTGAAAAACACGCGAGCAAAGGTACGGGGAAAGCTAGTTTAGCTAATATAAAAATTAAGAAGCCACACACCAAAAACCACCAAAGTCACTATAAGACACTAATAATAATTAAATAGCAAATAATAATGAAGGATAAATAAAATACTTGACTGTACATTGTGTATTACTAAACGAAAGTGCTACCTCTGTCTAGACAGAGGTAGCTGATTTATATACTTAGTTGTATAAATTTAGTTCACATGTAGCGATAGATGTCGCTGTCGCTATACTTATGAATCAGTTACCCAACTGATTCATAAGTATTCATAAGTTTATTATCATCACTTTTCATGCAATCAATATAAGAAACTATACTTCATTCAATCTGTGAAGATTTAGAAACAGCATTTGAATTAGAAAAAGAACAAAACAGTAACCCATTGTCTATGAAAGGCTTTACTTAGTTAATAATAAAATTTGAATTATGATAAAAGTATATAAAGGAAACACATTAGTTGGTACATAAGTTATCCCGGTAGGACATAGCTACCCATCCGATAGTTTTAAAAATTGTGAAGATGAGTAATACTAAACGAAAGTGAATTATTAATAAAGAAAGTTAATTGTGTCTATTTTAAATTCTGATATAATTTCCATTTCTGACGAGAAATTTTAGCGGTGGATGGCTGTGGTCAGGGTTACTCGATATAATATTACCATGTACATCAATTATTATTTTTGCTTTGCATTTATTATTTGCTCGTCCCGATGTGCATTGCCAATATGATGTTTGTTTGCTTGGACAATGCTTTGTGAAGTTGAAAGTGTAGTCTTTGAACAGAACTAACTGCTTGCCTCGCTTTGAATTGATGTACGTATAATCTGAAAAAGCAGACTTTGATTTAAAAGGAAGGTAGCTGATTAATTGGTGTGAAAGGTATTTAGATAAATACCATATTTCAAAATTATATTATCTACACACACACTTTTCTTGTAATAAATATGAGAAACTATCTTTCATTCAATCTGTGAAGATCTAGAAACAACATTTGAATTAGAAAAAGAGCAAAACAGGCAAAGGCTTTACTTGATAAAAGACGAGCTAAGTTTAATATTATAATTATACACAAAACACATTAGTTGGTACATAGCTTGATGTGTAGCCGTGTGTACATAGGTTGCCCCGATAGTACGTACACGTGCGATAATTTTTGAATAACACGCGGGCAAAGGCACGAGGAAAGCTAGTTTTACTAATATAAAAAACTTTTTTGCAAAAAAAAACAACCGACTTCAAAAACACCAAAAATTAAAAATACACTTCAGAAAAAAAATCTGCTTCTGAAGTCGGTGACATTTGTTTATTACATTTCGTTTTTTTTTTCCTTTTAGGGAAGTCGGTTAAAAATTAAGAAGCCACACACCAAAGCTTCGCCTCCGGCGGGCACGCCAAACATTCACATCAAAACGAGAAAATATGACGCTAATAATTATGTATTACCTACTTCTTCTTCTTAGCGTGTCGATGACAATATTTAAAATGAGTCAGTTTATGTATTACTAAGCGACAGTATTATGTTAATTATTTCTTATTTCTTTTTGAAATCCTGATATAATTTCCATTTTTGATGACATATTTTGGCGGCGGATGGCTGTGGTCAGGGTTACTAGATATAATATTACCATCCACATCAATTATGCAATAATATTGATTAAGGCCAATTTTGTCTTTAATCAGTAATTCTCGTAATTTATCAAGTCTAGAATCATGAAAAGTGATTTTAAAAATACTACAGCATCATAGTGTTTTGAATTTTCATTTTTTTTTTTTAATTATTTAATATGGGCTTACTCTTGACCTCAATCTTGCCCTAAGGGCAGAGATGAGGTCGACGATGGAACGAGCTTACCCAGAAGAAGCCTATTTACTCGCGACTTAAATAGATTGGGGTTATATGAACTCGGGAAAACCGACGCAGGCAGGGTGTTCCACTCTTTGGCTGTACGAATAATGAAAGACTTAGCAAAACGCTTCATACGAATGTGTGGAACATCGACAAGGTATGGGTAAATATATAATAAATTTATATAATAATAATATAAATATAATAATATAAATAATATATAATATATACCTGCAGTACGCCTAGTCTCTCGATGGAAGAAGGGAGATGGTGGAATAAGCTCGTGGAGCTCTTGCGCACACTCTCCGAAGTACAGTCTGTAGAAGACCGACAGACATGCAACTTTGCGGCGGTTGGCCAGGCTTTGTAGCTTGGCAACCAGCTTGGCGTCACCAATCAGCCTCCTGGCTCTGCGTTCTACTGAGTTGAGTGTGGCAAGTTGGTATTTGGCAGAGCCATTACAAAGGTGACAGCAGTACTCCATTTGATGTGTTTTTAGAGTTAATGAAATAAGATGTGGGTGGCGCTTCGCTCAAAGGCGGTTGGCATTTAGTGTCGCCTTAAAACATAAATAAATGTGTGCCAGTGTCCGCGAGTCATTCATGGGTTTGTAAAAGTTAAACGACAGTATCATCTTGATTGTTTTTATTTATTTTAAATTCTGATATATTTTCCATCTTTGACAAAATGTTGTGGCGGCGGATGGCTATGATCTGGGCTGCCAGATATAATATACCCATAAGTATCAAGTATTAGTTTTGCTGCGCATTTGTTATTTTTTCGTCGCATTGAGCATTGCCAGTATGTTGTTTGTTGGGTCGACCTTTTGAAGTTGAAAGTGTACTCTTTGTGCAGAACTAAGTTACTGCTTGCCTCGCCTTGAACTGATGTACTTATAATCTGAAATAAAACAAAGCAGGAAGTAGCTGATTCCTTACTAGAAAGTCAACACATTAAATCGATCCAAGACGATAATTGTTCAAATATATTATTTTATTGGGATTACTTAGGTAGGTACACTAAAATATCTAAGAAATAAAATACATAAGCCTTTGTTTTTGAGGATATATGTATTATTAAACACCTGGTTGAGAATGAGTCAAACCCGTACGTTTGTACAAAGAAGCTGTTGGTAAACCTACATAAATAAATTAACGTGAACATGATCACCGATCAGCTTCCTTGTTCTATAAATACTGCCGAAGCAAATACTTTAAATTCTGATATATTGTCCGTTACTTATGGCAAATTTAGGTTGTGGATGAGTATGGTCAAACTGACCAGATACAATTGTACCCTGATAATCAACCGCTATTTTCCCCTTGCAATAATTCGTTTGGGACCGCTCTGAGCAGTGCCAGTAGCCAAATGTTTTTGTGTTATTGTATTTAGATAAGCAGTATGTGTATCCTTTGTGCAGAATTAACGGTTTCCCTTTCTGCGAACGAATGAACTTGATAACTGAAAAAAAAAAACAATGTTAGTGTCTTACACTTATAGTTAATTGTATGGTTTACTAGCTTTTGCCAGCGGCTTCGCCCCCGTGAAAATGACGATTTTCCATACAAACTGTCATCCCCTATTTAACTACCTTAGGGGTTGAATTTCGAAAAGTCCTTCCTTATTCCTTGTCTACATTATAAAGGGAACCTCTGTGCAAAATTTCAGCTTTCAAGGTCCAAGGGTTTGGGCTGGGCGTTGATGAGTCAGTCAGTCAGGACTTCTCTTTTTATTTATATAGATAGATAGATAGATTCAGTAATAAGTACAAGTAAATTTTAAAAATTCCAAAATATAATTCATAAAAATAACAGACTTCAAATGAAAGCAAATTCAACCACGCATTTAAACTACATACTTAAATTACATTAGATTGATGAGCTCGCCAAAACATGTACCTACCTAGTGTATTCATAACCTTAATTCTATTATCTGTTTTTTCTTTTCTTATTATTTTTGTTCCTGTTTTTAGGGTTCCGTACCTCAAAAGGAAAAAACGGAACCCTTATAGGATCACTCGTGTGTCTGTCTATCCGAACATACCCCCCCCCCCCCCCCTTAACTCCGAAACTACTGAACCTACAATTCTGAAAAAATACAGAAATTAGTTCAACACATATAGATTACAGGAAAATCTATAAGAAGTCTAAGTATGGAACCCTTCATGCGCAAGTTCGACTTGCACTTGGTCAGCTTTTTAATATTATATATCCAGATAAAAGATTTAAAAATGACAAAAAATACACTGTTAGTACTTCACTCATGGGAGTCAAAGCAACGGTTTAAAAGTAGTTATAGTTTTTTATTAAAACCGCAGCATACCGATCAGAAAACATGGCCTACGCCCGACAATGTAAGGGTTTATTTTGTTGTACTAGATTTTCTACCCTAGTGCAAATTAACCCTTGAATGTGAAATAATAATGAGTTTTTACCTGGAAAGGAAATTACTTGTGATTATCTGTTTATTATTAAGTATTTTAATATTTGGGTGATTTTTGCATAATATTATCTACCTCGGCGTTTACCCTTGCAATAAGGTTATTGACGTGTGTCGATAGAAATGAGTATATAACATAAAGCACATAAAGGCTTTACACTCTGATTCGGTGAAATTACTTTATTGTTGTAAATGTTATGAGAAGAGGGTATAATAACGATAAATCAAAACTTTTTGTAAGTACGCATCTTGTAACATAAACTTTAAAATGTCATCGCGAAGTTGCTTAAAGTCTCCGAATTATTTTAACTATATTTGCGGGAAATTTATGGTTATAAAATAACGACACAATATTACAAAAGAATAATATTTTACTGATGTCGGAAAATAAAATTAAGAAAGAAGAAAGAAAGAAAAAATGTTTATTTGACGTCAGTACATCAAGCACACACACAATAATAATAAAAAAAAGATTACAAAAATGGAAATACCTACTTATGCATGTGCTGTGTGCCTCACGGCTGCGCCAAAAAGGTTCATTTCAGCATTCATGCCAGACAGGTGATGCTGTCTGACGCTGGTCTTCCAATGAACCTTGAGGGGGTAAGTGACAGGATTGATTAACGAAAAAATGATTGATGGAGTGATTAACGAAAAACTCAGTGATGTCGAGCTACAAGCGTGGAAATCTTTTGAGGAAGTGGTGAAAAGCTTTTTGGGGAACAGTGAAAGCTCAAAAAATAAGGAAATAGTCAGCCAAAATAAAACGAATAAAAAAAAAGTAAAGTAAACGACAGTGTCATTTTTGGTTGTTTTTATTTTAAATTCTGATATATTTTCCATCTTTGATAAAATATTGTGGCGGCGGATGGCTGTGGTCTGGGTTGCCACATATAATTTTACCACAAACATCTAATATTATTTTTGCTTTGCATTGGTTATTTTTTCCTCGCTTTGTGCATTGCCAGTATGTTGTTTCTTTGGTTGACCTTGCAAAGTTGAAAGTGTAGTCTTTGTGCAGAACTAACTGCTTGCCTCTCTGCGAACGAATGAACTTGATATCTAAAAAAATAAATAGTGTTAGTGCCTTACACTTATCGTTAATTGTAGGGTTTATTAAGTTAAACAAGTAAATTTTAAAGATTCCAAAATATATTTCATAAAACAGACTTCGAATGAAAGGAAATTCAACCACGCATTTAAACTAGATACTTACTTATTACATTGAATTGATTAGCTTGCCAAAACGTATCCAGTTAAAAGATTTAAAAATGTCAAAAAATACACTGTTTTTTCACTCATCCCATGAGTGCAGAAATAACAAAATTTATTGAAGGTATACATTTTTCAATAAACTTTATTTGTATTTCAATTAAATTGCGAGAATTTGACACATTGCCGAGATAGAGACACCAAGCATTACTATTTATAATTCTCAAAAAGGTACTCTCCGTTTCTGATTAGAAATTCAGGTGGTGGATGGCAGTGGTCCAGGTTCGCAGACGTTATTTTACCACTACCAACTACGATTATATTGGCTCCGCACTTTTGGGTTGTGTTTTGCTCAGTAGTGCATTTCCAGGAGTGAGGAGTGTTACCAGTAGTAGAATATAAGGAGTAACTATAGGTATGTGAAGTCATTGAGAAAAATTAATCGCTTTTTTCCAGGAGACGTTATGTATAGGAAAACTGAAATTTTGTAAAATCTTTATTAAGTCGAAAACTTGAAGTTGAATTAATCTTCTGAGGTGATCTATCAAAAAATATTTAACTACAGGCTAATTAATACAATTGCGTTTAACAGAAAAAAAAATATTAGGATAATAACATAGGTCTGGAATGGTTTTCCTCTCTGAGATTTGAGTAACGTTTCTTATAGTTTGGAGTCATATATTTTGTTTCATTTAGTAATAAGCTCACACGAAGATTCGGTGAAATTACTTAATTTTTGTAAATATTATTAAACGAGGGTATAATAACGACAAATCAAAACTTTTTTTGTATTAGTACCGAGACTGATTTAGAAAATTAACAGTTGATCTTGCAACATAAACCTTAAAATGTCATCGCGAAGTTGTTTGTATTCTCCGAATTGTTTTTGCTATATTTGCGAGAAATTTATGGTTATAAAATAACGACACAACATTACAGACTTAGTGAAAAATATTTACTAAAGTTATTTTGGTTACTGGTAGCAGTAACCAAAACAAAACTAATGTCAGAAAATGAAATTGACGAAAAACTCAGTGATGTCGAGCTACAAGAGTGAAAATCTTTGGAGGAAGTGGTGAAAAAATTTTTGGGAAACATTAAAGGCTCAAAACATAAAATAAAAAAATAGTCAGTCAAAATGAAACGAATTTAAAAATAAAGTAAGGTTAAGGTTAAACGACAGTGTCATCTTGATTGTTTTTATTTCAAACTCTGATATATTTTCCATCTTTGATAAAATATTGTGGCGGCGGATGGCTGTGGTCAAGGTTGCCATCTATAATATTACCACGAACATCAAATATTATTTTTGCTTTGCAGTGGTAATTTTTGCCTCGCGTTGTGCATGTCCAGTATGTTGTTTGTTTGGTTGACCTTTTGAAGTTGTAAGTGTACTCTTTGTGCAGCACTAACTTCTTGCCTCTCTGCGAACGAATGAACTTGATATCTGTAAATAATGACGATGTAAGGGTTAATTTTGCAACAGATGTTCTACCCCAGTGCAAATTAACCCTTTAATGTGAAATAAAAATAAATAACTCAACATTTATTTTTGTTTCACAAAGTATTAAAATTATTTAATTTAAATATGTGTGATTTATGCATAACTTCTACTTCGGCGTTTAACCCTTGCAATAAGGTTATTAACGTGTGTCGATAAAAATAAGTACATTTAAAATTTAAGTAGCCCCTAGGCCAGTAGGCCTTTGTTGGTAACCGTTAACCAAAATAATTATACACTGTCTGTACCTTAGGTCAAAGTTGATTTTCTTCAGTATCTGTAACGTGAGTTAATGAATTACACGTTATGTATTTACTATCAGTAGTAGTTTAGTATCAGTACCTATGTGTAGTCACTTTTCTCCAGAAGGCGTTATGTACACGAAAACTGTAATTAAACAAAATCTTTATCAAGTCGAAAACTTGACGTTGAATTTTTCTGAGTATCAAATAGTACCTATTAAACTACAGGCTAATCAATAAAAACGCGTTTAATAAAAAAGGATTTATTAGGATAATAATACATTGAAGATTATGCAGAAGATAAGGAATCATCATCATCATTCTCCTGCCCTTATCCCAATTTATTTGGGGTCGGCGCAACATGTCTTCTTCTTCTATACTCCCCTATTTCTCGTCATCTCAGCAGTCACCTCCTTTCTAGCCATATCAAAAAGAATGAACCACAAAAATTTATACACTAAAAACTGCTTAGACATAAATCTTATTGAACATTATATACATTAATTGTTAAGCAAAACAATTTATTTGGATTGAATGATTGAGATCACCTTTATTTCATGGTTTTCTGTTTCATTTAATTCTAAAATATGTTTCATTGTTTATGAAAAATTGAGGTGTTGAATGAGTATGTTCTAGTTTAGTAGACACAATTTTACTATCACCATCTAAAACTATTTCAGCTTTACAATTGTGCATGGTTCTTCGCTCTGTGCATTTCCAGACATACATTTTATACGTGGTACATCTAGTAAAGTTGTATGTGTACTCTTTGTACAGAATTAACTCCTTGCCTTTATCCGATTTTATGTACTTGAAATCTGAAACAAATTAGGTGAATTACAACAGCTAAAAGACATGTAATTTTAAAAGAATATTAATTAAATTAAAATAACACAATGTTAAAACACTTTTGTGGTTTAAAATA
Source organism: Diarsia mendica (assembly GCA_949316265.1). Lineage (NCBI taxonomy): Eukaryota > Metazoa > Arthropoda > Insecta > Lepidoptera > Noctuidae > Diarsia > Diarsia mendica. Next base: position 19,503,955 of record OX438893.1, on the reverse strand, counting down.
TTTTATTAAAATAATATCGGTATTACATAACGGATTGACTGGCCTGTTGGTCTAGTGGTTAGTGACCCTAACTGCTATGCCGGAGGTCGTGGGTTCGATTCCCACCCAGGACAAATGTTTGTGTGATGAGCACGATCATTTGTTCTGTGTCTGGGTGTAATTTATCTATAATATGTATGTATTTAGAAATATATAAGTATGTTTATCAGTTGTCTAGTACCCATAACACAAGCTCTGCTTAGCTTGGGACTAGATGGCGTTGTGTGATAGTTGTGGAATATTATTATTATTATTATAACAATTTGGACTGAAAATCATATTGAATTATAAATATCTTATTTAAACTGTGCAGTGTTGTTTGTTATATCTAACGCATGTTATTTATTGATTCATTTAAACTTTATGTACAAGAGTGGTATAGGTCAGGAGGCGGACTGAATGCCACAAGATCAGTCAACCTTTGGGTCAAATAGAACAGCATTGTGTGATAGAGTACAAAGAATAAATAGGAAAGAATACATTTCTACTTGATACTTCATCATCTGCCTAAACCGGATGCAGCTGAATACCAGTATTTTACATGGAGCGACTGCCTATCTGACCTCCACAACCCAGTTAATACTAGGTAATACAATACCCTTTGGTAAGACTGGATGTCAGAATTTCAGGTCACTGACTACCTGTAACGACTGCCAAAGATCTATATATATGGCAGCCGGGACCAACAGTTTAACGTGCTTTCCGAGGCACTCGGTATGTCGGGCGGTCACCCTTCTACAGACCGACCTAGGCAAGCACAGCTTTACCTAAAGATCGACCCGAGTGGCAGTTCTTATTAAGCCACGAGCTCCTCTACTTGATACTTACATAAAAATATTTAAAATTAAGATAATAATACATAATAATATGACATGCTACAGATAATCAAGAAATAAGCAGTACTTTTGTACTCTTAAATCTACTGAATCTACCCATAAATATTATCTTACTACTATTATAAAAACGAAAGAATGACGTGAGAATGGATTTTTGCATAAAAAGTATTTTTTAAACAAAAAACTACCTGAACGCATTTGGATTATTTTGGATGTACTTTTGGGGAGAAAACGCGACAGACAGACAGAGTTACTTTTGCATTTATAATATTAGTAAGAGTGAGCTGATTGCCTTTCTCCGAATTTATAATCCTGATCCTATTAGCTGGAATCAAAGAACAGGACATTCATGCTAGTATCGATAGCACAGAACAGTCTTCTACTTCAAATTCTGAAGTACTGTCCCTTACAGAAGACATATTGGGGTGGGGTATGAGTGTGGTCTCCAATCATAGATTTAATGTTACCCAGATCATCTATTACTATTTTTGCCTTGCAGTTCTTTCTGATGCGACCCGAACACATCCAGACCGTGTGACTTTTTTTTGCAGAATAATTATTAAAGCAGTATGTGTGATCCTTGTGCAGAACTAGTCTTTTGCCCTGTTTCGAACTGATGTATTTGAAATCTGAAAACAGAATGTCAGTTTTGTTTATTTAAATTATATTACCTTGTTTACGAGTGACCCATCTCCAGTTGTAACAAGAAGACTTAAGCTAGTCCAGGAAATTTTGTTGATGGAAAAAATAAAAGGGCTAGTCAAAGATCAAACATTTCATAATTATATTTAAATAAATAAATAATCATTGCCAGTTCACGAAACAATATAAATATCAGAAATGATTGTCAGGCTACAGTTTTTTATGCAGGGTTTTTCGGAAGGTTGTGATAAGATGGGGAGAAGACAAAAATGTATTAGATTGACATAAACTACCGGAAGGCTAATTTTAATCCTGTTGATCGATTGCCATTTTTAACCGACTTTGAAAAAGGAGGAGGTTATATTATGTTCGTGTGTATGTATTTTTTTTTTTATGTATGTTACCTGATTTCTCCCCCATTTGTGGACCGATTCTCAAAATTCTTTTTTTATTTGAAAGAGTATACTCCTGAGGTGGTCCCATTTTAATTTGGTGAAGATCTGGTGCTGATCTTCGGAGATATACAATGAAACTCTTCAAAAATAGGCGGCAAATCTGTCGTAATTGCTGGAATCGCTTGGATGTTTATTGAATATACATTATCATGACGTAACATCACGCCTGTATGCTCTGAGGGGGTATGTAGATGTGTATAATACACATTTTTTTAGTTATTTTAAATGAATTACATAGACACGTATGACGTGTTTCGTGCTTTTTTTTTCTGACGCTATTCAAGTATTCGCATCTAGCAGTCATCACTTGTCTTCATGCTCTTAACCGTTGAGGAGTAGTACCACTCCTCAAAGGTTAAGAGTTGAAAGCAAAAATAGTTGAATCTTGAAGGTTAAGGGTTAGGTTTCTTGGTTGAATGTTAAATGCATATTAAATATTTGTATAGGATATATATATATATATATAGATATATATGTATATATATATATATATATATATATATATATATATATATAGGTACTTATTACAACTAAAAATAAAAATTGCAAAAAAAACAACCGACTTCAAAAACACCAAAAAGAGAAAAATAAACTTAAGAAGAAAAATCAGCTTCTGAAGTCGGTGGCAAAAACATGAAGTCAAACAAACAAAAGTCACCGACTTCAAAAGGTGATTTTTCTTCTTAAGTTTATTTTTCTCTTTTTGGTGTTTTTGAAGTCGGTTGTTTTTTTGTCAATGCCCTCAGTTAGTAATTAACACCTTGGTATTTTACGAAAACATTTATTTTCAAGGCTTTATCGTTCTGGTTTTAAGGACTGTAGCTTCCTCCCGTTTGATCATCATCATCCCACGAATACACACGACTAACGCGATCATTTAATCAATGAACCCGAGTATTTTGTCGCTCCGAGAGAGAACGTCATCAGGTTTTTCGACCAAAACAAGTGACACGCACAATATACGCATGACCGATAATTTTGGTTTGGTCGCTGAGTCAGGCTACCACATCTTAATTAAGGTTTTGTTTCTGGGCTTTGCTTACAGCTTAACACTCTCGTATATAATTCGAATTTGTAAATTGGATCTTATGAAAAATATTATGTGAAGCGCTTTCACAACTTGAGCTATTACGTGGCTTCCTTCTTTTTGCTTTTGATCTTTATGAACTTGCTGAGGCGTCTAAGTTTAAAAGAAACAAAATAGTCACACTTCAATTTTTATTAATATATCTTTATTCAGCCAGTGGCCGCAATAGAAGCATACATGTAGCTTGAGTGTACGTACAGAGTATGATTTACTTTCACACACAGAGAGCAAATAATTGAGCATACAAGAAACTCACTTGCAATAAGCATGCTTCTTAATTGCCTTTGTATGCCAGCCTTAAGGGTAAACAAGCCAACGGCACGAACTAGTTGGTGGGCGGGGCTAAAATGCATGCTATTTCACCCGACATCACGAGCGAAATGCATAGAGCGAAAGAGACACAACTAAAACGGGCGCGCGATTGTTTCTATGCAGACCTTTGATATATTTGGTTTCATGAAAAATCTATTGAATGTATCTGCTCAAAATCAAATTATTTAAATTTTTTAATAACTAATCTATGTCCGTATGGTTTCACTTTTTTCTTTTTCATACTATATACGTTACTTATTTACGCCCAAAGATGAGTTAAAATTAGTGCTAAAATATGAAAGTTTTGACGTTCATAACTTCCAAATCAATATTTTTTTTCCAATTCTGCTTCCATACAGACCTAGATAATGATAAGACGAGTTGATACAATTTTTAATTTTGAACCTACACCGTCAAACAGAGGAGTAATCACCTTCGTAAGTTTGTATGGAAGAATGACTGGCTTGTTCAACCTTAATGCCTTGGGCACTTCATGTAAAACTAAGGATTTAAGCCGTGTCCTAATCATAACCATCATCGCGCGAATACGTGTTGTCGCTCCGAGAGAGGACGATATTATGGTTTTCATCAAAATAAGTGATCGCGTACACACGGCTACACATCAAGCTATACATAACCAGTATAAGCTGGTCTCGCATTGTATAGGATTTCCGTACAGTGCGAGATCAGCGTAAACTGGAAATGTATAGCTTGATGTGTAGCCGTGTGTACCACCGATCACTTTGATTTGGTCTCGGAGTCAACCTGCCACTTCTTCATGCAGGTTTAATCTTAGGAGTTTTATCATAACTGAACACTCTAATATATTCTCCATCACAATAATGAAACATTGGTTTTGGGTGGCAATGGTCATTGACGACTTTTATGATGTAGCCGCTACTGTGCAGTGTGAGCCTAGCCTTACAGGTTTTACTGCGACGTGACGAACATTCCCAGTGGACATTATCCTTTGTAGTGAGGTTATGATTGTAGGTGTAACCGTCATAAAGTACTAAAGGTTTTCCTCTTCTTGATGTTATGTATTTGTAATCTGAAAAAGGTCAGTATTGTAGAACATAGGTGAGGTGTGTCCATTACTCAGCACATAATCGTTAAGTTCCTACTACTACATAAGCTGAATTGACTACCAAATCATTTCAATAAAAATACTAAAGAAATAAGAAAAAAACTACATTAATAACTCTTTTAATCAGTTAATAACTGTCCTCTGTATAACGATAACACATTGTTTTTTTACCCGACTACGGCGAAGCCAAAAGGAAGGGTAATGATTTTGGCAGTCTATGTATGTAAGTATGTTCCACCGTAGCGCCTAAACTACGAAACGGATTTTAATAAATGAGGTGTCTATAGATTCATAAGAATAGCCCGAGTGTCATAGGTTATATAAATCTTATCAAATATTTTTATGACGGAAGTTAAATGTCAAATTATAACATCGAAAAAAATTAAAGTGAGATAATCATAACATGTTTGGTATCAAATGAAAGGTCTTGACGAGCACATTGCAAATATGTGTATTATATTATAGTTTTAGTCAACATACTTATTATTATACGTTTAGCATGCGGTCAAACCGTTCTCGCGGTCTAGTCTGTGTTATTTATTCGTATTGTGTAAATAACAAACCAACAATAAGTAGAATATTAAATTATGAAAGTAATATATATTATTACGTATTTATTAATAACACACAAAAATAACATTAAAATAAAAAAATAAGTTTAAAAACGACTCGCAAAACCGCGGTCTTAAAAGTAGAAAACAAGAAAATAATTCTTGTCTGATATTCTTCGTAGTCGCATGCCACTTTGCTAATGGCAGCAGACAGATGAAGGAGCATCAGGTACCTATCAGTGGCATGCGACTATGACAAATATCAGACAAGAATTATTATTTTCTTGTTTTCTACTTTTAAGACCGCGGTTTTGTGAGTCGGGTTTTAGGTTTTAAACTATTTTTTTTACAATACAATACAAATACAACACAATAGTTTATAGTGCCAATTAGGTAATACATTGCATGTTAATGTGTTTGGAGTCCCGATTTAGGCAAACAATGCCTGTATTAGAAGGCTCCGCTCTTTCAACATCATTGTCGTACACGTTATACTAACTCGAGCTAGTTTTTAGACATTTACAAGCGTGATACTACAATTAGTTTCACTTGTCAACAGTGCTCAAAATTAATACAAAATTAATCGAAAACTTGCAAACTCTATGAAGTAACCACAGAACACGGAATAGTCGTAGGTAGGAGAGGGTCTAGAGACCGTAGTACTAAAGGGATTTGTGATACCAAAAGTGCGTTGAAAGCATACAAGACATGGTGTCACGGTCCACATTCAAAGCCGCAGCAGTGTCCGTCCAACATAGTGTAGTGGTGCGAGACAACGGTGACACACGGTCTCGTCTAGCAGAAACCGCCAAAGCATATCCATGCTACGTGTAACGGTGTAAGTAACTTTACAAATATAGATAAAAAATGTTTTACTCGCGTCATATGGTCATGTGTCCTGACCGTAAGGCGCAGGCCACACATCGCGAAATGGCGAGTTAAGCCGCAATTACATTTACCCCGCCCCGCGTGTCGCCGCGCTGCCTGACGCAACGTGCGGGTGATTACATTTACGTGTCGTGTCGCCACGCCGCCTCACGAAAAATCGTCTCAGTAGTACTGTGTCGTTCGTTCTACGTCGCCACTCGGCTGTCTGCGCGTGCCCACGCGCCGATTACACTAGACCCGACTGAGCTGACGCGTCACTACCCCCACCACCGACCCCACGCCGATCGAAATCGCTCGGTCGTCGTGGCGTCGGCAGGCTCTGCGACACGCGGGACGGGACTAATGTAATCACTCTAATACTAAATGTATGTAACCGATAGCTACCCCACGCATTGCGACACGCGGGGCGGGGTAGATGTAATTGCGGCTTTATATCCACGCCCGATACACAGAATGCGTGGATATGACGCGCTATCTCGCCGCACGCGCCATGTTCGTGCCCGACGCTATTTATGTGTGGCCTGCGCTTAAGACTGCGCAGGGCGCTTGCGCAAATGTGCGTCGGTGTCAAATGTAAAAAAAAAAAATGTCAAGTTGATTTTTCTGAGACATAAACTTTTTTAATGTTAAATAATTGTAATAGTTCTGAAGTGTTAAATTTTTTATATAATATAAATTGTCATGTTTGTGTACGAGAGCTTAAGCTCTTGCATAAATGAATATTGTATTTAACCACATAAATGGTAGTACGTTTATGCTGATAAATAAAGCAATTCGTGCGAAATCATTCCCTAACCATTCCTAAAACATTCAAAAATACACAATGTTAATGTTCAAGGTTTCCCTTCTTCCGGCACTCCTGGATTGCAACCCGTTGTTCTTTTTTTCCTCTTCCTTTGTTTGTCGTATTTTCTTAGATATTGTCCCTTCCACATATTAAAAGTCGGCGGTGGGTGAGTGTGAGTATGCATGCTTGATGTAAGTATACCACTCCTGTCTATGTCGACTTTTGCCTGACATTGTCTACTTCGTCGAGAGGAGCATTTCCAATGATCAATGCCTTTCTTCTTAAACGTGACATGATGGCAGTAAGTGAAGCCCTGGTGAAGAACCAACGGCTTGCCTTTCACTGATGTTATGTACTTGTATTCTGAAACACATAAAGTGAAATAAAAAATCTTAAGCTCTCTTCCAGACATGCGACTACTTATTCGGATATTGTAGTGACTATGAGAAAACGCAAGGCAAATATTAATGAAACTAAAAGGGTTTAATATTATGTAATATATATTGAATTTAAATGTAATGACTTTATACTTAGCTCCTAAACGCAGTATAAATAATAGTAATATCAAATTATTTTCGGGGATTTAGGAACTAAAAAATATATATATTTATTATTCCTTAGTACAATTTTAGATTCCAATGAAACTGAAATGTATTCAGGACTTTTGTTTATTACAAACAGTATTATTAAATTATCAAGTTAGACTACGTAACGCTAAAGTGGATAGCTAGTTAAGCTACAACAAAAATGAAAACTTTTATAATAATAAAAGTAAATAATGCAAGATTTGGTTGTTGATCAAATATACAGCAACTTTTTGTAGAGGCGCATTGTATCTCATGTACTTATTGACTATTAATTAATTACAAATAATAAAGACCTTTATTATTACAACTATATCAGTAAACACTAAAGCTACATTTGTAAAATTAAGGACATTTAGAATTATGAAATAATAAAGTTATCACATTACATTTACCTTCCATTTTAAATTCCCATGCTCAATATTCTAAATCAAAAACATCATTCAACATATTTTGTTGCGAACAGTTTTATTATAAGTTCTAATATATTGTCCATTGGAGACACAAAACTGTGGCGGTGGATGGCTGTGGTGATCATCACTGTATATCACGTTATGATCACTGTCGAGTACTAGTGCCGCCTTACACTGCTTGCTTCGACTTGAAGTACATAGCCAGTGGTCAGTGCCTTTAGTTGGGGTCACCCGTCGATGAGAAAATGTGTAATCTTTGTACAGAATAATAGTCTTCCCTTTCAAAGACTTTATGTACCTGATTTCTGAAAATAAAGGAATTTACGAAAACTATAATTAGAAACCTTTATGTTCAATTTCGTACTAAGAAAGCTTGAAGCACAGTTACGCGGTTTGGTTATGAATCAATCTGAATAAAAGTAATGAAAATAACAGATTTGTTAGTTTATTAATCTTTATCATAATAAAACGGCCGAAATCTTCGGCTATGACGAGAGACAAACAAAATCCTACCAGTCATGTCAAAAAATTCCGACGTAGTTTTATAATTGTCTTCGATTGCAATAACTATTAGATTTCAAAATCTAGTGAAGAGCGTAATCGTAATTTAAACCTGATAAACATTATTAGGTCTAAGAAATTACATTGCCATTCAACGGGGCACTGCTGCCAGCCTTTTGGCTACTTTTCTTTTGAACAACGATACGGCTGAATTTCTTTGATGCCCTATGAGCTCTATGCGCATCTTTTAGAAAGAATACTTGCACTTAATTATTAATGAATTGTATAAGATATTGTGATCAGTTTCTCTAATAAACAATCAAAAATGTTGTAAAGGGAAGTTAGAGGCAATACATTATCTTGGTTATCAAAATATAGAACATGCAATAAAAACTCTTTGTTTGCACTCATTTGATAATTTATTCGATGAAAATTATTCTACATTATTTTAAAATCACGACCAAAACCGACCAAAAATAATTATACACATGTTCAGAATATCAAGCAAAAATATTATACATTATTTTTTATGGGACAAGCCCGTCACATTATTCCCAAACCACTGTAAGTCCTGAAAACCATAATCAACAGTTGTGAATCAGAAGCACCGAGACTATGAAGCTCGGCGAAATCCCAAGAAAAACAATTTAACTGTCTTGTATCCCGCAACGAAATTAAGTAGAAAGTAATAGCAAGGGAGTAAGGAAAAACATGATTTCCACTTCCCTACGTATCAGTAGGAGACAGAACAGAGCAAGTCTAATAGGCACAAAGGGACTATACAACTGGGATGGCCCAGTTGCGTTTGACCTCGGATAACTAATACCATAAAATTGTATTGTAAATCTATATAAATAAAAAGAGAAGTCTTGACCGACTGACCGACTGACTGACTGACTGACTGACTGCCATGACTCATCAACGCCCAGCCCAAATCCTTGGACCTATAAAGCTGAAATTTTGCACAGAGGTTCCCTTTATAATGCAGACAAGGAATAAGGTTTTTTTCGAAATTCAACCCCTTTGGGAGTTAAATAGGGGATGAAAGTTTGTATGGAAAATCGACATTTTCACGCGGGCGAAGCCTGAAGCTGGCAATAATAAATTGTATTATATATTTATGTATTTTATATATATAGCATTATACTTGTAATTTATAATATTAAATACTTACTATTAATACATTAAACAATATACGACAATTTTACACACGATATGCTCAGCAATAGCCTACTTAAAAAATATTTTAACTTAGGTTAAAACTAAATTATTGTATGAAAAAACAACTATATTCTAATATGCTGTCCTTCCGTATCAACATGAAATTGCGGTGCTGGATGGGTATGTTCATAGTTTCCAGAGACTACTTTTTTGTCAGAGTCTAGAAGTAATTTCGCTTTGCACTTCTTACTGCGACTCGAGGTGCATATCCAATGCTCTTTGCCTCTCACCCCAGAGCGCAGCAAGAAATATGTGTACTCTCTAAAAAGTATTAGCTGGTTGCCCTTCATTGATCTTATGTACTTGTAACCTGAAAAAAAAAGAAATGTTCAGTTTAGATATCAGGAAAAACAGTTCCTGATAGCAAAGATTCGTTTAAACCAAATAACTAAATTATGATTCTAGTATCGCTTACTATATTTTTAATTACTTATTTTCTATGGACTATAAAATAAAAGCTCTTGGTATTCATTATTTATTAACGAACGAACTTACTAACTATCATTAATTTAACTCAATATTTACGAGATTATTATATTTTTGGTGGTGGTTATCTTAACGTATATCCTTCTAATCTACAATATTTCAGAATAGACATAATAAATATTTGTAATGAGTGCTGTTTAGTTTTAAGTATCGCTTTTATTTTACATAGTATTAATATTATTATATATTTTCTTAAATACTTACATTTATAAATTGTCAAGTAAGTCTTTAATATATTTTTAATGTTTCAATATTTTTAAAATTTAAACTGCACTTGACGTTAATAACATTTCTTGCGTATACACACGGAAGGGCATATATTATTATAATATAACAATAGATGGACCACCAATTCACGATCCGACGAAGCAGTAGCTTTATTGTATTTCTATTTATCTTCGGGGACGCCGGCAGACACCAGGCGGGGCGATCAGTCCTTTCGGACTTGGATTATTTCGCACAGTTCCCCAAAGCAGTAGCTTTACTTTTATTCGTAATTATTACAACCTAAAATACATGCCATCAGAAATATAAAACTTTGGCGGTTCATGATTATGGTCTACAGTTACTATATTTTGCTTAGTGTCTGACCTTAGTTGTCCTTAAGGCGCTGACAAGAGCCAAATAGGCTTGTATTGAACAATTTTTTAGCCAAATCTATACAGTTTGACACGGCGGAAAAAATATATGTTAATCTTGAACATATTTCTGATAATTTCGTTGTTTTCAAAACACGTTTTTGAAAAGTTTTCTCGATACAAAAAAATGGTAAACTAACCTCTTAAAATGATCTTCCAACAAAAATATCTGTATTACTGATGAACGTACGTTGGTAAAATTTATAACAATAACGTATCATATTTAAATACAAAATTTGGTTGTTTTTAATTTTTGATTATTTAATAAATTATTATTTTATAATTAATCATTATATGGTTTGTAAGAAGTTCGAGCGTTGCGTCATCGCGCTCTCTTTCTTACGTATGCAATCCGACAGTGAGCGCTTAGGCGCGGTGCTAGACGGACGTATGTCACTTTGCGACCCATTGACAGCTATCCGTTCATCTATAAATTATTATTGACCGCGTCACAATGTTAGTCCAGGATTCACGGTACATTTTTTCACTTGATTACTATCAAGCTAATTTTCCGTGAGCCAACATTACCCTATACGAAAACTCTCGATTGTGGTAGGTAATAGGGGCAGCAGGGATAAAATATATATTGATTATATATTATTATAATTATTTATTTGATGATTTTCAAAAATCTATTACTAACTATTTTATTTTTATCAGATGATCATTATCTAAATCCAACATGTATTGATAACGAGCTCATCAAAAATTACTACAAACCAGCTGTTTTTTAGGGGTCCGTAGCCGAATGGCAAAAAACGGAACCCTTATAATTATATTCGTCATGTCTGTTTGTCCGTCTGTCCACCCGTATGTCACAGCCACTTCATTCGGAAACTATTGAGACTACACAGTTGAAACTCTACAAGTATTCTGTGAACCGCTTTACGATTTTTATACAACAATAAAAAAAAAAATTTAGGGGGTCGCCCCATACATGGAACTGAAACTATATTTTTTTTTTCATCAAACCTATACCTACGTGTGGGGTGTCTATAGACATTAGACAGGTCTTTAAAAATGACATTGAGGTTCCACAAACAATTTTTTCTTAAAGCCAATCGTTTGGAAGACAGACACTTCCAAATTTGTAAAATGGCGACCGGCCTCGCGGTCGCTTGCCTTCGGTATTGCCAACAATGACCAGCTTTTCAAGGCTGCTATCTCCTCTTTGCATTATGTGGCCGAAATAAGACAAAATACGCTGTAGGCAAACTGTTGACAATCGAGTCTTGATATCGAGTTGGTAAAGGATAGACACATTTGTGCGTTTGGCCGTCCATGGAATTCGGAGAATCCGCCTAAAACACCACATTTCGAATGCGTCTATCCTCTGTCTTACTCTTGTTTGGATTGTCCATGTCTTAACTTGTGGGGAAAAATGCTCCTTCCGAGAAGCCTGTGCCTGAAAAGGAACCGATCCAGGCTGATGATGGTTTCGTGACGGTGTTGAGGAGGAAGCGCCGTCAGCGAACCATCAAGAACCGCTGCGGCACGGCTCCATCGGAGCCCAATGTGCATATTCGTGCCGCAAAGCCGAACACTCCTTTGTACTGTAACGTTGTACGTTACCTTTTTAACTATTTAAAACATACGAACTTAAATTCAACAATAAAAACACTTCATTATTACTATTTGTTTACATTCAACTGTCAATGACAGAACCGCAGACGTCACAATACCACAGATAACATCTTGTAGTGCTGTGGTTTAGTAATGTTACTAAATTACATATGTTGCACTCGCGCATCTCTATGATCTGCGAGTGTGCGAGAATATCTTCCGTTTCATACGCAATATGTCATCACGCGCCTCACTAGTTGCGAGTGAACGACCAACAGTAGTTCGTTCCCCACAGTGACATTAAATAGGGCGTGCGTCGCTGGCACGTCCCTTTTTCGTAATTCGATGTTCGGCGCGGGCGCTTCGCCCCTAGCGGGTGAGCGCTCGCGTCCGTGACACGTGCTCACCTCTCGCCGTGTTTCGAGCCTAACATTTTGATATTTTCTCCGCCATCACTTTTTAAATTCAGTGGCTACATAACCCCATACTGGGTAAGTTTGAACAGCATAAACATGTGTGTATTTTGTCTTATAGGTTATGTTAGCATGTAAGCCTATTTTCCCTGACTCCTTGCTACGCTAATTTATGTTTATTTAATCTAATTGCCTTCAGCTAAATACATTTTGGTCTCTTCGTGCTTCACACCCAAAATGTGCTGTCATGCCTTCTGCACTCATTTTCATCATGTAAACTCCGTCTGATTGTGACATCCCACCAACACCTTCATTATCGCACTGTTGCTCGCTTTGCTTAGCTTGGTGTCGCAATCAGCGGAGGTGACCTTTTGTCCACCTCTTGACACGCTGGACGTTACGTTCCAGGGTCCCAGGTTCCGGATGAAGGAACATTTTTTAACATCTGCACATCACGCGCGCCTGCACAGCACGAGCCCGTTTTGGCTCGGACGTGCGCGCCATTAAGCTCGGCACGGACTTCCCACGTTGGCCATATTGCCACGTGGGCCTCGCCGAGCATCTCACCGGGTCGACGCGACCACCTATCGACCTGCACCCCTGGCATCCAGCGTGGCACCTCGCTGCGGTCATCGCCACGCCAGCTATCAGGGCAGTAACGTGCACTTCACAAGTGAAACGCAATAGGGTGCGCCATGAACCTACCCACACCCATAGTCGGTGACTTTAATTATTTTATTAATTATATTTTTATGTTGACAATTTGCGTGGTTTTATTTTATATAACCTGCGCCACGCAAACCTTTTCTGTCACATTGGCGCCCAAAACGTGGTTTTATGGTCGTACTCGTTGAGTTTCACTTGTGGGTATATTTTTTTTTTTTATGTTGGTGTATTTTTGGTGGTTGTCTTGTTTTTGTAAAACGTTTTGTTTGGCAGCAACTAAGGTGTACCTGCATAGCTGTAACTTATTTTTTTTTTTATTGGTTGGAACGGATTGTCCAGTTATTATGGAATTGTTAATTTTATTGTTTGGAACGACTTCATCGTTCTTTCTATAGTGGTAGTGCCAATAGTAACGGCTCGCCCCGGGGAGGTACCACGCTCATTCCTATTTCTTCCGGTAAGCGGCTCTGCTGTGAGCTGGTTGAAGGGATTGGGTTGCCGGGTTTTCAATTACTGGCTAATTTTTTAGACATAACACCCTTGTCTACTTGTGACACAGTGATTATAATAATATCGCTCTTGTGTCCATATTTTTTTGTTTTTTTTTTTAAACTTAGATTTAATTTTATTAAGCAAGTACATAACTTGTTTTAACTTTCACAACAATTTTAATAATTGTATTTCAATAATAATTAACAATTTTAAAACACAAGTATTACAACTTGTACGTTGAACTTTTTACCCGAGTAACAATAAATGAACTTTTAAATATTTCACCGGGTTACCTAATGTGTTGCAAAGGACAATCCTTTTCTTAACCAACCTATTATTGTAATTGTTTAATTTTTTAACTTAGAGTAACTTAGTAGGTACTTTTGTTTTTTGGTTGATCATGTACTTCTCACATATTTGACTTAGTACACTCAGCAGCAAAATAAGTTACACACTATCAATACAAATTTTTATTTTTGTTTTTCAACTTTTATTTTTTTAAATAGCCGGTACTTCTCACTTAGTCTGAGTAAGTACAGTCAGCAACATAAATTAGTTGCTATAAATTCATTGAAAATTTTAATTTTTTTTCCTTTGGCAGTTTGAAACTCAGTACTTCATACTTTAGTTTTCTTTTGTTGTTATTGTGCCATAGTTGAGTACAGTCAACAAGAAAATTTTAATTGTTTTTGAACATTATTTGAGCTTTTATTTTAAACTGTTAATATAACTCAATACTTCATACTATTGTTTCTGTTATATTGTTATGTCTCCATATTGAGTACAGTCGGAAACATTAGTCATTGGACATATTTGAGATTTAGTTTTTTTTTGTTTTGCCGTTTTTATTTATCGGTATTTCTTACAATTTTTGTCGCTACTCAACATAGGTTCTGAGTACAGTCGGCAACAAAAATTTGTTAATGAAAAATTTTTTTTTGAGTTTTTTTTTTTTTCTCATGGTTTCACTTAGATAACGCGTACACATTAGTTGCACCTAGCCTTACTTGTTGTTACTTGTTTGTTAACTTTTATTTTTTTTGTTTCCAATATTTTAGGACAACAACCAAAGCGTTACTTTAGTTTATTTTTTGTAACATTCGGAGTATTAGGGACTCCTTGTTTATTGCTGTTCAACACTTCCCAGTATTCTTGCGGTTATTTTTTTTTCTTTCAATTTTTTTTTTAGGGTTTAATTTTAAACTCTTTTCATATTTTGTCACTGCATAGTACAGTGTATTTTTTTTAATTAGATTTTCAATTTTTTAAATTGAATTTATATTTTTGTCACTGCATAGTACAGTGTATAATTTTTAGCCTCCCGCGGAGACACGCACACTTGATGTCATCATCGGTGTCTTCACACGTGTCCTTATCCGCCACCTTATCGCCTCCTATTTCAGCCCCGATGGAGAACCACGCTCACTTGATTATATCATGTGCCTTACCCGTGGTCTCTCCGCCTTTAATCGGAACCTCTGAATTGGAGTAGTCGGCAAACCTATTTCAGCCCCGATGGAGAACCACGCTCACCTGATTGTATCTTGTGCCTTACCCGTGGTCTCTCCGCCTTTAATCGGAACCTCTGAATTGGTAGTCGTCTAACTTGGTACGTTATTACCTTTTAATATTGAGCGGTTTGCAACTCATTAAATAAGCCTTTGCAGGAGCGGGTGGATACTCCTTAAATAAGCCTACATCCAATTTTTTTCCCCCTTTTCTATAAATTTCATCTGAGCGGTTTGCAACTCATTAAATAAGCCTATGCAGGAGCGGGTGGATAGGTACTCCTTAAATAAGCCTACATCCAGTTTTTTTTTTCCCTTTCATTAACTTAATATTATAAACCCAGTAGACTTCTCTTACTTTCTTTTTGCCTTCTGTTTTGCGCGAGTATCAAGTCGAATTCAGACATGAAACTCTTACATACTTGCTAGGATGCGGACTCGCCTCATGTTAAGGCGGTCTGTTATTTTGAAATTTGAATATGAGATATGATGGATGAATGATGAAGAATAAAAGGGTCGTAATTCAGATAGAGGTATAATAGAGGTAAAGGATTTTTACTGAGGTAAAAACCCTCACCAAGTGGCGGGGTACTGTAACGTTGTACGTTACCTTTTTAACTATTTAAAACATACGAACTTAAATTCAACAATAAAAACACTTCATTATTACTATTTGTTTACATTCAACTGTCAATGACAGAACCGCAGACGTCACAATACCACAGATAACATCTTGTAGTGCTGTGGTTTAGTAATGTTACTAAATTACATATGTTGCACTCGCGCATCTCTATGATCTGCGAGTGTGCGAGAATATCTTCCGTTTCATACGCAATATGTCATCACGCGCCTCACTAGTTGCGAGTGAACGACCAACAGTAGTTCGTTCCCCACAGTGACATTAAATAGGGCGTGCGTCGCTGGCACGTCCCTTTTTCGTAATTCGATGTTCGGCGCGGGCGCTTCGCCCCTAGCGGGTGAGCGCTCGCGTCCGTGACACGTGCTCACCTCTCGCCGTGTTTCGAGCCTAACATTTTGATATTTTCTCCGCCATCACTTTTTAAATTCAGTGGCTACATAACCCCATACTGGGTAAGTTTGAACAGCATAAACATGTGTGTATTTTGTCTTATAGGTTATGTTAGCATGTAAGCCTATTTTCCCTGACTCCTTGCTACGCTAATTTATGTTTATTTAATCTAATTGCCTTCAGCTAAATACATTTTGGTCTCTTCGTGCTTCACACCCAAAATGTGCTGTCATGCCTTCTGCACTCATTTTCATCATGTAAACTCCGTCTGATTGTGACATCCCACCAACACCTTCATTATCGCACTGTTGCTCGCTTTGCTTAGCTTGGTGTCGCAATCAGCGGAGGTGACCTTTTGTCCACCTCTTGACACGCTGGACGTTACGTTCCAGGGTCCCAGGTTCCGGATGAAGGAACATTTTTTAACATCTGCACATCACGCGCGCCTGCACAGCACGAGCCCGTTTTGGCTCGGACGTGCGCGCCATTAAGCTCGGCACGGACTTCCCACGTTGGCCATATTGCCACGTGGGCCTCGCCGAGCATCTCACCGGGTCGACGCGACCACCTATCGACCTGCACCCCTGGCATCCAGCGTGGCACCTCGCTGCGGTCATCGCCACGCCAGCTATCAGGGCAGTAACGTGCACTTCACAAGTGAAACGCAATAGGGTGCGCCATGAACCTACCCACACCCATAGTCGGTGACTTTAATTATTTTATTAATTATATTTTTATGTTGACAATTTGCGTGGTTTTATTTTATATAACCTGCGCCACGCAAACCTTTTCTGTCACAGTACCTCTCCCGTCTACATTACACCACTACGACGGAGGACATCGTGGAGTACGTGCGCCAGAAGATCAAGTACGTGGCGAGAGTGCAGCTGCTCGAGTCGCGCCGCAACGTCAACTTTAAGGCGTTTGTGGTGCGAGTACCGACATGCTACCTGCACCTCGTCTTGGAAGAGGACTTTTGGCCGCAGGCAGGGGGTGGTGTTTCGACGCTTCCGCGGGCAAGTGCCACATGATCGCACAGTGACGTAGTGCAACTGTAGTGATACTAATATAGTTTTAAGGTTTTGTTTACTAACACAAGCTGTCAATTATATCGTATGTATGTTAGTCTGTAAGGTATTTATCTATGGGCCAAAGTAGCCTGAAAATAAATAAATATTATTATTATTAACTCTATGGAGGAAAATCAGGAAAACTAGTTCTCTGACCAAACGGGCCTTCGTTTTAAAACTTATACCACGTTTTTCCCAGATGTTCCGGGGGCGTAATATAGCATCTTTAGCCATGGCTATCCGCCGTTTTATTTCTGTGACGCAGCTACCTTCATTACTTATATTGGAGCCCAGTTAATCGAAGCTGTCCACAGTATAGATGCCTTAGATGTTATAGGCGCCCGATAGGTTTCCCGCACGATCTACCACCATAAGCTTGGTTTTCTGCCTATTTATTGCAAACCCTACTTTGCCACTTTCCACTTCCAATCTGTGCCGTATCTCTTTCATGTTGCCAAATGTTGTAGCAAGGAGAACGGTGTCATCAGTGTACCTCAGATTGGAAATCCACTTTCCACCAACAGTAAACCCCTTGTCCCAGCCCTAAAGAGTCTTGAATGATATTACTCTTCGTACATATTGAAGAGCAGAGGTGAGAGGATGCATCCCTGCCTAACGCATTTGAACAGTCGGTGTCTATTTTGACGAAAGAGCGGTTGTTGATGTGTAGGTAGAGGCATCGGACTATGTCAATAAGATGTTGAGGCGTTCCCATGTCTTTAAGAACCCCCCACACAGCTTGCCCCACTCCACGCAATCAAATGCTTTGGTATAATCTATGAAACATATCAATACAGGGCTGTTAAATTCCCGACTTTTCTCTATAATTTGGCGAACGTTCAGGATTTGTTCCCGCGTGTCTTTGCCTTTAACAAAACCTGCTTGCTCTTCTGGAATTTGTGGCTCCAGAAAGTGTATTAGCCTGTTGTTTATGATGTACAGGAGTATTGATGGTGCGTGGAGTAAGTGCCAAACACTTAATATAATTTTTAGAATCTTATAAGCAACTTGTAAAGAGTGGGTTTAATAGAAAATATCCAATCCCCAAAACCCAGTTAGTAAGTAATCATTTTTAATGACTTCGTTATCGATACATATTGGAAGGAAGGAAGGGGACTCTTTGATCAAACCATACATTTTGTAGAACAAATATTTTTTCAAATAATTTAGATAATTATCATCAGATTTAACAAAAAAAAACCCAGCTGATGATTCTCAAAAGTGTTTGTACTTAACACTTTTGAGAATCATCAAACCAACATATTTTATCCCTGCTACCTCTATTACTTACCACAATCGAGAATTCGAGAGTTTCGTGCAGGAAATTGTTGGGCGTCTCGCCGTCTCATCAAAATTAGCTTGATAGTAATCAAGTGCAAAAATGGACCGCGGATCCTGGACTATTTGTTTCTTACTTGGTAGTATGGCGCTAGGGTATCGGAAAAAATGTGGGCGTGTCCAAAAATACTGAAACATCAGAAGTCAATAGCTATTGTCATCGTCTTAATGGGCCTACTACACGCACGCACTTCCCCACAGTTTTCGTTCACACTTCACAGTACATCGCGCGTGTGGTTTGTAATGGTAATACAGTTTTACCAACCATACGCGCGATGTACTGTGAAGTGTGAACGAAAACTGTGGGGAAGTGCGTGCGTGTAGTAGGCCCATTACACTCTTTACTTGTAACAGACGTGCAGAACCAGTTGTCAATCGCTTTCGACTCTTCCGTTCGTTTGTGGTAGTATGTGTATCCGTCGTACAATATTATCAGCTTTCCTTTCGTTGTTGTTATATACTTCATTATATCTGACACAATTAAAAAGAGACACTAAATATTTATTTGTTTATGTACACACACATTACATCGAGAATCTATACGAAGACTATTAAGCTGAAAAGTGTGTTTGGTTGAATGCGCTAATCTCAGGAAAGTACTCTTTGAAATTATTTTCTTTCTGTGTTGGATAGTCCATTTATCGAGGATATACATATTCTACACGGACGAAGTCGCGGGAAAAACTAGTATAAATCAAAAACTCTTAGGTACTACATACTTATATTGGAGGTAGGTTTATGTGAAATAAAATATTCTTTATTTGTTCTTAGGTATGTTATATAAATGAAAAGAACTAATCTCATTATATGAATACTTACTACACACAAAAATTGGTACAAATCATAAACGTTTTTCTTATACTTAATGCTATTCGGCACAAGACGAGAAGTTCTAAATTTTATTTGAATAGGCGTGGTTTAAATTAATCACGGGCTTATATTAACAGTACACGTTTTAGCATATGCAGGCAATTAGTTCATCACCTAAAAGGCAAGGCTTCTTTTTTACCCGACTGCGGCGAAGCCCAAAAGGAGGGTTATTTCTCCAGTTACACTGACATTTTTCCCATCAAACGGGCACAAATCCAGACTCCGTAACTGCTACTGTAAAATTCTTGATGAAAAACTCAATAACAGTTCGCAAAATAATTTGTCCATATAAAAATAATCTACTTCCAAATCTAATAAATAAAGAGAGAAGTCCTGACTGACTGACTGACTGACTGACTCATCAACGCCCAGCCCAAACCCTTGGACCTAGAAAGCTGAAATTTTGCACAGAGGTTCCCTTTATAATGTAGACAAGGAATAAGGAAGGATTTTTCGAAATTCAACCCCTAAGGGAGTTAAATAGGGGATGAAAGTTTGTATGGAAAATCGTCATTTTCACGCGGGCGAAGCCGCTGGCAAAAGCTAGTCAGTAATATAATCGATGTCTAACTTTTGTAATACACCCCACATTTTGTTATTTTTATGTTTAGTTTTTATTATTCTCATGTAAGTGAATAATGTAAGTCTTATGAGAATAAATGATCTTAAACCTCAAAATGAACCCTCATGCTCTACAGTCACGCTTGCGACCACTAAACCAATAACTGGCCTGTTGGTCTAGTGGTTAGTGACCCTAACTGCTATGCCGAAGGTCGTGGGTTCGATTCCCACCCAGGACAAATGTTTGTGTGATGAGCACGATCATTTGTTCTGTGTCTGGGTGTAATTTATCTATAATATGTATGTATTTAGAAATATATAAGTATGTTTATCAGTTGTCTAGTACCCAAAACACAAGCTCTGCTTAGCTTGGGACTAGATGGCGTTGTGTGATAGTTGTGGAATATTATTATTATTATTATAAATAATGAAATTATTCATACAATTTGATCTAAGAATGTAGGTATTAGAAATTTAACTTCATCATTTTAGTACAGGTTGTTGATGATTATGGAATAATGTTCCCGTGATGATTATGTTCCTGACCGCATCTATTACTAACTTCGCTTTACAACTCTTGCTGCGGCTGGAGGTGCAGATCCAATGATCAATGGGCTGTGACAGAAGTGTCCGCTGAAAAAAGTAAGTGTAGCCTTGCAGGAGTATTAAATTCTTGCCTGTTCTTGATGTTATATACCTGAAATCTAAAATATAAAACGTTCAATACAATTTAGCAGCGTGGACACACTGCTTTGTTGTATCCTAACTAATATTATAAATGCGAAAGTAACTCTGTCTTCTGTCTGTCTGTCTTTCTGTCTGTCTGTCTGTCTTTGCTTCACGCCTAAACTACTGAACCGATTTGTGTGAAATTTGGTACAGACATAGTTTGGAACTTGAGAAAGGACATACTATAGGATAGTTTTTTTTTTTTCGCGAGATAAACCAAAAATCTGCCGGAAGTCACTATTCCACGCGAACGAAGTCGCGGGCAAAAGCTAGTTTAGGTATAATGATAAATTATGTTTAATTTTGCCAATAGGTTTTTACAAACACTTTAATATTGTGATTGAATGTTAGTTTTTTAAAACCTGATCACGCTTATTTGTTAGGCTGACAGCCGCTTATGTTTAGGCATTGCTAAATAAATGTAGGTAAAAAGGTATTTTATTGGTAGTAAACAAATAAGAGTTAAAAAAAGCATACGACAATAGATCCTCAAAATGTACAGATTACTGGTACACAATAGAATAATCTCACCCGCAAACTAAAGAAATACACAACAAACAAAATCTGCTAATTATTTAATTCCTAAATACTCCACACAAATTAGTAAGCACAGTTGTCGCAAGCGGTTTAGTCCTGCTTTCGGCGTAGGATTCGCTAGTTTGGCGGGACCTTCATAGCTTCATGATATACCCAATTTTATCTAATCCTGATATCTTCCTTGAATACAAATATCGCGGCGGCGGATGATTGTGTTCCTTATTACAGGCAATGATAATATTGTCAATACCCAAAGTAAGTTTTCCCTTGCACTTTTTAGTGGTTCTTGAAGTACAAAACCAATGATTCGTGCCCGTACTTTTAAAGGATTTAAAATGATAGTACGTGAAGTTCTCGAGAAGTATTAACTGCTTGCCTTGTCTTGACAAAACGTACTTGATATTATCTGAAATTAAACACAAGAACCATGATCAAAACTACAAGCGGGATATTTAACATGTTTACTATTTGGTTAGAGTTCCCGATAACTGGGCATACACATAAACACTCGTATATTCCGTGATAGTGTGAACAGCGTTAGTGTTAGTGACCATGTTTAAAAATTAATAAAAAAAGTTAGACACAGACTTGACCTGGTCCCGTTGGGGCTGCGGGTTGTTCGAAAGAGATACCGCGGCCTCGATACAAAGGGCTGAGAAGGAACATGGGTGGTTTTTAGTCAGTATAAGTCTGACACTCCCTACCGCTCTGCCTAGAGCGGGATGTATCATTTGATGTTTTTCCACCAACCATAATATATGGTTTCAACTTTCAAAGACCTCAGTTAAGTTAACATTCCCATGTAGATACTTATTACTCATATTCAAACATATACAATACATATACAATAACAAATAAATGTTTTGATTTAATTGTAATTGTTTATTCTTCTTAAAGTACCATTACAAAGATAATACATGGCTGGCGGATGATTATGCTGTCCGCGTTTGTAAATAACTTTTTGAGCAGCATTCAACTGAAGTTCCGCTTTACAATTAAATTTGTTGTAAGATGTGCACACCCATTGATGAGCGCCTTGCTTTCGGGACAGTTGGCGACGGAAGGAGAAGGTGTAATCTTGGCACAGAATCAAAGATTGACCTCTTTCGGATTCAACGAATTGTATGTGACAATCTGAAACAAATGAACAAGATCAAGGATAATGCATTTGTACCGAATGTGCAGTAATGGTGCAAGCGACAACACAAAGAATACAAGCTTGAATATTTTTTATGCCAAGTTTTAAATGATAAAGGCCAGTTTTCTATTGTACATAATATGAAAGCGAAAAATTAAAAGGATACAAACAAAACAATAAGGACATGAATTGGTAACAAAATGAAAGAAGGAATTTATTTTGTTTTTTATATAATTTATTCATTTATTGAAAAAAGACAGTTACAGAATACTCGTACTATTGACAATATACATAGTAAAAACTATTTGTCGCAGTTCCATTAAAAGAAATCAATACCTACTTATAACTACAATATTCTCAAGCCGTTATCCCAATTCATTTGGGGTATCTTCTTCCATAATTCTTTTTTACTGGTCATCTATACATGCACCCTTGGCGACCTGAACAGCGCCTCAATTAACGTGGCTATCTGGCCCAAACTGTATAATATGGAAGTACAATCGACAAGAAAAGAAGAAAGATCAGACATCATCTGCCTAGCCTTTTCCCAACTATATTGGGGTCGGCTTCCAGTCTAACCGGATGCAGCTGAATACCAGTATTTTACATGGAGCGACTACTGCCTATCTGACCCCCACAACCCAGTTAATACTAGGTAATACGATATCCTTTGGTAAGACTGGATGTCAGAATTTCAGGTCACTGACTACCTGTAACGACTGCCAAAGATCTATATATATGGCAGCCGGGACCAACAGCTTAACGTGCTTTCCGAGGCACGGAGGAAACTCGGTATGCCGGGCGGTCACCCATCCACAGACCGACCTAGGCAAGCACAGCTTTAAATAAAGATCGACCCGAGTGGCAGTTCGTATTAAGCCACGAGCTCCTCTGAAGAAGAAGATCAGACATCTAACAATAATTTATTTGGTCTTCCTCTACTCTTACGCCCAAATACTCGAACGTCACTCAATTATAAGTAACCCTCAAAACTCCTGCTATCACTGTCACTCTGCGTTAAAGTAACAAAGACAGCACGAGATTTAAGTGCAACAACTAAAATTTAATGACGTTCGAGTATTTGGGCGTTATACTCCTCACACTCCTCCACATTAATACTCAAAACTTACCTCAAAACATTTACCCCATTCCTAGCCATCTTTTAATTTCACAAATGAATACAGAGAAAATCAAAGTAAAAAAACCGTTTAAAAACAACAAATATATTAATATATTCGAATGTGTTTCCCTTTAGATACAATGTATTTGCCCGGAGGATGATTATGTTCATAATTAGCAAAAATAATTTTATTTTTGTTATCAACGGTAAGCACAGCCCTGCACTTCTTATTATTGTGAGTAGAACAGGTCCAACGAGTCGTATTTTTATATTTTATATGACGTCCATAGGTGTAATCATTGATGAGAATGAGTTGTCTCCCTCTCTTGGACTCGATGAACTGGAAGTTCTCTGAAAGATAATTCAATTATAGATGTTATTTTTTCAAATCGAAAATCGATTTCATAGTTACAAGAACCAAGAAAAACAACTAATTATAACATTACTAGCTGTTGTACATTAGGTACTACTTATTTATTTATTTTACAATTTATGTACACACAGTAGACGGCACAGGAAATTAACATTAACATAATACTTGAGTACAAAGGTACCGCTTATTTCTTAAGAAATTTCTGCCAGCAGACCTGCTAAAGGAAAAGAATAATGCATTTATGAGCCTATTAACTAACTTAACCTAAAATAATAAAATACACATATTAGTAGATAAAATACACATATTAGTAATAAAATACACACTTAGTAGTTAATGATAAATGGAAATTGTCCAACAAATATTTTTCAATATCTGAAGTAGTTTTACCGCTTATTATCTGGCCACATAATTATATCGCGTTGAAAACAAACGAATTCACTCATTTTGAACTATTTCAGCAAATTCACAGTTACTGAGGGAAGTTATCGGGACACAGACGAACACGCTGAAAACCCGAGTATTTATAGGGGGTCTACCTTTTTTAGCAGAATTTTTTATACCCGAATTTTGTTTTGCATAACAGTGGATGGCAGAAACTTCATTTCGCAAAAAAAATCATTTGGCATACACTCATTTACCATAAATTCAAAACGCATAATTTTGTAAGTCAGAATCATCTTTGAGCATAAACTTCATTTCCAGAACCATCATTTCGCCGAAAATTCATAATCAGAATCGTCTCTTAGCACGCGTTTCATTTCATACATACGTGTAACATGCAATAATAATTATTATTATTAATTATTATTATCAGCTCACCCCGGCTAAAATTTCTAGCTGAGAACATTAAATGTTGGTATGTCAAAAATAATAATAATTATTATTATTAATAATAATAATGACGTCACTCATACATGCAACGCATGTACTCCATGACGCGCACTCGCTTCGCTCGCATATTTAATAACACTAATATCTTCTGTCCCCGAAGTGCCGGGCCTCCGCCGGCCTCCTTCGTCGGCCTACGGCCCGGTGCCCATGCCGCCCATAAAGGATACTTTCGCGAGACGGTCGTTATACCTTATAAAAATCTACCAAATAAAATTCTGCCATCTTAAAAGTATGCCATTGAAAATTCGGCAATTTAAACACTCTGCGAAATGAGTATTCTATTAAATAATTGTTCTGCCATAAACACATTCGTTCAAAGAAGAATATGCCAAGTGTGTTATGCCAAATAAATTGCGGAGCATCAAGTTTCTGCCAGATAGATGGTACCCATTTATAGGACCCCAGTTTCAGAAACTTGTGCAAAACCAATGTAACCAATACTGATTAAAATTACCATAACAGATAAGAACTATGCGACGTAATTTTTATCAGACGTGTGGTGAAAATAATCATCACAAAAAAAAAAACTCATGTGAAAATTTTTTTAGGTCGATATTTTTGCTTCTAGCTCGAAACGACACAGGTGTTTTTATATCTTTGTATTACTGAATAGTAAGGAAATCTAAAAATTTCATTTTCACGACATCGGCAGCTGTCGGTAACAAGGAAACCTTAACATGAAAATTAACAAGTTTAAAAATCTAAAACCCGACTACGAATAAAATATTGGTTTGTTATTTACATAATACTAGTAAATAACACAGACTAGACCGCGAGAACTGTTTGACCGTAATCTAAACGTATATATTGACTAAAACTATAATATGATATACATATTTGTAATGTGCTCGCCAAGACCTTTCATTTGATATCAAACATGTTATGATTATCTCAATTTAATATTTTTTGAGGTAAGTTTTTGACATTTAAAATCCGTCATAATTAGAATTTATAAAATTTATATAGCCAATGTCACCCGGGTTATTCTTACAAAATATCTATTGACACCTCATTTATTAAAATCCGTTCAGTGGTTTAGGCGCTACGGTGGAACATACATACATACATACTTACATACATAGACTGCCAAAATCATTACCCTTCCTTTTGGCTTTGCCGTAGTCGGGTAATAAAAAGACAGAAAATGACAGTTACAAAAACAATAAAAATAAACATTTCTCTTAAAAACATAACGTAGTTGTAAACAAGAGAAAGTTTGAGTGTAATTTTATATACCTACAACATTTTTTTTTCTTATTTACTATTGTGTTGCAAAGCTCTATCATCTAAGAACATGAAATAACCAAAAAGGTTTCAGTAACACGACTTTAGTCCAAACCATTTGAGATGGAAAATACTGTTTGGCCCCATAGTGCGCCCTGGCATCTCACGGGTGCAATGTAGATACAGAATTTTGCGGCATTTCTCTTCCTCTTGAGTCACTCTATCTTTTGTTGAAAACTGATTAAAGTCCATTGCGTACCTAAGTAGTTCAAAAGTTCTAAGCGTACGAACAGCGGTAGCGACTTTTTTACACGACTGCCCCAAAAAAAAGAGTGAGACTTTATTCCACCATAACTTCTAAACGCCTGAACCGATTTTGATGTGTGTGGTATCATTAGATTCTTTACATTATCCCGGGTGACATAGGCTATAGGAAAATTCAAAAAACGTAATAGGGTGTCCATGGTTTAGAAATAAAACGAATTTTTAATTTGTTTTTATTGAAATTTTATTGTACTATGTAAAGATAAAGAAGTTCGAAAATGATTGTTTCTATTCATTTTTTATTTGAATTATTTGATGTGGTTCTTTGGTCTTCGTCTACTCTTATACTCCTCCACATTTATACTCAAAACTTATCTCACAACATTTTCCCCATTCTTCGACAAACTTTTATTGTTACGAATCAATACAAAGAAAGAAACAACAAATACAATACTTATATTCGAATATATTTTCCTTTACATACAATGTATTTGCACGGAGGATGGTTATGTTCATAATTAGCAGAAATAATTTTATTTTCGTTATCGATAATAAGTGCAGCCTTGCACTTCTTACTATTGTGAGTAGAACAGACCCAACGAGTCGTAGTTTTATTATTTGAATGACGTCCATAGGTGTAATCATTGATGAGAATGAGTTGTGTCCCTCTCTTGGACTCCATGAACTTGAAGTTCTCTGAAAGAAAATTCAATTATAGATGTTATTTTTCAAATTTAAAATAGTCACAAGAACCAAGAAAAACAACTAATTATAATATTACTAGCTGATGCCCGCGGTTTTGCCCGCGTGGATGTCGGTTATCGCGTTAAAAACTTATCTTTTCATTCCCCCTTCCAGTCCCTTTAAACCCTTTTTTCGAATTTAAAAGAGCATAATTTTGCCCTTTTTGAGGCTCTAGACTAAACTTCTGAACCGATTTAAATGAAATTTCTTACACAGATGTATAATAAATTTCATTGAAATCGATTCAGAAGTTTTGGCGTGAAAGCGCGACTGATAGACAGAATTACTTTCACATTTATATCTATTTAAATAAAGAGAGAAGTCCTGACTGACTGACTGACTCATCAACGCCCAGCCCAAACCCTTGGACCTAGAAAGCTGAAATTTTGCACAGAGGTTCCCTTTATAATGTAGACAAGGAATAAGGAAGGATTTTTCGAAATTCAATCCCTAAAGGAGTTAAATAGGGGATGAAAGTTTGTATGGAAAATCGTCATTTTCACGCGGGCGAAGCCGCTGGCAAAAGCTAGTAATATTATAAAGTAAGTAAGGACTAACGACCCGCCCTGGCATCGCACGGGTGCAATGTAGACCACCCCGACCCGTGGTACAACTGCGATGTCCAACTAGTTGTACTACGGGGAAGTAAAGGGGAATGCCTGAAAAATGCTTGAAATAGACAGAAACTACTAACAGTCCTTAATTCTATTTAGAATAAATTAGGTATAATGAAATAATTCTCAAGTTTGTATACCTAGGGAGAAAATATAACGATCTTTAAAATATTTAACTTGATATCCGTCCCATTCCTTCTTATTTTATCATGGAGGTCAGTGTTTATTTGACATGAGTAATCGACATTCAGCCAAACAGGAATCGTCAAAATTAAATGATCTTTAACGAACTATTTTATAGAATTATTGCACAGTTATCATTCATTTAATAAAATTCGTCCTATTTATACCGTAAATCTAATTAAAATAATATATGCATGTCAATTAATTAAAATCAAATTATTTTCAAAATAGAAAACGTATCGTAGGCTGTATGCATCATAATGTCCTTTGCCTTACTGACACTTTGACATTACTGCATTTAATTTTTTCGATTGTTGATTTGATCGATTCATGGTTTTGCGTTTGCGACTTGAGTTACTAGTATATTGCTTTTTAGGATATTTAACGACGACTTTGGCCATTTTTTAAGGATTTTGATTTTACTTCTGTACACGTTACCCATTTTTGAACACGGACTTAGATTGGACCCGCCTAAACGACTCGGCTTTTTGAAACGGACCTGAACCTGCTTTATATACCTACGACGCTGCTATATTAATATTGGAACTGGCTTCTACCTAGTTTTTTGATAATGATTGAATTTGTAATGGATTCCCTACGATTTATAGTGCAATTTGGCGTATATTTCATTGTTGTCCATTTCAAGCATTTTTTTGTGTGGCTGATGGGCAATTCCCTTTACCCATGGTTCAACTCTTTTTTCTGATATTTATGATTATGACCCGTGGTACAACTGTGGAATTATGTCCAACTGGTTGGACCACGGGGATAGGATGATCGTGTAAAACAAACATACATGCAACGCATGTTGTACTCCATGACGCGCGCTCGCTTCGCTCGCATATTACATAACACTATTGTCTTCTGTCCCCGAAGTGCCGGGCCTCCGCCGGCCTCCTTCGTCGGCCTACGGCCCGGTGCCCATGCCGCCCATAAAGGATACTGTCGCGAGACGGTCGTATTATAATTTTGGTTAAAAGAGGAGGTAGTAATTGCATTGCACTTCAGCATTAATAGATAACCTTTTCCTGTTTATTACCAGTAGTTGTTCCATAGATCATACATTCAATTCCCAGAAGTACAACTAGTTGGACCAAGGAAAGAACAACTCACTGTAATTGAACCATTGGTAAAGATATTTCCCCATAGAACAACCAGTTGAACCCAGTTGAACCATGGGTAAATTTACTTCTCCGTAGTACAACCAGTTGGACATCGCAGTTGTACCACGGGTCGGTCACTAATTTATCGGCTTTTCTCTACTATAATATGCATGTGTACGTACGGTTTATAAACCTTCCTATCGAATCACTCTATCTATTGTTGTAAACTGCATTAAAGCCCGTTCATCATCATCATCATCATTTCAGCCAAAAGACGTCCACTGCTGAACATAGGCCTCCCCCAGGCGTCGCCACATTGACCGGTCCCGTGCGTCTCTCATCCAGCGGGTTCCTGCAACCTTGACCAGGTCATCGGTCCACCTAGTGGGAGGCCTTCCAACGCAACGTCTTCCGGTTCGCGGTCGCCATTCCAGAACTTTTCGGCCCCATCGGCCATCCGTAAAGCCCGTTGCGGAGTTTTAAAGTTCTAAGCGTTCAAATAGCGGCAGTGACTTTTTAATACTATGTAAAGATAAAGACAACGAAGAAAAAGATTGGACCTTGTTTCTATTTATTTTTATTTGAATTATTTGATATGGTTCTTTGGTCTTCGTCTACTCTTATACTCCTCCACATTTATACTCAAAACTTATCTCACAACATTTTCCCCAATCGTCGACAAACTTTTATTGTTACGAATCAATACAAAGAAAGAAACAACAAATACATTAGTTATATTCGAATATATTTTCCTTTACATACAATGTATTTGCTCGGAGGATGGTTATGTTCATAATTAGCAAAAATAATTTTATTTTCGTTATCAATGTTAAGCACAGCCTTGCACTTCTTACTATTGTGAGTAGAACAGGTCCAACGATTCGTATTATTATTATTTCTATGACGTCCATAGGTGTAATCATTTATGAGAATGAGTTGTGTCCCTCTCTGGGACTCGATGAACCTCAAGTTCTCTGAAAGATAATTCAATTATAAATATTATTTTTAAACATGTCACTTACGGGATATCTTCCGTGATTATTATTGGTTTTGAGTTCCCGATATTTCGACGCTGTTGCAAGCGCCATGATCGCGGGTTGACTGGAGAAATGCGGGTGGATGGAAAAAATTGTTAGGAGCAGACGAATCTGTCTACCCTCTTTCTTTGTCTTTTATTACGCGCACTACTGGAACTCGACACTAAGACACAACACACACATTACTATTATTACACACACATTGTTATTATTATTTTCGTGACATTTTAAATATAGTTATGAACCGTGAAAGCTTAAAACAGTGATTATTTTTAAAATTGAAAATTGCTTTCATAGTTACAAAAACAAAAAAAAAACAACTACTTAATTATAATGTTACTAGCGACCTACCCCGGCATCGCACGGGTGCAATGTAGATACAGAATCTCTTTAATCATCAATCAGATTTTTTTCAACTATGATAGGTATACATGTTTACGGCATATAAACCTTCCTCTTGAATCACTCTATCTATTGTTGTAAACTGCATTAAAGCCCGTTGCGGAGTTTTAAAGTTCTAAGCGTTCAAATAGCGGCAGTGACTTTTTTATAGGTACTATGTAAAGATAAATACAACGAAGAAAATGATTGGACCTTGTTTCTATTCATTTTTTATTTGAATTATTTGATGTGGTTCTTTGGTCTTCGTCTACTCTTATACTCCTCCACATTTATACTCAAAACTTATCTCACAACATTTTCCCCAATCGTCGACAAACTTTTATTGTTACGAATCAATACAAAGAAAGAAACAACAAATACAATAGTTATATTCGAATATATTTTCCTTTACATACAATATATTTGCTCGGAGGATGGTTATGTTCATAATTTGCAAAAATAATTTTATTTTCGTTATCAATGTTAAGCACAGCCTTGCACTTCTTACTATTGTGAGTAGAACAGGTCCAACGATTCGTATTATTATTATTTCTATGACGTCCATAGGTGTAATCATTGATGAGAATGAGTTGTGTCCCTCTCTGGGACTCGATGAACCTCAAGTTCTCTGAAAGATAATTCAATTATAAATATTATTTTTAAAATTGAAAATTGCTTTCATAGTTACAAAAAACAAAAAAAAACAACTACTTAATTATAATGTTACTAGCGACCTACCCCGGCATCGCACGGGTGCAATGTAGATACAGAATCTCTTTAATCATCAATCAGATTTTTTTCAACTATGATAGGTATACATGTTTACGGCATATAAACCTTCCTCTTGAATCACTCTATCTATTGTTGTAAACTGCAGTAAAGTCCGTAGTTCTAAGCGTACAAATAGCGGCAGCGACTTTTTTATACTATGTAGGTATAGATAAAGACAACGAAGAAAATGATTGGACCTTGTTTCTATTCATTTTTTATTTGAATTATTTGATGTGGTTCTTTGGTCTTCGTCTACTCTTATACTCCTCCACATTTATACTCAAAACTTATCTCACATCATTTTCCCCAATCGTCGACAAACTTTTATTGTTACGAATCAATACAAAGAAAGAAACAGCAAATACAATAGTTTGTAATGTTGGGGTTCCTAATGGGTGTTATTAAGGAAACAACGACATCAGTTAAGTACTATTTAATGAATGCCTTGGTAATACTCTAAAATAATGCATAAAGGGTATAGTTTAAAAAAAAATATATACATATTTAAGGTATAGTGTAAACTCAGCATACATAATTATGGTTATAAAGTAGCGTGCTTACTTACTAAACTAAAGGAGCATGCATATTATTCTTACACTTCAAGTTATATTCAAATATTATTTTCCTTTACATACAATGCATTTGCTCGGAGGATGGTTATGTTCATAATTAGCAGAAATAATTTTATTTTCGTTATCAACGGTAAGCACAGCCCTGCACTTCTTATTTTTGTGAGTAGAACAGACCCAACGAGTCGAATAATTTTTATTATTTGAATGACGTCCATAGGTGTAATCATTGACGAGAATGAGTTGTGTCCCTCTCCTGGACTCGATGAACTTGAAGTTCTCTGAAACATAATTCAAATATAGATGTTATTCTTCAAGTTGAAAATCGATTTCATAGTTACAAAAACCAAGAAAAACAACTAATTGTAATATTACTAGCGACCCACCCCGGCATCGCACGGGTGTAATCTAGATACAGAATTTCTCTGCTTTTCTCTACCATATTATACATGTTTACGGTATATAAGCCTTCCTCTTGAATTACTTTATCTATTATTGAAAACTGTATGAAAGTCCGTTGCGTAGTTTAAAAGTTCTAAGCTTAGGTACAAACAGCGGCAGCGACTTTTTAATACTAGTTCTGTTAAGATAAAGAAGAAAAACATTGAACCTTGTTTTTATTAATTTTTAACCAACTTCTAAAAAAAGAAGGAGGTTCTCAATTAGGATGTAAATATATTTTTTGTTTTTTTCCGGCATAACTCCGTCACTTGCTAACCGATTTAAAAAATAAGAAAGGGTGGGTATACTTCCCAAATGGTCCCATAATTTTTTTTTCGAAATCGGACAAGAGGTTTTTGAAAAATCAACAAAACTCAAAAAAAAACTACATTGTCCACACTATGACCCACAGAACATATGAACCACTAAAAAGTGACAATAAAAACTTTTTAACAAAAAATAAAACCAACTTCAAAAAAAAAAAACACAAAAGTGAAAAATTAATTATTTTTTGATAATCAGTTTTTATCTATCTATATTTATATGTATATAGATAAAAAGAAAAGTCCTGACTGACTGATTGACTGACTCATCAACGCCCAGCCCAAACCCTTGGACCTAGAAAGCTGACATTTTGCACATAGGTTCCCTTTATAATGTAGACAAGGAATAAGGAAGGATTTTTCGAAATTCAACCCCTAAGGGAGTTAAATAGGGGATGGAAATTTGTATGGAAAATCGTCATTTTCATGCGGGCGAAGCCGCTGGCAAAAGCTAGTTTGAAATATTAGTTATAATTTCCACGAAAAAAACAACTTTAAAAAAGTCATGATTAGTATTTTTATTTCCTTTTTAGGGTTCCGTACCTCAAAAGGAAAAAACGGAACCCTTATAGGATCACTTTGTTGTCCGTCTGTCTGTCTGTCAAGACCTTTTTTCTCAGGAACGCGTGGAGGTATCAAGCTGAAATTCATATCAAATACTCAAGTCTATGGTCTCTTGGAGCTGTGAAAAAATCAAACTTCTAAGTCAACGCGATCAAAAGATACTCCCGTTTATGCCGCAAATTTTCGACACTCGCAAGGGAATCAAAACCTACAGGGTACTTCCCGTGAACTCAGAATCTTGAAATTTGGTACGAAGCAACGTCTTATAGCATAGATAAAGGAATAATTACGAAAACCATAAATTTTTAGTTACATCAAGAT
Source organism: Diarsia mendica (assembly GCA_949316265.1). Lineage (NCBI taxonomy): Eukaryota > Metazoa > Arthropoda > Insecta > Lepidoptera > Noctuidae > Diarsia > Diarsia mendica. The sequence continues at coordinate 19,470,587 of OX438893.1, read as the reverse complement.
ATTCCCGTTTATGCCGCAAATTTTCGACACTCGCAAGGGAATCAAAACCTACAGGGTACTTCCCGTGAACTCAGAATCTTGAAATTTGGTACGAAGCAACGTCTTATAGCATAGATAAAGGAATAATTACGAAAACCATAAATTTTTAGTTACATCACATAATATATTTTTTTTACGGAACCCTCGGTGCGCGAGTCCGACTCGCACTTGGCCGGTTTTTTGTTATATTACACATGTTTGTTATATTGCTTCAAAACTAGCTCATAGAATAGTTTACAACTGTGAGAGACTGATGCCTGAAATGAATTGCGGGCGTCAGATCATCTCTTAGTTGCCAAAGTTTATTTTATTTCTGATTTGTATAATTATTATCTTCTTAATCTACTTAACTCTTATCTAACTTTATATATATAACGAAGTTACAGCCACAGGGCTGTAACTTCGTTTTATATATAAATAAATGCTTTGAGTTTGAGTGCGTATATTCATAATTCTCTTGCCCTTATCCCAATTCATTTGGGCTCGTCACAACATATATTCTTCTTCTATTGTTACAAATAAATACAAAGAAAAAAAAACAGCAAAAATATACAATAGTTATATTCGAAGATATTTCCCTTTACATTCAATGTATTTGCCTGGAGGATGATTATGTTCATAATTAGCAGAAGTAATTATGTTTTTGCTGTTAATGGTGAGCGTAGCCCTGCACTGCTTGCGATTGTGAGTAGAACAGACCCAACGAGTCGTATTTTTACTTTTATTTGTATATTTAGTGCAACCATAGGTGTAGTTATTGATGAGAATGAGTGGTTTTCCTCTCCGAGAATCGACGTATTTGAAGTTATCTGAAAGATAATACAATTATAAATGTTATTATTCAAATTGAGAATCGCTTTCATAGTTACAAAATCCAAAAAAAGAAAGAAAGTAATTGCTGTTTTTCAATTTAAAATAATACCAGCGACCCGCCCTGACTTCGCAGGGCGCAATGTTGATACTGATTTTTTGCGATGTTTAAGGATAAAGAAGAAGATTAGAGCTTGTTTCTATTTATTTTTGATTCGAAATGTTTGAAAAAAAAAAACAAATTTATAAAAAGTAATTTTTCACATATTTATTTCATTTTCACACAATCATGCTTATTATATTGCTTCAAAAGTAGCTTAAAGAATAGTTTACAACTGTGAGAGACTGTGCGGCTTTACAACAAACACAACATGAATTTATTTTCAGGCAACTTGGGCCCATAGTTATATCTTACAAACTCAAAGGTTCTTGAGCGCCTAATCAATAAGCGGTTAGTAGATTTTTTCGAAAATAATAATTTATTTTCTTCTCAGCAATTTAGTTTCCGGAAAAAAAAGTCAACCTGTGATGCAGTTCACGAACTAACAAACTTCATAGTAGAGAAAATAAACAGTCGCAAGAAGGTGCTTACGGTATTTCTCGATCTCGCTAAGGCCTTTGACACCGTTCCAATTTCTACCCTTTTGCTTAAACTTGAGAGAGCAGGCGTCAGAGGTCAACAGCTTGGACTTTTTAGAAGCTATCTTACAGGCAGATTACAAATGGTGAAAATTGGTGACCACTTTAGTGACGAGCTCCCGATTTGTTACGGTGTGCCGCAGGGTATAGTATACTTGGGCCTACGCTTTTTGTCGTCTTTTTAAATGAAATGAATAAAGCTAGATATACCTTGTAATCTAAGGCTTTATTAAACATAAAAATTACGGTTGGACATTTTCAGTAAATATTTGATATGACAACTATGACATACCGTCACAACTAATCACATAGACAACACACCATAGATAAAGTTCATAGCACAGAGATTACATGCTAATGTATATCATCTCATTCTCCCATGCTGTTTTGCAAACTACAGGTGGCAGTCTTGTAGGCGCTGGGGCATTCTTCTGACCCTGCTCGATCTTCTCAGCTCTTGAGGAGCTGATGATGGCTCAGCGTGAGAAGTAGGACGAGATTCTTCAGAAGTTGAGGACTCAGGTTCAGGGGTAGATGAGGACTGACTGTTAACCTCGAGTTGACTCTCTAAGGTACCGTCTACTTGTGGGTCAATCATAGAATGAGACGGATCTTGAGGTTGTGGGCTGACAGGTTCAATCCTTTCCCCGTTTTCGCCAATAGGGGCTAAATGTCTATTTGAGACTGTAGTTTCTCTTCCGTCCCTTAGTCTTACGAAAGAATAGTCAGGGTTTGCTTCCAGCAATTCAACTTCTTCGACCACTGGTTGATATTTATTCGATCGGTCATGTGTGCGCATCAAAACCTGTTCCGAATTAACAAGCCACGTTGGAATGCTATGCCCGTTTAGCGATCTACGCGAGTGTGTAAACATTCTCTCATGCGGCGTACAGTTAGTGGCTGTGCATAAGAGCGATCTTATAGAATGTAGGGCCACGGGTAAAACGTATTCCCAGTTCTCAATGGGCTTATTATGGGAATGTAGCGCAAGTTGGATCGTCTTCCATAGCGTCGAATTCAGTTTCTCGACCTGGCCATTGCCCTGCGGGTTATAGGCTGTTGTTCTGCTCGTAGCTATTCCACGTGAATGTAGAAATTCTTTTACTTCAGATGACAAGAATGAAGACCCTCTATCTGAGTGAATATAAGACGGAAAACCGAAAATCATGAAAATACTGTTCAAGTGTTTGATCACGGTCTTAGCGCTGATGTCTGAACATGGGAACGCGAAAGGAAATCTGGAGAATTCATCAATGACCGTCAGTATAAAACGATTATTAGACCGTGACGGTACAGGTCCTTTGAAATCAATACTCATGCGTTCCAGGGGAGAGGTCGCCTTTATAAGCCTTGGTAATGGGTCTGTATTTCTGAAATATCTGGGCTTTATTTCTGAGCAAGCGCGGCAGTTGGCAGTCATGCTCCTTACCTCATCAACGGTGTAAGGTAAGTTCTTCATTTTTAACCAGTGGTACATTCTAGTAACGCCTGGGTGACATAGAGTTTCATGGAGTGACTGTAACTTGGTCCTGCGAGATTCCATCGTGGCGCAAACACGAGACAGGGCATCTGCGACATGGTTCTCTTTTCCAGGACGATATATTATATCATATTTATAAGGCGCAAGCTCTAGCCGCCATCGTTGGATCTTCTCGTTTTTTATTTTGCTTGCATGTTTGGCATTAAACATGAAGGACACAGACCTTTGATCGGTAATCAATTTAAAGGGTTTGCCTATTAAAAAATGGCGCCATTTCTTGAGAGCTTCAACTATAGCGTATGCCTCCTTTTCAATAGCTGAGTGGTTGAGCTCACTTTGATTGAGTGTCCTTGAGTAAAAAGCAACCGGCCTTGAGTCTTGAGACAGCGTTGCAGCTATAGAGTGCTCAGAGGCATCGGTTTCGACTGTAAATGGTTTTGTGTCATCTATTGCATGTACTGATGACTTGGCAATCAGGGATTTTATATCTTCAAAACATTGTATTGCTCTAGGTGTCAGAGGGAATTCATTAGAATGGGCGAGTGGGTGTACCGTTTCGGAAAAGTTCGGGATCCATTTTGAATAATGGGCGAACATCCCTAGGGTCCTTCTCATAGAAGCGATATCGTTCGGTGCAGGCATGTTCAACAAAGGTTTTAGTCGATCGGTGTCTGGTTTTATAATGTGATTTTCAATCGTGTAGCCTAGTATATTGATTACTTCTCGACAAAATTTGCTCTTTTCTTTATTCAGAGTCAAGTTATACTTCTCGGCTGCTTTGAGAAATCTTTCTAGATTTTCATCATGCTCCTTCTTTGTCTTGCCGCAGACAGTTATGTCATCCAAATAGGCGTAGGTTCCGTTTAGATTTTCTGTTCTTACGAGCCAGTCAATCGTCCTTTGGAAACTTGAGACACCATTGGTGACTCCGAACGGGATCCGGCAAAACTGATACAAGTTTCCAGCTGCTTCAAATGCAGTGAAGACTCTTTCGTGAGGAAGGATGGGCACTTGGTGATATGCGTTCTGGAGATCTATCGCACTAAAGACTGTGTATTTGGCTACCTTTGTCACCATTTCTTCGATGTTGGGTAACGGGTAGGCATCGAGTTCAGTGTATCTATTTATTGTCTGCGAATAATCTATCACCATACGCTTCTTATGGTTCGCATTTTTCGTTATAAGCACTTGGGCCCGCCATGGAGATTGACTTTCTTCGACTACTCCTTCTGCGATCAGCTTCTTAACTTCATTCTCGATAAAAGCACGATCATCAGCACTGTGTTTTCTTGATTTTACCGCTATAGGTTTGCAGTCAGCACTTACGTTTGAAAATAGTGGAACAGCTGGTACGGACGCTTCGGCCACGCTACAGATTTTAAGGGTGTTTTTCGCCCCACCAAATACAAATTCGAGTGTTGAGTGTGACGACAGGACATCATGACCTATTATGAGGTCAGCGCAGAGGTTTTTCACTATTAGGAGATTTACATTCTCGTATACGTTATCACTGATATTTACATTCTGGCGTGTAAGGCCATTAACTTGAGACGTCAGTGAAAGCGATGCCATTGATATGGTTTGATCGCATCTATTCTTCTTCAGTTGGCACAGATTGGCAAACTCTTCGTTGATAAAGCTCAAAGAGCTACCAGTGTCAATAAGGGCTTCAGCTCGGATTCCTTTTATAAAAGCGGTGACCATAGCTTTCTTTAGAGAAGTTGGTGCTGCAGCCGTGATGCCGCTACAATGGCCACATATATCAGACGAAGCTACTGAAGCGGAAGTTTGACTTTTGGAGCGACAAACCTTTCCATAGTGTCCTTTCTTGTTGCATCTGACGCATTCTGCATCTCTAGCAGGGCAGTCTTTACGTGGATGATAAGGTGCACCGCAGAAAAAACATTTGCGTCGGGGAAAAGGAGCCGTGGCAGCACTGGTGGTATTATCAGGGATCACCTCGTTGGAAGTCGTTGGCGTTGGCATAGAACACACTTCTGGGTTGCTGAAGTTGAGACAATTTTCTTCGGCCATCTGCATGGTAAGCGCTTTATTATATGCCTCTTCTAATGTAAGGTTTAAATTTTCTAAAAGCCTCTCCCGTATTTTGCTCGATGAGATACCGGCAATGAAAGCACCACGGATACTATCGTTCTTATTAGTCTCTGCGTCTACACTGGTAAAATCGCAATCTTTTGCAAGTTGTTTTAAAACTTGCATGTAGGAATCGATCTTCTCGTCCGCGTGCTGTCGCCTCGTTGCAAGCATATGTCGGGCGTGAATAATATTCTTTGGCTTTACATACAGTTTGTCCAGTGCAGCCATAGCAGACTTGTAGGTCGCATTTTCACTGATGCTAGCATACACTTTCGGTGATATATGATTCACTAGAAGTTGTAGCTTAGTTATTTCCCATTGAGCTTCCTGTTGACGCGCTAGGGCTGCGGCATCCCCACCCGCTGATGCAGGTATTTGTTTTGGTTGCTGTGCGGCAATGAAGTTCTGAAAAGTCATTTTCCAGTGCTCCCATTCTTTTGTTGAAGAGCTTGTAGAACTATCCGCGTCAAATCTATCAGGCCGCAGGAACTTGTCCATAGTTTATGTTTAATAAATTGAAATGAATAAAGCTAGATATACCTTGTAATCTAAGGCTTTATTAAACATAAAAATTACGGTTGGACATTTTCAGTAAATATTTGATATGACAACTATGACATACCGTCACAACTAATCACATAGACAACACACCATAGATAAAGTTCATAGCACAGAGATTACATGCTAATGTATATCATCTCACTTTGCAATCTCAATATTACAAATGCAAAAATTGTGTCTTTTGCTGATGATACAGCTCTTACCTTTTTTGCTAACTCATGGTCGGAACTTCAGATTATTGCGCAATCTGGTTTTGATTCTGCCTTTACCTGGCTTCGATCCCACGCTCTAACGCTTAACACATCTAAGACGAAATTGATGACGTTCTCTGTCTCAGCGACCTCACAACCTGACATTCCTATCACTATAAAGGCTCACTCATGTAACAATACTCTTTTACACTCATGTCAATGTTCATCCATTACCACTGTCGATAGTATTAGGTACCTGGGTATAACGTTAGATCGATACCTGAATTATAAAATCCATATTGATTTGGTAACAGGCAGGGTCAGAAAACTTATATATATTTTTAAAACCCTTCGACACGTCGCCAAGCAGTCTGTTATTCGCAATGTATACTATGCCTTATGCCAATCAATAATCACCTATTGTATCAGCTGCTGGGGTGGTGCCACAAAAACCGCCCTTAAACCGTTGGAAGTGGCCCACAGGGCTATACTGAAGGTTGCAACATTTCGACCTATTCTGTTTCCGACAGTAGAACTTTATAAAAATTGTGGGGTCCTCAACGTAAGGCAACACTTCCTTCTGCAAACTATTCTTCTCCAACATTTAAAAACCCCTCTTATTAATATTACCAAACGACGGAAAGATATGATTTGTACTGTTCCACAAACTCGGTTTAAATACACAAAAAGATTTGTCTATTAACTTGGGCCTTGCTTGTACAATAAAATTAACGCGTCTTTGTACATCTATAATTTACCATACAGCAAATGCAAAGTTGCCCTCCGTGAATTCTTCTTGAATATAACCTACGACGAGACTGAAAAGTACTTAGTGACACTAACATGAAAGTAACCCTATTCCCTATTATTCAAATGTACACACATTCACTGCACACACACACGCACACACAAGCATACACACACTCACTCGACTCACCACACCAGCACTCCTCTAATTGTTCTAATTTGTTTTATTTAATTTTAGTTTTAAGATTTTCATTTTTGGTTTTGTTTTTCGCGCTAAATGTTATAATTATAATACATGATTATTGTGATACTCAAATAGGGAGTCGAAACTGTATCTTCTAAATACAGATTACTCAGTAATCTAGCTAGGAGAGCAGTGATTCACTCAGCTGTTGGTTGTACCTAAACATGTATAATTATTATTATTATTGCATACTTTATAAATTCGTCATGTACTACAATTTTCTTGTGAACCTGAATAAATTATTATTATTATATTATTATTATTATAAACTAAAATATGATAAAATAAAATAAATAATTCGTTCGTTTCAGAACATCCTAAGGCGTAACGCTGCGGATATAATTTAAATAAACTAACCGTGCTGTAGTACCAACCTCAGTCTCATTGCAAGCAATGACGCTACATGGTAACAATAAAAAATAATTAATTCCTTATATTCGCATATATTTCCCTTGACACACAATGTATTGGCCTGGAGGATGTGTGTGGTCATAATTAGCAGAAATAATTTGATTATGGGCATCAATGGTGAGCTTAGCCTTGCACCCCTTACTGATATGAGTGGAGCAGTACCACGGGATGCAATTTTTCAGTTTTGGCTGACGACCGCGAGCATAGCTATAGTTGTTGATAAGAAGTAGTTGTGAACCTGACCGAGACGTGATGTACTGGAAGTCCACTGAAAAATAAAACATTTTGATTTATTATTTAAAGCACAATCTGTTCATCACCAGAATCTCTTTTTTTTAAAATCGATAAAAACAAAAAAGAGAAAAATAAAATTTTCATAAAGAATTCAGTCATGGGAAATAATTGGCCATTCTGATAATATAAATATTAATTATTCATATATTTTTACAATAATTTTATCTTACAATTTTGATAAACTATTTACAATGGTTCTTAATTTATAGGCCCTAGATTTTTTTTTGTAATGGCACGATTTATTATTTTCCTAATACTTTTACTATACCCGAAACTATTTTCCGCAGTTCTGGAATCAATATTCAGAAGACTTAATTGGGAACATCTTGGAATTAAAGTAGACGGCGTGTTTCTGTCCCATCTGAGATTTGCAGACGATATAGTGCTGCTGGCAAAAACATCGGAAGACTTAAATATCATGATAAAAGACCTTGCGGCAGAAAGTGAGAGGGTTGGGCTGATACTGAATCCGGAGAAAACAAGAGTGATTACAAATGGATACCAACATACCATTGAAGTAGGGAACACAATAATTGACTATACTGACGAGTACATCTATCTGGGACAAATTATAACTCAAAAAGAACCTATGCGAAAAGAAGTGGAGAGAAGAATTGCAAATAGTTGGAAGAGATACTGGAGCTTGAAAGAAGCCACGAGAGCCACGTTGAGCCACGTTGAGTTGGTGTTCAGGAGGGGAGTAAAGGAACATTTCCTGACATGAGCAATATGTATGTATGTATATATAGGATTTTATAGGTATGTATATATATATATACTTTATGTATTACGTATATGTTAATGTATGTATGTAGTTTAGTTTATAAGTCTATTTAATTTAAGTAACATTGTTATGCACATACATTAAGTGTTCCTCCTCTTTTGCAAATCTCGCTAGCGAAATTAGGTTTGCTGTAAGAAAACCCAATTCTGGGTTAAGCTCGCCTTTGTACATAAGCTTTATAATTGTAATTTTTGTTTATATTTGTTATTTTATGTGTGCAATAAAGAATAAGAATAAAGAATAAAGAATAAGAAGCCATGAAAGATAAGACGCTTCAAATAAACATAAAAAGTAAATTGTTCAACACCTGCATACTACCCGTTCTTACGTACGGCTGCCAATCATGGGCTTTAAATCAAGAGATTTTGAACAAACTAGCAACTTGCCAATATGCCATGGAAAGGAGCATGCTAAATGTCAAAAAGTCGGACAGATTAAAAACCAGGGGCCCTACTATGACGTCTTAAAACAGTCCTAACTTATTCTTAATCCAGTGTGGAGGAGAGATGGCGCTAGACACCCTGTATAGTTCTGTCACGTTTCCACACTGGAATAACATTAAGTTAGGACTGTTTTAAGACCTCATAGTAGGGGGCCTGGTCATTAGACATAACACAAAAACTACAGATGTAACAGTGCAAATCGAAAGACTTAAATGGAGATGGGCTGGCCACGTAATAAGAGGACACGACAAATGGAGCAAAAGATTGACACGATGGTACCCCAGAGAAGGCAAAAGAAAAAGAGGCAGACCGCATAAAAGGTGGGATGATGACATCAGACAAGTAGCAGAAGTCATGTGGAACAGAGTAGCACAAGAAAGGAAAGAATGGAAAAGGTTGGAGGAGGCCTTTGCCGACTGGCAAACTCTAGGGAAGATAACAAAACAACAAATATTAGTATAAGTAGTTTATAAGTTCAGTGTTAGTTTTTAAGTTTAAAATTTGTAAAGAGGTCGGAATAAAAGGCTGTATTATTATTATTATTCTCTTTATTTATTTTCCATACATACTAATTTACATTATTAAATATTTGTTTTATTATTATAATAGTTTTAACATTTTATTTACATACTAGCTGACCCACGCAACTTCGTCTGCGTCACATAAATATAGCATAAAACCTTTCTTGATAAATCGACTATCCAACATAAATTAAAGCTAAATCGTAACAAACAAAATTCTTATCTTTCCTCTTTATAATAATAGTTTAGAATCTAAACTATTATTAGAAAGAGGAAAGATAAGAAGATAATCTAAACCATCTAAACTTTAGATGGTTTAGATTAGCTTAGATTATATTAAAGTGTGAATTACTATAGGTATCTCTTACTGTTAAATATAGGTACTATAACACTCTGTACTTGTAAACATTATGATGCAGTAAATATTTTGAATTTGAATTTCCCGGAGGCCAGCCAGAATCCCCCGTACCTACGTTGCGACGCGGACGCGCGAATTATTTTGCCGCGCGGATATTTTTACATTGCGATATCTTCTAAGATATTTGTTTAAACTGTATAGAGTAAAGGGCACAAATATTCTATATTAAATTTCCGTTCTAACAAACACATTTATTTAGATATAGATTAATATCATATGGGTTAAATAAGCTTCGCAAAAAATAATTATTTTTAACCTAACAGTTTAACAGTAAAAAAAGGTTACAGTGAGTCAATCTTAAAAGATAGATATGCTGTCGCGGAACTTTTAAAGAGGAACAATTCCTTCATACATGATTTATTTGCGTAACTTAAACCGTTTTCGCAGCGCACGCAGCGGAAGCTCTAAAAAGGAAATACCTTTTCCCGTTTTTGTAACATTTTTCATTTATGCTCCGCTCCTATGAGCCGTAGCGTGATGTTATACAGCCTAAAGCCTTCCTCGATAAATGGACTATCCAACACAAAAAGAATTTTTCAATTCCAACCAGCAGTTCCAGAGTTTACCGCGTTCAAACAAACAAACAAACTCTTCAGCTTTATAATATTAGTATAGATAAATCAATAAATACTGTAAATACATAACACTAAGATACGAAACAATGCACACATGTAATATGTATAATCAAATATTTGTGCACTGCAATGCGGTAGGATATGGGACACCGTTAAAATCTGCCAAATATAACACAAACTAGCTGACCCGCGCAACTTCGTCTGCGTCACATAAATATAGCTATAACCTTTCTCGATATATCGACTATCCGACATTAATTAAGCTAAATCGTAACAAACAAAAAATCTTATCTTTCCTCTTTATTACAATAGTTTAGATGGTTTAGATTATATTAAAGTGTGAATTACTATAAAATCTATCTCTTACTGTTAAATATACTATAACACTCTGTACTTGTAAACATTATGATGCAGTAAATATTTTGAATTTGAATTTCCCGGAGGCCAGCCAGAATCCCCCGTACCTACATTGCGACGCAACCCGCGTAATTATTTTTCCGCGCGGGTATTTTTACATTGCGATATCTTCTAAGATATTTGTTTAAACTGTATAGAGTAAAGAGCACAAATATTCTATATTAAATTTCCGTTCTAACGAACATATTTATTTAGATATAGATTAATACCATATGGGTTAAATAAGCTTCGCAAAAAATAATTCTTTTTAACCTAACATTTTAATAATAAAAAATGGTTACAGTGAGTCAATCTTAAAAGATAGACAGATGCTGTCGTGGACTTTTTTTTAGAACTTTTAAAGACGAATAATTACTTCATACATGATATTCTCGTAACTTAAACCGTTTTCGCAGCGCACGCAACGGAAGCTCTCAGACAGGAATTTTCTTTTCCCGTTTTTGCAACATTTCTCATTTATGCTCCGCTCCTATTGGTAGTAGCGTGATGTTATATAGCCTATAACCATCCTCGATAAATGAACTATCCAACACAAAAAGAATTTTTCAAATCCAACCAGTAGTTCCAGAGTTTATCGCGTTCAAACAAACAAACAAACAAACAAACAAACTCTTCAGCTTTATAATATTAGTATAGATACTGACTATAATAATTATAATTATATTTCGGCTTATTAGCCGATTTTCTTATCTTATTACCCCATTCTGAAATACACTCCCTTCGTCACAATGTAATTATAAGGAAGATGTGTATGTACAAAATTCCCGGTTACATTTCCCGCATAGTCCGTGATCAGTTTCGCCTTGCACTTCTTGCCATTGTGAGAGGAGCATCGCCAATAAGTTGTGCCTTTGGTCGGGGAACTATGTAACATAAGGTATGTGAAGTCGTTCAGTAGAATCATATTTGAGCCTGTTTTGGATTTAACGTATTGGATACCTGTAATATAATGTCTGGTCAGTTTCAATTCTGCGTAAACCTGTTAACCATGGTACCGATATCATAGTTATATGCTGAAGGTAAGGTAAAGGGAATGAAACAATGTGAAGTTTATTAAACGATCCATTTTATAGACGTTGAGATTTTGAGAAAGCGTCTTGAGTGATGGAGAGATAACGGTTCTTAGAAGCTCTTCAAGAAAAATCTATTTTTTTCTTAAAGTTGTTGCAACACTTTCGTCTCACTAAAGACGATACATACGGCGGCACATACAAAAGCACTCAAGAAGACGATACATGCAGAAGTATGAATATGTGAACATACTGAACATTGTAGGCCTTGTAGATTCCAAGATATTTCCTTGTAAACTTTTTTTTTTGTAGTATCCTAAAACCTATTGTCACCCGACAATAGGTTCTGCGTTGGGACTACGTTGTCCCCCTGTCCCTCATTTCTAGGTACTAATGCTGTAACATGAAAAAATTGTAAAACTAAGTCATTTTAAAAGAGTAACTACGGAGTTTTTTTCCCGGTTCTTCTGCATAGGAAACGGCCAACCCGAACCGTGCACGTTTTATTAGTATCCATGTAGGCCTATGCGAAATAGAATATTTTGACTTTGATAACGAAGACATGCCCGGTGCCGCCGCTTGCTGAGCACGCGGAACACTGACAGTGCGTGTTTTCCTCCGTTAGCTGATAATATTTCTTCCCTGAAAACCAATCTCAACTCCACCTTTGCCACTTTATTCGACAATAGGTAATAATCTAGTAATCTACTAATCTCGAAACTAATAAAACCAGAAAACTAGAAAATAATCAGACATAAATAATTTAATATGAAGGACAAATTAAGGTTATCCATGAAACAACACTACAAAATTTATATTCCCTTTATTTTAAAACCTAATTACAAAATAGTCTTCAATAATAATTATGGTGAATGTCTGCAGGAAGCAAATCTTATTCTTAAAAAAATCCCTAAACTACGGCTTTAAAAATACTCATAATACAGGTTCAAGTTGAATATAATAATATGTCGATACTCTCCACATTTGTTCAAACCCTGTAGTATGTTCAAATTCCAAAGAATAACTGTTTCACCGTAGCTACGTACGAATATGCTTTATTAGGGACCCCTTTATACCTACAGTGACTGATGACATAGATTACTTTTGCATTACATTTAGTCAGAAAACACAAAATAATAATACACTAGGTATAATTAAAATTTCATTGCAATAATATTATTCATGATGATAATAGATTTACAACAATTACTATACCTGCATGTTTCATACGGTTAGACTGGAAGGCCGAATCCAACAAAGTTGGGTAAAAGCAGATATGACGGTGATAGGTACTTGCTTCATTAATGAGTGGCATACAATCCCTTTATATTTATATGTTTATTACAAGAAATTATTTTCAAGAGCTTAAAATTAGTGATTGAAGAAATAATATTATACTACGTTTATTTTGGGTAATTTTGTGACAATAGCGGTCACCTCATTAATCTAATAACTTATTGACATAGGACAAGATTAATATAAAGCAGTTAAGAAAGCAAAGACAATAATACAAATAGAAGAAAACAGCCCAGATTGCGAAAAATCCTTACAATAAAGCTTATTTTAATAACATAATGAGGCAACCACTTACTTAGCAACAGAAGCAAAGATATTAACAATAGTGGGGCTCTCAACATGCACAAAACATGTTGCTCTGGCAAGCAAGTAGTGACGTACGTGACCTTAACAGATATATTTATTTATGTACATATATATATATATATATATATATATATAATTATATATTAGCATACAAGGTCAAAAGACGTTGTAATTCATGCTAAATCTTTATGTACTGTCCACCATGGATACAGTACTTAGCTGGGGGGTGAGTGTGTTCGTTCTCAAGCCCAATAATCGCAAATTTCTCATCCAATTTCAGTTTAGCGTTACATCCCCTACAGTTATGTGTAGAGCAATACCAGTGGAAATATTTGGTCTTTTTGCATTGTTTCTTGCAGTAGTAAGTGTAGTCGTTGAACATAACCAGGTGTTTTCCTGAGTAACGTGATTTCGCCAGCAGAATCACTGAAAAACAATACCAATTTTGGTGAGTACCTATTAGCAGTTTGTGAGCTATTTTCATAATCGTTTCCCTTGAATGTGGTTCGAAATCTGTTCCAAAAGACAGATTATCGCTTTTGATGAAGCCTGGAGAATATTAAAAATGACTGAAGATTTAAAAATGGAGGCAATTGACAGATTCGCGAAATTTCGAGATACTGCATTCGACGTTATGCCATCACAAACATGAAGATAAAAAGTAGGTAGTTAAATAGTACAAATTGAAGGGGGTTCCCCCACTACGATAATACGGAACCCTTTATATGCAAGTCCGACATGCACTTGGCCAGTTTTTTTTTGGTATAGTTGGTAAGATAGAACCTGAAATAACACTGAATAAAAACCAAGAAATTTATCACCACAAGTTTATTATTCACTATAATGTCAAGTTTTTGGCTACGTTTAACTTAATATCTATGGGTCTTACAACTACATGACATGTATATTACACACTCACAAATGACAATGATACACGGCTACCTTATACAGTGAATTCCTATACCTATGAATTCCAGTATGAATCAAGCAACTAAAACAAATCGTGTTATCATGAAAACGCAAATCTCTGTCATGCTATCATTTCTGTGCTTCACCCTATTCCAGTGATTTATTTTGATTGAACCATGTATTATTGCCATAAAATCAATGCCCCTTAAGGAATGATGTTCTTAATATCAAATAAAACGTATTAGAGATCGCAGCATTATTATTCATAAGTGTACCTACTCAAGGTACACTTGAAATCGCAACTACCATAATTTCTTAGACACCATATAGGTATAACACCTACACATAAGACTTATGCTTGTATTTTTTGGCAAATATATTTTCTACAGTTCCGAGGTCGGAAAAGTACAATTCATAATAAGAAATAGTTTCAATCCCATGTTTAAATATAATTACATTCCATTATTTTCACGCGGGCGAAGCCGCTGGCAAACTAGTTGTCTATATAAATAAAAAGAGAAGTCTTGACTGACTGACTGACTCATCAACGCCCAGCCCAAACGCTTGGACCTAGAAAGCTGAAATTTTGCACAGAGGTTCCTTTTATAATGTAGACAAGGAATAAGGAAGGATTTTTTGAAATTCATCCCCTAAGGGAGTTAAATAAGGGATGAAAGTTTGTATGGAAAATCGACATTTTCACGCGGGCGAAGCCGCTGGCAAAAGCTAGTATATTATAAATTACCTACACGATATACAAATCATAACTGTCCCGACCTTATTCCAATTTATTTGGGGTCGGCGCAACATGTCTTCTTCTTCCATACTTCCCTATTCCTCGTCATCCCCGCAGTCACCTACTTTCTAGCCATATCATTCTTCACACAGTCCATCCATCATTTGACTTTTGATGCAAACCTACAGCCACACTGAACTCGTAACTGTAAGCTTGCATCAAGGGTCGGTTTTAATCTCTTCTTTACCTTACCTACGCGCTATACTAAAATAAATAATAGGTAAAATGATCAATCAATACTCTAGCACATCGAAAGCAAATAATTTAATTTAGCACCTAATGTGATAATATCTACAACAGTTTCAGTAATAATATACGATTATAAAAACGCATTAGACGTATGCGACACTTAACTACAAAAATAATTTATTTGTGGCAATAGGTACCCCAAAAATGTCAACATGATTGAATCAACCAAATTCACTAAATGTTGGCAACTTTTCCAACTGTCAACATCAGTGAATGAATGTGGCTGAGACAGTAACTAATGCCATACTTGATCAGGGATTTGAGCAGTTTTGGAAATCTGAGGGTAACTTTCAGCCTATTGATGTATTAATTATTCATATAACCCTTATACTTCATTTACACAGAGATATTCATTTGCTTCTATATTCTATGCAGCAATTCAATTGCTCCGTCTAAATGAATTTTCACGCTATATTTTCACATTTCTATCGAGCACAACAAATATGCTCACAGGTACTGTAGGTACGAAGACAATATAATTTATTGGCCTGAGATAAAGAAATTGCAACTCTATTATATTTTAACATAGTATCCATTGGATATGACAAATGCTGGTGGTGGATGAGCGTGATCCAGTCTTGCTGACACCACCGTCCTATGCGATGCTCTAATATCGTTCGTGATGATGAGCCTTGCTTTGCAATGCCAGCCTTTGGTACAGCTCCAAGTATTTGTCTTCACATTACTCTTGTGGCAATAGAATGTGTAACCGTTGACAACCGCCAGAACCTTCCCATCCTGCTTTTTTACCCATTGCAGCACTGGAAATAAAGTAAAAGTTTAATGGTATTCTGGAATGTTCGTACAGAGAGACTGCGTTGGCTAATCACAATAAAATTGTTTATTACAGACATGTTAGATAAACTGTCGTAATCAGATTGTGTCACCTAATATTTCATTAATATAAGAAAGTATAGAAATAAAGTGAGGCTCGTGGCTAGGTGATAGCCGTAAATTAAGGATCTGACAAACTGGAACGGATAAATTGCAAATAATGAAGAGGTACTCATGTCTGGAGCCAAGGCTGCAATTTATCACAGAAAGCAATATTGGTATTGGAATGAAATATTGGTATTGGCTTTCTGTGCTACAATAATTTCAGTAAGAATACAAATACAATCAAATTCTTTATTGCTAAGTAAGTATACAGAGTTTTGGTCTTAGAACTTAGTTGCCTCCATTGCAATTTGAATGGTTATAGAAAATTAGATAATAATACTGTTTTACATCACATTATATTTTTACAATTATTCATACACTTAATCACATTATTCTTATAATATAAACTACTTACCACTTTTTTTTACTACTTACTACTTTTTTTACTTTTCTTGTAATCATATTACTTACCATACAAATTAATATTATTACCACATACATTAAAAAGTAATCGCTGTCATTTCAAATTATATACCTAAGTAGGACTTACCAATATTCATATTTCCCAAATGAACATCACATGTCATTTAACACAAACTATATTCATTTAATTCGCATAACATCAAAAAAAGGCAATATATTTGCAAATAAAAAAAAATAACACTAACTAAATACAAACATAATCACACAATACTTGTGCTTGTTTATTAACTGAGGACATAAGTAGAAAATAACATCTATGCAAATAATACTTTGATATTGTAATTATAAGTCTACTTATGAGATACCTACAGTGACTTTGTCAATCATTTATTCGTTTTTACCGAAATCAGACGCAACACCCAAGTGACAAATTTATTACTGTAACTGTTCATATTCATTTATACATTTTTGGTTCATTCTGTGATCAGTCGTTTCACTTCGAGTGAAAAATGTAGATAGTCTAATTTCAATTTTATTCGAGTCACCTTAAAGTTTAACATAAAAACCATTTGAAATCACAAACCGCGGAGGAGCATGATTGTGGTCCTCCCCAAGATACACTATTTCGCGGTTCGAAGGAATGGCGTCATTTCTAAACATAATTTTAGCCTTACAATAATGTTGTCTCGTGAAGGTACACGGCCAAGTAGACTGTCGGGGACCGATGCCTTTACCGCTGAAAGTGTATCCGTTTACAACAATGAGATCCTTTCCATTACTTCTCTTAACCCATTGAACTGGAAATAATAAATAAAACCATGATGAACATGCGTTGCTAGGAGACCACACTAAAACATACACGTAATTGGGGAAATTAGTACTTCAGTATCATTGAATTAAAATAACGGACCACCAATATTTTAGTCAATGTTTATAACAATACCGATTATAATATTGAAACAGCATGGTATTATTTCAACAGTTTTTGCCTTCGCTACACCAATTAAGGTAAAAATTGTTTTTAATCACAAACTTCGGAGGTGGATGCGTATGAGCCTCCTTAACCGTCCACCAAAAGCGGTCCCTGGCTTCTGTGCCGTCCTTTAAGGCCAGGTAAGATTTACACGACTTTCTTTCCGTACAATACCAGATAGTTGTCCTCCAAGACTGTTTTTCGCTGGTAAATGTCGCCGTTTGCAATACCAATTTCTTTTCCGTCAGTATCTTTTACCCATTGAACTGTAAAATAAATAAACATGTTACCATTTTAGTCTGTAAAGTAGCAGAAAATAAATAAGATTTTGGTTAGATATAAAAACGCTAGATACCATAACATGTGTGTGGCAATACCATAATATTTTCTATTAATATGTTCGAGACCTAAAAAAAAATTGTGTAAAGTGGCATGCGAAAAAGTGATAAAATAAAACGGTGGAAAATTCCACCGTTTTATTTTATCACTTTTTCGAAATACAAGTTATCGAAGTTACAAGCGACTCATTGACAGCTCAAATTTCTAGCTATTGACTAATTCAGGTTTAATCCATGGCTGCTATTTTGTAAATAAAATAAAATGGTGGAAATTAAGCAGTTCAATTCAACGTAATAAGTAAATAAAAAACGTATTAGTATTTAATATTTTATAATTTTCGGAGATTAGAAATCTACGAAATATGAAAAACTACTAACTAGGTACCTAATTCTTAGTAAAAAGTGTCTAAAAAATGGAATAACACTGAACTTGTGACTAGAGCGAGTTACCCTAAGATACAATGACTAGATTTAATATTATAACACTATATGGATCAAAATCTAACAATACAAATGTCTACTCCAGTAATTACCAATTTTGCTCTATTGGTACAACCTTTATGAGATACATAAATGCTCAAATAACATGTATAGGTTTAGCCAGTCCAAAAAATTGAGCAAGGAGATTGTTAGCAAGGATTCATAATTTAATTCGTTATTTTGATGTCACTAACTGCCTCGTTGATCAGGCTGTCGGGGTATTTCGGGGATTACAAAGTACAGGATTATTATTAAATTCTATTATTTGATCTCAGAAACTTCTAAAATAGTAGCTTAGAGGCTCAACTAACTTGAAGAACAATATCTTCTAATATTTATTGCATATAAATGAATATGAATATGGCTTTACTTTTACGATGTTATAAAATTTCAATAGTAAAAAGAATTGATCTTGACATAAAACCCGTCAGTAATTCTAAAAGTTGGCGGCTTATGATTATGCTCAAGTTTAGCTGTCAGGACCGTTCGTTGTGCTGGGTTGGATCTATTCGTGATCATCATCCTCGCTTTACACCTCATTGCGTTGGTACAAGTCCAGGTACTCTTGGTCATATTCTGTTTGTGGCAGTAGAAGGTATACCCGGCTACAATGGCCAGTTCCCTGCCGTTAGGTTTTTTTACCCATTGTAGTTGTGTGTACCCTAAAAAAACAATAAAACTGTTTAATATCGTACATGCTAATTGTACATGCTAATTGTACATGCTTAAGCATAGAAATCTAAAAATCTACCAACCTTACACTACAGGGTATTAGAAAATTATAAACACGCTGAATGTAAGTTAAAACATAACATCCAAATAATACACTTTTTTTTGGTAGCATCTTTTTCATGGTAGGTCTTTAATAAAATTAAATCATATTGACAATGTACTTCTGAATAAATAAACAAATGTAACTATGTACATTATATACAAAATACAAATACAACAAAAATAGTAATTACGCATAAATTAAAACTAATATAAAATAAAAATCAACATAATTATATACAACGACGACAGTAGGTAAGACACACCAAAGAAAGAGCCAGCCCTCTGGTCGCGCGAAGTGACGACCAGTCGGCGAGAGGTTTCTTTAAAAAAGAGACGTCTGAAAACTTTGGTTACCAATGTTATAGTATTTGCGCCACTTGAGGATGTCAGCAGCCGCAACAGCAAGAATGTCGACATAGGTTGCGTCGACAGCCAATAGAAAGATAATCCATTTAACAATAATATACCAATAACCGATTTTACGAACAGTAAGTGACATCTATATAGCCGGTTTCACAAACAGTAAGTGACATCTGAATAAACGGTTTCACAAATAGTAAGTGACATCTAAATAGCCGGTTTCAAAAACAGTAAGTGACATCTAAATAGCCGGTTTCACAAACAGTAAGTGACATCTGAATAACCGGTTTCACAAATAGTAAGTGACATCTAAATAACCGGATTTACAAACAGTAAGTGACATCTAAATGAAAGCGTGCTTTTGAATTATCAATGCTCGGCTAACCTCCAAAAGCTAAGAATCCAACAGCGCTAATATAGTAAACTTTTATTATAGAAGATCAAGTTCACACAAACATTTGAGAAGTCTTAATGTACAATCCATTACAAATAACAAATGACGGTGGCGCGTGGTTGTGCTCTAGCTTAGCTGACACCACAGTACGTGTTGAAGCTAGATCTTCGCTGGTAACCAACAGCCTAGCACTGCACCTTCCAGCCTGGGTACAACTCCAGGTACTTTTGATCGCATGATATCTGCGGCAGTAGTATGTGTATCCGTTCACTATAGCTAGTTCCCTTCCGTTGTCACGTTTTGTCACCCAACTCACTAAAAATTTGAATACTGTACTGATCAAATTCTGGGACAAACTTCAGATGCGTCAAACAGATTTGGTAGCTACCTCACCAGATGAAGGAAGCTGAGCATCATCTATATTCAGCAATGAAAGACTGGAACCAAATATTGTTGTACCACTACGTAACGTAGAATAGATACTTACATATTAATCAACTTGGTTTCTACTGACCTGATCAAAAAGGTAAAAAAAAACTAAAAGAATTCAATAAAACATTACTTTTTCTAGATGTGGCGATTTATTAGCCGGTAAGACCTACATTATTTACATTTTACGTGCTAAGTTAATAAATAACTTATTACTATTAGAATACTTGAGTAATGAATAAACTAATAGATACAGTGTACATTTATGCTTTAAAATATGCACAGTGAAAACCTAATAGAAAAACTACTACTATAAACAAAATGTAACCTAGTTACAGAAGTTCAGTGAAATAGGTATTTAATAGACGAATATAAACTACTTAATTACCAATTTCTCCCTTTACAAAAAAGGCCATTATGAATAAAAAAGGCTGGTGGAGCATGCTTATGGTTGAGTTTCATTGACACAATCTCCCGATCCTTAATGTCGGCATTATTCGTGATAACCAGCCTGGATTTACATGAGTTTCCATAGGTGCAGGCCCAGGTGTTGGTCTTCATGTTTTGAGTATGACAATAGAAAGTAAAACCATTGCAAATAGCTAGATCTTTCCCATTATTTTTTTTCGCCCAGGTAACTGAAATTGATGTCATACATGTAATCAGTTTTAAATTATCATCCGAAAAACAAACGTAGCGTATTTTCCGGTTTTAAACAAATTTTCAGTATACTTTGCCAAAAGGAGGAACAAGGATAAAATGAAATAAAAAAAACTGTATTTTAGAGGGGAGAGATAGAATGAAATATAGGTAACTTCCTCCACAAATTATTTTTTTCTGATATAGAACAAAAAAAAGCAATGCATTAGGTAACAACAGACAGGAACAACAGGTTTCTAACGATGAATACGCTACGTGCGTATCATCATTAGATCTAAAATACATATTGATTAAATATAACATATTTACATTGTTTTTCATTTATTCCTCATCTTAGTTTTAATAAAATAGTTGATATTTCAATTCTGGCGGTCGATGTGTATGGTTCAAGGAAGCCGATACCACCATCCTAACCGCTGGTATCATGTGAGGTGTTGTGACTATCTCAGCATTGCATCCTTTGTTTATTGTGCAATGCCAAATCCAATTCTGGCGGGCAACTTTTCTTCGGCAAGCGAATGTGTATCCTTCTACTATAGCAAGTTCCTTCCCGTCCTTTTTGACCGCACATATCACTGGAACTAAATTAATTACTTATAATATAGGTACTTTTCCCAGCCCGCGGGCTCGGTGGAGCGATGATCTTCGCAGAGTAACTGCATGGTAACAACTGGATGAGAGTTGCCGAAGATCGAGTTGAGTGGCGTAAGATTAAAGAGGCCTATATCCAGCAGTGGATTGCAATAGGCTGATGATGATGATGATGATAGGTACTTTTGAGCGGACGGCTTAGTTTTGCGTAAATAGGAATTTGAATGAAGCAGCTGAAATGAGAGATTTGTAGTCGACTCTGCCCTGTAGAGTTGCTGTGTTACTATTTTATTTAGATAACATGAAGTATGTACTTGAATTAATATACTTATTGATTGACATGAGAACAAAACTTGCGAAGGGAAGGCCGATAATGTTTTCGGCAAATAAAATAATTAGGATGAGCCGAATTTGAACCTATTAATTTTGTACCATTAATAAGACGATTTATTTTTGTCTTTATTTAAATTTATTGATAAACCATAAAACACGCACACGAACACAACACACAATAAGTATAGGAATGTGAGATCATAACAATATTTTTTGCATACATTTAAATACAACACAGTGTACATTAATATTAGCTTAAAAATATGACTAGATTTTCAATAAAATAGAATTTCAAACATTAGACATAGGTAGATAAATATTATTAATATAATTTATATTTAACAGCTTTGGTCCAGACTAGATTTGGTACCCCATATTATGTAAGTAAAACAGATTTTTGTATTTTTATTATATTTGACTAGGTTTTATTTCTATAAAATAGATTAAAAATACAACAAGATACATCTGACTTTTCACTAATAAAAATTACCCTACGATTGTGGTCACTAGAATTATTTATTTTAATATCTACATCAAGAGATCATGTGAGTTGCTACAAAGTAAAACGTGCTTAAAGATTATGGGCAGAAATACAGATTTACCGATCGTCGGGGCTGTGGCTCCCGTCGGGGCTGTGGCTTGTCGAAAGGATAACGCGGCTCCGACACAAGGGCGAAGAAGGAACATGGGTTTGGTTTTTAGTCAGTAGAAGTCTGACACTCCCTTTCGCTCTGCCCAAGAGCGCGGGGGGGGGAGGGGGGTTATTCGATGATTTTCTACCCACCAAAAAAAAAAGGCCTGATGAGGCAATATTTTGCGAACCGTTTTTTTGGTACGACCCTTTGTGTGTGTGATCCTTTTTACCAGGAAGAGTTCACACACTTAATAAGAGTTCTAGAAAACTACTGACTGCATCCGACTCCCAAAACACTATAAAAGAAGCAATTACAGATATAGTTGCAGATAGAATAATTGACACTAATGTCACTTCCCATTTTATCTTTTTTTGGGAATTTATTCCTTGTACTCGTAGTCCAAAAGACGTCCACTGCTGGACATAGGCCTCCCCCAGGCGTCGTTTAAAATAAGTAGGTATTTGAGATGAAACTGTTTGATTGCTTTCTACGAAACCATTTTTATAGAAACACATATATTGTCACATGCGGTACTGCAGCTCATATTATTATACTAGTGATTCTAAACAATAGTCTAATTTTACTTATCCTACAATTTACAATAATATCCATTACTGATACAATACTTAGAAGGTTCGTGCTTGTGTTCCAGTTTTGCTGACAGTACAATCCGACGCGATGGCTTCGCGTGCTTGGTGATCTCCATCCTGGCATGACAGTCCCCTCCATAGGTACAGTTCCAGATCTTTGTTGACCTCTTCAAACTCTGCTTGCGACAGTAGTAAGTGTAGCCGTTCACTAGTGCCACTTCTTTTCCGTTGAGTCTCTTCATGAATTTTACTGTAAGATTTTTTAAAGTGTTAATGGAAGAATTTGATCAGTATGTACACATCATTGAGTTTGTTGCAAACATAAAAACATGCAAAGCCTGCTAGGATAACAAGGGTAGCTATTATTATGTGTTCAGGTAAATCTTTATTTGGTAGATATAGTAGAGTGGCAGCACCATAGACCTACGGACGATGACTTAGTTCTCAAGCATAAAAATCAATATAGATTTCTCATTACGCGGAAAACTATACGATGCGAGGTAGGTAAGTAAACTAAAAATGTGTAGATCAATCAAAGTCGTAATAAAATGTTTTATATTCCAACGTTTATATTTTCCTGTCGGAGACATAGAGAAGTAAAAAACTATTTGTTTAAAGCAATTGTTTTCTTTATTTTCAAGCCTACACTTAAATTATAAGATGTTTTTAAAATAGATCACCATAAACACAAAATACAACATAACGCCTTTTAATAATTTAGTTACTTTGTGTATTTCATTTACTCTTCTTAAGTGCTGAAGCACACCAGCAGCACTTAAGAAGAGCAGCAAGCAAGCAGCAGAGAGCAGGCGCAGCGTGTATTTAAGACAGAAATAACATTTCAGGCGAAAGGCTTTCACTGCTGAGCCCATGTCCAGCAAGTTTCT
The DNA here is from genome assembly GCA_949316265.1 of Diarsia mendica. NCBI lineage: Eukaryota > Metazoa > Arthropoda > Insecta > Lepidoptera > Noctuidae > Diarsia > Diarsia mendica. The sequence goes on along the minus strand of OX438893.1, from coordinate 19,446,604 downwards.
GTGATGTAAGGTTAAGCAATTAGTCATAGTCAACACAGTCATATTCTAACATAAAATCCGTCAACTATCATAAAAGTAGGCGGTGGATGTCTGTGCTCTAGCTTAGCAGACACAAACCTCCGCTTCTGAGGATCAGGGTCACTGCTGGTGATCAGCCTGGCCTTACAGAGCCATCCATTGGTGCACGTCCAGATCTTCGTCTTGGCGTTGTTCTTGTGACAATAGAACGTGTAACCGTTCACCATCGCCAGTTCTTTGCCGTTCCTCTTCATCATCCATTTTACTGAAATAGATTTTATTTTGGTTTTTTGTTTGGCCACATCGTATGTTTAGTTAATCCTATAGGGGTTCGGCAAGGTACCCTGAAAAATCTTGCGATTTTTGCAATTTTCTTTCCGCCTGAAGTGGTAAGTATGTCGTATAGTGGTATGGTCGCTGAATGTAGTATAATATGTTATATATTATGTAAAGGTACCTACCTACTGCAAAACATCGTAGAATACAACGGCGACTGAACGCCTAGAGTCGTATTTAAGTAAATAATAATTAAATAAGGTAAAGTAATAAAACGTTAAAAATAATTCAAACAACATTTAATGTAATACAACAAAATTTAAGACGCCACAGAACTAATGAAGTCGTGGTTTTGTTATTTTAGGACAAAAAATTGTAAAAACATGTTCTTACGTGCTTTTGCCACGTAGGTAAGTAATAAACACATACCCGTAACCACTTTTACCCTTGCCAAATTATTAAAAGATATTTTTAATGGTTATGCCCGTTTTTACAGAAAACAATGGAACCATGGGCGGTATATACAACTGATTTACACCCATAAGGTCTTCGAACACAGCGCCACCGTGTTTTGTACCCCTTCACCGGACCACCTTGATTAAACCGATACGGTCCCATGTTTAGACTCGGATTGCCACGATTTGTTTCGCCGAATATCAGATCGAAATCTGAAAAGTAAAGGAAACAAAATATATTTTTTATAACCTTTTTGGCACCTTTTTGTACTGGTATTCAGCTGCATCCGGTTGGACTGGAAGCCGACCCCAATATAGTTGGGATAAGGCTAGGCAGATAATGAACCTTTTTGGCACCTCCACAAAAGTCTGCGATTTTTTAAATTACAAATGATTTTAATTTTTTATGTTTAAAAAAATCATATTTTCTGAAACTGCAGCGAATCATGAACCTTTTGTTTTGATTTCCCACCATCCAAAAAATATTAATGAGCATCATTTTTTTAGTGTGCCTGTTTTTTAAAATGAAAATCAAAGATGACGGCTACAGAATTATTTTCAAGTCTTTGTTGATAAGTGTCATTTACGTGGTTGTTGAGGTCGCTGGTAACGAAAACGAGATCAAAATGAAAAACCAAAGTGACGCTTGCTGCTGCTGCAGTCCGCGTATTTTTATTTATGTTATTTTAAATCATATAAAGTAAACAGAATATTACTTAATCTACAGTAACTTATCACTCACACATTTTTGTCGTAATTATACATAACAGCGGACGTCACGCGGTTTCACCTGCGTAGTTCCTATTCTCGTAGGAATATAGGGATAAAAAGTAGCTTATGTCACCCGGGGATAGTGTAGTTTCCCTACGGAGACAGAGTTTTTTTTATTCGTTACTTACAAAAATACAAATCTTTCTTCTATATAATATTAGTAAGTAGGAATAGATAATAAAAAGCATGAACAATCCTCTTATCCTTTAAGCATGGTTATGTTCTTGCTTATGTATAACTATAACACTACCGCATGTAACTATAATTGATTTACATCCCGACGGATTCTTAGTGCAGCTCCAGCGCTGTTTTACTCCTGTGTATCTTTTTACCCGATTGTATCGATAGGGACCCATAATAATGATATCATTACCACTCCTACCCGTACTAAAAACTGGCTCGTATTCTGTAACAAAAGTTGATCGTTTATTAAGAAACAAGCTTAAAATTAAGAAGAAACAAAAAAGCATTGCTACCTAAGGCCCATTAAACACACATATTTTCTACGGCACCGACGACGCGCGTTCCAGAAAAGTACGTCATCCGCGCGTTTACCTAGCACCATTTTTTATTTTAGGTATAAGTACAGAGTTTAATAGGACAGGGTAAATTTACCCTGTCCTATTAAACTCTGTACTTGGACTTGTACTATAATACAAACAATAACATTTATGTTATTGTTTGTATTATAGGACAGATCGCCACTTTTGTACAGTCGTTATTTTAGACTAGATTCTAAATATTCTTTAACTGAGTAGAAGCATTTTTGGATGAGAAATAGTTTTAGTCTTCTTTGGAATATTGCTTCTGATTTTTCAGTTTTAAACGTGTTGGGTAGCTTATTATATATTTTTATTGCCATATAATGTGGGCTATCGCTTAACATTTTGATTCTTGAGGGTGGAGCGCATAGCCTCTTTTTATGGCGAGTGTTGACGTTGTGTGTATCTTCAACTTTAGTGAAATTGTTGATATTTTTGAAAAAAAATACGCAAATGTCAAGTATGTATATAGACGGCAGAGTTAGAATCTGATACTTATGAAGTGTGGTTTGCAGCTTAATTTTTTATGTTTAAAAAAATAATATTATCTGAAACCGCTGCGAATGATGAACCTTTTGTTTTGATTTCCCACCATCCAAAAAATATTAATGAGCATCATTTTTTTTAGTGTGTTATTAAAATGAAAATCAAAGATGGCGGCTACAGAATTATTTTCAAGTCTTTGTTGATAAGTGTCATTTACGTGGTTGTTGAGGTTGCTGGTAACGAAAACGAGATCAAAATGAAAATCCAAAGTGACGGTTGCTGCTGCTGCAGTCTGCGTATTTTTATTTATGTTATTTGAAATCATATAAAGTAAACAGAATATTACTTAATCTACAGTAACTTATCACTCACACATTTTTGTCGTAATTATACATAACAGCGGACGTCACGCGGTTTCACCTGCGTAGTTCCTATTCTCGTAAGAATATAGGGATAAAAAGTAGCTTATGTCACCCGGGGATAGTGTAGTTTCCCTACGGAGACAGAGTTTTTTTTATTCGTTACATACAAAAATACAAATCTTTCTTCTATATAATATTAGTAAGTAGGAATAGATAATAAAAAGCATGAACAATCCTCTTATCCTTTAAGCATGGTTATGTTCTTGCTTATGTATAACTATAACACTACCGCATGTAACTATAATTGATTTACATCCCGACGGATTCTTAGTGCAGCTCCAGCGCTGTTTTACTCCTGTGTATCTTTTTACCCGATTGTACCGATAGGGACCCATAATAATGATATCATTACCACTCCTACCCGTACTAAAAACTGGCTCGTATTCTGTAACAAAAGTTGATCGTTTATTAAGAAACAAGCTTAAAATTAAGAAGAAACAAAAAAGCATTGCTACCTAAAGCCCATTAAACACACGTATTTTCTACGGCACCGACGACGCGCGTTCCAGAAAAGTACGTCATCCGCGCGTTTACCTAGCACCATTTTTTATTTTAGGTATAAGTACAGAGTTTAATAGGACAGGGTAAATGTTATTGTTTGTATTATAGGACAGATCGCCACTTTTGTACAGTCGTTATTTTAGACTAGATTCTAAATATTCTTTAACTGAGTAGAAGCATTTTTGGATGAGAAATAGTTTTAGTCTTCTTTGGAATATTGCTTCTGATTTTTCAGTTTTAAACGTGTTGGGTAGCTTATTATTATTTTTATTGCCATATAATGTGGGCTATCGCTTAACATTTTGATTCTTGAGGGTGGAGCGCATAGCCTCTTTTTATGGCGAGTGTTGACGTTGTGTGTATCTTCAACTTTAGTGAAATTGTTGATATTTTTGAAAACAAATACGCAAATGTCAAGTATGTATATAGACGGCAGAGTTAGAATCTGATACATTATGAAGTGTGGTTTGCAGCTTAATTTTTTATGTTTAAAAAAATAATATTATCTGAAACCGCTGCGAATGATGAACCTTTTGTTTTGATTTCCCACCATCCAAAAAATATTAATGAGCATCATTTTTTTTAGTGTGTTATATTTAGGGATATTTAGGGATCGTCGGGAAGTCAGGATATGGTGATCGCAATAAAAACAACTTGATACCGTTACAGCTATATTCCGACTAGCGCGGGGCTACATGAAACGGTTGCATGATTGACATATACCCACATCTATGTTATAATAAAGAAAGGTAATTATTTCGGTTTACCCACATACATCACACCTCACCGCTTAATCTTATACTACACTTATATACTAACAACATCTTAATATCTAAGTAGATACTTACACACTATAACACGGCAATTAAACAATATTAATATTTTAAACATTAAATCTAGTAACCGGTTTACGAGTTCGTCTGGAACGATCCGGCGGTGGTGACAGTGTCGATGGTTGCTCAGACCTTACTATACCCGGCTGTTCATACCCATCCTGAACCTGATCTTTCCCACCCTCGCGTACATGGTCTGACGATGACCTGCTTGCATCCATCGTCACCTGTGTCGGAACTGCATCCTCAACCGGGTCCTGTACTGGAATAGGTGTAGCCGTATCTAAGACTGCACTGTCAGAACATGCAAAGTCAGATAATCGTGATCTACGTTTTATGTGATCTACATGTTTTCTTGTAAGTCGACCGTCACCGTTATCCACCAGATACTCGCGTGTGCCTGCCCTAGCCTCAATAACACCTTTCAACCACTTATCCCCCTTAGCATAATTCCTTGTCCACACTGTATCATGCGGCGCCAGCTCGCGTATTACCCCACCAGAGCTTTCCACCTGTCGCTGTTGCGCTGCCCGTACCCGATCGACTAGTGCGCGGTCACCACGCAACAAATCTAAGCGAGTCCGTAATGCGCGTCGTTGTAACAACATCGCAGGAGTTTCGCCGGTCGTGCACTGTATCGTGTTCCTATGGTTTAGTAGGAACGTTTGTAGGGCTGCATCGATATCTTTGTTATCTCTATACGCTTTTTTTATAGCCAATTTGCACAATTTTACCGCGTTTTCGGCGGCACCGTTAGAAGATGGGTGATATGCCGGTGAGAATAGTTGACGTATACCGTTATTCTTTAGAAAATTACTAAATTCCGTACTCGTAAATGGAGGCCCCTGATCTGATACCAATTCTTCCGGAAGACCGAACCTCGAAAATGTGCTCCGTAAAACCTTAATTACCTGGGTAGCATTTGTACGTGGCATTTCAAAAACTTCTAGCCACTTCGTACTTGAGTCTATCAAAATCATAAAAGTATTGCCTCGAAATGGCCCTAGGAAGTCTATATGTAGCCTACTCCAAGGCTGAGTCGAGTAGGGCCAGGGTTGAGGTTGTGCTCGCGGCGGAGCAGGGCCCTCTATTGCACACGTGTCACAACTTTGACATAGCTCTTCAATATCCCTATCTATGTTTGGCCACCATACGTAACTTCGTGCTAAACATTTTGTTTTAACGATTCCCATGTGACTCGTATGTAATTGATTGAGTATATACTTTCGCAACGTCGCGGGTAATATTATGCGATAACCCCACATTAAACAGCCACCCTCAATATACAATTCATTGCGTCTCACAAAATATGGCTTAACTTGTTCATCTGGACACGACAAAGGCCAACCTGACTGCACATACAAAATAATCCGACTCAATAAAGTATCTTTTGTCGTTTGTTTCTTAACTTCACTATTTGTTACTGGCAAGAAGTCCTCCACAAAGTTTAAATAGGTAATTTCAACACTCGTCTTGGTTTGTTTACCCTGCGGCAGCCTCGACAAGGCATCAGCACAATTTTTCTTTGATGAAACATATTCGATGTCGTAATTATAACCTGACAATAATATCGCCCATCGCTGTAACCGAGAAGCCGCCATTATCGGTATACCTACTTTATTCCCAAAAATGTATGTTAACGGTTTGTGATCCGTCCTAAGTAAAAACTTTCGCCCGTACAGATATTGATGGTATTTTTTTATACCAAAAACAATACCGAGCGCCTCCCGATCAATTTGTGAATACGCCCGCTCCGCTGCGTTGAGCGAGCGCGACGCGTATGCTATTGGTCGCTCACCTTCTTCTGTAATGTGCGATATCACCGCACCGACCCCCACACCGCTTGCGTCCGCCGTCAGCACAAGCGGTAGGTTTGGTGAGTAATGTATCAGCACTTCACTAGATGCTAATTGACGCTTAACCATGCCGAATGCTTCTTCGCACTTACTACACCAGTTAAATGGTACATCAGCTCTGAGTAGTTTGTATAATGGTGAGAGAATAGTACTGACGTTCTTAATAAATTTAGCATAATACATCGTCATTCCTATAAATGACCGTAACTCAGAGACATTCGTGGGGGACGGTGTATCAACAATTGCCTTTATTTTATCAGCACATGTATGTACCCCGTCTTTACTTATAACATGACCTAAATAACTTACGGATTCAGCGAAGAAGGCGCATTTTTCTTTTTTTACTTTTAAGCCGTACGATTGTAAGCGTTCAAAAACTTTGTGCAAATTGTTTATATGGTCCCTAGTGTTAGGCCCCGTAATTATTATATCATCTAAAAATACCCCGACGTTGGGCAAATCGGCGAATAATTGTTCGAGATGCTTTTGAAATATACCCGGGCTAGACGATAAACCGTATACCAACCTATTAAACATAAACATACCCTTATGCGTATTGATAACCGTATATTGTTTGGATTGGTCCAATTCGAATTGTGCGTAGGCTTGCGATAAGTCGATTTTACTGAATCGTTTACCCCCATCTAAACGTGTTAATAAATCTTCGACGCGCGGTAAAGGATAACGGTCGACTTCTAACACCTTATTTAATGTTAATTTATAATCAGCACATATTCTGACAGTACCGTCCTTTTTTACCACGGGAACAATGGGCGTGGCCCAGTCCGAGCGGTCCACGGGTGTGAGGATGCCGTCCCGCACCAGCTGCTCGAGCGCGCGCTCCACCGGCTCGCGCAGCGCGTACGCCAGGGGGCGCGCGCGCATGTACACCGGTCGCGCGCCCGGGCGCAAGTGGATGCTCACCGCACCACCGGTGAATCGGCCCAGACCGTCCTCGAATACTTTACAATATCTGGAACTGAAATCGGATACATTAAATTCCTCGTTTCTTAAAGTATTTACCCTAACACTATTACATCCTACTTCCGGCAATTTGATTTTTAATTCAGCCATCCACTGTCGACCGAGTAATACTGTTTTACCATTTTGGATAACATACAAATCTAAAAATTTTCGCTCATTTTCATATTTAACTGGGGGTTTAATTACACCTATTGGACTCACTTGCTCCCCAGTATAGTATCTCAAAGCTATCTTACATCCTTTGATCTTTAAATCACTGAATAACTTCTTATACATGTCATAGTTAATACAAGAAACGGCACTTCCCGTATCGCATTCCATATCAATATACCGACCATTTACATTTAATTTTAGATATATAGGTGGGTATTGCCCTATTGATAAGTGATTTATATTAACAATGGTTACCTCATCACTGCCCTCGCTGTCCGTTAATAGTTCTACATCTCGCACGTGGTGGTGTTCCACTCCCAGCGGGCACATGCGCTGGAGATGTCCCTGCTTGTTGCATACCCGACATACATATCTCGCAAATTTACACCACCCATCATGTGGCTTGCCACATGCACTGCACTGCTGCTGTTGCCGAGCACGCTCCGCGGGCGCGGGCGCTGCCGATGCCCCCTTTGCCAGACGCGAGCCGCGCCAGCCGGCACGTCGTTGCTCGCTCTGCGCAACAGGTCGGTCCTCGCCCCGCACAACCGCCCTGCGGCCGGCGGCGGTGGCGGTGTTTTGCCTCGTTGACGTCACTGCTAAACACTCCACCGCTGTGTCGGTTTTATCCGTCGCTCTTGAGTGACCTACAACGGCCGCCGCATTTTTCTCGGCCGCTTCCATGCTAACGGCCATACTGTAAGCTTTTGCGTAGTCAAGCTTGTCTTCAGCGAATAAACGCTGACGTATCACCTCACTGCTAATTCCACAAACGAACTGATCCCTTATACTTTCTTCGAGCCACACACCCAACTCGCACGTTTTCGACAGCTTCTTCAAAGCTGCTAGATAATCCGCGATGGTTTCTCCCTCCTTTTGTTTTCGTTGACGAAATTTATAACGCTCGGCAAGAATGCTCGGCTTTGGCTTTAAATGTTTTTCAACGATGGCCGTTAGTTGTTCAAACGTTTTTGTGTTTGGTTTGTGCGGTGTGCATAAATTCACTAATAGTTCGTAACTTTCGGCTCCCATTACTGTAATCAATGTCGCTACCCGTAATTCACTTTTGATATTGTTCACCACAAAGTAGTTTTCTAATCGTTCGACGTACAAGTTCCAGTCGTCCGATTGAACTTTGAACTCACTAATTCTTCCAATTGACATTTTAACAGATTTCTATAAAAGTTTCTTTCTACCAATACACTGCACACGTAGAATTCTTGTGTATCCTCGTCGCCACTGAGATATTTAGGGATCGTCGGGAAGTCAGGATATGGTGATCGCAATAAAAACAACTTGATACCGTTACAGCTATATTCCGACTAGCGCGGGGCTACATGAAACGGTTGCATGATTGACATATACCCACATCTATGTTATAATAAAGAAAGGTAATTATTTCGGTTTACCCACATACATCACAAAAATGAAAATCAAAGATGGCGGCTACAGAATTATTTTCAAGTCTTTGTTGATAAGTGTCATTTACGTGGTTGTTGAGGTTGCTGGTAACGAAAACGAGATCAAAATGAAAATCCAAAGTGACGGTTGCTGCTGCTGCAGTCTGCGTATTTTTATTTATGTTATTTTAAATCATATAAAGTAAACAGAATATTACTTAATCTACAGTAACTTATCACTCACACATTTTTGTCGTAATTATACATAACAGCGGACGTCACGCGGTTTCACCTGCGTAGTTCCTATTCTCGTAAGAATATAGGGATAAAAAGTAGCCTATGTCACCCGGGGATAGTGTAGTTTCCCTACGGAGACAGAGTTTTTTTTATTCGTTACATACAAAAATAGAAATCTTTCTTCTTTATAATATTAGTAAGTAGGAATAGATAATAAAAAGCATGAACAATCCTCTTATCCTTTAAGCATGGTTATGTTCTTGCTTATGTATAACTATAACACTATCGCACGTAACTATAATTGATCTACATCCCGACGGATTCTTAGTGCAGCGCCAGCGCTGTTTTACTCCTGTGTATCTTTTTACCCGATTGTACCGATAGGGACCCATAATAATGATATCATTACCACTCCTACCCGTACTAAAAACTGGCTCGTATTCTGTAACAAAAGTTGATCGTTTATTAAGAAACAAGCTTAAAATTAAGAAGAAACAAAAAAGCATTGCTACCTAAGGCCCATTAAACACACGTATTTTCTACGGCACCGACGACGCGCGTTCCAGAAAAGTACGTCATCCGCGCGTTTACCTAGCACCATTTTTTATTTTAGGTATAAGTACAGAGTTTAATAGGACAGGGTAAATGTTATTGTTTGTATTATAGGACAGATCGCCACTTTTGTACAGTCGTTATTTTAGACTAGATTCTAATTCTTTAACTGAGTAGAAGCATTTTTGGATGAGAAATAGTTTTAGTCTTCTTTGGAATATTGCTTCTGATTTTTCAGTTTTTAACGTGTTGGGTAGCTTATTATATATTTTTATTGCCATATAATGTGGGCTATCGCTTAACATTTTGATTCTTGAGGGTGGAGCGCATAGCCTCTTTAAATGGCGAGTGTTGACGTTGTGTGTATCTTCAACTTTAGTGAAATTGTTGATATTTTTGAAAACAAATACGCAAATGTCAAGTATGTATATATGTCGCAGGGATATGATAAAATTAGATTTTTGATCAAAAACCTAAGGGATTTGATCAAACCACGGAGGAAGATAAAATAACAACACGGTTTTATCATTTCCCTAAACAAATCTAGTGATTTGATCAAATCCCAGTAGTACTCCGTGACGCGCGCTCGCTTCGCTCGCATATTATATAACACTAATATCTTCTGTCCCCAAAGTGCCGGGCCTCCGCCGGCCTCCTTCGTCGGCCTACGGCCCGGTGCCCATGCCGCCCATAAAGGATATAAAATGTGTCATCTTCCGGTTTTTGATGAAAAACCTAGGTTTTTGATCAAAAACCTAATTTTATGAAAAACCTGCGACATATGTTTTGACAAGAACTTTATCATAAACCCAAACTAGTTCCGGTTTTTGATCAAAAATCTGAACTAGTCTGGATTGTTACAGGTTTATGATGAAATTGAGTTTAAAATGTGTCATCTTCCGGTATTTGATGATAAACCTAGGTTTTTGATCAAAAACCTAATTTTAATGAAAAACCTGCGACATATAGACGGCAGAGTTAGAATCTGATACTTTATGAAGTGTGGTTTGCAGCTTAATTTTTTATGTTTAAAAAAATAATATTATCTGAAACCGCTGCGAATGATGAACCTTTTGTTTTGATTTCCCACCATCCAAAAAATATTAATGAGCATCATTTTTTTTAGTGTGTTATTAAAATGAAAATCAAAGATGGCGGCTACAGAATTATTTTCAAGTCTTTGTTGATAAGTGTCATTTACGTGGTTGTTGAGGTTGCTGGTAACGAAAACGAGATCAAAATGAAAATCCAAAGTGACGGTTGCTGCTGCTGCAGTCTGCGTATTTTTATTTATGTTATTTTAAATCATATAAAGTAAACAGAATATTACTTAATCTACAGTAACTTATCACTCACACATTTTTGTCGTAATTATACCTACATAACAGCGGACGTCACGCGGTTTCACCTGCGTAGTTCCTATTCTCGTAAGAATATAGGGATAAAAAGTAGCCTATGTCACCCGGGGATAGTGTAGTTTCCCTACGGAGACAGAGTTTTTTTTATTCGTTACATACAAAAATAGAAATCTTTCTTCTTTATAATATTAGTAAGTAGGATTTAGATAATAAAAAGCATGAACAATCCTCTTATCCTTTAAGCATGGTTATGTTCTTGCTTGTGTATAACTATAACACTACCGCATGTAACTATAATTGATCTACATCCCGACGGATTCTTAGTGCAGCGCCAGCGCTGTTTTACTCCTGTGTATCTTTTTACCCGATTGTACCGATAGGGACCCATAATAATGATATCATTACCACTCCTACCCGTACTAAAAACTGGCTCGTATTCTGTAACAAAAGTTGATCGTTTATTAAGAAACAAGCTTAAAATTAAGAAGAAACAAAAAAGCATTGCTGGCCCATTAAACACACGTATTTTCTACGGCACCGACGACGCGAGTTCCAGAAAAGTACGTCATCCGCGCGTTTATAATACGCCGTGTGCTAGGGGCCTAAAGGGACATTAATGCGCCTACCACACGCTCACACTTCCCCACAGTCTTGCCTGCGCGATTACACGATGTACAGAGTACATCGCGCGTGTGGTTTGTAATGGTAATACAGTTTTACCAACCATACGCGCGATGTACTGTGAAGTGTGAACGAAAAGTGTGGTGAAGCTTGAGCGTGTAGTAGGTCCATAAGAAACCAGTCTCTCCTGTTGATGTGTCTTTGCTATAAACTGCACAGCAGTTTAGTATTCTGAAAATCTTTTAGATACTTTCAATAATTTAATATTAAATATTTGGTGGGTTTCGCCGCAGTCAGGTAAAAAGTTATAATTTTTCAATACGAATAAACTTTACAAACAATTTTAAATTGTATTGTTATGTTTAATCTTTGTTGTAGGTAATCCTTTTCGGTTGGGTGTTACAACAACGAATTTACATCCAAAACGTTTTCTGCCAAATTTCCATTGGATTTAAAATTTTAATATAAAAATATTTGAATCTACTCAGTTTACGAGAGAAAAAAGGGGTATACGAAATGTCTTAATTTTGTGGTATAATCGGTCTGAGTGGTGAGCAGTGGTGGCCCAGTGGTGGCGGCCCCGACGAACAGTGAGTCGTGGGTTCGAACCCCGTCAGGCGCATTACTTTGTGTAATTTACTTCATCACCACTGCTCTCAAAACGGTGAAGGAAAACATCGTGAGGAAACCGGCATGTCTTAGAACCAAAAAATTCGAAGACATGTGACATCTACCCCATCTACCAATCCGCACTGGGCCCGCGTGATAGATTTCATTATAGGCCATCCTTCTCCTAGAGAGGAGGCCCGAGTCCCTGCAGTGGGAACATTAGGCTGATGATGAATCGGTCTGAGTAGTAGTTCTGCTTCTCTTTTTTCACACTCTTATTTACCTAGACACAATTCGTCTTGCTGCCTATTTCTGTTAAAAACAATATAAAAAAATACGACATGAATTTCAGGCAAATATTTAACTTCACTGATGCTTACAAACAAACACTAGATCCAGCAATAAAACTATATCATTAACATTCTGTTATTAAAAAGCTTCAAGGGAATCGTCTTAATGATTATGTTCTGTCTGATGGATAATAATTTCACCGTTAAAAGTAAAGATTTTCGATCGGCACCCGTAGTTATACCGGGTACATGTCCATCGCACTTTGGCCCCTTTGCATCTTAAAACCCGATTATATCGATAGGGGCCAACGATGATGACGTCAACACCGTTCCTTGTCTTACTGAAAACTGGCTGCCAATCTGTAATTAAAACACTAAGTTTTCATATGCAAACTAATTTTACTGATTATAAAAGCATCAAAACAGGAGCAAGTTACATATAATAGGGTATTTTACCAAAAAATCTTTTTTATAGACCCCACCATGCTTAAATTAATTCGTCTGTTAGATTATCGTAAAATATTGGATACGTGTTTTTTGCTATATTAAATTAATAAAAATTAAACTTGTTAAAGATCATGAGTGGCGGCTTGTGACGTCACTTTCTGGGTAAAAAGGACTCACCTTGTGACGTCACACGATTTGACACGACTATTCGAAACACTGTATTGTCTTCATCTTTTTGCTCATGAATGTGAAAAAAAGAAAAAATATGTCTTATTAAATTCCATTTTTATTTGGAAATCTATCTGACGGACTAATTAGACTTTTTTGGTGAAATACCCTTTTCTAATATAATTTAGTATGGAATGAAATCAAACTCAAACTCAAAGCATTTATTTGAATTAAGCCATTACAGGCACTTTTGAATATCAGAAGAACATTTCACAAAAAAAACGAAACTACGAGTGCAATACCTACGTCATTCCGAAAGCCACCACGCCGAACCACACGCCACCGGATGCCCGCAACAACGAACACTGCGAGCACGAAAGCACGCCGCAACGCGCAACCGCCGACGCGCCGCCCCGCGACCCGCCGCCACGGCACGCGCCGCCGCACGCCCCCGCACCCACAGCACTCGCCGCCGGTAACATCCGGCGCCGCGCAGCCCGACGCAGCAACTCCCGAAACGACGCATTGCTCCTAAGCTACAGTCACAATCACAAGGCATAATAACTTGTGAAAGTACTGTAGTTAATCAATAAAACTATTAATTATTGAACAATAAACTTTATTCAAAGCAGTAATACTAGTGAATATGATCAGGCTGATTGCATCCGGGATGTTGTGATCCGACAAAGAGCCAGAGTTGTCGACATAGCTCACAGAATATATAAGCTGAACTGGGAATTGGCTGGCCATATGAGACTTGGAACCGATGACCCCTGACATGTGCTGGCCTATGTCCAGCAGTGGACTGTGGTTGGCTGATGATCAAATCAAATCAAAATTATTTATTTGCAAGAAAATAAATAAAAATAACAAGGACGATGATGTTCAGTCCTATACTTAACAATCACACTGTCAACAGTTATGACAATACATCGGCATCGAAATCCGATCAAGGTACAAATCCATCGGCTTTTGACACCCGTAAACTCAAGCTCAAAGCATTATTTCATATAGACTACATACACATACACGCCTATTGCACGTCGTCCTAAGAATAAAGTTTTGAGCAGTCTTAGCTGTTCAGTCTATGATCTTTTGTTTTCTTCAATGGTTATGTTTATAGTTATGACTAACTATGACTCTATCGACAGTTAAGATGGTGGACCGGCATCCCGACGGGTACCGGGTACACGTCCACCGCTGTTTGGGCCCTTTGTACCCACTGGACCGATTGTACCGATACGAGCCGTACTTGATCACAGGGGTGCCTTTTATTGTAGTCCCGAAAACAGGCCCTGAAACATGTAAATCGGACGTATGAGTTTGATGTGACAAAAATGTAATATAGACAATGATATAAGTTCTTAATAAAACTTTTGATCAATTTCTTTACATAATTCATATACTAAGCGGCATATTGACAAAGTCAGGAAAATGTACACAAATGAAAAGAAAAAGCCTGACTCACTCGCGCACTGACTGACCCAAAAATGTTGACATATAGTTTGCACATTGTCCGTCAGGAAATAAATAGGAGTGTCAGGGAGTGATAGGTCTCAAATAAAGATACTGCAAAGTAATCTTAGAAGCTACTATCTGTATTCAACAGACGTAAAACAAATGACGATGTTGATGATTAGTCAACCATTACGAATATTAGGGACGCGGCTGCAGACAGGAACACGGACTGATTCTATGGTAAGTATTTGGAAGCAGTTGTCCGTGTTCGGAACCACGTCCACAGTTTGTGAGTTTACCGATCCTACACTTTTATTTTATTCCACTAAGGTAAGTAACCTATAAACTAAGCCCCACAAAACCGTTGAAATGGTTTGACTGCGGGGTCGATGAGTCTCTGAACATACTAAAAAAATAATTAAAACTATACAAAAAAAAACTTATTATTTAAAAACTAACACTTATTTATAACTAACACATTTCTAAACAATACTTTTTTTAATTTACGCCTGAATCTATTTTCGTTTGCTTCACTTCTTATGTCTTATGGGAAAAAAAATCAATATAAAAGGTATTCGTTGTTTCAATGGTTATGCTCAGGGTTATGCATAACTATGACATCTTCGAGGGTGACAACATTCGATCTACATCCATATGCGTTTCTATTACAATACCAGCGCCGTGATCCTGACGTCCCACTACTCTTTCTCTGGTTGTATCTGTAGGATCCCAGTATGAGCACCAGATTTCCTTGATTTGTCCTACTGAAAACCGCTACAGGACCTGGAAATCACACTAATATTGTAAAGGCGAAAGTTTCTGTGTGAATGTCACTAATATTTTAAAGGTGTATGTTTGTTACTTCTTCACGCAAAATCTACTAAACTGATTTGGATAAAATTTGGTACACAGATAGTTTATAACCTGGATTAACTTATAGTGTAGTTTTTATTCCAATTTAATCTTCCCGTGGGATAATTTTCGAGTTGTAGCGGGTGAAACCGCTGGCAACAGCTAGTAAATAATAATCAAAGGTTTATTTTGGTTAGATATGTCTGCATCGTTGTTGATAGGTCAACCACGATGCAGACGTATCTAGCTCTGGCAAATAGATGCAAAACGGTTAGCTGATGGAGACAAGAAGTTCTGGAGTAGAACGATGACCTGATGTAGACTGCGAGGATGCGCTGGGAGGCTTATGTTCAGCAGTGGTCGTTATCCAGCTGACATGATGAGATGCCCGTTAGAGCAGTCGGGGGAGGAAAGTTCTCTTGCAGTGGTACAGATTTATTGATAACGAGCCCCTTACCAAGAAATATAAAGTTCCATAAAGCGTGCAATACTAAAGCTCAGTACCCGACATTCGACTCGTACGACAAAATATATTCATTAAAATCAAAAAATATTATTTATGTCAAATCACCTGATTGTCTGATAAAAAGATGATTCCGTGTTTCGGAAGGCACGTATAAGCTGGTGGTCCCGGCCACGAAAGGCGGTCGTCAAACCCTGTCAAAAGCCCTTGAGGCGGTTCAGAAACTCTGACACTAGGGTGTGTGGGGTCGTTAGATGTTACTGCCCACACGATAAGAAGAAGTAGAAGAAAATAAAAAATACATATAAGAAGTTGCATCGGTACTTCTATGCCTGATTATATATAAAAAAAAAAAAAAAAATTGGTTTGCTCTTGACCTAGATCGGACACAAATGTTCAGGAAAAATCGCCATTGTACTCATGCATAAGCATAAGCATGTTGGATTGTCCATAATTAGATAAATGTCACCATTTACCTAGAAGTAAAACTAAAGTTTTCAAAGTGGAAACTTGTAATTGGCCTAAGTTTTCTTAAAATTAATAAAAATAAACAAATTCTAAGTTTAAGCTCATTTAATTACACACATAATTAGTTACGTTAGAATGGTTATGTTATATAACAGTTAATTTCAATTGTGTCAGATTTAAAACATTGTTTACTTATATGCCCGGTGCATAATTATAAGTAAACCACCATGTGATAATTAATACTAATATAATAAATAAATTGACTTTAACCGTCAATGGTTATGCAGATCGTTAATACGACTAATGAGTTGATTATTGAAAGTAACCACACGTGCTCGACACCCACTGTTGTGCTTCGTACAGTACCACCGGACTCTCGGCCCGGCTTTACAACGATTCTTTTGATTATATCGGTAGCTTCCCAGAAATATCACAGGATTCCCTTGCGCCGTAACGCTGAAAAATGGTACTGGATCTGAAATATAATGAAGTCTCATGTAAGTATCACTAGTGTAGTCTGTATACACACATACTGTATGTTTGGTGCTCGGTGATCACAAATTAGTTCCCATTCCTGGTCGAGTTACAATTATATTCATCATCATCATCATCATCAGCCTATAATGTTCCCACTGCAGGGACTATGGCCTCCTCTCTAGGAGAGGGATGGGCTATAATCCACCACGCAATAATTATATTACTTGCTTTTAATTCAAATATTTGATTATAAAATTATTGTTATAAATTAGGTCGAAGATAAAAAGTTATAATTTTGATTATTTAATATGTATATTTTACCACTGAATAATTTTACCATTAGAAACACACTCACACAATTTAAATAAAAGCAACATTATACTTAATTACTATTCAATTATTTCATCACACTTAGCTTAGATAAAAAATTACTTAGCTTTAAAGTCAAGACTTCAAAAATAACTGCCTTAGAATCCGGCAACAAAACCCTCCGCACTTCGGTATTCCCTCTACATAATCTAAATCGCGCCACATCGGGCTTACTAATTAGGCACATTTGTTTTTGCACCTTTTTATTTACTCAAATATTAATTGATATCTAAACATTTTTGTCAAATACCTGCATATTATGTAACAATTTGAATTAGTCTTTATCAATTTAATGATTATGCTCCGACTTATGGCTAATTATCACCTTATCAAAGGTAACTACTCTAGATCGACATCCATAGCTGTATCTATTGCAATACCACCGAACTTTAGCTCCTTTAGAGTTGCCTTGAGTATACCGGTAGGCTCCGATAATCAGCACAGGTTTGCCATGTACTGTCGTACTGAATATTGGTAAAAGATCTGTAATAAAATATGATAGATTTAGGTTAAACATTTTGACGCTACGATACTTTTCCATACATAACGCGGTTGCGCGGTTGACCATGATGTACAAATGTGGACGAAGCAAAAGGCACATAATTATTGCAAAAAGGTACCAACTGCTCCTAGACAATCTCATCGGCAATAGTTGTAGAGAGGGTAGCCCTTATTCTGTTGGTCGTTTTGTTAAACAGACATTTGTTTTAGCCGAAGTTCATAAAAATCTATAATGACATTGAAAAAACATAAATAAAACAATTGTCACTTTAACATACATTGCAGATATTTTAATGGTATTGTCAAGCTTGCAGTTAACAATTACATTAAAGACATTTCAACGCAAACAAAACCGTAATCTAAACCTTATAGAAAATTATGTCAATTTCGTAAGTAACCATATCTTAAACAATTAAGGGCCAGTTTCACCGGTTACGGATAAAGTGTCAGATAGTTATCTGACAGTTATCTGACAGATAATGCTATCAAAAGTTGTAGTTTATCTGGCAGATAAGTTCCGGATAGGCTATCAGGGACTTATCAGCAAGTGGTGAAACCGGCCCTTAGTATCCTATAATAATTTCTATTTTGCAATGTATATAAACTAAACATGTTAATTATTATCTATTATTAAATAATTTACTGTAAAATGAATGTATTAACATATAACATAATATCACGCCCGTAATCCCTGAAAGGTTAGACAGAGAAGCGTCTAATTTAACATAACATTTTTTAATCATAATATAGGAAGGTTTTAGGCGTTAATTGTAATAAATGAGAAACTAAAAGAAAATCCAATTAATCTAAAACACACGTGAAACGCATCGTGTTCAAAGCGTTTTTTATTTCAGCGACGCCTTTATACATAGTTGACTGGCCTGTTGGTCTAGTGGTTAGTGACCCTAACTGCTATGCCGGAGGTCGTGGGTTCGATTCCCACCCAGGACAAATGTTTGTGTGATGAGCACGATCATTTGTTCTGTGTCTGGGTGTAATTTATCTATAATATGTATGTATTTAGAAATATATATAAGTATGTTTATCAGTTGTCTAGTACCCATAACACAAGCTCTGCTTAGCTTGGGACTAGATGGCGTTGTGTGATAGTTGTGGAATATTATTATTATTATTATTATTACATAGTGACATAAGCTTTTTCGATACCTTATGTCAGTGCCTTATCGATCGTTATCACAGACGAAATGTCATCAGGGACATTCGAACAGGGCCTAGTCAAGTCCCTTCATGATTCTCAATTCTAAGTGTGTGTATGTTCTTGCTTATGTAAAACTATGACATTGTCAACAGTGACGATTAAAGATTTACATCCCGATGATGTCCGATAACAGTGCCATCTCTGTTTGGACCCTATGTATCTTTTCACTCGATTATACCGATAGGGACCCCAAAGGAGAGCTTCATTACCAGTCTTTGTCGTAGTAAACACTAGCTCGTAATCTGTAACAAAGCTTGATCGTTTAACAGAAGACATAAATAAATGTTTGGTGCTACAAAGGACAGTAAAACCCGCAGTCTCCCTTTTTCTTTCATTATAATTGAAGTGACAAGGCATGGAAAAGTCTCTTATGTATTTTCAAATATTTAATACCTAAAATTCAATGGTTGTGTTAATATTTACAACTAAATATTACATCATCGTAGTAAGCCGTTTGAGCGTGAAGGACTAATCAATAGGTATACATATTATGTAGGTACACACATACAAAATTTCACTTTTATAATATTAACTAGCTTTTGCCAGCGGCTTCGCCCGCGTGAAAATGACGATTTTCCATACAAACTTTCATCCCCTATTTAACTACCTTAGGGGTTGAATTTCGAAAAATCCTTTCTTATTCCTTGTCTACATTATAAAGGGAACCTCTGTGCAAAATTTCAGCTTTCTAGGTCCAAGGGTTTGGGCTGGGCGTTGATGAGTCAGTCAATCAGTCAGTCAGTCAGTCAGTCAGGACTTCTCTTTTTATTTATATAGATTAGTGTACTTTTTTGGTACTGTGTGTCAGTGCCGTAACTTGAAAAGTTAAATGTCATCAGTGACATTCTAACAGGGCCTAGTCAAGCCCCTTTATGATTCCCAATTCTAAGTGTGTGTATGTTCTTGCTTATGTACAACTATGACATTGTCAACAGTGACGATAAAAGATTTACATCCCTTTGGTTGCCGATAACAGTGCCATCTCTGTTTGGACCCTATGTATCTTTTCACTCGATTATACCGATAGGGACCCCAAAGGAGGGCTTCAACACCAGTCTTTGTCGTAGTAAACACCAGCTCGTAATCTGTAACAAAATTTGATCGTTAAACAGAAGACAGAAATGAATGTTTTTTGCTACCTAAAAGGACAGTAAAACCCACAGTCTCTCTTTTTCTTTCATTGTTGTTGTAGTGACGGAGTTGGTGTGCCTTTGCAGTGAGCTTTGTTCTTGCGCAGACATTTACGGTCTACACAGAGTCCACGTGGTTCTACGCAGCGGCCAGGCAGGGTCTACGCAACACCTATGTAGGTCCTACGCGTCATCTATACATCGTATTTCTACTGCTCGCCTAAATCATTTAGTCCAAAAACACTCATGAGCAATAATTACCCTAGTAGCATTTTTTGTTGGCATTTAGTTGGGCCACATACAGAGGTATGTGGCCCAACTAAATGCCAACAAAAATGTATGTGGCCCAACTAAATGCCAACAAATGCCAACAAAAATGCTACTAGGGTATCTTTTTTTTATACGGCAAGGCATGGAAAAGTCTTTAATGTATTTTCAAACATTTAATACCTAACATTCAATGGTTGTGTTCATATTTGGAACTAACTATAACGTCATCGATTGTGACCAGAATAGATTTACATCCGCTCGATCTACTAGTACATCGCCATCTAATTGTCTCTTTGCCGATACACCCCTGATTGTATCGATAGGAACCAATGATGATTAAAGGATTTCCGTGCTTAGATGTTGTGAAGATTGCCTCTGTAATGTAAGCGTAATTTATTAATTATTAAAAATATTAAAGCTATTTTTAAAGATTATTTATTTACATGTTACATAAATCATCAGTCTTGTAGTTTGACCGACATCCACGCAGGCGAAGCCGCGGGCTTCAGCTAGTCTACCTAATAAGAAAATATTGTCTTCGATTTGTTAAGCGTATTCACAAGTCTAATACAATCTCTCAATGTAAGTAAAATAGTACATAACTGTATTCCCTGAAATAAGGGTAGGCAGATTCTAATAAAAACGACCGAGCTTTGATTCATAGAAAACTGAACTAAGTATATTTTATTTCACAGATACAGATAATCTAGAAAAGAGTTTACAAACTATGACAATACAATAATAATACTTAATAGAGAGACACTACTTTGTATATAAATGATTATTTTAAATACATTTTTACAAATTCTCAATGCAAGTAATATCGCACAAAACTGTATTCCCTGAAATAAAGGTCGTCAGACATGTAAAGTAATGTAATATGTAATCAAAGATGCCGTTTATAATTATTTGGTAAGGATCTCTATTGAACATGAAAACCACACTACTATTAATATCATAAACGGGATATTTACCATGTTTGATTGTTGTTTCGAGTTCCCGATATTACATACCCCGGAAAAAAAAGGTAAATATCCCGTTTATGATAGGTATTAATAGTAGTGTCAGTGACCAAGTCAGTTTAAAAACTTATAATGAAAACCACATTTTTTTGTATCAAAAGAATTATTTCGATTTTAATGATTATGTTCATAGTTGGTTAAAATCACGGTTCCATTGACTGTTAGGACACTGCATTTACATCCATAACGTTTTCTGCCACATCTCCATCGCATTTTGCCCATGACATCCCCAGGTGCAGACTGGTGATAGCGCTCTCCACCATAGGTCAGAACAGAGTTGCCAGTCTTCGTCATCGAGAAAATTGGCTCTGCAAGATCATATTTAAAATTATTTATTTATTAGAACAACATAATACTGACTGGTTCAACATCCTGCCACTAGGTGACTCACACACAACACAAAGTAAAATATTGACTATGTTCTGCTAGTGCATTAATATAAAAAAAACTTAATAAACCCAAGACGAAGTCACATTTCATGCATACGAATTACGAACTCATAATCGCCTAGTACAATCTGTAGCCAGCATTACCTGACTTCTCGAACTAAGAAGAAGAGGGCAATTAGTATGAGAAGAGGGGTCAAGAGATGCTGGGTACTGACTGAACATACTCGTGCCCAGAAATCGTACTTGCGACCACTAGACCAACGAGGCAATCAAAAACAACACAAACAAACACACACAAACAATAAGAAGCATTCATAAACTGATAAACTTACATACATAAAAATACTGGGAAATAGTCTCAATAATTGTGTTTAGCCATAAGGTGAATACTTTCTTTGTTATAAGCTTATTATGGTTAAGTATAACTTACTAGCTTTTGCCAGCGGCTTTGCCCGCGTGAAAATAACGATTTTCCATACAAACTTTCATCCCCTATTTAACTACCTTAGGGGTTGAATTTCGAAAAATCCTTCCTTATTCCTTGTCTACATTATAAAGGGAACCTCTGTGCAAAATTTCAGCTTTCTAGCTCCAAGGGTTTGGGCTGGGCGTTGATGAGTCAGTCAATCAGTCAGTCAGTCAGTCAGTCAGGACTTCTCTCTTTATTTAAATATAGATAGAAGATAAGTTAAGATTACAGCCCACCTTTTACCCGCCTTTGTACCGGTTATATGTCCACCGCACTTTGGCCTCTTTGCATCTTAAATCCCGATGTTACCGATAGGAACCAAGAACCATGACAGGATTGCTGTCTACACCGTGCCAAAAACTGGCTTCAAACCTGAAATACTCCGACATACAATAACTATTAAAAAACTAAAGAGTGGTAAAGAAAGATTAAAAACATTATTTTATGCCAGTGACACTTGCGCCACCAAGACAAATCTTACGACGACGTATAATTTAAATCCGTTCATCAGTTTAGGAGTTATAAGGGAACAAAAAAACGGACATACATATAGTTTAGTTTATTTATTAATAATTATACAAATTACATGTCAAAATGAACATAAAGAATAAGAGTACAAATCATTATCCGCTTTAACGAGCATAAAACACAAATAAATCATACATTAAAGAAAAGTACTAATAATAAAATTAACAATGTCAAAATAATTAATTGAGAGTACAAAAATAAATACTATGATAAAAATAACAAGTCAGTAATAATAAAATAAGTAGGTATCTAAAACCATTCCTTTCAGCCTTTCCCAAAGTGGGCGATAGCGCCCCCTTGTGGGCGTTGGAGATGTAGAGGGGGGCATTAAGGGCCCCAGAAAAAATCTTACTCAAAAAGAATATCGGCAGGTTCCATTATTTTCTCAATTTATCAGTGTCCTGCGCTGCAACAACGACGACTTACTTGTATACTGCCAACATTTTGAAAATCTCCACAGTGATTTCATTGACAGATTCCAGGACATTTTGAAATTGGAAATACCAGACTGGGTATTTGGCCTTTTTCAAATGTCAATACCCCAACTGGAAGAAGAACTTATAGAACAGACAACGAACGAGGAAATAAAAATACTTGTGGTTTTTAAGTTTTAGTAGTGTATAAAAAATAGGGGGCGCTGAAAAAGAATTGATTTTCAAAGGGGGCGGTAAAAAAATAAGTTTGGGAATCTCTGAAAGCATATAATGCCTGGTCGGATAGCCAGTCTTTTAGTTTAGCTTTGAACGCATTCTCAGATGTCGCGCTTAAAATTTGATCTGGTAGCCGGTTATATACCGCTGGACCCAAAGGTCCAGCACACAAACACATAGCCCTCCTTTTGAGCATCGCCACAGTCAGGTAAAAACCGTCAATTCTTCCGTGGTTTTAATTTTTGCAAAATAAGTGGTGAAATGATTGTCAAAATTAAAGCTATTTCATTTGAAGAAAATATTTATTTATAGTAACAAACAAGTTTTAAAACACAGCACGAACAAATAACAGTAAACAGCCACAATCCTTAGTGATTATGTTCGCTTTGATGGAAAGCAATGACACTGTCGATAGTTACGATAACGGATCGGCATCCTACCGGGTACCGGGTACATGTCCACCGCACTTTGGATCCCTTGTAACTGTTGACCCGGTTATACCGATAGGGACCTAGGATGATGACATCATTACCACACCTTGACTTGCTGAATTCTGGCACGTAACCTGTCATCATCATGTCAGCCAAAAGACGTCCACTGCTGGACATAGGCGTCCCCCTGTTGCCGCCACATTGACCGGTCCCGTGCGGTACGTTACCTGTAATATAAGAGAATAGCATTATAAAGAGGCATTGTGAATTGGCATTTTATTCTTACTGAAGCTATAACCGATGCCTTCGGGCTTTAAACGAAAAGTTTCTGAATTGACATTTGTCACCACTCAGAAACTTCTTGAGCCAATCGTGTTGTATTTATTGTTGTGATTTCTATGTTCACGGAAAGACTTTTTAATCTTTAACTCTTTTTTCTTTTCCTGCTCGCCTTTACCCGCCATAACTGTAAAAGCATAAGAAAGCTGTGCGCACTGTATAGGTATCACATCTATGGAGTTATAGGGGGAATTGGATTATATACCTATTCCTTTAACTTCTCTATGTATAAATATTTCTAATATAGCTTTATGTGGAATTCCTTTTTTCAATAAAAAAGTTTAATAATTTTAATATAAATAATATTTTTGGGGCTGACATTAAATGAACTAGTTTTGCAATGTTCAGCTCCCGACGGACATTCTTGGGTTTTTTTAAGGTGGGTGTTTTATGTTATTTTATCCTTTTTTCAATTAATTTTTAACAGTCGTGGGTTTTTTCAAAATTTTTAATTTTGCTTTTTATTTTAAACTTTTTTTAAACTTTTTACTTTTTTTTTTTTTTTTTTATCTAAGAACATGCACCAATCAAACCTTAACCCATAACTGAAAACTGAATCAAAATCGGACTTGTAGTTTTGGAGAAAACTGGCAACTTTGATTTGCACAAAAATTTTTTGCTGCAGCGCCCCCTGGTGAGTTGTCACCGTAACACCTATCTAAGAACATGCACCAATCAAACCCGAACCCATAAATGAAAACTGCATCAAAATCGAACTTGTAGTTTTGGAGAAAAATGGCAACATGTATTTGCACAAACACACAAACAAACAAACACACAAACAAACAACCTCTCACCCCAAACGCATATACCGTCTCCGTTCCGTCGTGGGTAATAAAATAAATAATAATCTTCATACATAAAAGGAGAACTGACTGACTGTCATATCAACGTACAGCCGAAACTACTGGGGCTAGGAATGTGAAATTTTGCACACGGCTTCTTATTATAATGTAGGGGAGAAAAGAAAAAAAATATGAAAGAAAACAAAAAAATGTGGGGCTCATTGAATTTATTTACACAGAGATAATAAACATGGTCGCACGTAACATCAAAAATATAGAAATGTTAAATTTACAGGATTAATAGCGTGCGTTTCATCCACGCACTCTTCTAAGGGCTTCAATACGTTTACCCATGCTCCTGATGAGACCTCAAGTCATTTCCCGGGACGAAATGTTCCATTCTTCAATAAGCACCAATTTCAGGTCGTCAACATTCCTAGTCATGTCTGGCAATCCTGCTGGCCAGTCTTTCTGCGTTGATCGGTCTCATTGAGGCACATTGAGGTAATCCTGCCCTATTCGCGCAGTATGGGGGCGTGCGTTATCATGCATAAACGCAAAATTTGGGCCCATGAATAGAATAAAAGCGATTACATGGGGTTCTAAGATGTCAGTTATGTACCTGTATACAGTCAGAGAACCGCCATCGACGATGACTAGAGCGGTGCGTGTCATTAAACTTATACCACCCCACACCATTACAGACCGTCCACCGTAGGAAAAAATTGCTTGAAAGTAACGTGACTCGATATCTCCACGTCCTCTCCCTACCATCAATGAAATTAACGTAGTAACGGCTTTCGTCAGAGAATAAAACTCGACTCAACTTTTGATGCTCACGGGAGAACGCTTATATGGCTACTCGATGACCCACCTCAAGATTTGGCACGTATGACTTTAAACCAACTTCATTCAACCTTCTCCTTGCTGTACGTTCACTAACACGCACTTCTTCTAAGATATTTCGGGTCTGAACAGCCGTTTGACGATGACTTTTCAAAGTTTCCATTCTTATAAAACGGTCATCTACGGCACTGGTTGCACGATTTTTGCCTTGCCCTCGCCTGCACAAGTATGATCCTGTATGTCTGTATCATTGCACCGTATGGTGGATCACGGATACTGATACACCCAACATTCGACTTACTGAACAGTAGGTGTGACTTTCCTCTATCGTTGTTACAGCCCTGGAGACTTCAGTGGCTGGCAAATCACTCAGTATGTATGTAATGGTTTAATGAAATCTCAATGATTATGTTCAGTCTTATGCATAACAATAACATTGTCAACTGTAAACATAGAAGATCGGCATCCGTATGGGTACCGGTTACATGTCCATCGCACTTTGACCCCTTTGCATCTTAAATCACGATTATACCGATAAGAACCAAGAATGATGACAGGATTGCCACTATACGTCGTGCTGAAAACTGGCTCCAAGTCTGCAACAAGACATATAATAATTGTTATAACAAAGCTTAAAACTAATCTTAGTTTCAGTGTATTATTGTATGGTGTTGGTTGACAATCTTACTGTCAACAGTGTAATTAGATTGACATCCAGACCCGTACCGGGTACATGTCCAAATCACTGTGGTCCCTTTGCTTCGTAAGGACTAAGGACCGATTATATCGATAGGGACCAACGAAGATCATAGGGTTGTCACGCGTTGACGTAGTGAACACAGGACGTGTATCTGTAGAACATATATTACATGTCATCGTTCTGATTTTTTTGCCAAATATAATAATTCTACATGCAACATACTAAAATCATACCGCCTTATTAATAAAAATAGTTAAACCTTACGCTTGGTTTATCTCGTATGCCGTCACTTGTTTTGTGTTTGGTTCATTAAAAGTAGACATGGAATTAATTTGGAATATCCGCGTAAAACTAATTGTAGTAAACACAATAGGTAGGTAACGAAGTTGAAAAAAAGACTTTTCAATTATTAAAAACATTTGTTTTTATTAAAATCTACAAGTATACACTAAGCACAACCACATCTCGTCTTCCTAGCTATTTGACAGATGTTTTGGGAAGCTATAAGTCTAACTGGGCTTATAATGAACGAACGATAGCTTTCTTACTTTATCGTAGCCTGGGTCTAAAGCTTCCATCAAACCTACACAAACAAATTGCGCCACGGCTGGGATATTGGACCCTGACAGGTAGTGCATTTACATAACGTACTGAAGTACTTCATTACATTTAGGTACTTATCTACTAACCATAATATAATATTAATAATAATCATTTATTTATTTAGACAACTAAGATCGGATTAGTAACAATATTCCTAAAAACCTTAGTTAGTACTTAAGGTGAATCCTCCAACCAGCCCGCGAAATTCAAATTTTCTTAAGTTTTTTGCAATTTGCAGGCCAGTGATAGGTGGTATGTTGGAATGGCTTTGACCTTGTAAAAAGTCATTTTTAAACCTTTATGAGCTCGGAGGGTTGTATTAATGGTTTCGATGATTATAATTCTGTAACTATATACGTCTTACAGCCGCGAATCAAATGTTCATCAACATACAACCTATCACTGGCCTGCAAATTGCAAAAAACTTAAGAAAATTTGAATTTCGCGGGCTACCCTGGAACATCAACCTTAACTAAAGTTCCTTGGGTTAGTAACAATATTCTTAACTTAAGTTAGTACTTAACTAAAAACAAAGATGGAGTACAGGTAACTATTGATAGGGACGTGGACGTGTCAATATCTGGTTTCCGCAATATGTCCGTAGCTCGCGTAGGTACCAGATTGTTAGGACATGATAATCAAAAAATCATTTGACTTGACCATCAATGGTTATGATCGAACGTTTGACTAATGATAAAATCATTAAAAGTAACCACACTTGCTCGGCAACCACTGTTGTGCCTCGTACAGTACCACCGGGCTCTGGATCCAGGTATATGGCTATTCTTTCGATTATACCGGTACCTTCCATGAAAGATCACAGGATTCCCATTCTTGGTTATGCCGAAAACTGGCCCTGGATCTGAAATATAAATCTAGTTTAAATCCTTTTGATGTGGTGTTTTTTTTATAAATAATGTAGAAGGAGACTCAACTAAACGAAAACTCAATGAGTAACGTACCAACAATGCATAAATTAAAAATAAATTGTAATAAAAATAAAACCATTTTACTTAAATCGCGGATATTTTATTGATGGTTATGCTCAGGCTGATGGCGAATGATTTCAGAAAGAAAGAAAAGAAAGAAAGAAAAAGTATTTATTGATTTCACAACAGGACTTGAACGCATTGGCAAAAAAATTCATTATTCAAAGTGACGATTCTAAAGGGGGGGCTTCGACAAACAATGGGACTTCGGGGACTGATAAAATAATAAGAATCCAAAAGATAATTAATAGTAGATTATTACATCGAGCACAAAGTAATTTATTATTGCACCGAGTGCCTGATTTAGAGCCTGAGCGTAAGCGAGGGCTCTAATCTAACAGGCACGAGGGCAATATAAATTACTTAAGGCGAGGTGCATAATCTACTTTTCTTTCAACTATTACATAAAGGAATAGTAGATAAAAGAAACTCATATCAAACAGTTAAAAGATTTTCTATACTTAACACTGTCGTCTTCATTTAGAATGTTTTCCGGAGTTAATGTGTCGCTAAATGATTCCATTTTAATTCGAAGCCGAAGCACTCAAAATCAGATAGTATCACACTTTATCGTTTCCAAAAATATTGTCAAGCAAAATTAACAAAGTTCCCCAAAAGTTCCCGCCAAATTACTTTTTTAAATTTCTTTCATTTTATAGTAACTAGATATCAACAATCATTTTTTAAATTTGGAACAAGTAGTAGGATAGAAACGAATAATACTTATGTAAAAAAAAAAGTATTGATATCGGCTGGCTGAATAGAGCTAATCCATTGAGATTGGCATCGGTGCGATTAAAAAAAATAAACTGTGCAATAATGAAATTTCATACATTTTTATTGCTCTAGAGCACTAAAGACTCGCTTTGTGCTGAGTTTTTAGTGTGATTATGATGAAATTAAAGCATAGTTGGAAGAAAAATATTTTATTTAATAAATGCACACTTCTAAATACTTTTTTTATAAATATTTAGTTCCTTTCATCAGAATTCCGTATTTATATGTTTACAAATCTATGTGTAAAAAGTAGTGTGGGCGCTATGGTGACCTAACACTCCTTTTTCGTATCGGTAGTATTTATGGTTTATGGTAGAAGTTAAAGTCTCGTATTGTGTGTGAAATAGCTAGGTATATATTAAATCACTAAAACACTTATAATTATATAAGGTCCCATTAAAATAGGTGGACAAACTTTAACACAGCGTTCAGTAGGTCTAACCAAAGATATCTAAACAAAAAAAAACGTGTTTTTTTTTAACTTAATATAATAAATTGCCGGCACTCTAGAACAAACTCGACATTTATGAGTAGCTAGGTACTTAAATGCGTTTTTCTTTTTTTTTTTTGTTACCATTGTCCTTATTTTGGTGGTCTGAATGATTTCTCAAATTTTGTCGAACTAGAGACCTTATGATTTACCAGTCCAATGTTTTTTTTTTTTTTTTAAACGTTGCTCCACACTAGGAATTTCTCCTGTATCGTGGCTGCGTTCACAAACATTTAAACTCACATACACAAATACCCAGACCCGGAACAACAACCCGGTCATCCGGTCATACAAATATTTCATCCGTACGGGGATCGAACCCGCGACACGCAGCGCAGCAGTCCATTGCTTGAGCCACTGCGCTAACCGTGTCGTCGGTTACACGACTAGGCTATCATTCATGCTAAGATTCATGTAACTGTTACAATATTATTGTACATACTACACTTTAATTCCTTTTTTCTTTATATCCTAGTATAATAAATAATAGAGTTTAAATAAATTAGATACATTATTATATTAAGTTAACTAATTAATTCACTATTTAGAAATCTATTAGAGTTCGTAAACTCACTTTACTTAATACTCACATATAATATTATACATAAACTCACTTTTCCCCTGGAAATAGGCGGAAACCACAAAAAGCCACCTGCTACGAACCTCACGTAGGGTGAACTCATCTAATTCTGCGATTCGCCTAATTCGGTGATATTTGATACTTAGTTAGTAGGTACTTTATTTTTATATTTCTACAAATGCCTTTCACGAAGTTAGATGAGTTCACTATACTCATAAGCTCCAGATCAAGCTCATGCGTTCTTTTTATCTTCAAACTGCGTATATAAAGCATCAAACAGAATAATTTTCTTTATTGCTATTCAGTTTGTATCAGTTCCTTTTATTATGACCACACCTTTCTAATTCATGCTGTATAGAAAATTTCAGTGTGCGTGTGTTTGTAATTCTTATCCTCCTAAACGGGTGGATCGATGTCGATGCTTCTTTTTTGTTGTTAAATATATTCCAGATATTAATGGTTATGAATAGACTTATGGGTGATGACCACATTATCAAAAGTAACGATACTCGATCGACATCCGTTAGTGTATCTGGTACAATACCAACGGGCTTTGGGCCCTTTACAATTAGTTGCTCGGTTATATCGGTAGGTTCCGACTATGATTACAGGATTTCCAAGCTTCGTTGTGCTAAAAACTGGAAATGAATCAGAATCTGAAAAAAAAAACTTTAGTGTCAGTACATGAAAAGGAGTCAAGCTTAAATATTTATCCAAGAATTATTTAGTTTGGATTCATTCAATTCAATACACTTAAAACCAAATAAATACATTTTTTAACAAGTTTATTGTACGCACACTACATAAAAATTACTTGAGATTTTTTACATTTGATAAATTAATTATGGATAGCTAGAGGTTGGGATAAGTGGTATGTGTCCAGCATGTTCGCACATATTTTCACTCAAAACTTGACCGCAAAGTAACGGATTTTCTATTTCTAAAGCCAGGAACCGTAATTTATTATCAATCAAAATGATAATCAAACAAACACCGTCATTTTTGACAACGTTTCAACTCTTCCCTTTGTGGTAAGTTCCTAAACCGTGCGACTATGCTGTCAAGTTTACAGTCTGCGTTCACCCTGAAGTAATGATCCATAAGACGAACTTAGACTTTACTTATGCGAAGTACGGTAGTATCTTGAAAATAAACTGCCATACAAATAAAGATCCTTTATGGATGAAACGTTACTGTTCTTAGCTTGAATACATTTAAAGTATAGATCCTATATCCTGACTGATGACCTGGTCAAGGTTGCGCGAACCCGCTGGATGAGTGACGCACGGGACCGGTCTATGTAGCGACACCTGGGGGAGGCCTATGTCCAGCAGTGGACGTCTTTTGGCTAAAATGATGATGATGATGATAGATCTATAAAGATCTCAGCCTATGAAAGGACGCACTCATTGACTCGTCACCTCTGTCAGATGCTTGGAGACACTTCAATGAGTATGCTCCGACTTATGGCTAACGATGACATTATTTACAGTGAACACACTTGAGCGGCATCCGCACGAAGTTCGTCTGTTACAATACCACCGGACTTTAATCCCTTTGCACGTTGTCACCTTATTGCACCGGTAGGGTCCTATTATGATTACAGGATTACCGCTCGGTGTGGAGCCGAACTCTAGCATTGACGCTGAAAGCATAAGTTTATTTGAGCGATACAATTTAATTTAATTAATTGAATAAAAAATTACATTTTGTCTGAATGTGTTACAATTTTGTTAGGTTCATAATATATTAACTGACTTAAGAAGTAACGAAGATAAACAATGTGCGTAGAGACACACAAACTAAGTTTCTAATCTGTTAGTAATAAAGTAAATATTATCTTCAAACTTCTAACACAATACAATGAGTTGACTAACATACTACAGACTACTTATGCATAATAATATAAATCGGATGCCGACTATGAGGAGTCAGAAAAAAATTAATGAACAAGACCTTCGATGCCGATTGTCTTGAAATAAATGTAAACACGGCCTAAGACTTAATTTTAAAACGTTAGATATTTATATTTTATTCCACGATATTCAAAATCTACAAGGCAATGTAAGTGGTAACGCCGAGAGGGCCCCCTAGTGTGGCGAAGTACTTTGGCAGGATTGGGAAGTAAAGAAACCACAATAGTTTAATACATATATTTAGCACAAAGAGCACACAGATTAATCTCAGGTCGTAAATTCTAGGGTCCTTAGGAATTACATTCACTGATCACTTGGTAAGGTAGAAAAGGTACTGCCCTGGCTTAGGTCACGACGCACGTGGCCGGTGAGGGCCTCCGAAGCGGGGCTGTGCGGTGGCGGGTGACCGCAGGAGCAGCAGCAGTGGTGAAGGCGACCGCGTCTCGGTCGCGGCAGCTGGCAGGCGTGCGTGAGCACGGCAAGTGCCCAACGTGGCAGGCACGTGGCAGATGGAGTGGCCGGTAACGCGGCCGGCGCGGGCGGCGTGCTGTAGGCACGGCAGGTGCTAGGCAGCGGGACCCTCCACGTGGCAGACGTGGATGGCGGCTAGCAGCGTGCTGTGGCGCGACAGATGGAGCCGTGACGGGATCGTCACTCAAGTAGAGCGCGGAGGCAGCTATGACGCCCGCCAGCGGTGTCTCTAGTTTTCGACTCCTCAAGTAGAACCCTGGAATCATGCACGTGGCATGGTGGGCCCGTAAGCGTGGTGCCAGGATCGGTGAGCGCCGACGATGCGTGTGTTTCCCAGCCATAAGCTCAAGCAGCGGTTTCAGGGGAAAGCAAGGAAACTCACCCATCGTGGCGGCTCACAAAGGTTAGACAAGCCAGCACATGTCGCGATCATTTCTTAGTAGGTTCTCGCCGCGCTTCAGAGCAGGTTAAGCAAATTGCGGCGAGGCCATGCGGCTGAGTGTGAACGAGGCATGCACGGGCTTCACAAGGGCAGTATGACAAGTGAAAGATTAGATGATACGCATTTAGATGACGTAGCATCTGTACAACACGGCGCACGGTAACCATTGTTGACAACCGGCACAATTACTTTACAGACAGTCACCGCATAAATCAGATAGACAAAAGAATGCGGTGTACCCAGACATAAGAGAATTAGCAGATTACTCAAAACACTCACCCAGATCACTGAGGTTTACTATTGAAGGCGTTCAGGACAAAAGGAAAGATTTGCAGCTCGGAGACAGTTTTTATAGCCTCCTAGACCGAGTGTCTATGGTTGACTCGTAGTGTTGCTGCTCCGGTGAACCGTAACTAGGTATGTGCGTGAATCGATTTTAGTTAGTCGATTACCACGCTACACTAGAAGGACGTACACTGACCTTATTGATGAGGGGAGGATTTTGTCTTCATAAGGACAGGTGCATAGTACTCGATCTCTGAAACAGAAAGGTGTGTAATAAAAAATTAACGAAAAAATAAAGTTTTAAATTATTTATTTTTATGTTTTTTTTTCTTTCCTATTTTTATTTATGCCTGTTAGCACACCTCCGCTGCAAAACAACAACTGCGAAACCGCTGCGCGAGTTTCGCTGTACAACAACGACTACGGTCAACGGGCGGAGATGTAGATGGCTCCTGAGCAAACGAGCAAAATTGTGTTAGAAAAAAACAACATCATAGTCAGTTTTGTACGTTAGAGCAGGGAATTTCCTGTTTCGCCGCCAAAGAACTCGCAACTCACAGCGAAACTTTGCGG
Source organism: Diarsia mendica (assembly GCA_949316265.1). Classification (NCBI taxonomy): domain Eukaryota; kingdom Metazoa; phylum Arthropoda; class Insecta; order Lepidoptera; family Noctuidae; genus Diarsia; species Diarsia mendica. The sequence goes on along the minus strand of OX438893.1, from coordinate 19,413,133 downwards.
TTTCGCCCTTAGGCCTCAGCCTCGAATTTTGCGGGCAGCGGGGCGGCGGCGGCGGCGGCGCGGGCTCGGTAGGATCTTATGCGTACAATACAATCAAATGGACCGGTTCTCGGAATACAGCGGCGCGGGGGCGGGCAACGAGCGGTACTCCATACAAGTCGCGCCGCCGCCGCCGCCGCCCCACTGCCCGCAAAATTCGAGGCTGAGGCCTTAGAGTTTCGCAGCGGAGGTGTGCAACAGGCATAAAAGCAACTTTTTCTTCTCTCACAGGCTGTCAAACTGATTTATGAGGCATAAAACTTTCATTGTACCTAATTCTTAGAGTTAAAAAAACACTGGGTTGCAAATATTAGTTTTTATTTGACATTCGAAATATACAATTTTTTTAGTAGTTGGTACATATTCACCACTCAGATAGAAAAAGCACATTTTTCAAACTGGTCACTAAGTAAAGAATCAATGGTTATAATGGTTCCTTCTTACAAGCAAGTTTTATATCCACACCACATGAAACTTTCCATCAGGCATTACAAATAAGCGCTGCCCCTCTAACAAACCCCTCACGGATATTTTTCCGCCGGGGCCCCGAATTACTTGAACTTTTTGTAGAGGAGCATTGGTTTTCGAAGTAACTCCATGGCTCTGATTTGGAGTAGATTTCGGTTTGTCTGTAATAATAACAAAGATGGTCAAACATACTGTCAGAACTTTCTATCAATCCAGTTGGCCCTAACCTGCATGATATTACTGATTTATTGATATGATGCTCTATAACATAATAAAAGGACTACATGCTTATATTTATATATCTTTTTTATATATATTTTTAAATTTCTCTAATAAAAAAACAACATAAAAAAAAAAATAGTTTATTTACACCTTCAAGTAAGAAATATTATTTTACAATTATTAAAGCAAGCCATAAGGTAACTTAAGTTGTATGATATACCTAATTGTAAACAAACAATACCGAAGCTAAGTTATCATAATATCTTGTAATTATAGGTATCAGCGCCCACCCTCATTTTAAAATGTAATGTAATTGTGCCTAGTTAGTAAGTACAGTCACACAAGCTAAAAAGTATACAGCCAGCTAACTTGTATTTGCATTTAAAAACAACTTTTCCTTCTCTCGCAAGCCGTCAAACTGATTTATGAGGGATAAGGCTTTCTTTGTCCCTAATTCTTAGAGTAAAAAAACACTGGGTTGCAGATAGAAAAAGCACATTTTTCAAACTGATCAATAAGTAATGAACCATTTTTTTTTTTGTAAGAAATATTTAAAAACGTGAAACATTTGTTGAAAAAATTATTAAAGATAAATAATAATATACGTTTATTTCAGGGTATGCAATCTATAAAGCAAGTAATAAAACAGAATAGTCAGCCCACGGAAACAAAATACAATGATTAAATTAGTAACATACAACATTCACAAAATTATACACCACACAATATAGAAATAAACATAGATTATAAAATGAAAATTGAATAGTTAAAGTCAATATTAATGATCACAATGTCAAATAGTCCGTCAATCAAAATTAGAAAATTGTACACATCAAATGCAATATAAATCAAGCAATAACATGTCAGAATTGTCCGGTACATAAACACATCCATTTATGTTAGATCGGACAGTCAGTGCGGGAAGCAATCATCCTGAGGATGCCATTGCTACTGTCTCTCACTCGTCGTAGTAACGAAGATACCATTTTCCGAACTATAGCTGGATAGCCATCCGTTCGAGCTTCAGCAAACATAAGCGACGCACTGCAATAGAGAGGCAGCCGCATCAGCATCCTAAAGATGTTGTTATATTGAAGGCACAGAACACTGGCAGCCCGACGGGTATGATTTACCCATAGACTGCTCGCGTAAAAAGTATGCTTTAAGCAAGGTGATTTCAACTGGAATAGAACAGCGAGCGAATCAACGGGCAATCATGTTCCCTAATAATGGTAACAATAATTTAATAATGGTACCATCTTACTAGCAATCTTCAATCTTCATGTCCCTTACCACATGAAACTTTCCATTAGACGTTACAATTAAGCGCTGTCCCTTTAGTAAACCCCTTTTTTTTTTTTTTTTTTTTTTTTTTTTTTTGGTGGGTGGAAAATCATCGAATGACCCCCCCCGCTCTTGGGCAGAGCGAAGGGGAGTGTCAGACTTCTACTGACTAAAAACCGAACCCATGTTCCTTCTTTGCCCTTGCGCCGAGGCCACGTAATCTAGTACATAATACCGCGGCCCCGACGGGCGTCGGCCCTTGCGGGCCCCTCCTTGCTGACATCTCTTTGAGGCGCGCGTGGAACACTAGTAAACCCCTCACGTATATTTTCCCGCCGGGGACCCGAATTACTTGAACTTTTTGTCGCTCTTCTTTCTGTGGAGTTGCATTGGTTTTCGAAGTAACTCCATCATGGCTCTGATTTGGAGTAGATTTCGATTTTTCTGTAATAATAACGAAGATGATCAAACATACTTTCAAAAATGGAGTGCAACTCGTTTTTGTAATATGTAAATGCTAAAATATATTTAGTACCAAACCCTCAAGTTTCTACAACAAAAAAAAAAAAAAATTGTTTATTTGTAAGAAATATGGTTTTACAATTACAGTAAGCCTTAAGGTAACTAAAGTTGTATGATATAATTGCAAACAATACCCAAGCTAAGATAACATAATATCTTGTAATTATAGGTATCAGCGCCCAGTGCGCCCACCCTCGTTATATAATGTAATGTAATTGTGCCTAGTTAGCCTAGCTAGTCAGTACAGTCACACTAGTCAGTCACACAAGCTAATAATAAGTATACAGCCAGCTTACTTGTATTTACTTATAATATTATACGTATACGACTGATGTCAAATGATACAGCGTTTGACATCAGTAAAAAAAAATGCTATCAATATTTTCAGTGTTATAGCTTATTCGCCTGTACAAATCTAGGATAAATGATTGAGATAACTTAAGCAGTAACACACCACCGCAAGTGGTCAATAAGGTATACAGTGTTAAGAGTGCAAGAGTAATTTGGAATAATTATAATGTAGTTATGATGTCTCCAATAGATCAAGGTAGTATATAATGCAATAAGTTAAATAAAGGCAAGAGATGAGAATTATGAGTAGATTTTTTTATACTAAGAAGAGGAATTTGGAACCTCTTAGTTGCAAACTAAAACCAAAAAGAAAACATAAAACAAAAAGAAACTGCACCGACTTATAAACGGTAGTTTTAGTGTGCATGTGCAAGTGTGTCAGAGTGTGTTTGCATGTATATGTAGGTTTGCCATAAAAACTAAGGATACAATTAATTATAATTAAAACATAAATTATTTCATACGTTACAAAATCCATATTATATAATATGTTAATAACCCAGTGCTGGCCGTAGCGCTGGACAGCCAGGATTATGCTATTGGTGCTGGCGCGCAGTAGGTATGCCAAGCGTAGCGGCATAATATTTTAAGATTAATATTTAGTTAGTAGTACATAATTCTTTAAAATTCAATCTATAACAACTGAAACTATGCCCAAGTCTATCTTCCAAATCGCACATTAGACTTTTAAGAATTATTATAAAAAAATAAACAAAATATGAAACGCAACCTTATGGTGTTACCTACGAGTATTATAGTTACATTTAATGTTTTCTGTAATGTTGTTGCCTTTATCTTCAGTTGAGTTGATAATACCTTCCAAATAATGGGCGCTTGCGCACTTAAGGAGGCACACGCACAGGTATATCTTTGATTAAGTCATCGAATTTGCTATTAGAACACATAATGTCTCCTATGTTCTTCTTCTTTATAATTTGTTCCGAATTTCTAAATTTTTAAGTCACAGTATGTGATTATTAATCATACCTTGTTTATATGATTGTTTTATTCTAGGTTTTTTTCTCTTTTCTTCCACGCTCTCTTTGCATTTAATACTCATTATGTTAAGGTGGAGGCGTATCACTGCCTGCATTTACTGTCTTTTTTTTATTTTGTCTATACCTTTTTGATGCTTCTTTCCATTGATTTCTTTGCGCTTGTTTTTCTAGTTCAGTCAAATCCGATATTTTATTTACCTTCTTTTCAGCTTTCTTTTTCCGGTGGTACTCCCTGTCGTAAGCTCGTTTAATTTCTTTTTGTTCCTCTGTCATATTATCTAAAAATAATCTTTTTCTTGCATTGGCTTTTTCTCTGTGGCGTAAATGACCTAAACTAACCATTTTAATTGCTCTTTTAGATGCATTCTTCTTCTTCCCAATTTCGCTTGTTTCCATGTTTGCTGCAAGTAAATACAAAACTTAGTTTCCACAAACTACTCATTTAATATTCATTCAGCGCTAATACTGTTATATCGGGTACAGTAACGTTATTTCGGGAACGTTGACATAATTATTGTTCCCGAAATGACGTTTTAAACTTTTGCGCGGTTAATTCCGACGTCCGCCATCTTAGATGTCTTATTTAGAGATTAACCTCAATCTAAAAATAAAAATTAAGAAATACATATTAAATAACTGGCATCTTTATTTAACAAACAATTAAACTTTATGTAGGTACTATAGTGGAACACAGGCAAACCTAAAACAAGGCATTATCTATCAGTGACCCTCTCTATCTGTTACCACTGAAACATAACATTATTTTTAAGTATACTAAATAACAAAATTATGGATCACTATAATTATTCTAAGCAATTAAAATGATCATTGATTGATCGATATTATCATCAAATATTGATTTATAAACACATGAGAATAGAACTCTTACAGAAAGTAGAAAAGATAATGAAATAGCATTATTAGGATTAAAAACAACTTACAATGCTTGATAATCATTATTTTATATATATTTTAACTTAAATGGCGCTAGCAAAATAGATAAGTATAAGAATATAAAAAACAAATGCATGAGTTCTTTAGACTTTAAAATAAAAACCATCACGTATGAAATATTTAGGGGGAGGATGAGTGTGTTCCAGGTGGTAGGATTTCATATGGCACCTGTCTTTTGTGAGGATGAAGCGAGCTCTGCATTTGCATCCAAAGGAGCATGTAAGCACGTCGGTTGACTTTTTCCTACCATCAACGCAGAATGTGTATCCTTGAAGCATGGCTATCTCTTTCCCATTCTGCTTTCGGTACCATTTGACTGTAGAAAATAAATCAAAGGTCAAATACAATCAAATCAAATTACAATCAAATCAAAAACAAATAACCCTCCTTTTGGGCTACGCCGCAGTCGGGTAATTACAAGTCAAAACACAATATTCAGGTGAAATACCACTATAGGTATTCCACCTAAATATTGTTTTTTTTTTAAATACTGTTTTTTGAAAAGAGATGAAGTTTTAAGAAATAGTTCTAAAAGCTTCACCTCTTTTCCAGATTGAAGTAAGGGGATTGAATACCAGCAGTTTGACGATTGAACTTTTTTCCAAACGAGCACTTATACGGTTTGGGTGTTTTATTACGACTCTCACAAGAAAATGTGTATCCATGAAGTATGGCGATCTTTATTACATAGTATAAAAGAAAGTCGCTACCGCTGTCTGTAAGCTTAGAATTTTTGAACTATGCATCGAATTTTGATGTAATTTTCAGCAAAAGAATAATAGTGATTCAAGAGGAAAATTTATATCAGCACTGCACCAGTGCGAAACCAAGGCGGGTCGCTAGTTTAAAAACTAAAGGAAAATCTAAACGTGGCAATTTTGTTTTTAATTCGTCGATGCTCGACAGCGTAAATGACACACTTTAAGCCCCTTGTAGTCACTGGCCCTCTTGTAACTGGTTGTTGAGATAATTTGTATGTGGTTTTAGTGTAATTAATAAAACGATAAATGAAGATAATTATTGGAAAGAAAATTATATCGATATTATCACACTTTGGTCGACACCTTTTCTTATTCTAATTTGAACGTTATTTTTTATTTACCCTTCAGTTAATTTCTAAATTACCATAAGGGTTAAGGGTAAGGGTTTTGGAGTTGGTTTTAACACTGCTACGTTGATGCTGATTAGTAAGATTTGTTTTTCGAAAAATATTGACAACTAAATAAAACACCCAATTTTGTGTCAAGTTCGTGACGTGCTATGGGCAGCAATGTCTTTAAACAACAATTAACCCTTAGATAAGCTGCTGCTGTCTCTATCTTGTACCTACTTGTAATTAAAATTTGACAGTTGTTCGACGGTGACTAGAATATCGACACCAGTCTTTGTGCATAGATTTTTTTCTTTTTTTAAATCCAGGCTAACAAAAAAATGAATATTTCTGGGTATCGCTTTACTGTACGTCACAGACGTCACTTAATTTTATTATAAATAATTCGTTACAAACTATGTGTGTACATGAGTATTAAATGTTAGGCAAATTAGTTATAACTAGAATGAACGGCCTATTTAAATTGGTAACCAATTTCCTCAACAATTAATTCCCCTGACTTTATTTACAATACATTTTAATGGTTATGTTCACTTTTATGATGAACAATCACATTTTCAAAAGTAATTATCGTCGATCGGCATCCCAAGGAGTATCTCGTGCAGACCCATCGCAGTTTGGACCCTTTGTACCCACTGGAGCGGTTGTACCGATGGGGACCAACGTTGAGGACAGGATTGCCATTCCTTGTCATAGTGAAGACAAGTTCTGAAAAAAATAACGTTTGGTGTTGACATGAATCTGTCTATGGCTGGGTATATGTGTGAATTAAAAACTTAAATATTCGTAATGTATCCATACCTACATATTAAATAATAATACATTTTATTTTACTTTTAGTTTAATTGTTCTTTTTTGTGTTTTATAGCATCGAATTGAATTATTCTGTAATGCTGCTATTAGTGTTAAATAAATAAATAATCGATACTAATAATAAATGTGAGAGACTCAGTCTGTTACCTTTTCACGCTTTAACAGGTAAACTGATTTCGATAAGTAGCTAATAGGGCACTGGTAGAACATGCGCTGGGGTTACACGTAGGATACTTTCCAAGTAGTACGTTCTCCTGGGAACTCAGTGGATAAAATTATTTTATGAATACAACTGTTTTTTTTAATGTCTCGTTAATTTTAAATACATTTTTATAGATAGGTATTTTCATTGATATTGCTGCTTTTTCTATGTATTTCTAACATAGGTATATTCAAACGTAAATTAGAAAATATACTTTTATTTTTCAATAAGTATAAACTTACCTTTTGTTTTTATTTTTCGGGGAGGGAAATCATCAAATTTCTCCCCCCGCTTTGGGTAGAGCAGTAGGGAGTGTCAGACTTCCACTGACTAAAAACTTAGCCCTTTGTTTTCGAGTTCCGAACAACCCCCAGCCCCGACGGGACCTTACGTCACCTTGGTCGCATTTACTAGGATAGAGTAGGTACATCACAGATACGCATGTGATAACATAGCAATATGTATAAGAATAATGATATGATAATTATTCTCATTGCATCGAATGCAATCTCTATGGTCTGCAAATATAGAAGTATCTGGTCTTTGATGTTTCTGTCAGATCAACAGTGTCACGTCAGTGTATTGATATTACCATTGCTCATGTAAAATATCGCTTTGTTTTTATGTTTATTAAAGCCTAAATACGAGGTTCATGCTTTAATCATTTCAAATATCTAACTATTTAGCAACTCTCAGTATTGACCAAAATAACGTAGCAACGTCGGCTGTCAGATGTCAAGTGACAATGACGTAGGGCGACGTTGCGTCAAGTATACTGTTGATTTATTAATCATCGTAAATATCTTAAAAACAAAGGTTCTAATTTCAAATAAACCTAATTTACATTATTCTAATGATATTTTATATCCCGACGTATTTATAGAAGTAGTTTTTATTGTGGCTAAAAGACTTGGTTTCCGAACCACAATTACTAACTATTGTGGTATTTGAATAGTTAAGTCAAGTTAAATGTTTATTATATAGTTATTATTAAACGATACTTATAATGTTTCCTAGATTTTATTTTGCAAATTTTAATAAATTTAATAGTTTGAATCAATTCTCTGAACTATCGGTTGATATTCATATTTTTTTATCCGATAGTCATTAAGATTACAAATAAAAACATACTACATTGCTAAATTACCAAATGACGTTATAAATAAAAGTTTCACTACACAGGATTTGCTAATTATTATTTATGTTATTAGTTATTTAGCTATAATGTATAACCATTTGCCATTGGTTTATTATGGCGGTAGTCGTTGATGTACTTTTTAAGATTTGACGCAGGGCTTGTTAACGTAACCAAATTCACGATAAAAGTATCGGTAAGTAACGATATTTTCATAATGTTAATTTATTAACGTTATCACTGGTATCGGTAATTTGGTATCGGATCAGTTTATTAATGTTCCCTGGTAACGGTAAAAGTATCGATACTTTTACCGTTACAGTCACTTACCTTCCATTTCGGTTAACCCACGTAGGTAATTTTATATACTAAATGAACAGATAAACCGTTTGCGTTCGGTTTTGGGTGGCGACTAAACTCACAGCAAGTGGAAACAGAAAAAAAAGCTATTATGACGACATAAATGCGTCGTAAGAAAGAGATGAAAGAAAAATACCGTTACTTATAGGGTTAATTTGGTATCGGTATCAAGTATCGTTACCTGATAACACTATCATTTAACGGTAAATCATTGATAACGTTAAGTCAAATTACCGGTAAAAGTCCAACTATCGATACCAGACTTAACGTTACCTATGAAATTAACGTTACCTTCGAATGAAGGAGGTAACGATACCTAATTTTTAAGAGGAAATGCGAGTGCTGTCTCTTTCTACTATCGCTGTCTCTCTCCGTCCTCCTGCCCTCAAATTCGTGCGATAAGGACAACTGTAGATAAAAGTTAGAATTCGAGGTTTGGCTCTCGCCTATTTCCTCCTCCAATATTGAACCAATTTAAAAGATATTTTAGACAATGAATAAGGAGGTTATATACTACGCCGCTATGTTTTTCTTTTTTCGTTAATAGTTGTCTTTGTACACTAGGACTCTGTTAACAGCGATCTAAACAAGCAATTTTGAGCATTTTTTGAGGGTTCTAGTGCTTATAAAAATAATTTATCACCAAAAAGGAAAACATAGGGGCATAGAAATAGTTAATATTTATTATTCTGTAAAAAACCATTGCTCTAGGGTCATTAACCAAAAAGAAAACAGGCGAGAGCGTTTGTATGGAGAAAAGACCACTCGCGTTTCCTCTTAACGGTATTCATAGCCCTGATTTGACGGTTATAAAAGTAGAAGTACCGCCAATTCAGGGTCAGTTACGCTGCAACTGTTAGAGGGTAAAGACAGACCCAAAGTAGAATATTGTGTATTCCATTTGTGTATCATTGTGTAATTTTGTATAGAAACCATTAAGTTTACATATTGTAACCTATAGTTATGAAGATACCAAATGTGTAAAAGCTGAAACCTATTTGTATTACTCTAACTAAAGGATCCACAATGTTTATGTAAGTTATTTGATATTATTCTATGAATATTCCTGATTACTATGTGTTAGAAATATGTACCATAATAGTTATGGTTTAGCTATAACTTGAGACAGTAAAGGACAACGTCAGGTTGTCCTTGTATAATACTTTAAAAGATGTTCCCGTGGAGTTTCTTGTCCATCTTCTCCACGAAGACCTAGGGACCTTGTGAATGGAAAAGAGTTTCGAGTTTGAGTTTGACAAGACCAAAATAAATAAAATTAATGGTCTTGTCTGTTGCGGTTTTATTTCATAACAACCCTGTTCCCTACACACTTGTTTAGAGATACTTCCAAACACATTAAATAACGAGTAATCATCTTGACACACAGTTTATTAATTGGTGGATAATTAATAAAAGAAAAAGAAAGAAAGAAAAAATGTTTATTTGACGTCAGAACATCAAGCACACACACAATAATATTTTAAAAAAAATACAATAAAGGAAATACATAGTTTAGTTAGTTTAGTTTTTTAGTTTTAATACATGCATATACATATAGATTTACATACACTTTCTAACACATGAGAAGTATTTGGGGATCGATTTACACCATGTCAAATCCAGTCAATCAGTCATGATTATGCTCAGATGTACACTTTACTATAATCTTATCAATGGTATATAAAGCTGCGCGGCATTTTTTCTGTTTCTTAGCACAGCGCCATCTAGTTTTTAAGCCCGACACGTAGTCCTTGTGATATCGATGAGATCCAAACTCTAGCTTATGTTGCCCTCGCTGATTCGTAGTAAATGTTGGTACTTCTAAAACAGGAGTTTTTAATTAAATGCACAATTTTAATCTCTGCAAAAAATAAACCGCTTTCTTTCTTTTACTTACAAGACATAAAACGGTGTGTTGTTTTTATATAATTTCCTTTTGGCCCGAGTTAATACGACACTTTCATTTTAATTGTACTCGTACTTATGTACATTATATACATTCCGTCTACAAATAAGAAAATCAATGATTCCTAATAATATAAAACTAATTAATGCAATATTTTATTATATTAACTTACTCAATTATTCCACAATTTTCTCAAGGTAACAAAGTTACTCCTGCTAATTTCTAACTATTTTTTTGTTTTCGTATTCAATCATGATTTTGGTCCGACACAAAACAAACTAAGTATACGGCATTTGGGGTTTTATAACACAGCGCCATCTAGTTTTCCCCCCCGCGCATTGTTCCCCCTGCTATATCGATAAGGTGCCCTCGTCGATTCTCAATAAATGTTAATTTTTCTGATATTTCTTTAAGTAATAAAACTACAAACAAGTATTATTATTTCATTTAATTATTTAAAACTCAAATTATTACCTTAACATTTCATCAAAAAAGTTTGTAAAATATTTATTTATCAAAACATTTGTGTGAGTTTCCTTTCGAGTTTAAATAAACTGAAAGGACTTACAAGAAGAAAGTTCATTAAAGTTGTGTAAATGCATTTAGAGGTAATATAAGAAGTAATTTCGGAGGCTCATGGTCCATAACAGTCGTCCGTGCTAAAAAAGATGCAGAGAAAAACAAATAAAAGAGTTTGCTTAGATTTTTTGGTCATGTGCAGAGGATAAGTGAAAAGCAACTTACAAAAGGTATTAACAAGGCAGATAGGAGTGAAACCGTTGGGAGGGGACATGTATACTCTGACCTTATTGCTGTGGTTCTTCAGAAAGGTCAAAACCTTAGGGAACCCGTAGGGAAGGTGGCGTACATGTATAAGTAGATCATACAAACTACTTTTCACATTACTTTAAACAGAGTAATATTATGTCGAAATATCATCACTACACACATGGAAAGTAAAAACATTTATTCTTTGAACATATTTAACGAGTGCTCACACTAACGGTACCAACCAACCGAACTGACCATAATACTCTAGTGTTTGGAATACGAGTGAACACGAGTGACAGCTGCACGACCTCCACCAATCACAGTAGTTGTATGTACCGCGGGGTGAATAAAACCAGCCCCTTTAAGTTTAATAAAGTGTTACCCTACCTGGCTATTATTATTGTTATTGATATTTTTATTTGTGTTGTGTTCACAACTGAATTGATGATGGAATATCATACTACAGGTATGTAGTAATCAATTAAACGTTTTAACGTTTAATTTTGAAAATTCTATAATAGTAATTTAAAAAGTATATTAGTAGGTAATTGGAAAGAAAATAGTATTTTTTTGTACTTTGTGCATACTTCGTTTTTGTTTGGTTTTTCCCCTAGTAGTTCGAATCATAGAATTACCAGAAAACGGTTGTATGATAAAATGCATGAATTTTGTAAAAAGTCTTGGTCACGACTAAAAAAAGATCATTTTCAATTCTCAAAAGAAACGAAAGAAATATTGATTTCAGCAAATCCACTAGAAGGGAACGACGATTTAGATTCAAAATCTGATGAGGATCTCGAGGAGTTCAGGAAACAGCTCTAAGCAGGAATAAATAAAAAAAAACTCAGACTTCTACTGACTAAAAACCAAACCCATGTTCCTTCTTCGCCCTTGGAAGATATACCTACAAGATACTTTACTAAGAGATGGCAAAGAGAGGCATTTAGACAAGTGACAATCGCGTTTAATAAAGGCTTTCAAACGAATATCACCAGTGTTGACGCCTTTTGATAGCGTCAGTTGTCAGTGCAATACATTGTTTATATATACATATTATATCCACCGCAGATAGAATGACAGCCCTGAGAACGAAAATGATCCCGAGTACAATTAAATAGCCGCATAGTTTTACAAGAATTTACTGCATATTCGCCCTGACTTAGATTGTCTTAAAATATATAATTAAATTCGAATATAAACACCATTATGTTACAACAGCCCACTGACAGTCATCTGACAGCCATCTGACAGCCACCTGACAGCGAGCCTCGCCAACGATAGCCATGCCAACCCGAGCCAAGCCATAACTACCGGACGCCTCCGGTGGGGATAAAGCTTTATAATGCCCTGCAAGCTCATTTTAGCGATCTTGTCGCACTCGATTGTAGTAGTTGTAAGGGGAAGCTCTGCCCGAATAAAGTTATAAATCAGTTCCTGTTTATTTTTTACCACTGTCGTTACACTCAGAAGTGGTATCGAAAACAATAAACCTACGATTAAACGACGCTCTGATACATTTAAAAGTCAACGGTCACCAAGTACAAAGGACGAGGTCTGAAAATTCAAACGAAGAACGTTGATGCACACCGCCTACAAGGAAAATATTGAAGAGTCGCCCATCCCAGAATCACAAGGCACAAATTGAAAAAGCAGTCTACGATCTGGATGGAACACGAAGCGCCTGCCCTCAGTACCGCATCATTGATTCCATAATTTGACCCTGAAAACGAAGACTGCGGCCAGTAACCACCTGTGAGACACTTCGAGTTACAAGAAGTATCCATTTCTCTGCCAGTAACGCTGCTACGGTAAATGAAGGCTACCTCAAGGTCGTCAACAGCGAGCCCAAGGACATGGAAGGGACGAACCGTCCTACTTCACGCTGAGAGCTGCCAGGAACCATGCATAAATAACAAGGTCAGTTAACATGCCAGTTAACAGATATTTGCAAAATATTAGCCAAATGCCATTAGCCAAATATATTAGCCAAATGTGTTTTACAATGAAGTGCCCTATGTGTTGATAATAATTATGCCAATCGTAGACAAAATTAGGTAATTTGGTAGGCCCGATAAGTAAATCTAATCATAGTTAGTTAATCAGTATATTATCTCGGTACAAAAATGGTTTTACTAGTTGTGTATTAAGGAATTGAGAACTTAAGATGTACATATTTTATTTAGTTCAAGTGCGCATCAGATTATCCAACAACTCCAAAGTAAATCTTTAGATATAAATAGCTACAATAATTTCATCAAACTATTGTCAGTGGTTTATAGCATTCCTAGGCAATCTCTTGCTACCGTCAGTCGATATTCAAACAGGTATAAACTTATTGCATAAAGTTCTTGACAAATTGCAAACGAGGATCTTAAAATTAAATATGAGAAACCGTTAATTTTTACATATTTCATAGGTAAAATAAGCATGTGATGGCATTCAACCGGTTGAATTTAAGTTGATACATGTGTCTTAATTTCCCGTCTCGAGTAAGGTAGGTAAACGAAGTGCGTCAATTTATTCCATCTAGTTCTATGTAGTTATTTATGAGGCCAACAGGAGTAAAACGCGAGTTTTATAATGCGTAAAAGTATATGATTCACTGCAGTAAACAAAATCAGTGTTTTACTTTTTTTTAGTCCAATCAATAGTTTTGTTGTAAATCGCAAAATACCACTAATTTCGCACTATTCGGCCGCAGCGAAAGACGTAACAACCGCTTTGTAGTGCAAGCTGATTAGAACTTTATTTTAACAGTATTTCAATCGAAGTTTGAACCACCACAAATAGTGTTGCTAATTTGAGGTAGTATAGGCTCCTACGACAGTTCAATAGTAACTTTGCAATAATAGCTCGATTGTTTATCAAACTAACAAAAAATAATACGATGTGGGTATGACTTATGCGGCAAGTCACATAAATCTTGTTAAGGAAGTAAAAAAAAAAAAAAAATAAAATGTGATTATTATAATAAACGATCCTAGTTTCCCAACAGAAATTCACACGTATGCAGCAAGGTATCTTTTATAAAAGCAGATTGACGGTAGTTTGCGCCCAGTCCTTTAGTTTAGTCGCGTTACTAGTCGGAAAGAGTGTTAATCATGATTTTGGGCTTTAATCCCTTGCAGTAATGAAGTTGTTGCGAAGATATTATCGTATAAATGTGTTATGTAAAAATGTCCATGTAATTTCGGACTGTACTGCAGTGCGCGATATAATGACTAAACGTGATCTTATGCTATGCATTGCTCGATATTACAAACAAAAGTTAAGCAAAATCCAGCAAGCCAAAACCGAAGCTAAAGTTAAATTCTATGCCTGCCTTTGCTTCAGCCTTATGTAAGTAGATCGTTTGATGAATGCCGTTTAATGTGTACCATTTAGAGGTTAACGATTAGTTCAGTACAGTGCAATGACAAGATGAAAAGCCAAAAAGTTGTATTGTTTTGCTATAGTGAATAATTGTAGTATAACTATAGTGAATAATTGTAGTATTGATAGTAGCCTGTAACGTAAACAAACCTTTACGGTACCCGATTAGTTGTGTCAAACTTCGCGCGATGGAAAATATTACAAAATGCATCATGACGATGTTGGCCAAGGCGTAAAGTGCGTAAAGAACGAAGTTCTGAACTTATAAATAAGAGCAACATTTCTGGTTTCCATATATAAATTACCCGATTTATACTTAAACATTATTATGTGACATCATGTTTACATTGCGCTTACGGGAAAGCGGTACGGTAGGAAGGAGGGCCAATGACATTCAATTTCTAAATCTACTGAACCAATGAAAATGGTAGGTAAATATCGATAGTTTGAGCCCTTCTGGCTAAACAAAAAAAGGAGTACTAGTGGGTACATATTGTTTATATTGATACATGCTTTCACTAAATTCGTTGTTTCTGAACCAACGCCTAATGTCAATAATTCTGTGGTGACAATTAGTTTAGATCGCAATTATTTATTCAGATCACATTGTTTCCGACCATGGCAAGGTCTTTACGAGTAGATATTTCAAGAAGTTTGTAACGGAACAGCAGTTTAAAAATACGTTAACTGTTAACAGCTATTGCGTGTCCTACCTAGGTTTGCTAAGAAGAATAATATTAATTAAGTCTATTTACAATCATTTTTGTTAATCTAACTTAGCGCTAATAAGTAATACATGTAGCAAGTTTAATTTTAATTTGAAAATGGTGATAAAACCGAGGTCTCGAAACTAGGCTACGCCTGTAGGTATCTTGGGGGCCAGAGTAGCATTATCTTAGCGTTGATGAGTTGAGCAATATCTAGTGTTGATGGGGTTAAATGGTGTTGTGTGTAAAAGTAATGAAGTTTTGCCATCGACACGCTAAGAAGCATGTGTGTTAGTACCAACATGTGTGTGTGCGTGTGTCATATTGGTATGGTTTATAGTTAACTTAAATTGTTTCTTCAGTTTCTTTATACGATAGGTTGGCAAACTTAGTTTTTTTAGTTATCTTTTCTTATATGAAAAGTGTTTCATGTTTTTAATGTCTCTGATTCTACGTTTAATGAGTAGGTCGAAGTGTGGGAGGCACTAATCGCACAATTCACGGAACTTAAGGAAGCAACTCAATATGGGGACAATAGGTTACCAAACATAATTTGGAGTTTTAATAATACTGTTAATAATACAACAGGGTACCTAAGCCTTACGATTTATCCTAGACCGGGTTTCTGAACCAGTGCAATTTAGAAGCGATAGAGTTATCTACTACTGGAATTTGAATAGCTGGAAAGAAAATGGGACGTAGCTTAGATACAAGGCGAAAAATAATAATAGCTGATAATAGTGTGATTTACAAATTACAAAAAACGGTGATTACGCACATTTACGCCAGGCGCTGAGTACTAGCGGCAACAAGGTCAATGCTAATAACATCACGCTTGTAATGCCCGAAGGGTTAGGTAGAGGTGTACCCATGAGTACACACACATAGTAATATACAGTAAAGTTTGAGTCCCATGCAATAGGGGGCGAGCCTGTTGCCAAGTTAATTCTTGTTTATTAAGGATTTATATTCTGGCCCACTTAAGTGATATTGAGGAGTTAGGTCATGATTGACATAAACTAAAAAGTACAAAAGGTCATAATATAATTATGATACAACGGGTTTACAGGCTTAGTATCCGTTGATTCCTTATGACTATATCGTAGCGATGCTTATAATAATATGTCTGATAGCACCAGTAGTGTAGATGAACAATAAATTGAGCACCGAAGATTTCATAAATCTTCTTGAGAGATCAAAGTTCATTGCCCCATTTTAACTTGGTTTTTTTGAGCTGACTTGTAATCGTTGTTTTTCTGGTTCCCATTGCGGGAGCAATTGTTTCAGGACGGCCGAATGTTACAACAGCCCACTGACAGTCATCTGACAGCCATCTGACAGCCACCTGACAGCGAGCCTCGCCAACGATAGCCATGCCAACCCGAGCCAAGCCATAACTACCGGACGCCTCCGGTGGGGATAAAGCTTTATAATGCCCTGCAAGCTCATTTTAGCGATCTTGTCGCACTCGATTGTAGTAGTTGTAAGGGGAAGCTCTGCCCGAATAAAGTTATAAATCAGTTCCTGTTTATTTTTTACCACTGTCGTTACAATTACGAATATGGTATGTAGGGGGTGGATGGAAGTGTTCCAGATTATAGGATATCATAGAAGTATTGTCGTTTTTAATGAGGAAGCGAGCTTTGCAGAGTCTTGTTGTGCATCTATACGTTTTATTTGCCTTATTATGACGTTCCAAATAGAATGTGTATTCTTGTATCATGGCTATCTCTTTTCCATTCTCCTTATGGTACCATTTTATTACTGAAAATTAAATGGTTGATTATATTTAGACTAATTAAATGACTTTTTTTTACAGTTCATTGAAAAGAAAAAATATGAATAAGCATATATTGTTTCCACTGTTGGGGACACAGGTCTTCTCTCTATGGGAGGGAATGGGCTATAATCCATCACACTGGCCCAGTGCAGGTTGGTAGATGTCACATGACTTCGATTTTGTGGTTCTAGGACATGATTGTTTCCTCACGATGATTTTCTTCAGAGTTTTGAGAGCAGTGGTGATGAAATCACCACTGCTCTCAAAAAAAATGCGCCTGCTCCACCACTGGGCCACCGCTGCTCAAGAAAAAGAATTCAGGTGAAATAAATAAATTAAATAGTAATTGGATCATTTATTTGGCAAAATAAAAATACTAAAAAACGTATCATTGCCTAGGTTAATACCTAAATTAATAACATAAAAATGTGTCAAAAATGCAAAAAGAGGCTGTCAATGTACCTTATATCTGCGTCTTTTACGTATAAATCTATATTTTTTCTTATTATAATTCGCATTTCAGGTCCGTCTGTCCAATAATATTTTAATTAGATTAAATATTCAAACTGTGCTTGTACCAGAGGGTCGGTAGTCTCTAATTAGATAATGTACTCTTTCCAAAATAAACAGAGATATGGCTCTATACTAAAGTCTAACATAAAAACCTTCACGTATTATATAACTAGGGGGAGGGTGGCAGTGTTCCAGGTGACAGGACTTCATTCTTGCCCTGTCTTTCGTGATAGTGAACCGAGCTCTGCAGTTTCTTCCAAACGAGCATTTATACAGATCAGTTGACCTACTTCGGCCATCACACCAGAATGTATGACCTTGCAGCATGGCTATTTCTCTCCCACTTTTCTTTCGGAACCATTGTACTGTAACAAAGCAACGATTAGTTTCCACCAACGCAAGGGAATGTAATGTTTCACGAAACAAGGCAATACACATGAAATTCTAAGTCTTAAAAAGTGACGAAATAGCAAGGAATTGTGATAGTTTAATTCTTTATTTCGTACTAGTGACCCGCCCCGACTTCGCACGGGTGCAAAAAAGGTATTAAAAAATCTTCCTCTTGAATGACTCTATCTATTAAAAAAAAACCGCATCAAAATCCGTTGCGTAGTTTTAAAGATTTAAGCATACAAAGGGACAAAGGGACAGAGAAAGCGACTTTGTTTTATACTATGTAGTGAGGATACATCACACAATGCAGAATTACATAGATCTGACAACCACACAAAAAAGGACACGAAGTCAAGCAAAGAAAACACACTATGGCAAACTATTACATAATTATTTTATTATTATTATTGAATTATTTTATTTGAGGTCAATGTCCAGCAGTGGACGTCTTTTGGCTGAAATGATGATGATGATGACTTAATATGGTGAAACAAACTCAATCCGAAACGGGCAAATAGGTATACCAATCACGTGTCCGATCGGTCAGGGTTTTTAATCATATTGAATAATGCTGAAGTAGAGTGTTGTAGACGTCGCAACCGTACCGTAATATCAAAACTAGAACTTTACATTTTAATACCATTAAACATTTTTTAAATCATAGATTACCTAAGCTAACTGATAAAATATAAGTAGATACTTATATTTTAAACTAGCTACAGTAGCTAGCTACTCGTACTAATACAGTTTTGCTCGAACATTAATAAACATTTAATATACCTAAAACTAAGTATTTTACGTTCTAATATAAATACCGTTATGTATTATATATGAAGGAGGTGGATGATTGTGTTCGAGACGATTGGATTTTAATTGTCTGTCCTTTGTCACAACGAAGCGAGCAGTGCATTTTCTTCCAACCGAGCACATATACGAATCGGTGGTCTTATAACGACGGTCGCAAGAAAATGTGTATCCATGAAGTACGGCGACCTCTTTCCCACTCATTTTGCGATACCACTCGACTGTAGAAAAGAAAACAAAGACAAAGGTTATCACTGCTAAAGAAATGCACATTCAATCACGTAATTATACCGTCACAAAAAATGTGTATCCATGAAGTACGGCGACCTCTTTCCCACTCATTTTGCGATACCACTCGACTGTAGAAAAGAAAACAAAGACAAAGGTTATCACTGCTAAAGAAATGCACATTCAATCACGTAATTATACCGTCACAAAAAATGTGTATCCATGAAGTACGGCGACCTCTTTCCCACTTATTTTGCGATACCACTCGACTGTAGAAAAACAAAGACGAAGGTTATCACTGCAGCCCGTCGGGGCTGTGGATTATCGAAAGAGATGACGTGGCCTCGGCACAAGGGCGAAGAAGGAACGTGGGTTGGTTTTTAGTCAGTAGAAGTCTGACACTCCCCTTCGCTCTGCCCAAGAGCGGGGGGGTTATTTGATGATTTCCCACCCACCAAAAATAAAGTTATCACTGCTACAAAAATACAAAATAAAAAAAATACAGTTTCAATCACGTAATTATGAGTTAAAGGAAAACTTAATCAAATGTTAATCATTTAAAGACTAAGCATAATCAGTCGTTAATGTTCCCACTGCTGGGACATAGGCCTCTTGTCAAAGAGAAATGTAAGCAATAGGTAAGAAAAAAAATAGAGATTAATTATAAAAAGCAATACGAACATCAAAAAAAGAAACAAGAGACGTATTGGACAGTGGAGAACAGACGTCTTATTTAAAGGATGAAATGGTCAAAAAAGTAACCCAATATAAACTACTCTTCTTCGTTAACGTTTGGCCACTCAATGCTAATAGGGGATCAGACCGGAATAACTCAGTATATTCAGGTCTCTTCAATCTCTCAATGAAACTACTCCGTCAAAGACAAAACCACATATTTATTTATGAACCACTCATCAAAACATTCAGATCACTTACTAAGGTAATGTCAGTTATAGTTACGATTAAGAATACAACCAAAACGGTACTATACAAATTGAACGTCCGACTTGAACGGGTATGATGAACAGAACAATAACATTTCACATGCCGCCCCCATAATTACGTTACAAAGATAGAGTTATAGCTACTATTAAAAACACAACTCATCATCTTCCTGCCCTTATCCCATGTCATTTGGGGTCGGCGCAACACGTTTTTTCCTTCCACTCTACCCTGTTAGTCGTCACGTTATCATTTATTCCTTTTTCCTTCATATCACTCCTCACACACTCCATCCATCTTTTCTTTGGTCTTCCTCTCCCTCTCCAACCATCCACATTTATATTCATACCTTTTTTAGGCACATGCGATTCATCCCTCCTCATCACATGCCCATACCACGACAGTCGATTCCCTTTTAACTTTTCTGTAATTGGCGCAACTTTTAAACTTCCTCTGATATAATCGTTCCTTACTTTATCTATTCTAGTCACACCACACATCCACCTCAACATTCTCATCTCCGCAACATGCAACCTTTTTTCATCCATGTTATTCACAGCCCAACATTCCGATCCATACAGTACGACCGGCCTAGTCACGGACTTGTATATTTTCGCCTTTAACTTGAGGGGCATCCGCGGGTCGCAAGTTGTTCCAGTGACCTGTCGCCATTTCATCCATCATGAATTGATCCGGTGCGTTACGTCCCGGTCTACATCGCCATCTCCCTGGACAAGCGACCCGAGGTACCGAAAATCGGAGCAGATCGGTATGGGCGTTCCGGCAAGGGTTATAGACCCAGGACTGGAGAGACCGCCGAAATCACAAAACAAGTATTCCGTTTTGGTTCTACTTAGTTTCAGGCCAATATTCTCCAGTCGTCGCCACCACACCTCCAATTTGCTCTGGACCTCTAGGCCACTCTCGGCAACTAATACAATGTCGTCGGCGAATAGCATACACCAGGGAGCCTTTTCCTGAATGTCCAACGTGAGAGCGTCCATTATCACCAGGAAGAGGTAAGGACTTAGAGCCGACCCTTGGTGTAAGCCAACTGCCACATTGAAGTCGCCGGTGGTACTCACTGCAGACCGTACTTGGGTTCTACATCGACTGTACATCGCCCGAATCAACTGCACATACTTCCCAGGCACACCTTTCTCCTTAAGAGCCCACCACAGAACCTCACGGGGTACTCGGTCGTATGCCTTTTCGAGGTCGATGAACACCATGTGCAAGTTTTTATGCGCACCTCTGTATTTCTCGCATAGCTGGCGGATAGCAAAGATTGCATCCGTCGTTCCCCGACCAGGCATAAAACCGAATTGGTTTCGTGAGATCTCGCTCTCTTCTCTCAGTCTCCTTTCAACAACTTTCTCCCATGCTTACATGGTATGTGACATTCGTTTTATTCCTCTATAATTATCGCACTCCAGCACATCACCTTTATTTTTGAAGATGGGCACCAGCGAACTGTTACACCATTCGTCAGGGATGGCCTCTTCCAGCAACAATAAATTATTAAATACACAACTATAGGGTGAAAAAAGCTTCACTTATATTTTAAATTACTTACACTTTGCTCGAACATTAGTAAACATTTAATATAGAACTATTTTGGATTCGTTTTAATATAAATACCGTTGTGTATTATATATGACGGCGGTTGATGATTGTGTTCCAGACGAGAGGATTTCATCTTTCTGTCCTTTGTCAAGACGAAGCGAGCAGTGCATTTTCTTCCAAACGAGCACGTATACGCAGAGCTGGTCTTAAAACGACGCTCACAACAAAATGAAAATCCATGAAGCACGGCGACCTCTTTCCCACTCAGTTTGCGATACCACTCGACTGTAAGAAAACAATGACAAACATTATCACTGCCACAAAAATACACTTTCAATCACAGAATTCTGAATAAAAAGAAAACCAAATCAAATGTTAATAATGTAAACAATAAGTATAAAAGCACAATCAGTCGTTAATGTTCCCACTGCTGGGACGCAGACCTCTTGTCTATGATGAATATAAGCAACAGATATGAAAAAAAATTGAGTATGTTTATAGAAGCAATAAGAACATGAGACGTAATTATTGGACAGTGGAGAACAGGGGGTCTAAAATGGCCACTTTTGCAGATCATAATGTGAATTGCGTTTAAAAGCGTAAAATGGACCTTTCATAATAAAAAATGCATCTGTGACTATTTTACGAATGTTAACGCAATTCATATTATTTTCCTATTAAGATGTATTTTACTAAATTGTCACAGACGCAGTTATTATAATGAAAGGTCCATTTTACGCTTTTTAACGCAATTCATATTATGATCTGCCAAAGTGGCCGTTTTAGACCCCCAGTAGTCATATTTAAAAGTATGAAATGATTAAAAAAATATGTTCCAATAGAAACTAAGTCATCTACTTCAACCTTTTTTTTTAGTAAAACGTTGCCCCACACTAGGAACTTCTCCAGTTTCGTGGGTGCGTTAAGTATGAAATGATTAAAAAAATATGTTCCAATAGAAACTAAGTCTTCTACTTCAACCTTTTTTTTTAGTAAAACGTTGCCCCACACTAGGAACTTCTCCAGTTTCATGGGTGCGTTAACAAACATTTAAACTCACATTCACAAACACACAACTATCTGTAGGCCGTAGTCACACGGTATTAAAGTGTTTAGGTTGGTACCTATAACGTGTGACTACGGCTTTTCTTTTTGATCTATCCTGAAAATCTTGTTTCGTACTTCTTCAGCGTCTTTTTTTTGTCGTAGTCGGGTTTTAGTTTTTACTTTTTTTTTTTCGTATTATTTGTTGCTATAGCAGCAACAGAAATGTGTTAAGATAAGTTTTGTGATAAGTTTTGTTTTTTAACCGACTTCTAAAAAAAGAAGGAGGTTCTCAATTCGAATGTTTTTTTTTATGTTTGTTCGGGCGTAACTCCGTCACTTGCTGACCGATTTGAAAAATTCTTTTTTTGATTTTTTTTTTCTTTCCAAATGGTCCCATAATTTTTTTATCGAAATCGGACAAGCGGTTTTTGAAAAATCAACAAAACTCAAAAAAAAAAAACTACATTGTCCACATTATGACCCATGAACATTGTGAACCACTAAAAAGTGAAAAATAAAAACTTTGGAACAAAAAATTAAACCGACTTCAAAAAAAAAACACAAAAAAGTCAAAAATAAATCAGTTTCTGAAGTCGGTGGCAAAAAAATGAAATCAAACAAACAAAAGTCACCGACTTCAGAAACTGATTTATTTTTGACTTTTTTGTGTTTTTTTTTTTAAGTCGGTTTAATTTTTTGTTAAAAAGTTTTTATTATATTGTTTGTATGAATGACTAAGTTATAAATGCGGTTTTTTTTAATGGGACATATCTTAAAAACTGCTGACTATAATTATCTGGTTCAAACTAATTTTAGTTGTAAGTTTTTATTGCAGTCGTGCTTGTATAGCTTTCCTCGTTTTATACAATTTTCATCAGGGTGATTATTTTTGGGTCATCATAAAAGGTTTTTTTTTTTTATAGTAGGGTTAATTCGTGCTATGTACAGTTAATCTTGTACCTACGTCCGGTCAGCTGCTGGCAACACCGACAAGTTCAGTGTGGCTGTAGGCGTGCACCAAGGGTCGGCTTTAAGCCCTTACCTCTTCTTGTTGATTATGGATGCTCTGACGTCGGACGACGTCGACGGTCTGTTTGCCGACGACATTGTTCTTGTCGGTGAAGATGGACCTGAGATCCAGAGCAGATTGGAGAAATGGCAACAGAAGCTGGAGAATGTTGGCTTGAAAATCAGCAGAAGTAAAACTGAATACATGTATTGCGATTTCGGCGGTCTCTCCAGTTCTGGAGCCATAGCGCTAGAAGGCGTGCTTCTTCCAATTTGCCCCGACTTTCGGTATCTCGGTTCACTCGTGCAAAGCGATGGCGAAATAGATCGTAGTGTAAACCACAGAATTAGCACTGGATGGATGAAATGGCGGCAGGTCACGGGAACAATATGCGACTCCCGCATTCCCCTTAAACTGAAGGGGAAGATTTATAAGACCATGGTTAGACCTGCTGTCGTGTATGGATCAGAATGTTGGGCCACAAAAGGGATAAATGAAAGGCAATTTCATGTGGCTGAGACGAGAATGCTAAGAGGGATGTGTGGTGTGACGCGAAAGGATAAAATAAGGAATGAATACATAAGAGGAACTAGGAAGTCTGAAAGTGGCGCCGGTGAATAAAAAGTTGATTGGTAATCGATTGTCCTGGTATGGACATGTAATGCGAAGGAATGAAGGAAACGTTGTGAGGAAAATGTTGAGTATGAATGTAGATGGCTATAAAAGGAGAGGAAGGCCAAAGAAACGATGGATGGACTGTGTGAAGGATGATATGGCTAGAAAGAAAGGAGGTGACTGCTGAGATGACGAGAAATAGGGAAGTATGGAAGAAGAAGACATGTTGCGCCGACCCCAAATAAATTGGGATAAGGGCAGGAGAATGATGACACAAATTTGCTCGAACATTAGTAAACATTTAATATAGAACTATTTTAAATTCGTTCTTATATAAAGACCGTTACGTATTACATATGAAGGAGGTGGATGATTGTGTTCCAGACGAAAAGATTTTAACTCTCTGTCCTTTGTCACGACGAAACGAGCATTGCATTTTCTTCCAAGCGAGCACACATACGAATCGGTGGTCTTATTACGACCGTCACAAGAAAATGTGTATCCATGAAGTACGGCGACCTCTTTCCCACTCATTTTTCGATACCACACGACTGTAGAAAAACAAAGACAGGTTATCACTGTTACAAAAATACACTTTCAATCACGTACTTAATTATGAATTAAAGGAAAACTTAGTCAAATGTTAATAAGGTAAACAATATATAGGTAAGAAAAAAAATTGAGATTGTTAATAGAAGCAATAAATATGTTGTGTGTGTTGGAAACTCTTTACTCTCCAAACGCGCTAGAGGCCATATAAATGAAATGTCATATGGATTGTCTGTCATAATTATTAAAATGATTCTTACGAAATAACAAGATTTGTTATTGGCGACGAGAAAAAGCCGAATAAACATTGTATATATAGATATATGAAATGGACAAACTAAGAAAATATCGTGGCACCCTACGCGGGATGCTCACGCGACTCGACACATATGTCGATCAGAGGGCAACGATGTCTGACGAAGACATTACTGCTCGCTTCCAGGGCCTGAAGGAGACGATCCTGGCTATACGGGAGGTACAAGAGAAAATCGAGAACAAGACGGTCGACGACAAGGACGATGACGCTTATGATGAAGAACAAGAATACAGGTACGATTTTGAAGAACTTCATACATCGTTGACAACTAAACTTTTAACAAAACAGACACAGAATAGAGGTCATCAGCAGGGCCAGGTACAGCAAGATCACATAAATCAAAGTGAATCCAGGCATAATACACCGAAAATACAATTTCAACCCCTTCAACAAACAGAAACTTTCAACAATTTCAAAAAAAGACTAGAAGTATATTTTCGATTGAACGACATATCGGAAGCACACATGAAATCAGTTATCTTACTGTCAACATTATCACCAGAGCTACACGAGAAACTTTGCGATTTAACATCACCGGAAGAACCAATAAATATGTCATTTGCTGAAATTACTGAAATACTTGACGACTACTTAGACCCAAAACCTAGCAAATGGGCGCTACAACATAAATTCATAACAAGAACTCAAAAAGCCGAAGAAACTGTAGCGCAGTACGCCGCAGAGTTGAAGAAACTTACCACTAACTGTGAATTCAATTGCCAACACTGTCAGAAAAATACATCAGAAAGTTTTTTATCTCTACAATTTATAAGGGGATTGAAAGATAGCGATGCACGTACAAAAATTTTACAAGACCGAACAGTATACACATTCAAATCACTGACACAGATTGCGTTATCTATTGAAATGGGTAAGACAGAAAACGCATTAATGATTACTAATGAACAACCAAGTACCAGTAGTGACCACATCAACAAGATTACCCCATACAAGAAACAGACAGGACCAGGACCAAGTCCAAGACAAATTACAATTAAAGATCTAAAAGGGAAATGCTTCCGCTGTGGTGCTGCGAATCACGAATCCAACAAATGTGGCGCTATAAACGTTACATGCCATAAATGCAATAAAGTCGGTCACCTAGCCCGTGTTTGCCTTCAGCGCCACTCTGATGCGAGTCTTAACAAGAATAAACCGAATACGAACCTATTAGAAGACTCAATGACAAGAAGTGACCATGATGACTGGAATAATATTAATATCATTTCAGGAGAATCATCTGAAAAATATATGATAACGGTACATATTGAACACGTTAAGATAAAGATGGAATTTGACACTGGAGCTACACTAACTTCAATGTCATTACGAGACTATCAAAAACTAAACATTGGAAAAAGAATTTTTAAGACAAACCTAAAACTCAGAACTTATACTGGAGAGATAATCAAACCAACAGGCGTGGCATACGTTCAATGCAGATGCCAAGGAAAAGAATTCCACGGAAAACTGTACGTTATCAACAAAAACGTTGACCCCATTTTTGGCCGCAGTTGGATGAAAGAACTCGAGACACTTAACTTAGCAGACATAAAAGCCGTACAACCTACTGAAAACATAGAATTAGACCAGCTTCTGGAGCTCTACAAGACATCAGTATTCAAAAACGACCTTGGCGAAATACCCAATTATAGAGGACATCTAAACCTGAAAGAGAACACTAAGCCAATTTTTATTAGACCACGTAGAATACCTTACGCTTTAAAAACCAAAGTGGATGAAGAAATAGAGCGACTATGCGCACAAGGTGTCATAACGAAAGTTGACCACTCTGAATGGGGTACTCCAGTAGTACCAGTTGTCAAACCAAATGGAAATATCCGATTATGCGCTGATTATAAAGTTACCCTAAACAAAATTATTCAAGATGAACAATATCCAATACCTGTTATTGAAGATATTTTCACAGAGATGAATGGAGGTAAACTATTTTGTACACTCGACATAACTCAGGCGTACCTAAATATGGTAATGGATGAAGAGAGCGCAATGCTACAAACACTCAGTACACACAAAGGAACTTACAGAGTAAACAGGCTCATGTTCGGAGTTAAGGTCGCTCCGAGCCTATGGCAAAAGTTTATGGATAAACTGTTACAAGGCCTAGAAGGCGTTAAATGTTTCTTCGACGATATTATTATACAAGGAGCTAACCAAGAACAACTACTACAGAGGCTCAAACTCGTACTGGATAAACTAAAAGAAAGTAACCTTCGAGTAAACAAAGACAAGTGCCAATTTTTCCAAACAAGTATAAATTACCTTGGACACACCATCGACAAAGAAGGTTTACACAAAAACAGGAACAAGATAAACGCAATAGTTAAAACAGAACACCCGACCAATACAGCAGAATTAAGAACATTTCTTGGGATAGCAAATTTTTACAACAAATTCATACCAAACCTAGCATCGATCACGAACCCACTAAACAACCTACTAAAGAAGGAATCAAGCTTCCTATGGTCTGCAGAGTGTGAACAAGCTTTTATTCAAATTAAGAAAGAAATTGTAAGTGAAAGAGTACTGATACACTTTGACCCTAAGAAACCGTTAGTACTTTCAACAGACGCATCGCCACTGGGACTCGGGGCAGTACTCTCACATAGACTTCCAGATGGATCAGAAAGACCTATAGCATTCGCTTCGAGAACGCTGTCTGGTAGCGAGAAGAATTATAGTCAAATAGACAAGGAAGCTACAGCGATACACTGGGGATTGAAAAAGTTTTTCTACTATTGTTATGGTCGGAAATTCATCCTCGTTACAGACCACAAACCACTGACAGTAATTTTCCACCCACATCAAACGCTACCAGCAATGAGTACAATGAGGCTGTTTCACTACGCTCACTTCTTATCTGGATTTAACTACAACATTGAATACAGAACTTCGGCAAACAACTCAAATGCAGATTATTTATCCAGATTTCCAGTAGAAAACACCAAGACCAACAAAATTGACCAGAATTACAGTTTTCAATTTCAGCAAATCCATACCATTGATATTAATCCAGATATCATAGCAACAGAAACAAGAAATGACACCGACTGTACATCTTTGCTACACGCATTGGAAACTGGCCAATCACTAAAAACACTCGGTTACAAGGACAATGAATTTACTTTGCACGATGGTTGTTTATTGAGAGGATCACGAGTATTCATTCCAAAAGCACTTCGCGAAAAAGTGCTAGATGAACTACACTTTGGTCACCCAGGCATTGTAAAGATGAAGTTATTGGCTCGCAGTTTCGTGTACTGGAAAGGAATTGACAACGAGATTGAGACTAAAGTCAAGTCATGTAGAACATGTAGATTGCAACAAAATGAACCAGAGAAAGCACCACTACACCATTGGGAACAGCCAAATGGTCCATGGCAAAGACTTCATATTGATTTCGCTGGACCTGTGCACGGATACCAACTTTTAATTATTGTTGATGCATTTTCAAAATGGACTGAGATTATACCAACCAAGTCAACTACAAGCTCTTGGTGCATACAAAAATTGAAAGAACAATTTTGCACTTTTGGGACACCTCACGTCTTGGTTTCAGACAATGGTCGACAGTTCGTTTCGGAAGAGTTCGAAAAATACTTAAAAGATTGTATGATCATTCATAAGACATCCGCTCCATACCACCCTGCAACCAATGGGCAAGCTGAGCGTTTTGTGCAGACAGTTAAACGAATATTACGAAGTTTAGAGGGGGAAGGAGGTAACTTATTAGAGAAATTAGTGACAGTAAAAACTCGTCTCCGACGGACGCCAAATGCTAATGGTCAAACTCCGTACCAGCTTATGTTTGGCAGAGATATACGCACGGCACTACATGCTATGTTTTTAAGAAAAGATAAGGAGACAGCACCAGCGCTTCAGGAGGTCAAAGTCAGAGAGTTCAACCCAGGCGATCGGGTACAGGCTCGTGACTACACGAGTGCCACGCAGCGGTGGCAGTTTGGAAGCGTCATAAAACGTTTGGGCCGACTGCACTACGAAGTTCGTACCGACAACGGTTGTGTCTGGCGCCGACACCTCGACCAGCTCTTGGGTGCACCTTTGATCCGCAGCAGCTAGGAAGGGAGAGATGTTGTGTGTGTTGGAAACTCTTTACTCTCCAAACGCGCTAGAGGCCATATAAATGAAATGTCATATGGATTGTCTGTCATAATTATTAAAATGATTCTTACGAAATAACAAGATTTGTTAAAATATGAGACGTGTTGGACAGTGAAAGCCGCATGCTAAGTATAGGTATTTTCCGAATCTCTAGAAGAAACTACTCAGTCAAGGAAAATGTCACGTATTTATTTATGGACCACTAATCGGAACATTCAGATGACTTACTAAGGTAATGTCAGTTATAGTTACTTTTAAATATTATATACAACTAAGGCTGAGTTGCACCAAAAAAGTAGTTAAAGTTTGTGTCAAATGACACTTCAAACAAACATCGAAACTTCAGATGATGATGACGTCATCAGCATATCGTGAAAAAAACCCCGTCCGATCCGAAATGGGTTTTCCTAATTACCATTAGTATATTTTTTAAGCGCGACAACATCATCATACAAGCAGTAAAAGTGGTCGTTTTAGCGAGCATTCTTGAATTATTCTAACAAGACAGTAACATAAATAAAACTGACGAGACTGAGTATTTTTATAGTCGTTATCCAAGCAAATAAAACATAAAAAGTGATAACATTAAAATGATCAAATATCGATACCTAATAATACCGTCATCGATCAGACAAGGTTTTTAAACTTATTGTATAATGCTAAAGTAGAGTTTGACGAGTTCTCAATTCATAAGCCGTACATAAAACATACGATCGAAACTAGTGTATGCATTCAATTTAAAAAAATGTCAGTTTATCCATGCTAACTGGTACACTTTTATATTTTATACTAAATACTAAAAACAGTTTTTTTTTAACTTCAATAAACTTATATATAACTATTTTTAATTCGTTCTTATATAAATACCGTTACTTATAACATATGAACGAGGTGGATGATTGTGTTCCAGACGAGAGGATTTTATCCTTCTGTTCTTTGTCATAACGAAGCGAGCGTTGCATTTTCTTCCAAGCGAGCACATATACGAAACGGTGGTATTACTACGATGGTCACAAGAAAATGTGTATCCATGAAGTACGGCGACCTCTTTGCCACCCTTTTTGCGATAAAAATTAACTGTAGGAAAACAAAGACAAACATTATTACTGTAAGTACATTATTAATGTAAAGTAAACAATAAAATGAAATTTATTCATTTATTTCAGACACCAGGTGCATATTATGTTAGTAGGTTCTTATAGTTAGGTTAGTTATATTTTAAACAGTTATTATTTTGAACACAACATATTATGTTAATTAGTACTTCAACAACAACTTCACTCATTTCTGAATTGGGCTGTAAATGACTACGACGACGAATTGTAAGTGCTAATCACTTACAATTCGTCGTCGTAGTCATCTACAGTCCAACTTCACTCACTTCTGAATAGGTCTATCTTTGCTTGTGCCACATTCTTATGCCACTCTCATCCAGGATATACCCGCGATGGCAACAATCAATAATTATGAAGAAGCGCAGGTGCATATAAAAAAGTATCACTACATTGTTCGAAACTAATGAACAATTTTGTTGACTTCACTCTTCGCATTTATATTGTGGGTCTGAAGCTATGGTTAAAGCCGTCGATGGTTTTTGATATGTTTAGTTCTAAAAAGTTAAATAAATAAGTAACGAACACTTTTAAATAAACTAAATTTTTAAATAAACACCATCATGTATAACATATTTAGGGGGTGGATGACAGTGTTCAGGTGATGGGATTTCATATGAATCCGGTCTTTTGTGATGATGAAGCGAGCTTTACACTTGTTGCCAAAGGTGCACTTATAGAAATCACTTGATTTGTTCCGACTATCAACCCAGAATGTGTACACTGAAAAAAATGCAATTCAATCATGTGACTTTTTAGCTTGATTGACGATATCTTGTTTAGATCAATCAAAATCTTAGTTAAGTTGATCATCACGACATGATTGTAGCAATACTAGTTCACTTGATTGAACGCCCAAACAAGTTTCTCGATTACCCTTAACAAGACATCATAGTAGAAGAGTTAAAAAAAAGAGACAAGTTCAAAAAATGTTAACTGTAACAAAGTAAGTTAGTTGTGTCAATCAAGCATTTTGATTACTTCGATAAAGATCATTGAAACTTTATTAAGTTGGTTTGACTTGATAGTATCTATCATTTCAATTAATTGTATTAATCATACAACTTGATCAAATCTTGCGCTAAATAAGTTCCTTTAGTTGTGTTTATCAAATACACATAAACTTAGTCGGAGGAACTATGTTTTGACTTGATTGCTGCAAATAGGTTTTGTGATAACTCTAACCAAGATAGCTCAATAAAATAACAGTAGTTGCTGTGATCATTGTGCTTGATAGGCTCAGATACAAACAAGTTACTTATTCAATCTAAACCAAATCTTGATTGTGGCAACTACTTTTTTTTCAGTGTATCCTTCAAGCAAGTATCTCTTTCCCATTCTGCCTTCGGTACCATTTGACTGTCGAAAATAAAACAAAGATTTTTTTTTGTACCATACCATACAGTGGTACCATAATATTATGTCTTAGAGCTATGATTATTATGTTATCAAACTTCACATCACACTAATATTATTAAGGCGAAAGGTAGTGTGTGAGTGTGTATGTTTGTTACTTCTTCACGCAAAAACTACTGAACGCATTTGGATAAAATTTGATACACAGATAGTTTATAACCTGGATTAACACATAGGATAGTTTTTATCCGGATTTTATCTTCCCGTGGGGTAATTTTTGAGTTGTAGCGGGTGAAGCCGCTGGCAACAGCTAGTTCGAACTTTTACAAGGCAAGTTTTTATTTTGTCGCACAAGTGCGGAAAGGAGAATATTGAACCTGTGATTGGCGCCAGTGCTAGCCTAATTTTGATTTTACAAGGATAAATCGGTACATATTTTCAAATAAAGACGCTTTTTCTCGTATAAATTGTTCCTAAAGTTTAACATAACATATAGTTTTTGACTGGCCTGTTGGTCTAGTGGTTAGTGACCCTAACTGCTATGCCGGAGGTCGTGGGTTCGATTCCCACCCAGGACAAATGTTTGTGTGATGAGCACGATCATTTGTTCTGTGTCTGGGTGTAATTTATCTATAATATGTATGTATTTCGAAATATATAAGTATGTTTATCAGTTGTCTAGTACCCATAACACAAGCTCTGCTTAGCTTGGGACTAGATGGCGTTGTGTGATAGTTGTGGAATATTATTATTAAAAAAAAAAAAAAAAAAAAAAAAAAAAATGCCATTACGTATCATATACTTAGGGGGTGGATGATTGTGTTCCAGAATACATGATTTGACAACCTCTCTGTTCTTGGTGACACTGAAGCGCGCGTGACACTTATTGCCGATAGAGCACTTATATATATCGCTTGATACACCTACACGTTTGACAGTGAATGTGTATCCTTGTGTCACTGCTATCTCTCTCCCATTATGTTTTCTGTACCATAGAACTGTAAAAAAATAACAATTAGTCTTAAACATTAAAAAAACATGCAACAAGCAACACTCGTCAAAAAACTATTGTTTCAAAAAAATTAAGGTTTGTTTTTACAGACTTTTAGATTCAGATTTACCTAAGTTTTTACAGGAGCGAAAAGTTTATGCGCTCGCACGCAACGCACAAAATCAAATCCTCTGCACTTATTAAAAGTTTTGTATGTCAAATCTTTACTATGTGACAGTTTAAGTAATTATTAAACATTTCTGAGTACGGCAGTTAAACTTTGCTGAGTAAATAAATAAACTCAGCACGTGAAAGACATTGTTTCAGCATATATAATCGCTAGATAGCTACTTGTATTCCAATATACTGACCGAAATTCGACTGTGCTTTGACCAATTATTGCAGAAATCGTAATCGGAAAGTCATTAAAAAGAAATTCTATTAATTCTTAAGTTTTATTAAAATATCAAAAAATTATATCTCAAAATATAGGGTGAAAAGGCTCAAAAAAAACCGTTTAAGAAGCCCTAAGGTACTTGCTCTCCCCGTTATTTTTTTTTGTTCTTGAACTTTACTGAAAAATTCTTAGAGGTTAAAATTGTTTACAGGATTTTTTTTTAATTCTCGAATATTTAATATTACAAACATTCATCAGCACAATGTGTTGAGTGTGCTACATTGAGTTGTAAAGTAAAACGTGAATCAAATACGACAGTCGTTTCCCGCAAAATTAAATTATTTTTGCTTAGGGTTAGGTACTTAGTTTGATGTACATAATGATTGTTGAGAAAAGTACTACGTACTAAACAAATTATATTGTTTTTTGTTTTGTATAATGGTGACGGTGTTGGAACAAAAGTACATATTTTGTACGAACGTGCGTAGAAGAATAAGAAGATTGCCAACATTGCTAAGTTGATTGGCAATACTGTCATCTTGTGCCTAAGCTTATTTGTTATATTCTTATCAGAAGAAACCCTCCCAAACTCTCCCTTCTATTCAAATATTTATCTACGATTCAATGATGTTCCTAAAATATGTCCAAGAATTTAAAAAAATCCCTTACAATAAAAGTAAAAAATATTAAATCTGACCTACTGCTCAAGTCACTGACGGCTAAACTGTTCAATACAGAACACAAGAATGTATCCGAATTAGTTTGCATAGAGAGATATAGACGAAAATCATAGACAAGAGATAATGGAAGCTCATGTGTGAGTCGACTGTCGAGTGTTCTTACAAATACAATAGTTTTGATTTAAACTAAATTTTCTGGTGTTTCAATATTATATTACCGAGCTATCGAGGGAGGAAACAACATAAACTAAACCATAATTATACAAAACATTGTGAAATTGTTCTTAAATTTTATTATAAACACCATGGCGTATAAGAAACTAAGGCGGTGGGTGAGTATGTTCTAGATTACTTGAGTCAATTAACTGTCTGTCGTTTGTGACGACGAAGCGAGCTTTACACTTGGCACTGCTTAGGGAGCACTTGTACTTAACGGTTGACTTATTTCGACGGTCGAGCGTGAATGTGTGTCCTTGTATAATGGCTATCTCTTTCTCACTTGGTTTCTTGGATACCAAGAAACTGTAAAAAGTAAAACAATTTATATTAGGCAATAAAACATACAGAAACGCTTATAAAATATCATATATATTTTTCAAAATTAAGTATTAAACATTATCTCATACAGTTATCTTTTTATACATCGGCCTACTCTTGACATCAACCTTATCCTAGGAAAAATAATAGTTTATCAAAGCTAACTGGTAATCTACTTATACTTTATTTACATTTATCTTTGATTAAATATTATTATCACTATTAAATAAATAATCATATTTAATCAAAAGCAGGAGGAATTATAAAAATGCAGATTTTTATTATTATTTCCTTTACTTTAGAGTACTTTTACTTTACCTATTATTAGATTTTTTACATGCAGATTTGTTTCAACATGAATAAACTTTTATTATTTTACTACTTTTAATTCGTTTTAATATAAAGTCCGTTACGTATTATATATGAATGAGGTGGATGATTGTGTTTCAGGCGACAAGACTTTATCTCTCTGTTTTTTGTTATAACGAAGCGAGCATTGCATTTCCTTCCAACCGAGCACGTATACGAATCGGTGGTCTTACTACGATGGTCACAAGAAAATGTGTATCCATGAAGTACGGCAACCTCTTTCCCACTCACTTTGCGATAAAAAACGACTGTAGAAAAACAAAAACAAACATTATCACAGCTATAAAAATACACTTTCGGTCATTTATATGAATTAAAGGAAAATTTAAACAAATGTTTTATTTTGATTTAAACTCCTCTACTCGACAGCGTGAATAACGCAATGAATACTGCGAATATATACAGTACTAGCTTTTGCCCGCGACTTCGTTCGCGTGGAAAAGTGACTTCCGGCATATTTTTGGTTTATCTCGCGAAAAAAAAACTATCCTATGTCCTTTCTCAAGTTCCAAACTATGTCTGTACCAAATTTCATCAAAATCCGTTCAGCCGTTTAGGCGTGAAAGAGTAACAGACAGACAGAGTTACTTTCGCATTTATAATATTAGTATGGATGTTTGGTTAAACGAGGGACTTATTCAGGGAACATTCTACATTTATTCGATTTTCGTCCAAAAATATGTAAAACAACAGACTATAACTTTAATTTGCGACGTAATTGTGTCATGGTCCACACGCTCTTCAGATCTCACTTCATTAGACTTTTCTTTTTCGCTATTGTTTTACGTCATTTTTAAAATTTTGAAGGGAAAATGCATGAGTTCTGCGATAACAGAAATGGTTGCTAGATTTTTGAGAAATATTTGGTAGTTATTTATTTATTTAAACTTCATGTACAATAGTGGTACATAGGCGGACTTAATGCCACAAGGCATTCAAGGGTTCTGTCTGTTATTTATCTTTGTGGTTTTGTTCATATTTTTATAATACTCGTAGTATCATGTAAGCATGCACTATTGCGGGTTTCAATATGTCCCTCGCTTTAACTAACATACTGCATGGTTGAGCAACATTTAAGTAAAACAATTATTAAAAAAATAGCTGTATATTGATCATTCAGAAACAAAACTATTACGTAATATAATGCACTAATGTGAATTGTTTTCATTACACTTAATAGAATAAAATCATATCAGGCTTCACAAATGGGTATATTTAATTTATATTATACAAAAAAATTCTACGGTTCTCACATCTTTATAAACACTCCGTTACGTACAATAAACTCATTGGCTGGATGATTATGTACCAAATGTGAGGATTTCATATAAGTCCTGTCCTTAGTGATGACGAAACGAGCTTTGCATTTAGTGTTTCCCAATGAGCATCCATACATATTCGTTTCCTTACCACGACTTGTTTTTAAGTAGAATGTGTATCCTTGTACTACGGCTACCTCTTTACCATTTTGCTTTCGGTACCATTTCACTATAAAAGAGAATATTTGTGTGTTATTATTGGGAATAACATAGAACTAATTAGGTACTAACAGACAGTGATAGGTACAGAAGAATAACATTAGTAGATAATTTATCTACTATTTATCTAATTTATTTAGGTACTAATGTTGTTCTATACTTGCCACTGGATGAATGTAAATAAATTTTATTAACACTATGAACTTGTATGAATATAATTATTTAACAAGTATGTATTTTCAAGCTTGCCAAGCGACCAAATGCCGCAGGTTTTTATTAAGTTAAAAAAACATACTTAGTATTCATTTGTACTGAAAATATTATATTCGCCCATTATCGGGTGCACCGCGATTGGCAGATTGGAATGGAAAAAAAACGTGTTGCGCCGACCTCAAAATAAATAGAATATGATATGGGCAAGAAGATGATGATACATAATAGCTTTTCATTGAACTCAGTAAATGACAGTCAATGTTTTTTTTAAAGTCTCTTTATTTACATAGGTAATGTTAAATTATATTACAACTTTATCTACTTATATTTAAAAATAAATAATAAAAAGTTTTCATTTTGACGCATAAAATAAAAGCAAGCATAAGCACAATAATATACCTAAATAATTTTTACTTTTAAATATTAATGACAAAATCATGGACATAAGCACATCACAGTTTATAGACGATCAATGAGTAAATTACTCAATCAAAAGAATAAGTATTTTGGGGTCGATTGGATTGGACATGCTATACCAAATCAAGTTCGCCAGTGATGATTAAACTTAAAGAACTACAATAATATTCTCACTAGTATGTACATATTATAAAGCTGAAATGCACCCTAAAACGTAGTCCCTGTTATATCGGTGAGATCCGAACTCTAAGTTTGTTTTCCTCGTTAATTCGTAGTAAATATTGCCATTTTTGAAACACGAGTTTTTAACTACATACTTTAAGTACTTAGGAATACAACTATACACATTTATATTCACGTTTTCCTCAAAAAACAAAACACTTGAAATTACCTTAATTAATTAACCTTGGAAATTATGTTTAGGTACACATTCATTCATATTTCGTTATGAACGGAGATAGTTCTAAACTTTCATAAATAATGTACGTTCTCGTATGTACCGAAATTATTTATTTTCCGGCTACTCATAAGAAAACGAATGATTCAGAACTTGTAACAAATAATTTGTACAATTTAAGTACTTACATTCTTAAGGTATTTTCGAAGTCCGTTGGGACTGGCATACAATGTTCGTACACCTGTTTAAATTCCCTTTTTTTTTTTGGTGGGTGGAAAATCATCGAATGACCCCCCCCGCTCTTGGGCAGAGTGAAGGGGAGTGTCAGACTTCTACTGACTAAAAACCGAACCTATGTTCCTTCTTTGCCCTTGCGCCGAGGCCACGTAATCTAGTACAAAATACCGCGGCCCCGACGGGCTGTTTAAATTCCCTAAAAATAAATAAAGAAAAAGGACGAAGTTATGGCCTTCTATTGGTTTCTGATTTTTTAATGCTTATCCTTTACCATCGTCAATCAATCATGCATGATTATGGTTCGACACAAAACTAACTATCGTATCATCAATAGTATACAAAGCCGCGCGACATTTGTCGTGTTTCTTAACACAGCGCCATCTAGTTTTCACTTCCCCAAAGTGGCTCGCCCTGCCATATCGGTAAGGTCCTAATTGTAACTGAACTTGTCCTCGCCGATTTTTAATAAAAACTGGCATCTCTGAAACACGAGTTTTCATTTCATTAATAAAACAATTATTTTTGTTTCCTTTATTAATTTAAACACAATTTAGGTTACGTAGGTATCAAAACAAATGAGTATTTTTTATGCCCGCAGTGTAATGAAAGCCACATCTTTGAGGGTATAATTGTAACTAAATTCGTCATGGATTCTAGAAATACAGAAATAAGTCACAAATCATAGGAAAGGAACACTGCATCACTACATATCGCTACTATTATAAAATAAAGTTCTCCGCCGCGTCTGTCTGTCTTTCTGTCTGTTCGTGATAAACTCAAAAACTGCTACACCGATTTCCATGATGTTTTCACCAATGGATAGAGTGGTTCTCAAGGACGGTTTTAGTATAACATTTTTCCGACGACAAGCTGCGGTCACCAGTAAGTAAGTAACAAAATAATTACCTAAATAAGGAAAGTACCTTCTACTCCTATGGAAAAAAAACCACAAAACGTGTCGAATGCAGCAATATTTAATTCTATTAATGAAATTAAATGAAATGAACTGTATTCGCTAGAATTGTAGTACAGTCTTGATGGTCAGGTTTTGTAAGAGTAGCTCACACAATTCGCTAAAACTAGCATGCAAAATTAAATACTTAATACGTTAAAAGAGAATTTATTAATTGGTAATAATTGGTATGTTGTAAAATTAAGGATGTCAATAGTGTAAAATAGAAATCAATTAATATAATATTTACCTACACATAAAAGTAATACTTAATGTTAAAACTCCAAGTATCACCTGCACCAGTACCGTTTCACGAATTCGTTACCTTAAGGCAGTGTAAGTATCTTTAGAGGTACGGTATAATTTCGGAGGTTCGTGGATATGCTCGCCCAAACACTCAACGATGAACAGGTCCTCGTTGGAAACGACAGCTGCTTTACATCCATGGTGGTAGCGGGTGCAATACCACCGCCACTTGTTGGACCTCGCGCACTGCCTGCGATTGTAAGTGTGCCCAAAAGCGAGAAGGCACTTAACTTTGCCCAGTTTTATGATCTGACCTGTAGAATATGTTTATGATTATTTTGTGTCCAAATCGTAACTTAAGTCAAAGGCAAGTTTTACTAGAGGTCCACCATTACCTTGGTTCAACGGTTACTTTAGGTTGGTGCTTATAGATTAAAAGGTCAGAATGAATTCTCTTGCAACAGCAACCTAGGTTTATCGTACCGTAAGTAAATAACATAACATCACGCTTGGTCTCCCGGATGGGTTAGGCAGTTGTGCCTATCAGTACACCAACGCGTAAGGAATCGCCATTAAAATACTCAAGATTTTCACAATATGTAATTAATTTAAGCAATTATATCTAATATTCTGGAAAAACGAGGCTTACAAATTGAAAAGATTTCGATGCTTGTGCCGAAAATATATTTATTTATTTATTATTATTTATTTATTTATGCACACACAAAATACAAAAAAAGGATAAAAACATAACAAATAGAAGAGCACAAAGGTACTGCTTATTTCAAAAGAAATAAGAAGTATTTTGTATATAGTAAGTATTCATTTTAAATATTCGTGTGTTTTGTGTCAGTAACAAAATAAGTGGGTTCTCTCCCGGCTCTTTGTATGTATAAAAATAAATAAGACAACAAACGATAAGACAGAAAACGTTTATTTAATTTTTTTTAAATCTCTTCTTAAAACATTTTTTGTTGCTAATTATAAATAATTTGAATTATCATACAGATCTGGTATATCTGTCTAAGAAATCTTACAGAAATGTTATGTCAAAATAAGTTAAAAACCTTAAAACTACGAAAGTTAGGTAATACTTTTTACACAAAAATGAAAATGTGCAGATCATTTATATAATTATAAAATAGCAAACAAGTTTTCATGCACCTGATGTAACATTTCTAACTTAATCTAGTGCTACGAATATCACGATTATCGATTAGATAATCGATTGTAATATTACCCATATGTAACTAAAAGGAAAAGAGATCATTTTCAGAGACCCTAAGATCATAAAACTATGAAGTCCAGATTTCACATACATTTGTGTCTAACAGACAAACAGACAGATACATTTCATTCAATATCTTCACGGTTTTCTACGCTTAATTAAACGACTTCAAAAACAGGTAGAATAATTCTCGATTAGGTTGTATTTTTATTTTTTTACCTCATAACTCTGCCATTTAAGAACCAATTTTAGGATATAGGTACTTCCCAATTACTCCCATAGAAATTTCATCACAATTGGTTCAGTACTTTGTATTTTTTCTTTTCGCCTTCAACATTATTTTTATTATATATGCGAAGGTAATTTTAACATGTTATAATATTTTTTCAGCTATGCGAGTGCAGG
The DNA here is from genome assembly GCA_949316265.1 of Diarsia mendica. Classification (NCBI taxonomy): domain Eukaryota; kingdom Metazoa; phylum Arthropoda; class Insecta; order Lepidoptera; family Noctuidae; genus Diarsia; species Diarsia mendica. The sequence continues at coordinate 19,372,998 of OX438893.1, read as the reverse complement.
TGTGTCAGGGCATGCAGCGCAATATAAAACTAATGTTCTATTATTGAAATGATGTCCTTTTAAAAATTCTAGGTAGTGAGAAAGTAAAAGTGATTAATGGTGACAAGAATTTGAGTGGACTATAGAAAGGATATTTTTTTTTGCAAAGAAAACCGACTTCCAAACCAACACTAAAATAACTTTACTTTAGGAAGTCGGTGCTAAAAATGTCAATGACACAAACAAAGTTACCGACTTCCTAAAGTAAGTAGCTGTTGCACTGCGTGTATTCGATTCCCGCACGAAGCAAATATTTGTATGACCTACAGATTGTTGTTCCGGTCCTGTTTGTGGCTTTTAATGTTTATAAACGCATCGCACACCGATACAGGAGAAGTCTCTAATGAGAGGCACCGATTAATACAAACCCACAGTTTAAAAGATTTGTTTTGAAAATACACACAAGATTATGTAAAAAATAAAACATTAACCTAATAATAAAACAAAAAATACGGTACAAATCAAAATACTAAAACAATAAATAACAAAAAAAACTATAAACATGCAAATATAAAGACACGACCTACTTATAAAACTATTAGAATCACTAAATACCAATAACTACTTAATTTAATAAAACAATACTTTCCAGAATAACTAACATTACATGATAATAATTTAAAATTATTTTTTAGATTATAAATAAAAAAGATTAATACACATTACATTTACTTTAAGAGGGGGGAAGAAGAAAGGAAAGGATGGTCCAATACAGTGACAAAGTTTGTGAATAAATAATACTGTACGAGTATTTCATAATCATTCACTAGTTTGAATAATTTGCAACAATTTTATGATGACTCTGTTGACCAGTAAATTTTAAAGCTCCTTTGGTAACATTTCCATATCGTGTTCTTAACAACGATTAAATTATATAAAAAATTTAACGAAACTTACATAGATAATGTACTCATGTAATTGGAATTTGCAATGCAATGCATTAAATATTATAAAATATATTACATTTGGATCAAATCACTGTGATTCTTACGTACTCGTATACACCTAATTTTATATTGCCGCTTTGTAAATCTATCGTTTTGAAATAATAGATAATATAACAAAGGTACCACATACCAATGTTGTCTGCTTGAAATCCCATTTCAAGTTTTAGAATTAGTTTAAAGTTCCTTTAGATTTTACCACGTAGTAAACATCTTAATTTGACAAATCCTACTTATATTCATAAATAATTTAATTTGATATTTCTGGTCATAAATATATATTATCAGAACTTACAAGGCACGTCGAAATTCTTAACAAAGTTACGCTCGCAACACGTAGAGCAGCCTTCTTCTCATGGTCCGTTCACTTAACAATATAATATCTATAAATGGATACGATCTGAAAATAGCAAGTTACATTTTATAAACTCAGCTTTAACTAAGTTTAAAGCACTCAATCGTTTTTCAAGATTCAAACGATATAGGCTCCAAAAGATTCAACATAATAACCGTCAATTAAATGACAAAACAAAAGATATTATAAATAACACTTGTTTTCTACGAAAATATTTGTTAGGTTCGCATCAAGTCGACAAGCAGGCCTTCACGCAGGTTCTGAATTGAGAATTTGAAGTCAAACTCCTTTTTAACAGTTTTACACACCAGGAGAGATGGGGAGAGATAGGCAAAGATCGTCTCACACTGGTCGGCTGCCGAAGGACAGCGGCGTCGAGGTCGACCGCGGCGAATGTAGCTTGCGTGACGTGACGATCTGATCATGTTTGCGGGGCTCACATGGTCAAAGATCGCACAGTATACAGCGGCATAGAAGGAGGAAGAAAAGGCCTTTGCCAAGCAGTGTGACACGATGTAAATTACTTGTTTGATAATGATCAAAAGTAAGCAAAAACTGTTAGATCGTAATCTGAAGGAATCACCTTGCATGCATAAGTAGATAAATAGTTAACTGCAAATTCTCAATTCAGCGACCGGGCGTAATATTTCCAGTAAAATTCAAGTATGGGAGTGCAAGCCTGTAGTAGATACCACAATACCATCAATAGTAACGGCTGAGGCTTTACATTTGTGTTTGTGTTTCTTAGCACATGTCCATCTTATCCTGTTGCCAACGAGAGATCGAGAGTGTCTGAAGAATTTGTGTTCTCCAATGTATATATTTGTGGTCTCTTTGGCACAGAAACGCGCCCGCAGGAGCGTAGCAACCAATTCTGTAAGGAAATCTCGGAATAAATGATGCATCACAAGACAAAAAAATTAAAACTACTTACACTTAATTTGGTTATGAAAATAGAGTATTTAAAAATCCAAAAACCATTAAACTATAAATACTGTACTCGTAACTCCAAATATTCTAAAAAAAATGGTTTTTATTCGTTCAAATCTCCAATAAAAGGTCTGATGGGTGAACTGGGGTCAAATAAATAAATGGACCTCATTCATTTATTTGGTCTAAGAAGTAAAACACAGAACAGTCGTTTGATCTTATCGCAACACTTTGTTTATTTAGTAAAATATTTTTGCAGACATATAATTATGTCTGCTTGATTTTTATAAATTAAAATAAATAAATTAGGTACATTCAAAATTAATTAAGATATTGCAATTAGACACACAGTAATTACAAAAGTCATCAATAAATGAAAACATCATAAATTACAATTTAAAAAAAATACACGTTTCATCTCAGTTTTAAACTTAGGTTTGGATCCGGAATGCTCAACATGCAGCCTGATCCAGTACTGCATTATTGGGCAATCCAGATCCATCCACTAAGCGAATAGCTGAGGTAGTTTTTGGAACTGCCTTGTGGACGGCGCATCACGGCCATTTTTTTGCAAATAATTGCCGCAAATCTATCTAAAGCGCCCGCAAACATACTTGACGCTACAGTAGCCAGGCCGCTTCATCAGCGCCCCGAAGGCATTATTGCGCAGCGATTCTTTCTTATGGTTGACCGCGCGTTTAATACGATTAGAAAATGTCCTAAACAGCCTAGCTTCTACCGTAGTACTCGCTTTTAATGACGATATATCTGAACCTCAAATACGGCTCGCAGATTGAAATCACTTATCGAAGGACTCAACTGCACCATGTTGTCCCCGTAACTGATATTGTTGACAAGAAAATCATTCATCGAACAGCCCACACCGGCGCTACTTAGTTTACAAATCAGACGGTCAATATACAAGTTGAAGAGAGTCGACGAGGTTAGATACAAAACGATGACTAATTAATATTGAAAACGGGATATTTACCATGTTTACTTTTTAACAGTTGTTTATCCGTGATCATGGTGCTTGTGACAGCGTTGAAATACCGGAAACTCGAAACAAAAAGTAAACATGGTAAATATCCCGTTTTCAATTTTAAAAATAGTTGGCCATGTCAGTTTAAAAACATAATACGATACCTACCTAACTACATGTAGTGTGTATATATAAATATATCCACATGCGATACTTCACATTTAATTGGTAAATTTTATTTCATATTGATTCCTCATTTTAAGCAGAAATTTGATATACATTTATATAATATTTATTTCTGAACCTGAAAAACCAGTTTTTCAAAAACCATGCCTATTACGAGATTTCTTATATTATAATACGAGCACATCTTAAAAAAACATAACATAAGTAAAGGTTTAAAAAAGCTTTTGTATGCGAATATATATGATATGATATTATTTCTGAAAAATAAAGTCAAGAAATAGCAACAATTTCGCTGCGCACTCTTAGCTATCCACCCACTTTCACTCAAATAAATTAAATAATTAGCTACATATACAAGTAATCACTTAAGATCATAGAGTACCTACCTACTACTAAACAGCATGTTAAAAAAAACTTGTAAAGTACTGTACATGTCCGGAGCCACTTCCGCAATTTGTACGTACCAGGGTCAATCTGAATACATGATAGAATAGATGGCCTATGTTGATCTGTGGACGTCTCTTGTAAATAATATGATGATGATGATTGTTGCAGTTCTGAGCCAAAAGCGTTTGGGCGTCGACATTTCGCACATGCACGGATCCCCTAGGGTATCAGTTTTTGGGGATCCGAACGGAATAACTCGCACTAATCGTAAATTACGGCAAGGTTTACTTTTTCTTCGTTTTAACTTTTAAACCATGATTGTGTTGTGTGAAATGTATGACGCTATTCATGTACGTGATGACTACTGCCTTGCAGCCATTGTTTCTCTTGACACATCGCCACGACGCGCGTCCTGCGCGAGCGCGGTCCTTATTGTAACGGTAATGTTGAAATAGCAGGGTTTTGTTGCCGTGACGATTTTCCACAAAATGGAATTCTATAAAAAACATAATATGTATTAGTTCGGTGCCATTTTGTAAAACTAAGCATGTGGGTACTTAAAGTAAAAGTAAAACATCTAGGTTACAGGTTATAGAATAGGTCTTGATTTAATAATCACAATTATAGTTTCACAGAATGCTGAAATAGGTAAGAATTTATAAATACAATGACTAGATTTATAGAATCATTATGATGATAATAGACCACTAGGACTAAGAATACGCAAATATATTTAATAATAAAAAGTACTACATACTAAGCATTGAGATCGCTTGGAATCAAAATCCGTAGAAAATTGACACAGAATAAGATTAAATAGATGTACGTAATTTCCTACGTTACTAAACTATGATACAATGCGATCAAATTATCTTGGCAGGTCCGAACTTCGTGCAGGTCATTTTGTTACAACTAATGTATAAAAGTGTTATGATATTTATTTTATTTGTATTTCTCACTGTTTAAATTAGATATTTTCTGATCGTTTAAGTATTGGTTTATCTAAAGCGCTTGGCACATCTCCGCTTTGGTGGATTACGGGCCTAACAGTTTTCTTCACAAGTTTACATGCGTAAAAGTTCGCAGAGCCTATGTTCAGACCTGCCAAGATAATTTGATCGCACTGTAAATGCCTCGACAACGTTACCTACTTACTAAAACATACTACGAGTACGAAATACACTCGATTATAAGGTAAGTACTTTGTAAATGTAAACACCTGCGATTATTTTTTAAATGAAATGGCAGAATTTAGGCAGGCCAGGATTTACACAAAAATATTCAGTGCTCTTAAAATACAGAATATAAAAAGATTAGATAGAGCTAGGCGTCCGTGACACACAAAACCTTCACTGAAGTGTCAAAATCTTTACTAAGTGATGGCTTAAGTAATCATTAAACATCTCTGAGTGCGGCAGTAAGTCTTTGATTTGGAGCAAAATAAAGCCTAAGATTTCTTGATAATAATAAAATTAACACATTAAAAAATACTAATATCACTTCATTAATCATATCTCACTACGACATAATATACAGTCATATACATAGAACTGCTAGATGCACATCTTAATTTTCCTCGCTCGCATTGATATTGGTATTATCAAATTTACAATAAATGACACTTATGAAAAGTGAAAGCGGTAATTAGAACGAACTAGCAATCATCTGCCTAGCCTTTTCCCAACTATATTGGGGTCGGCTTCCAGTCTAACCGGATGCAGCTGAATACCAGTATTTTACATGGAGCGACTGCCTATCTGACCTCCACAACCCAGTTAATACTAGGTAATACAATACCCTTTGGTAAGACTGGATGTCAGAATTTCAGGTCACTGACTACCTGTAACGACTGCCAAAGATCTATATATACGGCAGCCGGGACCAACAGCTTGACGTGCTTTCCGAGGCACGGAGGAAACTCGGTATGTCGGGCGGTCACCCATCCACAGACCGACCTAGGCAAGCACACCTTTATCTAAAGATCGACCCGAGTGGCAGATCTTATTAAGCCACGAACTCCTCCTAGAACGAACTAGCAATGTACTACATATAAAATATTCCTCTTAAATCTATTGCTGAAAAGTGCATTAAAATCCGTTGCGTAGTTTAAAACATATATGCGTACTTGACAGCGGGATACTCGACGTTATTATTACAATATTAATGATTATGAAAATTCTTGAATTCTAAAACTTCATTATTCGCGGTAATGACAGACGCTTTACATCCCGAAGTTTTCATGGCACACTTCCAGTAGCTCTTTCCTTTCGCATTCTTAGATCTGTTGTACCTAACATCACCTAGGACCAACACGTTTTCCTGCCCTGATTGTATGAAGAAATGATGTTTCTCTGAAACGGAAATATATAAAATGTAAACGTTACGTTACCGAAACGTCAAAAGGTTTGGTCTACGTTAAAATGGCGTAAAAAGAGAAAGTTTAGTTATGTTGCATTCATCTAGATTATCTTACGTTTACAACTACTACTACTACTGTGTGTATGTTCTGTGCGTGTTTAAGTGTATGTATAAATTTCTTCTCTCAAACTTTAAAATGTACGAAGAGTACGAAGTTGAGTGCAAATCTGAACTTCGGCGCCTACATCGAGTCGAAAGCTCAAACTGCGGCAAAAAAGCTGGGTATCCTAAACAGGGTCAAGCGGTACTTCAAGCCTGGAGAGCTTTCAATATTGTATAAAGCTCAAGTCCGGTCCGGCATGGAGTACTGCTGTCACCTTTGGGATGGCTCAGCCAAATACCAACTTGCCTCACTCGACTCAGTAGAGCGTAGAGCCAGGAGGCTAATTGGTGACGCTAAGCTGGTTGCCAAGCTACATAGCCCGGCCCACCGCCGCAAAGTTGCATGTCTGTCGGTCTTCTACAGACTGTACTTCGGAGAGTGTGCGCAAGAGCTCTACGAGCTTATTCCACCATCTCCCTTCTTCCATCGAGAGACTAGACGTACTGCGGGTTATCACCCATACCTTATTGATGTTCCACACATTCGTACGAAGCGTTTTGCTAAGTCTTTCATTATTCGTACAGCCAAGGAGTGGAACACCCTGCCTGCGTCGGTTTTCCCGAGTTCATAATAACCCCAATCTATTTAAGTCGCGAGTAAATAGGCTTCTTCTGGGTAAACTCGTTCCATCGTCGACCTCATCTCTGCCCTTAGGGCAAGATTGAGGTCAAGAGTAAGCCCATTTTGAATTAAAAAAAAAAAAAAATTAAGAACTTATTTCCCAAATATTCCTACTTTAAGTGAACTCACTATTTATGTTTATGCTTCTTCTTCTTCTTTTCGAATCGTCGAGTCAAATTTTGTACAAACAGTACAACCCATAGCAACCCATGCTCATTAGCACCCTTCACAATGTTCTATATGCTGCTGACGTTAGCCCTGCAGCCAAGGGTCTTGAAGTTCGAGCACCTCCACTCAATTATATTATTACTCTGTCTCTATATATAAAGCTTGTTGTTGACAGAAATCAGTTTTAGATTACTAATTTACTACCTATTTCCACGGATTAATAGTTAAGCATAATATGAAAAAAAATCGTATGAAAATGTATTTCGATAACCTAACAGTTAAAGTCAAAAACATCCACTATGTTATTAATGTTATTAATAAACGTTTTTATTTTTCATGTTGCAAACATTAACATGGGTAATGAATGACCAAGTTAGATTTTTTTTTTATTTTAAGACAATATTACAGCAAACAATAAATTAACCTAGATAATTTAAAAATACAATAATCTTTGATACACAATCCAAAGCAATAGACAATTATACTCAAGCGGATGCAAATGATGTTCCAATCATAGTTATTTTATGGACAATTTAACGCAGTACAAACTCAAACTCAAATAGTTTATTTCAATTAAGCCATTACAGGCACTTTTGAATGTCAGAAGGACGGAAGAAGAACGAAACTACGAGTGCAATGCGTCATCCCGAAAGCCACCACGCCGAACCACACGCCACCGAATGCCCGCAACAACGAACACTGCGAGCACGAAAGCACGCAGCGACGCAAACCGCAACAACGAATGCTCGAGACCCAGAATCACGGAACAACGAATGCACGCCGCAACGTGCAACCGCCGCCCCGCGACCCGGAGCCCCACACACCCGCCGCCACGGCACACGCCGCCGCGCGCCCCCGCACCCACACCACTCGCCGCCGGTAACACCCGGCGCCGCGCAGCCCGACGCAGCAACTCCCAAAACGACGCATTGCACTCCTACGCTACAGTCACAATCACAAGGCATAATAACTTGTGAAAGTACTGTAGTTGCCAGTTCCCTAACGTAGATCTCATGAAGAAGAACGGGCAAGAAACTCCATGGACACTCTTTTAAATTAGAATTTGTTACAAAATCTTGGTACATTATATCATTCATGTTGAGATGGTATATTATGTGAGAACTATGTAGCAAGACGTGCAAGTTAAGAGCGTCCAGAGTAAAAAGATATAATAAACAAATCAAAAAGAAAAATATATTTACACCATGGCAACTAAGGAATGACCAGTCTCCACTGACAGCGCCCGTACACTGAATTTTCAAAAATCAACGCTTAAAAAAATAATAGATAATTATACTAGCGGACCTGGCAGACGTCGTCCTGCCACGACCGAAGCGCCACCACCTACTGGGTCCAATTATATATTTAAACCATTCTCGAATCCACTTGAACACATTCAAAAATTTTCAAGAGTCAATTGTCAAGAGTTCAGTGACATACACACGTATAGAAGAATCCATACTATATATATATATATAAATATATATATTATATATAATTATATATTTATATATAATATTATAAATGCGAAAGTAACTCTGTCTGTCTGTCTGTCTGTCTGTTACTCTTTCACGCCTAAACGGCTGAACGGATTTTGATGAAATTTGGTACAGACATAGTTTGGAACTTGAGAAAGGACATAGGATAGTTTTTTTTTTTTCGCGAGATAAACCAAAAATCTGCCGGAAGTCACTATTCCACGCGAACGAAGTCGCGGGCAAAAGCTAGTTATATATATAAAGATGACTAACAAATACCTACGATAATTCTATTCTTAATACATCTTTTTAAGTACATACAATTATGTGTACAATTCGGATACAAAAATCACTCGTAGATACTAGTACCATTTATAATATGTTTTGTAAAGGTTAAACAAGGTAAGTTTTCTATGCCAAAAATAATAGGAGAATATCTCGGCATTCGAATAAAAGTACGAACAACAGCACCGTCATTTTACAAGGAATTACTTAATATTATAAAAGTCAGGATCGTTGCTATGATTGTGAGTGTCGTGATGACGAACGATTCTCTCTCTTACAGTCACAATGTTAGCTTTACAGCCAAGTGAAATTCGTTTGGAGCATCTCCATTCAATCTTCCAACCACGTTCCCTCTCGTTGAAATACTTGTGACCATTAACAATGAGCATTTGTCGTCCGAATCTGCTGTTTAAAATTAGTCCCTCTTGAACTTCTGTTTCATCACCAACTTCTTCAGTAAATTCCTGGCCCACTGCCTCGTTTTCATCGATTGTTTGTTGTCTTTCATTGTTCTTATTTTCAATTTCTCTATTTATTTCAGCTTCTCTAGCTTTGTCTGCTTCCCTATTTTTTTCTATTTCTCTCATCTTTTCCATTTCTGTTTTATTGTCAATTCCTGCCATTTTTTCTAATTCTCTCCTTTTTGCTATTTCTTTGATGATTTCTATTCCCCTCATGGTCTCTAGTTGTATTCGTTTCTTGTATTCAATTTCTCTTTTAAGTTCTAATTCTCTCTCGGTTTCTATGCGTGTCTTGTTTTCCCTCACACAATCTGTAACAAAACACGATAGTTATCATTCTGTTATAGAGAGACAAAATTAATAGAGTTCGGAAATTTTAATAATAACATTGCTATGATTAACAGCTCGGTCATTTTCCAATTTGGCGTTCTTTGCCTATTTACAGTAACATTTTTTATTTTTCACTAATTTGACTTTAACATATTAAAACATGTATAACTCAAAGATATGAATTTAATAATTAATGTGGCATGTAACAATTCATGGTGGTTTTCTAGTTAAAGAAGCTTAAATTTATGAGTATGGTAATTAGAAAAAAATAATATTGAATGCAACCGTAATTACAAAATATCATCAAGTCATTGAAAATGTGATATAATAACACACATTAATAATTTGTACACATATAATTATAATTAATGCAATAGAATTAACGATGTTTCTCATAACCAATAGTAAAAAATCCACTGTATTATTGTTGTAATTTATTAACAATTAGACACTTTCAATTAAAATCAGGTAAAAACAACCGTATGGTGTCGGAAGTAATGAATAGCACCATCCCATATCTTCAATTAAGCAAATTAATGTTAAATGATGTCTCTGTGATCAATTCGGTATGAACAACAGCATTCCCAACGAGAGTTGACGTCAGGCAGGCGGCCGGTCATAAAACTTTAAAAAGCCGAAACCCAAAGCAGCATGAATTCAATAAATGGAAGAAATGTTAGGGCTAGGGCGTACCCCACAGCCACAGGCGACGTGCAGTGGTAGCACCCGGCCACTGCGGAAAGTAGACAAGGGTTGCCGCACCAGAACGGTGGGTGCGACGTATGGCAAGAAAGGAGGTGTCTGATGAGATGACGAGAAATAATAATAATATAATAATAATAATATTCCACAACGATAGTTGTGGATCAGTGAACGTACACCACCCCTAATCTTTTAAATATATATTTTTATGTTGACAAGGTTACGTGGTTTTATTATATAACCTGCGCCACGCAACCCATTATCGTCACATTAGCACATGCAGTAGTTCGTTCCCCACAGTGTCATTAAATACGAGGTGCGTTGGTGGCACGAGCCCTTTTCGTAATTCGGTGTTCGGCGCGGGCGCTTCGCCCCTAGCGGGCAGGCGCTCGCGTCCGTAACACGTGGCTACCACTCGCCACCATTCGAGCGTGATATTTTCTCCGCCAGTGTAAAATCAGTGGCTACATAACCCCATACTGGGGTCCCAGGTTCCTACTGGAGGAACACCTCAACATCTCCTAAGTTGCGGTTGGAGCTCCGCCCAACATCCGCACATCTGCGCGCCTGCACAGCACGAGCCCGTCTTGGCTCAGACGTGCGCGCCTTTGGGTTCGGCAAGGACTTCCCACGTCGGCCATTCTTGCCACGTGGGCCTCGCCGTGATCTCTCCGGGTCGACGCGACCACCTGTCGGCCTACACCCCTGGCATCCAGCGTGGCACCTCGCTGCGGTCATCGCCACGCCAGCTAACAGGGCAGTAACGCGCACCCCACAAGTGAAATTCCATAGTGCGCCATAGACCTACCCACACCCATAGTTGGTGATTTATTTTATTAAATTATATTTTATGTTGACAAGTTTCGTGGTCTTATTTATATAACCTGCGCCACGCAAACCTTTTCTGTCACATTGGCATTGGCATATGCCAATGTGACAGAAAAGGTTTGCGTGGCGCAGGTTATATAGAAATAAGACCACGAAACTTGTCAACATAAAAAATATATATTTAAAAGATAAGTCACCAACTATGGGTGTGGGTAGGTTCATGGCGCACCCTATTGCGTTTCACTTGTGAGGTGCACGTTACTGCCCTGATAGCTGGCGTGGCGATGACCGCAGCGAGGTGCCACGCTGGATGCCAGGGGTGTAGGCCGACAGGTGGTCGCGTCGACCCGGTGAGATGCTCGGCGAGGCCCACGTGGCAAATATGGCCAACGTGGGAAGTCCGTGCCGAGCTTAATGGCGCGCACGACATAGCCAATACGGGCTCGTGCTGTGCAGGCGCGCAGTGAGTTGGTAGGCGGTGCTCCAACTTTGGAATGATGTTATGGTGTTCCTCCAGCAGGAACCTGGGACCCTGGAACGTAACGTCCAGCGTGTCAAGAGGTGGACAAAAGGTCACCTCCGCCCCACGTTGGGCGCCAATGTGACGATCATGGGTTGCGTGGCGCAGGTTATATAATAAAACCACGAACCCTGGTCAACATAAAAAATATATTTTGTAAAAATTAGGGGTGGTGTACGTTCACTAATCACACACTCAGTAGGCTTCCCTGTGGGGTGCACGTTACTGCCCTGTTAGCTGGCGTGGCGATGACCGCAGCGAGGTGCCACGCTGGATATCAGGGGTGAAGGCCGACAGGTGGTCGCGTCGACCCGGTGATCTGCTCGGCGAGGCCCACGTGGCAAGAATGGCCGACGTGGGAAGTCTGCTATGGCGCGCACGACAGGTACCAATACGGGCCCTTGTTGTGCAGGCGCTCAGAGAGTTGGTGGGAGTTCCTCCAACCGGAACTTTGGACCCCTATATGCGGGGATCCAGGACACCGAATTTAAATGCTCGATGGCAGAGAATTTGGTTGATTAGGTAATTAGCTGTTGTAGGACCGGATAATGGCGAGTTAAGACGCGTGTGAAATCACTGATGTAAATTAAAATCAGGTGAGACGTGTGACCGCTCTGATCCGGACCAATTTTCCTAATGTCAAAAAAAGCTAGGTGACGTTAGCCGCGTTGGAAGTATAGAGCAGGCAAGCGCGAGCCCATAGACAAATCCTCACTCGCGCGCCCGTTTGTTTATGGAACGTATACATTTAGTGATACTAATTTCTACCGCACTGCTTCTTGTAAATATCTGTGGTTATTACATTTGACGTTTCTACGTTCTGTCATTGTCAGTGAATGTAAACAAACAATGAATCGTGGTGTTTTTAATGTTAATTTAGGAAATATGTGTGAATTAATCAAAAATGTAACGTACAACGTTACAGTACCCCGCCGCTTGGTGAGGGTTTTTACCTCAGTAAAAATCCTTTACTCCTATTACACCTCCATCTGTTTTACGACCCCTTTTATTCATCATCGTTCATCCATCATATCTCATATTCATAAACTTTGCATACTGGCAGACTACCTTAACAAGAGGTGAGTCCGCGCCCTAGCAGTTATGTGAGAGTACCATGTCCGTAGTTGACATGATACTCGCGCAAAACAGACGTGCAAACGGCTTCATGAGAGCAAAAGAATCCTACTGGGTTATACTATTGAAATGGATATGGCATAGGCTTATTTAACGAGTTGCAACCGCTCTGAAAGTTAATTTTGTGATAATAAAATCTGGATGTAGGCTTATTTTAGGAGTATCCACCCGCTCCTGCATAGGCTTATTTAACGAGTTGCAACCGCTCAGAAATATTGACTATCGGTAAAAACGTACCGAGTTTGGCGACAACTAATCCAGAGGTTCCGAACAAATGAGGAGAGACCACGGGTAAGGCACATGATAGAATCAAGTGAGCGTGGTTCTCCATCGGGGCTGAATTAGAAGGCCGAAAAAAAATGACGGATTAGGACACGTTTAAGGCACTGATGATTCCATCTAGTGAGCGTGTCTCCGTCGGGGGTTGAATTTATTCACTGTCTTATTAAGCAGTGGCTTTAATATTATAAAAAAAAAAAATATGAGAAAAAGAAAAAAAAAATTTTTGAAGAGATTTTATTTATTGACTCCTACTAATTTTAAGTCCTTTATATGCCAGGAACCTAAGTCCTTGCCTTTCATATCTTGAAGAACGTAGACCAATGGTGATTTCTTGGCAATGACTTTTGCCTTAATAAATTTTGGAGCTAACTTTTTCGAGAACCTGTTCCCCTTGTCACTCAAGAAATAAGCGCGTTTCATGACCACGTCACCAACGTTAAATTCGGCAAATTTTCGACGCAAGTTGTAGTGCGAGGTGTTCTTCACATGAGCCTGCCATAGTCTGGATTGCACCGTATCGAAAACGCTAGAAAGGCATCCTAAGTTTTCGGCGTAGGCATCACGTGGCAAAAACACTATTTCGTTGCCGAGGTCGTTGTCCGTGTAATGAGTACCGCAAGTTACAAGTTCGCGACCGAAGACCAGGAAAGCTGGAGTAAATCCAGTGGCCTCGTTAACGGAGCTGTTCATGGCAAATTGCACCTTAGGAATATATAAGTCCCAGGATCTGTGATCATCATCCACATAAGTTGAAATACACGTTATTATCGTTCTATTATATCGTTCCACCAAATTAACCTGAGGGGTATATTTTGGGGTGTAGAAAACGTTTGGAATTGCGTATTTCTTGAACAAGGCATCCGCGACCTTCCCTGTGAATTGGGTACCATTGTCCATTAATATCGCTTGCGGTATGCCGTGAACGAGAAACACCGATTCCTCTAAGATTTTGGTAATGATCTCAGCGGTAGCTCTTTTGATTGGATATATTAGGCAATATTTTGAAAAACAACATGTTATTACTAATATGTAACTATTTTGCTTTCGCGAAATTGGAAGTGGTCCCATGAGATCCATTGATAACATTTGGAATGGTCGTGAACAATCTTTTGGGCGACCCATTTCTCCCAGTGTCTGGTGATTTTGGGACTTGTAGGCTAAACATTTGTCGCAAGTACCTATGAATTTTACCACTGCCTGGTACATGCCTGGCCAGTAGTAGCGTAAAGCAAGACTACGGTATGTTTTAAATATGCCCATATGACCAGCCGTGGGCACTGAATGGTTTTCATTAATGATTTGCTCACGTAATTCGGTTGGCACGACCTCCTTCCACGCGAATTCTGAAGTTAAGTTATGTTTATTCTTCGATAATCTATATAAAGTGTTATTTTTAATTATGAAGTTTTTAAATTTAGTAGGGTCAATTAAGCAACCGTCATAAATATTCCTGTACCAAGAGTCTTTAGTGTCCAAATAAGAGTTGGAAGTAATAATGGCACTGATAGGGACGATTCTAGACAATGCATCTGGTATGACGTTATCCACGCCACGCCGATGTTTGAGAATAAAATTAAACGCTGATAAACGAACTCCCCAACGAGCTAACCGACCCGTTGGATTGCTTATAGAGAGAAACCACTTGAGCGCGCTGTGGTCAGTATAAACAGTGAACTGTTGACCATTTTCGATGTAACAACGCCAATATTCTAGGGCGGTTACGACGGCCAGCGTCTCGCGTTCGGTTATGCTGTAATTTTTCTCAGCCCCGGTCAATGACTTACTCATGTAGGCGATTGGATGTTCCTTTCCATCAATTGTTTGGGTGAGCATTGCTCCAAGGCCAAAATCGCTTGCATCCGTATGCACCTCAAACGGTTTATTGTAATCTGGACATGATAAGACTGGAGCTGACACTAGACTTTCCTTCAATTTCTGGAAAGCGGCGTCGGCCTCCGGGGTCCATTTGAAAGGTGGGGTACCCTTCTTTGTTGATGTTAATTTGTTTAAGGGACCAGCTATAGTACTGAAGTTGGGAACGAAACGTCTGTACCAGGTCGCCGTACCTAGAAAACGTTTAAGTTCCTTCTTATTGGTTGGTGCTGGATAATTTAGTATAACATCAACTTTGGAAGGATCGGTCCGCAAACCTGAGGCATCAACTACGTAGCCTAAGTATTTTAATTGGGAACTAAAAAAATTACATTTCTCTAAGTTAATTGTTAAGTTCGCTTTTTTAAGCTTTTCTAGTACCCGTAAAAGTAAGTTTACGTGACTATTGAAATCGCTACTAATTATTATTATATCATCTAAATATGCGAAAACCTTAAGATCAAATTCAGCGAACAGCAGGTCAACTAAACGCTGTTGAGTGGCCGGGGCATTCGTGAGACCAAAAGCAGTCCTTTTAAAGCGAAAGGTGCCCCTGCCCGGAACATAAAATGCTGTTTTATCGCGGTCCTCCTCAGCTATCGGAATCTGCCAAAAAGCTTTCGATAAATCTATGCTGGAGAGGTAACGCGCGTCCCTGAGGTTATCTAATATCTCTGAGATATAGGGTAAGTTGTAAGCATCGCGTTTAGTGACTGAATTTAGCTTTCGACTATCTAAACAAAATCGAGGTTTTCCGTTTTTCTTAGTGACAAGAAGAACAGGGGATGACCACGCACTTTCGCAAGGCTCAACTACGTCGAGGGAAAGCATCTCGTCCACTTGTTCTACCAGTATACGTTGTTTTTCAGGAGATAGTCGATAATAACGCTGACGAATTGGTTGGCTGTCACCTGTATCTATGTGGTGAGTTATTAGATCGGTTACTCCGAGACCCTTGTGCTGTGACGAAATGTTTTCAAACTGTTTAATTACACTATCAGCCAAATGCTTTTGTGATTCTTCTAAGTTGTTGTAACCCGTAATTATGGTACGATTGCAGCTCTCTAGAGTACAATTTTCCAATGAGTTGTTTGAAATCATTACACTACCAACATACTTGGGACACAATTCAAATTTTCGCCAGAAGTCCACACCCAGAATGAGATTAGATTTGATATCTGGTATTACAAAAGCTTTGAGAATGTGGAATTGGTTTTCAAAGTGAACGGGTATATGTATGTAACCGATGCTTTGCAAATTTTGTCCGCCTGCTGCCCTAACCGTAATGCAGTCGTCCGTGATAAGAGACATACCCCGATTCAATAAAATCGTATGAGCACCATTGCCTAAAATTGTGACGGCCGAACCCGAGTCTAAGAGTCCAGTGGCTGGAACTCCTTCTATATGCACTGATACGTAAGGTCTGTCATCTAAGTTATCTTTTCTATCGAGAATTGTGTGAACTTTGAAAGACTTGTGAAACCATTTAACTGTGTGCAACCATTTTTCCCAGTCTTGTCTGTCAAAGTTGTTTACGACACAATTCTCGGTTATTCGTTTTTTTTCTTAGCTGGACTTCTCTTACTACATTTCTTGCATGCTGGACGCTTAACGTTTTTCTGTCCGCAGCCGAAACAAAAGATCTCATCTGTCTTTACCGTACAATTCCTGTAAGCATGCTCGTTACTACGACAACGAGGGCAATAAGGAATCTTTTTATGTGAACCTTTATCTATTGCATGAACATAGTTAGGGGATATGGACGAATCGTTACCGTTATTTGAAGCCGGTTTATTATTATTATTACTACTACTACCTTTATTAAACTGATTAAATTTTTTATTATAATTACTATTTCCTTTATTTTCCGTATGATTTCCTGAATAAGCAAACTCGGGTGCTAAAGTATTTGATGAGGGTCTTGGTGGTTCTCTGAATTGAGCTAGGCGCGATTGTATGTTTTCGTAATTACGACAAAGAGACCTCAGCTGTTCGATTGATGTTATTTCGGCAACTGATGATAAGATGTTAGCATAACAAGGACGAATGTTATGAAGAAGAAGTTCTAGTTTGTCTTCCTCCGATAGTGCTTTTGTCAACCTCGAAAACAAGCCTGTCATTATTGACAAGTAAATTACTATATTTTCTGACTCCCCTTGGGTTCGCGCTCTGATTTCAGTTAAGAGTCTATAATCATAGTCTGACTGATCAAAGTCGCGTTTTAATAAATTTGCAAGTTCATCCCAGCTAGATATATACGTAAATATATCTAACTGGCACTGGAATAATTCGGCCAATGTGACGATCATGGGTTGCGTGGCGCAGGTTATATAATAAAACCACGAACCCTGGTCAACATAAAAAATATATTTTGTAAAAATTAGGGGTGGTGTACGTTCACTAATCACACACTCAGTAGGCTTCCCTGTGGGGTGCACGTTACTGCCCTGTTAGCTGGCGTGGCGATGACCGCAGCGAGGTGCCACGCTGGATATCAGGGGTGAAGGCCGACAGGTGGTCGCGTCGACCCGGTGATCTGCTCGGCGAGGCCCACGTGGCAAGAATGGCCGACGTGGGAAGTCTGCTATGGCGCGCACGACAGGTACCAATACGGGCCCTTGTTGTGCAGGCGCTCAGAGAGTTGGTGGGAGTTCCTCCAACCGGAACTTTGGACGCTAGATGGCGTTGTGTGATAACACAACGCCATCTAGTCCCAAGCTAAGCAGAGCTTGTGTTATGGGTACTAGACAACTGATAAACATACTTATATATTTCTAAATACGTACATATTATAGATAAATTACACCCAGACACAGAACAAATGATCGTGCTCATCACACAAACATTTGTCCTGGGTGGGAATCGAACCCACGACCTCCGGCATAGCAGTTAGGGTCACTAACCACTAGACCAACAGGCCAGTCAAAAATAAAGAAATAGAGAAGTATAGAAGAAGAAGACATGCTGCCGACCTCAAATGAATTGGGATAAGGGCAAGAGAATGATGATGTGATCAATTCGGTGAAAACTGGAAGCGATCACACACACACACACATCACATTGAACATCAATATAAAGCAGTGTGATAAATCATTGAGATGTAGTGGTGTTGACAGAATTTCAAGAGGATCTTTTATTTTGTTATCTAGCAATCAATCAATCTTCGATTACTGCTTCCACAATGTTTCCAATTTTTCCTTTTGTCTTTTATAGTAAGCTCTGTAATTTTCCCTATGTCTTTTTTGAATGTTTTTTCGGTTAATTGGTGACATTTCGCAGACAGGAAGTA
The DNA here is from genome assembly GCA_949316265.1 of Diarsia mendica. NCBI lineage: Eukaryota > Metazoa > Arthropoda > Insecta > Lepidoptera > Noctuidae > Diarsia > Diarsia mendica. Next base: position 19,354,684 of record OX438893.1, on the reverse strand, counting down.
TTTTTTTATCTGTTTTTCTTTTATTATACCTTTCTTTCTCTTTTTCTTTTGATTGCTGATACAAAACAGGGTCATTTTTAATTCGTTCTCGGCGTTGTCGTGCCGCAAGCCTTTTCTTTTCTTTAGCTTCATCTTTGGTATTTCTTGGGTTTTCCCATCCTGTAAATTAAATAAATTCATATATTCATGAATGGTCAGCATATAATGTAGGTATATTTACGGACAATGATAATAATATTCTACGAAAACCGCGGGAAAACTTTCCATTGGTACGACATCGCTACAGTTAGTAAAGAAGTATTAATTTTTCATACAACGGTAATTTTCTGAATAACTTCGAAAACCCACACAGTATGCAAATACTAGCTTATTACAATGTAAGGAGGCCAAATTATTGTCTCCATTTACATGATCAACTTGGGTCTAACTTAACAAATCAAGTATTAAAATAAGTACAACGGTAATTAGAAAAGTTTTTAACCTAGGCTACGGTACCAATTGTGCCCGACGTAAAGTAATAATATAGTTCACATGGACCCTTCCATGTGAACTACATATATTATTACTTTAAGATCTTGTAAAACACATGTGAGATGCAATAAATTATTGAATTTGAAACTACGAGAACAGAGGTTCTTTGAACATTTTTTTCGATGATTTTCCACTCACAAAAAAAAAAAAAAAAAAAGGTTCTTTGAACATAAGATAAATGAATTTAGTCATAACTACTCAAAACAGAAGCCAATATTTTTGTTTACAGCTAGATACGGATGCTACTAACATACAAAAAAATGCATGATTGAATCGAATCCTACTTCCTACTAATATTATAAATGCGAAATTTTATGAGTGTGTGAGTGTATGTGTGTGTGTATGTTTGTTACTGCTTCACACAAAAACTACTGAACAGATTTGGGTAAAATTTGGTTCACTGTTTTTAACTTGCAATTCTCACAGTTGGTTTGACATACGGCAGACATGTCCTGCCCAGTCCCACTTGAGTTGGGCAGCCTTTTGGGCCACGTCAACACAAACGATACCGCTTTTTATTATTTTTATAAATGTAAATAAATAAAACACAGTTTCAACTTTACTTTTATTGCCAAAAGTAAATAATTGTTAGAGGTATAATCCAGCCATATGAACTCATTTGATTAGTTTACAAATTACATTACATTAAAAATATTAAATATTTTGAACGATTGCTTGTGTTGATTCGTTTGTAGACTTGTTCGGATTATTGAAAATAAAATAGTTGATTACAATATTATACTTGTGAGATTTGTTTTTAAACATCTTGTTGATAAGGTATTTTTGCAATAACGGCCGTATTTATCAAAAAATAAATATAAAGGTCTATGAGTCACAATACCTACTTAAATATAAATAATATAATAAATTAGCAATAGGTATGTACTTGACCATTTAGCCTCGCCACATCGCTGACTGACCATTTTTTCTATTATTATTATAATATAACATTTATAACCTCATAATTCGTGTTATCACGAGATAAGACCGATTATTTGCTTTCCTAACTTCCTACAATGTTCGTTGATCATAACAGTAAGTTATACGATTTACTAATGATTATGATCTTCTCGTTGTTTGATGATGATGTTGTCAATGGTCATCACAAACGCTTGGCAGCCGTCGTTCTTCTTCACACACCGCCACCTGGTCTTCGGACCCTCGTTCTGATGTACAGTGTACCTATTTCCGCCGATGTATAAGCAACGCTTACCATAGGTTGTCATCCCGAAAAACGCTGCAATTTTAACAATTTGGTTATTGAAAACGAATACAGGTTTATGTTTTACAAATTAAAGTCGTCACTTAGTCAAAATCAGTAAATTAAAATACTATAATAGATTTTAAAAAAAAAACATTTTTTTACATTCCATCTGTTTAGGTACGTACATAATGGGATTTACAGGAATTGATTTTTTTATGAATTTGCAGAGTATCATCAATTCGACCTACGGCAAGAAGTCGCTGAAGTCGTTATAAAAATGCTATAGAATACCTAATTGTATTTTCTACTCAAAACGCGACTATTTACGTTACACCGCTTACTCGTGCTAGGGCCTCTAATTACTTGCTCAATTGGATGGACGACTGGGTGACGAGTCTATGAGATGAGGATGATACCACATGATGATGATAACATGTCCTTTTATATCTAATTTATATGCGCTTTCAACAAACGCACATGTCAGCTATGTATACTTTTCCTGATCGGAGAATGTTTTATCCACATTGACAATTAATGCTGAACAGCAGTCACAACGGCAACGCCATCTCGCACGAGGCCCGGGCTTGTCTGACCACTTGTTGTACCTGTACCCGTCTAGTAGCCGGGACTTCAATATAAAGAATACTGGCAGTAATTCTCTAGAATGAATGAAAGTAGCAAAAAAGTAGCACCAGTCTTGATAATATTAACATAAGAAAACAAAAAAAAAAGATGTATTTCTTTGGTTTATTTTTTATTAAACTAAATCGACACGCATACGTCGTCTACAACGACTATGTGTATGCTTTCTCATGCCAATGCCCCATGACGGGGGCGACTCATACTTAAAATCTTCCAGAATCACAGTCAAGGCAATAGTTATAAAATTCATTATTTATACATACTGAAATATCTATAAACATAAGTAGGTACTGATTGAAAAAAAACATTTAACAATGGTTATGATTGTTTTTAAGTAAGACGAGATCATTATCAACAGTAAAGGCAGTAGCTTTACAGCCTCCCATTTTTTTAACGCAAATCCAATTAACTCGGCCTCCCTTACTGTAACTCCTCCTATTGTAGCGATGAGGTCCTAACGTCATCGAGGGATTCCCGAAACGGGTCATCGCGAAAACCGGCCGCGGGAAATCTAAAATATGGAAGCTAAAAATTAGACGAAGATTGGACACTGACTTATAATTGAATGTTTTACATTTATTTTGTTGTAATGTCCGTCTCTGTTTTGCCTAGCTTTATTATGACAAAAATCTTAAAGCCTTTTTTTTTTTTTGGTGGGTGGAAAATCATCGAATAACCCCCCCCGCTCTTGGGCAGAGCGAAGGGGAGTGTCAGACTTCTACTGACTAAAAACCAACCCATGTTCCTTCTTCTTCGCCCTTGTGTCGGAGCCGCGGTAACCTTTCGATATCCACAGCCCCGACGGGCGTCGGCCCTTGCGGGCCCCTCCTTGCTGACATCTCTTTGAGGCGCGCGTGGAACACGTACGCGCCGCCGACACGGTCTGTTGCCGTCATGACGACGGCCGGACGGCGAGCTAGCCCGTTACTCACCGTCCACAGGCCCGCGTCTACGGTGGCCGGAGGTCATCGCGTGACCCCCGACGCCCGGAGCGCCTTCCGCGGCGGCTGGGACGTTGAGAGGTTCTCTCCCTCTCTCGTTCCGCCACCTCCTTCGCTAGCATCACTGCTTCGCAGAAGGAGGCGACGGCGTCCCATTCCTCCTCGCCCCGGAAAAATCTTAAAGCCTTAGTCCGCCTTTACGGATATAGTACCTCATTAAATTACTTATCACAGCTACCTTTTTCAATGTGATGAGAGAAGGAACACTACATGGAATGGATGTAACATCATTATATTGATTATATTTTTTTTTGATTGTAAGTTGTGTTTACTGCTTTTTTATTGTATGTGTGTAATTCTGCGGCAATAAATATTTTTTCTTTCTTTCTTTCTTTCTATATTTCAAAACTAGAAATAAAACTATTTAGATTTTTTGATACTTAAACATAAAAGTCAATGATCTATTAACAACCAAGCATAGCAACTAACAATAACACTTAAACTCTACATAATGCATCTTATAAAGCATACATTTCGGAAGACTTCCACCACGTACATCTGATAGATAAAAAAGCGTGAGCCTGCTTATCACTCGCCTATGTTGACAATATAGGCCGTACGATGCCTATATTGTCCATTTCCCTTTTTTGTGGCTACTTTAATTTTATTATTTCACCACAAATCACCCCAAAAATACACAACAATAATTTTAAAATTTTAACAAACCGTGATTTAATTTTTAAACGTTACTTTTTAATAATATTAAAGTCTTGTTTACAATAAATTTATCATTGATGATTATGTACTCCATTTGTCTTGATGATGGTTCCTTCCACGGTTGTCAGTGACGCCGTACATCTAACAGTTCTCTTTTTCACACAGGACCACCGAGTCTTACCGCCAGCACTGCGTTCCTTGTTGAATCGAAACTGTCCGACCAGAATCACTGGATTCCCTCTTAAAGATTTTCCGTATCTAGGTTCTGAAATGGTCACATTTTGATTGTTATTTTCGCAAATTACAAGTATCCTAAAATCTCCTTCTAGTCTTTAGAATCATCATTTGCTACATTATTTTTAATGTAATGAATATTAAATAATTAATCGTGCTTTTAGCACAATATTTGTGCAAGCACAGTATTTTCTTTTGTGATGACCTGATTTGGTATGTACGTAAGACTCAGGTTTTCAAATGCTTGAAAAAAGATAACTCCAGCTATATCACCTGAATTTAATTATGTAGGTAAAGTAAAATTTTTCAGATTATCCAAATAAATTATTTTTCCATCAACTTTAATCTTCAACAACAACACACAATAAATATAATTTCAAAACATTTGTGTTAAAATCACAACAGTCAGGCATTAAATATTAATAACTGCACACATCATAACACTCACAACAATACTTTAGGTAGCTTTAACCCTGCTCCAGACACCGACGTTTTTTTTTAAATGTTTTTTAAGAAATATTTAAAAATGTGTATAAAAAATAATTAAAGCAAATAAATATCAATTATTATATGGCAAATATTGTACTAGTAGTATTCGTTAATAGGAAACATGTAGTTTATTCACAACACTTAGCTATATCTAAGACCTTGCCGGGGCTGGGGGTTGTTCGAAAGCGATACCGCGGCCCCGGACACAAAGGGCTAAGAAGGAACATGGGTGGTTTTTAGTCAGTTGAAGTCTAACGGTCCTTCCGCTCGGTCCAGAGCGGGAGGAGGCATTTGGTGATTTCTCTCCAAAAAACAAAATATATATAAATGGTAACCTTACTAGAGACTAGACGTTGGTTTAAGTTAAGATAAGCTACTTAAATGTAAACAGTCGCTATTTATTTAGCTTAAACTCTTCACACTTTAAATTACAATGTTACATTTTTAACACACTTAATTTAAACAGTTAATTACATCAACAAACAAAAATGCAAAATGGACAACGTTAATCAAAAATTCTTATGCGTGTGTTTTTTTACACTGATCTCTATCGGATGGCCATTGAACGTGACGATGGACGCAGGGCATCTCATAGACTTGCGTCTGCTGCAAACCCACCAGGTCCTGTCTCCAGATATGGTTCTCTTCGAGTATCGGTATCCATGGAACCATAAGAATGCGTTCTCACCACAGTCCTGCATGTCCACACAAGCAGCTGCAAAAGAAGGTAATATTATAAAGTTTCTTTTGAATTATGTCGGTCTTGTTGTTTTCTTAAATAAATAAACTACTAAATCAAACGTTTCACTCTGTTTCGTTCTTATTTTTTATTGTATACAAAATAATAAAAAAATATACAAACACATTACAATAATAGAGGTAACTTACAAAAGCCGAGTGATGCACCTACAGCTTGATTTTAGTGTTCCGTACTCGGGTACAAATATTTTACACTTTTCAAAACGTTAACTTTCCTTTACTTGTAGTAAAACAGCAGAAATTTAAATTAAACATGGACGGAATACAACCCTAAAATTAACCACCTTGTAAATTAGCCAGAGATTTTAAGCAGTAGGTTTACCATTCTAAAACGAAATACAAAATCTAAGGCTCTATCAAGAAATGCAAATCTAATCAGTGTGAGTGCGCGGATTTTTTGTAGACGTGGCCACGGTGTGACACTACGGAGCCGCGGCAGGATTTAGCGGTTCTTTGTGTACATATCCACCAAACTTTTTCACCACAACGATTATTTATCCTGTACTTATAACCTTCGCAATACAAGTACGATCTTCCGTTCTCCTCTGCACATCTTGCTTCAACACCTACAAACATACATTAAATATTTGAAAGGAATATAATGAAAATCGTTTAAAATTAATACATAATCAAATACAATATCTGGTTTTCCGAATTTTTTTATTTTCTAAACCTAGCATATCCTTCGCATATTATACCTTTTTCATGAAGTAAAATATTTTTAGCTATGCAATGAGGTGTAACTTTCAAAAAATCTCGACACTAAAGAGAATCTAAACGAAATAACCACCCACTAGAAACAAAACTTGTAAAAAAAAGGCCAAGTCGCACAACTTAGTTGTTTTACCGTAAAAAGTAGTGAGATCTGTGGCGACTAGCGACATCTATTGCAACACCTGCGTACTAACAACGATTGACAGAAATCCTACATCGCGCTATCAACTTTATCCGCGACATAAGCTTAAATAGGAGTTCCCGACTTACATAAGTCGGGCAGTTAGCCCGCCGGACACAACACCCGTCCGGTTGGAGGATCCTCCCTTTTCAACGGGGGATGAGGAACTTTACACCCGCTGTTCCTCATACCCCCCAAAGATCCATGTAATATTAAGTCAGTTAATTTATTCAGTCAGTACTTAAGGTACCTTCTATCTTAAGTTATTACGTAATAAGCTAACCTACAAAATAAATAGATTAACTTGGCCACCGCATCACATTGACCAATGCGATGGCGATTAGCCATTAGAACGGGCTGTTTAACATTGGCAAATTTAGATTTGGCTTTAGTAAAAATACTTTTGAATAGTTCTTGCATATTTAAAACCCTTTAAAGATGCTTCAAACACCAAGTCAGCATAAATAGCTAAAATACAGGAATAAAACAATGAACAAAACACTGAAAACTTTATTCACACATTCGTAATTTACACACAAATAAATTGAAACACATTTCATTAACAAAAGTTCAAAACATACATCATACAATCATTGCTACAGTGCAACATATGGTTGTGTACTTAAACTAGTTTCAACGATTTATTTGACGTTAATAATTTTACACTTTTCAAAACGATAACATTCCTTTACTTGTAGTAAAACATCAAGAATTGGAATTAAACAAGGACGCAATCAAGATATTTTTAGCAGAAGGTACCATTCTAAAATGAAATACAAAATCTAAGGCTCTATCTAGAAATGCAAATCTATTCAATGTGTGTGCGCGGATTTTTTGAAGACGTGGCCAAGGTGTGACACTACGGAGCCACGGCAGGATTTAGCGGTTCTTTGGGTACATATCCACCAAACTTTTTTACCACAGCGATTATTTATCCTGTACTTATAACCTTCGTAATACAAGTACGATCTTCCGTTCTCCTCTGTCCATGTTGCTTCAACACCTGCAAACATACATTCAATATTTGAAAGGAATATGATAAAAATCGTTTAAAACTAATAAATAAATTTTAAAATATATTATCTGGTTTACCAAAATAGGTTTCTTTTTCTAAACAAAAAGCGTCTCCTTCGCACATTATACCTTTTTCAAGAAGTAAAATATTTTAAGCTTTGCAATGAGGTGTAACTTTACGAAAAATTCTCGACACTAAAGATAATCTAAACGAAATAACTAACTTTACTATAGTTTTTTTTTATATTTCTTGAATAAGTATTTTAAGCCCTATAAAGATGCTTAAACATAAGGTCAGTCTATATAGCATGAATACAGGAAAAAAACGATGAACAAAACACTGAAAAGTTTATTTACACATTCGTAATTTACAGACAATAAATGGAAACACATTTCATTAACAAAAGTTCATAACATACATCAAACAATCATTGGCACTACTGTGCAACATATGGTTATAGTACTTAAACTAGTTTATTGTAAGAGAACAGAGAAGAGGAAGATTGACTCTGCCTACTTTTCTACAGTCTTGTAGGTCCGTAGTCTGCAACAATTCTTTAGCGTGGAACTCTAATAATTAAAACTATAGATTCAACCTCCCCCCTCAATTCTAGAATCTTTCGGACCGTTTACCTTAATCGGAACCACTAGAATGCAATCGGAATCACTGTACTTTCAATATGCTATCAGTCAGTTTTGAATTGAGATTAACGCTTTGGCATTGTTGTAGAATACGACCCGCAGAATCAATAACCGCCGGCAGTTTAATAAAGCTTAGAAAACAAATCACTAAATACCGCTATATGAGTTAAAAACATCGTTCTGTTTCTGCCAATTGTTTAAAGTTGACAGTTGATGTTTTAAATCTTATTATGTTTAGCGATAATAGTAGTTTATGCGACTGTGCATAATGAAGGGCATTACAACACAAGTGTGGGTTTAAGAAACGAGCCGAAGGCGAGTTTCTTAATAGCATCACACGAGTGTTGTAATGCCTAATTATGTATAGTTGCATACACTAATTTATCTACCCGAATATCATAAGGGCTCTATGATGGGTTCAGGAACCATAGGGAAATGACCAGCATTGTTACCAGTGTAATGCAATAAAAAATAAACAGGTTATTATTTGCATTCGTCGCTGCATTTACGATATCTGGCGGAGTGTTCATGTTAATTTCCGAGTCACTATCACTCATTTTCGACAGAAATAAAGAACTTATCAGAAAATTTGTCTACTCGTAACTGGAAATAAAAAGCTAACGAACAAATGACAGCTCGAAATGGCTGCGTTTCGGATTAAGTAGATACGTGCGCGCGGAACTAGTTGGCCGCGCCTTAGGCATGTTTTTGTTTTTTATTTGTATTCTTTTCAATAAATTGAACAAATTATTGTTCACGATATCTCGAGATTTGTCATCACTGTCTAATTATAGTCTCCTGTGCATTGCGAGCTGTAGGCAACCCGCCCCCTCACCCCTGTCGCCACCTAAGGCGCGGCCAACTAGTTCCGCGCGCACTATAGAATAGCACACTCACTTGAATTTGACACCTGTTCCAAATTTAAAACTCATAACCTACTGTTTTCAGTAGGTTATGAGCTCATTACAGTTCTGTTAATTTCTGCTGGTTGGTAATGCTGGTCATTGCCTATGGTTTTTGAACGCATTAGAGAGGGTTTATGATATTTGGGTAGATAATAGTAGTTTATGCGACTGTGCATAATGAAGGGCATTATTACGAGTGTTGTAATGCCTAATTATGTATAGTTGCATACACTACTTTATCTACCCAAGTATCATAAGGGCTCTATGATGGGTTCAGGAACCATATGGAAATGACCAGCATTGTTACCAGTGTAATGCAATAAAAAATAAATTGAACACATACAGAAGCAAATTATTTATTATAGTAATGGTAGTTAAATGTCGTGCGATTTATAATTAAAATCATACTGAATTGGGGTTTCGTATCGATATCTGTTTTAATGTAGATACTAGAATAGCACACTCACTTGAATTTGACACCTGTTCCAAATTTAAACTCATAACCTGTTTTCAGTAGGTTATGAGTTCATAACAGTTCCGTTTATTTCTGCTGGTTAGTAATGCTGGTCATTGCCTATGGTTTTTGAACGCATTAGAGAGGGTTTATGATATTTGGGTAGATAAATGTATTTAGTCATCATTATTTACGTATTATTAGTATTAGGTGTATGTGATGTAAGTTTATTTCAAAGGTAGCCAACAGTTTTCTATTCCATAGTATGAACATAAAAACCTGACTCGCGTCAAATACCATTAAAGCTGGTTGGCTCAAAACTTATTTTATTACGAATACATTAAGAAACAACGTGTCTTAGGTATTGTACTAAATAAACATACAACATTGTATTGATCTTAAAAATACTTAAAAGCTACTTCACACATTTGACGGTTGCATCAATGTTAGACAATATCACGAAGAAAAAATTCTTAAAAATTTCATTATTAAGTATTCACTAGAAACATTTTGGATGTATGACTTCAATTCAATGTAAAAGTAATGATATCGCACTATATTATACTTATCGTGTCAAGACACCTCAAGCCATCGGAATCTATTTGAGTTCATCACGCGTAGCATGACCACCGTAGAAACGGATTTTGTCGACGGAAGAATCGACAAAATTACAGATTGTAGAGAGATTTCATGTCAAGATGTATAGAAAGAGTTTTGTTTATTCTTGGTAGAGCCTAAAAAATATTTATCCGTTTATCAGTAAAATAAACCACAAAAGTAATATTTAACGCTAACAAATTAGTTTGTAACTGCAAATGTTAACTCTAATGCTCAGCTCAGAAGCCCATGGAAAGCTTCCTGCCACATGTTCTGCTCATGGGAATGACAAACAACTTTCGCCAGTTCCCCTGCATCTGTGATGATGGCGCCGCCGCACTTCAACAAGGCTTTCTTGTAGCAGATCCACCAGATAGTAGACCCGTTTTCCTTGTACTTTCGGTACCAGAAACCTTTGTACCAAAGATAGGTCCTACCGCAACAGTTTTTGTAGTAAACTGTAAAAGATAGAAAAAAATATGAATTGGCGTTTAAGAGAGAGAAGAGTATGAGTCTACGTCTAAAATCATCTTTTAGTACCGTAAAATATAAATTATAAATAACTATGTTGTAATATTAACCAATTAGTACAGACCAGACTTGACTGACACAGCTTCTTTATCGAAATATACACCTGAATTACAGATACTGTCCAAGGTTATAGAATAAGTACAACGTTCTACTTTATAATTTAAATTGTAATTAAAATACTGATGGAATGGTCCATTTTTCCAAGAATATACCACTCCACAAGTAATATTGTTCGAAGAATTGTTTTTGTAAATAATATAACTACATCACTTATCCTTACACCTAATAAACCTACCCACTATATATTAATATTAAGCATTGCTAAATATTGCAAATAAATACAGACTTTTTAAAATATTCGTCAAAACTACTGAAATGTTTTAAAACGAAATTGACACTCCTAAACAACACTCTTAAAAGACAGTAAACGTCACTTGATTAATTAAACAGACGAACAAGAGAGTGATCTTATAAGTGTTTCTTTTTTACCCTTTGAGGTACGGAACCCTAAAAACGACTAGATAATGCCTTATTCGAGAAAAAGTGATGACAGACGTACACAGGTAACCAAACTTGGACTATCTTACATAAATATGTAGTTAGTCCTGTCGATGTCTTAACAGTAACTGCCGCCTCCTCTTTGTGAACAGTGCAGTAAGAGGATCGAAAAAGGACTTGCTAATACAACATGCAGGAAGATTATCTTCTGCCCTATTACTTAGTATTTATTATCAGACACGTGTGTATGATTTCCTTTTATCTTGACAACGCAATCTCCTATAGTAACAGCAGAAGCTTTACAACTTTTAGATTTTCTCCACTTGCAAACCCAAAAATATTTTCCGCCTTGCATTCCTGAATTCCTTGTATAACAATATCCCATGTGATACAAATGTTGCGTTCCACTATGATGAGATATAAATAAGGCTGTAAAATAGAAAACCTCATGAAAAACTATCAATTTCTAATTCAATGTCAAAGGTTCCTTTATTGCAGTTAACTTTTATTACAGTCATGAACTATCTCCTATCGTAATAAACTTCTCAAAATATACAAGCGAATAACTTCTCTTGTACATTTTTGAGTTTATTACGTTCTAGGAAACGCTTGCTTGTACATTGCAAGAAAAAAAGCAAACAGAAAGACTTCAAGCAAATTAAGAGGATGAAATGCAAGAAAAATATAAGAATACTTCAATAACTGTAAAATATGACTACATTCTCGGATAGTTTCATTGATTTAAACAGCTTCTTGCCTCTCCCAAGCTGCTCCCCTGAACACCCTGTCCTCCGCCACCCGCATGCAGTCAGTCTGTCCCAGACAACTTTTAAAGTCGTACACTCATAGAGACTATTTACTATAACCACGCACGCAAACGTTTTATGCCCGTGGTTAGAAATGGTTATGTAAGTGTAAGGCGGCGTCATATTTGGCAACGATCGCCGCGCGATCGTACGATCGAACGATGCGTTCTCGTCGCACGACGAGATTAAACACATACCCGTCGGGGCTGCGGGTTGTTCCAAAAAGAAACCGCGACCCCGGCACAAGGGCTAAGAAAGAACATGGGTGGTTTTTAGTCAGTAGAAGTCTGACACTCCCTTCCGCTCTGCCCAGAGCGGGAGGGGTTAAAAGCTGCTTCATATTAAGAATGACCACAGACGCTCGGTAGCCTCGGACCTTTATTGCTGAGGACGTTGAAACGCTCGCCTAAAAAGTTGAAGGTCTTTTCCAGGTTTATGTGAATATTAACCGTATGGTTTTATTACCCTTGGTAATAATAGACTGTGAACCCAAGAGACCAGCTTGGTGGAACAATGTCTCATGGGTTCGGATAACCCCTTTTTTTGTCGGGTGGGAAATCATCAAATGACTCCTCCCGGAGCGATAGGGAGTGTCAGACTTCTACTGGCTCAAAATCACCCATGTTTCTTCTTAGCCCTTTGTTTCCGAGCCTGCTATCTGTTTCGAACGACCGGCAGCTCCGACTGAAAACCCGCAACCCCAACGTTCGGATACCCCTTAAGACGCTCTTCTACAATTTATCTTATCTGGAATAAAGATCGTGCTTATTGAGCAACTAGTGGTTGGAAATTATAATTTGTTAAATAGACATCGATATGTAAAGCAATATTGAATATGATTACGGGGTGGTGTGGACAATACAACAATATTAATCTGCGAATATCATGAAGTTCCCAGGCTGCATACAAAAATTCATCCAATATATTCAGTAGTTTATCCGCAGGACTTTATATTTGATTTTCAGCGTTTTCTACATGATATAGATAGGCTATCACCGATAGGTTAACGACCTCCGGATCGGTATAAACACATGTAGCTCACTCGCTTTTTCAACTACCTACCTTTGAATGCCAAGTTATTCCTTAGGCATAAATGCAAAATGATGAATTTGTGCACACCTATTCACCTAATCAAAATATTTGATATCGGAGAGTACTTTAGCACCATCATATTTCGAACGGTATAGTCCGACGAGGGATCGAAACTCAAGTAGCTAAACAGTCCTCGCCACCGCCGCATGAAGTTCACAGAGTTCAGTGCACACCTTTACTTTAAACATCACAGACATTCTAAAGAGTGACACTATCAATTGCTCTCCAATAATACTTTCAATTGCACCGTTCGTTTGGTATCAAATGAAGTACCATTGAACTTAGCTATAAAAGACATCCCGTCGGGGCGGCCGGCGGGTTGTTCAAAAGAGATACCGCAGCCTCGACACAAAGGGCTAAGAAGGAACATGGGTGGTTTTTAGTCAGTAGAAGTCTGACGCTTCCTTCCACTCCGCCCAGAGCGAGAGGAGTCACTTGATAATTTCCGACCTACAAAAAATAAGTAAATAGACATTCAACTCTGGCAGTCTTCCTGTGACAGTAGATACGTCTCAAAACAGTGGTGATATGTTTTCAAATACAGCCCCGTCATGCCGTATCCATGGCAGAGCAGTGGGGGCCCAGTGGTGGCGGCCCCGACTTACGAACAGTGAGTCGTGGGTTCGAACCCCGTCAGGCACATTTCTTTGTGTAATTTATTTCATCACCACTGTTCTCAAAACGGTGAAGGAAAACATCGTGAGGAAACCGGTATGTCTTAGAACCAAAAATTCGAAGTTATGTGACATCTACCAATCCGCACTGGGTCCGCGTGGTAGATTATAGCCCATCCCTCTCCTAGAGAGGAGGCCTGAGTCCCTGCAGTGGGAACATTATAGGCTGATGATGATGATGATGCCGTATCAAAAGTTAAATGCGCATACGCTATTCAACTCTGTAATTACTGCAAGTCAAAAGTAATGCAGAAATGCAACGTTATGTTAAGGAAACCCTACAGATACCCTACAACGCAACTACACGCTGATTGCAGAGCACTGACAGTTCGGCAGATCCAATCTGTCCTGAGGATTCATTCCCCCCTACCTCAATCTTAGATTAGATTGAGGTAGGGGGGAATGAATCCTGAGGACTCGTATAAACAGAGTGAAATGTTAATGGTTGTTTTCCCGCCGCAGAACAATTTGCACGTAGTAGTACAGTCTAAGAATAGGTTTTAGTTAAAACGAGTACAATGTTTTCGTTTTAAAAATATTCTAAACCTCGAAAGCTTGAGAAACAATAGTAGAACTAGACGCAACAAGTAGGTACTACTCGTACCGCCCACGCCGTCTGGCGCTGCCGACAAAGTTACGCGCAAATTATAAACGTTAAAAGCAAAATAAACTCTCTCGCACGTACTTATGCGGCATAAACTAGCCTGCACGTAACAATATCAAAGGTATTATCAGATCGATGCATGCCGGACAAAAAAAGAACGATTCATAAATGTTCGAAGCATGTCTTATCCTCCATACTTCTCTATTAATCGTCACATCTTGCCATAATCATCCTTAAGGCGCTGACAAGAGCCAAATAGGCTTGTATTGAACAATTTTTTAGCCAAATCTATACAGTTTGACACGGCGGAAAAAATATATGTTAATCTTGAACATATTTCTGATAATTTCGTTGTTTTCAAAACACGTTTTTGAAAAGTTTTCTCGATACAAAAAAATGGTAAACTAACCTCTTAAAATGATCTTCCAACAAAAATATCTGTATTACTGATGAACGTACGTTGTTAAAATTTATAACAATAACGTATCATATTTAAATACAAAATTTGGTTGTTTTTAATTTTTGATTATTTAATAAATTATTATTTTATAATTAATCATTATATGGTTTGTAAGAAGTTCGAGCGTTGCGTCATCGCGCTCTCTTTCTTACGTATGCAATCCGACAGTGAGCGCTTAGGCGCGGTGCTAGACGGACGTATGTCACTTTGCGCCCCACTGACAGCTATCCGTTCATCTATAAATTATTATTGACCGCGTCACAATGTTAGTCCAGGATCCACGGTACATTTTTTCACTTGATTACTATCAAGCTAATTTTCCGTGAGCCAACATTACCCTATACGAAAACTCTCGATTGTGGTAGGTAATAGGGGCAGCAGGGATAAAATATATATTGATTATATATTATTATAATTATTTATTTGATGATTTTCAAAAATCTATTACTAACTATTTTATTTTTATCTGATGATCATTATCTAAATCCAACATGTATTGATAACGAGCTCATCAAAAATTACTACAAACCAGCTGTTTTTTAGGGGTCCGTAGTCGAATGGCAAAAAACGGAACCCTTATATATTCGTCATGTCTGTTTGTCCGTCTGTCCACCCGTATGTCACAGCCACTTCATTCGGAAACTATTGAGACTACACAGTTGAAACTCTACAAGTATTCTGTGAACCGCTTTACGATTTTTATACAAAAATAAAAAAAAGGATTTAGGGGGTCGCCCCATACATGGAACTGAAACTATATTTTTTTTTTCATCAAACCTATACCTACGTGTGGGGTGTCTATAGACATTAGACAGGTCTTTAAAAATGACATTGAGGTTCCACAAACAATTTTTTCTCAAAGCCAATCGTTTGGAAGACAGACACTTCCAAATTTGTAAAATGGCGACCGGCCTCGCGGTCGCTTGCCTTCGGTATTGCCAACAATGACCAGCTTTTCAAGGCTGCTATCTCCTCTTTGCATTATGTGGCCGAAATAAGACAAAATACGCTGTAGGCAAACTGTTGACCATCGAGTCTTGATATCGAGTTGGTAAAGGATAGACACATTTGTGCGTTTGGCCATCCATGGAATTCGGAGAATCCGCCTAAAACACCACATTTCGAATGCGTCTATCCTCTGTCTTACTCTTGTTTGGATTGTCCATGTCTTAACTTGTGGGGAAAAATGCTCCTTCCGAGAAGCCTGTGCCTGAAAAGGAACCGATCCAGGCTGATGATGGTTTCGTGACGGTGTTGAGGAGGAAGCGCCGTCAGCGAACCATCAAGAACCGCTGCGGCACGGCTCCATCGGAGCCCAATGTGCATATTCGTGCCGCAAAGCCGAACACTCCTTTGTACCTCTCCCGTCTACATTACACCACTACGACGGAGGACATCGTGGAGTACGTGCGCCAGAAGATCAAGTACGTGGCGAGAGTGCAGCTGCTCGAGTCGCGCCGCAACGTCAACTTTAAGGCGTTTGTGGTGCGAGTACCGACATGCTACCTGCACCTCGTCTTGGAAGAGGACTTTTGGCCGCAGGGGGTGGTGTTTCGACGCTTCCGCGGGCAAGTGCCACATGATCGCACAGTGACGTAGTGCAACTGTAGTGATACTAATATAGTTTTAAGGTTTTGTTTACTAACACAAGCTGTTAATTATATCGTATGTATGTTAGTCTGTAAGGTATTTATCTATGGGCCAAAGTAGCCTGAAAATAAATAAATATTATTATTATTAACTCTATGGAGGAAAATCAGGAAAACTAGTGCTCTGACCAAACGGGCCTTCGTTTTAAAACTTATACCACGTTTTTCCCAGATGTTCCGGGGGCAATATAGCATCTTTAGCCATGGCTATCCGCCGTTTTATTTCTGTGACGCAGCTACCTTCATTACTTATATTGGAGCCCAGTTAATCGAAGCTGTCCACAGTATAGATGCCTTAGATGTTATAGGCGCCCGATAGGTTTCCCGCACGAACTACCACCATAAGCTTGGTTTTCTGCCTATTTATTGCAAACCCTACTTTGCCACTTTCCACTTCCAATCTGTGCCGTATCTCTTTCATGTTACCAAATGTTGTAGCAAGGAGAACGGTGTCATCAGTGTACCTCAGATTGGAAATCCACTTTCCACCAACAGTAAACCCCTTGTCCCAGCCCTAAAGAGTCTTGAATGATATTACTCTTCGTACATATTGAAGAGCAGAGGTGAGAGGATGCATCCCTGCCTAACGCATTTGAACAGTCGGTGTCTATTTTGACGAAAGAGCGGTTGTTGATGTGTAGGTAGAGGCATCGGACTATGTCAATAAGATGTTGAGGCGTTCCCATGTCTTTAAGAACCCCCCACAGCTTGCCCCACTCCACGCAATCAAATGCTTTGGTATAATCTATGAAACATATCAATACAGGGCTGTTAAATTCCCGACTTTTCTCTATAATTTGGCGAACGTTCAGGATTTGTTCCCGCGTGTCTTTGCCTTTAACAAAACCTGCTTGCTCTTCTGGAATTTGTGGCTCCAGAAAGTGTATTAGCCTGTTGTTTATGATGTACAGGAGTATTGATGGTGCGTGGAGTAAGTGCCAAACACTTAATATAATTTTTAGAATCTTGTAGGCAACTTGTAAAGAGTGGGTTTAATAGAAAATATTCAATCCCCAAAACCCAGTTAGTAAGTAATCATTTTTAATGACTTCGTTATCGATACATATTGGAAGGAAGGAAGGGGACTCTTTGATCAAACCATACATTTTGTAGGACAAATATTTTTTCAAATAATTTAGATAATTATCATCAGATTTAACAAAAAAAACCCAGCTGATGATTCTCAAAAGTGTTTGTACTTAACACTTTTGAGAATCATCAAACCAACATATTTTATCCCTGCTACCCCTATTACTTACCACAATCGAGAATTCGAGAGTTTCGTGCAGGAAATTGTTGGGCGTCTCGCCGTCTCATCAAAATTAGCTTGATAGTAATCAAGTGCAAAAATGGACCGCGGATCCTGGACTATTTGTTTCTTACTTGGTAGTATGGCGCTAGGGTATCGGAAAAATTGTGGGCGTGTCCAAAAATACTGAAACATCAGAAGTCAATAGCTATTGTCATCGTCTTAAACTAGATTTAATAGGAGTCAATTTTAATGTCAAATTAAAAACTTCTGACAGGTATTTTTTTAAACATTTCTAACTGTTTCCTCCGGATTCATGTGCAGCTGTGCGGCCAAGTGCACCCCTTTAGATCTGCCGGCGAACTATAGAATGTCTTGCCGTGCAAGATAATAGTGAAACGTTAGTCCTGTCCTGTTGCGTCGTTTCTTCTCGAATATGCCTGTCTATACTTTCGGCCACGATGTGGGAGTCAAACAGGGCAGGCGTGCGCTGAAGAAGAATGAAGAAGTGCTATGTTGCGATTCCACCAATGTGCCGCACAAATGTTTAATTTTGGACTCGCTCAAGTAAACATGGACCATGGACAAAATGAGTTCACCGAAATTTTCACGCAATTGAGTGCGGACACACGTAGACGTGTTGAACCCCTAATCCAGCTGTTGAGTGCGCGTTTGCACTCACTGTTGAGTGCGCGTTTGCACTCACTGTTGAGTGCAAACACGCACACGCTGTTCCCGCACTTAATTTAGACCCAACATCCACTAATCTCTTTACTGAAAAATATTTTTAGCAATCTTGGCGCTTACATGTTGTCTGATAAAATTACGTCACGACAATGTAGAGGATATAATATTTTGGTCCTGAGCTCTCGTACTAACATGTTTTTAAAGCTGTGGTTAGCTGTAATTGAGTGTGCGTTGGTCCTGACCATGTATTTTGTAGTAGTTTGTATTTGAATAAGATAAATTGTAATGTAACTCGTTGATAATCCAAAATAAATAAATGTGCAGCACCGTACGCGAACAAAGATGACTCAATGTTTGAGTCGGAAAAATAAAAACAACAAAGTTATAAACCGTGTATGACTGACGGAAAATCAATAAGTTCATTGCAAGTGTGGGCGTCATATCAATATCATCGCATCCCCGCTGCAGCCGTGGTTATTGCGCAAGTCTTTCCCCGGTTGTGAACCAGCCGCCACCCCCATCCCTCACCTCTGGTCGGCAGCCTCCCAGCTCCTACCTAGAGAGCTAAAAATATATTTTAGCGAGTCGTACGTAATGAAAGAGATATTTTGGCAATATTTATTTAATTATTGAATTACGAACTACTACAGATGATTATAGGTATTACAATATCATGAAAATGGTTTTCTAAGTTTAAATATTATATTCTATGTTTATGAATAAACCACACCACGTAGTTAGTATGTTAGTAGAGGTGAAGTACTTTAGAGTACTATAATAAATTCCTAGGCATCCAGCAGGTTGACATTGATGATTGAAACTTAAAAGACGTTCTTAAGTTACAGTCGTCTAATATTAACATTGATAAGATTTTTTTTTTAATCATTTTTAGTGTTTGTTTCAATGACTTACATTTCAAGAAGAACAGAAAGGAATACTTATGAGATCATTTTTTTTTCCGTTTTCTTAAAGTTGAGATAGTATGTATTATTCACCATTAACATAAGTTTAATATCTACTCTATCTACTTATTTGAAATTTATTAATTTCATAATATTATTATGACTAGATAATACTAAATAATAGTATAAATTAATAATTTAGTCCCAAAAGATATTCTTGTTATTTAATTTTCGTTTCTAAACTGAACTGTAAAAAGCAATGTGTTACGGCACAATATTTAATTATAAATAACCTAGACCAATCTAAACAATGACTTCAATTTGTAAACGTTACATTTAGTATGAACATTGAAAGGATTACGATTAAAGGGACTATATTCGTACAACACATTTAAGGAAAATACACTTAAAAGCTGCACACGTGCTACACACCAGAATACATTTCGAGTACATAAAGAATACGTCATGCCGTAGCTACGTCTGTTTACATCAAGGGATAAATACGTGAGTGGGTTAAGTATAGAACCCGTCACTGATACGTTTAAGTTGAATATTTTGTTTAGGCATTTCTGCGCCACATAATATCTAGCAGCCTTGTTTGTTCATCTTTTATAAGGTTCTCAAGTCCAATAATAAACCCAAGCTGATCGTTGGGCACAAAGCCTTCATACGCGTTGGTCTCGCGTGTGTACAATAGCACTAAGCAGTTGTAGACGTCATCGCCAGACGGTGTCTTGAGTCTTATGAACCCAACCATGCCGCTCTCCAAAGTCCGAGTGAGGTCATCAAGTTGAGCTGATGGGCTCATGTTAAACACCACGGACGAAGGGTCTTCGAAAAAGTTTCTTCCGATACGTTCGAAAGCTTCCTCCGGTAGAAGGAATAGACGTAACACCTCTGACCAGGTGTCCATTTTGAGGTCTTCAATAGTAGCTTTGTCGGCTAAAATATTACATCCCACTAGTGACATGTTGTCAGTCGGTGGGTCAG
This sequence comes from Diarsia mendica, assembly GCA_949316265.1. Classification (NCBI taxonomy): domain Eukaryota; kingdom Metazoa; phylum Arthropoda; class Insecta; order Lepidoptera; family Noctuidae; genus Diarsia; species Diarsia mendica. The sequence goes on along the minus strand of OX438893.1, from coordinate 19,334,518 downwards.
TCGGTTGGCGCCATTGTATAGCGCCTGTCCACGCTTTGGTCAGAGCCTCGGGATTGTCCGGAGATTCCGCTGAAGGTCCTGCGGCCGCTGGAACAAAATATAGTAATTAAGGCATATTTTCATGTAGTTTGTATCTGTATACAAGGTATCTACATTGACTAATAGTTAGGTAGTTGTTACAACATTGCTATTCATTTATAATGAAATATGAATTCAATTATAAACTCAAGTGTCTGCATGTCACATTATTATGACTAAGTATTATTGGACCTAGATTATCTACCAATTTAAAACCAAAATTTTACCAATAGGTACCTCATTATATTATAGCAAATAAATTGATTGGAATTGTAGTAGTATTTTTTATAGCGTTCTGTTTGAACTGTTACGTCAACTCGTAATTCGAGAGCAAAATCACACCTGTAATCCCCGAATGGTAAGGCAGAGGTGTACCCAAATATAATAATACGCTCAAATTTTGTTAGTAATTAGGGGTGAGCCTATTGCCATCAACCGGGCACAAATTCAGTCTCCGCAACTGCTACTAAGAAAATTCCTGATGGAAAAATCAAATGACACTTTGCCTGACCCGGGAATCGAAACCAAGACTACAATATGCTCAGCAGTCGTGCTTGCAAGCACTCAACCAACGCAGCAGTCATTATTTATTTTATTTGATACTAGCTTTTGCCAGCGGCTTCGCCCGCGTGAAAATGACGATTTTCCATACAAACTATCAGCCCCTATTTGTCTATCAACTGGGCGCCAATTCAGATACCGTGGCTGCTACTGAGAAATTCCTGATAGCAAAAACCCAATAACACTTTGCACGACCTTGGAATCGAACAAAGGACCCCCTGCTCAGCAGTCGCGCTTGCGCCCACTAGACTAGCAAAGCAAGTAAATTTTTAATCGGTAATAAAAAAAACAACTGTTGCACTCGTATTGCACTTTTGTAGGAACTGCATTTTTTTTAAATAAACAAAACCACTTATAATATAATCCAAACATTCGTATTCTCGTAGCGGTCCCTCGCTACGCCCCGTGCTACGGCGTAGCTCGTTGCTACGAAAGCTACCATCGCCTCTTGTGTCAACTCAAATCAAATCAACAGGTGCCCGGTAACTTAAAATCTAACCTACATTATCGAAATTGCATTGAGCATTAAAAAAATACTTAATTAAAAAAACATGTTATTTTATGTATGAAAACTAAATATACTTACGGGTCGTTGTCTCCACTGTCTCCACAGTTGGCTCTTCCGGTACTGACGTCATCTTGGCAACGATGGACGAATGTAAATTCAGTAGTTCAGTAAACTTGGCACGGCCGAAGGACACCACAGAAAATGAAAACAAAGTATCGACCGCGGGTATCACTTAGGCTGTGGCGCCCGAGCGCGAGCGATGCGTGTGCTCGCTTCCGTGGCAAATCTCGACTGATCGATAGCCGTAGCGGGGTGGCTCGGGGCTCGCTGGACTCGTGTTCTAGTTTCTGTGTCCGTGTGGGAGCGCAAGGTATATATAGCCCATCGATTGCAAATTGTGCAAGCTACAATAACATTCGGATAATATTTTGGAATTCTTATCACCATCAGACGCTTGCCTTTTCCTATGTTTGGGCCAGTTAATCGGCTTGCAGTCTAACCAGATAACCTTCTCCTCTGTAGGTATATTAAATTGTATTTTTTTTTAATGATTTTCATTGGAACTAGCCGATCTATACACAAATAAAATCAAATTTCAAACTATAATCATAATTATGTTTATTTAACAATAAGCTGATAAAATAAAGATACTGAAACTATTAATAAAGCATTACTCAAAATAAATCTACCTTTCAAAATATGAAAGTCTTATAATAATTTCTACACTTTGTATACGATCTTAAATTACTATGTAATTTTATAAAAATATATAAATATAAATATAAATTTATTTCATAAAAAAGGAGATTGTAGTACAGAGGCATACACAAAGTTAGACATAAGTTTGTACCAAGTCAGACACAATCTAGTGAGTGAAGTTCTGCTATTCCTAGCTAGGTTAAAAAAACCCAATAGTAGCTAGGTATAGTAAATATTATTTTTCTTTTGAAAGCTCAATTGTTCTTTGAGTACGATTTGTTTCAAGAAATAAACAAAACCATGCAATTCGTGTAAAATTACGGGACTACTCCGTGTAAAATACATATAATCTATAGTAAATAAACAAATTATCAAAATAGACATTAGCACGGCTTGAACGAAAATGAAAATGATGTTCAAGATAAGTCCAGCGAGGCTCTGTACAAAACTTTTAGTTTCGCCTGCACGGGTTGGGTTATACACAATGTTTGCACCAACAATCTGCCTCCTCATCGCATGAGGTTAGGGGGTGACATTGAATACCCAGCGTCAAAGGCGCATGTCTGAGCGAAACGCTTGTGCTCTCAATTTTTCTAAAGGTGAAGTTCACCAAAGATTCTAAACACGATCAGTACAATTAAATCGTGCTTAAGAGTCATTAGTATCATGACGATTGTTTTTAAATATTAACTAATTTATACCAGCAACTTTTAATCCCGATTTAGACGTCCTGATCACGATACATTTCAGTGGTGTAACTGGCCCTTAATGGTTATGAACACATTTCTGTTTAATGACGACATCATTGAAGGTAGTGATGGTGGCTCTGCATCCCATGCTGTTCCTACAACAGATCCATAAGGATCTGGCTCCAGAACTGCGGTTGTTCCGGTTAAACCTGTACTTCCCCACCTGGATTGCCGGCTTACCATATCGCGTCTTAGTGTATATCAGAACTAAAAAGATTAAATGAATAGTGTTAAAACTTGAACCGAAATGTTTGTCCCGAAACTGTAACCGCATCCGAAAGAATAAAAAGTCACATAAATTATGTTTTTAAAATCGTTTATTAGAGTTTTAACCAGAAGTAGCAATACAATTAATACTTAAACATGTAATCATTAAATTTAAATAAGAATACTTTGATGCAACTTAGATAAGTTACCTATGTGCCGTTTAAAACCATATTTGTATGTTGACATAAAGGTCAAGACCCATCCGAAACCTAAGGAAAGAACTGACATTGGCCCAGCTTAGGAAGGTTTACTTTGCCTTGGCGGACTCTAGGCTTAGATATAATATTGAGTTGTGGGTCAACAGCTGTAAGTACAATATTCACTCGGTTCATTTTATTATACAAAAAAAGAGCCTTAAGGACATTGGTCCGCTTAAACAGACGGATTCGTGCAGGGATCACTTCATTGTACAATTCTGAAACTGGATGACCTACTACAAGTTAGAGTGAACACACGTAGGAAAAACTTGCCTAACACTATCCAACCGCAAATAAACGTGGTTCAACGCAGTCCTAGACACAAATCAGTATTACTGTACAAAAAACTTTCTTTAATTGAAGGGCTAATACAATTTCGAAGAGTAAGTACCTAGATGATACGCCATATCCGTAATATTATTATTGGAATTAAATTTAAATTATGTTATTTATTTGTTTTGTATACTAAGTAAATAAGTACCTTAAATATTAAAAAAAAAAAACAATCATTCCGCAATGTAGCCGAAATTGTTTTAAAAATGTGTCCAGACTCCAGTGTAGGAGTTAGCATCTGGCAATCCCAAAAACTTAGCAATTTCTTTTGGCATGACACTAAATTTCTTCATGCCAATAGGTTGGGTTCCACATCTTCCTCTTCGGTAGTTTTGAAAAAAAAAGTTACTTCTTGCGTTTGGCGAACGTACAGCTTGATATTTCTTCACTATTTCATAAAACGGACTGTGAATTGGAAATGATCGTCGACTGCTTTTAGGATTGGTGATCCTGACTAAAAGCATATTGTCGTGAGTGTCAATATCTTTTGAAGTTATGTGACGTAGTTCCTCACGGGTACATCCACCAGCAATTACGAATATTAATGCAGCCTGGAAAGAAACAAAACACTGTAGCCGTAAAGCTATTCACAATAACATAGTACGTATATATATATTATGTAGATAGAGGTCATCGCACACGTTTTCTTTTGGTCAACAACCTGCATCAGATCAGCATCACTTTTGCTCACTAGTCTCGTTATCAATCAAGCGCCAACTCAACTTAAATTTGTAAGCGGATCAGCTGAGCTGGCCGAGCCCTAGTCGCTTCTTCACCTTAAGGTGGAACATCCGTCAGTGTCAGGTTTATGTTGATTAAAATATGATTAGCGCACGTAATGCGTATGTATCATATATACCTCTTTACATATTATGTAAAGAGGTATAATTATTAAAATCATGAATAAAATCCTCATGAGTTGATTTAATTAATCAATGGAATTAAATCCTTCAATGGAATATTTAATAATATTTAATATTAATAATATAATATTTAATTCCTCAATGGAATTAAATCAACTCATGAGGATTTTTGATGAAAAAGGCATTCAAGGAAGTTAAAATAACTGAGAGAGTTGTATTGGTGATTTTAATCATTATTACTCAGTAAAGACACATTCGTTACGGTCGGGGATTCTATTTTATTTATCTTACAACCTGACACTGACCGGTAAATTGCAAAATACGTAAGAAAATTCGAATTTCGAGAGCTACCTTGGAGGTTCCTTACCTTAAACTCGGTGACTACTATTCACAAACTAATCCCAAGACAAAGCAATATCGTAACGTTTAGAATTGCGTCGCTGTATGGAGTTCCATAGAAATCGTCCAGAACAGCTCAAGTTCGACGATGCTGATCTTGTGCAGACGTATATTATGTATATTGGCCTAAGGCTGCTCAACTAACCTTTGTTGCCAAGTACTCATCATCCGGCGCGATTTTCAAAAACTTGTCGACGTTTTTTTCTGACAATGTTTTCGCCTTCTGTCTTTTTGGGCGGTTTTCTAGAAATTCAGTTAAGTTGGTATACAGTTTGAGGTCTATACCATGTGCCGTCCAAACAGTGCTTTTCAAGATGGAATAGAATTGCCACAGCGTACTAGACTCGTGTTTATTTGCCAGGTCATTGAAGTAAGCCAAAAAAACATCTTCTGTAAATGAAAGGGCTTTTGAGCTGGTTTTCCATTCAATGAACTTTTCATAGACTGTTTCCTTCTCATAGGGAGAGCAGGCCTGTGTCCCAGCAATGGGAACATTATTCGCTGATGATGATGATGCTGTTGTTTCATTTCCCTCGGTTAGTGGTATCCACAGACCACCGCTTGCATCTTTTGTGTCATTTTCATCAGACAACAGCCAACCTAAAAAAAATAAAATTATTATAAATTATTAAGTGCCTATTCGAAGTAACTATTTTACGGAAATTACTTAGTAACCTACTAATTACTTTAATCACTATTACAAGAGGTACGTAATCACAAAATGATTAACACAGTGTTTTAAGCTTTAATGGTTTATTATTTAACTTCCGTGATTTTCTATTATTATGAGCTTCCGATATTTCGACGCTGTCCCAGGAAACTGCCACAGGTCTACATCACGTTTCGTTTAATATCATGATTTTTATAATTATTTACAAAATTTTCGAGCAAAACAGGGATCAGAAATCTATTCAGAGATCTAAAAAATATTTGCAACTATCTCTATTAATATACTGTATTGATAATGATTACGAGCTTATTTTAATGTACAATAAATAGTCTCTCAAACAGCAGTGACGGATGCTGCACATCCACCTTTGTCTCCCCCTGCTTCTTCGTATGTAAAACTACGTACCTAGCTTTGGCTCGGGCATTTTGTTTTTATCGTAACGATATTTACCTACAAACAAAATCATGAAATGATCAATCAATGAAATGCAAAATCCAGTATGTGATATTATGTTTGTGTATGAGATCCTTTTAAAGGTGATAATGATTTCAGACTGTTTGTATTTGAACTAATGGTTGTGGTTGCCTTTACACTTAATAATGACGTCATTATAAGTGGTGATGGTGGCCTTGCAACCACTGCTGCCTCCTGACTCTGCTGCAAGTCCAATAACCATTGCGACCTCGGCATCCATTCTCTCGGTTCTTGTTGAACCTGTAAACTCCTAGCAAGATGACGGGCCGGCCGCAACGAGATATAGAGAAAACAGCTGCAAGGGAAAATATTATTAATTCTAAAATCTGTTAAGCTATTGCATAGCTTCTATCGCGGGCCTTGAGCGTGGAGAGCGAATCCAGAAATTCCGTAACGAAAATTTTCAACCAGGTTGCTATGGTTACGGAAAATAACAAGGTTGTCAACTGAGGTTGTCAAATTAAATAATTGATCAAAAATGCTATGCAATAGCTTTACCGCGGCAGTCTCCGAGTGCCACATTCTCTTTTTTTTTATCTCTGAGACTAAAATGACATTATGTGGGTTGCCAGTTTATTGCAATTCTTAAATAGTGATGTTCCACTGCCGTAAATTGCCTTTAATAAAATCAAGTAGAATCGTTTTTTAAATTAATCCTGAGTAAAAGGTGTAGGTAGATAGGCGCATATAAAATAAAACACAAGTAATAAGGTGTGGATGTGTTTAACGTGAAACATTTTAAATTAATTAATTACGGGTATTCATTAAGAGCGTAGACGGGCTGCGTATAATATACGTATATATAACTATTGCCGTCGCGCTGCGCTCTAGCAACCGGGCGGTATCAATATGTGAGTGCGATAGAGACAACTGCAGCTCAGAACGATTTTACCTATAAAAAACCTTGACAAATCGACGTTTCGTATTCTCCTGTTTTCTCCTCGAAACCTAAGCCAATTAAATTATATTTGGTATCAAAATTTAAAGGAAGAATAGATCTATGCCCCTATTACTTGTTTTTATTTTAAAAACTTTTCAATTTTCTTTGGTAGTCATCTGATTACGTAGGTAAAAACGGGGTATTTTTTTAGGTTTTTGGTAAGTCATATTTATTTTTGTAATAAATTTTTTGAAAAAAAAAATGACAGGGGCATGCCTTCAATAGACCTGGATTTTTATAAATAAAAACGATTACTATAGAGGCATTATCCAGGAAGAGAATAGGGGAATACATTTGTATGGAAAAATGCAGCCCGTCTTAATAATGTAATTTTACTTTAAATCTATGTATATTTTAAACTATTAATGGATGAAATGCTTCCACCATGGGACACTAACACTACTAATCGTCTCGCCTCGTCCCTTGCCTGAGGCCCTTTTAGTCCAGTGATTAGGTCTCCGAAGCCTGCCGTGACGATTGCACACTGGCTTATTCTCAGTATGGCCTAAGATTAATAATATTATGTATGTGAGCAAAATAAATAAAAAATATTTATAAGCATTTGTTTAATAAATAAACACAACTGAATATGATATCCACATAGATACCTAATACACAAGCGACTGTTGAGTACAAGTCCCTAGTTAGTATTAAAAGTATACACGACGTATTAATTGATCATCTTAACATTTCTCACGATTGGTTTAAATACAATAATAAAGAAAATTCAATTATTTCAGGATTAATACACTAAATACAGTCACACACACAAAATAAAATCAATTCCAATACAGTCATAATTCAATTCATCATAAATCCAAATAAACTACCTATATACCTTTAGTATATAAATAAATAAATAATTCAAAGTAAAATTCAATTTATATATATAATTTATACAAGTAGACATTTACTATTCCATTTCAGTAACTTCTTCTGCTGTCATCCCATGATTATGTTCGTTCATGAATTTGACAATTACGTTATCGATAGTGATGAGACTGGCTCTACAGCTGTTGCTGGTCCACTTGCAGCACCGCCATTGCTTCCTGGTGAACTGGGTATCACGCTGGTCACGATGAGGCTTGTACCAGTTGTATCGGTAGTTGTTGTATAAGATCACTGGCTTGCCATATCTAGATATTGTAAACACTGGAGCTGTAAATAAATGAAAATGCAGTGAGATTTTTAGCAAACATGAAATAAATAAATTGTACATCAAAACAAAAAATCACTATCACTATATTATAAAACGTCCTCCGCCTCGTCTGTCTATCTGTCACCGAAACTATATTCCGTAATGTGTATCTTGTAGTGTTGATTAAAAAACCCAAATCAATATTATGCCCTGTAATTTTCATAATAATACATACATTCCAGACACGTATAAAAAGTGAACTTACTAGGCAACGATAAAGCTTATTTACTGATAATTAATAATATAATAGTATTGATTTAGAGATACAAAGTCTTTATTCGTCAGTATATTATGCATAGATACATGTTAAATAGTTGTACAGACGTATCTAGCTTGTGAGATTCTCTCTCTAATACGACACAAATTCATAAAAAACATTGAGCCCGAAACTATTTGAACACCCATAAAACATGCATATATTAATCTATTTAATTTAATTCAAATCGTTTACTACAATCTATAATGATATGATAAATCTATAATCTATAATGGTGATAAATAAAAAAATCAGAATCAATTGTGGACCCCATCGGGTACAACAAACTTTTAAATAAGTAGTGAGAGGAAGAGCGCTTTGTTACCTTTCCTGTTATTTAGTTTGAATTAATTTGTATCCTATTAAGTATTAGGTATATATTTACATTCATTAGCTTATTCTATTAATACTTTATATGCAGCAATTTACTTATATTATTATAGTTAATATTGCTTACTTATTTGTTTACTTGCTTTAAAAATTATTCATTATTATTAGTGTAGTGTAGTTATTAAGTATGACTTTTTATTCATAATTATGTATTAACGCATTGAGCTTTTCAGCTCAATGCGTACAATTATTTATCATACGTGGTCATTGCAGCTATCATTATGGAAAACCTTTACTTTGCGAACACCCCAGAAATCGCGAAAAAAAACTAACTCATCAAACTAATCTACAATACGTCAATTTATGTGAACACGAAATATGAACCGAATAACAGCAGATGTAGGTCGGATACACTAAAACAAAGGTTGTACAAAGTTCGACTAAATTGAACGACGTTCTTCGCGGGGTGACTTGCATCGTGCTCTGGCCTGAGAGTAGCCTAAGTTGGAGAAGCCTTAGTCCAACTGTAGACTAATACAAAGTGATAATGCTGATGAACATGAACACTAGTTTTTCCAATACTATCTCTTCTGCCAGCGTGTCTAATGATTATGTTGATCAATGTACTGGACAATCTGGTTGTCAATAGTCCTGATGACAGAAGGGCAGCCATATTGCTTCCTGATACAGGGCCAGAGTCCTCTGGGCCCGGTTCTATAGCAGTTATGTTGGTAGTACTTGTAGGGACCTCGCTGTAGCATCGGCTTCCCTTGTCGTGATACTGTCTGCATTATAGCTGTAACCACGAGACTTTGTTAAATCATTGTATGACTGTATGAAGAGAGTATGGTCAAACTGCGAAATTAGAGTAGATAAAATGATGGTGATGATGAATTAGATTTAATCGATAGTGGAAATATTATTGGTTACTTGCACCTGCTTCATGCACAACACTGAAGCCAACACCAACCACGCCAAGACTGTCATAGTGTAGATAAATCCAATAATACCTGTATTACTGCGTGTTCATATATAAGTGCTAGGCATAGCACTTAGTAGGTTTCCAACGAAATCATATAAAATATTAATGAAGAATATAGTGTTGATCTTCATTTATCTTAATTTGCATGAACACGAAAACACAAAGATTAACCTCACATATTAACAATAACATATTAACAAAGTAAAACAATTTATCACACCACACTTAAATATCTTAATAATTTGATAAATATAAATATCTTTTTTTTTTTTTTGGTGGGTGGAAAATCATCGAATGACCCCCCCCCCCCCCCCCCCCCGCTCTTGGGCAGAGCGAAGGGGAGTGTCAGACTTCTACTGACTAAAAACCGAACCCATGTTCCTTCTTTGCCCTTGCGCCGAGGCCACGTAATCTAGTACAAAATACCGCGGCCCCGACGGGAAATATAAATATCTTACTATAAGTATTGCTTTTGGTCATAACTAATAGGGCCTTACTCCGAAACTAAATCACGTTTAATTTTATGACGACCGAAGAACAAATTACGGATATCAAACACCGGCAGAATTGAAAATAGTATCTGTGAAAGTCCAGTGTCGGATCACACCCGCAATTTATCCGTACCTTTGAGTATTCGTATCTTTTCGTCCTGATTATACACGAAAACAATAAAATTATACATCTATACTAATATTATAAAGCTGAAGAGTTTGTTTGTTTGTTTGTTTGAACGCGATAAACTCTGGAACTACTGGTTGGATTTGAAAAATTCTTTTTGTGTTGGATAGTTCATTTATCGAGGAAGGTTATAGGCTATATAACATCACGCTACTACCCATAGGAGCGGAGCATAAATGAGAAATGTTGCAAAAACGGGAAAAGAAAATTCCATTCTGAGAGCTTCCGTTGCGTGCGCTGCGAAAACGGTTTAAGTTACGAGAATATCATGTATGAAGTAATTATTCGTCTTTAAAAGTTCTAAAAAAAAGTCCGCGACAGCATCTGTCTATCTTTTAAGATTGACTCACTGTAACCATTTTTTACTATTAAAATGTTAGGTTAAAAAGAATTATTTTTTGCGAAGCTTATTTAACCCATATGGTATTAATCTATATCTAAATAAATGTGTTCGTTAGAACGGAAATTTAATGTAGAATATTTGTGCTCTTTACTCTATACAGTTTAAACAAATATCTTAGAAGATATCGCAATGTAAAAATACCCGCGCGGAAAAATATGTAATTACGCGGGTTGCGTCGCAATGTAGGTACGGGGGATTCTGGCTGGCCTCCGGGAAATTCAAATTCAAAATATTTACTGCATCAAGTGTACAAGTACAGAGTGTTATAGTATATTTATAGATTTTATAGTAATTCACACTTTAATATAATCTAAGCTAATCTAAACCATCTAAACTATTGTAATAAAGAGGAAAGATAAGATTTTTTGTTTGTTACGATTTAGCTTAATTAATGTCGGATAGTCGATATATCGAGAAAGGTTATAGCTATATTTATGTGACGCAGACGAAGTTGCGCGGGTCAGCTAGTTATCAATAAGAATAAAGCTTCTATTTCTGCTGACCAGAACAAACTTGCTCACAAACTGCGCAGTAGACGAATAAAAGAACTTGTTAAAGATTAGAAGTCTAACCTATTCTACCACCACTTAATTATTAATTAAATTGCGGACAGATAATTCAGTGCATTGTTATTAAAAAACCGGCCAAGAGCGTGTCGGGCCACGCTCAGTGTAGGGTTCCGTAGTGATAATTCTTTTTTTGCTTGAAAAAAGATACGTTCAGGATAATAAAATATGTAAACGAAGTTAAAAAAAAATGCTTGCATATACGATTATATTACAAACTTAGTCCAGAAATTATTTTGTACAACTTTTTGTCTAATTTGTACAAAAACTGTTTCCATCCAAGTTCAAAATGATTTTCCTAGAAAGTCCTTATAAAGTTCTACTTTTCAGATTTTTTTCATATTTTCTAAACTTATGGTTCAAAAGTTAGAGGGGGGGGGGACACATTGTTTTTTACTTTTGGAGCGATTATTTCCGAAGTTATTGACATTATCAAAAAATGATTTCAGTAAACCCCTATTCATGTTTAAATACCTTTCCAACAATATATCACAGGTTAGGGTTAAAATTAAAAAAAAAATCACTTCCCACTTAACATATAGGGGGCTACCCTAATAAAACATTTTTTTCCAATTTTTATTTCACCACTTTGTCGGCGTGATTTATACACATATTGGTAAGTACCAAATTTCAGCTTTCTAGTGCTAACGGCCACAGAGATTAAGCGAGGACGGACAGACGGACAGACAGACATGGCGAAACTATAAGGGTTCCTAGTTGACTACGGAACCCTAAAAATGCACCATCCGGAGCGATGTCTGAAATATGTCTGTGACGCTTTGACGGAAGCTTAAAAGTGCAACTATCCGATACACAGATCCATGCACATTCTTTGTGAAACATGACTCATAGGTTTTGGTCAATATTTGTGATTATGCAGGTTCCTGACAGTAAGGACCTCATCATTACGTGTCCGTATGGTCGCCCTGCAGCCCGTACCCCACTTGACACAGACGAAGAAGCCCCTCTCTCCCTTACTGTTGCTGTGCTTGTTGAAGCGAAAGCCATCGTACAGGATCACTGGCTTGCCGTACTTCGATTTGGCGAAAATAAAGTCTGAAAAAAAAGAGAATGATGAGAAAGTCAATAGATTAGCACACGTTGCCTTTTTTTTTTTTGGTGGGTGGAAAATCATCGAATAACCCGAAGCGAGCGAAGGCGAGTGTCAGACTTCTACTGACTAAAAACCAAACCCATGTTCCTTCTTCGCCCTTGTGTCGGAGCCATGTTAACCTTTCGATAATCCACAGCCCCGACAGGCGTCGGCCCTTGCGGGCCCCTTCCATATTGCTGACATCACTTTGAGGCGCGCGTGGAACACGTACGCGCCGCCGACACGGTCTGTTGCCGTCATGACGACGGCCGGACGGCGAGCTAGCCCGTTACTCACCGTCCACAGGCCCGCGTCTACGGTGGCCGGAGGTCATCGCGTGACCCCCGACGCCCGAAGCGCCTTCCGCGGCAGCTGGGACGTTGAGAGGTTCTCTCCCTCTCTCGTTCCGCCACCTCCTTCGCTAGCATCACTGCTTCGCAGAAGGAGGCGACGGCGTCCCATTCCTCTTCGCCCCGGACCATGGCTTGCACCAGGGCCGGACGCGAGAGGTCATAAGTCATAAGTCATAAGTTATTTATTTCGGAACAATATTAAACATTGTGTTGAAATTGAAATTTGTAAAATAAAACAGTAGGTAGGTACAATTAAAATGTTACAATCAAACATATCGCCACAGGTCGCCGCCGCCGATCGCCGCTAAGCACACGTAGCTTCATTTCAATCAAATCTTGGCCTAAATGAAGCAAGCGGTTAGCTATCCGTTGGCAAGAAAACATTTATTTTGATTTATTTGTGTGGTACAAAAGCCCACAGGTTATTCCAAAAATATCGTCTCATTTCTTTGTTAATGTTTCTTATGTCAGTACCGTACAAGAGAGCGATTACACAGATCACAATATGTGCTTTTCACCCGATCTGCAGTTTATTATTTAAAAAAACCCAACACTTGTCGTATTAATACAACATCGCCGCAACTCAAGTCGTTCATTATTCTATCTAGAAAGTTTATACTGCAAAGCACACTTATAAGTATTTATCGCAGCAGTGTCGGCTATGATTCGGACCCGATAATGAAAATAAAATGAGTTGATACCGATCCGGTGCAGTGTGCATACGTGTGCTATAAAATCTTAGTTACAGTTTTTAGTACTAGAAATTAATCATAAATAAGTTGTAAGTTATTTGTGTCTGAGACTGGAATAAAAAAACCCATTATCTGGCAAATAAGTAAGAAATAAGAACACAGAAAGTAATCAAAAGTAAACTCTATTATAAGGTACCAGAACATTTAACACAATTAGGCACTCTTATTATAAACAAAATGGTTATGTATATCATTAATAGAATGAGGTTTTTCATTGTAAGTGATGATTCTGGCTCTGCAGCCTTTACTCCATTTTATGCATCTCCAAACTTGACTGATGCCCGATCTTGGATCTTTTAGACTATATCGATGCCCTTTGAAGGAGAACATTTTATTTCCTTTCTTCGATAAAATGAAGACCGGCTCTGGAAATAACAGAAATAATACCTATAACGTAAGAAACTGGTAAACAAAAATGTATACTACCTAATTGTAATTGGCTCTACTATACGATACATACGATTAAAGGGCCATTATAAATGTCGTATTCTTTTTTATTACTTATACTGGAACGGATATATCTACCAGAATGATATTATGTAGACGAATGAGCTTATTATAAATGACACAAGTTTTGTAAAAGTTATTGGTTTAATAAATTATTCACGTTAAATAATATTTTCAAACTCAGTTAATTATTGTCTAATAATCGATTTCTCCACCGGCAGAAAACAAGTTGCTCAGTACCTATATTAAGTCAAAACAAACAATATGTAAAAATTATATATGAACATCGCTGATTTTGACAAGCGACACCCCCATGAGCAGCGCGGCAGCGGTTGCACCTGAATATATTCTTCGCTTCACCCCTTAGTAAACTTCCCTCACGCTTCACGCTCTTCCGTAAGTATATGTAACCACCTAACTCCAATACAGGGTTGCCACGACGCGATATCGTGCTGCTAAAAAATTTTTTTTTTTTTCAACAGCGATAGTTATATAGCAGTGTATCATGTCCTTCGGCTCAGTTTGTCGTGTTAATTCCAGAAATCCGTGGCTCCGGTGGATGCTGTAGAAGACTGATCTCGTCACTATTTTGTATATTAAAACACAGCCAAGTAATATTGATTGAGTTTTATTTTTACAGCGGGCAAGAATAATGTCACTTATTTAGGCCCTACAAGTGCGCCGGAAATGTCCACTTACATTGAACTATCAACACTAATGGAAACAACATAAATTACCTCCCTATTGTGGTCTTTAATGGGAATGTTCGTTTTTAATCTTGACAATGTGGTCTTCGCAGGTAGTGATGGCAGCCCGGCAGCCGTTTGCCCACCGCGTGCACACCCATCTCTTCTTCGGCTTCGCTCCTATAGTGGACTTGTTGAAGCTAAAGTTGTGGTCATCGTACTGGATCATCTGGTTTCCCCGCTTCGATGTTATAAACAATGGCTTTTCTGAAAAAGAAACGCAGAATATTTTTTTTTTAGAAAATAAGTACACTTTTCGTGTAAATAACACAAATGCTACCGCCATGTTGTCTGTCAACATTGGTTGACTGGTAAAGATTGACTAATCAGCCTTGGTACTTTTTCAAGATTTATAGGTACATTATCTAGCATGCACTATTTGTGCAAAGTAGGAGCAGGTTTTGGGGTTTAGTCCCAAAACAAAAAGAAAGAATTTAAAGTACCTAGGAATACGTTTAATTTAGGTGTACACACAACACACAAAACAGTTTAAAACAACAAACATACATGAACCCTAAAATATTACACTCTTTTTTTGGCAGTCGTATAAAAATATGAAATTAGTATCATTGGCATTGGCATACAGAGGTATTTTTGAACTAACTTAAAAAAAAATTCGTTATAAACGTTTTGTTACTACATTTCACAAAATCTGTTCCCAACAGAGCGCCTAAACCTAACCCTCTATCAACGTCATACAAACGTCAAAAGATTATTGTATAACTCCAGCTATCTCATTCATCACTTCACTCATGATTATGGCAGTTCCTATAAGCAACCAATTGGTTACCGACTGTGACAACGTTCGCCTTACATCCCTGTCCTCTTGTACAGGTCCATCGCGCCTTCGCACCTGTACAACGATAGTATTTATTGAAACGGTGATGACCAATCATTACCACGGGTTTTCCAAACCGAGACGTTGTGAAAACTAGTCCTGGAAAATAATAATAAATTTCAGTTTTGTAAATTCTTTCAGACTCAAAAGTAATTTATTCTACTGAGATTCAGCAGAGAGTGTAAAATTTTATAAGACACGTCCGCTCTATGCAATCACAAAAAACGAGTTCATAGTCAAACTCAATATTTTCTCATGCTTTAGAAAAAAGGGGAAATGAATTTCATAAAAATACTGACTCATAACCTCTTTATATTTTTATTATTAACCCATTAATACTAAAATCCAAATATTTTCGTAGACGACATTCACAATACAAATAATAAAAATAAAATGTGTTATTACTATCTATTCAAATATTTTTAAGAAGGCGCTCTCTCACCAGAGCATTCGTCTGTAATGTAACCAAGATTCGATTTTGAACAGAAACAAAATGACTTGTTTCTTAACGGCTGCGAACTGATTATGTTCGTTCTCCACCCCTACAGATGTAATTCTCAAATCTGGACTGGTACATTACACTTAGACAACTTAAGGTCATCCTTTGACGGATGTGTAAGGGCTTAAAGTGCGGGAGGGTTGTATTACTTTATTGGTTGCCCATTATTTACTAACCTTTAACATTAATCAATGATTGTGGTCTTTTTTAACCGCTATTATGACATCATCCATAGTAAGTAGTGACGCAGGGCAGCCGCCAGACCTCGCCTTCACACAGTACCACCTGGCCCTAGGACCTGTAGTGCTAGCGTGCCTGTTGTATCTAAACCGTCCCATAGTAATTACTGGTTTCCCACACCTTGAAACACCAAACTCTACTTGTTCTGAAAAATAAATAAAGTGATATATAAATATACCCAGGATTGATTACTATTTATTGTATTATGAGAAATTAAATAAATGCACCCTTACTAAATTTAACAATAATAAGTAGCACATTTGTAAATGAGTTCTAAAGTAGGTATCAGTGATGGTCAAAATATTCTTATTCTTTATTGCACACATAAAATAACAAATATTAGCTTTGTAATTTATGTTTAAATTACAAAGCTAATATTGCAAAATATTGTACTAAAGTCCGGGAAAATGATTGGTTAGCAAATTGTTCTGTATAAATTCATATCACAACTTATCATTTCAAATGAAAAGTATCGTAATACGTATCATTGTCAGATTGACGTTGAGTATCGATGTGCTAAACCATTATTTTATATTGATAGATTTATTTACAGCGACCATCCTTGTTATATCTCTATCAGTATAACATGCCTTATACAATATACCTCAACCCCTGTCATCTAGTTCAGGAATTGAGATCATTGATGTTATTGAAGTTGATTAAAATTCAATAAATCAAAAATTATGTCAAACGTAACGTGTACGCTTATATATTATGTTAAAGTACGTCAGTTTAGTCGTACTTACTTTACTACATATATTTCAAATGAAAAACATCACCATACTCAATTTCATCACATTTATTATCGTAGTAATTATGTCTTTTTCACATTTACACGTTCTAAAACTGTTTAAAATTTACAAATAGATACATATCTACACCTAAAATATAAATCTACATGAAGCTAAAGCAATTGCTTTATAATTATATAATGCCTGCTGCCTTCATCACCGTTTGCTCATTATTTTAGGTACTACTTTTTAGTTGCCAGTAGTCAGTTATACCCACAATATTGCGGAGTATTATCAATAATTTTTAATTAATCTCTAGATCTACAATAGGTATTTGTTTAAGTTTTATGATTTATATAATATCTTTAAATAGCGAATACTTGGTACAAAGAGAATACTGACTCACGCACGAGTAAGACCTTTTTTTTTGTTTTTTTTTTTTGGTGGGTGGAAAATCATCGAATGACCCCCCCCCCGCTCTTGGGCAGAGCGAAGGGGAGTGTCAGACTTCTACTGACTAAAAACCGAACCCATGTTCCTTCTTTGCCCTTGCGCCGAGGCCACGTAATCTAGTACCAAATACCGCGGCCCCGACGGGCGTCGGCCCTTGCGGGCCCCTCCTTGCTGACATCTCTTTGAGGCGCGCGTGGAACACGAACGCGCCGCCGACACGGTCTGTTGCCGTCATGACGACGGCCGGACGGCGAGCTAGCCCATTACTCACCGTCCACAGGCCCGCGTCTACGGTGGCCGGAAGCCATCACGTGGCCCCCGACGCCCGGAGCGCCTTCCGCGCCTTCCGCGGCGGCTGGGACGTTGAGAGGTTCTCTCCCTCTCTCGTTCCGCCACCTCCTTCGCTAGCATCACTGCTTCGCAGAAGGAGGCGACGGCGTCCCATTCCTCCTTGCCCCGGACCATGACTTGCACCAGGGCCGGACGCGAGAGGTCGCCGCCGCCGATCGCCGCTACGAGAACACGGCGGGGCTCCGCCCAAGCAGGGCACACCTCCACAGTGTGCTCCACCGTGTCCTCCGGTCGATCCTCGCAGTGGAAGCATCCGGGCGTTTCCTCCCGCCTGATTCGGTGCAGGCACGAGTAAGACCTTAAGATAGATTATACCGGCTCAGTTGCAAAAAAGAACGAAAAAAGGAGGTATTCACTTTCCTCTTCGTTAAACTCTAAAATAAAATGTAGAACTATCCTTGAATTCTACAGTACCTCAATAACTCACATATTATAAGGTAAAAGTATTGAATTGACAGTTTCATAATCAATTCTCGTGAAGAAAAAGCTTTGACAAAAGGTAACTGTCTAATGATTGTGAGGCGTCTGTTTGACAATAACGTCATGAATCGTGATTAGGGACGCAGAGCACTTCAAAGCGTTAACTTTGCCACATATCCAGCGCGCGCGATCTCCCTTGCTGCGTACCCACTTATTAAACCGGTACTTGCCCATTATTATAACTGGATTACCACGCTGAGACGTGGAAAATATTGGCTCTGAAACAATGATAAAATGTAAACAAATAAAATAGAATGTACAGCAAAGCATTCTATGAACATACCTACATACTCTTAATAAGTAACTCTTACTCTTTCTTTATAAGTCATGTGAAACTTGATGTGTGATGTGTGCGTGATCAAAAACGAGTTTTAAACATTCGACTTTTCTATTTACACAGAAATAATATCTTGTTGATTTAGTACAGTCGAACAAGCTAATAAGTATACAGGGTAGAGATCTTTATAATTCTATAACACTGAAAATATTGATAGTAATTTTGTTTTATCAAGTGTTTCGCATTAAGCGACTGATGTCAAACACTGTATGGTAAATGTATCTGTATAATCTTAAAACTAAATACAAATTAGCTGGCTGTATACTTATTAGCTTGTTCGACTGTACATAATCGTGCCCCATAGGTACCTCACACACACACACTCATCATCATCATCATCATCTTCCTGCCCTTATCCCATTCTATTTGGGGTCGGCGCAACACGTTTTCTTCTTCCATTCTTCCCTGTTAGACGTACCATAGGTCCTACTCATATGTGATAAATTGTCAACAAAAATATAGGTCCTAAAACGTGGATATCACAAATCACTGAGTACAGACTCAAAAATAATAAGCCAGTTGCATAATTCAATAGCGATCAGTTAAGCTTGCAGCAACCGGAGCCAGATAACCGGAATATTCGTACAAATGAACGAAATAAACACGATATAGAGTCATCTGCGATAGCATTTATTTGCAATGATTAGGTTATAATACATTATAAAACACTAAGCGCCAAGTGCCCAGATAAATTGAAAATTTTATTAAACTAGAACATTTTTCAACATACGTCCAAAATTAAACTGTAGGGCACTTGACAAAGCCAAAAAACAAAATCAGATAGCAATATAGCGTGTGTTGGTGTTCCGTTAACACTTCAGAATATTTAAAAAGTTAAACAACATGAAAATATTAACATTTTCCATAGATTAATGATTATGATCGTGAACGTAACTGATAATTACATCATCCAAGGTGATGATGGTAGCTTTGCAGCCGTAACAAAGCTTGACACAAGACCATCTAGCACGAGGACCCTTGCTGCCACTCCATTTGTTAAAACGATATTTTCCTATTAATATCACTGGCTTCCCGAATCGAGACGTTGAGAAAACTGGTGTACTATCATCTGCAATTAAGTTATACATATTATTTTAAATTAATATAATCGTTGAGAGTAAAACAAATCTTCTTAGCGCATCAGATCAACGGCAAAAAGTTCAAATGCGCTTAGCACAAAATTCAGCCACGCGAACTCCACTCATTGATGTAGTAATTCAAGTAGATCATCAAGGGCGCAAGTGATAGCTGTGGAGAAACGCGTCGAAAACATTTTCTATAATTTACATTTTGTTATCCTGATTCTTGCTCGTAAATTCTTGAGGATATAACTTCTAGAAAGAACCTGTTGTGACTTCGTCAACATAAATGGTGTCTGCGAGGATCTGTTAAAAAAATCCGTCTCTTTCAAAATAAACTTGATTGATAAGTAAAACATGTGACATCTACCAACCCGCACTGGGCTTCCTTTCTGTGTGATAGAAAGGAAGCCGGTGTGTCCCACAGCAGTTGGAACATTATAGGCTGATGATGATGAATGAAAACAAAAAATGGTTTTATCATATTATTTCACACAAAAGCAATTAATAGCATACAACCACACTAATGTTAAGCTTCGAAATACTAAAGTAAACTCGTAAATAATTTAAAATTCTTGTTATGGCTCCTTATTCAGGTATGGTTATGCTCAGTCTGGGCCTTGACAACTTGGCCGTCAATAGTGGTTACTTTCGCTCGGCACTTGTTGAGTCTCCTGGCACAAACCCACTGGATCTTGGGCTCCTTGCTGCCGGCCCATTTGTTGAACCGATGCCCACCCATGATGAGCAGCGGAAAACCTCGTTGAGATGTCGCGAAACTTATTTCTGAAAATCAACTATGTATGATTATGAGTGGAATTTATATGTTTTAGGATATAATTTAAGTATAAGTGAATCTTATGGGTTTCTTTAAAATAAGTCTCACATCAAAGTCTTTGACTCAGTTTATAACAACGAAATAAAAACAGCACTTTAATAAATAAATACTTTTTATATTTGTATTACCTATTTCTGAAACGCACACATCACAATAAAGTACAGTCATCTTTAATACACACATCACAATAAAGTCAAAATTATAATTATTAAACATTGGATCACATTTTAATACTGAAAAACTAAACACAAAGTTAAAGCTGCTCCCGTTTTTTTTAATTTAATAAAATAAAATTAATTGTACAAAAACTCTCTATCTAGGTAGATAACTAAAACATATTATAATGTAGAAAAAAACACGCACACAACACAAAGCTAAATTAGTTAAGCTTCAGTCACCATAACACTCAACATATATATATATATAATATATACTAGCTTTTGCCCGCGACTTCGTCCGCGTGGAATAATGACTTCCGGCAGAATTTGGGTTTTTCGCTTAGTTATCAGATCATATCTGAAAGCCAGTCTGTTGCTGTTAGCTAAAATTCGATTGCGAACTCTATTTGTGGACAACCGCTGTCTCTCTGCCTGAGCTCTAAGTCGCTGCGAACGCTCGACACTTGACTCTCGTTCGCGTAAGTCAGAGGTCCTTACATTTTGTTCATGAAGACGTTGGGAACGCTCCAGCCTCGACTCTCGTGCACGTAACTCAGAGGTTCTCAGATTTTGTTGTGCAAGGCGTTGCGAACGTTCGACACTCGACAATCGTGCGCGTACCTGAAAGTTTCTCTGATTTTGTTCAGCAAGGCGTTGTGAACGTTCAGGTGAAGATTCTCCCATACGACGTATTCTTGCTGCCCGTGCTTGAGAACTATGTTTAGAAAGTTGAGACCTGGCTCTCTTAGGCATTTTCAAATGTTTAAGAAAATGTTAATAGTGTGTAATATTCTGGGTCCCTAATTGCTCACCTAAAGTTCTTTACCCGAGATTGAATTCCGAATAGGAAGAACATTTTCGGATTTCCAATTACCGGAGTTGAAAATTTAGGTGAACTTTGGCGCACCCTAATATTCTAGCTCTGAAAAGAACTGTTGTTTAGCCCTGAAAAGAACTGTTGTTTAGCCCTGAAAAGAACTCTTGTTTAGCCCTGAAAATAACTGTTGGTTAGCCCTGAAAATAACTGTTGATTAGCTCTGAGAAGAACTGTTGTTTAGCTCTGAGAAGAACTTTTGCGTAGGTGTAGTTTTAAGAACGAAATCTAAAAAACTCCCGCACGCGCACCGGCCTTAATATTTTAATTTCGCCATAACTTCAAAACCAAACGTCCAATTTTAATCATTGAAAGACAGACAAGAAATATTATCTACATAAACTGTACTTAGTGATGAAATAATTTATATTGATAAGGATTAATAGCATGAGTAAAATATATGCGTATAAATGTAGTCCGAAAAAAAATCAAGATTTTTAGTTAAAAAAATGGTTGTTGTGCCTCACTCGACATAGATAGGTATAGTGTTTTGCGGACTTTTTTGTAGATATTTATAAGATCTACAATTAATTAGAACATTTTATGGTTCTATCTTTCATAGTTTAGGCAGCGTACGCAAAATTCTGGTTGATTTTTTACACCTTGTCTCCGAAAAACCCAAATATCTTACGGAACCCTATTTTTTCCAAAATAAAACTTAGCCTATATGTTTCGTGGATAATGTAGCTTTCGAATGGTGAAAGAATTTTTAAAAACGGTCCAGTAGTTTTTAAGCCTATTCATTACAACCAAACAAACAAAGTTTTCCTCTTTATAATATTAGTGTAGATATATATAAATTTATTTAAATACTGCTACATCTGTGTACACAAAGCACATTGCATTGTAAAAACCTAACTTGGCAATTCATTCCTAATTCACCTCACCATAGTTGGATGGCACTGACTACTAGTACCTTATTCAACCAACGAATATCTTGAGGCTACTCTTTATATCTCATAAAAGAGTCTGCCCACTACACCCTACCATACCATGACCGTGCTATGAACGTATTAGGCACGGAAAAAAATATGTCAAGGACTACTATTCCCAATAGAACGTATCATCGGGCACGACGCGGACGAATCAACGATTTACCACTCTTCAAACATTATTCCACGGCAAACATGTGGTTCCTTTCCGAATCCGCAAAGATTCTGCAACAGACCCTTCTATTTCCGCGTCCCTGACTTTGCATACAAACGAGTTATAATAATTTAAAGTCAAAAAGTACCTGCTGGACACCCTTTATACCGGTTACCAGTCGCGATTATAATTATCCTATATGAGACTATCACCAGTAGATAGTTTCGTCACCGACTAACAACGTGCCATGCAGGCACCGCGCTTCAGCAATAACCTGCAAGAATGTTTTACTGTTTTATAGTCGAACAAAGTAATAAGTATAAAGGCAGAAATCTTTATAATTCTAGTATAATGAAAATATTGATTGCAATTTTGTTTTTTAAAGCGTTTCGTCCAAACGCTGTAACCTTTGACATCAGTCTCTAAATGCATCTGTATAATCTTAAAAGAGAGAGTTAGCTGGCTATATACTTATTAGCTTGTTCTACTGTACGGTACGTGCATAGAACGCGACGGTGTTGGTCGGTGACGACACGGTCTAATGCGAATAGTCTCATACTTTCTTAATACAAGGGTTTTTTTGCCTAACAAGTTCCTAGCACGGTTATGGTATGATACGGTGTAGTTCTTTAAAGCAGCCACTCTAAAACACGTCTATCGATTCTATAGGCTAATCTAATTGGTTAACTTACTCTTTGTTGTGTATTCGAATAGCCTCATTTTGTGACGATACCTGAAAATATTGACCGGCATACCTACCATCCACAATCAGCCTTGCGACACCTAGGTGACTTGACAAAAAAAAAATATTCTCAATTCTTGTATAATACGATAAGCCAGAATAATCTCAATTGTAACACTGACTCTCTCTACTCACTCGCTGGCAATTAGCATGTAGCATGTACCTACATGCTTGACGAAAAAAATTCTTCAAATAATCATAGCCTCACGCGATGCACACATGAATGAAATGTTAAATGGTCAAAAGAATGCAACTTTTAAGTTACTAATGTGTATGATAGTTTTTAGTCCTAACTATAATATTATCTATAGTTGTGATGGTGGCTCGGCAACCTTGCTGGTTCTTCACGCAAGTCCATCTAACCTGGGGACCTTTGCTGCCACTCCACTTATTGAATCTGTACTTCCCAACCACTATCACAGGATTCCCGAAACGTGTCCTTTCAAACTTGCAGCCTGTGAAATAAACTTTGTTTGTTACCTTGCTTTTATTTAATAACTGAAGAACTACTACAGCAAAACGGAACATTTAAGCAGTTTACGATACGACAGCAAACGTGTCTAAGATTTCAAATCATTTTGTGAAAAATACTCTCAATTGTTGAGAGCAGCGGTGGCCCAGTGGTGTCGGCCCCGACTTACGAACAGTAGGTCGTGGTTTCGAACCCAGGCAGGCGCATTACTTTGTGTAATTTATTTCATCACCGCTCTGCTCTCAAAACGGTGAAGGAAAACATCGTGAGGAAACCGGCATGTCTTAGAACCAAAAAATTCGAAGACATGTGACATCTGCCAATCCGCACTGGGCCCGCGTGGTGGATTATATCCCAGCCCATCCCTCTCCTGGAGAGGAGGCCTGAGTCCCTGCAGTGGGAACATTATAGGCTGATGATGATGACTCTCAATTGTCTCTTTCTCTTTGCCTACACCACGCACCGTAAACCCCAACTAACATTTTTTTAATAAAAGAAAATTTTAACTACAATATCCTGCATTAGATTTATTAAACAGAAGATAGACGAATATACTTTATTGTAAGAAAAGAAAGAAAAGAAAGAAAAAGTATTTATTGGTTTCACACCAGGACAAAACAAATTGACAAAAAATTAAAAGCTAACAAGGTAAACATAATAAAATTATGAGAAACACTTTTTACACTAATTTTAAAATTAGGACATAATAATTTGAAAAAGTCCCGTGCGAAGCCAAAGGGCCATTATCTCAGCATGGTGCTGTAACATTTGTACATAAACATTCCTGGATATATGTCTAGCAGTGAACGTCATTCAGCTGAAATGATGATGGCATATATATTTATCCTTACAAAACCGGTTCAGCGGCAGTCTTATTGATAAATAACAGACTAGATAGAGAAAAGCTTGTTCAAAAAAAGAACTACGTCTAAAAAAATCACACCAACAAAGAAACGGATAAAACTTGCTAAAAGGGCGTAGCAGTAGGACCATGGTTATGTAATTTAACTACTTTGTAAATCTTGTCTTCCATTGTGAAGATCCTTGCCTTACAGCCAGCGGCGACCTTCACACAGACCCAGCTTGCTCTAAGACCCTTGCTACTACTTCGCTTGTTGTAGCGGTACCCATCGTATTCAATGACAGGTTTCCCAAACCTCGACTGCGAATACACTAAACCTGAAAGTAATTAGACAAATTGAAGGAGTTAAAAGACGAAGATTTGGCTAGACATGAAGTGATTTGGCTTATTAATATACCAGATTTTGAAAGTACAAGACAAGTGATTCAAGACATCTTGCACTGTTCATGTTGGTTGGGACCTCGTCAAGAAGAAAAATAAAATATTGAACCGATAATGCTGAACTGACTATGAAAAAGGGTGGGACTTTCCAATAGGACAATATTCAAGTAATACTATAATTTTATTCAAATATCACAAAATTAACAAACCTAAACAGCTTAAATTAACGACTACCGTTAATAATCTTCTATATATCTATAAATAAAAAGAGAAGTCCTGACTGACTGATTGACTGACTGACTCATCAACGCCCAGCCCAAACCCTTGGACCTAGAAAGCTGAAATTTTGCACATAGGTTCCCTTTATAACGTAGACAAGGAATAAGGAAG
The DNA here is from genome assembly GCA_949316265.1 of Diarsia mendica. Taxonomy (NCBI): domain Eukaryota; kingdom Metazoa; phylum Arthropoda; class Insecta; order Lepidoptera; family Noctuidae; genus Diarsia; species Diarsia mendica. Next base: position 19,309,165 of record OX438893.1, on the reverse strand, counting down.
GATTTTTCGAAATTCAACCCCTAAGGGAGTTAAATAGGGGATGAAAGTTTGTTTGGAAAATCGACATTTTCACGCGGGCGAAGCCGCTGGCAAAAGCTAGTCTAAAAATAAAACAATAAAAATCGATGAACAATCATTCACGTAACAAAGCACAACATGTCGGTACTGAATCTGTCAGATCTTTCCCATAATTAATTAATTAAATACCTTAATTAATTACCTTGCCAACAACGCCGCTGCTGTAGTAACTAGTATCTATGTGTCTTTTATAACGCTGCCGAAATCCATCAAACCGTGGAGTTCTGAACAATCAATAATTGATTGTTCAGAACTCCACGGTTTGAAATTATGGTTAGGTATGCTCGTATAAAATTCTAAGGCTTCTGTTTTCGGAAACTACAGGGTTGTATTACAGCCTTCCTCTATTCTGAAACAGGTCTACCAAAGATCCGTGTTATGAATCTTCGAAGGTTTCCTTCCTGTATTAATATGCCCTTCATGCTACAACATTGTTGTTCCTTACTGAAAATACTCTTTTAGATAAAAGGATTAGACGATAGGAATTGAAAATTTTATTGTAAAACAACTTCTGCAATGTTTTGCTTTTGATAACTTAAAAAAAAAGGAATATAATAAATAAAATTGGTCAGTTATTTGGTTCGGTTTCACAAATATCAGAAAAAAAATTATTTGATATTTATATTATTTATTACCTATGCTTAAATTGCACTTAAATACCTTTATTAATCGGTAAAGAATGTAAATTTTACAGCCGAACATTTTTAGCTTTTTCCTTTTTTCTATTTTTAGCCTTTCATTCTGAGTACAGTACTTCGTAGTAGAAAACTTTCGAAGTAACGAACATCGGAGTAACGAACATTCTGAATACCGTACTTCGTCATAGCGTACATTCTGACTAACGTAACGACTAACTATAAACTTTCTGTGTACCGTACTTCGGTATTTCGAACTTCGGAGTAACGTAATACAGTGTGTTTCTGACTAAGTATGATTATGGTCGTGCAGGATTTTTAAAATCTGGTTATAATAAAGGACAATGGTGCATTTACACCCCGAAGAAGCCTTCACACAGTACCACCTGCTCATCGGAGGCTTGCTGGAACTGTGCCTCGAGAAGCGCTGAGACTTATAGCAGAGTAACCTCGCTCCCCGTCTGGACGTAGTGAAAGATGGACCTTAGGAACCAAAACAAATACATTAACAACCAACTACAGCTGAATAAAACACTCGCATTATAGGAGAATTTCTCTTATTTTAGAAAAAGAATTAGGAGTCCGTGTAAAATTATAAATCCCTTGAAATTGTTAATAAAAAATAGGTTCAATCGGCTAATATCCGAAACGGCTAGCCCAATTATGACGGGACTGTTCAAGTAACTTGGGTAATTTTATCTTAGAAAAAGAAAAAGGGTTCCGTGCAAACCATTAAAGCCCTTGAAATTGTTAACAAAATTCGATACAAACAAGAAAGTAATATTCTACAAGTTTCTTCTCTAAGTTGGTAGCCGACTGCACGCAGCAGCAGCAGACGACATGTCGTAGCTCCATACAAAATAATAAATTATTATTATTCAATTTCATAGAAATACGTAGAAACCAGTAGTTGTCTGTGGCTACCCACTTGTACCTTTAATCTTTCACAAAATTCTAAGTCAAATAAAACCCAACGTTTAAAGTATTTTGTAGATTTTTACTATTTTAACCAGCATTTCAACAAATCATGCACAATGTCCTATGAACTACTATTATAAGAAATTATACTATGAAACCTAATAGGTACATCTATTATGCCACGCTGTTACGCTACTGAACAAATAAAAAAGAACGCTTCAATATTCAAAAACAACATAAAGAAGTAAACAAAACACGTTCAATTAGGATATAAAAAAGTACAAAACGAAGTATTCCCGTTAGAGCACCTATTTTTCGAGCACCTATGCTTAGAGCACCAAAGGTATTCGCATTAGAGCACCAATTAATATTTTGACGTGGTGCTCTATTGGGAACAATAAAAAATCTTCAACTTTATTCCTGAATTAAATTAATTTATTCTTTATTGGGAATATCTTTGGTGCCCTAAGCATAGGTGCTCTAAAAATTGGTGCTCAAAGTGGAATAATCCTTCAAAAAACTAAAATAAGTAGAACAAAACAGAATGCGCTTATGAACTAGAACTTATAAACTTGAAATGACGTCTAATGCTTATGCTCATTGGTTGTCTTGACGATGACGTCATCGAGCGTTATGATGGCGGCCCGACAGCCAGATGATATCTTGTTGGAACACGTCCAGCGCCGCCGACGGCCGCACGAAGATACGGTTTGTCTCGTAAAGCGATAAGGTCCCAACTCTATTACAGGATTTCCAAATCGACTTTCACTGAACACAGGTACTGCGAATAAAAATAACCTTAAGTCAATATCTAACTGAGCAAAACTCAAAATAATATAGAAACCATTTAAAAAAATGTACTAGCTATTTGACATTTTGGTTAGGAAAATGAAACAGAATAGAAATGTAATTTTCAATACATATAAAATTGTAATATCTAGTTATCAACTCTTTGCTTTAAACAATACATTATTCTTAAAATAACGCTTTTTAATAATATCTTCGTTAAGTACAGTTATTTTAATATAATACAACATCATAATTCAACTGAATAAAATTATCAGTTGGACATTACAGACCGAAGAACAATGGTAACATTCCTTTATCTACCCAAATATCATAAACCCTCTATAATGCGTTCAAAAACCATAGGCAATGACCAGCATTACCAACCAGCAGAAATTAACAGAACTGTAATGAGCTCATAACCTACTGAAAACAGTAGGTTATGAGTTTTAAATTTGGAACAGGTGTCAAATTCAAGTGAGTGTGCTATTCTAGTATCTACATTAAAACAGATACCTATCGATACGAAACCCCAATTCAGTATGATTTTAATTATAAATCGCACGACATTTTGATCTCGAGTGACACAAGAATAGTGACTTTGTTCGTTTGCTTAGGATTTAAAAAAAATGACAGATATCCGAAACGCCGCCATTTCGAGCTGTCATTTGTTCGTTAGCTTTTTATTTCCAGATACGAGTAGAACAATTTTCTGATAAGTTCTTTATTTCTGTCGAAAATGAGTGATAGTGACTCAGAAATTCACATGAACACTCCGCCAGATATCGTAAATGCAGCGACGAATGCAACTAATAACCTGTTTATTTTTTATTGCATTACACTGGTAACAATGCTGGTCATTTCCCTATGGTTCCTGAGCCCATCATAGAGTCCTTATGATATTCGGGTAGATAAATTAGTGTATGCAACTATACATAATTAGGCATTACAACACTCGTGTGATGCTATTAAGAAACTCGCCTTCGGCTCGTTTCTTAAACCCACACTTGTGTTGTAATGCCCTTCATTATGCACAGTCGCATAAACTACTATTGTATGCCGCGGATCAATATTTTTATAATAACTAATTAAAAGCAAAAACGTACAATTCCAAGAGTGACCCCAGCCGTAAAACCACCCATCAATACGCTTTTGTTGATGGTGACAGTGTCGCCTATTGCAATGTTGGCATAGAGTGTCATAGCAGCCAGTATAATCACAGCAGTCTGATAAATTATGATTGCACAAGTTTACAGATGCATAGTCGCCTTCAAAATTGTACCATAATAATATGATATAAACATCTCCAGTTTAGTTTATCATACTGTCAAGTGCAACTGGTCAAACGGTTTCATTGAAATGATTTTGAATAAGTAGGCCTGTAGGCCTACCGTCAACATAACACAAAATAGTTCCGCTTACAGATTGACCAACATTGTCCAGCCATAGGGCTTTAACAGTTTGCTAATAAAAATGGTTGTGGTTTAAATTAGACTTGACTATTAGTTCCCCGAGGGTAGTGATCCTGGCTCTGCACTTGGTTCTCGTCTTCGTGGTGCACTGCCATCGGACATGGCCGTTCCGTCCAATGACCCCGGAGCGAGCAAAGCGAAATCCATTGGCGACCAGGAGCTCCGTTTTCTTATCACTCAGTATTCTATGGACTGTCGGAATAAATGTGGAGTTAATGGACAGTTTTCTTAACTATATGTTCAAGCTCATTTGGTTGAAGAACCACCACTGTGTGGATTAAAAATATTACGATTAATTCAGTAATGCTTCAAATAACTGCTTATAATTGAATGATCACTGTTGTGACGGACGTCTTGCATCTAGTTTGGGACTTGTTTGGGGTTGTATGTTGTTTTTATAGCTAACAGTTTCATAGAATTTCGTTTCACATTTTTTTTCTCATATTACTATTTAATAGACTAATCAATAGGCAGAATATTTACTTTAAAGAAAAATCTTTGTTTTTTGTTTTAAATAAAGTTTAATGCTAGAATATTTCTATCATAAAATAACAAAACAAATATTCTTTATTCTTATACCGTTTATTTAATATAAAATTATTACCAAGAATCAAAATATAGAGTGGCAGATTCTAAACGTTTAAATACACCTAACATAACATGTGGTCTATAACTCCCTGTAAGAAGAAGTATGCAAACAAACAATCTTGCTTGCATGCTTGCTGCATGCAAGCAAGATTGCAGCTGTTACTAACTTTTATAATGTGTACACAAAATATTTATTTTAATTATTTAATTAAAATTAAACGCTTAATTAATCTTTCTTAATATTTATAATATATTTATTTATTGAATTATGGCAAAGTCAATCATTTTTCGTTGATATAAAATACCATGGAAAAATATACTTAACAAACAATATTTGCTAAAAAAATAATTCTACAGAATGATAAGTTTGTTAAACAAAACAATGTGATTATAAAATTCATTGAATTGTGTTTATGTAAAATATGTTTGAAACAATAATATTCGAAATAAAAAATAGGTAAAAAACTTTTTAAGTTAAACGGTTTTATGTTAAACATATATTGCAATGTTTAAGATAAATGTACTAAAAACCAAAAAATAATAAAATAGATACAGTCGTGGGATAAAACCGTGGGGCACGTCAATTGTAATTTCCGCAGCACGACAGTTCCGAATTGACGTGCCCCACGGTTTTTTCCCACGACTGTATCTATTTTATTATTTTTTGGTTTTTAGTACATTTATCTTAAACATTGCAATATATGTTTAACATAAAACCGTTTAACTTAAAAAGTTTTTTACCTATTTTTATTTTCTAGTTTTTAGCCGCCATCTTGGATTTTAATTTTATATAGTATATTGTATTCTGCTTGTTGAGCCCTTTCATTTGATACCCATATTGATAGGATTAATAAAACATAAATTATCCGCCATTTTGTAGCGGCGGCCATCTTGAATTTATAATGATAATGAATAAACATAATTGTATTGTCACCAAAATCCAAAGTGTATACAAAATTTCAGATTAATCGGTTGACAGGAAGAGGGTGAAATTTGAATTACTAAATTTGATCCAAGAAAATAAAACAAACGGGGTGAGCTAAATAAAACCGTTTAAAAATAGAAAGACAAGACAGAAAGGTGAATTAGTCGAGAGTGTTCTTAGCTATGTTTGAAGAAAATCGGTCAAAGATGGCCCCCACCACAAAATGGCGGATTACATATTTTTTCACAACTCCATCAATTTGGGTATCAAATGAAAGGGCAAGATTAGCAGATTATGATGCAATATAACTAATTTCAAATCCAAGATGGCCGCCACCACAAAATGATGAATTACCTACGTTTGTTTTTACAACTCCCTCAATATGGGAAGCAAAAAATTGAAAAGGAATGAGGAATATAAACTAACGAAAGTAAAACAAAAAAGCTTGAAAATTGTTTTTTTTTACTTTCACTCCCTTTAAATCAAACATGGTCGAAGTTTGATCTAAAGTGAGTAAAAGTGAATGACCAATGTTTAATCTTTATTGCTACTCAGTCTGTGCCATTCTGCCAAAGCCATGAGTTTGTCATGAGGATTATTAAACAGCTTCCTTTGGTCGAGCTCGCAAATAGCGATACCATTTAATTAAACGTTTTACGCGGCTTAAAGCCACGTAGGCTTGGCCTTTTACAAAAGTTTTATTGCCCAAATACACTCCAGCCTTTTCTACTGTGATTCCTTGCAACTTATGTACTGTAACAGTAACAGCTAACAGCCCAACTTAAAATAATCAGAACCATTGTTCTCTCAATGTTGCCATTCCCTATGAGACCTTGAAAAGTTATTGAGTCGGGTTTTTTTTTAATTTAATCACTTAAAAAAAAACCCGACCAGATTAGTTTACCCCTTTTGCTCTGTGTCCATTCAACTGTTTTTTTTTTCATTGGGCGTGATCGAGATCCAAAGGAGGCCCATTTTGTAATAAAGAGAAGAATCTTTGTAGCTGTGCGTTTCAAATCATAATCTTTTTAAGCCAAGGAGTAACTAAAATAATCGAAACTTGACGCTTTTTTATTTAAAGAGAATATATGACTAAAATTACTATTTAAAGGCATACAATGAATAACCCAACTTTTTACGGAGACGGAGACATGGTACATTAACCTAGTCAGTTTAATTTTACATAACATGAGACTTAAACATTAAATTAAATGATTATGCTGCAAATAACTCCTTATAATTGAATTGTCGACGGTTGTGACGAACGCTTTACATTTAGTTTGGAACTTTTGTGAACATGCCCAACGAATTTTGTCAGCACAGGTTCTAGACCTGTTAAATGTGTATCTTCCTATTTTCACCATCGGATAACCGCATCTATTCTGTGTCCATTCAACTGAAATTATATAAAATCTTTTAGTGTCTATCCGTGGGTCTAGAATTTACCATTCCTGTATCTGATAGCATATCTATACATATTTTTCATTTGTTTTTGCGCAGAACGTCACCTGTTTGAACGACTAAAGGAAAATGAAATTATAAACCACGTACCTCGTTATAATCGCATCTTTTTTATTTCCACTAGATTAAAAGTACTTATATCAAAAAGAAAATGTATTGTTTACAGTCTGTTTTAACTAAAAATGAGTATAACTAAGAATATAGTATTATTCCCATAGCAATTCCAGCCGAAACCCTGCTGATTTCGTTTCTCATTTATAAATTAATAATGCCATGGTTATGTTGCAAGCCGCATTTGACGACTAGTTTTCCTAACGTGATGATGAAAGCTGTACATCTAGTCCTGGTCTTGGCAGAACATTGCCACCTCTTCTTGCCGTTGCCTAAAAGTTTCTTCTGCTGGGAAAATCTGTGTCCACCTATTTGCAACATTATCTTTCCTCTGCTTGATAATACTGCGGTGACTGAAAAAAAATAACATATACACATAATGTTTGCCTTTCAAAGAAAAACAATTAATTTAAATTGTCAGGTTGGTAATGACTATTAAAAAAAAAACACTTTAAGTTATCGACTTTTTGACCCCTTATAAAATGTAGCCCATTAATAATAAAGTAAGGCATTCTAAAAATTTGATTCGCTTTAGTATTTTTTAAATTGTTATAAACAATCGTTTGTTCCGTCTGTTTTAATAAAAATTATAAAAATATGTAATAAAAACATTTTATTTTCATTTTTAATGTAGGTACAAAAATAAATGATTACTGATAGTAAACAATTATAAATTAATTCTTACTTATAAATATAAAAGTTTTGATGGACGTTTGAACTGCACGAGGGCGAAGTCGCTGGCAGAAAACTATGAATAACTTTCTTATCCTATTATTATTACCATCTTACTACAAAAAATATTATAAATATTATTTAACTAATTCATTGTTCTTAACTCATGATCTTACTTTTATTATTATCACGTTGGAATCAACTAAAGACACAAACAGCCTATTAAGCTAAGATTTAAAAACTTGTAAACATGATATTATACTTACTCTTCCTCTTCCCAAGAAGAAAAAGGAAACTATACTTACTTACTAGTTACAACATAACTGTTTTATGCGAATGTGTCGCCAGTGCAAATGCACCGTAATGTCCCTGAATTTGAGCATTCCCATTGTTAGACAACGTCAAAACACATTAAGGCACATTAACAATTGCTATACATATTAATTCATCATAAACATAAGAGCTCATAGCCCAATTTGTAGCGAGAATCTGAATATGCGAAACTTGCACCAGCACCAGGCGATTATTGCACTCTGTAAATACCTATTTATTGAGAAAATAGTTTCTTACCACCGCACCAGTGCGAATAACTATAAATAAATCTTAATTTATATTAGAAAAAAGTAGTGCACTATGGTTCTTTTGGCACTCGAATCACTTGTGCGTGCTGAACGCACTTGAAGTTTGTTTTTGTTACGAGTGTTGTTGTTTTAAATTTAGTTTTTGTTGTTTTCGTTATTGTTTTAAATTTAGTTTTTGTTGTTTTTGTTATCGTTTTAAATTTAGTTTTTGTTGTTTTAAATTTTGTTTTACTTTTAAATGCATATTTTTATTTATAACACCCAATAAAGGTCACAAAGTTTTCTCCTTTCTTTAACTTCATTATTAAAAATAAATTATGTCAATAACCATAGAATAATGACAAGCAATAAAAGTGACCACTTTTTGTGGCACAAAGTGTACGATGCGCGAACTTTGAATTCGAATTTCGAAACCTTGCTAAGTTACGTGTCGGGAGCTATACTTTGGATCTTTATTACAAATATTGGCATCATTGAAAATTTTAAAAAAAATAAAAATAAAATAAATAAGTCACTGTAGGAAGGATGGTCTCAAGCAGTCAATAGGTTTAGGGTTTAGCAGATAGGGAGCTGAGCTTATTCTGTATTTAGTAGTGACTGGTGTAGTCAGTCACTACTAAATACAGATTAAGCTCAGCTTAGGTTATAAGTTTCTAAACAGGTTGACTTTAAACTCGTGTAACAAAAACGCACACACAATCATCTCTCACCCTAAACGCATATACCTGCTCCGTTCCGTCGTGGGTAAAAAAATGGCTCTTTTCTACGAAATGCAACACTTATCCGAACGAATCTCAAGAAATAGATGCTTTTAAGGAAAATTAAACAGTTTGTTTCATGCGAAGGTTCGCATTGATGAGTGTTGAAATAGAAATAAATAATATAACAATATTCACCTGAAATACCTATACTTTAACCCAATGAATTCCTAGTCAGTCTGGATATTCCCATATACAACCGTTATTCAAAATGATTGTGTATCAAATAACTCTTCATGATGTGATCGTCGACAGTAGTGAGAAACGCTTTACACTTGGTCCTGGATCGCACGGAACACTGCCATCGAATCTTCAAACCCGTGGTTTTCTCCTTAGAAAAACGATACCCTCCAACCAGCAACATGACTGTGCCTCTACTTGTCCTGTACTTTGTCACTGGAATAAATAAACCAAGTTTTTATTATTTAAATACCAAGAAATTCCAAGTTAGTCCATCCTTTAGGGGCGCTTTGTAGAAATATCACATCATACTGTCGGGGGATAGGCAAAAATCACAAATTTCTATATTAAAGTGTTTTACGAAAACAAAAAAAACCTAAGTGACAAGGCATTTTCTTAATAAATAATCTATATAAATAAAAAGAGAAGTCCTGACTGACTTACTGACTGACTGACTCATCAACGCCCAGCCCAAACGCTTGGACCTAGAAAGCTGAAATTTTGCACAGAGGTTCCCTTTATAATATAGACAAGGAATAAGGAAGGATTTTTCGAAATTCAACCCCTAAGGTAGTTAAATAGGGGATGAAAGTTTGTATGGAAAATCGTCATTTTCACGCGGGCGAAGCCGCTGGCAAAAGCTAGTACATAATATAATCATATTGACAAACTACAGATTAACACATTAAAAATTTACATTACATTACAAAGTCAAAAAAAATCAAACTTTTTCGACACAGAAACTGTAAAAAGGTAGTTTAGTGTTATATTTGTAATGGAAAACCTGACGTGTAATTTTTGATCATTATTAATAAATAAACTAAACTGAAATCAGTCAATCAGGCTCTATCACGGGTGTGTCAAGGTGCCAACGTATGTCGCGTAGGGTTTCAAAGTGGAAGGCTCATTTAAACAACTCGTGTTGTTTAAAATGTAGATACAGAATGGTTGTGTTCAAGATAACTCTTCACAGATTTACCTTCAATAGTAATGATGTATGCTTTACATTTAGTGTTGTGTCTGGTGGAACACCGCCATCTAGTCTTGCAGCCAGTAACCCTGAACTTATAGTAGTGATAGCCGCCAGCTGCCAACACCAAAACACCCCTTTGTGTCCTTACTAGCTTTACTGAAAGGATAGCATAATTTGTTATTGGTTATATTATACTAACACTACATTGTTCCTTTATATCCTGGATGAGGCTGGCACAAAAGCGTGGTGTGAGTCTATATCTGGCACGCCCCAACGAGATTTAACAAATAGACGATAGCTTTTTTAGACATTATTTTTTACCTAAAGAAAATAAGTAAAATATATTATGTACCTACCTTAGACAAGCCGGATGTCAGCCTGTACGGGATTAGGATGGTTCTAAAACAATTTAAAACAACAAGGCACCGGGTGATGACGGAATTACGGCCGAACTCCTGAAGGCGGGTGGCAAACCGGTCCTAAGGGCCTCCTTAAGCGCCTAACACTATTGTTTGATATAAAAGATAAGTATTTAAAAGATGGCCTGATGGCTGGATTTTTGTTAAAATAACGAATATTTTCTGAAGTATTATAGCTCACAGAAAGTTATTTTATTTAGGAAACAAGAAACAACCGGTACACTAAAAAAGTTTTTATTAATGTAACATTACATAATTTTACATTACAACAAAATAAGACAGGTTTATCCTTTTATACAGATTTATACGCAGATTCCACTACTTACGATAAATAAATCACCAAAACTATAAAATAACATCATTCAAACAGCTGATATCAGGTTCATACTGGTAACACATACCTAGGCACCACCACCATCTAAAGATAGAGATGGACCGATACAGACACAAAGAAATAAGATTAAAACAATATTGCTATGAGAGGTCATGTACGCTACCTGTTATTTCGGTAGACATTTGCATTAAACGATTAAGACTTAGGCGCGGAGCAGACAATGAACTGTGTGGCCACCGGCAGACGCTGACAATTTGCAACCACCAATGGATGAAAAACAACACGGCAACCAATAGACAGGATTCATATCAGCGGTCAATTCTGTCCAGCGGACAAATCCTTGCTCAGGGCTTAATTATAACCTGATAATAAAGAAGATTTAAAGATATTCTTGGTCAAACTCATACTTAGAGCTTCCCCCTTAAACATCCCTTGGTTAAGTATGATTATGACCAAAACTTTTCTTAACAACGTTTCCGTCGATGGTCGTGATGAAGGCCTTACATTTGCAGCGCTTCCTGTACCCACATTGCCATCTTATCTTTAATCCGATAGCTTTCTGATAGTAGAAACGGAAGCCATCCGCCACCAATATTGGATTACCTCTATTTGATATGAAGCTTGACACTAAAACAAATGAAAAAATGTTATATATTTCGTAAGTCATCAAAGTAGAAAGCTGACATCCATGTTGTCCCACATGTTATGGGAGTTAATGTACTTAAAACTGTCAGCAGTTTAATTTAGCTGATAAAAAAGCTCTGAAAAAAAAAGTTCTGAAGAATACCTTTCAAATAAAAACATGAAAACCAGCATTCACGTGGGGAAGCACCTGTTTTGTAAAAATATTATTATAATTGTACCTACCTAACTAAACCACCGTATTTAAGAGCGTATGCTACCTCAGATTAGCAACCCTATTTGTGGTGGTTCAAACTTCGCTTGAAATACTGTTAGAATAAAGTTCTTATCAGCTTGCACTACAAAGCGGTTGTTACGTCTTTCGCTGCGGCCGAATAGTGCGAAATTAGTGGTATTTTGCGATTTACAAAAAAACTATTGATTGGACTAAAAAAGTAAAACACTATGACATTAGTATGTTGCTTGTAGAATTATTTGGCAAAAAAATCAGAACGATGACATGTATTTTAGTATGGTTTTTACTCGCTAAAAGAAATTTTTAGAGGTATCTTAGCGATTTTTTTCTATCGAGCAAAGTTAGTTGTATTATGTTTTCACAACACTATGGCACTAGCATATATAGTGAAAAATATCATATATTTTTCTGGTGTTGATTACTGCAGTGACTCTTATACTTTTACGCATTATAAAACTCGCGTTTGAGGAACCATACGCTCTTAAGTATAAAGTAAGTATCATTTACATATCTCTTGCTCTGTAAGTAAAACTTACACCCCTGAATGCCGGGGTGTATGACTATCATTACAGCATAGGTTTTGGAATTTGAAAAAAGAACTGTCATACTCATACTGCACGAAGAGTATTTTTAAAAAGTTTTTTTTTTTTTCTCGGTATCGATTAATTACTCGAATCGGAATCTAGACAATTTATTTTATAAAGATTTTATTTTAAATATGGAACTATTTGTTTCCACATCGTATGTTAAATGGAATCGACTTAAAAATCAAACTGGCCAGCAAGATTTGACGCGCTTGCGTGCGTGAAAAAAAAAAGGCAGTCTACTAGTACAAACTATAAATATACCTAAAAAGAACGTGACCATATCACTTACAAATTGTAATAATTTTACTATTAATTTTAATTAAATACACATTTTTTTCTTCTTAATAAATGTTCATTGAAACCTGCTGTCTTGTTGTTTACTTACCTCACAATCGATATGTAAAGCAGAGTATTTATCTCGGGCGTAAGCATCAATTGCATACTCGGGTTAATTAGCGCCTTCGCTTCGCTCAGGCGCCAAAAACCTCGTATGCAATTGATGTCATACAGCCCTTGGTTAATAATCTACTATTAATTTATTAATCACTGAGATCATGACTAAAACTGTTCTTAACAACTATTCCGTCTACAGTTGTGATGAACGCCTTACACTTAGGGTAGACGACTGACTAAAAAAAATATGATTCTGTTTAGTCCGTCAGTTAGATTATCGGAAAATATTGGATACGTGTTTTTTGTTTTATCAAAATAATAAAAATTGACGAAAATAAAGCTTGTCAAAGATCATGGAGAGGGGGCTTTTGACGTCATAGTCTCGTAAAATTGTACCAAGCTGTGACGTTGCACGACTTTTCAAAGCGCTGTATCGTCTTCATTTTTTGTTTACGTGAAAAAAGAAAAAATACGTGTTCAATATTTTTTGGAAATCTATCTGACGGACTAATTAGATTTTTTTAGTCGTCTACCCTATTCCATCTTATCTTCGAGCCTACAGGGTTCTCCTTGTGAAAACGGAAACCTTATAGCCACCAATCTTGGGTTGCTTATGCTTGATATGTAACGCTGGAAGTTAATTAACTAATCTACGAAAAAACCTATTTTCCTTCAAAATCTTACCTTGAGCATAACACATAACATCACACCTGTAATTCCCGAAGGTGTAGGCAGAGGTGTAAGTACCTAATAGTACACCCACATTTCGCGAGCCTATTGCCATCAACCGGGTACAATTCAAGTCTCCGGGACTGTTACTGATAGATTCCTGATGAAAAAACCCAATAACACTTTGTCCGACCCGGGAATCGAACCCAGGACCTCATGCTCAGCAGTCGCGCTTGCGACCACTAGACCAACGACCTTGAAATGCATATTACTACAGACTTTATACACACTACTCTATTTACTCACCAGGTAACTTTAAGATCATTATCACTTTGCTTATTTCCACTGAAGTACTCGAGTATGCCAACCATTCCAGAACACACAAGTCGCGGTCAAAGTTTAGGAGCTGGCGAAATGTGTGTGTACTGTAAGGAACATGAATTGATGTTTAATTAGGTTATTATAAAACATATGCTGATTGAGAAGTACCTAGTTGTCTGTCTATAAAAGAAGGATTTTTTAGCATTCCGATGCCAAATGGCAAGAGCAGAACACTTTCAGTTAATCGCCCTGTCCGTCTGACTTTCTGTCTGCCCGTCGGTATCTGATAGCCATTTTACTCCTCTGTTGGCACCGCCCAGTTTTGGAGAGCATGCAACCGAGTCCGACTCGTTGGCTGGTGTTTATTAATTTTATTCATAAATTCGTCCAGACATTCGTAGATTTTCAGTGGAAAATATAATCGGGGACTGAATAAAACGAGAAAGTAAAAAATCATAAATAATTAACGTATAATCATACATTAAGTAGTAAATTATTGTAAAATACCTAAACATTACTCCTGATTAAATACTGAATAAAAGTTTTTCTATTTTATCCACCACCGAAACCTAAGTAATATTGGCGTTAGTAACCGTAGTGCGAGAGATACTGATGAATTAGTTGATGATACAAATTCATCTTTAATTGTTTAATATAGTTATTGTAACACTTATTTACTAAAAACCCACCGTAAACCAGACGCAATTAAATACTGCTATATAATAAACTTCATTCATAATTCATTTGAATTCATCAACCGAAAAAATTATAATCCTCAATATGTAATCGTTTGTAACTAGCAATAACTATTGGGAAGCACCTTTGGATATAATTAGTTCGAATCAATATTCGAGAAGAATTGCTTTCGATGTCATCATCAATCTTCTACCCTTATCTGAATTCATATGGGGTCGACGCAGCATGTCTTCTTCTTTCATAATTCCCTATTACTCGTTATCAGTCACCTCCTTTCTAGCCATATCACCCTTCACACAATACATTCATCGTTTCTTTGGTCTTCCTCTATACTCTAATAGCCAACTACATTCATATCCAACCTTTTCTTCTCTACCTTTTCTTCACTACCTTTTCTTCACTACATTTTCTTCACTACATTTTCTTCATTCCTCTGCATCACATGACCATACCACGACAACCAATTACCACACAACTTACCAAACGACTTCCTCTTATGTAGGTACTCATTCCTTATTTTATTCATTCGCGTTACACCACACATTTAGCATTCTCATCTCAGTACGCATGCAATTGCTTTTCACCCATCCCTTTTGTGACCCTATATTCTGATCCATACAAGACAGCAAGTCTAATCTTCACCCTGAGTTTAAGGGGAATGCGGGAGGCGCATATTAATTCTATGACCTGCCGCCATTTCATCCCTCAATTGCTATCGATTTCTTTCTGGGAATGCAGGATAAATCATGCTTCGACTTTGATCGTTACTTTATAATATAACATCTCGTACCGAATTACAAAAACTAGCTTTACGGCCGATTGTTTATTTGAGTTACCTATAGGAGCTATTAAACCGTCAATTTAAATATCCGAAACCGGAATGTGCACATTTTTGACATTATACCTACATCTCTACGTACAGCAACGCCTTACGTATAAAGATTGGTTTATTGCAAAAACGGGACATGTCTTAAATCTGGGAACCGCAGCCCCGACAGTGTTCGAAAAATATCTGTATTAAAATCTATTAGCAGTAGTGTGAGCTAACGGGTCATGAAACCCCCACACTCGGACGATGGCGTTGTCCATGGTGTGCAGGGACGCTCTGCAGCCAGCCTTGGCTTTGACGCACACCCATCGGGTTCTGTTACCGTGTTTATTAACTCGATTAAACCGGTACTGACCGATCATGATGACCGGGTTACCTCGCTGAGATTGCGCAAAAACAGGGTTCAGATCTGAAAGCAACCATTGTTTTAGTACCTGGTCGTGAATGATGGAATAAGTATACTTACTAAGAATTATAGAAGGGAATACCCTGGATACAAAGAGCTAAGAAGGAACATGGGAGGTTTTTAGTCAGTCGAAGTCTGTCACTCCCTTCCGCTCCGGCCAGAGCTGAAGGAGTCATTTGATGATTTAACACCCCCAAAAAAAAACAATTAATACAAAAGCACTGTAGAAATACTTATAAAAATCGGAATCCATCCCTGATTCAAATGTTAACGCAGCCAACGAATCTCAAACAGGACTTGACAGAGTTACGTGCCATTATGGTTTGAAGACGCTGGTATTTGCTTTTCAGATTAGGGTTGCACATTTTTTTTTACTAGACATGAGGGCTCAGTCGCAAAATGTCTCTTTCGCATAATGTTGCTTTCACAGAATGCCGGTTTCACACAATGCCTCTTTCGCAGAATGCCGGTTTCTCACAATGCGTCTTTGGCCGAATGCAGGTTTCTCACAATGCCTCTTTCGCAGAATACCGCTTTCTCACGATGCCTCTTACGCAGAATGTCTCTTTCGCAAAATAGACATTCACCTCGAGCCACTGTGCTATGTTGGACGAGAAGATACCGCGCAACTTCCCAAACGGACGGATACTGTAGTCCACAATGGTAGGTATATCCGCTTGATTTAGATCACCGATTTATTATTATGTTAAAGATTGATATATTAACAGCCAGTAAGAACTCTTAAGACAACATTCTCGGATTAAAGCTAAAAGGAAAATGAAGCCACCGGACAACACTTCAAATAAAAGATACAATTTAAAAACGGAATATTTATTTATATTACCTACAGTGAAACGTTTTATGAATACAAGTAATAAAGCGTATATTCGTTAAATTTTAAGTAATGTAATACTAATGCTACAGCTAAGATACAGTATGTTATTTATATTGGTGACGTCGTACAGTCAGCATCAGAAGTAGATTAAGACTACTCAAAGTTCCAAAACAGGATATTTAAATAAAAACTTGTTAGATATTACTCATTACTAACAAGTTATTGAAGAGCAATGAATACTTTAAAGAGTGAATTTCTGAAATGTTAAAAATAATAGCTGGAGTCCTGTACATCAAATAGGTACCTACTATGAACTGAAAATATAAATGACAACTACTCAGTTAACGGAACATAACTTCTTTATGTACTCATTATTCGTTATTTTATTGTAAAACAAGAGCTACGTCACACACCTTCTAAAAATTATAATAATTCTTAATTATAAATACTAATCAGAATTTTATTATTAATACCTATTATAGATTACCTACACTAAATTTATATATAACGTTTTTGTATAACAATATGCAACTATTTCAAGGATTTTACCACAATTTCACTTAGGTACTACATGCGTATGCATCAACATTAATTTTTAAAAACTTCGGAACTTTTTTTAAGAAAGTCTAACGATAAACATTCAAATTAAACTTATAATCATGGAAATCTCAGCAAATTCTTGGAAAAGTCACCGTAAAAATACGTAAATACGTTTTAGTACTCAATATTGTCGTTCAATGTCATGAAATGTTATTCAGTTAAGTATATGATAATATATTTAAAATGTGGCACATTAACTTATTTAAAACTTACAATGGTTTATAAAACTTAAGTAAACAGTTCAAATACTTACTTAAAACGATGTAACTACTAGAATACAATGCATTAAATTATTTAACATTCATTGAAGTTTGAGAATACACAATCATTATTACGCATTTGTTCGACTATACGGGCGATAAAACAGCTACATGGCAGTTTAATGCAGTTTATCATGCAAGCACGTAGATCGACAAAACATGTCATTTTATTAGTAACACTTCTGTTACGCTATTCTAACCGCAAGTGTTGGTTTAAAAAGTTGTAACTTATATTTTGTTTGATTAATTATTTCGAACAAAATCAGAACATCAGAGGTATGGGAAGTATTTTCAGCAAAATAACAAAAGTTTTACAGTAGGTAGGTTCCCACACCACTTTAATCTTTGTTGGAGTAACATAATGCAGATGTAAATAAAAAGAAAATAAGTAGTTGTTCGCACTTACGACTTTCGTTTGATGCGCTGGCCACTATGTTTTATCGCACTGTTCTGCAAAAATGCGTCAGAATCCTTTGCAGAGCAACAATTGTCAGCCAAATGTATAATTTTAAAAAACAGATTTCTTATTTTGATGTAGTTTATAAAGGGTACTTTAGTACAGCCTTTAATGCCTTTCCAGGTTAACTGGTAAAGGAGTTCGTCTGTGAATAAACATCTCGTTAACTGTAATCCAATCTTTGAAATTTTTAACATTCCACTCGTACCGCATATTCTAGAAAAATTCTTGACCTGAAATATTAATAAAAACAAAATATATACCTTATAGGAAAACAACCATGATAAATATTATATAGTATATATTAAAATAACAAAATCCATACCAAAACTTTTTCGAAATCTGTGTCAATAAGTTGATCTTCGAGTAATTCTAATTTTTTTATAGAATTAATTGGAAATTCAATATTCCTCTGAGCTATTTCCTCATCAAACTTTGTTGATACGTAAGTACCTACAGCACTTACAGTCTCAATATTTTTATGTTTCAGAATATCATATAATTTGTCCAGTTGTGCTTGTATTGCTTTAAAGCCTCTCTCAGTTTCTTCTTTAACTAGAAAAAATATAAATTTTTGTTTATCTCTAGTAATATTATTTGCAAAGCGCACCTACATACAAAAAAAAAACCTGCGAAGTATGTGTCGGACCACACACAACGAAGTGTTCCGTTGCCGTAGGTACTTAGCTGAAAATAATTTACCTATCAAAAAAACAAACTGAACATTGTGGTTGAAAAACAAGTACTTCCATACATTAATATACGTTACGGTCAATTCTCCAACTACAAATTTAAGTTTGTAAACCGAAAAAAAAAGACTTTTTTTATGTGATGAAATTACAAATTTACGATTTTCGGACTTTTTCCTTTACTTGTGCTGTGAGACCTTGTTTTTTTGCCAATTTTCATGATTCTAGGTCAACGGAAAGTACTCTATATAGGTTTTGATTTACTTGCGACTATCAAAATATGTAGCATAAAAATGGCTGCATCTTTCTAATGCGTTAACTTAGAAACTTAACTCCACGGGGACTAGGGACCTAGCGAATGGAATCGAGTTTGATGTAGTTGACAAGATTAAAAGAAATAAAATGAATAGTCTTGTCTTTTATGCTTTTACTTCATAAAACCCCTTTTCTCAACACACCTTTTTAAAGAGACTTTCGAACACAGTAAATAACTAGTAATCATCCTGACACTCAAAGTTTATTAATTGGTGGATATTAATACATAGGTATACATATAGTCTTACATCCACTGATGTAAGATCAGGACTAAAAAAAGTGGTTGCAGACTAAGAACAATGTTACCACACTGCAACCCAACTTTAAAACCAAATGTTACTGTGTCGACTGTTCCCCATTTTTAGTCGTGGCGACGGAACTAAGTCGACTCACCGACCAAAAAAATGTTTCTAGAATGAATCAATGTCGACACAATGTGTCGAATTGTTTCGTTACGGCTACCGAAAAGCGCTGTATGGGTATTATTATCTATCTAGGAACTAATAACTTCTATCATAATTAGGTATTATATCTGATTGTTCACAAGGTACATTTCCTTTTTGAGATTCTGCAAAAATGAAGCTATAACTTGCTAATAACGCTACTTGCTAATTGTAATCTAACTGCGGTATTTAATGATTACTTAGGCCGTCACTAAGTAAAGGTTTGACATACTTTTGTATGACAAAACTGTCAAAACATTTACTAAGTGATGGCCTAAGTAATCATTAAAGCTCTCTGAGTGCGGCAGAGTAGTGAAAACTATTCCTTAGTCATCATTATCATAATTCTCTTGGCGCAGTATGTCTTCAAACTATTCAATAGTATGAAGCTTTTAATAAGAATCACTTTCAGAGTCGACTGTCAAAGGAAGGCGTGAAAATGGCAGCAGCTATCTCATCAGTGGAAGAAACCAATAAGCAGATATTTACTATTTCGAGTTGTAATTGAAATCTGTAGGTTTTGGTGGTCAGTATGTGAACTACAAAATTTCCATACAAATTAATTTACACGTTAACATTATTGAATTGGTTATAGGTTATTCAAACTCGAACTATGCCTAAGTCGGAACATGCCTAAGTCGGAACTCGGAACCAGCAGTTTGACTGGCAGTCGCAGACGGCCTAAAAGAAATCCTTATTAAAATCTTCAAATCCTCAATGATTATGTTTCCCCAGAGTCTTGACGATGACATTGTCAACAGTAGTAATAGATGCAGTACAGCCGTTCTTCTTCTTGATGCAAGTCCAGCGAACCTTGGTCCCCCAACACGCATGTTTGTTGAACCGCCATTGACCTATTTGTACTACGAGGTTCCCACGTTGAGATAGGTCAAATGTTGGCTCTGATTGCTCTGAAATACATTAGACATATTAGCATCTTTTGTAACATCTTCATACAAATTAAACTTGTAAATTCTTAGATACCTATTAATGGCTACCTGCACTAGGTAGGTATGCAATGATAATAATATACAGGAATAATAAATGGAAAATACAAATTGTGTAAATAACTTTAATTATAAGGATTACAACGTTTTACATAAAGTGAAATACAGATCACATGAAATCATAATAATTATATTATTGGAACTTTGATTTTATTACGTACCTAGCCACTTATTTTGCTCACAAAAAAAAAATAAGTCATCTCTTTAAAAGAAACCTTTATCCAATTTTAATCCAATTCGTTGAACATTTTACTAATGTGTTCATGACACAAAGAAATATAAACACGTGAATCACCGAAATTAATATAGAAAACTTGATCTTCCTGTGTTCTACTCTGTGTTTTGTATACGGTCACATTTTTGACAATAAAATCATTACTTTTACCTGAAACTTAAGCCTAGCTACGAAACCGCTAAAATTTTTGAAACTCTTATTTAAAGGGCCATTTGATACCTCCACATCTTACATTTACCTAGACATATAGAAAATAATGTCAATTTTAAAAATAAGAATATAATTATTCTTTACGTATATATTGATATTTCGTTAAATACAACTAAGAAATAATTTTACCTAAGACGGAATTTAATTCGAAGGCAGCATAACTTGGAGAGCAGCGACAGATTCTAGAGTATAAACTCAAAAAACTCAAACTCAAATAGTTTATTTCAATTAAGCCATTACAGGCACTTTTGAATGTCAGAAGGACGGAAGAAGAACGAAACTACGAGTGCAATGCGTCATCCCGAAAGCCACCACGCCGAACCACACGCCACCGAATGCCCGCAACAACGAACACTGCGAGCACGAAAACACGCAGCGACGCAAACCGCAACAACGAATGCTCGAGACCCCGAATCACGGAACAACGAATGCACGCCGCAACGTGCAACCGCCGCCGCCCCGCGACCCGGAGCCCCGCACACCCGCTGCCACGGCCCACGCCACCGCGCGCCCCCGCTCCCACACCACTCGCCGCCGCCGGTAACATCCGGCGCCGCGCAGCCCGGCAGCAACTCCCGAAACGACGCATTGCACTCCTACGCTACAGTCACAATCACAAGGCATAATAACTTGTGAAAGTACTGTAGTTGCCAGTTCCCTAACGTAGATCTCATGAAGAAGAACGGGCAAGAAACTCCATGGACACTCTTTTAAATTAGAATTTGTTACAAAATCTTGGTACATTATATCATTCATGTTGAGATGGTATATTATGTGAGAACTATGTAGCAAGACGTGCAAAATAAGAGCGTCCAGAGTAAAAAGATATAATAAACAAATCAAAAAGAAAAATATATTTACACCATGGCAACTAAGGAATGACCAGTCTCCACTGACAGCGCCTATATCCTGAGCGTAGCAAAGAAATCTAATCTGCAAGAAAATCTATACAGAAATGTATCAAAATAATCATCAATGATAGACATTGTTTATGATATACCAAGTATAGAGTAGCACTAGAAAACAATAATATAAAACGAATTATTTTATTACACATAAAGTTTCAACCATTAATTTGTTCTAAAAACCTTTGTATATTCGCTCTGTCTAGTAACCACTACAGTATAGTTGTATCCTAGTGGTTATGCCATCCATTGAGCTTGACTAGCCTATCGTTGACAGTGACAGCAACGCATCGACAACCACAACTCTTTCTAGCCGTACACTCCCACCAGGTCTTCACACGTCGTTCCAGCTTCTTGGTAAACCGATACTTGCCCCAAGTTATAATAGGGTTGCCAAACCTTGTAACCCCAAATATAAGAGGATTTGCTGTAGCTGCTGAAATATGAAAACATAATTTATTGTATGCTTGCATGTTTTGTGAATTTTATTAGGTACGTATACGTAAGTATGCTTAATAAATATAAAAGTTAAATAACTGAAAAGGGTAGAATATAAGGGTCAGTCATCCGTCATTACTTTGAGATCTTAATGTTTATTAATAATAACAAGAGCATAACGAAAATGCACTAAAACGACCAGATAATTTTATGAAAACAATGTATTTCTTGGAATTAAAAAAAGAAATATCTAGAAACAAACTACACATTTTTAGATAACAACCTTTTGGTTTATGATGATCTTACAATCTAGATACACTTATTTATTATAACACACACATTATTATTATAATTTATTATTAATTATTATTATTAGTCCCAAGCTGCCAAGCCACAACACCAGGTGCTGTCCGGCCCAAGTGCTATTTATTTTCCTTCCCTTTCTCCTTCCAAACCATACCACAACCACCATACCCATAACCATATTTGATTTCTGGCCATGTTCGCCTCACAAACAAGATCAGATTATCATCACACCACCTTGCGGTCTACCACGACGAAAATTTGCTCCGTCAGGCGTTCAGTGAGTTACGATCTTTCCCCACTACTCCGGATGCATTCGCGCTACATAGCCAGCCCACTCCCACTTTATAGCATTAACTGAGTTATGGAACTCAGGGTGGTGTTTCTAACTCGATTTGTACGCTTCACACCTATTGTGCTGCGCTCCATTGCCCGCTAGCAAATCCTGAGTTTGGCTTCTATTATTCAGTAAGTGACCAGCACCGCACCGTAGGTTTATGACGGGCAAGATGCACATGATACCTAGTGATAAGTTGTTTTAAAATAGGATTACACTAGACCAAGTAAAGGTCAAGTAGTTTTCCTACCAAGGTACGGAACCCTCGATGTACGAGCCCGGCTCGCTCTTTACCTTTTTTTTTCTTAATTCATGAGTATGTTTAATATTCATTCTTACAATATTTTCTCCCTCAGTGATTATGAAAGAATTACATCGCTCTCTGGTCTTAATGCAGATCCATCGTCTGTACTTTCCCTTATCTTTCATCAGTTTAAAACGGTGACCAGATAGTACCAGTAACGGGTTCCCACGTGTGCTTGTGGCAAAGTAATATTCTTCTGTATGCTCGGATCCATCGGAGTCCGCACCTGCAAATATGGTGGAGCGTCAAATACTTTGATTTCACGCTAATCGAAATGTCTCTCTCGTTTAAAATTATTTCGCCTTGTTAAGATTATTTGTTTATTTTAAATTAAATGTATTTGATTTTGTGCAGTTGCAGGATAACAATAACTTTGTTTTTTTAGTTAACGTTCAGTTTTATTCGAGAACTTTTGTTTTAGAGACTTGGCTGAGCGGTATTAGTAACGCCATCTGTTGGTTAGTAGGTGAACCATTTTCAATTCCAGTACCATCCAACTGATATAGCCTAAAATAAAGAAGGTTTCACGATACACATGAACTTCGGTCAGTTAAAATAATAAAAGACGTTATAGTAATGTAACATAGTGTTTATTAGTACAAAAATAAACATAATTCTGTGAAAAATATCTCTCTTTAAATTTCATGATTAAATTGTGTTATAAATATAAACAAATTCGACGAAGGGACCAAATGTCACACGACCGGCCGTGAGAAGTGTTTAGCGTACTTTAAATAAGTTTATCTTGATCTGAGGTTCTAAAGACAAGGTTGAGGCTACGACCAGGGCCAACCGTAGCGCGACGAAGTCTGTAAATCAAGATAACCGACCGAAACCCTCCTAAAAACGACTCTCTCTCTCTTTGTGTCTCTCGTTAATTCCAGCATTAGTTAGTGCTTGTGCCAGTTTCTGGTGCACAGCAATTCCTTATCAACAGTCACGGCAGTCGCTGGGCAGCCTCTTTTGGAACACCTCCACGTAACCCTGGTTCCTGAAGAGTACTCTTTTCTGAAGCTGTAGCCTCCTACGAACAAGTTCGTGGAACCCAATCGGTTCGTAGCAAATTGTACACCTATGGCATAATAATGATTTTGTATTGTATGAATTTTGTATTACAGGTATGATGTTTTGTTATGTTTATTTTATATTAAAATTCATTAAACTTGATCTTGTCATATCCAGTGCGTCAACATGTCGTCGGGTTCTTCAATTAATGTAAAAAAAGTTAAGCCTGCTTAAACTTACGCTTGGTTTATCTCGCATGCCGTCTCACTTCAAAAATATTCAAATGAAAGGGACGGCATGCGAGATAAACCAAGCGTAAGTTTAAGCAGGCTTAACTTTTTTTTATTAATAAGGGGGTTACAGTTTAATAGACAAAATCTCTTGCCCAGTCGAATCCCCAACAAAATGTTACATACTTTTCGTGAATAAATAATTAATACTACTGTTATATTCCAGACTGGATGATAAATAAAAAAGACAGCATTATTTAAGCAGGATATAATCAACCATAAAGTAGCAGTCTATATTTAAATAATAAGATTTATTAAACAAGAGAAATATTAAGTATTAACATGTAAGTAAATAACTATAAATAGAATAAACGTAGATATAATAAGGCTCATATAACTATACCTAACTATTATTTAAAAAATATCACCGAATTACGTATCGTGTTGATTTATCACTCAAAGCAAAGCTTATAACATTTCGAAATATACATACCTACATTTTAGAGATCAACAAATTTAAGAAACATTCGATTTCTATAACAATCTAGCTAGTCTGATATTAAGTAAACGTCACTGTCCACTGATTCGTATCGTTACAATATAAAATAAATAACACGTTATAAGAGCTTATATTAATATTCGAGAAATATTTAATACCCTATAAGTCTATGAGTCTTCGGACGTTGTGAAACGATATAAGTGCTATTCCAACTAATGAATACTTAAAAATTAAATGGTAAAACATTAAGATGGAAATAGGACTATCAAAGCGCCTTGACAAGACCACAGGGAAAATAACACAAGAAACCAGAACAGAAATCCTCAGCTGCAAAATAGTAATGCCATAATGTATTATATTATTTGAATGCCCTAGTGTCATCCACAATAAACAACGATCATAATTGTCAATTCCTCAACAATCGTTTCTTTCCAATTTTTAATTGAACAGTTTGTTCACGACACGCTTCAGTGAACAGGGGCTCTATGTCGTACGATTTATTGCTCCATATATTTCTTCTTGACTATTCACTATATTGGATCCTTTTTGTCGTCAGGGTTAGGAGGCCGCGCCCACAGGTCCGTTTTTGGAAGTATTCTAGGGAAGTTGAGGGCATGGAGGGCTAGAGCTGCTACAGTTGGGGAAGAAATAGGGGAGGGAAGGATAGCCGAGGCTAGTCCCGAGAAGTTGGCCAGACCTCTGGGACGGAGTTGCACGAAGGCGCCGTTACCGCAACGCGCGTGTGATGGCGGTGCGTGGTTGTGTGCATCAGCAGACGCCACAAGCTTCCCCGATATCAGTCGAACCCGCGCTCTGCATCCCATGTGCTTCGAAGAACAGTAGAAGAACCGTCCTCCAACTTGTGAGTACGTGTAGCCGCGAAGCACCAGGATATATTTCCCCTTCTCCGTGGGTATGAACTGGACGTCTGTAACAAGTGTACATTTAGAAACTATTCCGGGAGACCTAGATTGATCAGCCGAAGATGGTCACTTTGCAAATAATAATTCGACATAGCACTTGTACGGTCAGCATCAGAAGTAGCTGAACATTTCGGAATTTCAATTTTTTTATGTACAGGACTCTATTTTTAATGTTTCAGAAGATTATTCGTTAAAATAGTCCTTACACTCCAATAACATGTAGTATCGAGTAATATAAGTTACGTTAAGTTTTTATTAAAAAAACAGCTTCGAAACTTTGAGTAATGTTAATATACTTCTGATGCTGACCGTACCAGAATAACCACTATGCAATATATCCATAGAATCTTTACGACTCTCTGAAATATCTGTCTGCATGAGTGAACGAATTCCGTAAAAAAATAAAATTGACGTAGGTAGCTGTATGGACTTGTATGAAACCTGGACTTGATAGGCAAAGATAATTAACTATTACGTATCATCGTCCTGAAGATATAGTCAATGGTGAATGGTCTGAAATCGCGTGCATTGCGTAATCGAATGCGGAACCGAAGTTTGATTCTCTCTACGTGAGCACAGACAAATCGAAATACAGGGTATCAACTGTAAACTTAAGATTAATCACGTTAAAAACACGTTTAACGGCAGCTCTACACTACTTGTTTTAACATATTAATTAAATGAGATTTATATATAATTTACAATGAAATAATCTTCCTTCTTCGCATCGCTGCTGGTACGGCAGAAATTAAACCGACGACTGCCGAAAGGGACCGACTTTACATGCATTACAGGCCTTTGTCTTAGAATTTGGTACACGGATGTGGCACAGCGATGGCAAACTTTGTAAGCAAACATTGAGATCATGAAGCAATCGTTGAGGGAGCGTTTCTTAAAGGTCGCCTGAATAACCTATTAAATATCCTTCATTCAGGCGGACCAACCGTTAAAGGTCGACCTTCAACTGTTGCCTTTAGCCAATTCTAATGAACTCTTTCCACCCGCCAACCGACATGCGAGATAAACCAAGCGTAAGTTAAACCAGGTTTAACTATTTTTATTAATAAGGCGGTTTGGGTGCAGTCGGGTAGGCAGTCAAATTGATTCAGACCTAAGCCAACGTTCTGAAAAGGATAAGAACTGGATACCACGACCATCAGTGCTAAGACTGTAAATCAGTGAATAAAGAATAATATTAATAATTTTGTTACCTACATTTTTGTGGAATGTTTTTCACGTATAGGTACTGCATAGGTCACTTAATCGCCACCTGTATATAAATGCACATAGTGAGAACTAGGGCCTGCTATAGGTTTAGTAAAACCTGTGCCACACACAAGTCAAGTCACCCTCGTAGAATTCGATAATGGTTCCACGGGATCGTACTACTGGAGTAAGAAGCATCATGTGTAAATCCAGGTTATAAACTACATGTGAGCCAAGTTTCATCTTAATAATTATGTTACTTAGTCTTAGTAATAAACACCCATACATACATATCCATAAATGCGAAAGTTTGTACTTTCGCATTTATAAGAATAGTAAAATAAGATAACATTTCCCGTGTAATAGGGAGTGAGCCTATTGAGCATCAACCGACTCCTAAACTGCTAGTAAATGACTGATAGAAAACCACAATAACCCTGCTCGACCTGGACCTGGGAATATTAATATTTATTTATCCGTGATGCTAGTTACGGGAACCCGCTGGATGAGAGACGCACGGGACCGGTCAATGTGGCGACACCTGGGGGAGGCCTATGTCCAGCAGTGGACGTCTTTTGGCTGAAATGATGATGATGATGATGATGATGCTAGTTAAGGCCCTAGCAAAACTTCGCAAGGCGTTCCTCTTCAAATGGTTCCGACCCAAACATATTCAACTACATAGTTCTATTTTACGAAACACAATACAAACCAGATTTTTTTTAAGTTTTTCTGTGTAAAAACTGTTTTTCTGTGTAAAATCAGTTTTCTGTGTAAAAACAGTATTTCTGTGTAGTAAAAACTGTTTTTTTATGTGTGTGTGAGGAAAGTCAGTTTTAGAATGATACCTCGTGTTCATTTACACACATTCACATGGTCACATTAGGCCTTTAGGTAATCTCTAATTTTGATTAAAAGAAACTTATTTTAATGAGTGTTTATTTATTCAAAGGAGATAAATAGACTTTTAGATTTATTTTTACACAAACTAGTTTTAATATTTACATTGTTATTTATACATATAAAATGAGATCATTCAACGGGAACCATCAATTAAGTCCATTTGGGTAGGTTCCTTTTCAAAATATAAGCTATAAAATAAAATAGACAGTCGTCTATTAACACGCTTTTATTTATAAAAAAATATCAGTTTCATGCATGATGCATGAAATTAATTATTTCTTAAAAATATTGTTGTGGAAGCCGCTATAGCAATTTCTTAATTTAGTTAGGCACAAGCTGATATTACAGGCACTACATTTGAAGAGTGTTCTGTTAAAATGACAGTGACGGCATCTAGCAACCTTTTCCCCCAAATAAGGCAAATGTTTGGCTCCAGTTGTTCGAAATCTGATATTTGGTAGAGGAACTTTTGCATTGGTTCTTTTCAGTTGAAGACGAATTTTGAAGTCCTCTTCAGAATCTGTCGGAAATTCAGTATTCGAATGAGTAAAGGATTTGATTAGACTCATTATATTATCACTTGAAACGGGATATTTACTATGTAATATCCCGTCTTAATGTAAGTCTTTTCGAGCTTCATTTTAAAAGCACGCAGCTGAAAGAAAGAATAATGTTTATTTGATGTCAGTACATCAAGCACACACACATAATATTAAAAAAAAGATTACAAAAATGGAAATACATAGTAGGTATGTGCTGTGTGCCTCACGGCTGCGCCAAAAAGGTTCATTTCAGCATTCATGCCAGACAGGTGATGCTGTCTGACGCTGGTCTTCCAATGAACCTTGAGGGGGTAAGTGACAGACAGAAAACAGTTTCAAACATATTATGTAAATAAATGGTTACAATAAATAGATAAGGAGTAAGTTTAAGAAGTTAAGTAAGTTTAAGTTTATCTATCTGGGCCAAGTAGTCTCCTTCCAGGCGAGACAAGATAAAGAAGTGGCAAGACGCACAGAAAACGCCTGGAAGAGCTACTGGTCCATGAAAGAGCTATTCAAGGGCGATTTACCCATCCCCTTAAAACGCAAGCTAATGGACATGTGTATTCTCCCCATTCTGACATATGGTGCACAGACTTGGTCTTTGACTAACGTCCAGAGGTCCAAACTCAAGGTTTGCCAACGAGCGATGGAGCGCAGCATTCTGAATGTAAAATTAACTGACCGCATAAAAAACACCACACTGCGCTCCAGAACTCAAATTGCCGACGTAGCTTATAAAGCTACGAGACTGAAATGGGACTGGGCAGGCCATGTCAGCCGGATGCCGCCGCAGCTGTGGGCCCGAATATCGCAGGACTGGAGCCCTGACACAGCTAGACGGGGTCGCGGTAGACCGAGGAGGAGATGGTGGGACGCCTTGGATGGCTTTCTGACCAACTGGCGAGAAGAAGCACACCATCGGAAGAAGTGGAAAGAGTGGGGGGAGGCCTTTGCTCAGGAGTGGGACAATAACGGCTAAATAAAAAAATAAAAAAAGTTTAAGAAAAGTTTAAGTTGCTTTATATTTTAAGGTAAGTATCAGAACCTTCTTGTAATTGAATATTATAGATTAATAGGTTACCAATTGTTATTGTTTAATATAATATTATGTACTATGCATGTGGAATTAAATAAAGCTTTATTATTATTATTATTATCAGAACCTTCACCTGATCATTTCTATACTGAAGCCAAGAGTTGCTTACAGCTACATCGACCATGGATGAAAATAATCTTTGTGTCCAATGCCTTGTTCGATATTTAAAGGGAACCATGGCTAAAAGGCGGTTCGCCAAACCTAATCCACCTATTTTCTGATTGTAATCTCTGACTACTCGGGGACGAGGTACGGTCGGATAAATTTTGTTTTATTAGCATCACCCGTCGACAAACATCAGCTTCTTATTTAAGTGTTCGTCAGTAATGGGCCAACTTCGGCAGGAATCCGATTCTTTTTAACCGTCCCAGGTCCCTTAATTCCCCGTCGGGGCCGCGGATTTTTGTACTAGATGACGTGGCCTCGGCGCAAGGGCAAGGAAGGAACATGGGTTCGGTTTTTAGTCAGTAGAAGTCTGGCACTCCCCTTCGCTCTGCTCAAGAGCGGGGGGGGTCATTCGATGATTTGCCACCCACATAAAAAAAAAAGGTCCCTTAATTCCTTATGAAAGCCTAACTCTTCCAACAATTTCTCCGATGAAAAATATCGGTCAAAATATAGGACATTACCGGAAACTAGCTTTGCCAGGGTAAGGACGGCCTTTTCAGCTAGTCCAAAGTTTGTAAAATATTTTCATAATCAGGATAGGTGGTTTGTCCCTGACATAAATAAAAAACGCAGACAATTCCATCTGGGTTAGCTAAATGGAAAGCTTTAAAAAAACAAATATGGCATGCCTGAACTCTGGCTTGATTGCAGATGACCCAGCAAATACAATAGGTAATCATTTCGTCGAGTGAGGAGCTCGTGGCTCAATAAG
The DNA here is from genome assembly GCA_949316265.1 of Diarsia mendica. Classification (NCBI taxonomy): domain Eukaryota; kingdom Metazoa; phylum Arthropoda; class Insecta; order Lepidoptera; family Noctuidae; genus Diarsia; species Diarsia mendica. The sequence continues at coordinate 19,278,871 of OX438893.1, read as the reverse complement.
AACTGCCACTCGGGTCGATCTTAAGGTAAAGCTGTGCTTGCCTAGGTCGGTCTGTGGATGGGTAACCGCCCGACATACCGAGTTTCCTCCGTGCCTCGGAAAGCACGTTAAGCTGTTGGTCCCGGTTGCCATATACATAGATCTTGGCAGTGGTTACAGGTAATTAGTGACCTGAAATTCTGACATCCAGTCTTACCAAAGGGTATCGTATTACCTAGTATTAACTGGGTTGTGGGGGTCAGATAGGCAGTCGCTCCATGTAAAATACTGGTATTCAGCTGCATCCGGTTAGACTGGAAGCCGACCCCAATATAGTTGGGAAAAGGTTAAATTATTGAATTCACGCTGATTGTTGTATATGTTTTGTTATGTTGTGTATTATGATAATGAATAATTTAATCTTATAATAATTTAATAATTGTAATTGAATGATAATAATGACATAATTAATAATGATTATATAATATAGATATAAGTAAATATTTGCACGCTTGCTTGCAGGCAGAGTACATTGACTTTTTAGGCTATAAGATCTTTTCCTGTAATTTGTATGTATTTCTGGCAAATAAACATTTGATTTGATTTGATTTGAAGGCTAGGCAGATGATGATGAATCATTTCGTCGAGTTAAAGGTACCTACTGATCTTTCTGTTGGTAACGGTATCCAGACTTTATACGGAGGATTAGGAGACGGATCTTCCATGACTCGTCCTTTTCTTTTTGGTGGTTGGGAAATCTTCAAATGACTTCTCCCGTTCTGGGCTAAGCGGAAGGGAGTGTCAGACTTCTACTGACTCAAAACCACCCATGTTCCTTCTTAGCCTTGTGTCTAGGCCGCGGTACCTCTTTCGAGAAACCTGCAAACCCCGACGGGAACAACCCGCAGCCCCGACGGGAACAACCCGCAGCCCCGACGGAAACAACCCGCCAGCCCCGACGGGAACAACCCGCAGCTCCGACGGGAACAACCCGCAGCCCCGACGGGAACAACCCGCCAGCCCCGACGGGAATAACCCGCCAGCCCCGACGGGAACAACCCGCCAGCCCCGACGGGAACAACCCGCAGCCCCGACGGGAACAACCCGCAGCCCCGACGGGAACAACCCGCCAGCCCCGACGGGAACAACCCGCCAGCCCCGACGGGAACAACCCGCCAGCCCCGACGGGAACAACCCGCCAGCCCGCCGACGGGATATACACTATTAATTACCTCAGGTAATTTATTTTGCCAAAACCTTCAGTATTAATAGGAATATTAAGGTTGAACTAATGTTGGAATAGATTTATAGAGCCTTACTTATTTTCTGATTAACAAAATTTTAATACGACCTTAGAATTTACACAGCTGCCAGTTTTTTTTTTAAACGGTAATTTTAACTCCTGCTGAGAATATTAATATAAAAGATTATATTATATTGTATTCTATCATATTATAAGACGTGTGTAGAATAAAAGTTTGTCATACCAGAGTGACACGGCTTCATAGAAAAAGTTATATTATATCTTTTCAAAATAGTGTCCACTTACATCAATACATCGTTGCATCCGATGGAACCACTGAGAAAAGAGGATTTTGAAACGCAGCCACTGCTTCCTCAGTGTCCATAAAACGTTTTCCTCGAAGTTTTTCTTTTATTTTCGAAAATAAAAAAAAATCGCAAGGTGCGAGGTCGAGGCTACAGGCTTTTCTCCTGAACTTTTTCTCTGCAGTAACTGTTTTTCAATACTCTAAACAATTGTTGCGTAATGACCTGTCCTTCCGAAGAACGAAGAGACAAGTCATTCTTGATAAGTCATTCTTTTTCAGTCTCTATCATACGCCGCACAACACTGATGACAACTGATGTTATCTTCAGTCGTTGCCGTAGAAGGCTGCCCCTCACGCAGGTCATCGGTGAGATTAGTGCGACCACGTTTAAACTCATTAAACCAGTTGTAAACAGTGGCACGAGATGGGGCTTTATCTAGAAAGGTCTATCGAAGTCTGTCATAACTTTCTTGTTGACTTAAATGACATCGAAAGTCATTAAAAATTACTTATTGTATGTTACAACAGCCCACTGACAGCGCGCCACACTAGCCAGCCAAGCCACCATAGCTGGGCCACCATAGCCAAGCCAGTTTACCACTTTAGCCAGCCCGATGACAGCCAAGCCAGTGACAGCCGAGCCATGCCACCGCCATAACTACCGGACGTCTCCGGTGGGGATAAAGCTCTACAATGCCCTACAAGCTCATTTTCGCGGTCTTGTCGCACTCGATTGTAATAGTTTTAAGGGGAAGCTCACACTCACGCTCACACAATATGGGCTAGCTATAACAATTTTTATTATATCGTTTACACGTGTAAACGATAGATAGTTTTAAACGCCAGTTTTAAAAACTTTCAGTGTCGCCCTCATACAGACTAACCCATTTTATAAATTATAAAACGAGCGAATAAAAAATAACTAAGCGACTGATGATGATATACTGTTTTTATAACTTGAGCGGTATGAATTTGAGTAAGCGAAAAATAAACTAAACTAACGACAAATATTGATTAATAATAAAATCCGGAACGAGCTTACAAAAAGTGGGTTGTGATAAATCCATTTCAGATATTAAAATTACTAACTGAGCGACAAAATTACTAAGTGAGCGACTAGAAATACACAAAGGGTAACTTAAATATTAAGATAGAGACGATTTTTCCAATTGAGGTTTTACATATTATACTACTAAAAAGTTCAGATTGAGCAACGTTTTGTAGCTGCTTTATTAATGATTAATGGTTACTGATATTCTATTTGAGGTCTTATATTTATTATTTTGATAACTTTTTTAAATGAAAACTACAGATTGTTTGTTGCTAGTCGTCCGCTAAGTGGATGAATCACCGTCTCGCGACAGTATCCTTTATGGGCGGCATGGGCACCGGGCCGTAGGCCGACGAAGGAGGCCGGCGGAGGCCCGGCACTTCGGGGACAGAAGATATTAGTGTTATATAATATGCGAGCGAAGCGAGCGCGCGTCATGGAGCACATGCGTTGCATGTATGAGTGACGTGACCAAAAACATTTTTAAACTTTGTTCTAATAATATTATTATGATAAATAAACATTATGTTATTTTAATTTAAAGTGTTTCTTCAAATAGTTATTTCATACAAACATTTTCAAAAAAAAAAGTGTGGTCATTACTCTACTCATTATAGTAATTTTCAAAGTGATTTTTCTAATCAAAACACTTCATATAAGATAAAATGCCGTTCAGTATAAATAAATCATTTGCCAAATATTGAAAAAAATGCAGGACGTAACGTTGTCACTCATACAAATATTGGGTCGCTCAAAAATTATGAAGTTACTCATTTTGTATTTTAAGTAGCTCAAATTAATGTTTGTAAATTGCCGTTCTGTTGATTTCTTGTCGCTCACAGTCAGTCGCTCACTTAGTAATTCTGTGACCTAAATTAATTATTTTTGTAACTTAAAATTTTCATTTACAGTCACTCGTTTAAATACTACCCATTTTTTATTACTTATACCAACTATAGAAAATCTGTTGGTATAACAGTAGTTTAAGGTGGTAGTAGTAATTTTTTTTTAAATTTAATTTTTCATATTGTTTGCAATATTGTGGCATGTGCCAAATAAACATGTTTTCTTTCTTGCTTTCTTTCAGTGGCGGACCAGTGTTAACGGACCCGATTTTTGCCATTACTTTGTGTCATCATTATTTCATCACCACTGCTAGGTGAAGGAAACCATCGCGAAGAAACTGGCATATCCTAGAATCGGCGCCCGCGCGCACCAGCAACACCGTGGCCTCCAAGTGGCCCTGGCGCGTGGCCCAATGCAGCGGCGTGGACTGCAATTCACCACCCACCGCATCCACCGCCGCGCCTTTAGACAGCAGGTACTGGATGATCTCGCGCCGGTTGTTGATGGCTGCCCAGTGCAGCAGCAGCGTGACGGTCTCGTGGTCCGGCTGGTTCACGTCCCAACCCACCTCCACCACCTCCTTGACGCGGGCGAACGTCCTAGATCAAAACGTTGTATGACATCTACCAACCCGCACCGGGTCCACGTAGTCCATTATTACCCAACATAGAGAGGAGGCGTGTGTCGAACCTCATTGGCTGAAATAGAAAAATATCTACTGCCCTGAGGTACACCAAAAAACAATGGCATTTCGGTACTCATCCAACTTTCAACTCTTATGTTAAGTTGTCATGAGTACCTAATAATTTTCGAGAGAGACGACCGCGTACTCCATTTTGTTCCAATTGACACAATAACTAAGGGACAGTAACTGTGTCAAAGACCTTTGCCAAGTTAATATACTCTTTGTCTAACCCCAATAAATAAGTGTTATGAATGAGAGTTGAAACGCCTGCAGTTTTTTTCTGTTGATATAGCGAAGTTGCAGATGTGGGTATTAGCGACAGAGAGAACGTGAGCATATCTCTGTAGTAACCGGCTCAGAATCTGATCACTTCCGATAACATAACCATCCCTTAATCGTTCAATGAGTTGTAGAATCTTAGATTCGTCTGTGGAAAGCATGAACAAGGACTAAGGAGGAGCGCGACTGCTGAGTCTGGCATTGAACCAGGACATTAAATTCCTGGATTGAGCCAAGTGTTTAGTTAGGCTTAAGAAATTCTCAGTTAAAGCCCTGATTTTGGAAGTTGGCGGCGTGATCCGTGGCGTGGAGTGAACGTTAAACAGCGATTCCTATATACGAATCCCCTGATCTCTCTTCTTATCAGGGATTGCCGCTTACTGGCTCAGACCAACAAAAAAAGGAAGACGACGCGCCACGAACATCAAAAGTAAAGCCAACTTTTTATCTATGTGTGTAGACAATGTCTCGTGAAGTCGTGACGTTCTAGGAGAAATGCGTGTGGTTTTAGTGTAGGTGTGTGCGTGAGCTTGTATGTTTACTTGCTATAGGCGTGTGGTTTTGTGGCTTCACTGTTGGTGTTCGCGGCGCGCCGTCTTTCTTTTTTTCTTGGTCTGAGCTTACTGGCCTATTAGAGTTAACAAAGAAAGAGTGCACTTTTGCTTGCGCACACACTTGTGCACTATAATATTGCCCGAGTGTGTATTATACCTAACCTTAATCTGACCTAGGAGTATTTATCAAAAAAGGCTTTTATTTTAAGTACATTGTAACTCATATAGTCGAGTTTAAAGTGACAATTGCCCGAGATGTCTTATAGAAGCGGCCTGACTAGGGTATGCGGAACTGGTATCCGTACTGGAGCCACGTGGTTTACTGCACCAGCTCGCAGCGGCATGTGTTACCTACTATTAATACCAACTTTGGTCAAGAAATAAATAAACAAGAGGTTTAATGGCAAGCGTTTATTAAAATCACACAACAAAATATAAAATAATACTATTAAATGCATTTGACAGGAACAATGTTTTATATCACGATAAGTAATAATAATAATAATATTCCACAACTATCACACAACGCCATCTAGTCCCAAGCTAAGCAGAGCTTGTGTTATGGGTACTAGACAACTGATAAACATACTTATATATTTCTAAATACATACATATTATAGATAAATTACATCCAGACACAGAACAAATGATCGTGCTCATCACACAAACATTTGTCCTGGGTGGGAATCGAACCCACGACCTCCGGCATAGCAGTTAGGGTCACTAACCACTAGACCAACAGGCCAGTCAAGCCAGGCAAGTAAGTATGTATTTACAACTAAGTACACTTATCCACGCGTACAAATATTATATTTACACACATTATTGAATTAATGGAAGCACATTTAATTATCTCTAGTACAAATACTATCATACAAAGCCTTATTCAAGTAGCTGCGAAAGTTAAGAGCTTTCTTCACTATACGTTTTTTTGTTGTTATTGTCATTCATTACTTCTCTGTAGTTGCACATGCACAAGCTAATTATATTTGACCCTGAATAAATGGAGCAATGAACATAATTAATCATACATAATTATTAACATACATTTAGTGTACTATAAAGCACATGTGGATAAAGTTAGGTACTAACATTGCTTTTACATTATCTTTAGCTAACTATGAAAAACACAAAAAGCATTGTATATTTTTTCATATAAATACATTGTATATTGTTTCCTATGTGAAAATAGGCGTTTTTATTTGATCTTTCATAATATTAGTTATCTATAGGTATCCTTCATTTATAATACTTACTAACATTACTAACTAACAAAAATCGTTGCTTATTGTAAAGTTGAGGCATATCAATGGCATTTTAAAATGTAATTAATAATTATCTTATGGTTAACATAAGTATCTAATACTGTATAATAAAATGCTTGTTTCACAACCGTAAAAGAAACTAAAGGATTTCAATATCATTAAAATTATATTGCAACAACATTTTGAAAACATAAATAATAGGTAATTCAATTATTATTTTATTATAATTAAGTTTATTTGATTTGGATTCTGTTTTTTTACATGTTTTAGTGAAAATTTAAATGTATTAAATTATTTTACTATTTACTACATTTTTAGTATACCTAGGTACTTACCTAACCGTGCTAATCATTATTTAACTATAAACAACGATTATGAAAACACACCATAACTATGTAAGACAATAAGTAGGTAATTATCTACTATAGTACACAACCATTGTATTTGTCATGTCAAATAAAAATTGTGAAGCGACTAGATACAGAACAAAAAATAATTGATTATTTATTAATAATCAACTTAAATTGGCAATGGCTATACATATAGGGTGGGTGGTATTAGTGCCCGATACATAACACGTGATTGTACTGATGACAACAAAATACTTCAACTATAATCGCAAAAGAAAAATCAGCTAATCAGTACAATGTACATTTTGAGCAGTTAAGCGAACATAAATGTACTGAATATCAGTCACCACATCGCACTGCTAACACCAAACTGTATAGCTACTCAAAATGAAGTTTTTTTCAGAAATGATGGAAAACTGATCGATTGTAAAAAAGTGAACAGTGTTTTAAAATTAGTCATAAAATTCTTGCACTATTTCAGTGACGGTTTTATTGACGCGTAGAGAATTAAATTTTACAGATGATGAATGAGTTATCTCGAAAATCTTTTTTTGAGTTGATACAGTCTTGTGTTAGCAGTGCGATATATACAATACCCAACAATTCATTCGTTGATTATAAAATATAATAAAGGAATAATGTACTGTCTTTTTCATGATTTATTTTATAAATCAATTATTTACTTAAATAATATTTTTAAATGTGATGTCAGTGGGTCGATTAATTAAAACTAATATAACACTTAATTAACTATTATGGCCGGTAACTTGGATGATGTATTATAGCGAAAGTACAAAACTAATAAACCCATGGCTAATAATAATATAACAAAATTGTAGCCTAATTGAGTTATACTCACATAATAGCAATGTCGTTCATTCTGACAGTTCAAGAACGTCCATCTTCCATCGTGTTGCATTTGCTATCGTTAAAATGGCTACGTACATCTTAAGGCGTAATGAAATTGACGGTGACGACTTAATCGTCTGATTAAGTCGTCGAAATTTCGATCAAAAATAAATGTATTATTATTTGTACTAAGTACCTAGTATTATCGAGTAATTCTCTTTGGTACACTAACAGCTATAATATCTTAAACAAAATTTCTTCTTCAATCCAAAAATATCTCATATTTTATATAAATTGTATAAAAAAGCTTAATATAAAAAAGTTTTAGCCACATTCCCATGCAAGCATAGTGGTGTTTCTGCAAAATTCTTGGACGTAAGCTGCTTATTTCAAGTATCTTGCAATCAGGCAAGGGCACAGGGTTATAGTGTAATCTAACCTGACATGAAAGTTTATTTTCAATATGCAAGTTAAAATGTTCAGTATGCAAGTTAACTATGCAAGATACTTGTAAAATGCTGTGACTTAGTCCAAGAGCTCACTGCTAATCATTTGAACAATGATGTAACGCAATTTCTAGATCATAGAACGAGTATAATCGGCCGCGAAATGGTTCCCCATGGTCCCCTTCAAATTCATCTGTAAGAAAAATAAATAAAACATTTTCTTAATTTTGAAATACTGCTTAATTTGCTATACCTACCTTAAAAATATATATTTCGAAGTATATGTTATAACAAAGAAAAACAGTGATTATTATTGTATTATTAAACGTATATTTTTAAAGCAATTTTGAAAAATAAAATAATATTTCGTAAAGTTTCAACGTAACAGAAAAAAACTAAATTATCTTTTAACATTTATTTTTTATTGAATAGTCCGAATTAGATACAGACAATACAAAACTTTAAATACAAAATTATTTTATATAATTCTTCTTTCTTGTAGCAGTCATCACAATTTTTCAGTCAACATTTTAAACTTGAGAAGTTATTTTAACACTATTTGAGTATTTGTTCTATACATAACAAACTTTGTTTATCTCATAAGAAGTAAAGATGTATTGGTAGAATATTTAAACAATTTCAACGTCGTTATTAACAATAATATAATTAATATAAGTTGAAAAACATATAGGTAGTAAATAACATAATAATAACCATTATTCCTTAACTAAGTAATTATAAGTCGAACTAAGTAATTGATAACGTAATTGATTTACATTGTTATTGGTCTACAAATTATATCAATGTCTACAAATCACTCTTCAATAATACCATTTGTCACGATTAAGTAACAATCAAACCAAATTTTCTTTAATCTCAGTTCTCTATAAATTTATTATTTTTGCCAAAAAACGAAAAGGCAATTTAGAAACACTCTTCTCTTTCATCATCTACCTAACCTTCTAGTTTAACCAAATGCAGCTAAATACCAGTATTTTACATGGAGCATTACTGCCTGTCTAACCTCGACAACCCAGTTAATACTGGGTAATACGACACTTATTAATAAGACTGGTTGTCAGAATTAACAAACACATCAAATGTAACAATTTTAAGGTATTCACAATAGTGGTAGGTTTTAAAGAAAAACTCATACTAAGGTATAACATATCAGTACTTACTTACCTAATATTTATAAGTGCGTTCTATGTTCAGTCTTTAATGTCAACATCAGGTAAGTTCTAATTTTAAAAAAAAAACTACAGACTGTCTAATTCTGGGGGTCTAAAATGGCGGTTAAAATTAGTAAAACGGTCAAAAAGTGACAATTCATAATAGTATCTGCGTCTGTCACCAATTCACCATTTTACGAATTTTAGCGCAATTCATATTATTATCCTATTATGATTTTGCTAAAGCGGTCATTTTGGCCTTCTGGATCTAATTAGACCTAATTAAAGGCTAAAAAATAAACTAAATCAAGCCTTGTTAACTTACGTTCTCGCTATTTAATATATTAAAAATATTCCTTTCTTTAAAGTTAGAACTTACATTATTATTTTAAACTGAATTATACCTAATCATTACATTATTTGTGTGAACGAACTATTAATATGGTAATAAAAAAAATAATAGGGTCTATGAATAAGGCCTACTCCGGGACTGTTAAACCAAAACAAGTTTTTTTATTGAGTAACTTTGAAGGACGTGTGAAATTTAAAAAAATACCAAAACTGGTTTATGATAAGAGCAATTAGATAGGTGGGTCAGTAGCTTTTATTGCTAAATTATAAACTTAGTAGTATCCGACCGAAACAAAACATATGAATGGTTTTTTTTATAGCTTGTTATAATCTAGCGTATTTTTATACAAACAGACGGATAGATAATGTGCCTGTGCAATGTAAAATTAATGATTGTGCTTGTTTTTTTTGCTTTTAATTTTTTTAGTCGGGTGTTTTTGTACGTGTCATCAATAAGTCAAGCAGAAACTAAAAAACATCTTTAAGGCTGTGTTTTATTAATTAGACTGCTAAAACTCGATTGTCCAAAAAATAAGTAAATAGGCAATCTCTTATCATAGATAGTTGTATAAGACAGTAATAAAAGCATAGATAACAAATGAAAAGTCCACAATCTAAACTTTATATTATTGCGACGAAACATCAGAAGTAACAAACAACTAAGTTTTGGAGGCCACTATGTACTTATTTACAAAATTAAACACTTAAGGTGCTATAGACACCAATTAACGTAGTTTTATATTTTTCTGTTTGTTTTATTATTAGCCGCGTGGCAGCATTAATATATTAAACATTTTAAGAGGTTATCAAACCATTAATTATTGTTTTATCCTTAATCTATTCATTCACTTATACCATACAAGCACCAGCTTTTTATTTCCAAATTACGGTCGTGGAATGTAAAACTATTTATTTCATAATTATTATTGTATTTTTTTTTATAATGGGTTATTAATTTTAGTAATAAGTATAAATGCCTCAGCCTCACTTTTCAGTATGACTTAGAAAAATACTGTAACTTTTTGCACTAGGTGCCTGAAAGACTTATCAACACAAATTAATGATTTTAAGCGTTAATGCAGTCAAACTCATACCCACGAGATTTGTTTGGGACTTTGGGTGTTGTCATTAAATTCGCCCATACATAGCAGCATAAGTTTGAAATTATTATGTTGTTCATGTTCGGATGGATAAAGTATTTCAAAAACCGAGTGTAACAGCCCGTTCATGACCTAAGGCGATACAACTTAGTGTGGCGATACGTCCCCTCCCCTCTTTGAGGAGTGGCTGGAGAGGCTCCACGGCGCCGTCACTTTCCGTTTTACGCAGGTCCTCACCGGACACAGTTGTTTCGGAAGGTACTTGCACCCAATCAGGCTGGAGGAAATGCCCGAATGCTTCGACTGCGACGATCAACCGGAGGACACGGTGGAGCACACCGTGGATGTCTGCTCCGATTGGGCGGAGCCCCGCCGTGTTCTCGTAGCGGCGATTGGCGGTGCTACGAGCGGGTTTTTTTTTTATGGGACAAGCCCGTCACACTATTCCCAAACCACTGTAACTCCTGTTAGCCAGAATCAACAGTGGCGACCACAAGAAAAGCGCCGAGACAATGAAGCTCGACGAAGTCCCAGAGAAATGATTTAACTGTCTTGGATCCCGCAACGAAATTAATCAGAAAAAAGCTGCCCGCTACGAGCGGGTTGCGGGTTGATCGAAAGAGATACCGCGACCCCGGACACAAAGGGCTAAGAACGAACGGTTTTAGTCAGTAGAAGTCTGACACTCCCTGCCGTTCCGCCCAGAGAGGGAGGAGGCATTTGATGATATCCCACCCTCCAAAACAACAAAAAATAGGTGATGCAACTTTCTATTGCGACGCAACTTAACTCAAGAAAATTTCGATTCGAGTCGCGAATCGGGTTGAGTCAGTGGGCGGTGGTGACCCGAGCGTGGCATACGTACTCTAAGCAATTTCTTTCATTTATTTTATCGCGCTTGTCGTTTGAGCGGTTAGCTCGAGACGAAGCGGTCAGACGAAGTAAACGCTAACTGTGGTTATGGTAACCATACTCCTTGATGACGGCTCCGTCGAAGGTGGTCAGCGTCGCTATGCACTGCAGCCGCCGCTTCTTGCCGCACACCCAGCGCGTGCGCAGACCTCGCGACCTCTCCCTGATGAAGTTCTTACCCTCGTATACGATCATAGGGTTACCTCGACGAGACATCACGAACCTCGTACCTGCAATTTTTATTGGAGAGAGTTGATGTTGTAATCAAAATTTAGCATCACGCGCATTTTGCCCGAATCAGGGATCGAACCCGGACTTAAACAGTTGTGCTGGCGACGATACATGCATAGAAGGGGCAGTCAATTCCCGTCTGGGCAGCGGATTGTTCGAAAGAGATACCGCAGCCTCGACACAAAGGGCTAAGAAGGAACATGGGTGGTTTTAGTCAGTAGAAGTCTGACACTCCCTACCGCTCTGCCCAGAGCAGGAGGAGTCTTTTGATGATTTCCCCCCCCCCCCCCCCCCCCAAAAAGGGGCTGTATTATGTGTAACGACATTGTCTAATGCACAGTTTGCTGAACTTCACTTTTTCTTCATTATTTTTTTCTTCTAAATGGACAGAAGTTACGACTTAAATGAGAATAAACAGACCTTTAAAACCTGTCATGTAGGCAGAAAAAGTTTGCCCGATAATTTTATTAGGTATCACAGCTCACCTACTTACCAGTTTATTCATTAAAAATCAATTCAAACCAGAATAAATAAAACTTCAAATTATAACACTTCCAATCTGAAGCGATTAAGTAATATTGTTTAGTGAGAAACCAAGCTATTTCAGAACTACTACTGCCATCTATCGACGCTTGGAGCTAAGTTGTAAACCCACCTTCGTGTGAAATTTTTCTTTTTCGTCGGTTTTCTAACTTTTTTATTGATGATGTAACTTAATGAACATTAGTTACTTACATTGAATTTTTCTTATCTAATGTAAACCCCAGATTTCTGAAATAGGATATAAACTAGGATAGAATAGGATAGTAAACTGTTCATACATATAAGGTGTAGTAAAGCAGCGCCAAAATCTCTTCACGTTTCCACAAAAATATCTTAGAAAACTTGAAAGGTCTCGACGCACTCACCCAACGCCATCTACTTTGGTACCATGAGAACACTAAGACACTCCTCCGTTCAGTTTCCAGATATTAACACCGCAGCGTCCGAGGGCGCCAGTGTCGCAAATTCCTTAATATTCCAACTATGTCCTATATCGGTATCTGTATTTAATATCAAGATTTCCTATTCATATTGAATGTAACATACCTGCATGACAGTGTATTTATAATTACTTGGATTACGTGACCGACATGCGGATTGTAGTAAACGAGAAACAAGTTGAAAAAATGCAGTTTTACCGTTAGAGAGATTACCATCATACCTTAATGCTTCACTTAACGACCGTCACAGATGCAGCTCTTTAGTTTCTTTAATGGAATTTGGTGAACCGCAGCTTTAGCTGACCTGTTTTTTAACTCTAAGCTTGAGGAAAATGTTCATTTTGTAGAATCGATGTTTTGGGTCAAGTAACAACATGTTATATACTGTGATGCAAGTGAAATGCCGGTATATATTCGACCATAATGATTGTTGAGATTCTGCACGAATTTAAAATTTAGAGCACTTTGGACTTAGAAGGCTCCGGATTAAGTATTTGGAGTTAGTGTCTAATCATATATGTTATGTTTATTAAATAACAAATTTAAACTTTTAGCAGTATCATTCTTTGGTTCACCCCTCATCTCACCCTTAGGTAATTCCATTTTAATTATATCTCTGAACTAGAAGTATCCAATCAAGAGTATAATAAATATCACAACTAATTTAGCTTTGAACAACGACAAAAACCTACTTCAACGGCCAAGTACCTAACTGAGACAAGCAATTATGGAAGACAATGTACATGTAGGCAAGCACTATTAGATGATACCCAGGCAGAACAATAAGTAACGGGGCGGCTACCTGGCTTTAATGGCACACGACCATTCTCACGGAACGATACACACGTCTACACTGTTTCCATGATAAATTATTTATTGTTTTCTTCTGTCTGTCCAGATCAGAATAACAGGAGACAAGACTCTGTGATCCCGTTACATCGGGACCAGGAAAGCGGCAATTTCTGTTCACAGAATAATACAGATCATTAGGTTCATAGAAATCTGCCATTACTGGATTATTGAATTGTGACCAAACGACAAATCATGCGCTTATTAACTTACGGTTCTCTGTTATTGAAAGAAAATCATGTTTTCTATTGCTTTCGTATCTAAGGAAATGTTTTATGAATGTACCTAATTAGGTTTTACAAAAAGTAATAGTATGGTTATGGTTATATGTACACCACACTATTACTATTTCGGTAGGTACACAATTTCATGTGAGCAACACTTAAACATCCCTTGTTCCATTAAGGTACAAAAACTCTCAAAGTAGATAGAATCAACCATCAATTAGCGTTGGGGCAACATCAGTCATTGTGCACGGGAGCCATTAAATAAAGACGAAGAAAGCGAACTTTGATGGGATACAATACAATGGGAAAGGCCGGATATTGATTTATCAGAATCCTATCTCCGCAGTATTGCTTCCAAATATAAACAAAAATATTATGAATGCTTTTTCTACATGCAAGGTCGTTCGCACCAGTAAAGCTAACGCTACTTCATTGACGTCAATGCAATTAGCCTTTCTGCATATTAACTAGCTAGAACACCATCCTACAATTATGACTAGTTGTCAAAAAACACGATGTAAAAACTAAACTATATAATAATATAGTCTACTCACATCCGACAACTGCAAAGTAGGTAATCTATATTCGTAGTTAAAACAGAATAATTAGGGGCCACAACATCTTCAAAATCAAACAAATATAGTGATTGTGTAACAGTCTAAGGGTAAAAAGACAACATTAAAATATTGTTCCTACGTAACGAAAAATTTGATGCAAAAAACTTTTTAACAAAAAATAGAACCGACTTCAAAAAAAAGTCAAAAATAAATAAGTTTCTGAAGTCGGTGACTTTTGTTTGTTTGATTTCATTTTTTTGCCACCGACTTCAGAAACTGATTTATTTTTGACTTTTTTTTGAAGTCGGTTCTATTGTTTGTTAAAAAGTTTTTATTTTTCACTTTTTAGTGGTTCACATGTTCATGCTTCATGGGTCATAATGTGGACAATGTAGTATTTTTTTTGAGTTTTGTTGATTTTTCAAAAACCGCTTGTCCGATTTCGATAAAAAAAATATGGGACCATTTGGGAAGTATACCCTTTCCAACAAAAAAAGAATTTTTCAAATCGGTTAGCAAGTTATGCCCGAACAAACATAAAAAAAAAACATCCGAATTGAGAACCTCCTTCTTTTTTTAGAAGTCGGTTAAAAATAAATCAGCAGCTATTAAGTTTAACTATTTGTGAATTTCTCTTACTTCAGACTTATTCTCATAATTTATTTTGGAGCAAGATCCTCTAAAGCTGGCTACTATTTGTATTCATGATGTATGGCATTATTAAATGCAGACGGTTGGCATGGTGCCCCCACGCTCTCCCTAATGTGAACAAAAATATTAGGGCGGAGGCATGCCTAGCAACCATGCCACCCGAATAACGGTAGCTAACTATAGGTGTATCTATCTACAATTCTACATCCGTATAATATCGATGAGCATCTGCTTCTCCCCCTAGGCCTAGAAGAAATACGTTACTAACAGATACAATTCACACAGTAAACATTCATGTTCATAAATCAACTGTAAAATGTTTAATGTGAACTCTCAAGACTTTCTTACATTTATTAGTGTAGTAATAAGCAATAACTTATTCACATACATATATATCTTGAGTACTCACCAATTTATATTGTTCAGAGCCGCCCACGCTCTGGCCGTACTTCTACATTGAAGTTAATGCATGAAAAACATTTGCCTCTTCCAAAAAATAACGATGTATTCACTTACTGTACTACTACCTTTCATCTGTCTAACGTAGGTACTTATGTATGTACTTATATCAAAAGACCATCTTATTACGCACGAATACGACAGACCACACAATACAAGCTCGTTAGAATTAAAAGGGCTAAAAATTAACATAGGTACGAAAGTAAGCACTCCAAAAAAACAACCTATTATAGTAACGAAAATCATTAAGGTCATTGCTACACTTACATAGGTAGTTAGGTACACGTGTGCGTTCGCGGAAAACCCAAGAATCGGCGGTACGATGACTCTAGATATATACACTAACCTTAGTAAACAACTTTTAGTACATTAAACTCGAATCAGCGAGCTAAAAATATGTTCGTGGAGGCGGATAGACGGTATCACTCCTTACATAGAGATCAAAATCGATCTTTTCCATGGAAGCAAGTCATCAATGTTGCCGTTGAGAAAAAAAATGTAATCAAGTTAACATTTCAATTGAACTAAACAAGTGGTCGGCTGTCCAGTTTGTTCACCGTAACGGTACGGAGAATGCCTGTGGCAGGTACTTCTTCAGGTGTTTACTACTTGGACGGGCAATAGGGTCATGACGAAATTGTTCTGAGGCACTCCACAACTAGGTACTTCGAGGAGCTACGCTATTAAGCTTCACAACTGTACTTATAATTGAATACTGTCTGCCCTTATCACAATAATACTCTTCTAGTACATTACGGAGCGCTTTCTAAAAATTCTTTCTCAGTGAATAGAGATTATCTCGATGTTTGAATACAATCTGGGAATGTAAGTAAAACAGAATGCATCAGCTGCTTACTATCTTTAACAGTTTAACTGTGAGAGAGAAAAGTTTTTACATACTTGCTTGCACTTCAAATTACAAACAATAACAACACTTGCTGATTCATTCAAAGAAACTTAAAGGCCAGTTAATACCAGTTAATCCGAGTTAAAATTAGCAACTGCGTTAAAATTAAACAGTGGACCACGTTAAATTATTACCTACTTAATGCTCTTCTCCGCTTAAGTAATCAGTTCACTTGCACTAATCAATCTCTAAACAGTTCGTTCATGATTGTTTGCGTCGCTTGAAGCTGCTGGGCCGAGGAGGAAAACTGCGACACATACAATATCTCCTTTAATAACAAACTGTTAGCTAGACAAATATTTAACTTCCGTTATCTAAGCACACCATTTTCTTATTACGTTGTGCGTCGTGCCTTCCATTTCTTTGTGTTGACTGATCTGTTCGCTTTTTCTATCATAAATCTCTAAGGGCAAAAAAACTAGCAATATGCTAATCATATTGTTAAATCGGTATGTACCACAGAAGAGATAAAAGAGGTTAGAAAGGAAATAGTTCCTGATTTGTATTAGAACGCGTGTCGCCGCTTGTCTCCCACTCTCTATATCCACTACATGCAAGACGCTTATAAGTACGCGAATTATGCACACAAATAAACCGCACTCACTTAGATCGCGAGCTTGCTACTGGTTGTCACACTAGCGCAAACATTGCGTTTGACGTACACTCACACTTGCGTATATTTCTCATACATGTTACGGTGACCAAAAGGTCGATAATGTATATCGATAAAATTACTTGAGTTTTGTTACTTTAAGTTTTGCAGTTTTTGCTTTAATTTCGGGACGGGACAGAAAGAAAGAAAATAAGAAAGCAAAAATATTTATTGGTCTCTCACACATAAAAAATTAAAGATAAAAAGTAAACAGAAAAGATTTTTTTCAAATATTGATCATTAAGTACTTGAAATTCAATTTCAATTCAGATTTTATTATTGTCTTGAAATAAAACGTATTTATTAAGTAGCAATAGCATGCGCTTGCTATCTTTCAAATTCGAATTTTTCAGAATAAAATGCAATCTCACACTAATATTTTTCTATAATAGCTTTAGTCAGGTCTGTAACATATCTGGATCTGTTGGAAACCTAAAAATAAAATTTATAATGTATGTTTCGATTTATAAATGGCTAACCTCAAAACAAATTTTAGATGAAAAACAATCAATAAACAATAATAAGGTATTGATAGTATGGGATAAACAAAAGTTATTTTAATCATAACATAATAATCATTTGAATGCATTCACACATACTAAATATCGACATTATTGACAACTTGGTACAACACTATCGAAACGCAAAGAGTAGGCAGAATTTAAGCTTTGGCTCGTCGCACGCGACGTTCGCAGTGAACGAAATGCATTGCGCAATCGCCCACGTAGTACAAGATGGTACCCACGTATTGCAAGCAATGTACATAATTTCGTTTCTGCTTGCGATTGTATCATTTTTGTCTGCGAACTACATAATACTATTGTAATAATTACAAATATCACTTGTATTTTAAGGTTTTTAGACTTACCGATGAAGAGAAATCCCTTCTCGAGCCACACTGCACACCTGGTTTCTTTTCCGACACGTAATAATCGTGCAACACGGCATAATTCTTTTTTTTTCGCGGAGCTCCGTTCGCTGTCACAATATGAGCGCGATTGTTGGTCAGTAAATCAAATTTTGACGACATATGATCGTCTGATCATATAAGCGGCGCGCGTGCCCCGCCCACATGGCCTTTCTAACCTCTTTTATCTCTTCTGTGGTATGTACCCTGTGAACAATGCACTAACTTGAAATTCTCATCTCAATATATTCCCTCTGTTGAATTCTTACAATACGAAATTACGAAAGTAAGGGACTGGTTTAAGGACTAGCATAAAAAAGAACGCTTTAGAATTCTTTAGGCACGAGAAACTAACGAAAGATATCTTTACATCCAAATAAAAGTGTTGCCGGTTCGCCTACCTGCACCTGGCGCTAGAACATTGAAAGAAATTAAAGTATTCCATAAAAACATGTTTTAAATAGAAAAAGCATCAAAAGGCAGGACGTCTAGACGTTCTTTTTTTTAGTTCCCAGAACGAGCAGGTAGAAATCTGTACAAAGACGTACGGATCGATGCGTCGAGATAGTATTATTACGGACTAGAAATGCTGCTCGGATTTAAAACTTTTTATTGTACGTATTGAGTTAGAAATAAGGCCCAACACATTTTTGTTCACTATAGTTACAGCTGCTCACTTTTTTTTTGAGAGTTTACAAGCAGAATTCGATACGTGATTTAATTTTGTGTTTACCAGAAGGCTGTAAATCTCGCACAAATTCAACTGCATTTTAATGTATGTGTGTGCAATTTAAAGTTGAAATTAACATTTTGACAACCACTAAACAACATTATTATAATTGTCAATACTTATGTGAGTATGTGCCTGACATTACTTATCTTGGATTTATCATCGAAAAAGGTCATCGCCTGACCTAAGGGGACAAATCGAGGGATTCAAGAATTAGTTCTCTAAATAAATGAATCCCTTAAATCTTAATAGATAAATTAAAACTATAATGTATTTGCTATAAACCCATTATTTGTGGCACACGAGACTAGCAAACGAATAAATCAATATTGATATTAATTTATTTATAGAATGCCCTCGGTTTATTCCTCCCCTGATGAGTGGTAATTGGTAAAAAGATTTGGTACCTATTAGGAGGATATTGATGTGCGGTGGCTATTTGTGCCCTCCCCCTCCTTCCCCTACTTTAACTTTATCATATTTTGTCGACGTCACTTGCCCCATAAAATGTCTCTATGAAATGGTTTAAGTACGTCGATTTTATATTCAAAGGCCCTAGCTAGGAGATAAAGATGCTTCGAGGCATTTCTAGATACATGTAAATCTCACAAACATGCTCCCCACACGCTGATCATAAAATACAGTAGCTCTAATAAAATGGTAAGTGAACCATTTTCGATGGACGCGTGTGTTTGGGCGGCTGTCCAAAGATTGTGTTGTAGAACGTCAACACTGAAGGGAACCAGTTCTAGGGCTTTCTTCTGAAGGAGTACAACAGGATACGATACCTGTTTTACCTTACTATTTACGAAGTACATATCCTCCATATGGTACAACAGTCAGCATCCTCTCGACGTTATCTGGTATCGAATACCTTACAATACCAAATTAAATTCGTTCTTTAGACTACAGTTCAATCAAAGGGTATACAAATGGTGAAATAAAAAACAAATTACTTCAACAAAATATGTTTATTCATCTACTACACATTATGAGTCATGGTGCGGAAAACTTCGTGTGAAAATAAAATTGTTTTCATTGAAAGAAACAGTATAAAAACTTTGATTATCGATATTTGATGAATCACCTGCTGGTTGAGATTCAAACGTTGTTTTTTAGTAACAGTGCTATCTATAGATTTTTTCTATTGCAAACAAACCTAAGTTCAATCTATGAATAATGTGTGTTTAGACACTACAATCGTGTTTGTCATGTTCTTCTGTTTATCAAAGCATCATTTGTGCTAGAAGCCTAGAATATAAATTAAGAATATTCATTGTCACCCTGGTTTCCTTTTCAATGAAACAGAATTACGTCTATATTTAAGTTTATATGATTGTTTTAAGAATTGAATACATCAAGCAAAACTAAGAAAATAGGTACTATGTAAGTACCTACCTAATATTCTAATTCTATTAACGCCGTGGCTTTATTAAACCTACAGCTCAACCGAGATCCGGTTTGATAGAACTCCACTCTAAGGTTAGAAAAATATGTTTAAATATTACAAAACACATCTGTATAGTAACAAGCTAGTCATGGATTACGTAACGAAACGATAGAAAAACAGCTCCGGAGCCCTGCGTAGTACTATAAAAAGTTCAGAAATAATTTCATTGATAGCGAGACATGCGCAGTGCGTTAGGTACTACAGTCGGTTGTACGACTGTACGTCCTCAGTTGTACTAAAAATAGAACGTTGAACTAAGGGCGTGTAGGGACTGAGCTGTGACCTCTCGCCGTATCTTGCTCGTGATTAGCGCGCCTGCTTCTCACCCAAATATTATAATATGTTATGAATGATGATCTAACTCGCAGAGCATGGCGTTTGAATGTATAACACTGGTATCTTACTAAATTAAACTAATATATTAATTAATTATAATTTGAACTTTTATTTGTGGCAGATTATTTAATAAACAGAACTATAAATACTATATTAAAATGTAGAATCAAAAAAATATATATTTTAACAACTAAACACATGGTAATTAATTAAACATTTACACAATTGAATTGTATTTAACCTTAGAGGTATATGGGCGGCATCGGTGAATCTATTAGGTAGGTAATTCGCGGTGTGTACGAGTGGTACCGATCGCGGGTATTGTCGTACACGGGCACATCGTAGAGCTACGTTTGGAACCACGTGGCAAGCTCGGTGCTCTTATTTTATAAACCTAACACTTTTGAAACTCCTACTACGTGATTGTGTAATACAGTTAAAGAAGATTCAGGGTACAGCCCTGCTCAGATGACCTACGGTAAATCTATGCGTCTACCGGGAGATTTTTTTGTTCCCACCGAAGCAGACATTAACAACACCGATTACACTTGCAAACTCATAATAAAAGTGCTCTTAGGTTTGTTTGAAATTTTTTATATGGAACAATTTAGACCCATATATTATTATGATATATTTGTTCCACATTTATATTCATTTTATGTACTTAGGAACCTACTTATGAAACAAATAGGTAGAAGACATTTTAGAATGTGGAACGAGGGAACAAATTAAAAATAACATTTTTGAACGTTTCCTTCCTTATTTACTGATAGATATATTACTGAACTACCTATCAATTAAAACATAGTTTTATGAAAATTATAATCTATATGAGAATGCGGAAACTTGTACTATAAAATAAAGTAGGTAGGTACCTACCTACGATTAACATGGACTGTGAACTTTAATTTATTATTTGAAAACCACAGAAAACTGTCAATGGCACCTTATTTTACTTTATATGTACGGACGTACGGTGTTTCAATTAAGAAGTGCTCATCATGAACCGTGGACATCTACGTATCTACATCACCTTCGTTAATCTAATGTGCGTGTTCGATTACTCGTGTTTTCCCTAGTAATAGGTTCTAGCTGCCTTAAACATAGTGATAAGTACATATAGATACTGTGTTTTTTTAAACGGGTAACGTTTAAAACACACTAGGAATTTTCTCCTTTATCGTGGGTACGTTCACAAACATTTAAACTCACATAGACAAATACCCAGACCCGGAAAAACTATCTGCAGGCCATACAAATATTTGTTCCGTGCAGGGATCGAACCCGCTACACGTAGCACAGCAGTCAATTGCTTGAGCCACCGTGTCGTCCTATAAATAGCTGTACTAAATATAAATAACTGCATAAACTTACATTCTTCTTTTTAAATAATGTACCTAAACATAAAATATTAGATCGCCTTCAAGATGAGAGAGCTTTCGTTTTAAATGAAATAGCCGACATTATTAGTAAAAGAAGAAGCTTGTTTATAATGAGGATCAAAGTCGTCGCAGGAGACAATCACACAGGTGTCTGTTGTGGACGCTGACGTAGCAGGTGGGCGCATGCAGGATAGACACGCTCCGGTTGCGCCACGCCGGCACCCGCAGCCGCACGCACCACGACGACGACTCCCACGTCTCCCACGCTAGAAGACAACCAACAACTCCACTAAACGCTTTACACCAACCAACGTCCTACTACAGTGCAAACAAACGAACATAATACCTACAAGGAAAAACAAAAACAACTCCCTTTCCAAAACTTATAATAATTCTGCATTATACAGTCACAAACTCAACATTTCCTTTGAAAGTCTACGAAAGTAAACATTACTACATTAATAATTCATACGCACATATAAAACGAACATAGGCTATTTTCTATTCTAAAAATACTGAAACACAAAGAAACAACGTTTTCTTCAAAAGTATCTTTATAGCGACTATTAACCATAACGAAAACATTAGCGGAAGCGGGGATGTAAAAACGACCTTATTACTACAATGGGATGTTATAATTTGACGAGTATGGTGAGCTAGGGCTGGGAGAGGAGCGGAAAGGGGACTCGGAGCAAGATTCTGGGGCATTATCGATTGGGGCACCATCACCAGGATGCGAATGGCGCCGCGCGCATGTCTAGAGCGTGGCGCGCACCGCGTGGTGGCCCCCACGCGCCACCGCGTGCTCCCGGGTCTAGCCGCCGATCTAACCACCTACTACATGCCTCGCTCAGGCGACTCAGGGCACGCACACATACACCACCCGTTATTGTTCACTAGTAAACCAAGCGAGGGGATCTACTTCTTCAGTTACGTATAGCTACGTGCCAGGCTACGAGACGTAGCTAACCAAATCTGCATAGCCAGTCATTTGTGAGCTACCCTACGACCCCAGCTCGTATTGTGTACCGCTAGTCGCTACCCTACTTACCGCACCACGAACGCTCCCATGCCATGACTACTTAGCATTAATGTAAATAACTAACATAAATTCAAAACCCGCTCACGTAACCAGATAAACCCAAACTCGTAGGCCGGACGAATGCAGTCCGGGAAGGTCGCAGCACCGTTAGATGCTCATTATAATGTTTCATTAATTGAGACTGAGCTGTAACGTTCCCACAACAGAACTAATAAGCGTAAACATCGGTTGGTAGTAGAGAGCGGCAATCTATAAATAAATCATAGTAGCATTATGTATCAAAACACGCTACGTCACGAGTTACTACGCAGCGCTGTTTACTCACGCACCCCGCACGCAGCGAGCGCGCCCGTGGGGTGGGTAGGGGGGTAGTACGTCAAATTAGGGCATACAGGGCGTAACTAGGCTATAGCGCGGGAGATGGAGGGCACGCCCATGCGATTCCCCGAGCCCTGCGGAACTTTCTTCTTTCATAACTTTGTAGGTATTGATCCGTCACAACTGCGCAATTCATGTCCTCTCGAATACATCCGATACTGCAACGATAGTAACGGCCCGCGCGTATTATATCGCTTGTTTCGAGACTTTATTTGGGATGATAATATAGATCATACAATAACGCTCATTGGTTGTTGTGAATACTAATGAATTATAATATGGTTTGAGCACGAAAATAATTAAAACATTTTAAAAAAACATTTTTACTGAAACAGAACTGCTTTTAAATTAAAAAGTTATTTTTAAACCAAAAGAAAACTTACACTCTTAAAACTTATTGCAAAGCTAAGAAAAAAGTTAATTAAAGCAATACCTCAACCCCTACTGATCACCGTGCTTAATTAACTATCTTAAGCCACCTGAAAAGATACAATAAAACATTTCTCAATTTCCGAGTGTTGTATACAAACAAAACGAGCCGTGGTCCTTGCGTAATACGCAGTCGTAGGGCCTTACTACGTCAGCCGCCCACTCCACCCCCGATCACGTGCCATTGCGTGGGCCTAAGGGAAACACTGTTCATTCATTCATACCCTTTAATACAACTTTCTAGTCTATTACAGAGTATTTCTTCGTTACTTAAGAATAATAACTTCACATTAGTCAATTATATTGTCAAAACACAAATTAATAGGCGTCTAAATGTGAGCTCCGCTCCATATGCTCGACTCTATGCGCCGCTGTCTCTCACAGCACGTTACTTACAAGTGAAATATTGTTTCGATCAAAGGTTTTAGCTACTCCTTCATGTTTTTACTAATCCAATTTGTTAACGATTTTAAAAACACCAACCAGAGTAAAGTAATTTTAATATTGGTATGTACAGTCACGGACTATAAATGATGAGCCACTTGCCACCATTCGTATTTTAGCCGTGTAATGCAAATCGGGTTTTATCGTATAACCGATTAAACCCGATTTGCATTACAATCGGGTTTAATCGGTTATACGATTAAACCCGATTTGCATTACACGGCTAAAATACGAATGGTGGCAAGTGGCTCATCATTTATAGTCCGTGACTGTACCTAGATAACCCCTGACATTTCGAATAAAACAATAAAGGTCATAATGGATTAGTCCAAAAATATGTTTATAATGTGGGTGGTAAAGCCCTCAGTAGATAAACCAACTTAAATATATCATTTTGTAGCCATCAATATTTCACGCTATTTCAGCTACTAATGACATGATATTTTATGAGATTCAATACTAAATGTAAATAATATCGTGATTAATGATTGTCAAGCTGAGTCACAGGTTTATCTCTTACTTACAGCACTACCGCGTGTTTACACATGCCTAAATCAAATAATTATAATAGTTACGTCGAATTGTATGAAGGGCACAAACATGATAATATTGTATGGAAAAATTACCGATCGCAGAGAAACGTATTTTACGTCGGCTATATAGAGAGGTGCTCAATCACAGAAACACTGAAACAAGAAAATACAAGCCTGGCTCTACCAGCATAACGAATATTGTTAGTCAAGTTAACACTGAAAAAATACCCAACTACGGGCGATAGACTGCGAATTATGTACGTTTACATAGATAGTCTGAATACATTGTAAAACGGCTGCCAATAGTTGTAATTTAACCCACCGTTAATGATTTATAATTATTTCATATAAATGTACTTCGCAGTCGAAAAAATCGAGTGACATAAAATCTATCCTAGTACCCTTACGTAAACCTACTTGTCGGACATTCTCTACAACAAACTTAGCATACTGTCAGTATAGTACACTTCAAATATATTTTTGTATAATATGATCCAGTCTTCCTTAAATATAAAAAAATAAAACTTAAGACAACTATAAGTACTCATCCTTAATGATAGAATAAGTAATTTTTCATTTTTCTAAGTTCATTATAACAGACTTTTAAATTTCATTTTGTGGGTGAATCAACATATTTTGTAATGGTGACACTAATAGGCACGATTATTTCATACTAAATTAACAAAGAGAAACAAGAACATAATCTGCCAGTCTCAATCAAGGCGAGATGACACGCACGACAGGCATCATTGTTATTGCTGTCTGTCAACAGGCTGTATCTCAAGAACCGCGATAGTTAGACAGTAGAAATTTTCACAAATTATGTATTTCTGTTGCCGCTATTACAACAAATACTAAAAACAAAATATTTAAGAAGCTCCCACACAACAAACGCGATTTTTTGCCGTTTTGGTACGGAACCCTTCATGATTAGTCCGACTTACACTTGGATAGATTTTTATACTCTAATATCCATCTACATTCAGACTCCTGACAACATTGTCGCCATTCCATCGTGCATCGATGAAGTCTTCGATCACTGTAAGGTTCTTCGGTCGCCTGCCTTTAAAGACTACACTTATTCAGCCGATTATAGATTACGCCAAAGCCTGCTAGTAGCCGTGATCAGGAAAATTAAAAAAGTTTTTAACATAAAACTTATTGATTTTACTCTTTCTTAAAAAAAAATGTCTTATACTCGTATATACTTTATCCGGTTCAGTTCAGTTCACCACGAATTGTGAAAAAAGGGGCATATTATTATGCAACGTCGATCTCGTCATTTTTAGGGTACCCCTACCTCAAAAGGAAAAAACAAAACCCTTATAGGATCACTCGTGTGTCTGTCTGTCCGACCATTCCCCCCTTATCTCCAAAACTATTGAGCCTAAAATTTGAAAAAAAAAATACAGAAATTAGTTCAATACCTATTACCTACTTATAGATTACTTACAGGAAAACCTATAAGAAGTCTATGGTGCTAAAATAACATGGAAAATCTCTCAATATCTACTACAATGGTACGGAACCCTTCATGTGCAAGTCCGATTTGCACTTAGCCAGTTTTATGTGATATAATTGGTCTGATCTGCAGGTGTCCTTATCGCAATGTACGGGGGCAGGCTTGATGCTGCGCTGCGCGACGGTAAATTCGTCGGAGGCCCTGTTTCCTCTAAGTAGCTTCAAATCAAATTCGCCTTCGCTTAGGCACTCGGATCCTCCCTTCTCTTCTTCAACATCTACCACAAGTCCACAACCCGCCTTAAACTTCTTACTTTTGAGCGTTTTTCTTACTGTCACCCTAGCGACGCGCGCACCGACGACGTTTAGATCCCATCTTTGATCCCTGCTTTTTAAACCTTTTTTTTTTTTGGGCGTTTGGGAAATCATCAAATAACACCTCCCGCTCTTGGGCAGAACGAAAGGGAGTGTCCGACTTCTACTAACTAAAAACCACCCATGTTCCTTCTTAGCCCTATATGTCGAGGCCGCGGTATCTCTTGTGAACAACCCGCAGTCCCGACGGGTGCTTTTTAATCTCTTACTCATAAATTCAACTATTTTGCGTATCCCTTTTATGTCCATGCAAGTACCTATATTCATGAATATTTACTTGTAAGGTATCTACTAAATATTTTAGGTTGAGACACATACGATTATTTTCATTCGTCCTTTCGCAGGTCTGCTGGTAAGAAAGTAAGAACATTACCTACATGAAAAAAATAATACCTTTGTATACTCAAAGTTATAATGATGATTTTCATATGTTCTTCAATAATATTGTAGGTACCTACATAGATAACAAATAAGTTAATTCTACTAAACTACCGAAATCGCTAGAGATTTTAAACGGACGAGAAATTGATTTTCTAGTTGGCAACTTTTTAGACCATTGCCTCTGTCTCCAAATAAAGAAAAGATTATAAAAACTATGGTCAACCAAGAGCAAAATTAGTTGATTCACCCTTATAAAACGACAAATTAATGAAACAATAGCTTTCCTAGTAAAAATATCAACATTTAACTTGTACAAAATTCATGTTCAGAAACACTAATTGGGCTTTCTATTCTAAACCTTAGGAACCTCAATTTACAAAATTTTCACAAACTATACAAAAAGCTTAACACAATCACAAAATAAAAAGACAAAATAAAGGATTAAAAAAAAAAAATAAGACAAAAAAAAGAATATAATGATTTTGTAAAAAAAATATGTGTAAAAATAATAATAGTTAATTGAATCGTATCGTGTATAATGAGCTACCTATACCTGTGGTAGACGTCCTTCTTCCGCACGTACTTGCCGTCGGGCGTGAAGTAGTAGCTAGGCGGCGCGTGTATGTGGCGGCCGCGCACGAGGAACAGCACGTCTCCGGTGGAGGAGCGCGCCGGCGCCGTGATGACGTCAGCGCGGCAGCCGGCCATGTCGCGCGACGAGCAGTACCACTGCTTCCTGCCGTGCGCTTGCAAGTTCTTCAGGTAGAACGTGTAGCCGTCGTGCAGCAGCAGCGACTTGCCCGTCCGCGACGGCACGTACACTGCTGGCACTGCGTCAAAACCCAACATGTGACCACCAACATTCGGTTGGCGGAGTTCGGAACACCGCCAACCGAATGTACCGATGGACTTCCCACTGAACATACCGCAACACTGTTGCGTGACCGTTCGAAGACTTACGCAAATACATGGCGATTCTAATAGCCCCTCAAACATACTTCCACTAGACTCAAATGTTAAGCTACTTCGCTATTCAAAGGTACATTTACTTACTACATTTTTTTGCTACAATTGAATAATAGTCACAAATATGTAGAAGATTTAATCAATGTTAAACATAAACGTTACTAACAAAGTTTATAGCTGTAGAAAATAGAAAAGTAATAATTTTAACTTGTTATTTAGAATTACTAACAGAGGAAAATACCTCAAAACCTATCTCAGTATGAATACGGTTTTATATTCTCTATCATTTGTTACTTTTACATTAGGTATATTAAGCTACGATTAGGTACCTTGAATATGATTTGATACATTTAAAATATGAAATATAATTATTTTGATAAATTAAGTTGGTAATCCTAAATTTTCTAAATTCCTTTGAGGAATTATTTACAATTGCTTTTAGCTCTACAATATACATACACATTTTGACCAAAATACTAAGATCACACGATACACCTTTCCTATAACTAAAATTCCGAGACTGCCTTTAGGTACAGCTGAATAACTTGAGGTGCTTGATTATACAATTCTACATGTACATAGATTTAAACATAACGGGTAATTAATCAAAATGCCTATTAATATCTAAAAAGAGTTATTGCTTTCAGCGAGGAAGCCTTGAGCTTATAGGCAATGGCACGGGCGATGAATGAAAACTCACCATTTTACATTATTATTTGTTCTAAGACTGCTTCTTACATAGCAAATTATTAACATTACCTACATTAAGTATATTTAACGTGACAAGAAACAACATGGCAATTAGGAACATACACTTTATATGACCCTATATAGTACATATAGATAAAATTATGATATAGGTACATAGGTACGTACCGGTCTAGTAATAAAATTCCTTCCTATTTACAAGATTAAAAACATATTTACAAAAAATATTCATTTAAGTATTAGGCTTAGGTATTCATGTACTTATCTACTTTAGAAAACCAGTGTTTTTTGTTCCGACCAAATAGGCGTTTATAATTGATATAAACATAAAAATAAAAAAATCTAATAGAATTTGTAATTCAGAGATCTAAACTGACTTTTTTTTCTTATCTCTAGCAGAATGGAAGAAAACAACGTGTTGCGCCGACCCCAAATGACATGGGATAAGGGCAGGAAGAAGACTAACCATCTTTACATTACGATATAAATTCAATAAATCACTATTTACTGTCATTAAAAGCTTTCCTAATCTACTTCACATAGTTATATATATATATTATACACTCCTCTTTCGCAATATTGCTAGCAGCCTAATCGTTGGTTATATTTATATAAATGTAAGGTAAATCATAGACATTAAACAAAATCTTCTCGATTACAAAGAAGATTTCCTTCAAATTCTATGATTTTAATTCAGGCGACTGGTTAGTAAGTACATGCGCCAGAGAACAGTTGCGTAGGTACCCAAAACACTGCGCTTAGAAGAACGCACAAGTTATAAAATGGATTTTCGTCTGATGAGAATGACCTACATTTTGAACTGCAACATGGATTGCCTTACTTGAGTCCTGCAGGTCGCAGTAAGTTGTGCAAGACGGGCAAGACAGAAGATGTTGCATGTCTTGTGACAAGGCTCAGTGTCAAGTCATTCTCAAAGTGAGTTTGGGATAGGTCGATAAACTTGTATGAATTTCTTGCAACCAACGGTGCGAGCCTTATGTGAATTCATCATTATACTCGTACACGACGTAGCATACTGGGTGCGCAACTAGGGTGGCTGTTACAGCTAGGCCCATTGCAGTAAAAGTATGTTCTATACAGCGCTCTGATTGCAAGTCAAACCGAGTCGTTCGGCATAGAGTCTGAAGATGGTACGCAGGTGCGCCGTGACGTCATGAATGCGCGGACGAGCGGGCGGCCGCGCGGGCTGCGGTCAGCGCGCGTGGTTATGCACGCCCGACACCGCGATCACCTCGTTGTTGTACGTGCGCAGCGTGGCCGGGCACTGGAACTTGTTCCTGGCTGCGCAGTACCACAGCACTCGCGGCTGGTTCCTATATGCGTTATGCGGCCGGTACACGTAACCGTTCAACGACAGTTTCGGGTAACCAGTGTGCGTGTGTATCACTTTCACTGGAATATGGTAATATTGTTAGTTATCTCGACACTCATGTTAACTACTTATATATTTTAAGAGTAAGAAACAATTACCTTCGAATCAGCTTACACCAAGGATTTGTAACAAATAAAACGAAGTATCGAAAGCTTAACATTTGTCTTTAAAACCAACACTAAATAAAATATAATAAAGTCTATGATAGTTACTCCGGTGGGTGATGTAAGTACTCCTTTTCCATAACCGTTAATAATATTTCACTAATAAAAACATAATTAGATTTCTTAGAGCTAACAAAAATCGTTTTATTTGATTGCAACATTGATGTAAACATGTTGAGGTAAAAGGTGTTTAGCAGAGAGCGTAGTTTATTGAACAACGGCGACAGCGCGAGCCTATCAAATGGTGTAGTTGTTGTTCGTACAGAAATGGCGCAGCTCCGAGAACACGAGTGCCTTGCCGACGGTGTGCAGGCGAGCGCCGCAGCCGCGCGCGCACATCCAGCGCCGCTTGCTCCGGTAGCAACCGTCCAGCTTGTACCAGTACCCGCCCATCTTCAGTAACTCGCCTTCTGGCTCCTCCGAAACCGGCATCAACGGTAAAACTGCCCAAGAATTTGTACACGAGTTACAAAGTCAAACATTCGTTTGTTCAAGTTATTAAAGTTACATTCACATTACATATCTTGGCAAGTTGGCCACCTTATTCCAATTTAGAATCTCAAATGTACGCATTGGCTTCGACTCAAATAGGTAGGGACCTGCTTCCTTTGAGGGCTGATAACAAAATCGATTCCTGTTCCCTCAATAATACGCGTAGGAAATGACACAGGATTTTTTGCGAGTAGAAATAAAAAAACGTAATGATCAGTATACGTCTTTTATAAATATAGGAAACAAAAACTACATAATTTCACAATAATTAAATAATAAATAAAATGTATAATCAGTACAATAATACTTAATTCAACAAAAAAATATAACAACTATGTATAACTAAAGTCTAACATACTTTGGCATAGGAAATAAGGTCTTTGAAAGGTACTGAGTATTAATTAATAAGTTCCAGTCGAGTATTTAAATAATAATAAATTCTAAGCTAACTATGTTTCGTAAATAGAACATATACGTACGTTGCTACGGGAAACCTGTTACAGTGCCCTACGAATCCCACCCTACTGTACATATCTACAATAAT
The DNA here is from genome assembly GCA_949316265.1 of Diarsia mendica. Classification (NCBI taxonomy): domain Eukaryota; kingdom Metazoa; phylum Arthropoda; class Insecta; order Lepidoptera; family Noctuidae; genus Diarsia; species Diarsia mendica. Next base: position 19,247,851 of record OX438893.1, on the reverse strand, counting down.
ATATGGTCGTATAAGTTTCTAATATAAAAACTATGCTCGTATTACTTTATTCATAAGCTGGTATATTATTTCTACACAGTCTACCTCTACGGCTAAATACAATATAAATCATAAATATTGGAGTATTTCGTAACATCGTCTATCAGTCGTTCCGCACACTACATCGCGGTCAATAAATAGAATTTTTATAAAAAAGCATCAACAAGACGGCTACGCTATCATTAAAGCTATACAGTTTGTATACATAATTTCTAAACATTTTGGTAAGAGAATATTGCACATTCACGTTATACATTGTTTTTTATATACTATCGTGTAGTTTCCTAATAAATAGCCGCTAAGGCATAACAAGGCGACGTTAAAGCGTCTACAGCCACCTGTTTTATTGATTCCAATAATTTCCAAATAGTTAAGTATAAATACGCTCAAAAATCTATTTCAACGTTTAGATTGATATCACACAAACCCGAAGGGTTCCTCGTACTATCTATGTTTAATGGAAGATTGATGAAAGTCAAGATACATCTCGACGAACGTATTGCAATTTGCGACACGACACTGTGTGTATCCGGAGTTTCATTCAGAGCTAGCGAGAACGACCCACTCTACTTTAATATTCGAACTCAATCATCCGGTAAAGTTTAATAATATTACCGAACTTAATCTATACATAAACTTGAATAGTATACATAGATAAAGGAATTACATTGACCTTTGGCATAACTACGTAAAAATAATAAGGCTTCCGAAATTACGAAGAAACAAAACTAAGCTCCAATAAAATTGCTTATTTGAGTACTTGAAGTGTATGAGCCAATTTTGCACCTTCATAACGCAAGAACAGTAAATAACAAATGTTGGTCACAGTTGTGACGGGCTGGTGGTGCGACGCTCCACGCGCGCGTTAGTGCCTGCCGTCCAGCAGGCCGCGCACGAGGAGGTCGCGCCAGGCCTAGAGCAGCAGAGCGGCGTGCGGCGCCGGCGGCACGAGAGGCGCCGGCGCCGCCACCACACCGCCTGCGAGCGGCGCCGGGCTGGCCACTATCTTGTACTTGCCCATCGGATCCACTTGGAAGCGCCTCGACTCATGCTTAGCGGGATTATACGTGGCCGGATGATTGTGTGAGCCCCGAAAGTATACCAGACGTCCGTCTCTCAAACATAAGGCAACTTGACAGCGCTCTGCCTTCTGGTAGGACCTCGCACACCTCCATGTGACCCGGCGAGGGTGCGAACCGCCGTCCTCGTAGAATATGTGTCCGTCGGCCACCAAATGCAGTCCTCCGCGCGCTGATCGGATGTAGAACCATCCTGAAACGGCGGCACGGTTAGACCTTGTTGCGTCAAACCATATCAATACTTATTTTTTTACAAATTAGGTACCGAATTATTGCGGGATGTGAGCAAATACAAAATTATCATTCATTTCACAAGAAATACCTTGAATTGGCGCCTGGTTTTCCTCCTTTGCCACCGGTTTAGCATTTTTTTATGTTTATGAAATCTCAAGTGTACGTAGTTTATATTTTCTAGCAATTTTTTAGTTGACTTCTTTTATTTGTAATCTAGATGGCTCAGCATAAAAGTGCAGACGTTTCTAGATGGCTGCTGAGGGTGTTCTATAACTTATATCAACTTGTATCGTCCTCTATAAATTTTATGTGCATTACTAATAAATATTAATGTTGTCTTTTGGTTGATATGCTTTAAACCTTTCATGGTCTTCTATGCATAGAAATCATCCAGCATTTAACACTAAAAAAAATTGACGGATATTAAGGTAAACTTTTTTATCTCGATCAGCACAACTAAACCGCGCTCAAAAATGTTTAGTGGCAACATTCTATAAAGTGCATATTCTTTTGGCGAGAGGTCATAGACCAACACACACTCTCAAGCACCAGGGCATACATAATATTATATTTTTAGCTACCTGGTAAACAAAAAAGGAATTTATTTCTAAATTAAATTATTTATAATTCCTCTAGAAATAAAATCATTCGAAATGTAGGGGACTGAAAATTTCACGTAAAAACACGAAACTAGCAATAAAATCGTTAGAATTTTGAGAGAAAAAATAACCTGTTGATAGGTTCTTATTAGTTATTATCATTTAAATATGTAATAAGAAAGTCTAAAGTATGGAGATTTGAAGTATTTGGAGAATGTAAATGACTTGGACAAACTCCGTAAGTACAAGTAACAATCACCAGCACTATTTTTTTAAAACAGAACGCCAGCTCCCTTTCCGGGGACTTGCGGAGATTTTTATAAAAAATTGAAAATTCAATTAATTTGAAAATTCAAAAATTGAAAATTGGGCGCTGAAAGTCGCATGCACGAATTTTTGGGGTAATGAGCAAAATGGAATTCATTTTTTTCTCTTTCAATTCTTGTCCCATGAAAATTATATGGAGTAAAAAAGTTATCGATATATTATTTACGCCTAATCAACAATATCAAAATATGTTACAGTGAAGTGATTTTTGGAACAAAAGCTTAAAAGTCTTGAAGACAAACTTCCTAGGTTTATGAAAATAATGCCAACTTTATACCTACTTAATAGCGAAATATACACACAAATTTTCGTAGCTTTTCAAAATATAAATTAGAAGTGATATAGATTTGTTTTTAAATAGATATGTGTTCATTTTAGGACACATAATATATATAGATAAATAACTTTTTTAAGTGACATGAGAATCACTCGCCTACTGATGATGACAGCAGATGGCAGACCACATAAAATAAATGGAAATAAGGAGTGAAAATGAAAGTCCAAAGTTATTTCAGCGCAATATAATCGTTTCTTTGTACCTATACACAAGAGACGCGTCTCTCTACTACCAGCTACACAGCATAAACATTCTCTGATCGACAACCGCCGCTTATAGCTACCATATAATACTTTCACGACTAAACATAATAATAGCAATAAAATATCTTATCACAATAAAAATAATACTTTAAAAATAATACTTTAAAAATAATACTTCAAGGTTAACATAATTATAATCGTATACATTTCGTATGGTACCTACTTAACTTATAACTGGTGTGGTTAACTTAATTGTTGTGACAACACTCCCCGTAAATACACCCAACGGTTTAATAAAAGCTTAAGTACTCAAATATAAAAAAGTGTAAAATAAAAAAGCTGTAAAATAAATCTTAACATATCGATGGTCATAGGTTGACAGCACGTATCTGCATTATGTCAAATTTTACAGGAGAGACAAAAAACTGTATAATTTCGAAAATAAGTTGAAATAAAATAAAACAAAAAAGTAGTTGGTAGGTAATCGAATTATTTATTGGTATAATTAAAAAAATGTAATCACCACATGGGTTTTTTACTAAATAATCAATAATAAAACAACTACGAGTAAACAATGTTAAAAAATCCTCATTAATAACGTGTTACGAGCAGTCAACAGTTACTTACGTGGTGTCAATTTAAAAAAAACAATGTTTCATTAGATTACATGTGCGGCAAATTATCGTAAAAAGAGGGATAACACAACGCCTGTAATTCCCGAAGGGTTAGGCAAAGGTGTTCGTCTAATAGAACACCCACATTTCGCCAGTTATGTTTTTTAAGTCCCGTGTAATCGGGGGCGAGCCTATAGCGATCAACACAAATCCAGACTCCGTGACTGTTACTGATAAATTCCTGATGGAGAAAGCCAACATGCTCAGCAGCCGTGCTTGCGACCACTAGACCAACGAGGCTGTCACGACTGCCGAAAGACGTCCACTGATGGACATAGGCCTCCCCTAAGTGTCGCCACATTGACCGGTTCCGTGCGTCTTGCATTCTGCGGATCCCAGCAACCTTCACCAGGTCATCGGTCCACCTAGTGGGAGGCCTTCCAACGCAACGTCTTCCAGTTCACGGTTGCCACTCCAGCATTTTCTGGCCCCATCGGCCATCCGTTCTGCGAGCAATGTGCCCTGCCCACTGCCACTTAAGTTTGGCAATTCGTCGAGCTACGTCTGTAACCTAGGTTCTCATGTCTTCATCTCTGATTCGATCACGCAAGGAAACTTCGAGCATAGCCTTCTTCATTGTCCTTTGGGTGATGAGGCCCATTGTGAGCGATCACGTTTCGGTCTCGTATGTAATCTTTGGTAACACACACTGCCCATAGACTTTCGTCTTGAGACACTGCGGTAAGTTGGACGATAAGACTCAGCTTTCCCGCTACTTCAACGCTGCCCAGCCGAGTCTCTCTCTTTCTCAAAGTTAGACCTACCTAACTGGACCGTTTGTCCCAGGTAGACATTTATTTATTTTTAAATAGAACGGCCGAAGCCAATTACACTATTTAAACACATATAATTTATTAAACACAGTCATGCAATCTTAATAGTCAATCTACATAGTCGTCTACAACTTCGAGTGTAGTCTTCGATCTTAATGTTAATGTTACATGGGCATTCAACAGAACTTGATTTTGTCCATGTTCATTTTAAGACCCACTCCTTCGGAAGCTCTACTGAGTTCATTGAGCATTGTACTGAGGTCCTGAATGGTCTCAGCAATGCAACTATACCTATCATCGGCAAACAGAAGGTGAGTGATGTACTCGCCATTGACGTTGATGCCTAGTCCTCTCCAGTCCAGAACCTTGAAGATATGCGGTGAACAGCTTCGGAGATAATAAATATGACGTCTCCCTGTCTCACACCTACTACTTATTATATATGGTTTTATTATGATTACGAGTATTACCTCAAATATTGTTGAAATGTTGATTAACTCAATACTTCTTATTAATTGTATTACCTACATTAAGGTACGGATGATAGAATGGCTTAAAATTTCATTAGTGAGGTTTTATTGACCATTTAACGTAAAATAAAATAAAAAGAATTACCAATATACCTTTTAGGACACTTTTAAGTGCTAATTAAACATAAAACTATTTTAAAACAATTAAAACTCGCGCCGTAATCTTACGCTGTCAGTTAATTCTTGCGAACTGTATTTGCGTTGACATCTCGTAACTCGCGCGCTAGTGAGGGCAAGTTGATACCTGTGAACTGTGAGTTGTCAATTGTGGCATAAATTGTTCGAATGACATTTTTTGTAAATTACGAGTTAGCAATGGAAAGATTCGGCGTTTAATTTAAAAATTTTTGGTGTATAAAACTCATTTTGTGAAAAAGTGTGGGTTACGAGCTGTCAACCTATGACCATCGATATTTAGATCTCACTAAAGAACAAACTTACAACTACAACGTATACATGAGTATTATTATTTAGTCAATTGTTCAATAAATGCAGTTCCTACTTTAACAAGTTGTTATACAGTACTTTCCTAATCGTATACATGACATGACTTCGTAACATTCCCTCTATGACCTAAGCGCCCGCTGACAACATAACCTGACATTCGTATAGTCAAACCAAAACCAACCACTTCGGAGACTACGCTCCGATGCCAACAATCGTAAATTTTATGTACAAATTCACGAATAAAATTGTAAAAAAATAAATGTAAAAATAATGTATAAAAATACTTAGGATATCATAAGAGAACTATCACTTTGTACAGTACACTACAACTAGACCGTCTGGTTCGGAAGAGCGGGCTGAGACAGGCGGCATCTGCTGGCCAGGGCTGGCTGAACAAGTGTACTAAAGCCGATGCCTCCAGGTCTCCACCACCGGCTTGTCCACCACTGGTGGATAGTATATTTTTATTTTTATTTCTGAATTGTGAATGTAAGGTATAATTTGACATTGTAATATGACTATTTTTAGCTTTTAAGCGTTTTGGTGAAAAACTGTGAGCTTAAAAATGTATTTCTGTAAATAAATAAAAAAATAGTGAATCATATATTATTATAATTCACGCATGGCCTTTTTTAAATATCCCAATTTTATACATCAGTGAATACCTACTGATGTATAAAATTTAGATATTTAACGTTCTTTACCAACGACGGATTCCGTTTAACCACCACTTTTAACATTTCTTATTACTTTATCTGAAGACTAGTAGATATAGGGATTTTATATCATAAACTATCAGGAGGGCGTGGGTGAATTATTATTAGAAAATGTGTCGCTGTACACCACTGGTGGACAAGCCGCTGGTGGACATCGGGATGTATCGTACTTCACAGCCTGTGAGAGAGCTTCGCGCGGTTACGCGAACAGTACTACACGGTCACATTAACTTGACACATCACTGGAATGCGTGCGAGGCCCACCCGCTTCCCCCCGCATTCCCTTAATTTCCCTTAGCTCGCCCGGCAAGTGTCAGTACGGTTAGAATCTTTGTTATGATACGCGCGTCGATAATTTGGCTAGTTTTCTGTTGTTGTTATATTGTTTTTGGCAGTAATATATAAGTATATACTTAAGTAAGTATAAGTACGACGGGCTGGTGTCCGCAACTCCACGTCCGATGCGCGTATTTTGCGTGTGGGTGGGAATATCACTCGATCCACCCTAGCTCCCCGAGAAAAGCCAGCAACCCCTTGGTGTTACTGGCAATCTCGCGGAGTGTACCTGGGTCACCAAAGTATCTACTTGGTCCTATACCGGGCAACGCCCGGACAGTGCAGAAGTACGTGGGCTGGCAGTAATATATAAGTCAATGGTTTTTGGACATTATTGTTACAACGCTAAGCGTCAAGTTAATGTGACCGAGTAGTACTTGAGAACTTTCTAAACATTATATTAATTTAAATTGCTAAAAGCTACCTTCGTTTGCAGAGGCCACAAAACCTAGACCAGAAAAATTCAGTCTCAAATAATTTGAACCCAGACGGTCTTCACTAGAACTTATTATATAGTCGTATACTTTACACAGCGCAAAAATATCTACTAATTAAATGTATCTACTGAATACAGTATAATATAGGTTATACATAATAATAATCTCTTTGGAGAATAAGATAAGAGAGTAAACGTGCAAACTATAGTTCGCAAAATCTCAATTGCGTATACATGTATGTATGTAATCGACAAAGGCGTATACAATGTTCATGTCTAGACCACCGGCGGAAAGGCACAAGAGCAATTTGACTTTCCACTCGAAACAATAGTTAAATCCAGCGAAATGACATTCAATACTTCAAACAACTGATCGTGATTACTCCTAATCCTAACCTACGTTTTCCGTCCACATCTAGCGTTGAGATCATAATCTGTGCCGTATCCTACCTCGTTTAGTTCGCCGGTGGTCGTTTCGATGACAGACAAATTGACTAATCAGATCTGGCCGTCGCACTCAGCGGTGCTCAGAACATGGGCGTGAGCGGCGTGGCGCGCACGCCGCACGTGTGCGCGCTGTTCATCTGCACGACGCGCAGCCCGAACGTGTGCACGGCGGCACGGCAGCGCGGGTTGCGCGAGCAGCGCCACCACACCTTGCCACTCGCTGCGCGCCCGTTGAAGCAGAACCTGTGCGCGCCCACCTCGATGGCTGGCTTGCCCCTCTTGCTCAAGCAGTAGCGGAACTGTCCCGGGAAGCACGGGAACGGAAATGGCAGACCCAGCGTCGGCGGCGCCTCCGGGGCGGGTGTTACTGTGTGTCCTGCAACTAATCACCTTACCGTTAATGTCTGCTTGTGTTTTACTGCTTCAAACTACGTTTTATAAATAAAATGACCAGAAAATAATAAATTCATATCTTGTTCTACTATCGTGACAAAACTAAACTTAGTACGCAGCGTGACATCCGGTATAACAACAAATAAAACAAAATGAGAACAACACAATAAAAAAATAAATTTCATTTATTTTAGTAAGTACAAAAAAAAAATAACAAGCACTGGATCATTTGTTTTATAAACCCAAAAATACATAATGAATATTGCAGGACAAATTTTGTCTACCCACCTAATTAAAATTTCCTCTAGCTCCTCAAAGGTAATTTTGTTATTTCGACTAGCGCCAAACTGGGATGTTACTACTTACAAAGTTACGATCAGTTGGAAATATGTATAAACATTAGAAAGACACAAGTTTTAATGACTAGCTTATCACATGAAGTAACGGTTCCATTTTGATTTGAATGGTGGAATTCCGTTTGTTTTTAATTCGTTTAACGCGCTTGCGCTTTTTGATGGTACCATGTTCATGTTGGTAGCCCATTGCGACGATACGATCGTTGCTGGTGACGGCATAGCACTTACAGCCGTGGTCGGACTTGATACACAGCCAAGAGGTTCGGCCGGCGAACACTTTCCCGTTCCTCCTGAACCGCCAGCCATCCACCACCAGCACAGGGTTCCCATATCGAGACACACTCCATTGCGCTGAAAGCAAATTTTCGCTACCACTCTAATTGGCTCATATCGAGGATCGAGGTGGTAGGATTCCCCGCTCAAATAAAACGATTGATTACAAAAATATCTTATATTTAACACATAATTTTCAAAATATTGTTACCGTCTATTTGTATAAATTTAAATGAGTATAAATTATAGTTTTTGTATCGTAAACACACACTTTAAAAAATACTGCTTGAGATCTTATTAACGTTATCTTGCATGTTTTCTCCCAATACAAATTAATTCTACAAGATTGATAGGTACATAACAAGAACAGGTTATTCAAATCACATAAAATGTCTTGTAATCATAATATTTAGGGCCTTCTCTATTAGATACTATTTCAATGGCATAAGGAAAAAGCCACAGGAAATAGGTATAAACTAGCTTATATTCATATTGTACTGCACAAAAAGTCAAAAAGTTAATACGTATTTGATAAGAACAAACTATTGTTTGATTGAATATTCCAGTACTAACATAAGATTACGAACCTAATTATTAAAACTAGTAAAAGTTAAAACTGAAATTCCAAAGAAGTGTACAATCTTTATAATCAGTAATAGAACAACAATTGCAAGGCAGCAAAATGTATACTCTCTTCTTTTTTTAAATAACATTTTCTAGATGCTGTAGATGCATATAAAAATTACTTCAAATTTTCTCCATCAGCTGCGCTTTATACATGAGACTCTGAGACATGCATTATGAAATATTTTGAGACATACTAGTTACTACGTTAGAACCAATTTAGGAAAAAGAAATTGCGAGCGAGCCTAGGTGGTACCCTAAAAAACAACATTTCTATTAAGAAGTAATTTTCGAACTGGTGAGGGGTAACGCGTGCATAGTATAATGATAAGCTGGGATATGTAAGATAACCGTGTCCGTAAGGATTGAGGGGCCACATCAGATTGTTAAAATCTGACCTCACCATTATTTAGCAGCAATGTAGCTGATTTTGCAGCACAAATTCTAGATTTAGCAGCAATTATATTTAATGCAAAAGTGGCTCCTCAATCTAAACGTCTGAATTGAGGAGCCACCCTGGAACTCGTCGAGTAACAAAAGAATATTTTTGAAAATTTTGCACCATTTAGCAGCAATTGTGCATATTACCTTCTAAAAATTTAGCTACTGTAGCGCTAAAATTAAAGAACATACAATGCTTTTAGAAAATGCCTTCATCTACAACATTTACTGTTTTACTTACTATTTTATTTATTCTTATACTGCAAAAACAAACACAACACCTGCTAAATGATCATTATGTCGAATATTATTGATCGCTCACATTCACATCTAATAGAAATTCACCTCTTGAGTTTAGATTGAGGAGCCATACTAAAAGCATTGTATTTTCTTTAATTTTAGCGCTACAGCAGCTAAATTTTTAGAAGGTAATATGCACAATTGCTGTTTGGTATAGGGTGCAAAAATTTTCAAAAATATTCATCTATTACTTAACGAATTCCAGGGTGGCTCCTCAATTCAGACGTTTAGATTGAGGAGCCACTTTTGCATTGATATATTTTGCTGCTAAATCTAGAATTCGTGCTGCAAAATCAGCTGCATTGCTGCTAAATAATGGTGAGATCAGATTTTAAAAATCTGATGTGGCTCCTCAATCCTTACGGATATAGATAACCGACTAAAAAGAGGCTATTTGTAGACCAAATACATACTACTGAAACAAAATTTTGAGTTTGAATGCGTTGAATTTATTAAATCAAAAATATTTGTTTGTGGTTCAATCGGCTCCTACATTAAGTAGGTAAGGTTTTCAGTAAACTTTTGAAAAATCAGAAAATTTAAATCTTCAATTTTTAATATTTGTTACAAAATTAGTACAGAACTATAAATGTCTAGGACAATCACGATTTCACCAAGTACCTACTACCTACCCAATTTTTAATTTCCTCTATTTCTAGCATAGCTCCAAATCAAAAGTAACAATATGAAATACATATCAGTCGGCGGCTTAACTAGGTACTAAATGGTTCCTGAAATTCTTCTTCATAGCAGAAAGTTGATAATATAATAAGCTACGACAAAAACATTATATTCTACAGGAATGCATTTTGTAAATATCACGATTACTACGTCATGGTTTTTCACAGCCACTGAAGCCACTGGGTAAACAAACATATATGGCCAAAAACGCCACATAACAGCATACAGGGATGGGACTTCCAATGCCCTTTCTTGGTCGACACAAAGGGATCAACGGTGCTTATATAAAATATCATCTAAAATTTATTAAAATATCCTCCTATTGTCATAATTTGATATAAACATTCTTAGATGCTTTCAATCAGTAACGACTTCATCATTCAAAAGCGTTCAGGTCGTGGCGAACCTTGCCGACCAAAGGAGCATTCCATTCCTTAAACTTAATCTTACTTTCGACTAGACCAGTAGCATTAAAGTTATCAGGGGTAAAATTTGGTTTGTGTGTATGGTGACCCTTCACGCGAACGAAACGCCCTTCCATTGTAGTCTGGACTCTGCACAGACAACCCTTAGAGTCCTTATCACGGCATGCCCAGTTCAGCTTGTCCCGATATTGATTATTCACCCAAAATTTATTGTTTCGGAATATAAGAACCATTTTCCCAGCCCTGGACGGTAAGAAGAACGCCTCTGCAAAAAAATACGTTACATTAATATAAAAATCACATTACAGGAGTATTTTTTACAACAATGGCCACTTTAACACAATTACTGTAGTTTCATGACAATATGGATATGTCGGATTAGGGGGTGTTCTTCGTTATGATGATGATGATTGTTCAGGATGGGTAACTCAAATAACACTAGCTGGTTGTTCAGTACAATGGTCTGTATTGGTAATCACAATTCGGTTACAAAACAATAACGGATGCTCATCAATAATCACATGGAATGTAGTGAGGTCAGTTCTGACGTGATCACGACCGACCGACCGACCGTAGCACCGTTTGCCATCCAAACCTCATGAAGTCTCTATAGAAGCGCTCAGGCACACGCTCATTGCTCTCGCTCTCAAAGTACTCCGTGCCGGGCTCCAACCGATTGACAACTACCTTCTTTTTCATCTTTGAGCCCACATATATAAAGAATTGAGAATTGAATTGAGAATATCTCATTGGTCATCACGCCAGAACTAAACACACTCAAGCCTTTTATAGAGGTTGAACTAAATGACAATATTTGCTTGACATTCCAATATAGTTCTGGTTCTATCCACCTTCAGAGACTACGGTCTCTGAGAAACTCAAACATCCTCGTGTGATACGGTATCTGAAAGGTTAATCTCCGACAGATAGATCATTTTATGACCATCGAAAAAGGGAACGATCAAATTAACTTTCTTCTTGTTTGTCACGATGTTTTCCTTAGCCGTTTTGAGAGCAATGAAATACATTGCACTAGGTCAAAAACTGCATAGGTAAGTCGATGCTTTTACAGGGCCACGACTAATCTCCAAAAGATACGCGTCGGTTCTCAATATTGACAATATGGGATATCGCCGTAGAAACTAAATTATCTTTATATTTAATTGCAGCATTGATCGGTGCGACCGATTCTAAAAATGGGAATGTAAGCCGTAGTTTGAGTAACCATTGCCTAACCAAAACAAAAAATACTCAGGTAAAACTGGGCAGATTGTATTTTTTTTCTGCCTGATTTATGGGGGGTGTGATTATTCATTTTGTTTTCAAGTGTGCGGTCTCGGTATACAAAACTGCTTTTCAGCATCGCGAGTATCGCGAGAGCTAATTGTTTTATTTTCTACTAGATGTATAGTCGACCAAGAAATTGGTTTACCACTTTTGATGACATCTCCCAGTAACATAATTATTCGCTAAGGATGACAGATTGACAGATTCTGACGTGAAAATAGCACTTGATGTTTTGTACGTGCAAATGATATTCAACCTTAGAGTGGTAAACCAATTTCTTGGTCGACTATACCGCCATCTGTGGCATCTCATCTGAATAGATCCTATACGCTCGTGGTCCTAATCGTCTCCTACTTCTTTTTATCTTTTGTGCGGTTGGTGACATGTCAAAAACACCTAAAAAATATTTACTAATTCTGTGACTCACAGTGACGGACAGCATTAACATAATATAAATCAAACGTTCTTAGCTGAATCTTCTGCGCTAGATCTAGGTACTGGGGATTTCTTACTAAAAAAAAGTTGACTTACTAGTAAATTAATAAAGCAAATTCAAAAACACATATACGAATGTTTTTTTTTTTTATATTAATATAAAGAATGATGGAACACAATTAAATTATGAAAATTATAACAGCCACAGTTCTAAAAAAGAATTTATACATTTCAAGCAAAATCAACAAAGAAACGACATCGAAAAAAAATTGTTTGTTTTATTACAAGTTAGAGAGTGAACATTTTCTTAGTAGTTTTACTATAAAACTTGGGTTTCGGGTGATTATGCGTGTTGTCGAACCGGATCACTTCCCCGCGCTTGTTGGTACGGGCCGTCGCCCTGCAATTCAGGTTCTTCCTACGGGCGCAGACCCAGTAACCAGGAGGTGTCTCAGAAAACGAAAACCCGTCGATAATCAAGTTCTTCTTTCCCCGGCCCGTCGGTATGTACGCTGCGTTTATCTTGCCTACAATAACAACGGAATTAAGAACCAACCGGTTTCTTATTTAACAAGAAAAATATACTGAAAAGCTAAGTGGCAAATAAAATGTGATTCATTACCTATATTATTTTTATTGATGTAATTCTCACAAAAATATACCTAGATACGTTTTTACCTAAAAAAGAGCTAAAAAATCAACGGTCTAAGTTAAGCATTTAAACTAAAGGAATCATGTACTTAAATTATATATATGTAGGTATATTATAGATACAAAAACAGATCAATTCTTGCTACTGAAGCGTAGCTATGAAGAGTAAACACATTTAATTTGGTAAAGCAAGCCTACTTCTAGTCAGGGCCGCGTTTGGCTAACGTCATCCAGCTTGTTTAGCAACCGGGATGACGTCGGAGCGCCAAACCAATACTGATATCGAATCCAAAGTCAATTTATCAAAAAAAGTAAACTTTACAAGATATAGTTGGACCAGCGCACCCAAACATACTTTAACATGACATACTGTGTTGATGATGTGGGCGGCGTAACATTTACGCGTAACTTGCGTATTTTAATTAGGGACTACCAAATAGCCTTTTTTTTTTTTTTGGTGGGTGGAAAATCATCGAATAACCCCCCCCCCCCCCCCCCCCCCCGCTCTTGGGCAGAGCGAAGGGGAGTGTCAGACTTCTACTGACTAAAAACCAAACCCATGTTCCTTCTTCGCCCTTGTGTCGGAGCCGCGTTATCCTTTCGACAAGCCACAGCCCCGACGGGCTACTAAATAGCCTTCATACATAACCTACTTAAACGAGGTATTCCCATCTGAGCACCTACGATTTGGTAGCTGCTAGTGATGGTGTGTATAATAAAAGTAATACATAATAATTTCAGTAAAGTTCCACAAACTAACTTAAAATAAAAGAATTGTTAAATCAGGTTCTCTAATGGTTCTGTTCTCTTATATATTTCTGGGGTCCTGGTACTTTGTGAGACTACTGTCCTTGTTTCACATCTCCAACAAAAAAAAACTGCATGAGAAACGCATATAGATTGATTTTAAGATTCCAATTTCCAATACCTCCTAATGTTTCTGTTGTCCTGGTAGTTTGTGGAAGCGAAGGTGCTCTCTAAAAATCGGTGCTCAGATGGGAATACCTCAGGCTCGTAAAAAGAAAAAGAATTGGGTGGATATATTTTGAACCCCCAATGCAAACACCCCGCGTGTTACCTATAAGTTTAACATGTGGATATGTATGTATGTCTGTGGCTTCGTATGATCGTAGCTCCTAAACAGATAGACTGACATTGACTTAGTTTCTTTTAAGTAAGCATATTATGCACGCTATAAGATACATCACCGGCTGAAGAGGAAGCCCATCGCTAATTGGACGGCACTGTTGGCGCAGTGGCTCAAGCAGTTGACTATATTTAGCGTGAAGATAGTTGTTTCGGGTTTGGGTATTTGTGTATGTGAACGCACCCAAAATACAGGAGAAATTCCTAGTGTGTGGCAATGTTTTTTGAAAAGAAAAAAAACTAAAATAACATGTAGGTACCCAGAACATAAATCAGTCAGTTTCAGAACACAAATGAAAGAGTATCCCTAAAATGTTGTTACTGATGATTGTGCGTATCATAGAACAATAGCACAGCAGCACCCATAGTGTAAATGTTAGCTGAGCACGTTTCCAAATGCGAGCACTTCCATCTAGTCTTTCCATTAGGGAATTCTCTATCCTTCACGAACGTATATTGTCCTGTAGAAATCACTTGATCCTCACTGGAACTCCTAAATTTGAACTGTGGTGACTCCGATTTGGGACCTGGCAAAAGGCATCATTTAAACATTGCACAAAACAAGAACATGTTTGTCTGAAGTTCTGAACTGTTAGCTCTCTCGTGATAGGTAGAATATTACAATTGCTTAGCCGAGAAAGCATAGCATAGGAACAAATGTTATGAATTTAACATAAAATAAAAATTAAATTAAAATAAAATAAAATTAACCTTTATTAACTTACTACTTACATTAACATTACTCTTTCTTTTAAACACAAAAGCTTAAACAAATCTTTCTTTCTGTATAATATATAAATGTGTTTACTTATCTATATAACTATCTAGATGTCTACATAAATATGTGTGTACTAACTATTGTAAATCTATATTTGTCTATCTAAATGTGTATGTAACATTTTTTTTTTAATAGTAATTAAAGTTTGGTAGTAGTAGTCGCCTCTGCGGCGTAGGCCTCTCCTAAACCCTTCCAAATATCCCTTTCCCGAGCCTTTTGCATCCAGTGGTTGCCACACTTGTGGCTGAAAACATCTCTCCATCTTTTACCAGGTCTGCCCTTTCTCCTTTTCCTGTCCCTTGGTATCCATTCCGTTAAGCGTTTTGTCCATCTATTACTACTTATCCTGCAAACATGCCCTGCCCAGTACCACTTCAGTAGTCTAATTCTTTTTCTTACGTCTATTAGTTTTGTTTTGTTTCTGATTTCACTGTTGCGAATTTTGTCCGAAAATTTTATTCCCAGCATGCTCCTTTCCATTTTTCTTTGACATATTGCAATCTTTTCTTCATCTTCTTTTCTTATTGGCCACGTCTGACAGTCATATGTTAGACATGGTAATACTGTTGATTCGTAGATTATTTTCTTTATACTTTTAAGTACTTACTGCGTTATTCTTCATTATTTCTCTCAAGCCCCAATATTTATCCCATGCTAGAGTAATTCTTCGTTGTATTTCTTTTTCGGTGTTGTTTACAAATGATACTAATTGTCCCAGGTACATATTCGATATTTTCGTTGTCTACAACAATGTCTTGCGGGTCTCCATTGGTTAGGATCTTAGTTTACGTTGTGTTGAGTGACAGTCCTACTTTATGGCTTTCTAATGCTAGCTCCCTGACCATGATCTCGAGCTCTGCCGCGCTTTCGACTCTCTTTATTTTGATGCAATATGGACATCACTAGCACAACAAGGCGTTAACTCAATATATATACATATAATACATAGCATCTATTCAAAATGTTACGCCAAAGTACGGTTAGAACGTGAAGGTTCAGAGTTCCCCATAAAAAGAGGAGTCAGGCAGGGAGACCCGCTCTCGCCAAAAATATTTTCAGCAGTACTCGAATCTGTTTTCCGATGTATGGATTGGGAAACGAAAGGAGTTAATATAGACGGGGAACTACACTGCATCACCTACGCTTCGCGGACGACATCGTGGCTTTTGCTGAAAGCGCGGCAGAGTTCGAGATGTTATGAATTTAACTTACATTAAATGCATGATAGTTTTATTTTTAGAATCTTAAAATAGCGGTCAGTTTTAAAAGGATAGTTTTTATGTAAATAAACAAAAAGGTTTATAAATATACCTAAACTTTAATTATTTAAATCTTAAGGAGTAATACTCTCGATAAAAGTAACGATGTCTTTTAAATCGATATTTATAAACATAATATCAAAACTACAGTAAATATAATTAATAAAGCACAGCTTATATTTTTAATAGGGAATGTTCAGTACATCAATTATTTTAATTGACAATATGGTCCCGTAGTTACACACAAGGCACTTTTTCTTAAATTTAGGGTTTAACATACGCCAAATATCAACGTGTAATAAATACTCGAGTTTATAACCTTACCATAAGTACATAAAAAATTAATTCATATAAACACTAATTCTAGCTAATGATCGTATCTTATCACAAGTTGGCATTGATAGTGCATGTAAAATTCTTATTTATTGTCTTTTAACGTTTCAAGAAACCTTTATAACAGCTTCGATGGAACCCTCGCTTGATGGCGTGCATGACCGACTTTTTATCGCTCAGAGACCATCGACACGTATCAATTAAAACGATAGTGCATAATAAAATATCATATACATTCCATTTTAACATAAACGGTGAAATAAAAAAAATAGTTCAGTTCATTTTTAAAAATCACTTTACAATTACAATCTATGAATTCCAAAGCACCATCTGAGTAAGCGATTGAGGCGGCAGTGTACCTATGACATGGAATGGAATCATCGTAGAAATCGACGTTTCGTAAACAGTAGTCAAACATTGTACCTTTCAAACTTACGAGTACGTAACTCATTTAACTAAATTAAGAGCTATGTAAATTATTGTCTACATTGCTTGAATATACTTAAAAATAGTTTACGCTCAGTACGACAGCAGTAAGGAAAATGAATGCTGTCTTAATGTTACATTATTTAACAAAAGAGGTCATTCAATTTCAGGCGACTGCAGCACGAGGGCGTCGAGGGTCGTCACTGGAGTTGCCGCAGCCACAGGAACGGAGTTGGTCTCAACACCTTTGCGCGCGTTCGGTCGCCGAGGCAGACAGAGAGCGCGCGGCGGGTGGTTGTGCATCCCCTTCACGGCAACCACGTTAGACCCTAACATGTGTATCCTCGCCTTACAATTAGTCTTCTTAGACGTACAACGCCATATGACCTTGTCTCTCAACTTGGACTCCTCGCAGAAGGGGAACGTGTTCACCATCATGATCACTTTGCCGCGCCGCGACTTCAGAAACTTAATACCTGTGGGAGAAGCACACGTCAGATAGCTGAAGTAGACCCACTACATCGCAGTGATGTGACCCGAAACCAAACATACCGTAACGGATAGGTACTCAGGATAAGGAAAGTTCGGGGTGGAACAAAACTAGCGGTTATTTATAAGTACAATTTAATAATATGATTTCACAAAAACATACCCCGTACATGAAACTAAAAAAATCCTAGAATATAATGGTATAAGTATAAAATTACACTAATAATTTATATAAGACTTGTATATGAGTAGTAAACACTTTAGAGTTTTGAGGTAGATAGTTTATAAAATAGGAGCAGAGTGTTCGATGTGCGGTACGGTACATAAGACGAAGCCGTGGCGGTAGGCTCAACAATCAACACACGGGTATCATGCACTACCTACGAGATTCATAATATTAACAACATCAGCAAACATAGAAACAGCACGTGACTCCATCCTCGAAACATACGAACACCGAAACATTGCAAAAAGTTAAGGAGAGACAGTAAATGCGAGGTAAATATTGCGCGAATATAATAAACAATATTTACAGCAAAGATGTAAAAATCCCCACAATAGCCTTTATACGTACATATATAAACTCATAAATCGTATCTTATATAATTGACGGATATTGTCATTGCTCTAAAATATATTATACATATTAAACTTACAGTATTACATTTATAATTACATTTACCTACTAACTATCGCCACGGTTTCATAATAACGTACATCGCCCATATTATTTGGCTTAGTGACAGTAATCAGGTACGATAGAGCGTGCCAAACAATCAACACTGGCTGACCGTACACGATGACCATATTGATGACAAGAGGGCTTCAGACGAAACGCCCCAGCAGCATTTCATTTCACAAAACCACACAGACACAGTATACACTGAGACATCGTTTAATCTGAAGCCACTCTTAGACTAATTAATTACACACTGCGAAATCTCACTGCACGATTTTCTCTCGCTCGGAAATAAACACGTGTAACATTTTCGTTATTTCATCACTGTTAAAAATTTGACACGGTCTATAATAACGCTTATATATAAAAATGGTCAATATTAAGTAAATTCACACACATTAGACCCCCGTAGAACTAAGTCATCTAAATAACGATTAAAATTAGTAAAAATTTGTACTTAAATCAGAGTCATTCATACAAAGCGGATCGTCGTTCTCATCGCCTTCCTTCTTGAATTTGTTATCTTTCGAAGAGCAACAAAGTAGTTAAAAACAATTCATAAAATATATTCAGACAAGTCTCAAAAAGAGCCTATTAAAGTTTAATTAATTTAAAGTCGTCAACAGTGAACGATCGTGTAAACTAAGTAAAGAGGTAGTTGAGTTTCGATAATAACTAGAGGTAGTGAGGCGCACCGGACCCTGCGCGGCGAGCCGCCCCGGCGCGCCACATCCTAGTCTAACGCTAACCTAATCTTACGCTAAGACACCTTACTCGAGTAAAGCTTCTGAGTATTCATTCTTGTATAAAATTGTATAATTTAAAATTTAAACTAATATGTAAAACCCGTATATAAGTGAAGAGGTAGATGATTGAGCTTAAGTACTTTATAAATCAATCCTAAAGAGCAAAACCTTGCTTGCTCAAGACAAATGCCTTTCGAATATCTACTGTAAAATTCTTATAGATTAGAGAGGCGGACATCTAAATGTCTTAGTAGCAATAAGTATCTGAAAAGTGTAAATTTTATAATTCTCAAAATAAATTAAGTAATTCTAAGTACAGTCCAGGGGACGTCATATTGCTTAATTTCGAACGAGTTTTCTCTAAATCAGTCACCGACGCGTCGTCGGCGGCCGCAGCGCGCGGTCGCCGACCTTACCTTACATTCGTGTCGACAGCTGACTCGGCTGCGTTCGCATGGCGCACCAACCTGCCCTGCCTGCCTGACATGACCAGCTGTGAATATCGCGCAATGTCCGCCTAGCGCTACTGGTGCATACTGCATACTGCACGGGTCGTAAACATTAAATCAAACGCTAAAGCGGCCGTGTTCCGGATAATAACCACCTGCCTAAACCTGACATCAATACGAGCTGACACCGTTATACATTCAGAAGTTCTTACATATATAACATTCTTATTAGCCCTATTCGATTTGATAAATAGCCCACACCTATACGGATAACTTTATGGATCTCGACGAGACCGCCTAACCTATTACGCCAAGACGTGTTCAACTGTTCACTCGTATTACTGGCGTCTCCTGTGTTCCCGTCACTGGTCGTCGTAACATCCAATACACCACAACACCTACTTATATGCTGACATACATTCACATTACCGATACTGAATAACCAACAATAGCCTTCGCTGAATCCTAAGTAAACGACACCTTATCCCCTCTTAACTTACCTAATCATATTAAATCTACATCCATTATGCTACATTCGCCAAAAGGCGGTTAGAAAATATCGAATACTCGATTATCATTGTCAAAATCGCTTATAAATTTATCGTATTAAAATCGATCGATGTTCGTGTGATGCTTCTTGTATTAACTAATCCTCCTCCTTGCACGGGGTGTCGACGAGGAGCGGCTTCGCAGAGTTATTGTGCTGCGCAGTGGGCGGCAGCGCGTTGGGCGAGGACTGCGCCGGCGGCCCGCCCGGCGCCGCGCTCACGGCGGCGCTGGCGTTGGCGGTGGCGGTGGCGTGCGCGGTGGCGGCGTACAGCGCCAGCGCGTGCTGCAGCTGCAGCAGCTGGTGGTGCGGGTCCAGCGGCGCAGGCGCGCGGTGCCCCGACTGGTGCGGCGTGCGCACCACGTAACGCCCGTCCGCGAAGCGGCGCACGTTTGGTGGAGCGTGGTTGTGCGCATAACGAGAACGTACGATGCGCTCGTGCCCTTCGGGGCCTTCGGTGTTGACGTCAGCTAAACAGCGAGATGTGAGCCGCGAAGAACAGTACCACTGCTTCCTTCCATGAGCCAAATTATTCTTCAGACGGAAAGTGTAACCGCGGTGGAGAAGAAGACGACCCTTGCCTGCGCGGATGAAGCGCGCTGAACCAAAAAAACACAACTGTTAGTAATTGTTTACCACCACCAAAACCTTAATATTATTAGCTATTTCACGTCAATTGTTCGTCTTTTACCGATTGCATAAACAACAGACAATTTTATTTGACGTGAGATAACAGATTTATAACTAAGCATGCATTCACCTAAACGTTAATCGATTACCAAAGATTAAACAAGTGTTCATACTAGTCAAACCTTTTTGCAGATAGTCACTTTTCTCAGAAAGTAGGAACGCAATAAAACCAGTGAGGGTGGGGTTCAAAACTTTATTAAACACAACAAAATGAAAAACCTGATAGTGTCATTATTTTTATTTCGCACATTTACACTTAGATACTACATTACACCGCTCTTGAACAATTCGTATAATACAATAAACCATTATTCAAAGACAAAAATCACTGTTTTATATTTCTCTTAGAGAATCGATAATTTGATGAGCAAGAATATTTGGCACACATCTTTGGCAAAATCTCTTTATGATGAGCAAATTTCGTAAGACCGAAACGTTTACAAACATAACACTATAAAAAGTAAAAACTGGGAAGACTAGAATTGAACTTCTCCTATTCTTATAGATCTATTACTTAATATGTTATCTATCTAGATTCTAGGAGGTAATTGAAACTGAACAGCTTCATTTATTATGAATAACGTCCTACACACAAACATAAAAGTCAACATAGCCTATCCTAAGTAATCCTAACAACAAACTGAGATCAAAATTTTAAAGTAGTTGTATGAGCTTAATATCACAATTTTTGGGAAGTAAATCATTGTACTTGTTTTCACTAGAATTACTTCTATGGCACATTCGAACTCAAATAACGAGATCACAATAAACTATTCAAGACCTACTACATATCAATTCTATAGAATTGATTCTTGTCCTACATTTTTCTTTACACGTAGAAGTCGAATCTTATAAAAATCATTTTCTCTATAACACCAGAATGCAAATGAAAGCTAATACGGGTTCCACGAGTCTGAACTGATTGCTACTTTCTTGATATGAGTCTAACAACAATTTTCTACTAGATAGTACTAATAACGTACTATCCAAGCGTTGGGGTCAAAATTCGGCAGACGAGGAACTAGCAAAGGAGTAGGGGGGGAAGAAGAGCCTGATGGTGGTGCTGAAATAGAGGTAATCAGCTGCGTAGGAGGGTTGATGTTCGGGGGTCGCCGACCGCAGCGACCAGCGTGGTTGTGTTCGCCAACTAGTTTGTGTAAGGTTCCTTTTTGAGTATAAGCCTTGCAGCCGCAGCCACCCATGGTGCAGCGCCAGCGTACGACGCCGGAGCGCATCGTGTGCGCCGCGTAGAAGCTGCGCCCGCGCACCCACAGCCGCGGCCGCCCGCCCGGCCCCACGCACAGTCGAACGTACTTGTTTCCGCCTAGTAACACAACCACACATTTTATCAATTTCGTGTACAACTAGTTGAAGGTCAAACCGTCAGCAACATGCATTAAGCTTAGTGTTACGAACCCTCGCAAGCATTCATAAAAACATTAACAGTGAAAAATGTGAAAATGTTATATTGTAGTTAGTTAAAGCACAAAAATTAACGATAACTATTTATGGTGAAACATGAGACTATATAAACAGAAATAATGGTTACATATATACTCAATGTCATTTTAGTAAGTACATCATCATGATAGGTTTAAATCTGGGTTATTGCAGTCAATTTTCATTAGAAACAATTACCTATATTTATCAATATCATTTAAATTATTGCTATCGGTAACAAACATTACTTCAAAATGTATTTAATATCATTAAATTAAATTTGTACCGTTATGCACAATGAGATCATTATAATTCAGTGACTAGATTGATTCCTACTTACAATAGATCAATTTAAGATAACTTCACAATCGCCTACTTGTGCACGGACATATTACAAGCTAACTAAGAGTACTTAATTACTATCAGTCCAACGTAACCCCCGCCTTCATGCCCTTATTACTTTCAACAACATGCCCTGTACATTAAGGGCGCCTTCAAATTAGCCGCAAAAAGTCGCGCGGTGGCAGCGCGGCTGCAGCGCTGCCGCCGCGCTGCTTTGTTAATCCATATAAAAATCGCGGATTTAAAACCGCACACCCGCAGCGCGGCTGTAGCGCTGCAGTCGCGCGTGCTTTATTTATATGGATTAACAAAACAGCGCGGCTGCAGCGCTGCAGCCACGCTGCCACCGCGCGACATATTTGAAGGCGCCCTAATACTTAAAGTTAATAATGATCAAATTCAATGAATGCGATCTGATTTTGGAGCAACACTCATTACATTCGGTCATGAGAGAACCATAAACCAAAATATCGTATTACAGAAAAGTTAAGTATTTACTGGCAATTAGTTTGACTCGTTAGTGGAAGAAACAATAGTATTACTCGTCAAGTACAGCCTTGGCTTGAGCGGCGAGGTTCGCATTCGTGAAGCCTCTGCTCGAGCCCCTCTCGGAAGCAAGGACCCCGCCCTGGCCGCCTGGAGGTTCGTGCGAATGTACGTTGCTAATGGCGAAAATTTTATCGTGCAGCGTGTGAGCGTACGCGCGACATGTCCTTCGCGTACACCGCCATCGCACTTTATTCTTCTCTGGAAAAACTTTCTCTGCGTAAAAGGAGAACCCATCAAGCCGCATATGACGCCGCCCACGGTTCGATATGACGAATTCAACTGTAAAACACCATCACCATGACTATCCGTAACCCCATAACATATCTCGTAATTCATGCATGCTATGCGATAATAATGTATAATTATTTATGTACTTTGTTTCAATTAAAACTGGTCTGAAAAGCAAGCTGTCCACCAATATTGAGGGAAAGGAATTAGTAGCCTAGTGAGAAAGGCGTAAGTAACATAATATATGTAGGTATCATAGAATCTGGCTGATATGCAAACTCACTTCGTGTTCTCGACATGTCATGTGGTACTGACGATATACCACAA
Organism: Diarsia mendica; assembly: GCA_949316265.1. Classification (NCBI taxonomy): domain Eukaryota; kingdom Metazoa; phylum Arthropoda; class Insecta; order Lepidoptera; family Noctuidae; genus Diarsia; species Diarsia mendica. Next base: position 19,224,380 of record OX438893.1, on the reverse strand, counting down.
CATTGAGGCATCGCACAGTGGATTATTACTTTAGTTATCCCTTCATCATTCTTAACATAGCTCTAGCGGATAGCTACTCTGTGTTACGATTGGTTACGAGATAATTCCGAATGAGAGGTACGTGTTCTAATTTTGAACAGTTTTGCATTAGAAACACAAGTTTACATTATAATAGCACGTAAACAAAATAAAAATAAAACAATTATTAATAAATTAATGTATTTCAAAGAATAGTCGTAGTCATTTTAATTGTTTGCAGCGATGGTCTCAATGAGACTCTCAATGCGCGCATGTTCGTCAATGACCGGTGCGTGTCGTGCATGCGTGTGGCTGCCGGCGCGTGCGACGAGCCCGCCGTCCGTGGTGAGAGCCCTGGCGGGGCAGCCCTGCGCGCGGCTGCGGCACGTCCAGTAGACGCGCGGTCCGCGGCGTTTGCGTGCCACGTACCCGAAGCCGTCCACCAGCAGCGATGGAGCGCCCCGCCGCGTCACCGTGTAACACACCTGTGCCTCGTCAGATCCTGTGGCACCCATCATTACCAACAGCCTAAATCAGCGATCATCAATCTGTGCTCATGTTTTTTATTAAGAAGCACCGATGCAGTGCACCGCTGCATGTATCTTTTTCGAAAAGAAAGGAATCAAAAATTAAATCTCAAATATTTATTAAAATCTTACACGCTAGCGCACTTACATTATTTGATCACAATGTTCAGACAAAACTAGAAAATTTATAATATCGATTACAATACAATAATCGGCACGATTCTTGAGCGCAGACGCAAAAGTGAGTTATTAGGTCCCTTTGGTGGTATGAAGTGAGACGCGGGGCGGGGAAAGTGCGGTGATTGGCCCGTAGCGCATCACGTCATAGCCGTCACTCGGGATTTGTTCTTTACTCCTGCTGCACTTACCTCACGACCAGTAAATAATAAACGGGTGTGCGTTTTATTTGTCGATAAAGTGTACGATGCGCACAGCGATCCCCACTCTTCCGCCGAGCGCTCAAGAACCGTGCCGGTATCTGTACTAGATGACGATTTCATCAACGTAAACTAGAACAACATCGTCCATGCATTTACGATCGAATTACATTATTAAAATTAAAATCATACACTTAATACAACTAAAAAACTGTATGCACAATGTTGGGATAACTCCATGCAAATATTTGCAATAAGTTGTTACTTAAAATGATACATCTGATCTGTCTGAAATCGGAAATGGTACTTTAACCTAAGAATTGTTAATCTGTACAATCCTTGGTTCTATTTTGGAACGCAGAATGAAGTTCCACCAACATGACACCGTTTAACAATTATTTTTTGAGTTTCAAGTTTGGCGAAACTTTACTCAAAATTTAATGAAACGGGGATTAAATGTGAACGTAACAGGACCGAAAAATATGAAATATGGCAGTAAATCCAAATTAGGCCTAAAGTAGTAAACGCACAAAATGTCAAAATAGTTTGAATGTTATTGCTTGTTTCAGTAAAGCCCAAAATTCCTTATACTGTAGGACAGGTAACTACTTCACCTAACTCGTATTTTCGCGATATTTTTGACATGTGATTTTCTAAATGGTTGTGTACTGGGTTAGTTATTCTTAAAACATTATTTTTAGACGTTATTCTGGCTCGACAGCGTTTCCCGTAGTCCATACACCTCCAAAAAGTCCGACCACTACGCACACTGTCTGTTACAAATATGTAAGGTTCATAGATCAACTGCAGATGACCACTTTTCGTTTGAATAAAATGTAGATCACCCTTTATATTGCTGTTTAACGCACCCATTACTGAAAAAGAATTGTATTGTTAGTTTTAAAGCCATAGCATTTTTTTGTTGTTATTTTTAGGTGTTAACTCATTAACGATGGGACACTTTAAAGCGTGCCCTGCCTGTCCTGTTGTTTGCACACCACAGGAACAAGTTACGTTACTGAAAGTGCCAAACTTGTCGCCAAATTTTGTACTGACTCAATTTGAATTGTCGTAAGCATGTTAAGAAGATGAAGGTGACAAAATGGGGTAGTAAAATTCATTTTGATGTATATTTTTTATTGCTTTATAGAGATAAATTAAAATATTAGTATTATTCTATAATATCATAATTACAATGGAACGTGAATCATAATAAAAAGAGCGTGCTTTGAGGTTCAACACGAAATGCTCAAATAATACAATTTTGTTTACTGATGCTGCACAGAATAACAAGCATAAAGTTACTCCACGTGCGCAATGGCGTTTTTTATCGCGACTGAACGCACTGTATTTTGACGGACTCCAAAACTTTGCAGAAGCAGTAAGGGTTGGACTGGACATCACATAATAGCGCGTAAAAAACGCACGTGCGAACGTGGGTTTACTATTAACACCCAAAAACCTGCGGTATTAGGTCATTTTTAGGTGCAGAGTAATAGTAAGTACAGACGTCATCACATTAAGCTACTATACAACAACCTGTCAATTTTTTTTTATACATTATCAATTTTATCACTGAATTATTAAGCCTGCAATACACATGTTGGGCGAGCGTTGACGAGTGAAGGCCAATACCAACATGTCTAGTAGACGGTACATTTGCCTTGTCTTGCCATCACTCTGTGTCACTCGCCTAGTTGGTCGAGTGAAGACGAGCGCCAACGTGGTATAGACCTCATTTGGCGTAGCTTGTCATAACTTGCAGTCGCTCGCGATCACTTGCCTCACTTCGGAGCGGTGTCGGATTTTCTGCACAAATCAAAGGCACTCGCGCGCGCTCGGCCAATGGTGTTCACATGTTTGTCCAAGCGCTATGCATTGGCTTTCTTCAAACTTGCCAAACGTGTAGACAGTAGCGCTTGCCTTGTGTCAATTTGTCTAGGCTCGCGTTGGTCTAAGCTCGGCCATTGTATTGCAGGCTTTAGGCTGAAGGTTCATTGGAACAAAAAATGACAGTAACAGGTAGCTTGAGGTGCCAGCTGGTGTCTGCCACATATGACATAAGTATTTTTCTTTTTAAGCTATTGCATAGCTTCAATCGCGGGCCTTGAGCGTGGAGACCGAATCCAGAAATTCCGTAACGAAAATAACCTAAGCCTAGGTTGCTAGGTTACGGAAAATAACAAGGTTGTCAAATTAAATAATTTATAGCGTGTAAAGGTGTAAAGTTTTCTGTTTTGTCTCTCTGCTTTCTCCTTCTAAAATATTCTTACTCGTATAATTTGTGTACAAAGTGTTTTAAATATGAATAAACAAAGTGCTTTTATTAGTGCGTTACGGAATTTCTGAAATTGCATAAGTTGTTAAAAAATGCTATGCAATAGCTTTACCGCGGCAGTCTCCGAGTGCCACACGTTATATTTTAAGAGAGTGCGAAGCAGATTATTTCATAGAATATTACATAGTAATAAAAAAAAAAACAAAATAGCGTGACGGCTTTGACCCTGGTGTTAAGTTGACATCAACCTAAAATCTATTTATTCTATATGACTTGCCCATGAAATATAGAAAGAAAATAGTTTTCACTATGATTTTGACAGTGATCAGTCATTTATTGAAAATTACTGAAAGTCAGTCATCCTGCAGTATTGACAATATGATAGAAAGAAACTATAATGCTTGTCTAGCAAGCAGGGTCTGCAGGGCTATTGTGTATCTTATAATGACAGTGGATAACTTATAATGTCTATCAAATAACTGTCAAATGGTGAGTTTTTAAGAAAAAAATGTACCAAACCATAACCAATTTACAGTTAACCTATGGACATTTCTGATAGCCACTGACGTTAAAAAGATACGCAATAAGGGGGCAGGTTAGGAATGATTCAATCTAATCATTTAGAACCTGACCCGAAATCCTAAGCCGGTAGGTAGTGGGTTAGGTTAGGAACTCGAATAAAAAAAAGAATTTGATTCCTAACCTAACCCTATTCCTAACCTGACCCGATGTATTGTTCCTAACCTAACCCGAATTGCGAAATGGTAGGTTTCCCGGGAAAAAAGGATAGGTAGTAAAGTCCAACAAACTACTAGGAGAATAGATGTAGGAAGGAGGTATTGAAAACTATTTTTTTTTGGAGAAAAAAAAGTATAGGTAAGTAGTAAAGTCCCACTAACTACCAGGAGAATAGAAGTAGGAAGGAGGTATTGAAAACATTTTTTTTTGGAGATGAAAAAAAAGTATAGGTAGTAAAGTCCCACAAACTACCAGGAGAACAGAAGTAGGAAGGAGGTATTGAAAACATTATTTTTGGAGATAGAAAAAAAAAGGATTGGTACTAAAGTCCCACAAACTACCAGGAGAACAGAAGTAGGAAGGAGGTATTGAAAAATGTTTTTTTTGGAGATGAAAAAAAAAGTATAGGAACGATACATCGGGTCAGGTTAGGAATAACTTTTTTCTCGTTCCTAACCTAACCCGCGACCGGGTTACGATTTCGGGTCAGGACGTCAGGTTAGGAATAATCCAAAATACGGATATCGGAATAGGGTTAGGTTAGGAATAAATTTCTTTTTTAACACGCTTTTATTAGGTTGACCTGTGTAACTATGTTAACAAATCTAAGAAAACTAATTTAACCATCTTCTAAAGATCGTAGCGTTATGAAAATTGGCAGTTGTATGTGATTTTGATGACAATACAATAACATGGTACTGTCGAGCTGATCTGATGATGGAGCCGGAAGATATGAACTGGAACTTCATGATGGATGATCGTATCATAGCCGTGTTTGGACTTGTGAGAAAGGTCTTGTAATGAACGTTGACCATGATTAGGTTTCAAGGTCTGATGATGAAGCCTGAAGATAGGCACTAGCATTCCATTATGAAATATCGTATCATAGCCGTGTTTGGACTTGTTAGAAAGGTCTTGTAATGAACTTTGACCACGATTAGGTTTCAAGGTCTGAATACAATAATATGGTACTGTCGAGCTGATCCGATGATGGAGCCGGAAGATATGAACTGGAACTTCATGATGGATGATCGTATCATAGCCGTGTTTGAACTTGTGAAAAAGGTCTTGTAATGAACGTTGACCATGATTAGTTTTCAAGGTCTGATGATGAAGCCGGAATATAGGCACTAGCATTCCATGATGAAATATCGTATCATAGCCGTGTTTGGACTTGTTAGAAAGGTCTTGTAATGAACGTTGACCATGATTAGGTTTGAAGGTCTGATGATGAAGCCGGAAGATAGGCACTAGCATTCCATGATGAAATATCGTATCATAGCCGTGTTTGGACTTGTTAGAAAGGTCTTGTAATGAACTTTGACCACGATTAGGTTTCAAGGTCTGAATACAATAATATGGTACTGTCGAGCTGATCTGATGATGAAGCCAGAAGATAGGCACTAGCATTCCATGATGAAATATCGTATCATAGCCGTGTTTGGACCTGTTAGAAAGGTCTTGTAATGAACTTTGACCACGATTAGGTTTCAAGGTCTGAATACAATAATATGGTACTGTCGAGCTGATCTGATGATGGAGCCGGAAGATATGAACTGGAACTTCATGATGGATTATCGTATTATAGCCGTTTGGACTTGTTAGAAAGGTCTTGTAATGAACTTTGACCACGATTAGGTTTAAAGGTCTGAATACAATAATATGGTACTATCGAGCTGATCTGATGATGGAGCCGGAAGATTTGAACTGAAACTTCACAGATGGAGAGGATGCGGGCTCATTCGTCTATTTAAAATAAATGTTTAAAATATGCCATTAGAAAAGACTAAAAAGTAAAAATAAATTAAGTTTAAAAAACACTACAAAACACGCTTTTACGTGCACAAACAGGAAAGATTTTTTGTAAACCTTGCCAAGCTAAGCGATGTTTCGGGTAGCAGGTTACAGAGAACAGCACTCTAACTAGAGTTGCAGCACGACTAGTAGGAGGCTCTACATTAAACAGTCTGTTCAAAGTACCAGTCAACAGTGGCAAAATTAGAATTCTTGTTCGTGTATTTGTTTACAAGAAAGTCTTTCCTGCTCCAGCGCCCCACGCTTTTACAATCAAATATTATAATTAAAAGCACATAGTTTACACTTCAGCTCAGAAATAGAGACAACTTAAACTATCCGTAATTTATTTTTGACTTTTACGTGCACCTATTGGTGCACATAAAAGCGTGTTTTGTAGTGTTTTTTTATTTTGAGTTCCTAACCTAACCCACTACCGGGTTAGGATTTCGGGTCAGGTTAGGAATGATTCATTAGATTCTATCCATTGTGCAAGAGCAATCAAAATTTATCAAAATTTGCTGTTTGGGTGTTAAAAAAGAGTATCAACTTAGCTGCACATATATAGCACAAACAAGGAATTATGTAGTAAATACTATAATGGACTATGTGTGTGATGCAGTGTATTTGAATGCTGTGAAACACAACAATTGTAAAATTATCTAGTGAAACACATATTAATAATATTAATATACATCATAATAATTATTAGGTATCAGGCTCGTCTGGGCATAATTATCATGTATGATGCATTTTTTTACGACATGCCTGCCCCACTATTTCCCAACAACAGCAACTCTTGAAAGCCAGAATAAACAGTGGTAACCACCAGAAAACCTTTAAGTTTAAAACCTTATCTTAAAAATAATGAAACTGAAACTTAAGGAAAATAATCGGAAAAGAATAGCAGAGAAGTAAAAAAATACCAGAAAATATCTCAGAGCATGCTCCAGTCAGAAGGTAAATCATTCATCATTTCAGCCGATAGACATCCACTGCTGGACATAGGCCTCCGCCAATGGCACATTGACCGGACCCCTGCATCTCGAATCCAGCAGTCCACCTAGTGAGACGCCTTCGTGAGTGCACCTGTTCAGAACTTTTCAGCCCCATAGACCAACCGCTCTGTGAGCTGTGTGCCCTGTCCATTGCCACTTAAGTTTGACAATTCTACGGGCTATGGCAGTAACCCTCTGGTTCTCTTAGGGACGTCTACATTTCTGATTTGATCATGCAATTAAACTTAGAGCATAGGCTTCTCCATTGCTCTTTAGGTGACTTCAAGCCTTTTTATTAGGGCCATTGTGACCAACCATATTTCAGTCCCTTATGTTATCCTTGTCACTGACAAAACACTGCTGATAGACTTTCGACTATTGTAATTGTGTGTCATAATTATGTATACTTTTTTTATTCATCTTCTGTTGAGTGAGCCTTGCGTATTATTTATTCAATGGATAGTATGATAATATCTAAGGCCAAGATAATTCTACAGTTAAAAGTGAATACTTACATAATTAGAAATAAAATTGAGTGTATTAATACACCACAAAAAGAGTACCTAGGTCAATGTCAAGTATGTTTATGCTATACAAATATAATAACCTACTTCAAAAAACAGGCACTGGCCATTTTCAAGAAGGCAGGGCGGATTCAATGATTGATTTACCCACCCATGTCCGGAATGGTTTCCTGTCTATTATCTTGCTTCATTATGTTACATCCAAGACAACCTTTAGAAACTGTGAGTTTGCTAAATCACATTTCACCTGATGGCAAATTTCATACAATTTTAGAATTGCTTAATCAAATAGCAAGTTCTACCAATTGCTTGATAAAGAAGTAATTGCTAAGAATTGGCAACAATGAAACAGTTAATCTGTGTATGCCTATCTTTAATCCAGGAGTGTAACAGCTGTACTTATTACTAATAAAGTGATAACATTATATTTTAATTGTTTATGATGTTATTGTTGCTTTATAGTATTTGTGTATTTTCACATTGCTCTGTTTGTATAATTCAGTTTTGTCCTTGTTTAGACCATGAAGCTATGAATGACTGAGGAAGTGAGGATGTGTGCTCCATAATATTATTACAATACAACAACAAAAAATATGACTTAATTTTGAAGATTCATACAAGTACTACTTCTACATGAACATAACCTATAATATAGAACTAACAAACTAGAAAAGCAGTACCTAGTTTAAGATTTTGTGTTGTTTAATAAAAAGTATTATATTTAAGAGCCTATGATAAAAGTATTTATTTACATGAATTTGAGCTTTCTTAAAAACATATCTTATTGTTTATAGAATACGTAATAATCATATGATTATTACATTGTGACTATTTTAATAAAGCATGTAGTTGTAGGAGTTTTAGGCAGACCTATAATCAGTAGTGGATAAAAACAAAAATGTTGTTGTGGGTTATGTGGGTACCTAGGTGAATACAACATAGTAAATTAAGTATTCTTGCTAGGAAATGCATAAATCCAACATTTCCGACTCTATTGAATGACAAACTGTTGAAGGGTAAATGTTTTGCGTTTTTAATTATTAATATCTATACAATTATTGAATAGAAAAAAAAGTTTGCTTATCATGCCCATGATCATTATAACAGACAATTCACACATTGTTTAAATGACTACGTATAAAAAAATTAAGATTTATTTACAAAAATGTAATATTACTCACCTCAAACATAAGTTTGGTAACATGCTTACTTTCCTGATGAGATACATTAAAAACACGATTATTTACAGTAACATACCAGATTTGTTACATCTTTCCAGTTTTAAATCATTGCCGCTGTTTACTCAAGAAATATAATTTTTTAATTCAAGAAACAAGCTAAAGTTAGATCTAAACATTGGATTCAATTTATAGGTTATGTTTACAAGCTGCCAAGGGTGCGTTCCGAATTACGCTGTAATCGATTTGAGCGTCCATAAACCCGTACCGAATTACTGTGAGCGCGCTAACGATGTCCCTTGAATCGTCATAGATGACGTCATGACATGTGTCATCTTGCGATTACACCGACCATGCCCCAAATAAATATCACCGTGAGCGCTGTCAAAATCAAAGTAAAAATGACAGATGTCTGATGCGTGTGTGAGTGTGTCTGGGTGTGTGTGTGTGTTCACAGCTGAGGTTCACTGGCTGGAGTCGCACAAATACATTCAATTAGTTCTTTGAAATCTCTTTGGAGTCTCATAACCATGAGTATTCAAGTTAAATATACAAGACGAGCTTAGCGGGCGACGAATTTCTCTCATGCAGGGTTGTTTTTGTTATCACGTGACGAGTGAGCACTGTAAGCGCGCTTACGAGCGTTCCGAATTGATGACAGGTCTTAGCTGTCATAATCGTGATATCTAATTCGGAACGCAAAATATCGACGTGAGCGCTGTGAGCGATTATTTTGTAATACGGAACGCGGCCCAAATAGTGCGTGGAAAACATGTTTATTTTTGTAAAAGCTTTATCAGAAATATATTAGTTACCATTTTCATGCAAAACAACAACTACTTAATAGAATTAGTTCGACTTGAGCTAAGAACGTAATACCTGGTACTCTAGTTGACAACCTGCATTCGTTTACATGTCGTGTTAATTTCCCTAGAGCTGAGATATTGAAATAATAAATTTGTACATACCACATAAGTATTCAGCATTTATAAACACTATTTATCACCAATTCACTTTATTTCATCACTTTTAGTGCACCAAACATTTTGATTCCTCACGTAAACACCTCATAATGCGATTCTATAACATGTGTCCTTAGCACGAGATTATAATCCAGAATATTGACACTGCAGTCCACGGGTAGTAGTCTGTTAATAATTCACCTGTTTAATTAGTAAAAAACACAACAAACTTTTATTATTTCCCAAAATAGTAAACAATCCTCGAGTGACACAATTGCAACCATAGATTCCACGGCGTTAAGACGGACAACCACAAATAACGGAATTACGTTCCACGATATGCAAAAACTACAACTTAATCATATCTTTCTGCATTTTGGGCATTATTTAAAGTCCAATTAAAAACAATCCAACTTTAGCATATTAAATTTAGGTTTGTGTGATGTTAACAATTTATTCAAAAAATATTCGTATTACAGTTTTGGCTAAAATCACGAATTTATTTATAGATTTCGATTCAAGCATTTTAACAAAAAATACTATAATTCAGCTATGGTTACAGGACTTAGAAGACAAGTTACCATGTATCCAGATTATTAAAGCTTTCTGCTATATTTTGCAGCTCTGCTAATCTGCGAAAAGAATAATTGAGTGATTTGGAACGTAATTAATTGCATAGATTAAAGTATAAGTCAGAATGCACTCGAAAATAATGTATATTTAACATTTTATCAATGCTGTTTTGGTAACTTTGGTAATAACAAAAATTGAAATCTAATTTAAAAGTGAAGTAAATAGGGCAACATTACGTACGGGTTGAGTACACCACTGTGACGTTAGAGTGCGCTGAATCCAATTATACCGAACTGTAATAGAAAAATGGTAAAAAATAAAATGAACCTCCTTATTCCATAGTATTTAAAACTGTTAGATTTCGTAGAAACTTTTTAGTTACTGTAAATAATACTGTAAACAGCAAAATACCTATAATAATAGAATAGTAGGTAGCTGATACTGGCAGTACATATTTTCTTAATATCATAGACGTTTGTAGTACTTATTTAATTAAATAAACAACCAACTCAAACACACTCTTACAGTTGTTAATTTTCCATTCAAAGCAAATAACAAACTAGTGCCAAACTAAGCTCATATTTGTTTTTGAGTCGTCGCATAAATCCTTCGATCGACTCCCAAGCGCCATCTAGTAGTGAATTAGTGACCTACGAGTATCTGATCTACACTACTAGAAACATTTAAATGTACCTATCGAATAGTTAATCGTGCAATTAACTGATATGCAAATTAAAATTATACAATTATATAATCAAAAGAATAATCTATTCTTGTAACAATCGAATTATCTGTCTAATAAATTGGAAAAAGTAGTCCTTTTATGAATTGGGCATCATAAGAAGTAGTCCTTCTATGAACTGGCCATTTTAAGAATTAGTCCTTTTTCAAGATGTTTCAAAATGTCTACTAAAGAATTGGGCATTTATCGACTAAGTAAAAAATTGCCATTTGTTGTCAGTAGTTTAACGATCTCTAGCGTAGACCGTACAAATGAATGCTATTTGTATTTTATTTAAATACTGTGTTTTGCTACGTTACTTTGGAAGATTTACACAATTTCATCAAATCTTCTTCTTTTCGAGTCGACAACTACCTACCACACTATCAATATATTTACAATAATGATGAAGAATACAGAAGACTGCTTACGACATCTAGGGGCTGCTATATATTTATTTAAGTAAGTTAGGTATTATACCTATATTAATTTTAACTTTAAGCAGGTGTGAGCCAAATAGCAAGATGCATCGAAAAGGGAAACAAGAAGAAGATAACCACGACCCCCGTCCGTACGAGCATCAAGTTCCACCTACCCGTAAAACTTTTTTAAGATTATGCGACCTGCTTAGTATAGAGCCAAGAGATGCGGACTGTGGAGAAACAAACATCCCCATCCCATCCACATTTCATCAACTCTGAAGAACTCCTACTGCCCGAAAAAGAATTGCAGCGGCCAATCTGGAAATCTCTTAACCGGTTGTGGGCCCAGGTTGGCCGATGTTGACATAATCTGGCCAAAAGGGGTATCTTCGACCCACCCCTCCCAAACTTTATGCCAGTATAGAGCCCCTCTACAGGATATGCTCCACCGCCTGTCCTGCACGAACTGGTCAGTACGGGTCGGTCGGTACGGATCGGTGCAGTGCAGGGTACCTACATAAAGAAATAGGTCAATTTGTCTTTATTGACCATCATGGCTTCTAGTTCGTCGGACAACGATTTTCTTCTGGAAAGTGTTTACTTAAAATATAGAAAAAGAAAAAGAAGGACGGTTGGCATAATATCAAATATCGATGGTCATAGGTTGACAGCTCGTAACTTAAATTTTTTCACAAAATGAGTTTTATACACCAAACATTTTTAAATTAAACGCCGGATCTTTCTATTGATAACTCGTAATTTACAAAAAATGTCATTCGAACAATTTATGCCACAATTGACAACTCACAGTTAACAGGTATCAACTTGCCCTCACTAGCGCGGGAGTTACGAGATGACAACGCAAATACAGTTCGAAAGAATTAAATGACAGAGGAAGATTACGGTGCGAGTTTTAATTGTTTTAGTTTTATGTTTAATTAGCACTTTAAATACGTCTATTTACTTCCGAAAAGTGTCCTTAAAGGTAGTTTTGTAAGTAAGTCTTTTTATTTTATTTTACGTAAAATGGTCAATAAAAGCTCACTATTGAAATTTTAAGCCAGTCTATCATCCGTACCTTAATGTAGGTAACACAATTCATAAGAACTATTGAGTTAATCAACAATAAAAAAAAAAAAAAAAAAAACATCAAATAAATTATTTGTATTTTGTATTTTAATATTTGAGGTAATAATCATAATAAAAAAAACCATATTTATAAGTAGTATTTAATAAGTAGTAGGTGTGAGACAGGGAGTCGTCATATCTGCGAAGCTGTTCACCGCTGTACTGGAGCATATCTTCAAGGTTCTAGACTGGAGAGGACTAGGCATCAACGTCAATGGACATCACTCACCTTCGGTTTGCCGATGATAGGTATAGTGGTCATGGGCTCATGGCTGAGACCATGGAGGACCTCAGCGCAATGCTCAATGAACTCAGTAGAGCTTCCGAAAGAGTGGGTCTTAAATGAACATGGACAAAATCAAGTTCTGTTGAATGCCCATGTAACATTAACATTAAGATCGAAGACTACACTCGAAGTTGTAGACGACTAGGTATGTCTACCTGGGACAAACGGTCCAGTTAGGTAGGTAGGTCTAACTTTGAGAAAGAGGTCAATCATCGAATCCGACTCGGCTGGGCAGCGTTGAAGTAGCGGTAGTCTTCTTGTCCAACTTACCGCAGTGTTTCAAGACGAAAGTCTATGGCCAGTGTGTGTTACCAAAGATTACATACGAGACCGAAGCGTGATCGCTCGCAATGGGACTCATCTGAAGGCTTAAAGTCACCCAAAAGGCAATGAAGAAGTCTATGCTCGGAGTTTCCTTGCGTCATCGAATCAGAAATGAAGACATTCGCATGAGAACCAAGGTTACAGACGTGGCCCGAAGAATTGCCAAACTTAAGAGGCAGTGGGCAGGGCACATTGCTCGCAGAACGGATGGCCGATGGGGCCAGAAAGTGCTGGAGTGGCGACCGCGAATTGGAAGACGTTGCGTTGGAAGGCCTCCCACTAGGTGGACCGATGACCTGGTGAAGGTTGCTGGGATCCGCTGAATGCAAGACGCACGGGACCCTACCTACTACCCTACCTACTACCCTACCTACTACCCTACCTACTACCCTACCTACTACCCTACCTACTACCCTACCTACTACCCTACCTACTACCCTACCTACTACCCTACCTACTACCCTACCTACTACCCTACCTACTACCCTACCTACTACCCTACCTACTACCCTACCTACTACCCTACCTACTACCCTACCTACTACCCTACCTACTACCCTACCTACTACCCTACCTACTACCCTACCTACTACCCTACCTACTACCCTACCTACTACCCTACCTACTACCCTACCTACTACCCTACCTACTACCCTACCTACTACCCTACCTACTACCCTACCTACTACCCTACCTACTACCCTACCTACTACCCTACCTACTACCCTACCTACTACCCTACCTACTACCCTACCTACTACCCTACCTACTACCCTACCTACTACCCTACCTACTACCCTACCTACTACCCTACCTACTACCCTACCTACTACCCTACCTACTACCCTACCTACTACCCTACCTACTACCCTACCTACTACCCACCTAATACCCTACCTACTACCCTACCTACCTACTACCCACCTAATACCCTACCTACCTACTACCCTACCTACCTACTACCCTACCTACCTACTACCCTACCTACCTACTACCCTACCTTAGCTACCTCCCTACCAATTTTCAGCTAAATCCGTCCAGCCGTTCTTGAGTTATAAATGGTGTAACTAACACGACTTTCTTTTATATATATAGATATATCATTATTTAGACGAAACGAAAACAAGGTTCAGGCCCGCTGGAGACTCTCAGCAGAGATCCGTGGGGGTGCCCTTATAAGATTGTGCGGAATCAACTCCGCACCCGGGCCCCCCCGTTGACGCAGTCTCCGGCCTGAGCTCGAGGAGGACGTGGTGAGCGCTCTGTTTCCTTCGCGAGGGGAGTATCGTCCCCCGCCAATGGCTCTGCCACCTTCGGTGCCGGAAGCGTACCATTCAGGAACCTGTGACGACATTCCGGAGGCGACTGGGGTAGACCTGAGAGTGGCGTTACGGAGGCTTAAGGCCAAAAATACCACCCCGGGACCCGATGGCTTGCCTGGCAAAGCCTGGGCCCCGGCCTCAGAGGCTCTTGGGCCCCGACTGGAGGGGTTCTTAAACGCGTGCATGGAAAGAGGCCAGTTCCCGCTTCGTTGGAAGACGGGGAAGCTGGTCCTCATCAAGCCCGGGCGCCCTGCGGACTTGCCGTCCGCATGCTGGCAAATTGTGCTGCTCGACGAGGTGGGCAAGCTCTTTGAAAGAGTAAATGCAAACCGCCTCGCATCGTTCGGCATCCGCAAGAGGCGCTCGACGGTGGACACCATCATGCGAGATTGCGCGTGAGAACTCTCACAACGGGGGTTACGGTCTCTCGGGGCGGTGTGGTCTTGGCGGTGTCTGTCGACATCGCCAACGCCTTGAACGCCCTGGAGCTGATCAGGGACGGGTGCCGGCCTACCTTCGTCGTGTAGTCGGGGACTACTTGATAGACAGGGCTGTCATCTACCCTGGTCAAAACGGAGAATGGAACCGACGAGAGATGTCGTGCGGTGTTCCGCAGGGTTCGGTTCTGGGGCCGCCCCTGTGGAACATCGGTTACGACTTGGTGCTGCGTGCCGACCTCCCTAGCGGCGTCAGCGTCGTCTGCTACGCGGACGATACGCTGGTGCTGGCACAGGGGGGGTCGCACGAGGCGGCGGCCGAGAATATGACACCCGGGGTTGAGATAGTCGTGGAGAGGATCCGGCAGCTGGGTCTCGAGGTGGCACTTCACAAGTCCGAGGACATGTGCTTCTATATCAGCGAATGTGCAAACAAAAATATGATTTTAATTTGTATCCCAAATCACCATTTGTTTCACTATTTCTTCTTAATCGGCTAAAATACTTTTCGTGCAATTCTTCGTGCAAAACGCCCCGTTATGACGACACAGTTTACGTCAATTGTGCGTCATCACATCGTGAACAGCGCTCAAACGGGGAGGACGTGGGATGAAAGTGTGTGCAGTGCTACATTAGAAACATAGTTTTATTTTTTTTCAAATGTTTCTAATATCGGAATTATAAAGTACAAAGTTTAGGATAGGTAAATATTATCAGTTTTTATTTCGAGCTTGAATGGTTGTCTCCTTGGGTGTTGGTAACAATATTTACTGTTTATTTTTATTTTTTCAGGTTCCTTTCGGGATCGCCGCCATCATGGCGTCGGACGAACAGTTTTCTCTATGTTGGAACAATTTCCACGCAAATATGTCAGCAGGCTTTCACGGCCTGCTGTCGCGTGGAGATCTAGTAGACGTTACGCTGGCTGCCGAAGGCAGATTACTACAGGCACACAAATTAGTTTTATCAGTATGTTCTCCTTATTTCCAAGAAATGTTCAAAATGAACCCAACTCAGCATCCCATAGGTAAGGATACACATTTCGGTGTGATTTTTTTACTCTTTGTGAAGTGAGCGATTGACTATTATCAATGTACTAATTGTTTTTTATTTGTTTCAGTATTTTTAAAAGATGTTAGTCATTCAGCATTAAGAGACTTATTACAGTTTATGTACCAAGGAGAGGTTAATGTTAAGCAAGAAGAATTAGCATCATTTATTAGTACCGCGGAACAGCTTCAAGTGAAAGGTCTAACCGGAAATCAAAATGAAGAAAGTTCCACGCCATCCAAACCAAAGCCGACCTCTAGGCCAGGCCCGAGGTCGTCACAACAAAGGCAATCCGTAATGACTAAGTTAGAGACTGATTTAGATTCTAAGCCCTCCACCACTCCAGTAGCGGTTAAGCGACCAAATAGGCCATCAATAGCATCAAATAATTCGTCGTCTTCACAAAGTGGACCAGCGAAACGAAAATGCGTGGACCCATTAGAAGCCGGACCGTCGGGATCTGCAAAAGAAGAATTTGTAACAATCCCGGATGAGGATGAAAACAACGCCGTGGCACCCAAAATGGAACCTGAATTCGTTAATGAAAGTATGTGGGATGATGACGATGATGGTGCCAATAACGAAGAAACAAACTTCGGCGAAGACGATTCTAATATGGAAATGACTGGTAAATATTTTTAGTTCTTGATTTTTTCCATACTCGTTCTTTATTCGTGCAGTACTAATTCGGCTTTTTTTACAGGCTTTGATGGCTCAACGACTGGTGATGGTAATATAACTGGTGGCGCTGAAGGAGGGGCCGTTGGTGATGCACAAGGTAGGTTTGCAACTTCCTAGTGTAAAGACAGTTCGTCCAAGCTTAGACCCTTGGACAAACTGTCTCGCCGGCTTATGTGAGATTAGTTTACTATGATTACATAAGTCACTAGTTTATAGAATGAAATTTGTAAGTTAGTTATAAGTAGTTTAGATTAGTATTGGTAATTTGATGTGTTCAGGTAATGCGGTTAGGTAATCAGTTGGTTGGTCAAAGGTTTGGTAACCGGTTCTGAAGGTGTGGTTAAGGTTCAAGGTACTGTTTCGGTAAAGGTAAATAAACGGTACGGTTTTAAGGTAAAGGTTCTCGGTAACGATTGTAAAAGTAATAGGTAAGATGGTACTTCGAAAGCAAGTGGTAAACAAGGTACATTGTAAGGATGTGGTAACAAAGAATTGGTATATATACTTGGTAATCGGGCAAGTGGTAAATAGGTACTTGGTAAGTGGTAATTAGGTACTTGGTAAGTGGTAATTAGGTACTTGGTAAGTGGTAGATAGGTACTTTGTAAGACGTAAATGGCTAGGCAAGTGGTAAATAGGCACTTGGAGGTAAAGGGGGTACCTTGAGTGATCAATAGGGGTACTCGCCGAGAGGTAAATAGGTACTTGGTAAGTGGTAAATAGGTACTTGGTAAGTGGTAATTAGGTACTTGGTAAGTGGTAATTAAGTACTTGGTAAGTGGTAATTAGGTACTTGGTAAGTGGTAGATAGGTACTTTGTAAGACGTAAATGGGTACTTGGCAAGTGGTAAATAGGCACTTGGAGGTAAAGGGGGTACCTTGAGTGATCAATAGGGGTACTCGCCGAGAGGTAAATAGGTACTTGGTAAGTGGTAACCTGGTACTTTGAGTGGTAAATAGGCGTAACAAGGTAACTGCAAAAAGGTCTTAACCGTTACATTCATTATGGTAAGGCCAACGTTGGTTAGGTAATGTATGGTTGATACCCCTGACCGTCGATGGGTGAGTAAAAATAAAAAAGTACTGACCTGCACGTTATTTGCGGTGTTACTAAATAAGAAATTTCTGATACTGCAAACGATCGTACAGCGAAAGCACTGATCCGTTGGGTGCGGTCATAGTACTAATGTCTATTGTACTATGTACCTACTGCAAAGAGTGAAACCCGACCCGTATAGCGCGCCATAGTATGCGGCGTATATGTACGGAGTCTGGTAAAGGTTTGTATGTTTGCATTGGTCCTGCGTGCTATGGTATGCTGCACGCAGGTTACGAGTACCTAAGGCGCTTTGCGCATGGAACAACTAAAGTTGAGGCAACTATCAACATTTTAAGTTTCCTGTAACTAGTTGTTGATAGTTGCTATAACGTTCACGGTTGCCGCAATTTTATGGCAATCTGTAGGCTACTTTCATAGCCGAGTTGCTCAATCTACGCAGCGATCAGCGTTCAGGTATAATATTTATAACAGTTGCTAATTGCGGCAATTATGAACTAACTTAGTCATCGATTACAGCAACTGAAAACTGTTAACAATCACAGGAACTCTAAACTCGAGTTGCTATGTGTGCGCAGTCCAATTGAAATTTATGTAAACAGCTAGTTGCCACCTAGTTACCAGTTGCTGCAATAGTTGCTCCATGTGCAAAGCGACTTGGGAAAACAACAGTAATACCGGACCTACCATACCACCTGTTTTGCGGCGCTATGGTATGATTCGCGCGCGCAGGTGCGCATCTCGCAGTGTGCGTTACCCTAGTAGGAAGGATGTGACTGTATTTCGTTACTCCGAAGTTCGAAATACCGAAGTACGGTATACAGAAAGTTTGTGAGTCCGAATTACGTTAGTCAGAATGTACCTACGCTATGACGAAGTACGGTATTCAGAATGTTCGTTAGTCCGATGTACTTACGTTACTCCGAAAGTTTTCTACTACGAAGTACTGTACTCAGAATGTTCGTCACTCCGATGTACCTACGTTACTCCGAAAGTTTGCTACTACGAAGTACCGTATGCAGAATGTACATTATCGCGAAGTAGGTACCTACGGAACTTCGAAATTTTGCTTTGAACAATTACTCAATAATAATGGTGAATATTCCTCATGGTATCTTTCTAGACCATAATTATTATGCTCTTTAATCTTGAAAACTACCGAGTCTAAAATTTTGAAAAATATTTATTTATAAATTAGTTCAACGCTTATAGATTACTGGAAAACCTATGAGAAGTCTATGCTAAAATAACATGGAAAATCTCTCAATATCTACTACAATGGCACGGAATCCTTAATGTGCAAGTCCGACTTGCACTTGGTCAGTTTTTTCGGTCGAGTGGCAGTAGTCGGTTGAAATACAGCACCGAACTACTGCCACTCTTGAGTTGCAACAGTTTAGTTACATTTTTTTTTTGTTTGAGACCTTTAAACTACAAGGAGAACAGAAATAGGAACGAGGTATTGTATTACAAAAGAGATACCGCGGCCTCGACACAAAGGGCTAAGAAGGATCATGGATGGTTTTTAGTCAGTAGAAGTCTGACACTCCCTACCGCTCTGCCCAGAACGGGAGGAGTCATTTGATGATTTCCCCACTATATAATTTACCATTCTGGCCTCCTGGTAGTTTGTGCGAACTACTGCCACTAGACCGTTTTTTGTCTCTATTGAACAGACTGTTTCAACGGTTGTGCCAATTTCCAATTGAATTCTGTGTTGTTGGCATATTCGTGTAAATTTACGTAATCTGCCACAGACCACATCCGTAAAACGGTATAGTTTATTATTTCTGTCCTTTTGCTTGAGAGACTGATTAAAACGTGTTATAAAAGCTTATAACTTGTATTTAGAATAAAAACTAAATAATATCCGTATTATCCGGATACTCCGGAAGTAAAATATTAATATCCGCATTATCCGGATAGTAAAAATGAACGGATAAGTATTGCAAGCCCTTTCAACACACTCGATATAATTACTATGTACGCAGTAGGTAGGTACTAATAGCCACAACCTCTGGCACTGACTAGAGTGTGGCCCGCAAAATGTTTCACGACAATATTGTCTCGGGACACTTCACGTAGTTTTTAAGGGACATGTTCCGCAAAATATTTCTTCATTTGCCCCCTAGTGTATACCAGCCTTATGCGGTGTGAGTGATCCACTTTTTAGGGCGGGACTCCACCAAAACGGAGATGTGCAAGTTACATCTTCGTTTTGGTGGCGTTTCGTCTTTCGCCCTTCCTGTGATTGGTCGAATTTGGCACATCACCTCTCCCCCTGAGCTTGGCACATCTCCGCTTTGGTGGAGTCCCACCCTTATTGACCATATAATTTTTATCTCGGGTTTAAATTTTTTTTTAACTTGGTCAAATGTTTCAACAATGTTTAACTAAATCCACTCCGATTTTCGTTAAGATTGAAGAGACGGTCACTCAATCCACATGCACATCCTTCCGACTGTATTTCGTTACTCCGAAGTTCGAAATACCGAAGTACGGTATACAGAAAGTTTGTGAGTCCGAATTACGTTAGTCAGAATGTACGCTATGACGAAGTACGGTAGGTATTCAGAATGTTCGTTACTCCGATGTACAGTCGCCCACACAAGTGCATGGATACCTTAGGGCCTATTTTTCTGTGAA
This sequence comes from Diarsia mendica, assembly GCA_949316265.1. Classification (NCBI taxonomy): domain Eukaryota; kingdom Metazoa; phylum Arthropoda; class Insecta; order Lepidoptera; family Noctuidae; genus Diarsia; species Diarsia mendica. Next base: position 19,204,339 of record OX438893.1, on the reverse strand, counting down.
GGTAGAAATCAAGTTTTCGAAAATAATTAATAGATGGCGTTTGGTTTCTGCACAACTGTGATATTAAACTCTTCAATCCCCAGTGTCACTTGTAGGTGGCATAAGTTTTATTTCTGTTTCTACCTCACAGCAATTTTATTTGTAATTTCTACTTAAATAATAATAAGAAATTAAACCTATACCGCCTTATTACAAAACGTAGTTAAACCTGGTTTAACTTAGACTTGGTTTATCTCGCATGACGTCTTACTTCAATAATATTCAAAAGAAAGTGACAGCATGCGAGATAAACCAGGTCTAAGTTAAACCAGGTTTAACTACCTTTTGTAATAAGGCGGTTAAAGTTTTTACTTTCCGCAATGACAATATCCGGATTACCCGGTGTCACCTGTAGGTGAAATAAAAAGGAGGTAGATTTTTATAACTCAGTCCTAAGTCCTAACTAAATGTAATCTATTCTGTTGAGATATAGAAAAAAAATGGACTTTGACTTGGGAATAGGTTAGGTAAGTAAAAAGTTAGGAAACACGTATTAGGTTGGATTAAGTGAGAAGTTAAATGATAAAAAAAAACAAAAGAAACCATAAGGAATGTTTTCATTAAGCTAATAAGTGCGTATAGCATTCAAAAATATAATATTCGAGTTAGTAGTAAGTTAGCAACAGGGATGAACGGAGACAAACAAAAAGACACTATCACACTTTTAGAGTTTTCTTTCTACAGTTTATTATTCAAAAACAGACATTTATTATCGTTCAACATTATTATATTGTTAGGAATCAGAAGTGAAATACGTGAACAAAATAAACAATGTTTAATATCTTTTAAATTACACTTTTACAAAAATATCACGACAAACATTTTAAACAATAATCAAATAGAAATAGCACTAGCAAAATGGAATAATCAGTACACGAGCAAAAACATAAACCAAGAATAGCGAAGCACACGATAATAGTTGGGTAGCAAGTCCTTTCCGAGCGCCGTCCAAGCAAAAAGTGACCGTTGCAACGCCGCTCGCCTCGTTTTATGAACTTCTGTCGGTTGCCGCACGACGACCGTACATTGGCCGCACGGCTACTGGCTGATGGCGCGACTTTAAGCCAACACGGCCTCTCCTGACGCTCTGACGTCCTCGTCAGCTTCCAACAAGGCGGCTGAGTCTTCGCTGTCTCCTTGATAGCGTGTCTCACAACGCCAGTGGGGCGTGCTGGCACCGTGGAGTGCCACGGCGCGCTGGCACAGTGGAGTGCCACGCACAACTGCGCCTGTAGGGCGCGCTGGCACCGTGGAGTGCCGCACACAACTGCGCCTGTGGGGCGCGCTGGCACCGTGGAGTGCCGCACACAACTGCGCCTGTGGGGCGCGCTGGCACCGTGGAGTGCCGCACACAACTGCGCCTGTGGGGCGCGCTGGCACCGTGGAGTGCCGCACACAACTGCGCCTGTGGGGCGCGCTGGCACCGTGGAGTGCCGCACACAACTGCGCCTGTGGGGCGCGCTGGCACCGTGGAGCGACGCGCTTAACACGTCAGTAGCGCGCTGGCAGCCCGGAGCCACGCGCTGTACACGACAGTAGGACGCGCAGTTGGCCTGCAGCGACGCGCTCGGCCTGCAGCGACGCGCTCAGCAACGCCAGTAAGGCGCGCTCGGCAACGCCAGTAGGGCGCGCAGTCGCCTTGCAGCGACGCGCTCAGCAACACCAGTAATTCGCGCTCGGCACCCTGCAGTGACGTGAACGTTCACGGCGTCACTGTGGCAAAGCCCTGGCAACCACTGCTAAGGCCAAGGAGCGTTGCGTTGCGTCCAAACACACGCCACACATCCTTGTGTAATGATTAGGTACTCTGCAAACAAACAAATTTACAATTACAACAGAATTTTGTTGCGCTCGATCACTCCTGACCAAACTTTAGTTCCATTGGGTAGCACCAAATTCGACTCTCATTAATTAAATCAAATGTACTGGAAATTATCGAAAATACAACACTCAACTACCTTGAGTCATATACCATAGTCGTTCACACCAACCTTAAAAATTCTATTGCAACAAAAACTGCTGAAATCATCGAGTAAAACCTTTAACACCAAGGCTCTCTAAGTTCTCTAACCGAGTAGTACAACAAGAGAGTAATCTCATTCATTAAGTCATTCAAGTCGAGAATCAAATTCAAAGAAACATTCACCAAACAAAACTTGTCAGACAAGAATACCAATAGGCACATAGGGATGTATAAGCACATTGTTAGCATATCACACAGACTTCTTCCACAACGCTGTAGGCATAGGCTCCAAGTTTGCATACCCCTCAGATGTCGACTTCCACACACACTGTAGGCATAGGCTCTAAGTTTGCATACCCCTCAGATGTCGACTTCCACACACACTGTAGGCATAGGCTCCAAGTTTGCATACCCCTCAGTGGCTGTTGACATAGGCACATTGTTAGCGTATCACACAGACTTTCACACACGCAGCTGAGGCCACGCGCTTGATCAAACCACACGTTCTTATGTAATGGTTACTCTGCAAAGAGACAAATCTACGACAGAATTTTGTTCCACTCGGTCACTCCTGACCAAACATTCATTAGTTCCCACTCTCGTTGATAAAATCAAACGTGGCTAAACTGGAAATTATCGAAAATACAACAATCAACCACCCTGGGTCATGTACCATTGTCGTTTAAATCAATCTTAAAAACATTATTGCGTCAAAAAAAATGCCAGGTTCACAAAAATCATCGAGTAAAACCATAGATCTCTAACTGACTAGTAAACAAGTCGATCTCCCGTGTGTGTGTATCACTATTTGACTTCACACTACGGTATTTCCAGACCCTGACCTCAACCAGAGCTAAACGCACAACATACAACAAACACACCCACTGTCTACTACTACTAGTTTCCTCAAAAACCTTCAATTTTAATCGGACTACGACTACACAATAATTACTGGTACTGTCTAACACATTACAGCCGATAGAATCTCTTGGCTTGCAACCACAACTTTACTTCATCAAAATCCTTATAAACATCAACTGATACGTAACTCATTCGCACCTTTCTTAGCCTATCATGTGTATTAGGCAACTTCTTTATTAAAGCAAAACTTATCAGACTTTACAGTGCACCTTTATACGGCTTACGTCTTCACACGAAAAATAAGTCAACTGATCATATTGCGTAGGGGTTTGCGTTTACGCAGACCATGATTATTTGATTTCTCCTGTATCGTAAATATTTGTGAAGGTACCCTTCACAAATATTTAAACTCACATACACAAGTACCCGACTTAAAAAAAAAACTATCTGTAGGTCATACAGATACTTGTACTCATAACGTCATTATAGCACAGTGACCATATCGACTTCACGCGGACACAATGACCGAAATTCATGTTTAAAATGAGTCCACGTGCTGTTATTGGTCAAACAATCGTTAAGCGACGTATTAGCACCACCATGTAAATAACCACCAATGCGTCCGAGGCATTGGGAATCACCCCAGTGACCTTATAAACACACACACATAACATCACGCCTGCAATCCCCGAAGGGTTAGGCAGAGGTACCCAGTATACCCACATTTCGCCAGTTATGTTAAGACATAAGCTTAACCATGTAATAGGGGTGAGCCCATTGTCACCAACAGGGCACAAATCCAGAAAATAACACTTTGCCCGACCCGGGAATCGAACCCAGCACCTTCATGCTCAGTAGTCGCGCTTGCGACTACTAAACCAACGAAATATTAAAATGGTTCGATCTTACTTGTATCAGGAACGAAAGTAAACCAACAGTCATGTCCGGAGCGTCGCCTCAACCGCGAGAGCGGTTACACAGGACTTCGCGTCCTCACGCGGCTCCTACGACGATCTCGTTTGCGCTTGGAACGGCGATCGGATCCCGAAACTTGCTACGTACGTGACCTTCCACTCCGCTTATGGTGGCTACAAGATCGCTTAGAACGAGACGAGAGGCACTAGTTTTTGAACGCGAACAACTCGATATATCCATTGCTAACTACTACCCGCTTTTATCTAAAATTAAAAGCCTGAAAACTAGTTTTTAACTTGTGGGTGAAAAGACTCTTTATCTCACTTCTGATGTTAGGAATCAGAAGTGAAATACGTGAACAAAATAAACAATGTTTAATATCTTTTAAATTACACTTTTACAAAAATATCACGACAAACATTTTAAACAATAATCAAATAGAAATAGCACTAGCAAAATGGAATAATCAGTACACGAGCAAAAACATAAACCAAGAATAGCGAAGCACACGATAATAGTCGGGTAGCAAGTCCTTTCCGAGCGCCGTCCAAGCAAAAAGTGACCGTTGCAACGCCGCTCGCCTCGTTTTATGAACTTCTGTCGGTTGCCGCACGACGACCGTACATTGGCCGCACGGCTACTGGCTGATGGCGCGACTTTAAGCCAACAATATTATATTCGTTTCCAAAATCGGAAAGAGGATTGAAGCTTTTGTAACCTCAACAAAGACAAACAGAAGACCGGATTATTTTATCACAAAAGTGAAAAGTTAAATGAATTAAATAGGTAGAATAATAGCTATACAATTGCACAAAAACATACGAAAAGGTTCTTAAGTAATGTAAAAAATTTTTTACATTACTTAAGAACCTTTTCGTATGTCTGTTTTTGAATAATAAACTGTAAGAAAGAAAACTCTAAAAGTGTGATAGTGTCTTTTTGTTTGTCTCCGTTCATCCCTGTTGCTAACTTACTACTAACTCGAATATTATATTTTTGAATGCTATACGCACTTATTAGCTTAATGAAAACATTCCTTATGGTTTCTTTTGTTTTTTTTTTATCATTTAACTTCTCACTTAATCCAACCTAATACGTGTTTCCTAACTTTTTACTTACCTAACCTATTCCCAAGTCAAAGTCCATTTTTTTTCTATATCTCAACAGAATAGATTACATTTAGTTAGGACTTAGGACTGAGTTATAAAAATCTACCTCCTTTTTATTTCACCTACAGGTGACACCGGGTAATCCGGATATTGTCATTGCGGAAAGTAAAAACTTTAACCGCCTTATTACAAAAGGTAGTTAAACCTGGTTTAACTTAGACCTGGTTTATCTCGCATGCTGTCACTTTCTTTTGAATATTATTGAAGTAAGACGTCATGCGAGATAAACCAAGTCTAAGTTAAACCAGGTTTAACTACGTTTTGTAATAAGGCGGTATAGGTTTAATTTCTTATTATTATTTAAGTAGAAATTACAAATAAAATTGCTGTGAGGTAGAAACAGAAATAAAACTTATGCCACCTACAAGTGACACTGGGGATTGAAGAGTTTAATATCACAGTTGTGCAGAAACCAAACGCCATCTATTAATTATTTTCGAAAACTTGATTTCTACCTTCACAGAAAAATAGGCCCTAAGGTATCCATGCACTTGTGTGGGCGACTGTACATCGGAGTAACGAACATTCTGAATACCTACCGTACTTCGTCATAGCGTACATTCTGACTAACGTAATTCGGACTCACAAACTTTCTGTATACCGTACTTCGGTATTTCGAACTTCGGAGTAACGAAATACAGTCGGAAGGATGTGCATGTGGATTGAGTGACCGTCTCTTCAATCTTAACGAAAATCGGAGTGGATTTAGTTAAACATTGTTGAAACATTTGACCAAGTTAAAAAAAAATTTAAACCCGAGATAAAAATTATATGGTCAATAAGGGTGGGACTCCACCAAAGCGGAGATGTGCCAAGCTCAGGGGGAGAGGTGATGTGCCAAATTCGACCAATCACAGGAAGGGCGAAAGACGAAACGCCACCAAAACGAAGATGTAACTTGCACATCTCCGTTTTGGTGGAGTCCCGCCCTAAAAAGTGGATCACTCACACCGCATAAGGCTGGTATACACTAGGGGGCAAATGAAGAAATATTTTGCGGAACATGTCCCTTAAAAACTACGTGAAGTGTCCCGAGACAATATTGTCGTGAAACATTTTGCGGGCCACACTCTAGTCAGTGCCAGAGGTTGTGGCTATTAGTACCTACCTACTGCGTACATAGTAATTATATCGAGTGTGTTGAAAGGGCTTGCAATACTTATCCGTTCATTTTTACTATCCGGATAATGCGGATATTAATATTTTACTTCCGGAGTATCCGGATAATACGGATATTATTTAGTTTTTATTCTAAATACAAGTTATAAGCTTTTATAACACGTTTTAATCAGTCTCTCAAGCAAAAGGACAGAAATAATAAACTATACCGTTTTACGGATGTGGTCTGTGGCAGATTACGTAAATTTACACGAATATGCCAACAACACAGAATTCAATTGGAAATTGGCACAACCGTTGAAACAGTCTGTTCAATAGAGACAAAAAACGGTCTAGTGGCAGTAGTTCGCACAAACTACCAGGAGGCCAGAATGGTAAATTATATAGTGGGGAAATCATCAAATGACTCCTCCCGTTCTGGGCAGAGCGGTAGGGAGTGTCAGACTTCTACTGACTAAAAACCATCCATGATCCTTCTTAGCCCTTTGTGTCGAGGCCGCGGTATCTCTTTTGTAATACAATACCTCGTTCCTATTTCTGTTCTCCTTGTAGTTTAAAGGTCTCAAACAAAAAAAAAATGTAACTAAACTGTTGCAACTCAAGAGTGGCAGTAGTTCGGTGCTGTATTTCAACCGACTACTGCCACTCGACCGAAAAAACTGACCAAGTGCAAGTCGGACTTGCACATTAAGGATTCCGTGCCATTGTAGTAGATATTGAGAGATTTTCCATGTTATTTTAGCATAGACTTCTCATAGGTTTTCCAGTAATCTATAAGCGTTGAACTAATTTATAAATAAATATTTTTCAAAATTTTAGACTCGGTAGTTTTCAAGATTAAAGAGCATAATAATTATGGTCTAGAAAGATACCATGAGGAATATTCACCATTATTATTGAGTAATTGTTCAAAGCAAAATTTCGAAGTTCCGTAGGTACCTACTTCGCGATAATGTACATTCTGCATACGGTACTTCGTAGTAGCAAACTTTCGGAGTAACGTAGGTACATCGGAGTGACGAACATTCTGAGTACAGTACTTCGTAGTAGAAAACTTTCGGAGTAACGTAAGTACATCGGACTAACGAACATTCTGAATACCGTACTTCGTCATAGCGTACATTCTGACTAACGTAATTCGGACTCACAAACTTTCTGTATACCGTACTTCGGTATTTCGAACTTCGGAGTAACGAAATACAGTCACATCCTTCCTACTAGGGTAACGCACACTGCGAGATGCGCACCTGCGCGCGCGAATCATACCATACCATAGCGCCGCAAAACAGGTGGTAGGTAGGTCCGGTATTACTGTTGTTTTCCCAAGTCGCTTTGCACATGGAGCAACTATTGCAGCAACTGGTAACTAGGTGGCAACTAGCTGTTTACATAAATTTCAATTGGACTGCGCACACATAGCAACTCGAGTTTAGAGTTCCTGTGATTGTTAACAGTTTTCAGTTGCTGTAATCGATGACTAAGGGCGCGTTCACATATAGGTCCGTTTTTACTGGATCCGTTTTAACGGATCAGAATTGGACCGGAGCGACATGATTACTGAATCCGGAATACTGTTTTGTGTGTGAACTCGCTCATGCAACTCCATACGCCATCAAATAACGGACCTGTAAAACGGATCGCTATGTGTACGAGCCCTGAGTTAGTTCATAATTGCCGCAATTAGCAACTGTTATAAATATTATACCTGAACGCTGATCGCTGCGTAGATTGAGCAACTCGGCTATGAAAGTAGCCTACAGATTGCCATAAAATTGCGGCAACCGTGAACGTTATAGCAACTATCAACAACTAGTTACAGGAAACTTAAAATGTTGATAGTTGCCTCAACTTTAGTTGTTCCATGCGCAAAGCGCCTTAGGTACTCGTAACCTGCGTGCAGCATACCATAGCACGCAGGACCAATGCAAACATACAAACCTTTACCAGACTCCGTACATATACGCCGCATACTATGGCGCGCTATACGGGTCGGGTTTCACTCTTTGCAGTAGGTACATAGTACAATAGACATTAGTACTATGACCGCACCCAACGGATCAGTGCTTTCGCTGTACGATCGTTTGCAGTATCAGAAATTTCTTATTTAGTAACACCGCAAATAACGTGCAGGTCAGTACTTTTTTATTTTTACTCACCCATCGACGGTCAGGGGTATCAACCATACATTACCTAACCAACGTTGGCCTTACCATAATGAATGTAACGGTTAAGACCTTTTTGCAGTTACCTTGTTACGCCTATTTACCACTCAAAGTACCAGGTTACCACTTACCAAGTACCTATTTACCTCTCGGCGAGTACCCCTATTGATCACTCAAGGTACCCCCTTTACCTCCAAGTGCCTATTTACCACTTGCCAAGTACCCATTTACGTCTTACAAAGTACCTATCTACCACTTACCAAGTAAGTACCTAATTACCACTTACCAAGTACCTAATTACCACTTACCAAGTACCTAATTACCACTTACCAAGTACCTAATTACCACTTACCAAGTACCTATTTACCACTTACCAAGTACCTATTTACCACTTACCAAGTACCTATTTACCACTTGCCAGATTACCAAGTATATATACCAATTCTTTGTTACCACATCCTTACAATGTACCTTGTTTACCACTTGCTTTCGAAGTACCATCTTACCTATTACTTTTACAATCGTTACCGAGAACCTTTACCTTAAAACCGTACCGTTTATTTACCTTTACCGAAACAGTACCTTGAACCTTAACCACACCTTCAGAACCGGTTACCAAACCTTTGACCAACCAACTGATTACCTAACCGCATTACCTGAACACATCAAATTACCAATACTAATCTAAACTACTTATAACTAACTTACAAATTTCATTCTATAAACTAGTGACTTATGTAATCATAGTAAACTAATCTCACATAAGCCGGCGAGACAGTTTGTCCAAGGGTCTAAGCTTGGACGAACTGTCTTTACACTAGGAAGTTGCAAACCTACCTTGTGCATCACCAACGGCCCCTCCTTCAGCGCCACCAGTTATATTACCATCACCAGTCGTTGAGCCATCAAAGCCTGTAAAAAAAGCCGAATTAGTACTGCACGAATAAAGAACGAGTATGGAAAAAATCAAGAACTAAAAATATTTACCAGTCATTTCCATATTAGAATCGTCTTCGCCGAAGTTTGTTTCTTCGTTATTGGCACCATCATCGTCATCATCCCACATACTTTCATTAACGAATTCAGGTTCCATTTTGGGTGCCACGGCGTTGTTTTCATCCTCATCCGGGATTGTTACAAATTCTTCTTTTGCAGATCCCGACGGTCCGGCTTCTAATGGGTCCACGCATTTTCGTTTCGCTGGTCCACTTTGTGAAGACGACGAATTATTTGATGCTATTGATGGCCTATTTGGTCGCTTAACCGCTACTGGAGTGGTGGAGGGCTTAGAATCTAAATCAGTCTCTAACTTAGTCATTACGGATTGCCTTTGTTGTGACGACCTCGGGCCTGGCCTAGAGGTCGGCTTTGGTTTGGATGGCGTGGAACTTTCTTCATTTTGATTTCCGGTTAGACCTTTCACTTGAAGCTGTTCCGCGGTACTAATAAATGATGCTAATTCTTCTTGCTTAACATTAACCTCTCCTTGGTACATAAACTGTAATAAGTCTCTTAATGCTGAATGACTAACATCTTTTAAAAATACTGAAACAAATAAAAAACAATTAGTACATTGATAATAGTCAATCGCTCACTTCACAAAGAGTAAAAAAATCACACCGAAATGTGTATCCTTACCTATGGGATGCTGAGTTGGGTTCATTTTGAACATTTCTTGGAAATAAGGAGAACATACAGATAAAACTAATTTGTGTGCCTGTAGTAATCTGCCTTCGGCAGCCAGCGTAACGTCTACTAGATCTCCACGCGACAGCAGGCCGTGAAAGCCTGCTGACATATTTGCGTGGAAATTGTTCCAACATAGAGAAAACTGTTCGTCCGACGCCATGATGGCGGCGATCCCGAAAGGAACCTGAAAAAATAAAAAAAAAACAGTAAATATTGTTACCAACACCCAAGGAGACAACCATTCAAGCTCGAAATAAAAACAGATAATATTTACCTATCCTAAACTTTGTACTTTATAATTCCGATATTAGAAACATTTGAAAAAAAATAAAACTATGTTTCTAATGTAGCACTGCACACACTTTCATCCCACGTCCTCCCCGTTTGAGCGCTGTTCACGATGTGATGACGCACAATTGACGTAAACTGTGTCGTCACAACGGGGCGTTTTGCACGAAGAATTGCACGAAAAGTATTTTAGCCGATTAAGAAGAAATAGAGAAACAAATAGTGATTTGGGATACAAATTAAAATCATATTTTTGTTTGCACATTCGCTGATATAAATAATTTTATAAAATTCTGTCTATTTCGACATACACGAATTAAGGTAGTGGCAATCGGCATGTTTAGGTGTTGTAGCCAGACGATGTGATGTCTTACGTTAACCGACTGTGTAAAAAAGAGAAATACAGTTTTCAAGGGATAGGGTACATAAAAAGAAAATCAATGAATGAACTTAGGAATTTCTTTAAGTTAATGATTTGAATTACCGACTCATTTATTTAATTTTATAACAAATAATTCGAAATAATCAACAGTCCCCAAAAGTTAAAAACAGTGATCTTAAAATATTGCAAATAGAATGTGGCTGCTGCATTAGGTACCTTAACTTAGCAGGGACTTATATAATATTACATTACAAAGAGGGTTGTTCCAAATCATATTAACAAAAAAAGGCTTTTTAACTGTTATTATTGTGTTATTATAATATAACAATAAAAAATATTCATGACTGTGACCTTTTAATGTTTTTTATAAGGCAATTTGTAATTTCGAGTATTTCGATTAAAAATAAAGCCAAGTTTAAAAAAGAATCACATGCTTTACCACTCCCTAGAAAGAGAGAGGAGTATTCCCGTCTCCGAAACACACAGCGCTTATCAAAATTACACCGTATTGCAACTAGTTAAAGTATATTATTGTACCCTGAATGTGCTTTTATTTCTAAAATGTTACCAGCTTATAGAACTTCAAAACGTTTCGTGCAATTTCATATTTTTCCACAACATTTCCGGTACTGCACAGTTTTTTCGGGACATGTATTACCAGCATTTAAAGAACTTCAAAACGTTTCGTGCAATTTCATTTTTTTTTTTCCACAACGTTTCCGTCCGGTACTGCAACACAGTTTTTTAACCGACTTTTAAAAAAAGAAGGAGGTTCTCAATTCGGATGTTTGTTTTTTTTTAACCGACTTCTAAAAAAAGAAGGAGGTTCTCAATTCGGATGTTTGTTTTTTTTTTTTTTTTATGTTTGTTCGGGCATAACTCCGTCACTTGCTAACCGATTTGAAAAATTCTTTTTTTGTTGGAAAGGGTATACTTCCCAAATGGTCCCATATTTTTTTTATCGAAATCGGACAGGCGGTTTTTGAAAAATCAACAAAACTCAAAAAAAATACTATATTGTCCACATTAGGTGAACCACTAAAAAGTGAAAAATAAAAACTTTTTAACAAAAAATAAAACCGACTTCAAAAAAAAAAGTCAAAAATAAATCAGTTTCTGAAGTCGGTGACAAAAAAATGAAATCAAACAAACAAAAGTCACCGACTTCAGAAACTGATTTTTTTTTTACTTTTTTTTTTGAAGTCGGTTTTATTTTTTGTTAAAAAGTTTTTATTTTATTTATATCAGAAAATTATTTTATGAACTCATATTATTATTATGTGGTAGGTACGTATTAATGATAACACTGGTCAACAATAATCATTGACTTATATATTACTGTGTAAGGACTGGGCGGACCGCATGATAAAATAACGCCTCGAATTTAGTCCCAAATAGGTCTTGACCAATGATATTCTATTAAGTCTTGACTAAACCGAAGTTTAAAAGAAAATTAAAATTAAAAATTAAAATTTACTTAACATTTTTTTTATTAACATTTTAATGATAGCTTTATTTAATTTCTTTATATATAAAACTAGCTTTTGCCCGCGACTTCGTTCGCGTGGAATAGTGACTTCCGGCAGATTTTTGGTTTATATCGCGGAAAAAAAAAAAAAAAAAAAAACTACTACTAGAAAGGACATAGGAATGTCCTTTCTCAAGTTCCAAACTATGTCTGTACCAAATTTCATCAAAATCCGTTCAGCCGTTTAGGCGTGAAAGAGTAACAGACAGACAGAGTTACTTTCGCATTTATAATATTAGTTGAGTATGGAAGTATGGATTCTCGTGTCACAGTTTTCGTTGCCATACTCCTTCGAAACGGCTTGACCGATTTTGATGAAATTTTTTGTGCTTATATCTATATTTTTTGTGCTGGTATCTATGAGAATCGGCCAACATCATCTCGATATTAAGGCTGGAATACACATGCTACTTATTAGCACGAAATCATGCTAGTTTCGAGCAGACTGTCACCTAGTAGCATACAAGTACCTAGCACGTGTGAGCTGAGGTGTGAGCATGCTTGTTTCAAGGCATGCTACCTAATCGCAAGCCGGTCTATTTTTCGTGCCAACTAGTACGACGCATAATAGTACATTGTTCACCGAGAGGAGAAAGTGACCGATTACCGTCGAGGGTGTCGTTTAAAGCCCGGAGCCGTAGGCGAGGGCTTTAAAACACCCGAGATCGGGAATCGAACTTTCTCTCGAGTGATACATAGTGCTTTATACTACACCTACGAGGAAAATAAAAAACTAAATTTAAATTCCAATTCAAATTGAAAATGGCGCCAATGGCGTCTGCAATTTTCACATGTTCTTTTTTAAAATTGTTGCAGTTAGTGAATCTGAGCGGGAGAGAAAAGTGTATGAAAATCCATTCTCTCCCGCTCAGATGCGTTTTCTCCCCGCATATTTGTTCGATATGCAATGACGTACCTACTTTCTACCGTAAATTTGATAAAGTATCAAGGTACTTTCCAAGCAGGTGTAGTATAAAACCTCTTTTAATCTATTGCCTGAGTCTATTGCATAGATTCTATCGCGGGCCTTGAGTTGAGCGTGGAGAGCGAATCCAGAAATTTCCTGACGAAAATATTCAGGATTCAGTATTCAGTACTCAACCAGGTTGCTATGGTTACGGAAAATAACAAGGTTGTCAACTGAGGTTGTCAAATTAAATAATTTATAACCTCACGTTGTAAAGGGGATAGAATTTCCATTAAGAACGGCTGATTAGGAAGTTCATTTTTTTTTTGTAGATAGTACTTATTATTAGAAAGCTTTTTGCAAATTGTCAAGTAGGTAACAGTTTTTTTTTTTTTTTTTTTTTGTTGTATTTTTGGATGTACCTATTAAGAGTGTGCATAATAATTGTTGCTGTATTATAATACCAAAAACAGCGGGGCGGTTAGGTTTGTAGGGTACCGAACACGTAACTAGGAAAACTTGGATGCAAGAGCGAGCGAAGCGAGCTCGGGACTTAGGGCACCCCGACACGGACAGGTTAGGTTAGAAGGGGATGGCGGGGTCGATTGAGCGAGCGAAGCGAGCGAATAGACCCCGCCATCCCTTTCGTGGTTATTTTTTTTAAAAACCACCCAGAAGTACTTTTGTTTTTTGTAACACATTCAGATACAATGTAAATTGTTATTGAATAAATGAAATGAAAAAAATGAAAATCTAAAATAAAATAAACAATTTTCATATTTTTCAATGCTAAGACACTTACGTCAGGCTGTCAATACTTTTTCTTTTAAATTTTCTGTCATAGAGTTTCTTACTAGCTTAGTTAGTTAGTCTATGAAGGTTAGTTTTGATGTCGCCAGCGCATCAAGCTACCCCACATTGACCTTGAACGCGTTATGAGCAGCAACAGCGAGAATCGAGCGAAAGAGATAGATATCTTTTTGTGTGTTCTTGCTTGTAATGTTTGGTGCTGCGGTGCGTCCGTGAGGATGTATGCGTATTCGCGTGTTTGTGTTGAATAACTATCCACAAAAACTAGTTTAGCAGGTTGAATACTTGAAATGAATTGAAAGAATGGCATGGTAATAAAAATAGGTTGGCCGTCACAGGTGGCCAGGCAGATGTGAAACATTAGTACCTAGTAATATTAGAAAAGGGATGATTCCTGAGCAAAATAAATACGATTCTATTTGGTCCGTCAGTTAGATTATCGAAAAATATTGTATTTTTGATGTGAAACATTTAATTTTACATAATTATAGCGGCGGGTTAGACCGACTGTTGGTGTAGCGCCGCGTCGCCACTGCATGCGTCGCAGCAAAAATTCTTTTACAGGAAATTGACCCGTGACTTTGTATAAATAAGTACCACAATCGTGTTTACAAATAAATATCTACTTACAGACGATTAAACTTTCTCCGCCTTATTACAAAAGGTAGGTAGTTAAACCTGGTTTAACTTAGACCTGGTTTATCTCACATGCTGTCACTTTCTTTTGAATATTATTGAAGTGAGACGTCATGCGAGATAAACCAAGTCTAAGTTAAACCAGGTTTAACTACGTTTTGTAATAAGGCGGTCTAAGTTCCTACTTCTATTCCAAGCCCAGTTGGAAGAAAACATAGTTGTATAGGAAATTGACCCGTGCCGTGCTATAAATAAGGAGCACAATCGCCTTTAATAAATAAAAATACTTGCATTTGAAATAGGGTAGTCGACAAAAAAAAACTAATTAGTCCGTCAGATAGATTTCCAAAAAATATTGAACACGTATTTTTTTCTTTTTTCACGTAAACAAATAATGAAGACGATACAGTGCTTCGAAAAGTCGTGAAACGTCACAGCTTGGTCCAATTTTACCTAACTATGACGTCAAACGCCCCCTCTCCATGGTCTTTGACAAGCTTTATTTTCGTCATTTTTTATTAATTTGATAAAACAAAAAACACGTATCCAATATTTTTCAATAATCTGACTGACGGACTAAACAGAATCATATTTTTTTTAGTCGGTCGACTACCCTATTGTTCCGTAGACTTACAGATAAGGAGCATGAATGATCGCATTAGCGAAAACAAACGTGGTAATTCAACTATCGAAGAGAGAAATATATAAATGAATAAACCTCTGACGAAATATGGAGTAAAATAAAGAAAAATATGAGTTTATTTTTACTTTAGTTATAATAATAATCTATACTTATCACTACATAGGTAGGTAGTATAAAATAAAATCGCTTTCTCTGTCCCTATATCCCTATGTAAGTATGCTTAAATCTTTAAAACTACGCAATGGATTTTGATGCGGTTTTTTAATAGATAGAGTGATTCAAGAGGAAGGTTTATATGTATTTATTATGCACCCGTGCGAAGCCGGGGCGGGTCGCTAGTATTATTATAAAGCTGAAGGGTTTTTTTTGTGGTTGAATGCGCTAATCACAGGAACCGGTTCCAATTGAAAAAATCTTTACTTGGCTACAGGTTAAAAGGTGTGTCCAGATTTAAGTAACATTTTACAAAACTTGTGTTAAGTATATAACACGTCTACATTACATAACATTGCTAATTTTTCTATTGAATATTGTTAAGTAACAATGTTTTATAACATGTTAGGTTTCAAGTGTGAATCCACCTTAACATCACGCTATGACCAGAAAGAAAGAAGCTCCTTCTGGTGTTCTAAAAGCGAGGGAATTTATGCCTTTTGATAGCGTTAGTTGCGTGCGCTGCGTAAACGGCTAAAGTTACGCAACAATCATTATAACGGCATTGTTCCGCTTAAAAAGTAAAAAAAAGTTGTCATTGACGAGCTCGTCGACGAAACTACAGTTTGTTTTTAATAGATTTTCAACTTTAAACTCTAGAACATAAAGTTGAAAATCTATTAAAGACTAAAAATACTCGGGAGTAGGGACGGTTGCGCAGGGGCAAGGAGGTGTGGCCTATTATTAGTGAGACATGATTATTGGCTCCTAATTGTTAGTATGCGCAACCATTGGGCAATTTCAGAAACGTTGAAAAATCCACTAATCACGCTAAGGATACTTTCTTTCTAACATGCCATGCCGCGTCGTAGTTATAGTTATGTATAGCGTTTAGCTTGACGTGCTGGCGACTGTACATCGCGCGAAATTCGAAGATCAAACTCTTTAATAGGTATCGTTATTTTTGTTCAAATTTTTTGAATGAATAATTATTTCCATGCTGATCTGGGAGTAATAGAAAAACATCGAATGTATCAGCTGCTTATCATCCTGCGCATGTCGTAAAAGCCGACTAAGGGAAACGTTTACTTTACATCTTCTAGTAAACCACAATCAACTTAGGGCATGTGAACTGCCACAGTTTGCAAATGGCCTAAGTTTGATAATTGGCGTTAGAACAGGACGCTGATTTAGGGTGGTGTCGGCGACTATTAACCTTAATATAGCCGTAGCACCCATGAGCCGAGTAAGCAGGTTCACTGTTCACCCATCAACCCGCATTAGACAAGCGTGATGGGTTAAATGTCTAATCCCCTCCACAAATATGAAGACGAAGAAGAACAAAAGGCCCCAAGTGCTCGGCGGCTCCAGTGGTGTTGCTGCTGATGACGGTGGGCAGCCTCGCCCTGGAGTCAGGGGTGCTAAGAATCCCCGGGCGAGGTCGATCCCCCGTTCAACGATCACGGCAAAACAAAAACCGGATACTGATAAATTACTTAACGTCATTACTTACAACATTCGCACTCTGAAATCTGAAGATCGTTTAATTGAACTCGAAAACGCCCTGACTGAGGTTAACTGGGATATTGTTGGCTTATCAGAAGTGAGAAGGACTGGTGAAGATACAATAGAGCGAGAGAACACCATTTTCTATTTTATCGGGCAGAGTGGAGGGCTATACGGAGTAGGATTTTTAGTTGCAAAAAAGTGGAAAAACAACATTTCGGAATTTATATGTTACTCCGACCGGATTGCAGTCCTAAAATTTCAAATTTCGAACACTCAAACACTATCTATAGTCCAAGTTTACGCTCCTACGTCATCTCATCCAGATGACGAAGCAGAAGAGTTCTACGATTTACTCAATAAAGCCTGTGACGAACATCGAAGCACTTGGAGTTGGAACATAGTTTTGGGTGACTTTAACGCAAAAATTGGCCAAAGGCAAGATCTAGACAACTCGACGATCTTGGGTCCACACGGCCTCGGAGCCCGTAATGAACGTGGAACACGCCTTCTCCAATTTGCCTTTGGACAAAACTTATGTGTAGGTAACAGCTTCTACTACAAAAAACCACACAGAAGATGGACCTGGATATCCCCTAACAATCAAACTAAAAATGAAATTGACTTTATTCTCACCTCCAATAAACAAATAATTAAAAACATTCAAATCATCAATCAAATTAAATTTAGTTCTGATCACAGACCTGTACGCGCAACAATCAAACTTGACTCCAAAATTAACAGGCAAAAATATATGAAAAACCAAATAAGAAAATTAAATAAACAGTCACTTATACTAGGGAGTAAAGAGTTCAAACTAGAGCTTAGAAATAGTTTTGATATATTTGATTTAGATACCAAAGAAAAAGATGTCCAACAACAATACGACGCAATAATACAAAGTTTGACTAAAGCCAGCAGAACAGTGACACAAATAAAACGTAACAACAAAAAACTATCCAATGAAACTGTTACATTAATAGAAGAGAGACAGAATTTGTGTACAAATAGAGATTTACAGTACAGACTCAAAGATAAAGCAGTAAAACGTAGCATTAGAAAGGATATTAGAAATTATAACAATAGACTGGTCCAAGATGCTCTAGAACATAATTGCTCCCTGAAAATAGCTAAACAAGGTATTTCAAATCATAAGTCCTGGATCACATATTTAAAAGACGACAACGGTGAGAAACAAATGAATAGATCAAAAATATTAGATATCTGCACAAAATTTTATAAATCACTTTACTCCGACGACACTCAACCATCCTCAGTACGCGAATATTACTGTCCTGATAGTATACCACCCATAACTGGATACGAAGTCCATGTAGCACTCACCAGAATGAAAAATAATAGGTCATGTGGTAAAGATGGCATTAGCACAGAGTCTTTAAAAATAGGCGAACCTATCCTCCTCCCATATCTCACCACACTCTTTAACAATATTTTACAGTCCGGTACCTTCCCTAAAGATTTTTGTCACTCAAACATAATTTTACTCCACAAAAAGGGTGATAAATCAGACATTAACAATTACAGGCCCATTAGTCTCATATCACACATCTATAAAACTTTCATAAAAATAATAGAAAATCGTATATCCGGCGAATTAGAAAAACACCAACCTCCTGAACAAGCAGGCTTCCGACCTGGCCTTTCTACTACAGACCATCTGCATACAGTTAACCAATTAATAGAAAAACACCAAGAATATAAACTCCCACTTCACCTAGCCTTTGTTGACTACTCCAAAGCCTTCGACAGTATTTCACACACATCCATTTTCAACGCTTTAAGAAATCAAAACATTGATCCCACCTACATTCATCTACTACGCAATATATACAAAAATAGTACAGCTGCAATCAAATTACAAACCACAGGTCCAAAATTTAGAATAGAGAAAGGTGTTAAACAGGGCGACCCGCTGTCTCCTAAATTGTTCACCAGTACCCTTGAAGAAATCTTCAGGAAGCTGGCAGCCGATTGGACGGGAAGAGGCATTGTTCTCGGCGAAACGAGATTGTCAAATCTGCGTTTCGCCGATGACATTGTTCTCTTTGCATCCTCAGCTACAGAAATTCAGCTATTGCTACAAGATCTAAGCGATGCAAGCCTTGAGGTTGGACTGAAGATGAATATGTCGAAGACCAAAATCATGTGTAATGAAACACCAAAACCAATAAAAGTAGACGGGGAGACAATACAACATGTCCATGAATACCTTTACTTGGGCCAAGTAGTCTCTTTCCAGGCGAGACAAGACAAAGAAATCGCAAGACGAACGGAAAACGCCTGGAAGAGCTACTGGTCCATGAAGGAACTATTTAACCCTATTCTTGGCAAAAAAATAAAATAAATATTTTCGAATAATTTTCAAATATGATGTTAATTATGAACCTAGGATCTAGGGAAAAATATATGAAAAAATCACACATGACCAGATAATGAGATTCTATATGTATCTTTGAGGATACATTGCCAGCTTAGTAGAGAACTTTGACCATATATGTAAGTATCTTTGAGGATACGTTGCCAGGTTTGAGGGAATAAAATACACAAAATTATCTTAATCAATATATGTATAAAATTTGCATATAGTAACAATTATAGTTAAAAACCAAAATTAACTTAAAGATTATTTAAATCAAAAAGAAAAAAAATAAGTTACCGAAACATTTGAGGTGCATATAAGCTAAAATAATTACTTATCAGTGTGGAATTTCACAAAATAATTTCTTTCTGGCCTGAAAGTCCTGAAACACAAGCGTAACGAACACTTGGCACGTACCGTAGTTTGGCCCTTGACACAAACCTTATTATATTGCCCTTTCACATTAAACATTGAAAAATGGCCGACCTGATCGTACCTTTTTTTTTTTGGTGGGTGGAAAATCATCAAATGACCCCCCCCGCTCTTGGGCAGAGCGAAGGGGAGTGTCAGACTTCTACTGACTAAAAACCGAACCCATGTTCCTTCTTTGCCCTTGCGCCGAGGCCACGTTATCTAGTACAAAAATCCGCGGCCCCGACGGGCGTCGGCCCTTGCGGGCCCCTCCTTGCTGACATCTTATTGAGGCGCGCGTGAAACACGAACGCGCCACCGACACGGTCTGTTGCCGTCCTGACGACGGCCTGACGGCGAGCTAGCCCATTACTCACCGTCCACAGGCCTGCGTCTACGGTGGCCGGAAGCCATCACGTGGCCCCCGACGCCCGGAGCGCCTTCCGCGCCTTCCGCGGCGGCTGGGACGTTGAGAGGTTCTCTCCCTCTCTCGTTCCGCCACCTCCTTCGCTAGCATCACTGCTTCGCAGAAGGAGGCGACGGCGTCCCATTCCTCCTCGCCCCGGACCATGGCTTGCACCAGGGCCGGACGCGAGAGGTCGCCGCCGCCGATCGCCCATCGTCTCTCCCTCCGCCTACTCACCGCTCTCACAGTCACGTCTGATGAGCAGACGCGAACCAGAGAGCAGCGAGTAGGGTTTCCTCCTGCGACAGGCACGCCGCCCGAGGACCCGAACACTGTTCACGTCTCCCGGCGGCGCGCCCCCCGCGTGTCCCTCTTTGTCTGGTCTCTCGCCTTGGACCTTTCCGGCATGAGTATATCTACCGGCAGAGCCCCAAGGGTCATTGAGACACGCAAGCCCCACCACGACGGCAACGTGGGAACACTCCGGTGGGGACCTGATCGTACCTTTTTTTTTTTTTTTTTTTTTTTGGTGGGTGGAAAATCATCGAATAACCCCCCCCCGCTCTTGGGCAGAGCGAAGGGGAGTGTCAGACTTCTACTGACTAAAAACCAACCCATGTTCCCTCTTCTTCGCCCTTGTGTCGGAGCCGCGGTAACCTTTCGATATCCACAGCCCCGACGGGACCTGATCGTACCTTACATCCGGTGGAGGTCGTGGTGCTACAGGTGCCTGTAATATTTGCGACAGTGTTGGTCCTGAAACTTCACAGTTGTCGACCTTATCTCCCCGGCCTTTTTTCAGGAAGCTCTGTGCTACTTGATACTGATACTGGTAGCCTGTATGCCACTGCTGGGCAAAGGCCTCTCCCCAGGACTTCAGTTGTTTCGATCTAAGGCTAATGTGGATCCCGTGGTTGTTGGTGTCGTCCAGATCGTCTCGCCATCTTCAATGAGATCTGCCGCGACTCCTTCTGACTGTCAGGGTTCCAGATTGTGGCTATTTTGACCCACAGCTCATTTGGAATGCGGCAGACTTGCCCAGTCTTGTCCCACATAAGCTTAGCGGATTTATGAGCAACGTCAGTCATTGTGCTTTGTTGTGTTGCATACACGGTCAGTTAGTTTTGATTGCTCGGTAATGTAATCAAAAATGTCGTCTGTAAAAAAGTTTGTAAAATACTTGTAAGGAGTTTTGGCTATCTGGGCGATATGATGATTGAATTTATTCTTAGCCCACTGAAAAATACGTCAGGTTCTGACTAATCTTGCAGTCCTTCCGGATGTTGTGGGTCTTCTTGGTCGGCTGTTAGAGGCAATTAATGGAGATGGTGGCAAAGATAGTTGTGAAGGAGAGCCATTTTGCGCCAATGTAAATGGTAGTCGAGCTGGATACGGCTGAGGTTAATGCAGCACAGGCGAAGGCAGCAAAGACTGGCTGAGTAACAGCGTCTTGTACGTGGTTTTGGTGCTAGAGCACAAATTCTTTTTGCTCTGGTATAAAATGGTTGCATCTCTGCCTGAAAAAATATTCCACTCGCACACTTATGCCAAGCATATAATTTCCTTTCCCTAAAACACAGTTACAAAAATAATATAAATGATGTCCCTCACTTGGCAATGTATCCTATAAGATACACTAAACTTGTACAAAGAATCTTAGTACACCTAGCAACGTATCCTGTAGGATACATTCACTTTATTTGTTAGTTTGCGAAGCCAAGCGTAATTATATCTCCTGCTTAATTTATTTCCAGCAAAAGTAAAAACATATGAAATAGTATAACACCAATTTCTCACGCAATTTTAAAAGAATATTTTTTTTAATTAATAATTTCTTACCTTCTTCCGCGGAGTTGCACTCAACCGTTCACCATTTTGATAAATTTTGAAAAAGCAGTTGACGTAAACTGTCATTGTGTCACATGTGTCCTTTCAGAAACGTATACTTTAAAAAGAAATAAGTAAACTTTCCGTTTTACATAAATTATAAAAGAGCTATGTTTTTTTTTCTAATGATGTGTCTTACAAGATACGTTGTCAAGATTTCAAGAAAAGGGTTAAAGGTGAGTTGCCTATGGCACTGAAACGCAAACTCATGGACATGTTTACTCTTCCATATGGAAGCACAGACTTGGTCTTTGACTAACATCCAGAAGTCCAAACTCAGGGTTTGCCAAAGAGCAATGGAGCGCAGTATATTAGGTGTTAAATTAACGGATCATGTTCGAAACACAATATTGCGCTCCAAAACAAATATAGCTGACGTGGCTCAAAAGGCTGCCCAACTCAAGTGGGACTGGGCAGGACATGTCTGCCGCATGCCGGACAAACTGTGGGCCAAAATAGCCGGAAACTGGTGCCCTGACACAGTGAGGCGGGGTCGCGGTAGGCCACGAAGGAGATGGCGGGACGAGTTAGACAGATTTCGGGAGAACTGGAAGGAGGACGCACGGGTTCGAGAGAAATGGAAGGAGTGGAGGGAGGCCTTTGCCCAGGAGTGGGAAAGAGTAGGCTAGAAAAAAAAAAATATATATATTGGTGTGTAATTACACTATTAATACCTAATTATTTATACCTATTATTGCATAAATTGAACTGGGCGGGTCACGTTTCAAGGATGAAACCGGACAGATGGGCGAAGATAGTAACACAGTGGGTGCCTGAAGACGGCCGACGTAACCGAGGCAGGCCCAAAAAACGCTGGCGTGAGGATCTGGACTCATTCTCAACGGATTGGACGGAGAAGGCAATGTGTAAAAAATCTTGGAAAGCCATGGGGGAGGCCTTTGCCCAGCAGTGGGACAGTGTAGGCTAAGGAAAAAAAAAAAAAAAAAAAAATTGCATAAATTGATAAAAAATGCGATGCAATAGATATACCGCGGCAGTCTCCGAGTGCCACACGTTTTTTTTTTTTATATTCTTTGGTTTTACTATATAGGTACATGTTTTTTTTAACGTGTTGTTACCTTTTTGTTGTTGTCTGTCAGTGTCTCCAATAAAATACTGTAAAGCCGCGTCCCCACTAAAGTCACCCGAAACGTTCCTGTTAGGGCGCGTCTCGGCCTCACGGAGCCGCGTGGCCTTATTGGGGATTCGGCCAAACGTTCCTGTTAGGCCACGCGGCTCAGGCCTCGTTTACGTCCACACTCATGTGGCAGTCACAGTGGCACGGCTGCCCGACTCTAGTGGGGACGCAGCTTAAGGTTGATGTTCCAGGGTAGCCCGCGAAATTCAAATGATTTTTACAAGGTCAAAGCCATTCCGGAACCTTTATGAGCTCGGAGGGTTGTATTAATGATTTTGATGATTATAATTCTGTAACTACATACGTCATACAGCCGCGAATCAAATGTTCATCAACATACAACCTATCACTGGCCAGCAACTTGCAAAAAACTTAAGAAATTTAAATTTCGCGGGCTGGTTGGAGGATTCACCTTAAAGACAATGTCACGCAGACGTGTTCAAAAGAAGTATGATCGTAAAAAGTATGCTTTTGAGGTCTGTGCTTCAGAGCAAATGTGCACACTCGGAAAGCATGCTACAAATGACAATACTACCTAGTAGCAAACAAGCATGCTTTTCTAGTAGCATGTGTACTTCAGGCTTTACCACGCCACGCCGCTCATACAAGGTTACGTTTACGAGCAGCCTGATTAGTTCTTATAGATGACGTTAGTGCTTCTCTTTAAGGGGAACGCATCGAGCAAAATGTTCGGACGACCGTATCTTTAGTTTTTATATCAATGACAATAATAGTACTTATTGTACATTTTGATACAAGTGCGGAAAGTTTGTTATTGCATTCGAGGCAGATTGAACACCCGAGCCTTATGGCGAGGGTGTTCATGGGGTCGAGAAATGCAATAAAAAATTCCCACGTGTATCAAACGACGTTTTCAATACACTTTCAAAGAAATTAAGTAAAAACGTTAAGGTCAGGTGGGGTAAGAGGGACATACTTTATTTTCAGTAAAATATTTTGACTACTAGGAAGAACAGCATACGTCTTTTAAGATATTTAAAAAACACAATACTTGCCTTTATGTATTAGCTTCCCGTGGGCTAAATGTCATTACGCTAATAACATTTCTTACGACGATATTGACGTTAATGTAAATATTCAATAAACGTTCCTCTTCCCCCTTTTTTTTTTTTTTTGGTGGGTGGAAAATCATCCCCCCCCCCGCTCTTGGGCAGAGTGAAGGGGAGTGTCAGACTTCTACTGACTAAAAACCAAACCCATGTTCCTTCTTCACCCGAGATTCACCCTTGTGTCGAAGCCGCGTTATCCTTTCGACAAGCCACAGCCCCGACGGGCGTCGGCCCTTGCGGGCCCCTCTTTGCTGACATCTCTTTGAGGCGCGCGTGGAACACGTACGCGCCGCCGACACGGTCTGTTGCCGTCATGACGACGGCCGGACGGCGAGCTAGCCCGTTACTCACCGTCCACAGGCCCGCGTCTACGGTGGCCGGAGGTCATCGCGTGACCCCCGACGCCCGGAGCGCCTTCCGTGGCGGCTGGGACGTTGAGAGGTTCTCTCCCTCTCTCGTTCCGCCACCTCCTTCGCTAGCATCACTGCTTCGCAGAAGGAGGCGATGGCGTCCCATTCCTCCTCGCCCCGGACCATGGTTTGCACCAGGGCCGGGCGCGAGAGGTCGCCGCCGCCGATCGCCGCTACGAGAACACGGCGGGGCTCTGCCCAAGCAGGGCACGCCTCCACAGTGTGCTCCACCGTGTCCTCCGGTCGATCCTCGCAGTGGAAGCATTCGGGCGTTTCCTCCCGCCTGATTCGGTACAGGTACCTCCCGAAACACCCGTGTCCGGTGAGGACCTGCGTCAGACGGTAGGTGAGGGCGCCGTGGCGCCTCTCCAGCCGCTCCTCAAAGAGGGGACTTACCGCCACTATCGTGGCGTGCCCTGCGCTGGGTTGCGACAGTCGCTGTCTCCATGCCGCCATGAGATCGCACCGGAGGTCTGTCCACCGCGCAGCAATGTGCCGCGGCAGCAGAGTGACCCCCCGGTGTAGCGCCTCCGCGCGCCACTCATGTAGGCGCGCGAGGACTATCGCCTCCAGATCCCACGGCGGCAATCCGGCAAGGAGATTTGCCGCCTCGCGGGAGACCGTGCGGTACCCGCGGACAAGCCTTACGGCCATGACCTTTTGGGGCGCGTTCAGGTAGTGGACGGCCCGCTTCCTCACGGCACGCGCCCACACCGGGGCCCCGTAAAGGGCCATGGACCGCACGATCCCCGCATACAGCCTACGGCAGGAGGCGTTTGGCCCCCCCAGATTGGGCAAGAGCCACCTAAAGGCAGCCGCGGCCCGCTCCAGTCTGGGAGCCAAACGTCGGAAGTGCTCCACGAAGTTCCACCGGCTGTCGAGGACGAGTCCGAGGTACTTTAAAGTACACTCGACGCCGATGGAAACCCCTCCCACCGATAGCTGGGATCCCGACGGTGGCACATTCCCACGCCCATAGAAGCACATGGCCTCGGACTTGTGGAGTGCCACCTCGAGACCCAGCTGCCGAATCCTCTCAACGACTATCGCATCCCCGCGTGTCATGTTCGCGGCCGCCGCCTCGTGCGACTCCCCCCGTGCCAGCAACAGCGTATCGTCCGCGTAGCAGACGACGCTGACGCCGTCAAGGAGGTCGGCACGCAGCACCCAGTCGTAACCGATGTTCCACAGGGGCGGCCCCAGAACCGAACCCTGCGGAACACCGCACGACATCTCTCGCCGGTTCCATTGTCCGTCTTGACCAGGGTAGATGACAGCCCTGTCTGTCAGATAGTCCCCGACTACACGACGAAGGTAGGCCGGCACCCGGTGATACCGGAGTGCCTCCCTGATGCAACTCCAGGGCATGGTGTTGAAGGCGTTGGTGATGTCGAGAGACACCACCAGGACCACACCGCCCCGAGAGACCGCATCCCCCGTCGTGAGGGTTCTCACGCGCATGATGGCGTCCACCGTCGAGCGCCTCTTGCGGAAACCGAACTGGTGTTCCGCAAGATCCGGACCCATTCCCTCAAGGTGCTCGGCGAGGCGGTTTGCAATTACTCTTTCAAAGAGCTTGCCCACCTCGTCGAGCAGCACAATGGGCCGGTATGCGGACGGCGAGTCCGCAGGGCGCCCGGGCTTCTTAATGAGGACCAGCTTCCCCGTCTTCCAACGACGCGGGAACTGGCCTCTCTCCATGCACTTCCTCTTCCCCCTCACATGGGGTAAGAGGGACAGTCATTGTATTTAATTTCCTAAGATTGAAGTTTGAATTTAAATATTCATTGCTAAATGTTCGTTAATTTGTAAGTAAAACTGCTTCGGTCAATATTAGATCTTAATTTCGATGAAATAAGGTATCATTTGGAATGAAAAAGAAGAATAAATCAATTCGGGGTAAGAGGGCCATACAGGTTCGATCAGGGGTGGCAAACTAAAAAGAAGTCGATCTCGAAATTTTATTTAATCATACAAACAGTAGGAATAATAATAGCTGCTTCGGTCAGTTTTTCTAATATATTTTCGCGGCATATTTTATCATTCCTACAACAGTCAAAGAACAACAAAATATTGCAATTAAAGAGAGAGGGACACAACTCATGAAACTTTATTCATCTAAACTTTTATTAACTTCTAAGAAAAGATTTGATTTTTTATTTGTTTGTGATAATTCGGTATGTAAAGTATTTTTTAGGTATTTTTTTTTTATTTTTATTTCGTAAAACATTTAATTTTAAGCCACTAATTTGAAGCATTTTGTTTTCCCATTCATCATCATCATCATCAGCCTATTAATGTTCCCACTGCAGGGACTCAGGCCTCCTCTGATTGAGAGGGAATGGGCTATAATCTACCACGCGGGCCCAGTGCGGATTGGTAGATGTCACATGTCTTCGAATTTTTTGGTTCTAAGACATGCCGGTTTCCTCACGATGATGTTTTCCCATTAACAGTTATTTTTTTATTAATTTTTAAAGTAATATTCGTGATGACGTCATTTCGTATCCTGAATAGCTTTATGTCTTTGCCACGTTTTCAGTACATACAAAAAACACATATGATATAACTTCAAACTTGACATTGCCAACAGTTAACACTTGACAGTTATACGATTTTTTATTTTGTTGTGAAATGTTAATGCTGTGATCGTGGCTGTGATTTCCTACGATTTTTAGCTTTAATTTCCATCCATGCTGCGTATCCGTGCAATGAATCGGTCATCGATAACTACTGCTAAATGCTTCGTACCGTCATGTAGAAACAATACAACAAATAGCCGACACAAATTGTTTGTAAATGTGAAAGAAACGCTAAAAAAAGAAGTGGTGCGAGGAGGTAAATATGGAATACATGCCTGGGCGTCGTCTTTTTTGTTGCGAAGATCATCATCATCATCATCATTTCAGCCAAAAGACGTCCACTGCTGAACATAGGCCTCCCCCAGGCGTCGCCACATTGACCGGTCCCGTGCGTCTCTCATCCAGCGGTTTCCTGCAACCTTGACCAGGTCATCGGTCCACCTAGTGGGAGGCCTTCCAGCGCAACGTCTTCCGGTTCGCGGTCGCCATTCCAGAACTTTTCGGCCCCATCGGCCATCCGTTCTGCGAGCAATGTGCCCTGCCCATTGCCACTTAAGTCTGGCGATTCTTCGGGCTACGTCGGTAACCTTGGTTCTCAAGCGGATGTCCTCATTTCTGATTCGATCACGCAAGGAAACTCCGAGCATAGCCCTCTCCATTGCCCTTTGGGTGACTTTGAGCTTTCTGATGAGGGCCATTGTGAGCGACCACGTTTCGGTCCCGTATGTAATCACTGGCAACACACATTGGTCATAGACTTTCGTCTTGAGACACTGGGGTAAGTTGGACGAGAAGATACCGCGCAACTTCCCGAACGCTGCCCAGCCGAGTCGGATTCGACGATTGACCTCTTTCTCGAAGTTAGATCTACCCAACTGGACCGTTTGTCCCAGGTAGACATAATCGTCCACAACTTCGAGCGTAGAGTCTCCGATCTTGATAGGAGTGGGTGTTACATGAACATTCAACATAACCTTGGTTTTGTCCATGTTCATTTTAAGACCCACTCTTTCGGAAGCTCTACTGAGGTCATCGAGCATTGCACTGAGGTCTTCCATGGTCTCAGCCATGACCACTATATCGTCGGCAAACCGAAGGTGAGTGATGTACTCGCCGTTGACGTTGATGCCAAGTCCTCTCCAATCCAGAACCTTGAAGATATCCTCCAATGCAGCGGTGAACAGTTTCGGAGATATGACGTCTCCCTGTCTCACACCGCGCTGCAGAAGGATAGGTTCCGAGGTCTGGTCCTGAAGTCGGACTGACATGGTGGCGTTTTTGTACAAACACTTCAACACCTCGATGTACCGGTAGTCGATTTGGCACCGTTGGAGAGACTGCAGCACAGCCCAAGTCTCGATCGAATCGAAGGCTTTCTCGTAGTCCACAAACGCTAAACAGAGAGGCAGGTTATACTCTTCGGTCTTCTGTATAACCTGCCGCAGCGTATGTATGTGGTCTACGGTACTGAAGCCTTTTCGGAATCCGGCTTGTTCGGGAGGTTGGAAATCGTCAAACCTGCGTGCGAGACGATTCGTGATGACTCTTGAAAACAACTTGTAGACATGGCTTAGAAGTGAGATGGGCCTATAGTTCTTCAACCGGGCATTGTCACCCTTTTTGAAGAAGAGCACCACCACACCCCTGCACCAAGCCTGTGGCGTTTTCCCCTCGAGTATGACGGAATCAAACAGCTTCTGTAGGGCCTTAAGGACCGGTTTTCCACCCGCCTTCAGAAGTTCGGCCGTAATTCCGTCATCACCCGGCGCCTTGTTGTTTTTAAGCTGTTTCAGAGCCATCCTAATCTCGTACAGGCTGACATCCGGGATGTCTTCGGTATAGTGTCGGGTCAATCTAGCTCTGGGGTCTTTCGCTAGATTTTCGACGGGTTGACTAGTTGACGTGTACAGCTGCCCATAAAAACTCTCGATCTCCCTCAGAATTTCCGGTTTGGCGGAGACGATCCTGCCATCGTCGGTCTTCAGTTTCGTGAGCTGGCTTTGCCCAATAGCCAGATCTCTTGCAAATACCTTGGAGCCTTTGTTCCTTTCAATTGCGTCTTTAATACGCTCGGTATTAAAGCGGCGGAGGTCGCTCTTCAAGGATTTGGAGATCTGTCTATTGAGCTGCCGGTATTGCCGAGCTTCGTCTGAAGACTGCAGGATCATCTCACGCCGCTCCTTCATGAGCCTGAGAGTGTGATCTGAGAGTTTCTTGATCTTGTTTGTACGACGTATCTTAAAATATTTAGACCCAGTCGTATGGACAGTTTCCACGAACCCGTCGTTGTAATCGTCCACTGAGCTTCCTAGACATTCGAAGCGATTCTGAAGTTCAAGTTGAAAGCTCTCGGGGTTTTGGATTTGGATCTGTGCTGGACGGAGCGTAGACTTCATCAGTCGCGACCTTTCTAGCTTTATATTGATGTTCAATGTGCCTCTTACCATGCGGTGATCGCTTCCGGTTTTCACCGAATTGATCACAGAGACATCATTGAACATTTGCTTGTTGGTAGACATGATGAAGTCAATCTCATTTTTAGTCGCACCATCGGGGCTCTGCCAGGTCCACTTCCTGTGCTCACGTTTTTTGAAGAAGGAGTTCATCATAAAGAGGTCCTCCTTCTCCATAAAACTGGCCAGTTGGTGACCCCGGTGGTTCCGAAGTCCAATCCCAAATTGCCCCACTTGCAGCTCATCCTCGCTTCGTTTGCCCAGTTTCGCGTTGAAGTCCCCCATGACAACGGTGAAGTAAGTTCTGAAACCATGCATGGCTTTAGAAATATCCTCATACATGGTTTCTACCTCATCGTCGGGGTATGCCGAGGTCGGCGCGTAGACCTGTATGACCTTCAGCGAATATCTTGCAGATATTCTGAGTATAAGGTACGCCACCCTGTTCGACACACTCTCGATCTTCACCACGTTATTCACGAGAGACTTGTGGACGATAAACCCAACACCACCCTGTGACTGCCGGTCTCCCTCTCGGAAGTAGAGCAGGTTGCCGGATTTCAGGATTATCGTGTCCTCTCCCTCTCTTCGGACTTCAGATAATCCGACAATACTCCATCGCAGCCTGCTTAATTCTTCCTCGAGTTCCGCCAGCTTCTCGTCGCCCCGGAGTGTGCGCGTATTGTATGTTACCAGGTCCAGTCGTCGGTATGTTTGGTAGCCGGATCCCGTCCGGAGATTCTTAGCACCCCTTGCCACGCCGTTGCCTCGACCGCTACCGTAGCCGAGGGTAGACGGGCTGCCGGGTACTAGGGGCCTGTTTGGTTTAACGCTCATCATTTTTGGGGGGGGGTTTGCCATAATCGCCACGCTTGGCAGGCGGGTTGGCGATCGCAGTATGGTTGACAAAGACACAGAGAACGCTGCTGCCCATTCTCTGGTAAGTCCCTTAGTCGCGAAGATCATTTGAACGTAAATATTACAAAAAAGTACCTATGTAATAACGAAGGCGAAAAGTAGGTAATAGAATCCTGAGATAGAATCCTACTCAAAATTCAGAGAACATGTCGGGTGGTCAGGGCTCTCGAAATGAAAATTAAATCTCGTGAACTACTTTTATATTAGAACAATTTCAGCTTTCAATTTACTTCAAGCCATGTTTAACATTCAATCTTTTTGCAGTTGGAAGAAGATCTAGAAAACTACCAATATTACAAATTAATGAAAGGAAGACCTGTACCTACTCATTCAGTAGTCAGCCACAAACATGTTGGATACCTAGATGCTGTAGTGTTAATTGCATGTGGTTTAATAAATTTACAAAGTGAAATAATAAAGACTGATTAAATAACATTATCGTTTTATTTGTAATAAGCACTAAACAGTAAATACTGCTGAATTTACAAGAAACGAGCAGTTAATAGACCTGTACAAATTACAATACCTTATTATTAGTATATAAACATTTTCCAAAATATCAACGCTTTATCAATCAGGTCCCTATTGTATTGATGATGGTTCACTGCTCCTTTTTTCCAACCAAAATAAAAACACCAGTGTATGTTTGCATCCACCGGCAGAAGCAGCACAGCCATCACAAGGTGCTTGCAATATGACTTCATCCTTTTCGTTGAGAGTTACATTTACCATGTACTGCTTATTTGACACTCGGTGTTCTGGAACTACTTTGGCCCTCACGATGCACTTGACTTGGTCTCTTTTGACTTCAACATAGCCAACAGCAGAGTCCACATAGGAAGCGCGAGACGACCTGGATTACCAAAAATATATTAGTTAAGTAGTAAAATTACTAATGTAAATGGGTGCAAGGTATTTATAAATATAGGTAGGTACAGCAGTAGTTACATTGTTACTTACATTAGAGCTTTAGTTCCTCGGATTTCAGCGATGTTATATTTCTCATCATTTTTCATAAACTCCAGGATCATAACATTACCCAATTTGGGCAAGTTAGTCTCCACTAACTTGCCCAAATTGGATAATGTTCGCTTTGTAATGTTTGGTAATGTTTTTCGCAAATTGATTCATATTTAACTAATCCAAACAATAGGCAGGCAGTTCCGTAAAGCGTGCAATGGTCGATCAATGGTGCAGCAGTAAGTATCAAAGTCCAACGGGAAAGCAAGGTCTGTCGTGTACAAAGAATAAACGTAGAGAAAGAGAAATTAAGGCAGCGCGCGATCCGTCCTTAGCTAGCATCTAGTATTGACATTGACACTGACAATGACAGACTGACAAGTCTGACAACAACAGTTTTTCTAAAGTTTATCTTGAAAAGCACGAAGGAAGTAGTCTATTCAGGAAACTTTATGACGTCATTTAGAGGTCAAATGAAAGTCAAATCGTTACAAGTATTATTGTGAAAATAAACACAATCTTGTGATATAGAGAGCTAAAAGTAGAAAAATAAGACATAAGACCTCAAAATCTCCAAATGGTTTTGGAATCAGCGTAGGTTAATTTTTACTTTACATACCGAATTATGATTTAACTCAAAAACTACAAGATCGATTTAGATAACCCTCCTTTTGGGCTTCGTCGCAGTCGGGTAAAACATCTTTAACACATAGAATGCTGCATTGTCCCTAGGTAACACAGGCTATAAATTATACAATAAAACAGCATTCTATGGGAAAGTTAAGTAACACGCGGACGAAGTCGCGGGAAGTTTCTAGTTTAGTATTTCGTATAGGTAATTTAAAGTTGTAGTAGGTACAGAACATTCAGTGAATTCTTTTCATTTTATCTTCCTATTATTATAAATTATTCACAATGTTGATCACCCCTGACATGGGGGATGTCCCTCTTTCACCGTGTATAGTGAGCCTCTTACCACAGCTAGTGTTAATGGAGATAAGAATTTACAAGCGAAAGAAACTCATATTATTAGTTGTTTTTTAACTAAAATAAAAAATTTAGTTAATAAAAAGAAAAACTATAGTTTTCTCCATGTATAATAAAATTATATTTAAAATATTTCCAGCACTCTTTTTTCACCAAAATCTTGGTTCGCAAAAAAACGTGCTAACTTTGTGCTAGTCGAGTTCACAACTGTCAAACGTGTTTTCATTTTTTGTGGCTTCTGAGCTACGTATCGACATCTATTGAAAACCGTTCAAACTATTTCGCCTTCACTGTTTTATCGACGGAGAGTTCATAGTCGTAAACGCTTCGGTTTACTAGTTATGGTCTCAAGTCCCACTTCCCCCGGTGTCCCTCTTACCCCACCTGACCTTATGTGTTTTTGTCAACTTTGATGATGAGACTATGATTTAATTTACTTTTTTTCCGCGGTTCGATTTCGCCAGGTTGAAAAAGAAGCTAAGGTATAAAGCCGCCAAACAGCCTCACAGGGAAATATAAAATTCAAATATTTTTTAATTAAGAACACATAAAAGTGTTTACTTGTTCATAAAAGTAAATAATTGTTTAAAATATTTACGTTTATTAGTAGTATTCTTTTTACAAACACAATTTAAATATTAAAAAAATATTTACGCTGTTACAGACGCAGATCAAAATGACGAGATTAAAAAAAAACACGCCTGCTCTATATTAGTCAGTGTTTTTTTTTTTTTAAATTTCTTATGTTTTAATCGAATTACCGCACGCGTGCTGTAATCTTATTACTAACTGATGTATAACTTAAAGTAGGTACCTAGTAAAAAAAAAAAATTTTTTTTTTGTTTTGCTGTCGGTGATACTTTCGTTGTTACGTTATTTCGGGGTCACGTGATTCGGTGTGATGATTTTCGTTGTAATGTGCATTCGTTGTTCCGTGATTCGAAGTCTCGTGCATTTGTCGTAACGTGATTCGTCGCTGCGTGCTTTCGTACTCACAGTATTCGTTGTCGCAAACATTAGGCGCCGTGTGATTCGACGTTGTAACTTTCGTAATGGCGTATTGCACTCGATTTTATTCTTTAGGTATATAATTAACTTGTGACATTGATTTATTTGGTTGTTCTCTGAGTGAGTTCACAAAAAATGCTATGTTTGTAATTAGTTAAAATGAATATTGTTATTGTGTACACTATCGCATTAGGTAACTCTGTAAAGATAGTCGTAAGACTGATGGAGAAATAAATAAATAAAAAAACTTGTCTTGACAAGACAAGCAATAGAATATGACAGCAAGAACTTAACTTGTCTTGTCTTATTGTCTATTTTGTCTTTTTACACATACATAATTATTATATAATACCTTAAGGTGAATCCTCCAACCAGCCCGCGAAATTCAAATTTTCTTTTTTGCAATTTGCAGGCCAGTGATAGGTTCTATCTATGTTGATAAACGTTTGATTCGCGGCTGTAACCCTCCGAGCTCATACAGGTTCCGGAATGACTTTTTACAAGGTCAAAGCCATTCCGGAACCTTTATGAGCTATAAATGATTAATAAAATAATAATGATGATTATAATTCTGTAACTATATACGTCTTACAGCCGCGAATCAAATGTTCATCAACATACAACCTATCACTTGCCTGCAAATTGCAAAAAACTTAAGAAAATTTGAATTTCGCGGGCTACCCTGGAACATCAACCTTAAGATTGATGATTATGAATCATACCTACCTAAGTTTAGACAAGCATAGGGTAGTTTGACTATATTGGTCTCAAATTTTTTGACGACACGGTTGGCGCAGTGGCTGAGCGATTGGACTGCTGCGCTGCGTGTCGAGGGTTCGATCCCCGCACGGAACAAATATTTGTATGACCTACGGATAGTTGTTTCGGGTCTGGGTATTTGTGTATGTGAGTTTAAATGTTTGTAAACGCAGCCACGATACAGGAGAAATTCCTAGTGTGGGGCAACGTTTTAAAAAAAAAAAAAAAAATTGATTCATGTAACAATAAGATTGATTTGGTAAGTCTTGTATATTTCCAAAAGAGTGGCCCATGTCGACTTAGACTCTAAACAGCTACACTGTAATCAATTATATTTCAGTTCATCATGAAATGAAATTGATTAATCAGACGAACTTACCTTAGGTGAAGTCCGATTACAATTTCATGAAGGAAAGTTCGTCTGATTAATAAATTTCTTGCCGCTAATAAAGTAAGTGGTACCTATGAATCTATGTTGTTAGTTATTAAAATTTGTATGAAGACTGCGCTTCGTCTTCAAGGACCTACCAAGCAGACCCACCGGTGGGTCTCCGAATACTGATGTGTCTCCCAAGACCTACTGACTAGTAGGACCTATGTGATTATTTAGTTTTATATCCCCTGAGACCCACCAGGAAAGAAAACAATACAATACAATACAATTGGGATGTACGAAAGAAAACAATTAAAAATTAGCATAAATCTACCCTTTTAATTAGAACTAGTTCTACGATAAAGGATGTTACAAAATCGTAAACCCAGCGAGACTCAAGTTTCTCATTCGTTCTATCACACAGTTTATGGTACAACTACGGCACAAACTACCAGGAGAATAGAAGTAGGCAGGAGTTAATGAGAACATTTTTTATTTGGAGATGAAAAAAAAAGATAGGCATTAAAGTCCCAAAAAATACCAGGAGAACAGAAACTTAGGAAGGAGGTATTGGAATTGGAATCTTTAAATCAAATCTAAATTATTCCTTAGTATAATATTGTTAGCTTACATCGTTTTTTCCTTTTTTTTATTTCCAATAAAAAATGTTTTCAATACCTCCTTCCTACTTCTGTTCTCCTGGTAGTTTGCGGGACTTTACTTCTTTAAACTATCTTTTTTTTTTTTCATCTCCAAAATAAATATTTTCAATACCTCCTGCCTACTTCTATACTCCTGGTAGTTAAACAGGCGTTACATTTTCATATGCGCTCTATGTTTTGCCATTTGGCGTAGTACAGTGGGTCTTCAAAGACAATAAAATCTCAGAGGACCCACTTAGTAGGTCTTGGGAGACACATCAGTATTCGGAGACCTACCGGTGGGTCTGCTTGGTGGGTCCTTGAAGACGAAGCCGAAGACTGTTATGTATAAAGGTACTTACTGCTTACTACTAATTTTTGGAGGCGCAATGAATCCTAGTCTGGCTTAGCAATACTGTTGAAATATTTATTACGCTATGTAAAAGATGCTGTAGGTACTTAAATGTTAAATTATGCAAACCTATTAATTATGTAATATTTTCATTACAGGTTGTACTGATCATAGGAATTAGTGAAGCATGTCGCAATAACGAGCTATTACAGTACAGCTAACAGTTAATAATATCGAAAAGCATTCAGATAAATTACTGTTAGTAAAATTGAATAATACGAAGACGAACTTTGACAACCTTGACTTGTCGAAAATCTGTAAGCATAATTATAGTGGAAACAATAAGTCTGAATTCGACCTCAGATCCTTGGTCTCACCCACGCCCATCCACTTCCAACGACGCACAGTGTACTTATACAGAAAGCCGATCAGAGTCACCATCGTTCACCGTAGTTCCTTCTCAATCCGCCACCAAAACAGAAACCTTAACCCCAGATAATCTTATCAAACTCAACTCAGTGCAACTTTAACGTTGCCAAATAAATCTGTTACTTTTAATTTGCAGAATTGCAGTAATTTTACTTTTAACTTTTAAAATGTTCCATTTTATTGAATTGGATGGTA
The DNA here is from genome assembly GCA_949316265.1 of Diarsia mendica. Lineage (NCBI taxonomy): Eukaryota > Metazoa > Arthropoda > Insecta > Lepidoptera > Noctuidae > Diarsia > Diarsia mendica. The sequence goes on along the minus strand of OX438893.1, from coordinate 19,168,210 downwards.
CACACGGCTACACATCAAGCTATACAAAACCAGTTAATCTTGGCCTCACTTTACTAGATCTTTTCGCACAATGAACGATCAGATTATACTGGTTTTGTATAGCTTGATGTGTAGCCGTGTGTACTACTACCTAAAATGTTATTATTTTGATTCACAATAAATAGTTATTTCAATCTATTCCTCTTCATTATTTTATCTCCTATAGTGTTCTCGCTGCTGAAGTGAAAAGTTATGTGTGTGTTAATTATTTATATGACAATATGTATTACACACATCAATACGGTCTAGGGATATTTCATACTCAATTAAATAACTCGATAAGTACTGGCCGCATTGGAATATTTAATACATCGATTTGTTTGTAATTTATCTCAGACTAATTCTAAATTCAAATTTTTAAAAATTCTTTTATCTAAGAGGGAATATATATTATAGAAGAGGGAATTTTCATTTGTGATTGACCATAGATAGGTAAAAGTGGACTGTATTTCAAAGGTATATAATTATTAAGTTTCTACAATGGTCAATTTTAAATAAATAGAAAATCATGCGATCGTGGTCGCGCTGTTGAAAGGAGTGTGGAGGGCGCGCGGGCCATCGTCGAGCCGCTCCGCTACCACGCCGCCCGCTCCCCTCTGCTTGTGCATGCATGTGTAGTCTGAGAAAGCGCCCATGATGTTCATAACACATCGGCAACGATTCGGCATGCTCAGAACAAGGTTGCCAATGTCTTGCTGCGGAATATTGTCCCATGTCCTTCTGAGGTGCGCAAAAAGTTGATCTTCTGTAGCCAAATTTTCAGGAACTTCCTTCAGAGCTCTTCTTTGCAGCATATCCCACGCATGCTCAATGGGATTTAGATCTGGCGATTGAGCAGGCCAGTCTAAGGCCCTAACATTATGTGTATGTAACCAAGCTGCTACCGTTCTCGCCGTGTGTGCCCGGGCATTGTCGTGCATGAGCAGGAAATCTTGCCCCATTTGTGTTCTGTGGGGCAAGATTACGGGCCCCAGCACCTGTTGGACGTATCGTTCTGCCGTCATATTGCCCCGCACCCAAACGAGATCCGTCCGTCCTCCAAGACGCATTCCTGCCCAAACCATAATTGTTCCTCCTTGATATGGGTGAACTTCCTGAGGGTTCTGGAGACGGCTCCATCGTCCAGGAACTCGCCAAACACGCGTCTTTCGTGAATCTGGATGGAAGCCGAACCTGGATTCATCCGTGAACAGCACATTGAACCATTGCTCACGGCCCCAGTCCACGTGGTTCCGAACCCATTCTAATCGTCGTCCACGATTGCCTCGCCGTAAAGGTGGGATCTCTACCGAACAACTGGTGAGCTTCTGCAAGGCGACAGGAAGATTCGCGATGCCGACCACCAGTAACCCATGAAGGGGATCCACCAAAATGGGGAACTGGGCGAAATAATCCACAACGAAAGGACTGATCGCCCGTCTGGTGTCTGCCGGCGTCCCCGAAGATAAATAGAAAATAGAAATAGAAAGGTGGGATCCAGAGTGGTCTACGAGAGCGTAGATTGCTTTCATGCAGTCGCCTTCTTACAGTTTGGTCACTCACAAGCACTTGGTGTTCCACTCGCAGCCTTTTGGACCAATTGAGTCGCCGTTGCATTTGGTTGAGCTCGCGCAGTAATTTGCAAAAATCGGTCTTGTCTGGGGGTAGTGATGCGACTTGGCCCCCGGTGCCTCTCCGCTACTTCACCTGTGGCACGATAGCGGGTCCACAATCTTGAAATTACATTTTGATGGGTCCCTATGGCCTCAGCAACATTACGCTGAACAGATCCAGCTTCCAGCATTCCCACAGCTCGTAACATCTCCGCCCTCGTCAAATGTCGGCGTTGCATGGCTACCTTTTTAACTTTATCTTTCGTTTAAAAATGAAAATAAAACTGTAACTAAACGTTTTTTTTTTTTTTTTTGCTTTTATAATAACACAGGACTAAAAACAGTTTTTTTTTTAGAGACCTAAACATACCACAAACCATCGTGGGTTTAACAGTAGTATGCCAGACACGGCAACTCGGTGCCACAACATTATTGATCAGTTATGTATTACCATATGGTATAGAATGGTATAGAATAAGTATACTTATGTAGGTACTAAACAGACACCTCCTAGACTGCAACACAATCGAGGAAGTGCCTCTTCAGCACCTTTGAGCAATTGTTTACATTCAATTTGTTTCTTATCTAACGGTAACTCGTTCATAATAACGGGGACAAAAGAATTGTCAAAAATTTGAATTTGGAATTAGTCTGAGATAAATTACAAACAAATCGGTGTATTAAAGATTCCAATATTTCCAATGCGGCCAGTACTTTTCGAGTTATTTAATTGAGTATAAAATATCCCTAGACCGTGTTGATGTGTGTTTATAAAAGAGCATTTGACTGGCCTGTTGGTCTAGTGGTTAGTGACCCTAACTGCTATGCCGGAGGTCGTGGGTTCGATTCCCACCCAGGACAAATGTTTGTGTGATGAGCACGATCATTTGTTCTGTGTCTGGGTGTAATTTATCTATAATATGTATGTATTTAGAAATATATAAGTATGTTTATCAGTTGTCTAGTACCCATAACACAAGCTCTGCTTAGCTTGGGACTAGATGGCGTTGTGTGATAGTTGTGGAATATTATATTATATATTATTATATATATATTATATATATATATATTTATTTTCTTTGCTATAACCCTTAAATTGGCAAATGAAATTATTTCTAAAATTTAATGTTTTTTTGTTATTTCCTGGTTTATTATGATACCAGAAGACTGAAAAAACTTGTGAAAAAAATCTGAATATTACAGTTTTCGCGAAATTTGATGTACTACCGGGAGTACATTGCCAACTATAGTGTGAAATATGTTTTCTTGTATTTGTACTACATGGAGCAAAAAGTGAAGATTGAAAGCTACTTGCGTTTAGATCTAGAGATCGGCACAGGTGAAGATTCCAATGTGATAAGGAACTGGTGACAGTAGAAGTTCTACAGATGGAGTAGATAATGGTTGAATTTAATTCCATGTTGGCATGGCATTATAATATTGATGGATGAATACGGAAAAACCTCTTGAAGCATTGGTGTAAGGAGTACGTTACAACGTTGTATGTGTATTTGACTTTGAAAGACTGAACGGGCTGAGTGGGTGAGAATTGAGCTTGGTGAAGGAAGTGTGATTCATCATCAAAACAAGAAGGAACTGTCATCGGATCATGCATTTTCTTTCGGGATCAAAGCTTGAATTTATATGATTGTGTCAGGTTCAAGTGCTGCAGGAAAAGAGAAAATAACATGCTATACGACATAAAATCGATATCATTATATATCAAAAACAAACAAAAAAAACCCTTTTGTATTTCTTTGTATACTTGGCAATGTACTTTGTGTATACCGAAGTCTATTTTGCGCGTACTTGGCAACGGTATTCAAGGAGTACACACGGCTACACATCAAGCTATACAAAACCAGTATAATCTGATCGTTCATTGTGCGAAAAGATCTATTAAAGTGAGGCCAAGATTAACTGGTTTTGTATAGCTTGATGTGTAGCCGTGTGTACACACAAAGTTTCAAACTCATAAAATTGCAATTACATAATTTACACATAAAATTATGGACGATTGGTGTTGTTTATAATGTCCCTGTGCAATGTAAAGCCTAATAACCACAAGTCCTAACCAAAAAAGCGCAGAAAAACTTAAAAAGGTTTCATGTGACACTGAGACGTCAGACCGCTTCGAAGATGTTTTGAATTTGATGGATAATTATTGATTTTATCACATCCTAATATTTTATCTACTAAAATACACAATTATTGCAAGCTAAAAATGATAATAACAGGTATTTTTTTTTAGATTACTACCACAATTGATGTTTTCAAAGTGTATGTCTTTGGTGGAGTACTCTGCCAATTTAAGGGATAACATATATTACGCTAGAAAATAAAGCGTATATACTCATAAAATGAAATTTTCCTGAGAGCCGGTAAAAAGCGAGTATCCGCACTGACAATGAAACTGACACTGACTGACAGTTTGTTAACTGTGTAGATCCCACCTTAGGCATCATCTTAATTTCCCATCCCATATAGGTAAGTATAACCATAGAGTAAAGTAAGGTCAATGTGGGCAAATCCGTCTACGGGGCTATTCCATACACATTCGTTTACTATTCATTCCAGAATAGTTACGCTGTTACTGGTTCGGTCGATAAAACAGGGTCAGTTTTTAGTTCTAACTATAATTCATAGATGGAGCAAGGTTGTCTACAATTGTCAAAAAATGCATTTGAAGTTTAGTTGTGCTACGAACTCAAAACTCAAGTGTTGCGTGCCGCCGTTTCTTATAAGATAAATATTAAATTTTACAAGTTACGACTTTCTGAGTATGCATAACATGTAGTTTAATAAGTGTTTCAACGGATTTTTCTATTTGTTTTGAATATAAACCAGTGGATACAGAAATAATTGTTAAAAAAAATACGTAACCTCAAATGTTCAAGTGGGAAAATCCGTCTAATTTCGAAGGGGCTAAATCGTCAATTCGTCATATACAGGAATTACCCCATTGCAGATGTCGTCAACCTTTTCATCCTTCCTATTTTTAGTTTATACTTTGAAAGTCCACTGGTAACTAACAATTGGGTGTTTGAACTATTTTTTTTTTGTAATTATTTTTACAAACACAGTTTCACAACATAAAGGAATTTACCAATTAATGAATTAATAATAGGTACTTATAAATCAAGGCGTTTTACAGTTTTCGTCAAAAAAGTATTTTTAAACACTTAAGTCATGTGCTTTATGAACGAGACACTACTCCTCCGGGGCAGCGACTGTGTCGTTATTAGGAAGAAGAAACTGAATTCTGAAATACAGATATTTAATATTGTTACGAGCTGGGTATGGGATAAATAAAATCACTACCAATTAAACACACGAATTAACTTTATTAATCGCAAAACACGTATTCACAATCACTTCAACAGTACTGAACACTTTGTCGCACTAGATAACTCTTCGAACCTTTCGTTGTCTCGCTTAAAAGTGAACTGACTAACTTCGTCCTTAATCGGTCCTTTTATACCCAAGCAAACAAAAGATATTCGAGATAATTCTCTATTATTCAAGAAAGCATCAACAAAAAAACATTAACAAAAAAATAAATTTAAAGATAAAAGAACCGACAAGGAAGAAGTTACTTTACGCCCTCGGCATACGGTCGAAATTACAATGTCAATTGCCGCTGACGTCGTGCGTAGGCTGACCTTGAAATACAATGTAACTATACCTACAGCGGAAATAGGTACCTAAAAGAATGAACTCGTATTTTCTAGGCACTACACAGTTATTAGCGCGGTTTCTCGAAGATTCTAGATGACCGTCAACACTGCCCCCTCCTTAGACATGCTCGTCCCGAGCATCATTGGTCCCGTAATATCGCGCCAATCGGTCTACATGCACAACCTTAGGTGCACCTCGCGGACCCTTCTGTATTCTGTAGGTAACATCGTTGATCCTGGTCACAACTCGGTATGGTCCATCCCATTTTGCTTGCAATTTCGGAGACTTTCCCTTGCTCCGCACTGGGTTATGCAACCACACCAGCGAACTTTCGTCGAAACCACGACTGTTTGCCTTCCGGTCATAACGAGTCTTCATCTTCTCAGACATCTGTTGCCCAGATTGCCTGATATGCTCATACACATCATTTAACTTGTTACGCAGGTCATTCGCGTAATCCGTTACACTGCGTGGGACATCAGGTGGAGTTCCAGTAATTAAATCTGCAGGCAACCGTAATTCCCTTCCAAAGTTCGCGAAGGCTGGAGTTACAGTCGTACTTTCGTGAACTGCACTCCGATAGGACAGAAGAAACGGCTGTATGTGCTTGTCCCAATCCCTTTGCCTGTTTTCCACAACTTTTGCCAGATATCTCTCCAACGTCTGGTTGAATCGTTCTACCATTCCATCAGATTGTGGGTGGTAAGAGGTGGTTCTGGTTTTGTGGGTACCCATCAATCGACAAGTCTCCTGAAAAACTTGCGATTCGAAATTCCTCCCTTGATCGCTGTGAATTTCTAAGGGTACTCCAAAACGACAGAAGACTTCCTGAACCAATTTATCTGCGACTGTTGTGGCTTCTTGGTTAGGAATGGCGAAGACTTCTGGCCACTTTGTGAAATAGTCCATGACAACCAGGAAGTACTTGTTTCCGCTGTCACTTTCTGGAAATGGTCCCGCAACGTCCAGTGCTATCCGCTCCCAGGGAGCTCCAACGTTGTACACTTTCAGTGCACCTCTGCTTCGTGTGTGGGGTCCCTTCACAGCCGCACAGCTGGTACACTTGCGACACCAGTCTTCTACATCATCTCGACAGTGGATCCAGTAAAAGCGCTCTCTGATTTTCAGTAGAGTCCTTTTTACCCCCATATGTCCTCCTGAGCATCCATCATGGTAGAGCCGTAAAACATCCGGTACCTTAGCTTTAGGGACAACCATTTGTAGATGACAGCTGTCCCCACGAGCGTTTTCCCATTTACGGCACAAGACTCCATCCTGGATCTCCAAACTGTTCCATTGTGCCCAATAACTCTTCGTGATGGAACTCATCGCAGCCACATCACTCCACTTGGGCTTCGGAGCACCAGCTTTGATCCAGTCGAAGATTGGCTTGATGTCCGAGTCATTTTGTTGAGCCTGTTGCAGAGTCTCCTTCCATTCATCGCTGAGATCCGTTCTAAGCATCCTCACGGGCACTACTTCCTTAGTCTCTTGCCTGACACAGTGCTTGCAGTCTTCAGGACAAGGTCTTCTTGACAAGGCATCTGCGTTACCGTGAGTTTTCCCACTGCGATGTTCAGTTACGAAGTCAAACTCTTGCAGTAGTTCAATCCATCTCGCCACTTGTCCCTCTGGATTCTTGAACTGTAATAGCCACTTCAATGCAGCATGATCGGTTCGTAGCTGGAATTTCCGTCCCAACAAATATTTACTGAAGTGCTGCAATGTCTTCACTACGGCGAGCAGCTCTCGTCTCGTTACACAGTAATTCCTTTCTGGTTTGGATAAAGACTTGCTGAAGTAAGCTATAACAATCTCCTGATCTCCTTTTCGTTGAGATAACACACCCCCAATTCCAGTATTACTTGCGTCTGTGTCGACTATAAAGTCACTTTCAGTGTCAGGATATCCCAAAATAGGAGTATTGCACAGACGTCCCTTTAATTCTTGAAATGCGGCGTCGCATTTCTCATCCCAACAGAATTGTTGCTTTTCCTCAGTGAGTCTGTGTAGAGGTTTCGCAACGTCGGCGAAATTCTTCACAAACCGGCGATAGTAGGAGCACAAACCCAAAAATGCTCTGACCTGTGTCTTGTCTTTCGGAACTGGCCAATCCTTGACGGCGACTACTTTCTCTGGGTCTGTTTGAACACCTTCCCCCGAAACTATGTGTCCTAAAAAGTTCACTTGTTTCCTGAAAAACGAGCACTTTTTCGGACTCAATTTCAGGTTTGCTGTTTGGATCTTCGACAGCACTCGGTTGAGGTTTCTAAGGTGATCTTCAAACGTACGGCCCACAATGATTATGTCGTCTAGATAGACAAGACATGCGTCCCCAATCAACCCGGCAAGTACTTGCTCCATCAGCCTTTCAAACGTTGCAGGAGCATTACATAAACCGAAAGGCATAACTTTAAACTGCCACAACCCTTTTCCTGTTGAGAATGCAGTCTTTTCCTTATCCTTGGGGTCTATTTCTACCTGCCAGTAACCACTTTTCAGGTCTAGTGTGGTAAACCACTTCATTCCCGCCAGCGTATCCAGTGTGTCATCGATCCTAGGCAGTGGATAGCTGTCCTTTTTCGTGACGTCGTTCAGTCGTCGATAGTCCACACAGAAGCGCATACTGCCGTCCTTTTTCTTTACCAGGACCACAGGAGAACACCATGGACTGGATGAAGGCTCTATAACACCATCCTTCACCATACCCTCAATCATGGTTTCCACTTCTTTTTCCCGTGCAACTGGCAGTCTCCTTGGTCGCTGACGGATAGGTAACTCGTTGCCTGTATTAATCCTGTGCTGAACCAGTCCGGTTCTCCCTATGTCAGCATCACTCGTAGAGAAAATACTGGCATACTGAAGTAACATCTTCTTAGCCTTATCCATTTCACCTTCAGTTAAATGACAATTTTCTAGAAGCGTTGACACGTCAAATTTCGCACTACGAATTTGATTTCCAGTAGAGAGATCTTGCAATTGACGCATCCAAGCTACTTCCTCACAAGTGCCAATCAAGGTGCCCTTCTTAATTACTTGCTCCTTGTCACTTGGATTCAGGATTCGTACAGCTGAGATGTTGTTGGCCTTTACCAGAGTTCGTGCCATCTTCCATGAAAACTCATTGTCCACCCTTTCTATCAGAACACTTCGATCTTTGTGTCCAGAGTTCTGTGGTAACTTAACTGGCACGATCGTTTCTGATCTGCTAGGAAGAACAATTTCCTTCAGGCAGTACACTTTCCCTGATGGTGCACCTTCCATGAAGACTTCCTCTGAACCACATTTCAACACTCCTTGGTCAATGTCGATCTCACAACGATATTTCCGCATGAAGTCCAAGCCCAAGATGCAATCGTCGACTATGTCGGCCACGATGACATTGTGTCGGTAAATTCTATCACCTAACTTTAACTCCACCTCCTTCTTGCCTCGGACGGTTATGTGCTGACCGGTAGCTGTTAATAATTGAATACGGTCCCGGTTATTGAAGTAGCCCCCAAGAAACCGATTCGCCAGGTGAGAATTGACGACCGTGTGAGAAGCTCCAGTATCCAACGTCAGTTTGCATGGAGTTCCGTTGACTTCGCCGTTGATAGTCAGGCTGTTCCCGTCATGTACTTGTGAGATCGAGATCCTCGGGGCTCTTTCAAAACCAGCCAGCACCCGCCCCCCAGTCCTGGCATTTACTCGTTTCCCTGCTGTGGTTGGGCAGCCACTTCAGCCACCTTTCCTTGCTGAGGTTGGTCTTCTTTTGGTGAGCTGCGCTTAGGACAGCTTGATCGAAGATGACCCCTTTCTCCACAAGTGTAGCACCTAGGGCTGTATCCTTGCGGGCGGTCGCGTACAGGTGACGCTACAACCTCCCTGACCCGGTGCGTACGGTGGTCCTGCCTCACTGCCTCTACTTCTAAGGCATGGGCCAAGGCATCTTTCAGCGTCTCATGATGCCCAAGTCTCACAGCGGCTCTAACCTCCAAGTCGCGTATTCCATCGATGAACGCCTGTACCAGATTTCCATCAATAAGTGTAGGGGCAGACTGGTATGCTTTCCGAACCAGCTTTTCAACTTCTAGGGCCCACTGCTGTAAGTTCTCGGCACTACGTTGAACGCGATCCCTTAACTTGGCACGAAAAACATGCTCCAGGTGCGCGTCACCGTATCTGGACTCTAATGCCTCCAGCAGCTGTTCGTAAGTCACATCCTTGCCGAGTGCCTCAAGAATGGTAAGGGCCTGGTCTCGGAGACCCAAAGTGAGCGCGGTCATGGCTTGCCCTTTGGTCCACCCATTCGCTTTCATAACGGCCTCAAATTGGATTTTATAGGCCGACCACGAAGATGTTCCGTCGAATGGAGGCACTTTAAACCCGCGCACCGAAGGGGCAGCAATCACTGAAGTTACAGACCCGTCTCCAACCTTAATTTCACTTAAAGCCTTCTTCACATCGGCGATCTGAATTTCGGCCTTTGCGATACGGTTGTCGTGCTGCTGTACCTGCTCCTTCATCACGCTCAGCTCTTTGCCCACTGATGCGTGAAGATCCTTTATCAGGAGCATCTGTTCCTCTTGACGCCGGGCCTGTTCCTCTTGACGGCGCGTCTGCTCCTCCTTATCCCGTTGCAGCTGCTCCTGCAACTGGCGAGCCTGGTCCTCTTGACGTCGAGCCTGCTCCTCCTTATCCCGTTGCAGCTGCTCCTGCAACTGGCGAGCCTGGTCCTCTTGACGTCGAGCCTGCTCCTCCTTATCCCGTTGCAGCTGCTCCTGCAACTGGCGAGCCTGGTCCTCTTGACGTCGAGCCTGCTCCTCCTTATCCCGTTGCAACTGCTCCTGCAACTGGCGAGCTTGCTCCTCTTGACGTCGAGCCTGGTCTTGCAGCAGTGCCATTAAGGCAGACAAGTCAGGCGCCGCTGATGCTGGAGTAGCTCCAGATGGGCCAGCGACTGGCTCTGACGTAGGCTGGACACCGCCCGGTGTCTGTGTCGGGGAGTCCCCAAATCGCCTTTGGTCCATTCCTTGCTGTCGCTGACTCCTCGTACGGATACTATCCGTGTCGTCCTTGGGTAGAATCGGCATTATTTATCCCTCACTTCTGACACCAAATTGTTACGAGCTGGGTATGGGATAAATAAAATCACTACCAATTAAACACACGAATTAACTTTATTAATCGCAAAACACGTATTCACAATCACTTCAACAGTACTGAACACTTTGTCGCACTAGATAACTCTTCGAACCTTTCGTTGTCTCGCTTAAAAGTGAACTGACTAACTTCGTCCTTAATCGGTCCTTTTATACCCAAGCAAACAAAAGATATTCGAGATAATTCTCTATTATTCAAGAAAGCATCAACAAAAAAACATTAACAAAAAAATAAATTTAAAGATAAAAGAACCGACAAGGAAGAAGTTACTTTACGCCCTCGGCATACGGTCGAAATTACAATGTCAATTGCCGCTGACGTCGTGCGTAGGCTGACCTTGAAATACAATGTAACTATACCTACAGCGGAAATAGGTACCTAAAAGAATGAACTCGTATTTTCTAGGCACTACACAGTTATTAGCGCGGTTTCTCGAAGATTCTAGATGACCGTCGTAACAATATCTAGCTCTGGAGTCAGGGCTTCACAAATATTGTATAGAAATGTGTTGCAAATAAAGAATTTATTATTATTATTATATCTAACCGAATTTATTAAAAATAACCCTGTTTATTTAAGTTAATACCATAAATACCATTGTCATAATAAGATAGGATTGTTTCAATGTACCTGAAAAATTAAACTGATAAGTAAAAATATTTAGTTTTCAAACTTTTTAGAAAGGTAAAGTCCCTGGTTATAAAAATAGGCCGGATTAGCCCCGAAAAAAGATTTTAGGGAGTAAAACGTAAAATAAACCTTATTTTTATGATGTTAAAAAACATTTTTCTTCATCATCTGCATTTAATTGTTTACAAATTGCATACTTTGATAAAACGGCGTAACTCGAGGCAAATTTGCTACTAGACGGATTTGCCCCCAATCGTCGGGAAAATCCGTCTAACGACCGACTTTTAAAAAAACCTTGTTAGTTACATGTGGATGGCTGTTTTGTTGTTTAAAATGGATGTGTATAAGAGAATAAAATTTTGGATCGCTTACAACCATCAAATCTAGATTAAAGTAGTAAGTGTACCAGATTCAGTTAACCAAATTAGACTTTCAAAAAAGTATGACGGATTTGCCCACATTGACCTTAATTGCATATACTACTGAATTCTTTTCCTACTCCTTCTCTGTTCACGCTGTACGTTTGTGGAACTCACTTCCGCCTAAAATTTTAGACTCTAAATCTTTTTTTACTTTCAAAAAACAAGTCAGAGAGCATTATATGAAAAAAAAAACAATTTAAAATGTGATTTGTTCGACTGAACTCGTGGGTCCAGTTCGAGTGGGTCCACCGTCCAGTTGATCAAAGACTCATAATAAACATTTCAATAGGTACCTACATTATTTTAACTACCTTTAATAAGATCCCGATAAGAGCTTTGTTGCCCCTATTCATTCTGGCATCCGATCCCTATTCACACCGTTTTCGGTACCTACATTATTAATTATGAGTTGGATTAGGTAGGTACACACGGCTACACATCAAGCTATACAAAACCAGTATAATCTGATCGTTCATTGTGCGAAAAGATCTAGTAAAGTGAGGCCAAGATTAACTGGTTTTGTATAGCTTGATGTGTAGCCGTGTGTACACTAGGTACCCTTGGTTTAAATTTTAAATAAAGCATTCGAGTATCATTTTTATCAGTAAACAGAATCACAGACAGGATTCAACAAAAATTATCATTGGCTAGTTGGTATTTTAGCAACACGGTTTGTCGATTACCACAAGTCGTGGGTTGTCTGGTAGTGACTGCGACTGTGACAGGAGTTAGTGATGTATCGGCTTCGGATGTGGTGTGTAGCGCTAGCGCTGGTAGCGCTCTGGTGTGTTCCGGCGCAAGCTGTGGTTGGAGGCGCCCCTGCTTCGCCGCCTGAACCCGACGCGGCGGTGATCTTCACCCAGCGGTACGGCTTTAGTGCCCGCATCGAAGGGATTAAAGATGAGAAACTCGGATATTACAGCTTCTTTGGAATAAGGTATTGATTTGTGTTATGTCCCCTTTCATACCATTTAAACTCCTGGCACTAATCCGATGAATTTAGTCATGTAAATCCAACTGTGAGCTTTTATTAAGGCATTCAGTTGGGTTTCACCTGGTGTAAGGAAACAATGCTTACTACTTAAAGATTAACCATGGTGCTTATTTGAAGGGATTTGTTTAGATTATGACATATTTCATAATCGCGCCTGCAATCCCGTAATTATTAGGCACGGGTGTACGTATTAGTACACACGGCTACACATCAAGCTATACAAAACCAGTTAATCTTGGCCTCATTTTACTAGATCTTTTCGCACAATGAACGATCAGATTATACTGGTTTTGTATAGCTTGATGTGTAGCCGTGTGTACCCACATTTCGCCAGTTACGTTTAAGTCCCATGCAATAGGGGGCGAGCCTCTTGCCATCACCCGGGCCCAAATCCAGACTCTATTTAGAAATTCTGTGGCTGCTATATTGAAATTCCTAATGGAAAAATACAATAATACTTTGCCAGACCCCGGGAAACAAACCCAGGAGCTCATGGTCAGCAGTCGCGCCTGTGACCACTAGACCGACGACGCAGTAAACGATGAAACAATCCCAAGTCCAGCGGCTTATTTTGTCTTATTGAGTTGGCCGGCTGTTAAGTCTCTACAAAATTATTCAGTCCAATGGTAGGTAAGTTATAGAGCGTAATACAGCTGCTTTCGAATTTTACCTTTTAAATCTCGATAACGTGACACTTTGAGGTACCATGTTACAAGACAGTTTTTGTTCGTCTAGCTAGGTGTTCTCAACCTTTACATGCCAATTTCATCGTGGAGCGTAATAAAAAAAAAACACAATGGCGGTGGGTTGATAATTATGCCAGCTTCCATACAAAAAAGTTCAAGCCCCATTCAACTTAATCGGTTCATTAGATCAGACGGACAGACAAACAGACAACCACACAAGTGATCCTATAAGGGTGCCGTTGTTTCCTTTTGAGGTAGGTACGGAGCTCTCAGGCGCAGGCTACACATAAATGGCGTCGGGCGCGGACATGGCATGATGGCACGGGCGCTTTGTCGGCACACGGAATGTGTCTCGGGCGAGTTTATGACGCGCTATTTCGCCGCCCGTGCCATTTCCGCGCCCGACGCCATTTATGTGTGGCCTGCGCCTAAAAATCGAGCTGAAACCGTTCAAGGTGAAACCACAGTGGGGTAACCATGACGTCGTAATTCCAGTGTAGGAAAGCGACAGAGCTACCTAGGGTGTCTAGCGCCATCTCTTTTCCACACTGGAATAATATTAAAACAATCCTGCTGTAGGACGTCATGGTAGGCCACCTGATTATGTCGTGACTAGAACATCGACTACAAAAATACCGTAGATCAATAATGCCGTTGTTGTAGAAGGGAGATATAAAAAACCTGTTGTCAGATTTCCAATCTGGTTTTCGGCCTGGCCACAGCACGGCCACAGCCCTGCTTAAAGTCACAGAAGACATTAGGGACGGCTTGGAGAATTCGAGGGTTACGGTGTTGGTTTAATAGATTTTTCCAACGCTTTTAACACCGTTGACCATGATATTCTCCTGGCCATACTGTCTCAAATTGGGGTCTCTTCGTTGTCACGTGAGTGGTTTTCATCATATCTTCGTGGGCGCCAGCAGGCGGTGCGTGCTGATCAGGTTTACTCCGACTGGTGCGACCTGGTAGCTGGTGTTCCACAAGGCGGTATACTTTCTCCTCTCTTATTTTCGTTATTTATAAACTCCATTACTACAGTCCTCAAATGCTCTTACCATCTATACGCTGACGACCTGCAACTTTATGCTCAGTCTGACATTGCCAACCTTGACAGCTGCATCACATTACTTAATGCTGACCTTCAGATTATCGGTGAATGGTCCGCCAAGTTCGGAGTTGCTGTCAATGTCGGGAAATGCCAGGCCATCCTCTTAGGTAGTTCCTACTATCTGAGAAATTTAGATACTAGCCAACTAATGCCACTTATGTTTGACAATAATGTGATTCCTCTCTCACCTCACGTAAAAGACTTGGGCCTGCAGTCCTGCACATTGATGACACACTTAGTTGGAATAAACAGGTAGCTCAGGTTAGCCAAAAAGTCACATACTCGCTGCGGTGTCTCTATAGGTTCAAACATTTTCTACCATCCAGCACTAAAATAACTTTGGTCCAGTCCCTTGTGCTCCCCATCATCGACTATGCTGATGTTTGTTACTCTGATCTTTCCCAAGAACTTCTCAATAAATTTGATCGTCTCCTTAATAATTGCATTCGTTTCATTTTTGGCCTTCGTAAATACGACCACATCTCTGCATACCGTTCTCAGCTTAAATGGCTGCCTATCCGGCTCAGAAGATCCCTCAGATCTCTTTGCACGCTCTTCACCATTTTAAAGGATCCATGTGCTCCCAATTACCTAAAAAAATATTTCAATGTGCTGGGCAGTTCACACAGTCGTAACCTTCGAGCGTCCAAGAACCTATTTCTTGAAATTCCCTCACACCGTACTGGCTTTATGTCCTCTTCATACGCTGTCTCAACTATAAAGCTTTGGAACGCGCTACCGCTTGGGATTAAAAAGGCCGAAAGCAAAATGGCTTTCAAAAGAGCAGTTCGGAAGTACTTCTTAAAATCGGACTAAATTGCTAATAATCAAATCGCTTAGACTGTTTTGTATGTATTATAATATATATTAGTTTATTATATTCTGTCTGTATCTATAATAATATGTATTAGTATGTACCTATTTATGTATATCAATTTATATAACAAAATAGTTTTCTCCTAATTTTTTTTTTTTTTTTTTTGTACTCTACTACAGTGCTGTCTTATTTGACCCTAAGGTTGACTGGTAGAGAATGCCTTGTGGCATTAAGTCCGCCTATGTACCACTATTGTACATGAAGTTTAAATAAATAAATAATAGTACCTACTTAATAATGTAAAGCATAAATTATGCTTTACATTATTAAGTAGGTAATTATTAAGTAGGTAGAGAAAGGCGAATAGGTAGTTAAAAGAATGTTATAATTTTATAACATTCTTTTAACTACCTATTCGCCTTTCTCTACTCTAACTAAGTACCTATGAGAGACAATAATAATTATTACGACAAACATGAAAATAATCAGTCGGCATTATAATTATAAAGCCTCACTAAGAACGCAGTAGGTATTTTTAAATACGATCAAATAATAAGCAATATCAAATCCAATTGTAAATGAACGGTTTGGCGGATGCTGTTGCCTGATAATGGTTTCCGTGGCCGTTGTTTTTGTGGCCGGCAGATTATCCATGGACCTAAAGTACATTAATGTTATCCATATCA
This sequence comes from Diarsia mendica, assembly GCA_949316265.1. Taxonomy (NCBI): domain Eukaryota; kingdom Metazoa; phylum Arthropoda; class Insecta; order Lepidoptera; family Noctuidae; genus Diarsia; species Diarsia mendica. The sequence goes on along the minus strand of OX438893.1, from coordinate 19,152,413 downwards.
AGTTTTTGTGTTATGTATCCTTATCAAGTTTTTGTGTTATATATAGCTACCTACTGGTCCATGAAGGCATTTATGAAGGGCGACCTTCCTATTTCACTGAAGTGCAAGCTGGTCGACATGTGTATACTGCCTATCCTAACCTATGGCGCTCAGACTTGGTCTTTGACTAAAGCTCAGAAGTCCAAACTCAACGTTTGCCAAAGAGCGATGGAACCCCATATTATAGTGGAGTGTGTCCGCAATGAGGCTGAAAGAATTTTGATTCAAGACCAATTTAATATAAATATTCTAGAATTAGGAGCATGCAATATGATTCTAGCCTTTCCGACATCTAAAACTGCTAGAATAATATACAAATTAGTTAATATAGGAATTAAGCGTAGGTAGATTGTAAGTTTTACTTGTAAAGTGTTCCTATGAGGGTGACATGTTCGCTATGTGAACAAACCCTCTCTAATAAATAAAGAATAAAAAAAAAGAGCGATGGAACGTAGCATTCTCAAGATTAGACTCTCCGATCGAAGGTTGACGTTCCAGGGTAGCCCGCGAAATTCAAATTTTCTTACGTTTTTAGCGATTTGTAGGCCAGTGCTAGGTTGTATCATTGTATGTTAGTGAAAATAAATATGATTCGCGGCTGTAAGACGTATGCAGTTCCAGAATTATAAACATCAAAATCATCATTACAACCCTCCAAGTTCATGTAGGTAACTGTCAAGAATGAGTATTTCATCAAAAGGTCATTCTTAAGTTAATTCTTGATTCTCATTTCAAACGTAAGTACGTACCCTGGAACATCCACCTTAATTCGGTCTAAGACAGGCATCGGCATCGCCGATGTTGGCCTTAAATCTGCCATGTTAAAATGGGACTGGGCGGGTCACGTTTCAAGGATGAAGCCGGACAGATGGGTGATGATAGTAACACAGTCATGGGTACCTGAAGACGGCCGACGTAACCGAGGCAGGCCCAAAAAACGCTGGCGTGAGGATCTGGACTCATTCTCAACGGATTGGACGGAGAAGGCAAATTGTAGAAAAACTTGGAAAGCCATGGGGGAGGCCTTTGCCCAGCAGTGGGACAGTGTAGGCTAAGGAAAAAAAAAGTATTTGTACCTACTTATATATTTTTTATTTTTTGCAGAAAGCCAAAAGATCTCCCCGTCACTGCGATGTTTTTTTTTGTTCTAGAACTACTAGAAGCTGGGAACCCCCTAATTACAGAGATATTGGGGGTCAAAGTTCCAAATTATTCACGTTATAACTTTACTTAAAAAACCTCCATTACCCATTTATGTAATTCAAAGCATCTACTAGCAGAGTGCTACATTGAGTTTTACCCAAAAATGTGATATTTCACTCCAAAAAAAAGTCGTAGTTGATGGCTTCATGAAGGGTTCGTTTACATCATGTCTGTATATTGTATGCTGTGCCCAGCATACGTTGCAAATGTTGCAATGCAATTTTTAGTACCATATAACTAAAAAAAATACTTTACCTACGACCTATTCTTCATCATCATCATCATCAGCCTATAATAATATAATGTTCCCACTGCAGGGACTCAGACCTCCTCTCTAGGAGAGGGATGGGCTTAAATCCACCACGCGGGCCCAGTGCGGATTGGCAGATGTCACATATCTTCGAATTTTTTGGTTCTAAGACATGCCGGTTTCCTCACGATGTTTTCCTTCACCGTTTTGAGAGCAGCGGTGATGAAATAAATTACACAAAGTAATGCCAACCATTCGAACCCAGGCAGGCGCCTGGGTTCGAATGGTTCGGACCCACGACCTACTGTTCGTAAGTCGGGGCCGACACCACTGGGCCACCGCTGCTCCTATGACCTATTCTTAGACCTACCGAATACCCTAATATATATGGGCGGGTACCTGGATATAAGCGAATGCCCAGCATCATCAGCATTGACCATAGTTGGATGGAAAAATCAGCGATTCGTCGAATACTTGGTGCGCCATGCCATTGACGTTACAATCTAAACGTCAGGTTTAAATGGCTGCGCTGACCATCGCCACGACTAGACTAAACTGCATGACTGCTGTCAAGTCTCGTTTCAAAAGTCTCTGCTCGAATGTAACCTTTTCGGATGGCGCTTTCAATGCGGCACACGTAAAAGCCGTAAAAAGTCTATTTTTTATGTGGTCATTGTACTCATAAGTCGATTATTACTTTCAAATATCTCGATAACGATGCGATAACGTGACACTTAGGGGTACGGTACCATGTTACATGTTTTTTGTTGTACATCGAGGTGTCCTCTACCCATACATACCAATTTCATCGTGGGCCGTGATTTCTCAAAAAAAAAGCAAAATGACGGTGGGTCGATATGCCAGCTTCCATACAAAAAAGTTCAAATCCTTTATTCCTACTAAAATCAGTGCCCTCTGTTTTTAACTTACAGATATGCAGAACCTCCACTGGGACCCCAAAGGTTCCAGCGGCCCATCCGCCGCTACCTTGCCGGTGAGATGATGGCCACTCAACAATGCCTTCCGTGCCCCCAACCCGATCCGTATCAGCAAAGACGGATCATAGGCAATGAAGACTGCTTGTGTCTCAACGTGTACGCCCCCAAAATGCCTGCTACGGAGGAAGGTAGGAATATTCACTTTTGTTAAGTTCTGTTCCGTTATTAAATAAGAATCTTGTTGAGATCATATTTAATTTGCAGGAAGTCCAGTTGTCTTCTTTATCCACGGTGGCAACTACAGGTCTGGATCGACGGGATCATATGGTGTAAGTTTTTTCTTAAATTAAAATTCTATATATATTCACCTTCGGGTTCGGTGTGATGTTAATTAACCTATTAATTATCAATTTCTTTCAAGGGACAACATTTGGTTCAGAAGGATACGATATTGGTAACTGCACAGTATCGCCTAGGATCGCTTGGTTATCTCAGCACGGGACAAAGGGATGCTGGAGGAAATGTTGGTCTTTTTGATCTGCATTCTGCTATGATCTGGGTAAGGTTATAATTCTGTGCCACTTAAACACATAATTAAATACGAAAACATCTAAACTTAGGTATCTTTACACGTATTAATTATACTGTTTCAAAAAAAAACCAGAATGTTAAAAGAATTTTCATTCAACTCCTAACCGTTGAGGAGTTTTGTTGACCTTCCATCATCATCAGCGAATCCACATGATATTATGATTATCAGACGCAAATACTTGAACAGCTTCAGAAAATATACGGAAAACGCCTATATTTGGGGGTTACCTTCGATTTCTCAAGGATCCAATCATCATATCCTGACTTGGTGACAAAAGGGACTATATACCTCGAGAGTAGGTATACCCTTTCAAACACAAAAAGAATTTTGAAAATCGGTCCACAATTGACGGAGACATGCGCGGACATATATAAAAAAATAAAAATAAACAACCTTTTTGTTAAAAATAATGCATATTTCTGTATGAAAGGTCGAAAATCTAAAACCTAGTGCAAACTACGAAATCATCATCTTACTGCTCCCCATTCTATTTGGGGTCGGCGCAACACGTTTTCTTCTCCCACTCATAAAGCTATCAATAAATGAATAAGTACAAATCTTACGAAAAAAAAAAAGGAACGGAACGGAACCATTAAAATTGTATCCAAGCCAGTTCTGGAGCAGCGAAATAGCTGATGACTGAATTCCTCCCTCCATGCGCTCACTTCTTTTGTTATTTTTTTTTTCTATCGATTTCACTCAGAAATATCCGGGGTTTTTTTATTGAGTTTTGACTGGTTGCGTTATTTTGGGTAAAGGCTACCTTATCGGTGATAAAGCCACACAGAAACATTGAGGTATAATGTACTACAGAAATGTGATTTTATGGTTTTGTCTTAAAATTGTCAAAGATCTTATGGTTTTATTTCAGATCCAAGATTACATTCAATTTTTTGGTGGCGATCCAAAACGAGTGGTTGTGATGGGTCAAGGTTCTGGCGGCAGCGCTGCATCCCTCTTGGCAATGTCTCCCGAAGGTCGCACCGCCACGGGAGTGGCTGCCCTGTCCGGAGCTCCCCTGTCTCCAGGAGCCGTAAGATCAGACCCAGCCAAACATGCAGAAGCACTTGCTGAACGCACAGGCTGCCCGAAAACACCAGCAGAAAGTCTACTTATATGCTTAAGGCAACTGCCTGTAGAAGAACTTGTGCAGGTACCGTACCGAATACTATTTTCATAACGATATTATCTATACTAATATTATAAAGCTGAAGAGTTTGTTTGTTTGTTTGTTTGTTTGTTTGTTTGAACGCGATAAACTCTGGAACTACTGGTTGGATTTGAAAAATTCTTTTTGTGTTGGATAGTCCATTTATCGAGGAAGGTTATAGGCTATATAACATCACGCTACTACCAATAGGAGCGGAGCATAATTGAGAAATGTTGCAAAAACGGGAAAAGAAAATTCTTTTCTGAGAGCTTCCGTTGCGTGCGCTGCGAAAACGGTTTAAGTTACGAGAAAATCATGTATGAAGTAATTATTCCTCTTTAAAAGTTCTAAAAAAAAGTCCGCGACAGCATATGTCTATCTTTTAAGATTGACTCACTGTAACCATTTTTCACTATTAAAATGTTAGGTTAAAAATAATTATTTTTTGCGAAGCTTATTTAACCCATATGGTATTAATCTATATCTAAATAAATGTGTTTGTTAGAACGGAAATTTAACATAGAATATTTGTGCCCTTTACTCTATATAGTTTAAACAAATATCTTAGAAGATATCGCAATGTAAACATTGTAAACATATCCGCGCGTCAAAATAATTCGCGCGTCGCAATCGCAATGTAGGTAGGGCCCGGGGGATTCAAATTCAAAATATTTACTGCATCATTAGGTTTACAAGTACAGAGTGTTATAGTATATTTTTAACAGTAAGAGATACCTATAGTAATTCACACTTTAATATAATCTAATCTAAACCAAGCAAGCTAGCTAGCTACAAGCTAATCTAAACCATATAAACTATTTTAATAAAGAGGAAAGATAAGATTTTTTGTTTGTTACGATTTAGCTTAATTTATGTCGGATAGTCGATATATCGAGAAAGGTTATAGCTATATTTATGTGACGCAGACGAAGTTGCGCGGGTCAGCTAGTAATTATATATATTTATATAATATATCATTTAACTTTTTTTTTAACTTGAAAAAAACAAAATCATATCTGTTTTTGTGACAATATTTACTTATTGTCCCAAAAACAGATATGATTTTGTTTTTTTCATATAATTTTTTTTTCAACTTTTTTTTAATTTGAAAAAACAAAATCATATTATTATCTGTTTTTGTGACAATAAGTAAAACAAGAAAAAAAATATAAAGTAAAAATTTAGGTATTTGTTTTTAACAAATTGTTTATTACATAAACAATGAAAGTTTTAATAAAACAATATTTTTTTATTATATATCGAAAAGAAAAAACAAATAATGGTGATTTAAAAATACGTAAAACGTTTTTAAGCAATAAAACTTTTTTTTTTTAAGAGACGGTTTTTTTTTTTAAATCATGATTATTATCAAAGATTACGATATTAAAAAAAAACCTTAAATTATCTCACAAACAACGCATCTGTTTATAAAAATATTTAAAAAAACAGGATGTAAAAAATATAATTAAAAAATCATTTTTAAGTAGCTTCTGATCATACAAAAACGGTTCAATAATAATATAATAAAAAAAAAGAATTTTTTAATGTCTAATGAAGGTTTGAAATTTTTCATTTCAGTAAATTGTTAATAAAAAAACGAAAATTAACATTTTTTTTAATTTTTCCAACGAGAGCCTATTCTAAGACCTTTGAAAAATAGCTCCACGAAAGGAAAAAAATCTCAGATGAATAGTGTAATAATTATCGCACTTGCAATGTCAGTGTTCGTGCTACAAAAAATTGTTAATTAATTAATGGATAACTTATTGAAAATTCGCGATAAAAATTTTTAGATCACAGATTATTGTGTATAGGTCTATCCTGCAGGTGCCTGAATTTTTTAAATTTTAAATTTTCATATTTAATAAGTTTAAATAACATTTATTCATTAAAGGTCCGAATGGAGCGTAGCTTGCGCAAGACGGAGTACCAGTTTTCGGGCGTATTTTCAACCCGATCGGAAAGTTAATATTGGTCCTACAATTCCGAAAGTTAAAACATTCTTTAGGAAATTTCCTCCCCTTTTTGAATCTTATTTCAAATTTGAAAAATTTTAATTAGGTTTTGAGATATTTGCAAAACACTAAACCCATTTTAAATTTTTTAGTTAATTGTTAATAACTTTTGCAATTTTTGCAAGCGGAATTTCATTTTTCTTCGAAAATCATCTGGATGCCATTCCGAATCGAATGACACCTCAATCATAATTTTCGGAGACTGCTGAAAAAAGTTCATCAAAAAGGCGTTTGTTGCCTAGACTATTATGCTGAACTCGATGACAAATCGTAAGCCAGGACTTTGGTTGTTCATTTGAGTGAAACAACTTTATGCACCGTGTACATATTTTTTTTATTTGCCTATTTTGTCCCACTGCTGGGCAAAAGCCTGCCCCATTCCTTTCCAACTATTCCGATCATAGATTCCGATGTTTGACTTCTCTGGCCAACAGTTAGGAACGAGTCCCAATTCACACACCAGCGTTCCTTGGGCCTGCCTCGTCTTCAGGCACCCACTGTGTGCTGAAGATGATTCTGGCCCATCTATCCTGAGTAATCCTGATTCCTGACTCATCCTGTAAATGTGATCGCTAACATCGGTGATGCTCGTCTTGGAGTGAATTATGGAGTTGCGTATTCGATCGGTTACTTTCATGTTAAAATGCTTCGCTCCTGAATGAGCCTCCATCAAAGAATAAGTCTGTGTGCCATAGGTTAGAATAGGCAGGATACTCATGGCGACGACCTTATACGCTTAACTGAGATAATAAGGTTGCCCTTTATAAGCGCCTTCATGAATTAATAGTTTCTCCAGGCATTTTACGGTCTTGGAGCATTTGTTGCAGATAAACTGATGTGCAGTTTATCTGCTTAAGAAGCAAAAATAACAATGTAGTCTGCAAAACGAAGTTTTGATAGCATTTTATCACCGATCGGAATGGTGTGCGTTGTCCATGTGTTAGCAGTTTTGACTAAGTGGGTATTTAAGTTTCTGAGACCTAATTAAGTCCTTTAGATTAAAATATTTAATGTTTCTAGGCGGATGAGGATTTGAATATGGACATGGTTGACACGGAAAGATTTTTACAAGAAATATCAGGACGTTCTGGTGAGTTATGTTATAAGGTATGAATTATTTTGGACAAAACAAAAAGAATTTCATAAAAGTATGCATGCCATGTTTCAGTTAATTGTAGTATTTATAAAAAATATGGTGAATTCTCGATCAGGTGCTGGTGCAAGAGTGGAAGGTGCAGATGATCTCCGAGGTCTGCCACCGCTAGTTGCTGAAGCTCCAGCCGAGTCACTAAGTAAGAAACAGAAGCGTGTACCACTCCTGACTGGTGTAACTTCTGCCGAGACCTCTAGAGCTGTATATGGTAAGATGTTATTTTTTCTCTTCTGTTTATATTTTTGACAGTTTTGTAAGTTCTTAGCTCTGCAGCATCATACCATCTGTTTGGTGCTGTTTTTGAAGAACTGTAAAGAGTACAAATTAATTAAGTAAGTACTTAAAAATACTTTGATCGGCAGGCAAATTCAATAAATTCCTGACAAAGCAACTTGAAACCGTGAAGGACTTTTTAAAGAAAGACTTGATCGGTGGTCTTCAGAACGTGGTTCAAGGAGTCGAGGGTCTCATCCCTTTGGCTTCCAACGTGGAAGCCGTGCTGCCAATATCTAACTACTACCAGGGTTTGTTTGAACAGGCCTCCAATATAGTTGATGGACTCTCCGAAGTCGCCGAGGCTACAGGTAACATAAATATTAAATCTAGGTCGCCATTATTGATTTAATTTTATAACGTTCAAAACGACTATTACTGATATGAAATTAAAAACTAAATGTCGAAACTACTAAGTCGTCATACAGGCGCATCTAATAAGCCTTAAATCTCAGAATGGTTAAATCAGATAAAGCAGTCACGTTAAAAATCATAAAACGCCAGCTGCTAAATCTAAAAACGCATCATTCCCGGGCCCCTACAAATGTATTATCCATGCCCCTAATCAAAGGGTCGGACCCTTTTTTAGGTAAGGATTTTTTGTTAGGGTTCGGGCTACCTAGCAGCCGATCGATATTTTGTTGGATCTGAGTTTTGAATTTGTTTTGAGATTTTGTAATTGAATAAAGTACCTACCTGATACTATTATTCTGAGCTGAGCTATTACTCGATCTTAGAACCAAAAAATTCGGAGACAATACATGTGACCTCTACCAACCCGCACTGGGCCTGCGTGGTGGATTATAGCCAATCCGTCGCCTGAGAGGAGGCCTGAGTCCCTGCAGTGGGAAAATTATAGGCTGATGACCTGATAGATTTTGTCTGGTCGAACTCAAAAAAACAATTGGATAGATAATAATATCGTGGAATGTATGATAATAATAAGGATGTACCAAATTACCGTTACAAGAATTAGGTAACACTATAACATCGTTAGGTATCTAAAGTTTTCAAATGTGTCGTCGCTCTTAATGACCATAAAGAAACCTGATTAACACTTCATTCCGTAGGTGATGCTTTGTTCAACTTTCCGGCGTACGAGAGTGTCCAGCAATGGAAAAATGGCGGCGATGCCTTTCTCTACAGTTTTGAACACGTTGGAAACCTATCTAAAGGATGGCATTTCTTACCTGGAGTAGCCCTAGCTGGTTAGTATATCACTTTAAACTTTATGTAGGCCTAGCTAGGTGCTAGTATCTCTCAACAACAGTTGAAAATCCCAACCATTCACGAAAAGCCTGACATTTCAACTCCCACAAATATTGAATCATGAATGATTAAACACGAAGAAGGAACTTCATGTTTAATCATTCAATATTTATATCCCGCAGTTCTTTATGAAAGGGCATGCAAAGGAGAAATGTCTGAAGGACGTACTTTTGACCTATCTTCGAAACTCCTGGCGTTAAAATATTACTTTCCACCTGACTACGGTAAAGCTAAAAGGAAGGGTGTTATGATTTAAGTACGTCTAAGATGTGTGCAATTGTGCATGTATGTTTGTAAAAAAACTATTCCACCGTAAGGCACCGTGTGGTTAATTCTGAAACTATAATTTGGTATAAAAAATGCATCTCTCAAATTCTCAATTTATCAAATGAAAGAGCATATTTTTACCCACGACGGAACGGAGACTGTATATGCGTTTGGGGTGAGAGGTTGTTTGTTTGTGTGTTTGTGCAAATACATGTTGCCATTTTTTACTTTTGATCTGATAAATGAATTGGACTAGCTGATTGATACTCATCAACATTTAGTGGACTTGTCAGAGATAATCCATTCTTGATGCTCTCCAGCCTGAGACAAAGGGAAAGACTATTGGAGCTGTATGGCCTTATCATCTGAAACTTTTAACTAACTGTTGCTAATTATTAAAAAAAAAATGAATAACATCCAGGGTTGCTTAAGCAACAAGATCAAATACAGTAGAAAATAAAATTAGAAGAGAGTTTGGAAAGTCATTAAAAACGAGATTCACGAAGAGATGAAGGAGGGGAAAAAATACAAAACACTAGCTATCCAGAAAAAGTACGTGGTCCTAAAAGGTCTAAGTAATCATGAAGTAGCTCAATGCAAATCTTATTTTTTTACCCATATACCTACCATTTTTACCTACCTCTACTGAAGTTTCAATTGTTTTATTAAAATTGAACGTGTCTGGCTCTGGCTGCCAGGCTGAATTTAAACACATGACCAATGACAGTTATTAAAGCTTTCCGGCAAATAAGTATCAAGCCGAAGCAAAAATCTATAAAGAGAATATCTTTCACAATTTGTAAATTCATAGTTGAGAATATAGCACCGTACTTAGGTTTAATATTCGATTTATGTGTGGACACAGGAGTTTTCCCCGATATAATGATGATGGTCCGGGTGACTTAGGTTACTTTTAACTTATTTTAGATACAACGTACGTGTAACATTTCCAATGACTCCCACTATAAATTTTCCTAAACCGTAAATCTTTTTCAGAGAAACCTAGCGAGGAGGAGATAGTTAAGCCCAAGAAAGCGCAAGGTCCCTCTCACGGCGACGAACTAGCGTACATCTTCGAGCCTCTAGGTCCTGACGGTCAGCCCATGGGCGGCGAGATCTCCAGTACTGATGCTCGAGTACGGGAAAACTTTGTGGGACTTATCGCCAAGTTCGCACATGGACCAGATGAAAACAAAGGGAAGAACACTACGAATGCTTTTGGTGGTCTGTTCCCTAAGAGTGCTGATCAATTTTTGAAGATCGGTGAATCTTTGACAATTGATAAGGATTTCAGGTGTGTTTAATAGACCTACTAATATTTTCACTTTTAACCGTGTGATTTTTTTATTCAGAAATTAGTGCTAAATTATTGAGTTAAGTAAATAAATGTAATAGAATTTTACGGCTTTCACACACAATTATTTAACGGCTGTACCTTCATAGACGGACATTTATTGTGACATACGGACGCAGACAGATGGATATGGTCATATGGCGAATCTCTAAGAAATTGCATTTTGGACATTTGGCTGCGGAACTCATAAAGGGGGAAAAATAAGAAGTTTTTTTTGCAAAACATAATGACCGACTTAGCTAATGAATTAGTACAGTTGAGCAAGCTTATAAGTATACAGCCAGCTAACTAATCAATAATTTCAGTGTACCTACTAGAATTATAAAAACCTCTACCTGTATACTTATTAGCTTGTTCGACTGTACCTATGTTTGAATTCACATTATTTCAAGTCGGTGCTTTGTTTTTTTTTTAAATTTTGTACTTGGGATATAGGTTACCTCTGGGTCCAATTGGCTCACCTAAAGTTCTTTACCTACCCGAAATTGTTCTTCCTAACGTTTTGTAATCCGAATGATCACTCTTCCTAAAATTTTTCATCCTAAAGTTTTTGTAGTGCTACCAGCGATGTTCGTAACACTCATGTTTCCGAAAATTGTAATTCATAATATCATTATTGTAAATATATTTACTTTAACTCCTACTGTTTTTTTATCATAACGCTTTTATTCCTAAACATAATTACCATAATATTTTCACTCATACAACTGTTCAGAATTATTATGGTTCGTTTCACTGATTTTTGTCTTAAATGAATGAAATTCAGGTCAGAGTGTCGTCTTGGGGGCACTATGAAAAAAATACTTAGAATTTCGCGACCACTTTTGAGGTCACAGTTCTAACCTAACCTAACCTAACCTATGGATATCTTTGCATAGTATAAGGTCCCATTAAAATAAGCAAACAAATTTTAACACAGCGTTCAGTATGTCTAATCAAAGATATCTAAACAAAAAGAAACACTAAATAAAGTGTTTTTTTTTTTACTTAAAATAATAAATTGCCGGCACTCTAGAACAAACTCATCCTTTATGAGTAGGTACTTAAATGCGTTTTTCTTATTATTATTTTTTACCATCGTCCTTATTTTGGTGGTCTGAATGATTTCTAAAATTGTGTCCACCTATTTTAATGGGACCTTATATAATAATTATACATTATATTAAATATTATGAATAAAAAGAAATCTAAACAAAAAAGATATGACTTTGGATAATAGTGTAAAAGATGGTTATGTTGAGAAAATATAGGAAAACAAATAAAAGTATAATAGGATGTTTATTGCTACTGACAGTATGAAGTTGAATGCTTCAGAATATGAGCATTAGAGACAGAGTAGTTAGGAATTGTGATTGTTAGGATGAAAAATGTTAGGAAGAACATTTTCGGATTTCCAATTATCGGAGTTGAAAATTTAGGTGAACTTTGGCGCACCCAGGTTACCTATATGAAATATCAAAATGAGGTCCAGAGGTGTCTTGAGGAAACAATCAAGTCAAGCGCCCGTTTCAATATCATTACCTACTTATAATTGTTTTCTTTTTTCAGATTTTGTCAGATCGGCCTATGGGGCAACATGGGAGATAGATTAACAGGGGCTCTATGTAAGAATCTCCTGGGCAACTTACTGAACCTGCCGAATTTACAAGAGCAATTACCACTCCAGTTGCCTGGACAGAATAACGGGCAATTGGTCCCAGGACTGTTTGGCAAGCAGTCAACCAAAGCTCCTCAAAGACAGACTCAAAGACCACGAACTACTAAAGCACCTTTTAGACTACCTTTTGATTTTTTGTTTAAATAATAGGTATTTCTTTTTTTTTTTAAAGATATATTTTTCTCATTTTATTTTGTGCAGATCTAGATACTTACGTAAATCATTACGGTGCCATAGGTAGATGATAACTGGAATTCTACCAAAATACAATGACATTTAATACTTTACTTGTTTTATTTACTTGCACAAATGTTTTTTTTTTTAAATTATGTAGGTAGTTACCTACATACATATTAAGTAGCTAGGGAGCTGGTGCACAAAAATCTATATGATTTGCTCGTGTGGCAGACTCTATTAATAGCGATAATTATACGATAAGAACCACGTCTGCCACCATGGTAGCGCTGCAACGTTGTCAATTGACAGCTCTTTAAAATTGTTAAAAAAAAACAGGTATACTATATCATTTGCTCGTGTCTGTCTCTAAGGCTGATGCTTAGGAACCTTGTCAAAATGAAAAATCGAAAAGGCAGACATCTAGGACTCTCACTTTTGAAGTTATGATTTTTTAAAGATTTTTTTATGAAATGCACACTTGGCAGACCTGCAGTGTTCGTTTATAAACTCTGTGAATAACCGCAGAAAAATAGTCTACCACCATCGTAGCGCTGCGTTTTCAATTAACAGCGCTTCAAAAATGTCGGCAAAAAAAACTGTGCTATATCATGTGTCTGCCTCTTTGACCATTGTTCATATTGCTTACAAAAAAGAACATAAATGAAGCAGACCCCCAGGCCACTGATATTCCGAACCGAAGGCAGATCATTTGAATTTTTATTTATTGTTAATCGTTTATGTTTTAAAGATTCCAGTGTGTATGCGCTGGTTTAATACCTTGAAAAGCGAAGAGCGCGTTAGCAAAATCTGCGATTCAAAGTACCCTGTGTGTACTATGCCCAAGGCTTTGAAACCACGGGTATTTTGTACGTTCGCACACAGTGCTTAGAGATGACGCTACCATCGGTCCCTAGGTACGTATAGTTTTGAAAGAATTTTCTTTCAACTCCTAACCGTTGAGGAGTTGTACCTTCCATCATCAGCGCATCCACATGAGATCATAAATCAGACGCAAATAAATGAACAGCCTTAGAAAATATATGGAAAACGTAACAAGTGCTATAAATTTGAGAGTTGTCCTCGATTTCCCTAGGATTCCATCATCAGATCCTGACTTGGTGACAATGGGACTTTTTTTGGGAGTATAATCATTTGAATACAAAAAGAATTTTGAAAATCGGTTCATTAATGAGATATCCTATTTTCACTTTCCTCAGATTCGCAGACTTCAACGAGCTGTAATGTTTTGTATTAGTATTTTTTTTGGGTTCAATTTAATATTTGAATAAATCAACTTACGTCATTTATTTACACATCTTCGCGCCACAATTCCAAGGATCGCTATCACAATGCGTTAATTGCCGACCTATTGTGGATGTAGTCAAAACAGGAAAACCGGTTTATCGGTTGACCGTAGGTTAGGCACTTATTAGTAGCGGTCTAGCTGCATACGGAATTAAATATCAAGAAGCAAGATTGTTTTTCCCTCAGTTTTAGTTGAATATTAATCAAGATGCGTCGTGCGTGTGCTATTATTTTGTTCCTCGTGTTCACTCAGTACCTGGTCGAGACGGCTTACAGCGAACTTTCTGATCAGCGTCCAACTTGTGGCAAACATGGTGACGATGTAAGTACCTACTTGATTTGTTGATGAACTTTTTTTCTTTGGAACTGCGACCTCCAATATCTCCGTAAGTAGAAGGGTTCCCAGTTACGGTCCAGAAAAAAACATTATCGCATTATCACATGACGGGGAGATCAAGTGGTTTTCGGCTTCGAAGGGGTATTTTTACATTCTTTATACCGAGTTTCTTCCGTGCCTTAAAAAGTAGGTTCACAAGTTGGTCGCGGCTATCAATTGTAGACCTTTGACTGTTGTTACGGTACAGGTAGTCAGTGACCTGAAAGTCTAACGACCAGTGTTAGTGATAGGCAGTCGCTACATGTCATAATGGTACTGGTATGCAGCTGCATCCGGTGAGACTGGAAGCCAAAGAACTAATTGTTTGAAATTGGGCAAAGGCTTGGCAAATAATGTTGGCTTTTTGGCAAAATTGTGAGTTAAAATTCCGGTTAGACATAGGTAGGCAATATGCGCCAATGTTCAACTTTGTGTATCTGGACCTCAGCAAAAAAATATTATTTATCATTACTTAATTTATCTTTTACAGTGCACTGTCGACGGTCAATGCTGCACCAACCTCCGATGCCATAAATACGCCAAAAAATGTCAAGTTAAAATAGATCTTCCATTCCCGCCGCAACAATAGCTTACCAGAACAGGAGTTTGATATACTTTCTTTGACTTTTAGGTTATTTAATACAAGGAGTAAATGGACCCCTTAGAAAGTGGTCAAACAAACATTCTCTACATCAAACTAAGGAACATTGCACAAAAAATATGGCTAGGCAACATTTTTTTTTGTCGTGAGTTGTGAACTTGTGACATTCCAAATCGCCTTTAAAATCACGTTTTACGGTACCGGTTGCGGTACCTTTACCGCACTCAAAACGTGCTGGACGATGCATAAAAAATAGTACAGGGGTCAAGTCATGGATAAACGTGTATTTATACAGGGTTACTGTACTCGTCCAAATACACGTTTTTGTAACCCTGTATGTATATGTCTCCGTAAAAAGAAGCTTCCTTCCTATTTGTATTGTATTGTTCCCCAGAGTATACCTCATACTCTGGAACAAAAAAAGTATTGCAGTGACGACGGTGACGGGCAGAACAATGTCTTTCAGCTTCGTTAGGGGTCTTTTTCCCTATAATTATGTAGGTATCGAAGGACTTACTTGTAAAACCTTGATTAAATGATTTGAATGATAAATAAATGATGTTTATTTTGCTAATAGGTTTTTACAAACACTTTTACTAAGGTACTTTTTTAAAACTTGATGGGTCTGGTCAAGTCTGGTGTTTCGTACCTGACTACTCTGAGAAGTAACATCCGAAGCAAACTGACAGGTCTAGTCTCTTTTGAGGTTCAGACATAATCTTGGTACAGTCGAACAAGCTTATTATAAGTATACAGCCAGCTAACTTGCATTTACTTTTAAGATTATACAGATACCTACCTACATTTTAACGATACAGCGATATACGGGTTATAAAACAAAATTGGAATCAATATTTTTAGTGTACCTACTAGAATTATTAAAACTCTACCTGTATACTTATTAGCTTGTTCGACTGTACACACATGAGGACTATGCGAAAAGGGTAGGTAACTAGGTAACTATGCTAGCGCACACAACGGAGATGAGATCCTAAGAATGAAGGAGTAGAGGAGTATCACGGCATAACAGGAGGCGTCATGTCGTCGGACTTAGTTCGGTCTTGTGAATAGTTTTTTTTTAGTAGTCGGTCATTCTCCAAATTGGCGTTCTTTGTCTAATTCTCGTCAGTAAGTCCTCCTTAGTCAAATTAGTAAAAAATAAAAAAGGTTAATAAATTAGGCAAAGAACGCCAAATCGGACAATGCCCGAAATAAGCCTATCTATAGCATGCAGTTTCGAAACATAATAAAAAATAAAGGGTTTCGTTTTTGCAAATTATATGTAGGTACCTACTTATATTCTAAAACTCTAAGAACCCGTTGAAAAATTTAAAAATTGTGATTTTTAATTTTTTTATCAACAATAATTTACTTAGAATAAGAATTATAAAGTTTGATTACCTACCTAACTAATTTATTGGCAAAATAAAATGTTTATATTACTAGGGTTCCGTAGTCAACAATGAATGCTTAAAGTTTCGCCACGTCTGCCCGCACAATACCTTTTTTTTTGGGGGTTGGGAAATCACTAAACGAGTCCTTCCGCTCTGGGCAGAGCGGTAGGAGTGTCAGACTTCTACTGACTAAAAACCACCCATGTTCCTTCTTAGCCCTTTGTGTCGAGCAAGCCCCGCAATATACTTACCGTCGATTTCCCTAACTTCACCTAGTCGCCTAATCTTCGCCTGAATTTATAAAATTCTCAATATCACCGAAATCTTAGAAGTAAGTTAAAAATAAACACCCACATTCAAATTTCTATTTAGTCATGGCAATATTTTGCTGATGGCAACCCAGCTAATGCGTTTAGTTTGGCGGTCATTACATCAGAAAGTGTCAGTGGTGTGAGGTGTTTGTTTTTTTTTTTTTTTTTGCCAAACTTCGCCTACTCGATAGTAATTTAGAAAATTGATCTTTAAGCACTTATAAAAAGATTCTGTTTCGTTTCTACTACATCGCTCTATAGCCAAAAAAAATACTAGCCATAGACGTCTTAAAAAAAAGCGAGGAAACATAGGTAGGCGAAGTTAGGCCAACGGCCCGATCTTCGCCTACTGGCTTTGGCAAGGTATTTTTATCTCTAAATCGATGATTTTAAGAGTTACTTTAGCTTGTGATTATTAAGAAACCTTAATTATTCCATAAAATGTTAATAATTTGCCTGCAGTGGTAATATTTAAAAAAGTACGTTAAAAAAAGTGTCAAAACCCAGGCGAAGTTAGGGAAATCGACGGTACCTTTTTTTTTTTTGTTGGGTGGAAAATCATCGAATAACCCCCCCCGCTCTTGGGCAGAGCGAAGGGGAGTGTCAGACTTCTACTGACTAAAAACCAAACCCATGTTCCTTCTTCGCCCTTGTGTCGGAGCCGCGTTATCCTTTCGATAATCCACAGCCCCGACGGGCCCGCACTATACCTCAAGGACTCTTATTAGTACCTACTAGAAAGATGTAATTGGGTCAAATGGGTATGATTATATTGATTATACAAATGAGTTAGGTACTCCGACAAAGTGACAAAATAGAATCAAAAAAAATATTTTTTGTTTAGGGTGTCTCCCTCTCCAGTACCTACCTACAGTCTACCTAGTTACCTACACATTAAAGTGGGGATGATTTTTTTTCTCGTGATGCCCTTTGAGTGGGATGTCGTTGGATAAAGCAAGTCTGCTCAAACATTTTTTTCAATAGAATAGGGATGTTTACTGACTAAAAAAAATATGATTCTAATTAGTCCGTCTGTTAGATTATAGAAAGAAACAATTTTCGAAGAATAGTGTTTCGAAGAAACGTAGGGGACCCTAGAAAAACATTGGATACGTACGTATTTTTTGTTTTATCAAATCAATAAAAATTGACGAAGATAAAACGCGTCAAAGATTTGAGTGGGAGGTTGTGACGTCACTGCTCGTTAAGAAATGCCATACTAATGTCTTAGAATATGACGTCACACGTGTTTTCAAAGCACTACAACTACATCGTCTTCATTGTTTGTTTACGTGAAAAAAGAAAAAATGTGTGTCCAATCTTTTTTGGAAATCTATCTGACGGACTAATTAGATTTTTTTAATTAACATCCCTAATTATAGACTCAAGTGTGCTGTGTGGCTACTTATGTGCATGTTTACGTACAGGGCCCCGAGTCTGCTATTCAATTAGTGTCAGAATGGTCAATCATTGATCTCATAATTGTTGATTTTGACAACACCAAACTTGTCAAAATCAACAATTATGAGATCAATCGCGCAACGCCCAGCGTCTCCGTAAACGAGCCCTAAGGCTGGACGCCTACGCGGATTTTAGTACTATAGTGTATTCACGGAGACGAGTTAGTAGAGCGCTATCTCACTCACACAATTTTTTAACTGCGATTGGTCAGTGATAAACGCTAAGGCGGTGTACACAGTGCGAGTACTTTTTAGTCTACTCATCTCATACTTCCCGTACTGTGCAGACGTGCTCTTACTTGTGACTGTATGCTCAACTTGTGAACCGGCTGGTGTATTGGATTTTATGATTGATTGCTTTGATTAATTTAATGGCGGATATCGAACCACCCTGAGAAAGAAAACGTCGGGCTTTTTTGTCTACCGAGAAGACAAAAATTAATTAAATTAATAATTATTATTTAATTTTAAATATGTACCGTTTATTGTTCTTTTGTAATAAATGAGGATGAGCATTATCATAATAAAATACTTTTTCCCAATTTTTGTATCGTAAACTGGCCCAGGTGCGTTACATCCATTGTTATTATTATCATTAAGTTATTGTTATATTGTCATTGTTGAAACACGTGTTTTATAACATGTTTTATATTCTCGTTACAAAATGGATGCCATGGACAGAAATGTGGAAGCAATGACTGAAAGATTCATAATAAATGTAGGAAACGACGACAGTAGTGATAGTACGGAGAGTGATGATGATAATATGTTATAAACTTGTATATGTAGATATTATAATACATATTATAATAAAGAAAATTTAATTATTAACTCTCGATTTTATTTCGTTCCTTCATATCCATCAGTTAAATAAAAAAGTAGCTACCCATAGACAAATTCTATCTAATAAATGTCTCTCAATTTATACGACAGACGAAGCCGCAGGAATAAACTAGGCGAACTTTTAAGAAGCGCAGTGTGAACGCACATTTACATTTCTAAGGTATTGTTAACGCCCACTGTACCTAAAAAAGTTTTTTTTGTCTTTGTCATTTGTATGAAAATGTGCAATAGAGAAGGCGCTATACTAACTCGTCTCCGTGAATACACTATAGATGACGTGGCCTCGGCACAAGGGCAAAGAAGGAACATTGGTTCGGTTTGTAGTCAGTAGAAGTCTGACACTCCCCTTCGCTCTGCCCAAGAGCGGGGGGGGGTCATTTGATGATTTTCCACCCAACAAAAAAAAAAAAGATATACCTAGTGCGGGGCTTGCTCGACACAAAGGGCTAAGAAGGAAGCTTCGCCGCAGTCGGGTAAAAAATAGGTGACCGATTTATTTTTAAAATAAAAATCATTGTTCGGAGGCAGGTAGACGGGGTCATAAAGGGGATAGAACCAATGTGGCATATCAACCTGTCCGCCATTTTGATTTTTTTTCGAAATCGCGGCCCACGGTGAAAGTGGTATGTATGGATAGAGGACATATAAGCGAACAAAAAATGTCCAGTAACATGGTACCCAAAGTGTCACGTTACCGAGATATTTGAAGTTAAAGATCGACAAACGAGTACAACGATATTCATTAAATATTTTTCTAAATAGCCTTTTTACGTGTTTGGGCGTTAAATTATATCCAAATAATAGTTCCCAGGTTGATTATTGTTATACGCACATTGAAATCGCTTCGCATCTCATTGAAACGCTATGTAATGTCAAAAAATAGTTTTCTCGTGCTCCTAGTAGTATGTAATGTACCTACTCTCTTTCAATAACCAGTAATAATAATAATCAACGCCTATAGACACGTAAAAGGTCTAATTTTTATGTGGTCATTGTACTGATTTGTCCATCTTTACCTTTAACAAATGTTTGGAGGAGACATTACGAGGCCATTACCTAATTTATATTCGTCTTACATATTTTTTGATGGTTACCAAGAAACAGCTGAAGGCTCTATGTTTATGCTATACGGCACCTATAATATCGTCAGCCATACAAACATTGATAGGCTTCAAAGCCCAAGTCCGATGATTCACAGAAAACTATTAAGGCTCCTTCCACAAAATCATCTCATTTTGATCAATTTTGATCGCTTGGTGTGGGAAATCTATGAAGAATTTGAAGCTTCCTTTTGGCTATTATAAGAGACGAGTTCTTTTTCAGGTGGATGGGTTTGAAGAATTTTCAAAATAATGTTTATATTAATGACAATCACCCGTATTCAAAAGCCCTTTTCCGCACAAATACCGATCGAGTTACGTTTGGCTTAGCCGAACATAACACTACAAACGATTTTAAACATTAAAAAAAATATAAATAACATCACCGTATGGTCTACTAGGGGACCAGTTTGCCACATTTTCGACTTCAATACAAAATATAGCAGAAAAAAAATGTTAAAACATCGCAATTTTTACAAAATGTCTCGACAAATAAGATTTTTTTTCTATACCTTAGAATCACGTTAAAGAAAATTTAAAAACTACGTATTAATTTTAAGGTAACCTTCTAATAGAATCGTATTTTTATTTTATCAATAAACTATAATTTCATTTCGTAAATTGAATCTAAAGTTAACTATATTATCGACCGCGCAAACTCTATCTCGCCAGTACGAATCGGCCACTGCCAGAGGACGGACGTATCGCTTTGTGTCACAAACGCTCCCGTGTTTTTCGTGCATATATTTTCGAGATTGTACACCGATTACCACAATTTGATACACTTATTAATTTTGATCAAACATGTTTATTTTGCTAGTTTGTAAAGATTGCTAAAATTTTTTTCATCTTCAGATCGAAGTCGAATTTCACGATCGTTTGTTGTTGTCGATTGTACTTCGAAATATATTTTTAACCGACCTCCAAAAAAGAGGAGGTTCTCTATTCGTGTTTGTATGTCCGCGAATATCTCCGTCAATTGTGGACTGATTTTCAAAATTCTTTTTGTTTTGGAAAGGGTATACTCCCGAGGCGGTCCCATTGCACCAAGTCAGTTTCTGATGATGGGAACTCTGAGAAATTGAGGGCAACCCTCGAATATCATAGGCGCACATAACGTTTTCCATACATTTTCAGAAGCTGTTCAAGTATTTGCGTCTGATAATCATAACAGAACCTGACAGAACTGAAACTGGAGCAAATTTTGTCTCGTGGATCACACACAACTAGTCGGCCAAGATATAGGCAAACATCGGCAAGATTGAAAGATTTAGTTGAATCATTTGGGGAGAGACCACTCCCAGATAACTTACGGGCCAATGCTCATAATTTTGAATTTCAACAAATATGATTAAAAAAATACATAAAAAAAAACGAAACACAAAATGATTAAACCTAAAAAGCATACAAATTTAAAATAAATAATTATATCTATCTAGGGTCAAAGTCTACATACTGCATACGGCCAATGACCTTTTTTTTTTACAAAATAAGCCAGCATTCCTTCAGGCGTTATCGACATTCTTGACCTCGAAAGCACAAAACCTAACAAAAAATCAAATGTTTTTTTTTTCCTTCATCACATTGTGTATAAAATCAATGAAAATAAACAACCAAAAAAAAAACGCTAGGTGTCGGTCCACCTCCACGTGGTGCCCGTTGGAAACGTGATAACGGCTAACGGACTATTTGAATGACAATGCCTATAATTCCATTTTTTTCCTATTCATGTTATTTTACATTTTGTCTAGTATAACTTATTAATATTTATTTCGATTTCATGTTTAACAAACCCATTTTATGTATTTCTAAATTTTGACCCCCGAAAACCATGAAAACGACACCCATGACGGAAAAACCTAAAATTTTGCTAGCCGCCATCTTGGATTTTAATTTTGGTCTCATTTTCGTAATCAGCGACCATAAAAACCATGAAAACGACACCCATGACGGAAAAACCAAAAATTTTCGTTGGCGCCATCTTGATTTTCATTTTGACCTCATATTCGTAATCAGCGACCCCAAAAACTATCAAAACGACACCCATGACGGAAAAACCAAAAAAAATCCAGGCTGCCATCTTGGATTTTCATTTTGACCTCATTTTCGTAATCAGCGACCCCAAAAACCATGACAACGACACCCATGACGGAAAAAATTAAAAAAATTCTGACCGCCACCTTGGATTTTCATTTTGACCTCATTTTCGTAATCAGCGACCCCTATAGCCATGAAAACGACACCCATGACGGAAAACCCAAAAATTTTCGTTGGCGCCATCTTGATTTTCATTTTGACTTCATTTTCGTAATCAGCGACCCCAAAAACCATGAAAACGACACCCATGACGGAAAAACCTAAAATTTTCCTAGCCGACGAATTGAGAACCTCCTTTTTATTAAGTCGGTTAATGAGATTTACCGTCTATAATCAGTTCAACCTAATAGCCTGAAAGAATACAACTATCGATCCATAAGTACGTATAATTTTGAAGGAATTTTCTTTCAAGTCCTGACCGTTGAGGAGTTGCACCTTCCGTCATCAGCGCAGCGCCGCCACATGAAATTATGATTATCAGACGCAAATACTTGAACAGCTTCTGAAAATGTATGGAAAACGTTATGTGCACCTATGATATTCGAGGGTTGCCCTCAATTTCTCAGAGTTCCCATCATCAGTAACTGACTTGGTGACAATGGGACCACCTTGGGAGTATACCTTTTCAAACAAAAAAATTATTTTGAAAATCGGTCCACAATTGTCGGAGATATGCGCGGACCACATAAAAAAAACATACGAATAGAGAACCTACTTCCTTTTTAGGAGTCGGTTAAAAAGAGACGGAAACATTATTTATTTTTGACGTGTTGTAGTGCTTTTGCAACCAATTTACAACAAAATTTAAATCTGTGATTAAAATAGATATCATAATTTTTGATTTATTAAATGAATATTATTTCATCTAACACCAAATTGAACCATTTTTATGTTGATTGATATACTGTACCTATACACAACACACATTCCAGACTATTTTTCAAAGTGTACTTACTTACTATAAAATTATGTCACTTAAAATAATAATCGTCTAAATGATCAAATTTTTCAACCGTAGTTCAACGCTCGAAATGCCCGTGTGTGCGTTCGTCGGTGTTATCGCTGCACACAAACATAGCATCGCACCGAAATTGCCTAAAGTTCCGCAAGTCTTGTCTGTACAAGGCCTCTTAACTAGTTTTCCTTATAATTTAATAGTCAAACGAACTTACCTGTAAGTGAAGTTCGATGGTAATTATACTTGTTGTTGTATTGTCCGAAGATGATTAGGAAAACTAGTGTAGTCTCGGCTTTTAGTCACCGACGCCTACATAAGTTTAAAGAAAAAACTTTATTTCCGAACGCAAACTGCCTCCTGTCATCCGCCTCTGAAAATAGCTTCATTAAGTTCATAGCAATTTATTGGTTTTACAACATAGGGTTCATGCTCATATGATTATATAGCATGAAGATTCTGGGTCGGGTGGGACTAATCATCTTCGGACAATACAACAACAAGTATAATTACCATCGAACTTCACTTACAGGTAAGTTCGTTTGACTATTAAATTATACTTGTTGTTGTATTGTCCTCGATGATTAGGAAAACTAGTGTAGATGTTTAAAGACTAGTTGTAATATCAATAAACATTATATAAAATCAATAATCATTTATATAAAAGCATTAAGCATTCATATAAAATCAATAAACATTTATATAAAAACATTAAACATTCATATAAAATAGGTAAACATTTATATAAAACCTATAAAAATTTATACAAAATTAATAAACATTTAATTAATAAACATCTGTATAAAGTCAATAAACATTCAGATGAATCTAAAAAAACTAATAAGTAATTTTTTACAGTTCAGGTTTAATCATTACCAGTGTTAGGTATTAAAAATTGCTTCAGAGAATTTTCTATTGTTCACTATTGGTAAATTTTAAAAAACTAATTCATTCTATCATATCCACAGCTGTAGCTGGGCTTTCATACTCCTATTCTATTGCTAGAGAAAGGAATAGTTATAAAAGGTTGACATTTGTTTATCCCAGAAATTTAATTAGCATATCAATCCTTATAGTAATACGATTTTGTGTAATCACTATAATAAATATATATTAGAGATATTGTTTGCACTTTTCCACTTGTGGTTATTTATTTATTCAATAATTGTACCATTATATAATAAGTTGGTGCAAACATAAACTCATTCGAGCAACAGTAATAACAGCAACAGTGGTAACTGTAGCAGTTAGTAGTTCTAACAGTAATATAGTTCCCGCTTTCTTGATAACAATTTGTAAATCACTTTGTTGAATGTAATCTAGTAGAGAGAGAATAAAACACAGAAATCATCCCAATTCCCAAGAATTCTCTGGATCTTGGAGGGCTTAACTTAAAAAAGTCTCTGAACAGTATTTTGATATTTCATCTGTACCTTTATGTGGTCTTATACTCGTAGTTTGAGATAGAGCTAAACTAACAGAATATGAAAATAGAGGAAAAAACCTTTATTAATCCTCAAAACGAAAAGACTGAATAACTTCAGTGATGGTTTGCTAATGCATATAATATTTTAATTACTTACAGTATCTTGTCAGGTAATGAGGCAAGCATTAATATTCTGTATTTTTAATTATTGAATTCGTAATAATATCAACAGCTTCATTACTAGTTCCAAAAAACCTAAAATATATTCCTGATAATACTCCTGCCATCAATCCCAGTTTTTTGTGAAAAAAGGGATGTAACTATTTGAAATTATGTAAAGTGCAGGTTCCTGTATCACAAAAGTATTAGATTAAATAATGGAAAAGACCATGGTTGAGTAAGGTATCTATTTCCTATAATACCAGTTGTTTGTCTGTAGTTATCTTTTCTATAGTTTCCAGAGCCATAGAGAATTGTTGAAAAAAGTACAGAATAAATGATATTGGTCTCAATACCATTCCTTCCATTGCCACCTTGTATTGGCAAGGAGCATCCACCACTTATCACCGCGCAACCCCTGGAGATCCCAGGGTCATGATGCATAAGTGTGATACTTTGTGTTAGTCCATGATACAATTATTAATCAATTGGAGGTTCACCCAATACGGATATAATATTTTGATAATTTAAAAACACCTATGATTCCCTTCCACATTCAAAATCTGCTATCATAATATTACCTTTGGTATTTATGTAAGTAATATCGAGTAAGTAACCATATATACTTAGATTCGCACCAATGCTTTTCAGAAATGTATGTAATTGCTCATCATATAAATGAGTATAATAATGTATCCATTATGTACTAATACCTATGTTTATTAAATAAAAATTTTGATTCTATAGTTATATTTTCAATTCTTGAAAAATTTCACTATCTAGTAAATGACTGACTGAACACTTAAGCCCAGAAAAAAGGGGCAGCACTCAATTTTGATATGAAAAAACTGAGCTGAATCTACAGTTCATAGTCTATTAGCATTCTATGGGCCACACCATATTCCCCACCATGCGGGAGAAGCATCTGTGAATATTTTTATTAACTCAAAAGAACTGGCTATGTTTATAGACCACGCCAAATGATATGATATATTCATTGCAGTGTTTATATTATAATTATCATAAAAACAAACTGACTATAAAGAGGGTGTACTATTAGGTACCTCTCTGCCTAATCCTTCGGGGATTACAGGTGTGATGTTATTTTACCATAACTATCTCTTAGAACAAGGTATTTGTTCCATTCGAGTTTCTTAGTGAATAGAATCCTATAGTAATGGCTGGACAATATTAAAGTTTTAAAACCTTAAAAACAATTTTAATTCGACTTTTTATCAATAAATTCTAAATGATTTCTTTTCTCTTCCTTCAGTGATGTTAAGGCTTGTCTTGACTTGTTAAGGTATGTGAATAGTCTTAAGAAGTAAACCTAGAAGTTTACAGTGTCGGATAGGTATGAAATCACATTTCTCTTTGGTTCTGATGATTGCATGTTTTATAAACATTATACATATCTTAAAAAATTAAAAGGCCTCTCTAAGGGTCCTTTGAAACCTGTAATGGGTTTCAATGTTTTTGTTATTTATGTTTATGGGGCTGAACATAATATTGAAAACATAGCATTTGCCTTGTCTCATGCAATAAGCATCCAATCCAATGTGACGAGAAAAAACCATTATTCTGTAAAAATTGGTATACTGTTGTATACTAGGTCATCTCCAAGTAAACATATGTAATGCTTTTTACATAAAAAACGGAAAGTTATATTTTTGTGGTAACAAAATTCCATTGCTATAAAAGCAATTCACTTCTCTATTTCAGATATTATCTGATTATATTGAAGTATAGAGATTTTATCATCTAGAGGAGTATCACTCCGTCAACACCATCCAATTAAGAATAACTGGGTCGCTTGAGTGACTAGTTTCCAATCATAAATTATATTTTAGTCCACCAACCTGTGAATTTAGGGGAATGATTTCTCCTGGCCACCTGTCTGCTGCACTCGTACTCTTGATGACGCCCCCCCCCCCCCTTTTTTTTGCATTTCTGCCAGAGGAGGGCCCCGCCAGTTTTAAAAATTTATTGTTAATTTTAGGAGCATTTGCTCTGGGCACCCATGTGCTCTCTCTAGGAGTGAATTTTATGTTACACTCATCTTTAATCCTCAACCAGATTTATTTATAGATTTTTCTGAGATTAGTTTCTCAGCGTCTTCACCCAAAATATATGTTTCCGTCTATGAATGCAACAAACTCTTGAATGTCTTTGTTGTTTACCAACAATAAGAGTGATCTGTGTCCCCTTGCTTGTATCTAAATGTATACACACTTATCAGAAGCATCATTCAGCTTCTTCATCATCATCATCGGTCTATAATGTTCCCACTGTAGGGACTCAGGCCTCCACTCTAGGAGAGGGATGGGCTATATATAATCCACCACACCAGCCCAGTGCGGGTTGGTAGATTCAGCTTGTATGTAATGTATGTAAATCTTCTCTTCTTTCTCTGGGTGTATATCCACACAAAGTATTTCAAGAAACTTGATTATATAATAATTCTTTCTATGGTACTTACCTCAATTCATTTAATTCTTGATCTGCATTTTCAACTTCTATTGTGGTTATCCATATACCAATTCTGGGCAATCATTCTCAACCGATAACGGGAGGATATTTTCTAATGACTGTGGAGGGACAATTTTACTGTCTTCACCCACATAAGGTGACCTCCTTATAAATGGTATTTCACCTTCTCGAAGAAAAAACATAATGCATGTTGAAGAACAACATTACACATAAATAACCATGTAAGTTCCCAAAAAACTTCCCGTGAAGGTTATTATATAACAGTCAACCACGTGTACTCCCACAGAGCACCCTGTGAAGGTTGCTGAGTTCTTGACATAGCCTTTTAGACCGCGTACGCCCCCACAAGACGTCCCAGGCCAGGCAAGTCGTCCATAATGTATCCATTTTGGACTTCATAGACCGTTGCAAGTCGTTCACTTTCCTTGCAGGTTATAATAGAACAGTCAACCGCGTGTGTTCCTACCGAACACCCCCCAGGTTGCTTACGGCATTGCCGGTGTAGGCCATAAGGCCAGGCAAGTTGTTCATAATGTATCCATTTTAGACTTCATAGTCTGTTGCAAGTTCCAACGGAGCGGTCTCAGGTCATGTTAATAGCCAACAAGGGCAAACATTTTAAACTCTCTGTACTCCGATGTAGTGCCCACATGGCAATCATGCCGTTAGTTGCAAATAGGTACCTACGTGCAAAGCGCAAGGCATAAAAAACATACAATATTTTAGATGTAGCGATTATTGCCACATAACAGAGCTTTAGGCTTTTGATTCCAATTCTTCAGCAGTAGGCAAAAAACAAATTAAGGTAGGTAACACAAGTGAAGCCATTTTGGTTTCTTACTTCTAGCACTCAAAACAGAGCTAATAGCATTTTATGCGCTTTCCGCAATATCTTTAATATCTTCAGTAGCTTCGATTTTGTTAACACCAACTTTATTTTCCCATTTAAACGATAAAATAAGACTTATCAACCTAAAAAATAAATAAAAATAATTGGAAAGAATGGCGCCGGCCCGCGCCGGTATGACATAAAATCCGAATGAAGCCACAGACTATATAGAGAACAGGTTGAATGAAGCTATTTTCAGAGGCGGATGACAGGAGGCAGTTTGCGTTCGGAAATAAAGTTTTTTCTTTAAACTTATGTAGGCGTCGGTGACTAAAAGCCGAGACTACACTAGTTTTCCTAATCATCTTCGGACAATACAACAACAAGTATAATTTAGGTCAAATTGTGACACAGGTATTTAAAATAAGTAGATAAGAAATCGTTAGTTACGAATGTCACTGTCCCGTTTAACGTTTAACAGATTAGTTGGAAAAATATGTTGATTAGGTTAATTGATTGTTTTTGGTTTGAAAATCTACAGGTTGTTTATATTTAAATAATAGTTACAGTTACTACCCCTAAGGAGATGAGTTAACAACGTAACGCTTGGTCAGGCATTGATTGGTGCCGGAGCTTTACGTCGCACTAAGTGGCTAAATGAATATCAAAACTTAAGGCGCGTCCCCCAGCAAAACGTAGCTCTAGCCGTTTTTTATGCAGTTTTCTGGAGCTTATAACTCTTAAAAAAAAAGATATATCAACCAAAAAAAAATACATTAAATTTCTACATACTCTTACCTTCAAAATGGTACGTTTTGTTTTTTCTTTTTTTAATTAAAATATTTAATTAATCCCCTCACAACGAAACCACAGAAATGAGAAATAATTATTGAAAACATGCTACTTCTCCAAAACTAACAATTGTTTTTATTTTGTTTTTACACTAATGGATAAGCAATTTCATAATGAACATTATGGTACGATTTTTTTTTTCAAAAACCCAAAATTTGATTTTATAAAGATTTTTATGCAAAATTCTGAGCGTATTCGCAACCGTATCTATTGACATTCAGTATGCCGCCAGGCCTCGAAGGGGGAACCCGTGTCGCTCGTCACCGCGCCGCGTCGGCTCATGCGCTCGCTCGCTTACGTCACATTATCAACAGATCTAAGAAGTAATTTCAAGTAATAGATATGGCATTCAATGAAATATTTATTGGTGCGTCCAAATACTTTTGGTCATTATGAATTCAGTTATTATACTCACGTCGATAAATAGGTAGGTACTTTCAACTTTTACTGTGATACAAAATAATATTGGCACGATTACGAAAATGAGGTCAAAATGAAAATCCAAGATGGCGCCGACGAAAATTTTTGGTTTTTCCGTCATGGGTGTCGTTTTCATGGTTTTTGGGGTCGCTGATTACGAAAATGAGAACCAAAGATCTTCGTCAGCGCCATCTTGGATTTTCATTTTGACCTCATTTTCGTAATCAGCGACCCCGAAAACCATGAAAACGACACCCATGACGAAAAAACCAAAAATTTTCGTCGGCGCCATCTTGGATTTTAATTTTGAGCTCATTTTCGTAATCGTAATATTTGTATCACTGTAAAAGTTGAAAGTACCTACCTATTTATCGACGTGAGTATAGTAACTGAATTCATAATAACATTTCATAAAAAAATATTTCTTTGAATGCCATATCTATTACTTCTTACATCTGTGAATTTTACTTGTATTCGTATGAAGTTCGCCAGGTGGCGCAAGTAATAGTTTACGAAGTATTGTAGAGGTGGGGTGCGGCAAAGAGGGAGCAAATGCTCAAGGTTATTTGCTCAGGGTACCACCTTAAAAGAAATAATATATACCTAACATATAAGAAAATATATACTAGAACAAAGAACCTAAAACTAAAAACCATAGTACTTAACTAAAATATATTATTAAAAGGAGTCCTTTTAGGCAAGGTTCCGAAGATACTGGCAGCGTTCCCCCTTTGAATAGCTAGACTAAGGGCCAGTTTCACCGGTTACGGATAAAGTGTCAGATAGTTATCTGACAGTTATCTGACAGATAATGCTATCAAAAGTTGTAGTTTATCTGGCAGATAAGTTCCGGATAGGCTATCAGGGACTTATCAGCAAGTGGTGAAACCGGCCCTAATTCTTTGTCCGAGGTAGCTGCCAGCTCTTCGGTCTCCTGTGACGTCGACCAATCTTTTCGTAATTTCCTTATAAAGCCTTATAGCGGTAGGACCCCACGGACCAAGTGTCTCGACACCGAATTGGACATACATACCTAATCATATTCGGAGCCTAGACCCCTGTATTAAACTTAAAACCAGTGACACTTGCAGAATTAAAACAAATCGAATGGTAGTGTTTGAGTCATGAAAATCGGCGCATGCGTTTAGTCTGTAAAAGAGATCAGCCTTGTTAAATAAACGTTACAATCCTAGCTACAATTTTGTAAATAAGTTGATATTTGTAAAATTTTATTAGTGTGTAGTCCTCCCTAGTCCAGATCCCAGAAGACATCCTCCAATACAGCTGTAAACAGCTTCGGAGTTATGGCGTCTCCCTGTCTCACACCTCGCTGCAGAAGAATAGGTTCCGAGGTTTGAAAACTCCGGAAGTCCGGACGACATCATTCCACAGTAATAATTACAAAACGAAAAGTATCGTGGTGGGTAACTAGTTATTATTGTGACTGATTCCGGTTTCTTCATAACGAT
The DNA here is from genome assembly GCA_949316265.1 of Diarsia mendica. Taxonomy (NCBI): domain Eukaryota; kingdom Metazoa; phylum Arthropoda; class Insecta; order Lepidoptera; family Noctuidae; genus Diarsia; species Diarsia mendica. The sequence continues at coordinate 19,121,989 of OX438893.1, read as the reverse complement.
ATAACTTTTTTCGGATACAAATTTCACAAGGGTGAAACAACAATAAACTACAAGGGTGGGGACGGTGTTCATACATTTTTGGACATTGTTCTTTATATGTGAGTGTGACGTCACAGACTAAAGCCGAGACAATACTAGTTTTCTGTACAAGTACTAATAGCACAAGTACTAATAGTACAAGTACTAATACTACAAGTAAATTAATACTACTTTATAATAGTGTTGAAAAAAAATCTAATTCGTTCTACGAAATAGAACTAACTGTGGTAGTGTTTTGACTACCTATCGTTTATTTTAGAGATTTTAGCTGCAAATCTCTATATTTATGACTAGTTTAAGTGACACGATATTGCTACAGCGAACCTTTAGCATTTTATAACGATGAAATAGGTGAGCTTTAATGAAATGCACACAAAAACAACGCCCTGTAAAGGATATTTGAATGCCCGTTATCGCTGGACAATGCGGGTGCCGTTAATGTGAATTCATCAGGTACTACTATATTTACTTGCAACCACGAAACTCCGTTAGTGATCAACATTCATTTCTCCACAATGCGTCGCGTTTCTACAGTTGTACTTTTTTTTATTTTTACTCAATATGTTATTACCACTGCTAGTACTATTCCAAAAGTTGATGAAGAAGTTGCAGGAATAGAGAAGAAAGATGTTGATGAAGTTGGAGCAATAGAGAAAATAGATAATATTATACCTGATACTCCTGCTGTGGTTCAAACCAATTCTGTGACTGGTGACTTGAAATGCGCTCAAATTGGAGAATCTGTAAGTAGATCTATGAGTGTATCATACGTGTTGTTTGATTTGATTCGTGTAAAATATAAGACGAGTACTTCTACTTACCTAGTTGCTATGTATATGAAGTTTAAAGTGTAAGTTAACTTTTAATTAACTTTAACTATTCTGTAATTTAGTGGACGAAGGTCTTTATATAATGAGACAAAAATCATTGAAACATTGTCCTTTATCTAGTGACCATGCATCGCTGGTAACGAATCAGATCAGAATTTATTTAAATTTTATATATTAGGTCTACCAACTACCAACAATCAGACATGGTAAAGGTAAATACTGTTAGTAAACGAAAACATAAAATTTTACACAGGAGCTTATATAAAAAATTGCAACGGGTTTTTCGCAATTTGATTTATTGATGCTTTGAGCCATCTTATTGATGGCAAAGTTTCATCATCACTCTTCAACGAACATTCAAAATTAGTACCAACACGTTATTGCATTTAGCAAGCAAATCTTAGTAAGTTTAGTAACGGTCAAAATTAATGCCATCATCAAAAGTGTTTTTTTTTAAGAAAGTGTAAAATTCATCGTATTTGCGTAATTTTAAGAAAGATTGGCGTAAAATCATTTCCTGAAAAATTTCGTTTAGTAACGGTTTGTCATTAAAGGGTCGAGTTTACACCATGTTCACACTTAACAATTGTTAATTTGTTGATATTGCACTTTCCGAGAATGAAACAAAGAGTTGTTTGCAAGTCTAATATTTAAATAAAATGAAATGTGTTCTTTACTAAGGACTAAACCTGTTGTTTTGTAATTTTCAGTGTATTTTCCACAATGACTGCTGCTCTCGGGCTTGCCTGGGCTACTCGAAAAGATGCGTGACTTAATGATATTCATTCATGCAAACGAAGATTAATAATTAATATTAACCTTACTTAGAAATTAAATATTACACTTGGTGATGAAGATTATGATGGTAAAAAAGGATTCACGGAAGAGACTTACATACTATTGTCAAATAGTTATAAAAATAAATTATTATGATTATTTTTTATAATAAAATGTTTTTTTATGTAAAATTGGTATTGAGTTTTGCACCCTATGGTCGACTTCTCTACCTAACTGACCCCGTCTCACTAATCCCTTTTATATAGGTAGCTATGCAGCTGGAACTACACTTTGCCAATTTGCATAAAAATGGGTTAGGGGTTGCAGTGTTGCACCGTGTAAAACCAAATCGGTCCTCGCCACACGATGTTACTGGTCCTACTACAATTTAAACTACTTAAAAAACAAATTTAATGAAAAGAAAAAAAAATCTTGCCTTTCAACAAGGAGTATTTGAATTGGTTCTTCCTGTTGCTATGAAGGATTCGATCCGGTTTCTCTTGAATATATTCAATGATAAAGATACCTTTTAATCTGCCATAAAAGACATCGTGGGAACTAAAAGGATGTTACACATCTTACAAGCCTGGTCTTAGTATACAAACAGTCCTAAGCACTCTACCAGAAAAACGTGACCAGGAGATATAGGTAGGTAGGTATTTATTTATAACAGAGGCTGTTTCTCTCTTTCTAATAGGGTGAGTGGGTGACCAAACCTTTTTAAAACAACTAAGTAGGTAAGTTGAGTAAGTTCGTTTCGACAAAAATAATTTGTGTCCGATTAAAACATCAACCGTTACCTTAACATTTACTAAACTATCTCTTTACTTTATCTATTCTTGTCACACCAGACATCCACCTCTATCATCTACGACCTCAACCATACCTACCTCAACATTCTCGATGACAGAGATTTCAGCGCTACCAGAACGAATAACAAGCTTCCGAATAATCATAACAATATTTAATTTTACTTAAAATAAATTAATAAAGTGTTTTGTGTACAGATAAGGCACTTATGGCCTAAACAAAAGTAAACCTACGGCACCGCGTGACCGTTATGGTCCATTTTTAGGGTTCCGTAGTCAACAAGGAACCCTACCTATAGTTTCGCCATGTCCGTCTGTCGGTCTGTCTGTCTGTCCGTCCGCACTATTGCTCAAATACTCTTAGAACTAGAAAGCTGTAATTTGATTAATTTAAGAATATACAGATGAGCCCTCTCCCAGAGGACAGAGGAGACCTGAGTCCCTGCGGTTGTGCGTAATGCGTTTTACGATGTCATTGCACTCAGCTAAAGAATGAATTCATAATTCAAAGTAATCTGGTGGAGAAAGAATCCTAAATATTTATTTAAGTGCCCAAAATAACAAACGAAAGAATAAAGGAACCAATAAAACATACAATACGGGTAAAAACAACGTCCTGTAAACAACATACAATAACATACCTCCGTTATCGGGCGCCATACGGGTGCCGTTAATGCGAATGTCAGTTGACCCTATAATATCAGTAGCCGAACACTGAGCTCGTTAGTATCAACCTGCACCTGACCACAATGCGTCGCTTCTCTACCATTGTTTTGTTCATTGCCCTCGCAATGTTCGTGACATGTAACAATATAGTCACGAAGGATGTTCCCATGAAAGATGCAGAAACAGAACACAGTGTTGCTGAACCCGAAGTGGCATCAGTAGCACCGGTTGATGAAGTCGCCCAACCTAATCGTGTAACGGAGACCGAGGCATGTGCTAAAGTTGGACAATTTGTAAGTTTTTAGAATCATTTTCCTTGTTTTGTTTTTGTCGATGATGATCGTAAGCTTCCCAGTCAAGCTTGAGCGGAGTGCTTTAAGGAAATGACATAGGTATTTAATTCGTATACAGGTTATATTTTAGAGGCAATTAGGGCCTTTGTTATTCTGGTGATTTAGTAACAAATATCAAATAAGTAGGTTTATTATTCATGTATGATCTATTATTCAATGCTATTATTACAAAGCAGATTTTGAATACCTACCATTAAATGTATAGAATACAGCTAATTTGATTCGAAGTCTTTGTTATTTATAAAGAGTGACTCAACACTGCTTTGTTTATTACATGATCTTGAATAAGCACAACCCCCTTTGTGTTCGAATTGCTATAAATTTTTTGAAGAATTTCGTTTGTAAACCGATGGTTACCCCCATAATGCGATATTTTTAGTGTTCCACATCATTCCTGGTAATCTTCTTCACCTGGCATTTGTATTAGGGACCCTCCTCTAAACCTGCAACTAAATTTTTTGGCTCTTGTATATTACAATTAACTATACCAGTTATTTATTTTTCAGTGTATCAACCATAAGGACTGCTGTTCAAACGCCTGTCTAGGTTACATGAAGAGATGCGTTTCGGCAAAGGAATTTGTTGAAGATGAATGAGCTCAACCTCAATGTATGAAATGTCAGTTATTATTATCTACTGATGTATTCAATATGGAGTTTGGTTTGGTTCAATTATTTTAGTGACCATTGATGATTTAAAAATAACTTGTGCCAATTTATGAAGTGATCGTCTGTGGACTGAGTAATAAAGTATTTATTATTTATATACCCGTGTGTTTTCTTTATTTAATTAAACATGCAAATATTATCTAGTATGAGGGTAGATATTCGCTTATTAATGAATGGTGGTAGTGAAATAGGCTGTCCGAAAACTAAAGACTGAGAATACTTACTTTTGATTCTGCTAAAGAGGTCACTTTCTGTACCTAACTAATTCCAAAAAAAAAAAAAAAACGTAGTCATATACACACATCAACACGGTCTAGGGATATTTCATACTTAATTAAATAACTCGAAAAGTACTGGCCGCATGGGAATCTTTAATACACCGATTTGTTTGTAATTTATCTCAGACTAATTCCAAATTCAAATTTTTGAAAATTCTTTTGTTTCGGTGGCATAAAAATGTCTTGATGTATAGGAGAGGGATTTTTCATTTGTGCGAAATTTAAAAAACAATACGAATTTCGTTTAGTTACAGTTTTTTTTCAGTTTTAAACGAAAGATAAAGTTAAAATTGAGGTATTGTAGCCATGCAACGCCGACATTTGACGAGGGCGGAGATGTTACGAGCTGTGGGAATGCTGCAAGCTGGATCTGTTCAGCGTAATGTTGCTGAGGCCATAGGGACCCATCAAAATGTTATTTCAAGATTGTGGACACGCTATCGTGCCACAGGTGAAGTAGCGAAGAGGCACCGGGGGCCAAGTCGCATCACTACCCCCAGACAAGACCGATTTTTGCAAATTACTGCGCGAGCTCAACCAAATGCAACGGCGACTCAATTGGTCCAAAGGCTGCGAGTGGAACACCAAGTGCTTGTGAGTGACCAAACTGTAAGAAGGAAATTTGAGCGTAGATTGCATGAAAGCAATCTACGCTCTCGTAGACCACTCCGGGTCCCACCTTTACGGAGAGGCAATCGTGGACGACGATTAGAATGGGTTCGGAGCCACGTGGACTGGGGCCGTGACGTGAGCAATGGTCCAATGTGCTGTTCACGGATGAATTCAGGTTCAGCTTCCATCCAGATTCACGAAGGACGCGTGTTTGGCGAGTTCCTGGACGATGGAGCCGTCTCCAGAACCCTCAGGAAGTTCACCCATACCAAGGAGGAACAATTATGGTTTGGGCAGGAATTCGTCTTGGAGGACGGACGGATCTCGTTTGGGTGCGGGGCAATATGACGGCAGAACGATACGTCCAACAGGTGCTGGGGCCCGTAATCTTGCCCTACAGAACACAAATGGGGCAAGATTTCCTGCTCATGCACGACAATGCCCGGGCACACACGGCGAGAACGGTAGCAGCTTGGTTACATACACATAATGTTAGGGCCTTAGACTGGCCTGCTCAATCGCCAGATCTAAATCCCATTGAGCATGCGTGGGATATGCTGCAAAGAAGAGCTCTGAAGGAAGTTCCTGAAAATTTGGCTACAGAAGATCAACTTTTTGCGCACCTCAGAAGGACATGGGACAATATTCCGCAGCAAGATATTGACAACCTTGTTCTGAGCATGCCGAATCGTTGCCGATGTGTTATGAACATCATGGGCGCTTTCTCAGACTACTAACTTCAAGTTTATAAACACAAATTAAATGATTTTTCTATTTTTTTCAGTTTTTACTCACAAATTAAAAGTTAATTCATTTACGGTTTCCGTCTATGCTTCATTTTTTTTCCATAAAATCCTGAAATTTTAATCAGTACCTAAACCATTAGGTATTAAAAAATGGTAGAATATTAAATAACGTATATTTTAAGTATATAGGTACATGTCATATAAATAATTAACACATTGATAGTAATTCGCTTTTTTTAAAATATCCCTAGACCGTGTTGATGTGTGTATTATAAGACTACGAATGAGGAAAATTTGTGGCATTATTTTGAAGAACCTGTTAGTGGGAGAGCCGGCTGCAAAAATACCTACCTCATCAGGTACCCCAATAGGCTATCTTTAGATCGTTAACCGACACTTAAACACGTAAAAAAAATCAGGTCTGCCAGTGCCGATCCTGCCGGGTCATGGAAATAATTCATATTTTTTGTCTTTAAATTTTAGTGAAAATTACGTCACAAGGTACCCGAATTAAAGTGCTGGCAACAGTTAACCATTGATTAATTACGTAAAAAAAAGTAGGTCTGCCATTGCGCACTCTGCCGGAAGTACTTGGCAGACCTCTAAAATATGGCCCCTCCAGCACCATGAACCTACCTCATCGAGTACCCCGATGGAACCTACGCCAAATAATAGCCAAGATGCCCTCGATAGAGGATCAAAAGGTCTGCCAGGTCTAGTCTTGCCGGAACTTAGTGTTCAAAGCATTTGAAGTTGGTATGGTAGGTAGGCAGCATTATTTCATACAAAGAAGAAGGGGCGAAATAACACTTTCTCCTATATATCAAATGAAAGAGCGTAAAAAATAGGTCATTTTATTCTATCACAGTAAATGTGTGAATAATGGGGGAAAAAAGTTATTCACCGATAAAGAGAGAAAATATTTTTTTTAAATTTTTTTTTCATCGGACCTACTTGAGTGAGGTTTCTATTGATAGGTATTTTAAAATGACACTGATGTTTCTAAGACCATTTTTTCTAGAAGTCAATCGTTTGAAAGATAGACAGTTTCAAAGTGCTAAAATGTGTCCGCACCCCCTCTAACTTTTAAACTAAGAGAGTGAAAACTCTAAAGAAAATATATGCGGTAGATCGCAATGAAAACTTACAACCAAGATTAGTTTGAACGAGATATAGTTAGCCGTTTTTGAGATATAGCACATTTAAAAAACCGCAAATATAACTTTGTCATTCATACAATTACTATGAAAAACAAACTTATCACAAAATGTGTATTTCTGTTGCCGCTTTAACAAAAAATAATACAAATTAAAGGTGGCTCCTACGATGGTACGGAACCCTTCATGTGCGAGTCCGACTCACACTTGGCAATTTTTTTTTTAAATTCAATTTGTTTTTATCTCCAATTATTCACGTTTACTGTGTGAATAATTGGATATCAAAATTATTCACGTATAAAGAAATGTTTTTTTTTTTTATTTAATTTTTTAGACTCAAAAAGTATTCGCACTTTTTACGATGACATCGTCCGAATTTCTCATCATCACTATTTCAGCCGAAAGACGATGACCCGCCCCGCCCTTTGTGCTGAATATAAACCTTCCTCTTGAATTACTCTATTTCTAAAAATTGCATTAAAATCTATTGCGTAGTTTACAAGATCTAAACGTAGAAACGCGTTCCATATGGTGTCGGACGTAAAGAATAGCACCATCCCATATCTACCCGTGAGTGTCGCAAGAGGCGACTAAGGGACGTACCAGAGAATGGGCAACAGCATTCTACTGTGCTTTGTTATGACCTTACTGCGCTTGCCAACCCGTCTGCCAAGCGTGGCGATTATGGCAAACCTTCCCAAATGAAAATGAGCGCATAAAAATGGCCCCTAGTACCCGGCAGCCCGTCTACCCTCGACTACGGTAGCGGTCAAGGCAGCGGCGTGGCAAGGGAAAAGGTCGGGCTACCCCAAAACATACCGACGACTTGACCTGGCAACATACAATACGCGTTCACTCCGGACTGACGAGATGATAACAGAACTCGAAGAGGAATTGAGCAGTTTGCGATGGAGTATTGTGGAATTATTTGAGGTCCGAAGAGAGGGGGAGGACACGATAATCCTGAAATCCGGCTCTACTTCCGAGAGGGTTACCGGCAGTCCCAGGGTAGTGTTGGGATTATCGTCCACAAGTCCCTCATGAATAACGTGGTGAAGATCGAGAGTGTGTCGACCAGGGTGGTGTACCTTATACTCAGAATATCCTCAAGATGTGTGCTGAAGGTCATATAGGTCTTCGCGCTGACCTCGGCACACCACGCCGACGATGAAGTGGAGTAACCAAATATCTTCGAATTTTTGGTTCTAAGACATTTTTTCAAGAAGTTTCCTCACGATGGCTTCTCTCACCGTTTTGAGAGCAGTGGTGATGAAATGAATTACACAAAATAATGTGCTTGTCTGGGTTCGAGCCCCACGACTTACTGTTCGTAAGTCGGGGCAGCCACTGGGCCACCACAGCTCTGATGAAATAATGATGATTAGAAATCACACAGAAACACATCGCCGCCATTTTTAAAACTTCGTTGGCCCTGCTCGTGCTTGGTGGGACGATGTCATCGTAGAAAGAACGAATATTTTTTGAGTGTATTGCTCATAAACACACAATGCTTTGCAATGACACAGTGGATTAAGTCATTTTCTATTTCTTTTAAATGTCCTGTTTCTACGCTTAGATCTTTAAGACATCGTAATGGATTTTAATGCAGTTTTCAGCAATAGACAAAAGTGATTCAAAGGGAAGGTTTATATTCCGCACATTGCACCCTTGCAAAGCCGGGGCGGGTCACTACTAAAAACTAAAATAAAAAATCATTTCTTTATACGTGAATAATTTTGATATCCAATTATTCACACAGTAAACGTGAATAATTGGAGATAAAAACCAATTGAATTTAAAAAAAAAAAAATTGCCTAGTGTGAGTCGGACTCGCACATGAAGGGCTCCGTACCATCGTAGGAGCCACCTTTAATTTGTATTATTTTTTGTTAAAGCGGCAACAGAAATACACATTTTGTGATAAGTTTGTTTTTCATAGTAATTGTATGAATGACAAAGTTATATTTGCGGTTTTTTAAATGTGCTATATCTCAAAAACGGCTAACTATATCTCGTTCAAACTAATCTTGGTTGTAAGTTTTCATTGCGATCTACCGCATATATTTTCTTTAGAGTTTTCACTCTCTTAGTTTAAAAGTTAGAGGGGGTGCGGACACATTTTAGCACTTTGAAACTGTCTATCTTTCAAACGATTGACTTCTAGAAAAAATGGTCTTAGAAACATCAGTGTCATTTTAAAATACCTATCAATAGAAACCTCACTCAAGTAGGTCGAGGAAAAAAAAATTTAAAAAAAATATTTTCTCTCTTTATCGGTGAATAACTTTTTTCCCCATTATTCACACATTTACTGTGATAGAATAAAATGACCTATTTTTTACGCTCTTTCATTTGATATATAGGAGAAAGTGTTATTTCGCCCCTTCTTCTTTGTATGAAATAATGCTGCCTACCTACCATACCAACTTCAAATGCTTTGAACACTAAGTTCCGGCAAGACTAGACCTGGCAGACCTTTTGATCCTCTATCGAGGGCATCTTGGCTATTATTTGGCGTAGGTTCCATCGGGGTACTCGATGAGGTAGGTTCATGGTGCTGGAGGGGCCATATTTTAGAGGTCTGCCAAGTACTTCCGGCAGAGTGCGCAATGGCAGACCTACTTTTTTTTACGTAATTAATCAATGGTTAACTGTTGCCAGCACTTTAATTCGGGTACCTCGTGACGTAATTTTCACTAAAATTTAACGACAAAAAATATGAATTATTTCCATGACCCGGCAGGATCGGCACTGGCAGACCTGATTTTTTTTACGTGTTTAAGTGTCGGTTAACGATCTAAAGATAGCCTATTGGGGTACCTGATGAGGTAGGTATTTTTGCAGCCGGCTCTCCCACTGTTTATAATCTACCTTCAGATTTTTGATTTTCTCCGCCTCGGGGCGACAGAGGCGAAGGGGCGGAGGTAGAGGTCGAGCGCTGGGCTCGGCGTGAATAGTAGTTCGTATTGAGACGCGCTGGGCGTTGAACGAGTATTATAGTAGCCATAGAATCGGGTGAAAGCGCACGCGCATTGATTAAATCGACTTGTGGAGTCATTTCGCGGCACCCAATTATACTAGTTAAGCAGTACGGTTAGCGACGCTGTGAATGTCGAACGGGTTATTGATAATATCATTGGTTTGCCTTGTCACGGGAGTGCTATTGGGAAAGCACCGAGGCTTTTGTGGTTAGACTAATACGGAGTGAGTGTGGTGGCTCGCGTTAACGGCGTGGCTTGCAGCGACGTGGAAGAATCGTCCGGAACTACCAGCAAACCATCGCAAGGTCATATACACTCATTATACACATACACAGTTACACAACTTGCGAGGGGTCAAGGAAGTGAGACCGGCTCGAAGAAATGAGGTAAGAGTAGCTGTAAGTTCAGAAATTGTAATATTGTTCGGAGGCGCGTATCGCGTCTATTTGATCACGTTAGGACGGCGGCTGTTCTGAGACCTGTCTCCCATGGGCCCGAGATAAGGTTCGGCTGAGTCCTGGCGCGATCAAATTCTGGTAGCAGAGCAGTGGTTATACCCACTTGTAAAAATTAGTAGGTACTTGGTACCAATTTACTTTGTAAAAATTGTGTTCATGTACAAATTCAACTTGTAGGTAGTAGTACATTGACCTACATACCAGTGTACGCCTCAAGTTGAGTTTGGCGTTATTAATAATAAGTACATGGAATGTGAATATTCGTTGATAAAATAATTTGTTATTTACGTTCGGTTACGCACAAATATAACCTCATCACAAATCGTGTTATGATTGTCAACATTTGAGACATAGAGGAATAACCTCTAGAGCACGTAGAGGAATAAGTTCAAGAGTTGGCATAGCGTCGTAGATTTATTCACTCAACGAATATATTATTATTGTTAATTCCGGATACAATAATTGTTATTTTTTTTGGTTATTGTTATTTATTATTGCATAATCGCGTATTGAAGTTGGTACTATGGCTCCGTCAGTAACGAAAACTATCGCAGCCAGAATCGAAGCTGAATTGAGATGGTTTTCATCGGTTGTTACGTTGGTAGGTCGCACCGATCGTGAAGATGCGTTATTGTCACGCGCTCGGCAAGTTGACGAACGATATGACGCCGTGTTAAAGTGTCACGCTGAGTATTTAGCATGTCTCGAATCGACGGATCTGTCGTCGGTGGACAAGGATGCTCAGGTGGTACGGGGCAATGTGGACCAGTGTGGGGAAATGTCCATGAGCATAATCCAGGCGGCGGCCGACATTGAGCGATCGCGCAAGGGTGACGTCAGGGATTCATGTCGGCCAGCAGGCGTAGGGATTCAGGCGCCGTTGCCACCAGTACATGTACCCGAGTTTAGCGGCGAGTATGCCGATTGGCCGCGATTCCGCGATATTTTTAATAGTGTCGTGCATTCGCGTACAGATCTCTCGCCCGCGTACAAGATGGCTCAATTAATGGGTAGGCTTAACGGTGAGCCGCACGACATCTTGACCCACCTGGAGATTACGGACGCCAGTTATGAGACGGCATGGGGCCTATTAATCGACCGATATGATAATCGGCGATTAATAGTTGATGGCCTCATTGATAAGATTTTTGAAATCCCGAAGGTGTCTAACGTGTACGAAATAAGGTCGAAAATCCTTAATCCGGTCACGGTTGCGGTGAACACGTTAGATCGACTTAAGTTGTCGTTAGGGGACAATAAATATATCATCGTCAATAGGGTTTTACGGAAGTTGCCGATCGACGTGGTGGCGCGCTTTGAGCAGTCACATGGTGGCGAATCGACGGACCACCTCCCAAGTTACGATGACTTGAGAGCGTTTTTAGAAGGCGAGTGCCGGCGGGCGGATTGCCAAGGGGCATCCACGTCGCACCCTCCTCCGTCAACCCGACGTACGAGCGGGCCCAAGCCGGTTGAGCCCCGTCGGGGGGGGAAGAAATACCACGCCCTCCAATCGGAAGTGTGCGCCTTCTGTCGGAAGGAAGGGCACGGTCTCGCCGCATGCGCGGACTTTAAGGCGCAGCGGGTGCATAGACGAAGAGGGGTGGTCAAGCAGCGCTATTTGTGCTTCCGCTGCTTGGGGACTCACTTTGTACGTGAGTGCCACAGGACCACTAACTGTGGAACCTGCGGAGGAGCCCATCACGAGTTGCTATGCCTGGCGGAGAGTAGGGAGGTGCACGGAGCCTCGCCGGGAGGTCACCCCCCCTCTCCTAAGCCAGATTCGGGTGGTCGGTCACCCCCCCCTAGGGGGGGTGGGTCGGCCAGGAATCAGCGGTCGCCGCCCCCTCGGGGGGGTGGGCCAAGGGCTGATCCAGAGCACAACCCGATACCGTCGTCTTCCCCGCGGGGGGGGGATAGGCACCGAGACTCGGGCAGGGGCCCGGAGGTAGTACAGACGGGTTACGCGGCGTACTCGAATGCGTTGGGGGGCATGTTGCCACCCCCGAGTAGTCGCTTCTCCCCGCCTCTCGCAGAACGCCCTCGGCTGACGGCGCGCCCGCCACCGTTCGGAAGGATGCCAGTAGGCTACTTCCGACCGGCACGGATGTCACCGATGGGTCGGGAGGGTTACTACCCGGGTTGGGACCCGTATACTGGGACAGTATTTACTCCCCCTCCGGCAGGGGAGGAGGGAGGTGCCTCCTATTAGCAACTAGCAGCCTGTTCGTCAGTGGTGCCCACCCCGACAGTAACGGTATTATTACCGACGGCTAGGATTACTGTCAGGGGTACTGACGGACAGCCGGTGCACGTGCGAGCACTGTTAGATTCAGGGGCACAAGGTTGTATTGTGTCCAGCTGTTTAGTGAAAAAGCTGGGCCTTACATTAGAGCCATCACGGGATGGCGCCGTAGGTATAGGTGGCAATCGGGTGCCTCACCTCAGGGGTCAGACGACATTCCTGTTCGAGATGGGTGACACGGCATCGGTCACGCGGGTGAATGCCACGGCGATCGTTTTGGACGAAGTGGTTGGGGTCCTCCCTCAGACTCGGTTACCGTCTGCGGTAAAAGGGTTGACCAATGGATTGGAGTTAGCCGATCCCCACTTCGCGATCCCCGGACGGGTGGACGTCTTGCTTGGGTCTGACGTCCTCGGGAAGCTGCTCCGAAGCGGCAAACGGGAGCTGCAACCAAACGGGGTTGTGGCCATGCGTACCGCAGGTGGTTACGCGTTATTGGGCCCAGTACGGGAACCACAGCACTCAACGGATTATAGCTCCATATATTATGGCAGCGTGTTATCCGACGTCCTGCAACGGTTCTGGGCAACGGAAGAGCCACCCACCGCTCTTAGAAATAACCCACGTGATGAGGAGTGCGAAACATTCTATCGATTTAACACGGTGCGCCTCCCATCGGGTAGATTTATGACAAGGTTGCCATTTCTGTCAATTCGACCTCCGCTGGGGAGCTCATGGAGTCTGGCAGAAAAGCGGTTAGTGGCAATGGAAAGGCGCATGAAGCGGGACTCCAACTTCCGACAGAAGTATGTGGAGTTCATGCGCGAATACCTGACGTTGGGTCACATGTCGGTGTCCAGGGTTGACTATCGTCATGAGGAGCATTATGTGTTGCCTCATCATGCTGTTTTGAAGACACCTGACTCAAAGATTAGGGTCGTGTTCGACGGGAGCGCGGAGACGTCTAGCGGGGTGTCCCTGAATCAATGTCTCCATGCTGGTCCTAAGCTGACCAGAGACATTGCAGACATTCTCACGGACTTCAGGAGACACCAGGTTGTCTTCGTTACGGACGTACGGATGATGTTTCGTCAAACTGAGATTCATCCAGACGACCGTCGGTTCCAGCTGATATTGTGGCGAGAGAGCCCAGAAGAACCGATGGTCACGTACGAGCTCAACACAAACACGTACGGATTAAAGCCCAGCCCATATGTAGCCATGCGTACGCTACGAGAACTGGCTGATCAAGAACGGCTCCGCTTTCCCCGCGCGGCTGCTGTCATTGATAGGGACGTCTATGTAGACGACATTTGTACGGGCTCAGACAGTATTGAGCAGGCGCTCATCTTAAGGGATGAATTGGTGGCGCTCATGGCCTCCGGTGGCTATGAACTCAGGAAATGGCTGTCGAACTGCCCAGAGGTACTGGCAGGACTGCCAACTGAGTATCAACAAGACCCGCATTTGTTTGAGGATTCGGAGAATCTTCATGCGTTGGCCATTTTAGGGGTCCAGTATCGACCGAGTCAGGATGCCTTCACATACAGTTGTGAGGCCGAGTTGCTGTCGAAGACCTGGACCAAGCGATCGGTCCTTTCGACTATCGCACGAACGTTCGACCCAACCGGTTGGATCGCGCCGGTCACGTTCATGGGAAAGTGCTTCATTCAGAAGCTTTGGTTGGCTCAACTAGGTTGGGATGATCAGCTCACGGAGGAGCTGGCTCGGGAGTGGTCGGCATTCGTCACCACCTTACCACAGATCTCAGAGATTGAGATCCCGCGTAAACTGCTCCCGCAGGCAGGAGTCAAGGTCACCCTGCACGGGTTTTGTGATGCGTCGGAGAAGGGGTACGCGGCCGCAGTCTACCTGAGAACAGGTGAGACCGCTGGTAGGGGAACGGTACGCTTGGTACTGGCCAAGAGCAAGGTTGCACCTGTTCGGACTCGTTGGACGATTCCGAAGATGGAACTGGCAGGTGCAGCCCTTCTGACGCGGCTCTTGAACCATGTGGTGCGGAATTTGCGTGGTACGGTGGCTCTGAACGAGACGGTCTATGCATGGACTGACAGCCGAATCGTGTTATGCTGGTTGCAGACTTCGGTCCACACGCTCGAGGTATTTGTGGCCAACCGAGTCTCACAAATAAATAGCTCAGAGACTCCTCTGGTCTGGAGACATGTTCCAGGTGAGATTAATCCGGCTGACTGCGCTTCACGCGGCTGTCCGGCGCCTGCTTTGGTTGAACATTCTCTTTGGTGGGGGCCACAATGGCTGGAACAGCCACATGCGGAGTGGCCATTTAATGAGTGCGGTCGACATTCATTACCCCCAGACCAAGGCTTGAGGCTGAATGTGACTACAGTGGAACCCGCCACCGTAGACCACACCCTCTTGGAACGATATAGTTCGTTAGGGAAGTTACTTAGAGTAACGGGATGGGTAATGAGATTTTGTCAAAATTGTCGTTGTCCTGTCGCGCAGCGAAACATGTCGCCTATAATGGGACCTGAAGAACAGCGAAAGGCTCTCTCACTCTGGGTGAGAGTCGTTCAGAGGAATGAGTTCCAGGACGAAATTAGGGTCTTGAAGACTGGCGCAGGTCGATTGAAAAAAGGTCTTGTCCGCCTCAACCCGTTCATTGATGAGCATGGAATGCTCCGGGTGGGAGGACGATTACGGAATGCCGACTTGCCCTATGCAGCGCGACATCCTCTAATTCTCCCCAAGAAGGGAGCTTTGGTGGAGTTGTTGGTTAGGGACCGTCACACCAAGAATTCACACGCAGGCTGTAACACCCTTCTGGGCATTTTGCAGCGTGAATTTTGGATTTTATCGGCCCGCAGAATCATACGGAGCGTTGTGTTTCGTTGCTTGCCTTGTTACCGACTCAAGGCAGCCACAATGCAGCCACAAATGGGAGATCTCCCGGCCGATCGAGTCACGGAGGCTCGGCCATTTGCTGGCGTAGGGACAGATTTCGCGGGGCCTTTCATGGTCAAGACATCGCACCTTCGCAACGCGAAGTCGGTTAAGGCATATCTGTGTGTCTTCGTGTGTCTGGCGACCAAGGCCGTTCATTTGGAATTGGTGGCCGATCTCTCTACGGAGGCCTTTCTGGCGGCGTTAGATCGATTTGTTTCTAGACGGGGAGTACCGTCACTGATTCGGTCGGACTGTGGTACCAACTTCAAGGGCGCCGACCGGTGCTTAAAGGAAATTGTATTGTTTTTAAGTCAGAATGAGCGAGAGATTGGCACGGGCCTCGCCAGTCGGGGCATTTCGTGGTATTTTAGTCCACCTGGATGCCCCCACTGGGGTGGAATTTTCGAGGCAGTAGTCAAGTCTTCCAAGACTCACTTGTATCGGGTCATCGGCTCAACGATTCTCACCTTTGAGGAGTTGTCAACGGTGTTTTGCAGAATTGAGGCGGTCTTAAACTCGCGACCTTTGTGCCCGTTGAGCGCTGACCCGAATGACCTTGAGGCCATGACCCCAGGTCATTTTTTGATTGGCCAACCACTTAACGCCTTGCCGGAATATCCGTATACTGATGTCAAGTTGTACCGGTTGTCACGGTATCAGATGTTACGGCAAATGAGCCAAAATTTTTGGAAGCGATGGTCGCTGGAGTATTTGCATATTCTACAGCAACGCGTTAAGTGGACGGACAGGACGACCCCACCCTGCGTTGGAGACCTCGTTCTGGTTAAGGATGCTAACCTATCACCGTTGTGTTGGCGACGGGGGCGCATTGTTAACCTGATTACGGGCAAGGATGGGTTTCCAAGGATCGCAGACGTCCAGGTGAGGGACTCGATCCTTAGACGGGCAGTTTCAACTTTATCTCGACTCCCGGGAGTTTGAGCGGACCGACAACGGGTCGGTCCGGGGGGGGTGATTGTTTATAATCTACCTTCAGATTTTTGATTTTCTCCGCCTCGGGGCGACAGAGGCGAAGGGGCGGAGGTAGAGGTCGAGCGCTGGGCTCGGCGTGAATAGTAGTTCGTATTGAGACGCGCTGGGCGTTGAACGAGTATTATAGTAGCCATAGAATCGGGTGAAAGCGCACGCGC
Source organism: Diarsia mendica (assembly GCA_949316265.1). Taxonomy (NCBI): domain Eukaryota; kingdom Metazoa; phylum Arthropoda; class Insecta; order Lepidoptera; family Noctuidae; genus Diarsia; species Diarsia mendica. The sequence continues at coordinate 19,105,291 of OX438893.1, read as the reverse complement.
ATTGATTAAATCGACTTGTGGAGTCATTTCGCGGCACCCAATTATACTAGTTAAGCAGTACGGTTAGCGACGCTGTGAATGTCGAACGGGTTATTGATAATATCATTGGTTTGCCTTGTCACGGGAGTGCTATTGGGAAAGCACCGAGGCTTTTGTGGTTAGACTAATACGGAGTGAGTGTGGTGGCTCGCGTTAACGGCGTGGCTTGCAGCGACGTGGAAGAATCGTCCGGAACTACCAGCAAACCATCGCAAGGTCATATACACTCATTATACACATACACAGTTACACAACTTGCGAGGGGTCAAGGAAGTGAGACCGGCTCGAAGAAATGAGGTAAGAGTAGCTGTAAGTTCAGAAATTGTAATATTGTTCGGAGGCGCGTATCGCGTCTATTTGATCACGTTAGGACGGCGGCTGTTCTGAGACCTGTCTCCCATGGGCCCGAGATAAGGTTCGGCTGAGTCCTGGCGCGATCACCCACTATGTGCAAATGTTGTGGCCTTATGTATACACATGTGACTTTTTAAATCCTGCCATCTTACAGCGGAGGTAGGAACTAAATAGAAAACTAAATAAGCAAAAAGTACCAAGTTGTGTCGTTTCACTGATGTTCCTATAATATTGCTGAGACAGTGCTGTTTTAATAGTATAAATGCTTAGGTGTAGTTGTTATTAATTTAATTTGAAAGTTGAATATTTCTAAATAGGTAGGTACGAATATTTAAAAAGTCACAGTAACTAACGCCCTCTGTTGGCATAAAATATAAAAAAAAATACAGTTGTGTGGACCAGGTTATATTTTTAATGCATTGAAAAATCCTAATGAAATACTATTCCTTGGCTTTCCTAGCAGGATGGAGGGGATGGTTAAGGTGCGATAAGTCCGGCTCGTTGGCTGCACAGATCTTCATAAGCCTTATACCTTCTTCAGTGACACTCCACAAATCTGGGTGGTTCTTTTTGAAGTCGTTGTACCATTTGGTAACCTGTGAAACATTAAAAAGGTATATTGTAAATATCTAAGGAATGGATACCTAGCCTACCCAGGGTAGCTAGCTAGGTACACTTTTTGACAAACCTACCTAAATTGAATGAAGGATCATGGATAACAGCTCTCAAGCGTTGTATAAATAGGTTAAAAACTTAAAACTAAGGCTCGGAAACCGGTTACAATTTTTAACCGGTTACGGTCATTGACCCCAAACCGAAATCGATTTAGGGTAAAGCCGTAAAAGGTTGTACTTTACCGGTTTAAGTGGAAAACAGGTTTTAAATGAATTTTGGATTTATTAATGAAAATTAACCGATTAAAGCCATGTTTTGTTAGGGTCCCCGGGCCCCGCCAAGTTAAAACGAATCTACCCGCACCATTTATGTTTTCCAGTTATATTTTACCGATAATGTCACTGTCACTTGTTAGAAGTGTTAAAAATGTAGACGAAAACCATAACGAAATACTGATTTAACCGGTTAATTAAGGTTTTTAAATCGTTTGTGGTTATGTAACCGGTAACCTTTATCATTTGGGTTACAAAAAACAGTTCACTTGTTTATCCGGTAAATAAAGGAACGATATATTTACCGGTATTTAACCGTAATTAACCGCTCTTTGTAAACCGGTTCCGAGTCCTGGTTAAAACTGAGTGATGGTGGTAAGTGTCTGCAGTCTGATGCAAATGCAATGCGAGATAACGGTACTGCTACTAGTACCGAAATTGAATACCTATCTAAGTAACTAATCCATTTGAAAATTATTATATTAGTTGTTTTTAGGGTTCCGTAGTAAACATGGAACCCTATAGTTTCGCCATGTCCGTCTGTCTGTCTGTCCGTCCGTCCGCTCTATATCTCAAAGAGGTTTTAGGTTTTAGGGTAGGTATCTCCAGTACCTACACATTAAAGTGAGGATTATTTTTTTGTGAGGGATGTCGTTATCGACGGATAGGTCTTTAAAAAATATTGCGAGTTTGCTTTTTCGATTAGGGGATTCGTTTGTGAAATATTAAGCTATAAAGTGCGCACTCAAGTGTGGCTACCTAAATTTAGGGTTAGGGGCGACTCGTCCCACTATGAAACTCGGACCAGGGACCAGTTGCCCCTTTTAAAAATTGATAGTGGTCAACTCGTCCCACATCTCTTTCAATTTCAATTAAGTGAAGGGTGGGTTAGTAATTTTTTTGCTGGCCTATATTGTGTCCAGGCTGCTGGGCAAAGGCCTCCCACATTTGCCCAGCAGTGGGACACAATATAAAACTTAGCATATATATAAAAAAAAACCTTGGATTGTATGAGTTTCGTGGGCTACTTTAGAAGCGCCTGGGTAGCCGGGAAAATACAAATTTTCTCACGTTATTATATTGATTTGAATATGATTCATGGCCATAACGTATCCTGTATTAATATCAATACAACTCTCTAAGTTCATATTTCGCGGGCTACCCTGATGCTTCAGGGTAGCCCGCGAAATACATACAATCCAAGGTTTTTTTAAAAATATATATGCTAAGTTTTATATTGTGTCCCACTGCTGGGCAAAGGCCTCCCGCCTTTGCCCAGCAGTGGGACACAATATAGGCCAGCAAAAAAAAATACTAACCCACCCTTCACTTGATTGAAATTAAAAGAGATGTGGGGCGAGTTGACCACTAACAATTTTTAGAAGGGGCAACTGGTCCCTGGTCCGAGTTTCATAGTGGGACGAGTCGCCCCTAACCCCCTAAATCACCTATGTATAATATAGGTACGGGTTGGGTTTGGCCGTGTGAAAAAAAATATGGGACTAGCATACCTTTAAGTATAATGAAAATAAAAGGGAAACTATCACAGCTTAGTAGGCTTTACAAGTTCACGACCGACTTATTAAATGTACTTGTATAAAATATTTTCCTATACCTACATAATGTATGGGAGCACAGTTCATAAACCTGCAAATGTAAGTTGGTCTTATTTTTACAATAAAAATCATCGTTTAATGTCAGGTAGACAGACGGTGGTTAATCAGTTTAGTAAGGTCACATATTTTGATGGGCAACTACGGAACCCTAAATTGTGCGTGGTCCGACATGCACTTGGCCGGTTTTTTTACATGAAATAAAACGTTTACAGACCCTTTGGTATTGCGAAAAATCGAAGTTAATAACTTCCAGAGCCATAGTGGAGTTAATGAGAGGGAAGTCAGCGATGGTCAGGTGGTCAGCGGCGGCGTGACTGGTACCCAGACGTTCCAGGTACGTCTCGAACAAGTCCAGCACCCGGTGGACGCGCTTCAGACCCTCAGGTGTTCGCTTGTAGTCGAAGTAAATGGGCATGATCTGGAATTTAATATTATATAAAATAAGTAGGGTAGGTACCAAATCTCCTCGATAGACAGAAACGATCTCATTTGATGCGAAGATGCGAATTAGTTTTAACAGTGACCTACCTACTTAGTTAATTGGTTTTAACCACAGAAAAGATACTTTTATCTCTTCTGTGGTTTTAACGTCCGATAATAGCGAACTGTGTTTGAAATATTTGCCATTGCGTATATTATATTAAAAAAACATGGTTAATTAGAAGTATAAATAAATATCACAAAACTTACACAGTACGAAAGTATATCAGGGTAGTACGAGCTCAAGTTGAACATCAGCCGATGGTTCACAATAGCCCTGAAATCATAGAACAAAAAACATAAATACCCATACAATTTTGTTTTTTTTAGAAACCTTGCCCCACAATAGGATTTTTTCTGTATCGTGGGTGCGTTCACAAACAAGAGAAAATTACAACCACATTTTAATGATAAAACTTTACAGTTACTCGCAGATTACCGTCGACTAAGTAGGGGTCTGGTTCATGACATCGCCAGTCACTACATCGATGGTCGCTGTATCGAACACGATCCATCGACGGGTTAATGAATCGACAGTATCCCAAATGGATGGTAGATGGTACGCTACATCGACAGTACACCAAATCGATGGTGCGCTATATCGACCGTACACTACATCGATGGTACGCTAGACGCTACATCGACAGTACCCCAAATCGATGGTATGGTCAGCATCAGAAGTATTAACATTACTCAAAGTTTCGAAGCTGTTTTTTTTAATAAAAACTTGTTAGATTATTACTCGTAACTACATGTTATTGGAGTGTAAGGACTATTTTAACGAATAATCTTCTGAAACATCTGAACATTTTAGAATTTTAATTCTTTTATGTACAGGACTCTAGCTATTATTTTTAATGTTTTAAAAAACAGCTTCGAAACTTTGAGTAATGTTAATATACTTCTGATGCTGACCATACCATCGATTTGGGGTACTGTCGATGTAGTGTACTGTCGATATAGCGCACCATCGATTTGGTGTACTGTCGATGTAGCGTACCATCGATTTGGGGTACTGTCGATTCATTAACCCGTCGATGGATCGTGTTCGATACAGCGACCATCGATGCAGTGACTGGCGATGTTATGAACCAGTTATACCAATAGGTGAGCTGATTACCTTGCTTTAGGATCTTTTGGATACAGAGGAGAGTCAGGTTTGTATTTATCACAAATGTACTGAATGATTGCGACGCTCTCGCTCAGGAAGAACCCATCGTCTTCAAGCACCGGGATTTCCTTTTGTGGGTTTTTCTGAAAATTGTTAAGGTTCAATGTGTTTGTCACGTAATATGAAGTTATGAACCGAATTACTATAAGAAGCATATTGTTATGATTTTTTTTAAGTTTGTCTTTCCAAAGTAAGCATTAGGCACTTGTCAGTCCGACCGACCGACCAAACCGATGCAATTTGTGTCAATGTCAACGTTTTATCAATTGAATATAGCGTAAGTACACAAGAATATGGATTAGGGCAGTTCTGCTGTGGTCTTAGCCTCAATTACAATGAACTCAATTGTTTGATAGTTTTCCAAGACAAGTAAACCACAGCGCATGTTTGTCTGCTGTGGCCTGTGGCTCAATGAGTTATGTTGAATTACTGATATCGTATTGTATTCTGTAGATATCAATATAATATAACGTCGGTCTCCAATATTCTCCGGGATAGCAGCAATGAATTCCTCACTGTGCCCAATGTGATCCTAGCTGCTATCATTGTCATCATTTCAATAATGTCCAATTTTTTCCTCCCCTAACTATTGGCACGCAACGGTCATTTCTGTGCCTCGGTCGTCGGCAAGCCTACAACCTACAGCTGCTATACCTACTTAGTTACTGTGATACACCAAGGTCCATTATACATACCTTCCCATAATCCTCGGTCATATGATCTCCATTATAAAAGTTGACGTCTACCCTCTCGTAAGGCACCTTCAATGCCTCCAGGACTTGTCTGCAAGATAGAGACGGCGGTCCATCCTCCAGGTAGTATAGCTTTAGTACCATGGTTCTGCAAATTACAATTAATATTGGTGTTACTTACCTACTTGTATTCTTTAAGTCGTTGTTATCTTTTGCTCTGATAAGTAAATGTAGTAAATGTCGGGTGATTTTTTGTGTGTACCTAATGTATTGATCTACGTAAAAAAACCTGTCGAATTTACTGCCATACTCAGGGCCGTGCATTTCAACGATTTGGCAAGGCAATTGTATTGTAGTGATTGTCGCCTTCCTGTCTCTTGGCCAACCAGGACATTTACTAACCAACTTGGATAAGTCAGAAAATACTCACCAATAATTGAAATCTAAGACTACTGAAAGACGATGGCAGGTTTCTGGATCATCTGATTATGAATGTGCGAATGAAAAGTGAATTCGTGTGTCTAATATTACCTAAGTAATATCACGAATTAACGAACGACGAAGAACAAATTACAAAAAGTGCGAAATAAACTTCAGAAAAAAATCAGCTTCTGAAGTCGGTGACATTTTTATTTATTTATTTATTTATGCACACACAAAATACAAAAAAAGGATAAAAACATAACAAATAGAAGAGCACAAAGGTACTGCTTATTTCAAAAGAAATTTCTTCCAGCAGACCTGCGAGAGGAAAGTTTGATTAGAAATGTAGACACAGTGTGTAAATAAGACTAACAAGATTTTAATTAAAATTAAGAACAAAAGTTTATCCATATAAAATAAACATACATACTAATATAAAACACCTATAAAAATAAATACTAGTATCCGAATATATACCTATAATAAACATACACATATTATACAGAATATTACAGAATAGAGGAGAGGTAATGCTCTCTGACTTGTTTTTTGAAAGTATATAAAGATTTACCGCCTTATTCATAAATAAAATTACATAAGAATGTCCGTCGGGGGCTGACATTAAATGAACTAGTTTTGCAATGTTCAGCTCCCGACGGACATTCTTGGTTTTTTTTAAGGTGGGTGTTTTATGTAATTTTATCCTTTTTTCAATTAATTTTTAACAGTCGTGGGTTTTTTCAAAATTTTTAATTTTGCTTTTTATTTTAAACTTTTTACTTTTATTTTTTTATCTAAGAACATGCACCATTCAAACCTTAACCCATAACTGGAAACTGAATCAAAATCGGACTTGTAGTTTTGGAGAAAAATGGCAACTTTGATTTGCACAAAAAATCTTTGCTGCAGCGCTCCCTGGTGAGCTGTCACCGTAACACCTATCTAAGAACATGCACCAATCAAACCCGAATCCATAACTGAAAACTGAATCAAAATCGGACTTGTAGTTTTGGAGAAAAATGGCAACTTTGATTTGCACAAAAAATGTTTGCTGCAGCGCCCCCTGGTGAGTTGTCACCGTAACACCTATCTTAGAACATGCACCAATCAAACCTAAACCCATAACTGAAAACTGCATCAAAATCGGACTTGTAGTTTTGGAGAAAAATGGCAACATGTATTTGCACAAACAAACAAACAAACACACAAACAAACAACCTCTCACCCCAAACGCATATACCGTCTCCGTTCCGTCGTGGGTAAAAATAGTTAAGAGTTGTTTAACTTAAGCTTGGTTTATCTCGCATGCCGTCACTTTCATTTGAATATTATTGAAGTGAGACGGCATGCGAGATAAACCAAGCTTAAGTTAAACAACTCTTAACTATTTTTATGAATAAGGCGGTTAGAGTCTAAAATTTTAGGCGGAAGTGAGTTCCACAAACGTACAGCGTGAACAGAGAAGGAGTAGGAAAAGAATTCAGTTTTATGGGATGAGAAATTAAGATGATGCCTAAGGTGGGATCTACACAGAGTATCAGAGGGACGGGTAAAGGAAAAACGATCGCGAAGGTAGCTGGGATATGAAGGGTTATAAATAGGGAAGGATGTTGTAGAGAAGACATAATATCCGAGTGTTAGGGAGCCACTTGAGTTCTTTGCGGAAGTGAGAGACATGGTCATATTTCCTCAGACCAAACACAAAACGGATACAAAGGTTTTGCAGGCGCTCAAGTTTGTTTAAGAGCTCCTCGGTGGCATCCAAATAGCAGGCATCAGCGTAATCAATGATCGGCTGGATCAGAGTTTGAGCTAAGTAAATCTTGTTTTTAAACGGTAAGAAGCTCTGTAGAGATTTAAGTGAGTGGAAAGAAAAGTGCACCTTCCGACTAACCTCATTCACTTGAGCTCTCCAAGAGAGATTACTGTCGATTAAGACACCAAGGTCCTTGGCTGTTTCAGCATAAGCAATGGTCGAACCACCCAGAGATAATGGAGGCAAAGATGACAAGACAAGTGTATTGCGATAATATCGGCTGCCTATGATCATGGCCTGTGACTTAGCAGGGTTAATCTGTAATCCGAACGACTTTGCCCATTGATAAATGCTTTCCAGGTCATGATTCATGGCAATGATTGTCGATTCCGCATCAGCCAATAAGAAATGCCGATACAGCTGCAAATCGTCAGCGTAGAGGTGGAAACTGGAGGTGATTATTTTGGTGTGTTAATAAATATAGAGAAAAGAAGAGGAGAGAAAACACCACCCTGAGGGACACCAGCAGTAAGATCACACCAATCAGAGAAGGTCTCATCTTGGCGGACACACTGTGAGCGACCTCGAAGATACGAGTTAAACCAGGCTAACGTAGAGGCAGAGAAGTTAAAACATTGAAGGACCCCAAGAAGGATGTCGAAATCCACTGAGTTGAACGCACAACTAAAGTCAAGTAAAACTAAAACAGTCAGAGATTTGTTGTCCATAGCCCAGCGGATATCGTCAGTAACCTTCAGGAGCGCAGTAACAGTACTGTGACCAGTACGAAAGCCAGATTGGAATGGGGAAATAAGAGCATTAGACGATAGATATTTTGAAATTTGGCCATGAACAATGTGTTCGAGAACTTTGGAGAGGAAAGGAAGAATGGAGATGGGTCTAAAGTGGGATAAGGATACTTCCTTATCCCACTTTAGACTGCTGACTGCTGACTTTGGACTGCTGACTTTGGGAAGTGGTATTATGTGTGCCTGTTTCCAAGCCGACGGAAATACACCAGAGAAGAGGGAAAAATTAACAATATGAGTGAGGATGGGCAGCAGCTCAGAAATAATGGGAATTATCATTCTCGGACACAACTTGTCATGGCCCGCAGCAGAGGAAGAGATAGAGAGAAGGGACTTTTTGACATCGTCTTCAGAGACAGGACTAAAATTAAAAAGTGCACAATGCGGCAGCGGCAGGTTAGAAAGCTCAGACAAAGTTGAAACTTTACTGTTAGGGTCCAGAGAAACAGGTGGCAAAGAAAAGTGCCTGTTAAGAGCGCACAAGTCGACATTTTTGTTTGTTTGATATCGTTTTTTTTTTGTCACCGACTTCAGAAGCTGATTTTTTTCTGAAGTTTATTTCTTGCTTATTTCTTGTATATTTTAATATTTTTTTTTTTAATCGGTTTTTTTTTTTGCAAAAAAGTTTTTTTTTTCATTTTTAGTTGTAGGTACCTACCTAATTCAAATACAAATTCAAACTCTTTATTTCAGACAAGACGTGTCCAGTCTAATATCCTACTTATACAAATATTTACTACCTATGCATTTAACATTCAAGCCAAGCAACCTAACCCTTAACCTTCAAGATTCCCTTATTATTGCTTTCAACTCCTAACCGTTGAGGAGTAGTAACTTCCATAATCAGCTATTCAGCTCACCTAGATAACCTGAAAGAATACAACCATATATGCGTCCCTATGATATTTTATTTAGGAATGATCCTCCAACTCCTAACCGTTAAGGAGTTACCTACCTATACTTTCCATCATCAGCAGTAATCAGCACAGCAACATGAAGTGAAAGCCTAATAGGTACCCTGAAAAAATACAATTTTGAAAGAATTTTCTTTCAACTCCTAACTGTTGAGTAGTTGTACCTTCTATTATCATCAGTAAATCCACATGATATTATGATGATCAGACGCAATTATAGGTACTTGAACAGCTTTAAAAAAATAAATGGAAAACGTCCTACGTGCCTATAAAATTTGAGGATTGCCCTCGATTTCTCAGGGATCCCATCATCAGATCATGATTTGGTGACATGACAATAGGACCACCTCGTGAGTATACCCTATCGAACACAAAAATAATTTTGAAAATCGATCCATAATTTGAAGGAGATTATGCGCGAACTGAGGCGCGAACATACATAAAATAAAAACAAAACACATGCACACGAATAGAGAACCTTAACCTTTTTGGAAAAAATTCGGTTTAAAATATTTAAGTAAATAAAGATTTATTTTTCGATTCAAAATATTAAATACTGTAGGTTAGATTAGGTACATACCGGTTTTATTATTAAAAGCTCCGAGAAACGTGTTCAGCGTTTGACACAGAAACTTAATCTATGACTGAATGTAATAATGGTGGGAGACTGGGAGGACCGGCCTCCGCGACGCGAACAACAACTTCCTTTCACTTGTTTGTTATGTATGCTACGTACGTCTAAGTACTAACTAGGTGCTAGGCTGTATGTACAATGAACTGTGGTTTAGGTATTTTATACACAGTTTTAAATATCGCAGGTTCGGTCCGTTAGCAACTAAGTACGCGAAAGCAGCTAGATACTTTTAATCAACGGTTACGCAATAAGATGCAAGAAGACCAACAAAACAGTGTAGGTATTTATGAATGTAAAGATAAGATTACTTTATCTTTTACACTCGTTGCTCGTTCCATCAGAGAATTCTAAATAAGTACAACTTATTATTCCAGTGCTAATATTAATTGTGTCAACAAGCCCCTATGTAATGTCTATAAAAATATATAAGTAACAGACTACCTGACATACATAATAAAAAAAGAAGAAAAATTTAACATACTTATTTATAAAAAAACTAAAACAATTTTTAACAGAAAAATGCTATTACAGTAAATGAATATTTAAATGATAAAATATAAATAATGTATAAAAATTCTATGTTTGTAAAGAATTCCTATTATGGTATTATTGGATTTATTTAGATATTATAGTTTTTTGTGTTTTTAAAGCTTCCTCTCTCCTACTATATCTTTGCCTTTTGCTGTAGTGGAATGCAAATAAAGTTTGAGTATTGAGTATTATTAAATCTTTTTTTTCACACATTTAAAACAACACAAGCGTATAGCTGGTGAATTATCTTTTCATTACTCCTACTCTGAAAGTAGGTCGATAAAATGGCTGCGGAGCGGGTTGAAAGTACTACTTTTCAGCCCTAGGGAGAATCGCTTTCAACTGACAGCTGTCAAATTATTTAAAAAAACGAGGTTGTAGGAGGTGTTTTCAGGGGACGTCACACGTGAAGGGAAACACAGGCGAAGTTTCAGGTGATCTTGTATTTTCAGCAGCAGTTTACAGGTTTTCACAATAGACGAATGTTATTTGGGATATATGAATAGGAACAGTTCTCACGACAAAGTCCTAGGACGAAGGTCGAAGAATGAAGTTCCCCTATCCAAAAAGTATTCCTGAGGGAATGTGGGGTTTTCCGTGACAACTAGTAGGGGTGTCTCACGTAACCTTTCCAAGTAGGGCGAGATTCGCAAATGCACCAACTGAATAGCTGTCTGTCTGAGGAAATTCACTGATCAAGCGAGGGTCATTAAGTGCCGGAGAATCTTAACACCGCGATTCAGAAATACGCGTCATCGGCGCAGCGCCATCTAGCGGAGGGCGGTCGAACTTTTACGGTCACTTGCTACCTTGATCAATGAACTTGTATTACTTATGAATCTTATACATGGTAGGGTGTATGAATACATAATAATTGGTAAGTAGACGTGTGTTACAATCTCCCCCTCAGTCCTCAAAGACGTCTCGGCGTGGTGGACTGGATAGTGGGATTATTGTTTTCTCGGGCGTCCACGTCCTCGTTTGGCCCCGGGTGAAGGCTTGATGACAACCTTCTCCTTTCTAGGTCGTCCTCTTCTTCGAAGTGATTGTACGGGTTCTGGAACTGTTTCTAGGCTACCGCTTTTATATGGAGTCAAAGCGGAAACGTGATAGAGACCGATTAGATTAGTAGTGGAGTAATTTCTCTCAGCGGGCGTGAGTGATCTACTCTCATATTCTTTGGGATACTCATCTTTCTTCTCCCCCTGGACCAGAGCGTCCAGAGCTGATCCAAGCGCATAGCTACTGGCATCAGTCTTGAAAATGTAAGACTTGGTTTCGTCGGCCTGCCGCAACACAGGGGCAGTCGTTAATCGAGTTTTAAAGGCGTTGTAGGCCTGTTCCTTTTGCGCATCTTCTATTTCTATGCTACAAAAGTGATAATCACCATCAGAGTCCGTAGGATCGTTTGCACCAGGAAAGACTTGACTTGCATGCGGGGATAGTTTGACTTCTGCTTCTTTTACATTATGATGATGAGGCAAATAACCATCGAAGACCCTTTTTCCTTTCTTAGCAGGTGACAGCTCGAATGGTATCAATTTGTATCCTGGGGAACTCTCGGGAAGAGCGGCAGCACTTGAGGATGCAATAGCCGCTGAAGGCATCCCCTCGGTGGGATCTAAAGCACCACTGGCCGAGTTGCTACTCGTTTGTTCGAAGTTCACAAAGTCTTCTTCGTATAACTCGTAGATGGAGTCGGTATCAAGAAATTCTATCGGCCTGTTCCTTATATCTGATTGTACGTCAACCGAACCAAAGGCTAGGTTTGTTGACGGTAGTGACCGTTGCTTATTTGCGCAGCATGTTGGGCAGCTACTGCGAACTACACCGGGTGTACCACAGCCGTAACACGTGACTTTGGGCGTTGAAGGAGATGGAGCCTGCGTTGTCTTGAACGGGGCTGTAGTAGTTTGTCCCTCAGGCACTGTTCGGTTGTATGGCCGATGAAGTGACAGAAGGTACACTTGACTTTCGGTTTCGAAGTCGGCTTTAGTCTCGCTTCTTTGCGATCGTCAGCTTTGTTTGGTTTGTCGATCCACATTAGTTCGACGCCTCGTGCTGCTTCCAATAAATCGTCGTAACTCTCTATGGAGTTACGCGGAACCTTGTCTCTTATACGATGTTTTAGTTGACCGTATACCATATGGAGTTGGTGTGATTCCGGTATCTCGGGTTCAGGCAGTTGTGCGAATAGCATTCGCTTGTGTGTAACGAAGGTTTCAGTGTTCGTGTGGATATCCTGCACTTCGTTGACGATCTCCTGGTAAATTATATAGGCAGGTTTTTTCGGGGCAAAAGCGTGACGGAGACGGTCTTCGAAGTCCGCCCATGTGGAAACATGTTTTTTCACTCCCTGCCACCACACTGCAGCTTCACCCTTGAGGAGCAGTGGTAACCCAGTGAGCGCTTCTGCATCACTTACATTCTCTATCTGTTTAAAAACTGATGCTGCCGCCAAAAAAGCTTCCGTTACTTCTGAGTTCTTGGTCCCGTCGAATTCAGCTTTACAGGTTGTAAAAGACCCGTGTCTTCCTGGTGAAAGCTTCGACAGCAGCGCCTCAAACTGAGTATCGGACATGGTCACCGACATCTCTGCTTTCCCCTTTTCTGTAGGTGTCGTTGTAGTTCGTCCGTAACGTGTAACGTATTTCGTGTTTTCTTCTTGCCCCACGTTGGGCGCCAGTTTGTAGGAGGTGTTTTCAGGGGACGTCACACGTGAAGGGAAACACAGGCGAAGTTTCAGGTGATCTTGTATTTTCAGCAGCAGTTTACAGGTTTTCACAATAGACGAATGTTATTTGGGATATATGAATAGGAACAGTTCTCACGACAAAGTCCTAGGACGAAGGTCGAAGAATGAAGTTCCCCTATCCAAAAAGTATTCCTGAGGGAATGTGGGGTTTTCCGTGACAACTAGTAGGGGTGTCTCACGTAACCTTTCCAAGTAGGGCGAGATTCGCAAATGCACCAACTGAATAGCTGTCTGAGGAAATTCACTGATCAAGCGAGGGTCATTAAGTGCCGGAGAATCTTAACACCGCGATTCAGAAATACGCGTCATCGGCGCAGCGCCATCTAGCGGAGGGCGGTCGAACTTTTACGGTCACTTGCTACCTTGATCAATGAACTTGTATTACTTATGAATCTTATACATGGTAGGGTGTATGAATACATAATAATTGGTAAGTAGACGTGTGTTACAAGGTATATTTTCACATTTTTATTGAATCATGTTCTAACTTTTTATACAGCCACTAAATTACAGCGCGATTTAAAATTAAAATAACATAAAGTTAACTTGAGAATATAATTATATTATACCTAAATATAATTTAGTTTTAACAATTTCTCTAAAATAACATAGATTTCGGCAAAATCTTTGCCATTTTTAAACGGTTTTATTTAGCTCACCCCGTTTGTTTTATTCTTGGATCAAATTTAGTAATTCAAATTTCACCCTCTTCCTGTCAACCGATTAATCTGAAATTTTGTATACACTTTGGATTTTGGTGACAATACAATTATGTTTATTCATTATCATTATAAATTCAAGATGGCCGCCGCTACAAAATGGCGGATAATTTATGTTTTATTAATCCCATCAATATGGGTATCAAATGAAAGGGCTCAACAAGCAGAATACAATATACTATATAAAATTAAAATCCAAGATGGCGGCTAAAAACTAGAAAATAAAAATAGGTAAAAAAACTTTTTAAGTTAAACGGTTTTATGTTAAACATACATTGCAATGTTTAAGATAAATGTACTAAAAACCAAAAAATAATAAAATAGATACAGTCGTGGGAAAAAACCGTGGGGCACGTCAATTCGGAACTGTCGTGCTGCGGAAATTACAATTGACGTGCCCCACGGTTTTTTCCCACGACTGTATCTATTTTATTATTTTTTGGTTTTTAGTACATTTATCTTAAACATTGCAATGTATGTTTAACATAAAACCGTTTAACTTAAAAAGTTTTTTTACCTATTTTTTTTTTAATGATGAACATGTAAAATACTGGCTGTATGTATAAAAATACTAGCTGGACGACCAGAGGACAATAAAAACAAAATAAGCGGGAAAGCGACATCGACAATCCGATCAACACTCATTTATTCTTTAACTAATAATTTAAGTTCTTATTTTTACTCTCCCCGTATTCGTAATGAAAAGCACAGTGTTTATCTCGGGTTAATTACTTATTTATTCCCTCGAACTTTTAGCGCCCTCACTACGTTACGGTTACGGTGCCAAACCGAGCAATTACACAAATTTAATATTCTATTTTTCATTACTCATACTCTGAAAGTAGGTCAGAACATGCCTGCGTAGCGGGTTGAAAGTACTACTTTTCAGCCCTAGGGAGAATCGCTTTCTACTGACAGCTCTCAAATTATTTGTTGTAATAGGGAGCAAACCTATTGCCATCAACCAATGTAATTAAGAGCAAGCCTATTGCCATCAACCGATGTGATTAGGAGCAAGCCTATTACCATCAACAAACGTAATTAAGAGCAAGCCTATTGCCATTAACTGATGTAATTGGGGGCAAGCCTATTGCCATCAACCGATGTAATTAGGAGCAAGCCTATTGCCATCCACCGATTTAGGTAATTGAGAGCAAGCCTATTGCCATCAACCGATGTAATTAGGTGCAAGCCTATTGCCATCAACCAAACTAATTAGGAGCAAGCCTATTGCCATCAACCGATATAATTAGGAGCAAGCCTATTGTCATCCACGGATTTGGGTTATTAGGAGCAAGCCTATTGCTATCAACGGATGTAATTGGGGGCAAGCCTATTGCCCCCAACCGCGGCGATTTAATTAGGATCAAGCCTATTACCATCAACTAATCTAATTAGGATCAAGCATATTGCCATCAACTAATCTAATTAGGAGCAAGCCTATTGCCATCAACCGATGTAATTAGGAGCAAAGCCTATTCACGGATTTAGGTAATTGGGGGCAAGCCTATTCCCATCAACTTTCCTTGTATTCGTAATGAAAAGCACAGTGTTTACCTCGGGTTAAAGACTTATTTAGTCCCTCGAACTATTAGCGCTGCGCTCAGGTGCCAAACCCCGACTCGGGACTAAATAAGTTCCTTTCACCCCTTTTTTTTTTTTTTTTTTTTTGGTGGGTGGAATATCATCGAATGACCCCCCCCGCTCTTGGGCAGAGCGAAGGGGAGTGTCAGACTTCTACTGACTAAAAACCAAACCCATGTTCCTTCTTCGCCCTTGTGTCGGCGCCGCGTTATCCTTTCGACAAGCCACAGCCCCGACGGGCGTCGGCCCTTGCGGGCCCCTCCTTGCTGACATCTCTTTGAGGCGCGCGTGGAACACGTACGCGCCGCCGACACGGTCTGTTGCCGTCATGACGACGGCCGGACGGCGAGCTAGCCCGTTACTCACCGTCCACAGGCCCGCGTCTACGGTGGCCGGAGGTCATCGCGTGCCCCCCGGCGCCCGGAGCGCCTTCCGCGGCGGCTTCCTTTCACCCCTAAGGCCTAAAACACACACAAGCGACGTAAGGCGCAGACACGGGGCAGACGCAGCGCAGGCGTGGCGCAGGCATGCGCCGCTTCAAAACGATTTCATACAAAATGTATGCAGGCGACGTTTTTGAATTATACTGAAGCGACGCGGCGCAGACGACGAAACGGTGTGAGGTTTGCACCGGAGCGAGATTTCAACAACCGATTGAATTCACGTTTCTTGCCTGTTCCACGCCTCTTCTGATATAATTCAAATCGCGTCTGCGCCGTATCTGTCCCACGTCTGCGCTGCGCCTGCCCCGTGCCTTCGCCTTACGTCGCTTGTGTGTGTTTTAGGCCTAAGGTAACAAATTAACAATGTACTATTAATCTTATTCTATTCCTGAATTTTGACGAGGATGCAAAACTGCATCTTGTATTTAGGTAAGACCATTGATATAAAAGCTAAAGATACGGTCGTACGAACATTTTGCTCGATGCGTTCCCCTTAGGCCTAAAACACACACAAGCGACGTAAGGCGCAGACACGGGGCAGACGCAGCGCAGGCATGCGCCGCTTCAAAACGATTTCATACAAAATGTATGCAGGCGACGTTTTTGAATTATACTGAAGCGACGCGGCGCAGACACGCCGTTTCGTTGTCTGCGCCGCGTCGCTCGCTACGAGCGACGCGGCGCAGACAACGAAACGGTGTGAGGTTTGCACCGGAGCGAGATTTCAACAACCGATTGAATTCACGTTTCTTGCCTGTTCCACGCCTCTTCTGATATAATTCAAATCGCGTCTGCGCCGTATCTGTCCCACGTCTGCGCTGCGCCTGCCCCGTGCCTTCGCCTTACGTCGCTTGTGTGTGTTTTAGGCCTTAAAGAGAAACACTAACGTCATCTATAAGAACTAATCAGGCTGCTCGTAAACGTAATCTTGTATGAGCGGCGTGGCGTGGTATTATCGAGGTATAATAAAGAAATTAAATAAAGCTTTCATTAAAATGTTAATACAAAAAAATGTTAAATTTTAATTTATAATTTTAATTTTCTTTTTAAACTTCGGTTTAGTCAAGACCTATTTGGGACCAAATTCGAGGCGTCATTTTATCATACGGTCCGCCCAGTCCTTACGCAGTAATATATAAGTCAATGGGTAAGACACATTTTGATGCTGGGTTTTACCTATTCAGTAGGTATACTAGACACTACGGGAGGTCGTGAGATTGGTATTAACCGAGAAGAAAATCTAATTTTCATTTCTGTAATTTAACAAAACCACATAATAATGGGTTAACCGTTAAACTGCAATAACCCTAAACTGGCTGCGATACGCAAGCAGTCGAGTTGGACGAACCAGGCGGGGTCCATTTTATTTTTTAAACGTTTTCCAAAAAGAAGGAGGTTCTCAATTTTTTTTTTTGTACGTTAGTGTCCGGACCGGATATCTCTGTCATTAGGTTCTGAACCGATTTTCAAAATTCGTTTTGTATTCGAAAGTGTATCTCCCGAGATGGTCCTATTCTTATTGTCACCAAGTCAGGATCTGATGATGGGATTCCAGGGAAATCGAGGGCAACTCTCAAATTTTATAGGCACTTGTTACGTTTTCCATATATTTTTTTAAACTGTTCATGTAGGTATTTGCGTCTGATATTATAATCATAATCTCATGTGGATGCGCTGACGATGGAAGACACAAGTGCTCAACGGATAAGAGTTGAAAGAAAATACTTTCAAAATTATAGGTAAGAACGTATAAATAAAGTACATAGGTATTTATGGACCGATAGTTGAATTCTTTCAGGCTATTATGTTAACCTGTGATGATGGCATTCCAGCGAAATCGAGGGCAACCTTCAAATTTTATGGGCACCCTATTACGCGTTTCGTGCTTTTTCTAAAGCTATTCAAGTATTCGCATCTAGCAGTCAATAGGTACTACATGTTGATGAGCTGTTAGGGGTTGGAGGATAATTCTTTAATAAAATATTATGGGGTCGTATATATGGTATGGTTGTATACTTGTATTCTTTCAGGTTATCTAGGTGAGCTGATTAGGGATGGTACTACTCTTCAACGGTAAGGAGTTGAAAGCAATTATGAGGGAATCTTGAAGGTTAGCGTTAGGTTTCTTGGTTGAATGTTAAATGCATAGTAAATATTTGTACTTAGATAAAGGATATTACAACTAAAATAAAAAAAACAGTTTTGCAAAAAAGAAAACCGACTTCAAAAACACAATAAAGACTGAACATTGATAACGTAATTTTAAATAAAGACCCACATGTTGGAAATGCTCCACGAAGTTCCACCGGCTGTCGAGGACGAGTCCTAAGTACTTCATAGTCGACTCGACGCTAATAGAAACCCTTCCCATCGTTAGCTTGGGAGTTGGGATGCCTCACGGTTAGTTTCAGACTGGACGCTGAAGTAACCGACGACGGCTAATTTAATATGGGACCGTATAACCATTGCATAAAGTAGAAAATTCTATGAATATCGATGCGGGCGTCAAGCAAGAGTATTACCTACTATGGTATTTATTTATTTATTATTTATTTATTTATGCATTACTTATACCAAAAGGCACGACTCGATCGCACGCATTTTTTCCCTATGGTGCCTCCGTAGGGACAACATAAATCACTGGCTGTATATTGAAAATAGGGACTCCAAAACGTTTTCTATACACTTTTTTTCGTACTGCTGCCTGAACTGACCCTTTGGCATGCCGAAGAGGCGTAGAACCTACCTTTACAGTTTTAGAATGGCTTTAAGCGAAAGAAGGGTTAAATAATGAATGATTTTGTAATAAACCCCGAGGTCTCGTGACTTCCTCGAAATTATTATAAATACTAGTAGACAAAGCTAAAATTGTCTTTTACAATTTATAGCTTCTCTTCTAAGTTCTAACAAAAATGCGGTTAAAGTTAAGATGTTTTTATTTTCTGCTCCCTTCTTTGTTATTTACATGTAGTGCGACGGTTCCGGTCCAAGCTACGAGCGAGTTCGTTGAACAAAGTCTTCGTGTTCGAGTGCGACGACAAGACGGGTACGTGTACGACAAGCCGAGTGTATCATTTGACCTGCCGCAGAGTAGGTCCACTCCTGCACCCACTCAAGCACCGAATGTTGACAGGACGCTGACGCAGCAAATGTTTTACGCGTACCCCGTGCCAGCAGGCGGCGACACCGTCAACATCGGACAGGCTGCGGGGACCACGGCCACTACTGCGACCGCCGCCTCCACAGGCGCCGCCGGCGGCGGTTACAACTACAGGTCCTCCACTACTGGTAGCACTAATGCCGGATACAACTATGGTACATCATCAACTGGGGCTCAGGTTAATACTGGGTCTCAGGTTAATACTGGGTCTCAGGTTAATACTGGATCTCAGGTGACCACTGGATCACAAGCTGCTGTAACCGGTGTACAAACTGGCTATAACAGTGGCTCGTCTCAAGGTGGTTCAGGTTATCCATCCAACGCTCCGTCACCTACACTCTCCCCGACTCTTCAGGGCTCATCAGAAGTCTCAACAAGCGCTCCTAAATACTTACCACCGACAGCTGGTGCCACAGGTGGAAGTACTTCAACTGGTGGCACTGTGAGCATAGGGGGTGTTTCTGTAACTTCTGGCTCTGGACAAGTGCAAACTGAACCAGCGGGACCTCCTTCTGGGCCATACTTGCCACCGTTGGGGACATCGAATACTGCGACGTCTGGTCAAACCGTGACTTCAACATCGACAAACAGTCAAGCAAGCATAGGTGGTTCAGTATCAGTACCAAGTTCTGCGTATTTACCACCAAATACATCGTCCCTACCGTCACCGGCGTCGTCTCCAGGATATGCCAGGCCTCAACCAGCGCCGGCACCGGCACCAGCACCTGCACCCGCACCCCTACCACAAACTGGTTACATACCGCCATCAGGAACTAATTCTGGAACAGTGTCCACACCTGCATCAACGTACTTACCACCGTCGTTCTTTTAACACTTATGTGGCATCATTTCTTACCTTTAATTAAGTAGTTATTTGTATACTTATATTAAAATATTTGCAATAATTGCATAGCAACAAGCAGTTTTATTTATTTTAATCAATAGATATCGTTTACCTGTATCATTGATTTAGCCTAGGAGTGGCCCATCCGGCCTATCAATCAACAACTGGCATCGGCAATTATGTCAAAATTTCACAATATTTATAAATTGTTATTTAAGATTGCGTAGGTAATGATTATAATATAAACAAATATCTTTCTGTTAGGAAGTCGGCCAACTAGACCTAGATATAGAAGGTGAGCATACTTTCGTCACGCTCGTTTATATCTATGTGTATTTTAACTTATGATAGGTTAGGTTAAAATGTGTAGATTATGCAGCGTTACATTTATTATTTCTGATAATAAAACTGGCCAAGTGCAAAAAAATCGCGTTATATTTTTGTTGTATGGGCCCCCCTTAATATTTATTTTATTCTGTTTTTAGTATTTGTTGTTACCTATACCGGCAACAGAAATACACAATTTGTGGAAATTTCAACTGCCTATCGCGGTTCTTGAGATACAGCCTGGTGACAGACAGGCGGACGGATAGACGGACAGACAGCGAAGTCTTAGCAATAGGGTCCCGGTTTTACCCTTTGGGAATGGGTACGGAACCCTAAAAACCAGCCAAGTGCCTTCCGAAACACGGAATCATCTTTCATCAGACAAACAGGTGATTCAAGCCTGCAATGTCCTAGTCAAAGTGGAAACAACATTACAAAGTAAGCTTACCGTGGAAATCGAACCCACGACCACCGGATCACATGGCAAACGCCTAAACCACTCGACTACGGAGGCAGTTATGGCCTACGCCTACGCCACACTATGGCCTACCACTACGCCTGGCTGGCTGTATTTTAGAGCAACTTGCGGATGGATAATCCTGGCTGCAAGGTTGTGTCTACTGTCTACGCAAGTAGGTAGGTAGGTACTCTCTGTTAGCTAGACGAGAACACCTGATTGATTCGCCTGGGTCGCCTGTACGATGGCATGCCCAACATAAGTCAACCGGTCGTCCATCACAATCAGGCGCGCGCGGTCCCAGACTCCTAGCCTACGATTTAGGAGGGGTAATTTAAAGGCATAATTTGGGGGGAATATACGACCCCCCGAACTGTGCAGTAGAACTAGTGGGAATGATCCTCCGGTTATATCTTCAGTCTCCCGAAACTTTTGTGTCGATTCTCGCAAGGACTAATTTTGTGGACTCACATAGAATTATAGAAAAGCCTATCAATTGAAAGTCAGGGGGCACCGGGTGAGCGTAGCGAGCTCGTAAAAGGGGTTTGAACTTTTTTGTATGGGAGCTGGCCATATCGACCCACCGCCATTTTGATATTTTTACGAAATTGCAGCCCACGATGAAAATTTTATGTATGGATAGAGGACAATAATAGACGAACAAAAAATGTCATGAAACATGGTACCCCAAAGTGTCACGTTATCGAGATATTTGAAGGTCAAAATAGACCTTTTATGTCTATATGCGTTGATTATTATTATAACAGTTTCATTGTGGGCCGCGATTTCGAAATAAATTACAATGGCGGCCAGGTTGATATGCCAC
The DNA here is from genome assembly GCA_949316265.1 of Diarsia mendica. Taxonomy (NCBI): domain Eukaryota; kingdom Metazoa; phylum Arthropoda; class Insecta; order Lepidoptera; family Noctuidae; genus Diarsia; species Diarsia mendica. The sequence goes on along the minus strand of OX438893.1, from coordinate 19,083,870 downwards.
ATCGGTTCTATCCCCTTTAGCACCCACTTTAGTTTTCATAGGTTTTCCTACTGTCTACCACCACAAAGTGTGTGAAATAAGGTACCTTGTGGTAGGATGTGAAATTAGGGATGTATAGGTAAGTACCTATCTACTGCGATAGGTTAATCGTTTCGAATTCCGGGGAAGAGGGGAAGGTTCCCCGAAATGATTTTCGGAAGCGAGCCGGCCGGCCCTCGGTTAAGTTAGGTTCTTTTGTTGCATTCATAAAGAAACACAATTACACTTACAACTTAGTTGTTTGCCAACATGCAATGGAGGTAGGTAGGTAGGTACCTACCTTCATTTTTTAAAACAACGAGGTCAGAAAAATTATTACGGTTTAACCTAAACCCAGCACAGAGCCAGGGGTGGTTACCAGTTGCCCGCCCCCTGCATAGCTATTCACAACCACTCGATTGTCCGTCGTATCCAATCGATCCATCGTACTATCGAAAATCGCCATTCACAAAACCGAAACCGAGTAGGTACTACTTAATAGATTCGATTTTGGTTCGATCTATGAAGATTATCAATCCTGCCTGCCGACAGCTATTTGCTATCAGAAGTGCAATCCAATCAGAATTACGCCGCCATTTTATAAACAAGAGTCGTTGCGTAGGTACCTATCCATTAAAAATTAAAATCATTTTTAAATTGTTTTTAATACCTACCGGCCTATATTTTTAGTTACTCGACGGATATTCAGTACAATCTATAAAACTAATTAAAAGACTCATGAAAGATAATTTGTTGGCTACATACCTAGGTACCTACCTAAAATCGTTCACCACGAGTGTCTATGTACTACCATCTACCATGTCAATCGAATCTGTGAATAGCTTTTGCCAAGCGATCCAAAACTCTGATACTCGAAAAAGTGTCAAGATCGATTCGACTTCGACAACCCGAACCCGACCCATATTTAATGGGTACTTTTTGATCATTCATACAGAGATGACAATCCAAGCAAAATGCAACAGCGAGCGAAGCGAGCTTAATTACTTGTGCAAATTATTTACCGAAAAATAACTTATATGTTCTTGGGTGGAGCCATGACCCCTGTGACCCCCTCCTTAGAACCATGCCTGATTTCAACTGCCATTTCACCCTGCAGTCGTTGGTGCTTTAGCCAAGGAGGGCGGGCGGCGTGCGCGTGAGTCCCTTGTCCAGCGACAACACCTCGATGCATCCTCACGTCAAATTGTGGAACTGGTGAGTCTTGGTATTTAAAGAGCGTTGGCCTTCACATATATTTTTAATACTATTTACAGAATAAAATATTATATTTATTAACTGTTTTTGTCAATCACTTGTGTTATGAGGAAACGAAACAAAACGCAAAACACCAGTCAGTCAAACGTCAAAAACATACTAATCTAAAACGTCATAGCGTCATACAAAAATAGCATCAAAGATGAAAGTTATTTTTAATATTTCTTTAAAAATTGATTTTTAAACTATTCTACCACACTTTGGAATGAACGATTTAAGCATAAATGCAGAGTATCGCTTTTTGATGAGTATTTAATCATGGGGATGTAGTGTATGCGTTTGAATCAAAAATTTACATAAGTTATGTTTCTACAAAAGCAAACATTACAATTTTCTCGAATAGGAAGCAAGGTAAACCTGAGGTAATTATATGTATTAGTTTATCGATTGTATTATTATTTTATTTGTGTGCCTAAAGTTGGTTTTTCCAATACATATCACGGTTGTTCAAGGTTCATGACCTTACTGGGTTAATTAATATTCTTTGTCCTGTTATGTATTTAAATACAATTTAAACGTTAATAAACTAGCTAGACGTCCACCAGTGAACATGTGATGTCTGAGGAGTTGTGTGATAAGATAAGTGACAGTGTGTGCATACACAAATCGTCGCCTGTTTCCAGAACTGCGGACGCGCGCTCCGCTGCCAACCATGGTGCACCTCGACGTGCCAGGTGCTCAACTATACCCTAACACTCTCGCCATAAACGACCTGCCTAATGAAATACTTATTTACATATTTTCTATGGTAGATTTTGAATCCTTACTGGCAGTTGCTAAAGTTTGTATGAGATGGCAGCAACTATGCCTTACCCCCTGCGTTTGGGACAACACCCGCCTCATAGTATGTATGAAGAACTATGTCAGGATAAGTGAAAACATTGTGCCTTTTGTCGCCAAGTATGTGAAGAATGTTAAACTACAGTATTTCAAGTTGTATTCGCAAGTGAGGGCTTCCTTAATAAGTTATTGTCCTAATCTAACTCATTTAGAAATAAGTATATCTCAAGTTGATAGCTGTATCTTTGGTGATTTAGTAAGCTGGCCAAACTTGAAGTTTTTGAGTTTTCGTAACTCACTCATAGTACAAAATCCAGAGAATGCTAATGGTAACTTTGTTTATCATTTGCCATTTGACAAATTGAAAAACCTTGAGACTCTTATTCTGTCGAATTTTGCCCTAACCCATGATAGTTTGTACAACATGTTGCAGTGCACCAATTTAGTCAGTATTAATATGGAGAAAATGAAGAATATTCCAGCAGATTTTCTTGAATCTCTTCTGAGAACCAAACAGTCTACACTAAGAGCTTTACATATATATGGGGATACTTTAAATGATGATATACTTCGTAACATATCTAACTGTAAGGTACTACAAGTACTTCACATCATGACATGCAAAACCCTTTTTGATTCAAGTTTGTTGCACTTATATAGACTAAAGAATTTGCATTCATTAAAATTACGTCATGGTTACTTTTCGACAAGTGCTCTCCTTGCATATTTTTCTAATAATACATTTCAAAACTTGACATACTTAAGTCTCTCTCGCTGTCTCCATGTCACCATACAGGTTGCAAAGGCCATAAAAACAAGTGCACCCAATCTCAAAGAACTGTCATTCTATCTGTGTCCATTTATCATTGCTCCTAACTTCAACAGATCAGAACTAGAAAAAATGTTTAAAATACAGTTGTTACTTGATTGAATTAGTTGTGATTACACTGAACTGAAGGCAGCTTAGGTCCGTCCAACTTACATTCAATATTTATTTCATTATTTATTGCACCATTATTGCACTGTCAAGGGAGAATTTTCTTAGTGGCTGATTAGCAGTCAAATTAAAAAAAAAAGCTCTAAGTAGTTATGAAATTGTCCATACTATTATTTACTAGTGATATCAAATCGTCAAACCCAGATTGTTTGATAGAATAAATTGTTGTCAGTAGGTTGTATTACGGTGCATGTATCAAATAATAATTTGTTAAACAACCTTCAGTATTTAAAAATTAAGAAGTATTACATAACTCATAGTCACATCTACATAGTAGATATTTATTGTATTAAGGTTTTAGTACATAGCTGCTGGTGGCTTGTTTAAAAGATTGTTTTGCCTGGCAAAGTGAGTTAGGTATAAATCAGCTATGGACTGAAAGCTATTATTACGAAATAAAAGTTACTATTACACCATACACTTAGACTGCAATGGCAATGTGCAATTAGAAAAGACTTTGATTGGTTTACAATTGCAATAGAAAATATTGAATTGGTATTTGGGTATTATGAATGTAATGTATTTATTTCTATTCAATTTACTATGTAATGAGGATGTAAAATAAAATATGCAGGCTCGTCATTATTTAATTGTCGGTGTAATGGTGACCTTAACATGTGTGTTGACATTTTACATAAGTAAATGATAATTTTCCGCCTTTCTGTTTAGGAATCATAGTCAATTACGTTATGAAGTGCCTTAGAAGTTTTAATAATGATGACTGTTTTCATCAAATTGTCTGAAAACTTCCTCCAGGACTGCAGTAAACAATTTCGGTGAAAGTGGGTCGCCTTGTCGTACACCCTTTTCAAGATTTATAATCCCTCCTTCTCTTTCTAGCTTAACTGTTGCTGTACCACCAGTGTAGATGTTTTTTATTACCCTAATATATTTTTCTTTCACCCCTTGTTTCTTCAAGGCATCCCATATTTTATTGTGGTCCAAGGAATCAAAAGCCTTGCAATAGTCTACAAAGCAGCCTATGCTGCAGCAGAACAACGACAAGAATGCCAAGCTCCGGGACGATAATATCTCCATGAGTGAGAAGTTCAAGTCTGTGGTGCAGCAATACCACTGGTAGGTCATATTCTTTATATTTTTCAAATATTTGTTTTACCACATGGACATGGTCAACGACTGAGTACTTGCTTCGAAATCCCGCCTGCTCTCGTGGTTGGTTCTCGTCAAGCACTTTAGTTATGCGGCTTAGGACAATTTTTGCAAAAACCTTATAAATATTCGACGTTAAACTTATTGGCCGGTAGTTTCCAACATCATTTCTATCCCCCTTTTTGTGTAATAAAATTATAGTAGACTTGGTCCATTGGTGCGGTATGATTTCCGTTTTCAATACATGATTAAAAATTGCAGTTAAAGCTGGTGTTATGGTATGCTGTACTGCTAACAAGACTTCGTTCATATTGAGATTCCTTCCACAGACAGCGAAAATACATATTTCAGTATAAAAATAATAATTGAATGTCCCAGTTACCAATTAATTCTATTATCTATACACAAGTTCCAATTCATGAGAGAATGCTATTGATGTTAAAAAAAAAGTTTTAATTTAAATTATTTTTTCTGACTCCTTGAAACTTAACACTGTATAACTACTTAGAACTGTTCTGAGACATTGTTAAATTGTAAGTAATTAAAAATAAATTATATTTACTTACTACATTTTATACAAACTGTAAATACATTTGTAACGAAATCGAATATATGATTAGTATTAGAATAATTTACCTAATGGTATTTAGTATTTCTTACGTTTATTTTTAAATGTGCTAGTGTCATTTTTTTAAAGCTATAAATTGAATGTCTATTGGTTGAAAATTCACTATATAATAAATTCTCTACTTATATCAAATGTGATTTTATTAGTTAATTAATTTGTTTGTGCTGTTTTATTGTACGAATAATAAATTATATTTTGAACAGCTTTTATTGTTTTCATCTACTGTACATCAGCCGTCAAGGCGATTCTCATAAAAATGTTAACTGATGTGCGATTGACTGTACACAATTTAAACACCCCCCCCCCCCCCCCGACTAAAAAAAACTATAAAAAGTTATAAATAATATGCTGACATACAAGATAATATAATTATTTAAATTAAAACCTTTGTCGTGTCGTGGGACCGCTCAATACCAAACTATATACCTACTTACATTATATTTTTGAACCAACTTGGATTACATAATTAAGACGATGACAATAGCTATTGACTTCTGATGTTTCAGTATTTTTGGTCACGCCCACAATTTTCCCGATACCCTAGCGCCATACAACCAAGTAAGAAACAAATAGTCCAGGATCCGCGGTCCATTTTTGCACTTGATTACTATCAAGCTAATTTTGATGAGACGGCGAGACGCCTAAGAATTTCCTGCACGAAAACTCTCGAATTCTCGATTGTGGTAAGTAATAGGGGTAGCAGGGATAAAATATGTTGGTTTGATGATTCTCAAAAGTGTTAGTACAAACACTTTTGAGAATCATCAGCTGGGTTTTTTTTTGATAAATCTGATGATAATTATCTAAATTATTTGAAAAAATATTTGTCCTACAAAATGTAGGTATGGTTTGATCAAAGAGTCCCCTTCCTTCCTTCCAATACGTATCGATAACGAAGTCATTAAAAATGATTACTAACTGGGTTTTGGGGATTGGATATTTTCTATTAAACCCACTCTTTACAAGTTACCTACAAAATTCCTAAAATTATAATAAGTGTTTGGCACTTACTCCACGCACCATCAATACTCCTGTACATCTTAACAACAGGCTAATACACTTTCTGGAGCCACAAATTCCAGAAGAGCAAGCAGGTTTTGTTAAAGGCAAAGGCACGCGGGAACAAATCCTGAACGTTCGCCAAATTATAGAGAAAAGCCTAAATTTAACAGCCCTGTATTGATATGTTTCATACATTATACCAAAGCATTTGATTGCGTGGAGTGGGGCAAGCTGTGGGGGGTTCTTAAAGGAAATGGGAACGCCTCAACATCTTATTGACCTAGTCCGATGCCTCTACATCAAAAACCGCTCTTTCGTCAAAATCGACACCGACTGCTCAAATGCGTTAGGCAGGGATGCATCCTCTCACCTCTGCTCTTCAATGTGTATGAAGAGCAGTGTCTCCATATGTAAATCGAGAGTTACCGTGTTGCTAGGGTAAAAATACGGTGTTTCTCGACCAAATTACGGTGTATTTACTAAAAGTATACCGTGTAAATTACCGTGTAATTTTTCAAAGGAAAATATAACAACATTAATATGAAATGAATCAAAACACTATATTTTGCTCTTTAAATAAGTAAAAAAAAAAAAATTACATGTGAAACATGCAAAATTCAACATTTTGAATTTTGCATGTTTCACATCGTTAGTTTGCCTGAAATCAACACAGTTTATCCCATTTCTATTCCTTTTTACCCGACTGCAAGGAAAGGGATAATATTGTTTTGGTTAGAAGTTTGTTTCTTTCGACCCCCGGCAGTGTTGCCTTTACAAAATTGTTAATTTGACTGACGTGAAATTCGCTGCAGGACTTTTAGGCAGTACACGGTGAAATAAATACAATAAATTAGTTCATAATGGTAATACGGTGATTTATGACACGGTAATACATTATTACCTTGACCGTAGATAACGACTTGATTACGGTGCATCTACGGTAATTACCGTGTACATGGAGACACTGATGAAGAGTAATATCATTCAAGACTCTTGAGGGCTGGGACAAGGGGTTTACTGTTGGTGGAAAGTGGATTTCCAATCTGAGGTACACTGACGACACCGTTCTCCTTGCTACAACTTTTAGCAACATGAAAGAGATACTGCACAGATTGGAAGTAGAAAGTGGCAAAGTAAGGTTTGCAATAAATAGGCAGAAAACCAAGCTTATGGTGGTAGATCGTGCGGGAAAGCTGTCGGGCGCCTATAACATCTAAGGCATCTATACTGTGGACAGCTTCGATTAACTGGGCTCCAATATAAGTAATGAAGGTAGCTGCGTCCCAGAAATAAAACGGCGGATAGCTATGGCTAAAGATGCTATATTACGCCCCCAGAACATCTGGGAAAAACGTGGTGTAAGTTTTAAAACGAAGGCCCGTTTGGTCAGACCACTAGTTTTCCTGATTTTCCTCACAACACTCTCACAACAATCCAAACAAGAGTAAGACAGAGGATAGATGCATTCGAAATGTGGTGTTTTAGGCGGATTCTCCGAATTCTATGGACGGCCAAACGCAGAAATGTGTCTATCCTTTACCAACTCGATATCAAGACTCGATTGTCAACAGTTTGCCTACAGCGTATTTTGTCTTATTTCGGCCACATAATGCAAAGAGGAGATAGCAGCCTTGAAAAGCTGGTCATTGTTGGCAATACCGAAGGCAAGCGACCGCGAGGCCGGTCGCCATTTTACCAATTTCGAAGTGTCTGTCTTTCAAACGATTGGCTTTGAGAAAAAATTGTTTGTGGAACCTCAATGTCATTTTTAAAGACCTGTCTATGTCTATAGACACCCCACGCGTAGGTATAGGTTTGTTGAAAAAAAAAATTGTTTCAGTTCCATTTATTTTTTTTAAAAATCGTAAAGCAGTTCACAGAATACATCTACCTACCGAGTTTCAACTGTGTAGTCTCAATAGTTTCCGAATGAAGTGGCTGTGACATACGGGTGGACAGACGGACAAACAGACATGACGAATCTATAAGGGTTCCGTTTTTTGCCATTCGGCTACGGACCCCTAAAAAACAGCTGGTTTGTAATAATTTTTGATGAGCTCGTTATCAACACAAATGTTGGATTTAGATTTAGATAATGATCATCAGATTTAACAAAAAAAAAATTGTTAGTAATAGATTTTTGAAAATCATCAAATAAATATATTTATAATCAATATATATTTTATCCCTGCTGTCCCTATTACCTACCACAATCGAGAGTTTTCGTATGGGTAATGTTGGCGTCTCATCAAAATGCAGCTGCTCACGGAAAATTAGCTTGATAGTAATCAAGTGAAAAAATGAACCGTGGATCCTGGACTAACATTGTGACGCGGTCAATAATAATTTATAGATGAACGGATAGCTGTCAGTGGGGCGCAAAGTGACATACGTCCGTCTAGCACCGCGCCTAAGCGCTCACTGTCGGATTGCATACGTAAGAAAGAGAGCGCGATGACGCAACGCTCGAACTTCTTATCTATACTAATATTATAAAGCTGAAGAGTTTGTTTGTTTGTTTGTTTGTTTGTTTGTTTGAACGCGATAAACTCTGGAACTACTGGTTGGATTTGAAAAATTATTTTTGTGTTGGATAGTTCATTTATCGAGGAAGGTTATAGGCTATATAACATTACGCTACTACCAATAGGAGCGGAGCATAAATGAGAAATGTTGCAAAAACGGGAAAAGAAAATTCCTTTCTGAGAGCTTCCGTTGCGTGCGCTGCGAAAACGGTTTAAGTTACGAGAATATCATGTATGAAGTAATTATTCGTCTTTAAAAGTTCTAAAAAAAAGTCCGCGACAGCAACTGTCTATCTTTTAAGATTGACTCACTGTAATCATTTTTTATTATTAAAATGTTAGGTTAAAAAGAATTATTTTTTGCGAAGCTTATTTAACCCATATGGTATTAATCTATATCTAAATAAATGTGTTCGTTAGAACGGAAATTTAATGTAGAATATTTGTGCTCTTTACTCTATACAGTTTAAACCAATATCTTAGAAGATATCGCAATGTAAAAATACCCGCGCGGAAAAATAATTACGCGGGTTGCGTCGCAAATCGCAATGTAGGTACGGGGGATTCTGGCTGGCCTCCGGGAAATTCAAATTCAAAGTGCATCATAATGTTTGTACAAGTACAGAGTGTTATGGTATATTTAAAAGTAAGAGATAGATTTTATAGTAATTCACACTTTAATATAATCTAAGCTAATCTAAACCATCTAAACTATTGTAATAAAGAGGAAAGATAAGATTTTTTGTTTGTTACGATTTAGCTTAATTAATGTCGGATAGTCGATATATCGAGAAAGGTTATAGCTATATTTATGTGACGCAGACGAAGTTGCGCGGGTCAGCTAGTAAACCATGTAATGATTAATTACTTATAAATAATTTATTACATAATCAAAAATTAAAAACAACGAAATTTTGTATTTAAATATGATACGTTATTGTTATAAATTTTACCAACGTACGTTGATCAATAATACAGATATTTTTGTTGGAAGATCATTATAAGAGGTTAGTTTACCATTTTTTTGTATCGAGAAAACTTTTCAAAAACGCGTTTTGAATACAACGAAATTATCAGAAATATGTTCAAGATTAACATATATTTTTTCCGCCGTGTCAAACTGTATAGATTTGGCTAAAAAATTGTTCAATACAAGCCTATTTGGCTCTTGTCAGCGCCTTAACGTACCTACATGTAAATGGAGTGGTCCCCTGACATACCAAAATTTAATTTACATAATTATTTTATCTTGTATGTTTGCAATTTTGCATATTATTTACCTATAACATTTTTAAGTTTTTTTTTGAGTCGAGGGATTTAAATTTTATTTGGACGACACGGTTGGTGCGTTGGCCGAGCGATTAGACTACTGCTCCGCGCTGCGTGTCGCGGGTTCGATCCCCGCACGGAACAAATATTTGTATGGCCTACAGATAGTTCTTTCGGGTCTGGATGTTTGTGTATGTGAGTTTAAATGTTTGTAAACGCACCCACGATACAGGAGAAATTCCTAGTGTGGGGTAAAGTTTAAAAAAAGAAAAGGATTAGTTTCATGATAACTTGAAGGTTGCAATCACACTAATTGCGGCGCGGCGGTTGTAGACGAAAAATCACGCCCCAATCATATTAAAAGTAGCTTCTAGTAATCATGGTATTAAGATTATTTTTACTTACTCATTGCGTTTTATGCTAAAGATAGTTCATAAAAAACAAGAATAAATAGCGCCGACGATAACGATGTACTATCTGATATAATCGTGTAATCTGGTCAAAGATTTTTATAGGTTACGATTGCTTGTTTGATGGTCGGGCTGTTAATGATCACTGAGTTATGGTAGGTACTTAATTTATAATTTTTTAATACAGTTGCTCAAAAAGTGGCGTATTGCAGGGACGTATAGCGTTCGGGATGTGGGCTATTACGTACTCGTGCTTTTTCTTTACCTTTCCCGAACTCGTGCGTTCTCTTTCCCAACTGTCAAAATAATGTCCATTAAAAAAAAACCAACCACGAAGTATTTACTAAATAAAATCATAGAAACTTTTATGATTCATGCAAATATTTCTAAAGAAGCTACTAATTTGTTTCAATATCAGATTTAATTATTTGATTCAATGAGTTAAAGATTTCATCTCATTATATTTCATTTTTATTTCATATCAATAAAAAAAATCTACTGAAGGCTTGGCTGTATGGGCATAGTTCCCTTTGCCTACCCAGAATAGGTAAAGAAAACAAAAAAATCTCTGCTTGTATTCTTTTACGGTAGGCGCCATTTTCAAAAATGTTCTTTGCGAGTTTAATTACGGTTTTATTATTTTATTAAATTGCTTCATTTTTTCGCAACTGTATTAAAAATAGTTGTTCAGTACACGTGCGGAACCGTCATTGCAACTTGTTCCGACTGTCAACCCTCGCCGTCGGCTGTGCCTCGGCTCGGCTAGACATTTGTCGGAACTCTTTGCAATGACAGACTTTCCGCACTTATAATGAAATATACTATTTTAATACAGTTGCTCAAAAAGTGGCGTATTGCAGGGACGTATAGCGTTCGGGATGTGGGCTATTACGTACCTACTCGTGCTTTTTCTTTGCCTTTCCCGAACTCGTGCGTTCTCTTTCCCAACTGTCAAAATAATGTCCATTAAAAAAAAAACCAACCACGAAGTATTTACTAAATAAAATCATAGAAGTTTTTATGATTCATGCAAATACATATTTCTAAAGAAGCTACTAATTTGTTTCAATATCAGATTTAATTATTTGATTCAATGAGTTAAAGGTTTCATTCCATTTCATCTCATTAAACATTTTTATTTCATATCAATAAAAAAAATCTACTGAAGACTTGGCTGTATGGGCATAGTTCCCTTTGCCTACCCAGAATAGGTAAAGAAAACAAAAAATCTCTGCTTATATTCTTTTACGGTAGGTGCCATTTTCAAAAAAGTTCTTTGCGAGTTTAATTACGGTTTTATTATTTTATTAAATTGCTTCATTTTTTCGCAACTGTATTAAAAATAGTTGTTCAGTACACGTGCGGAACCGTCATTGCAACTTGTTCCGACTGTCAACCCTCGCCGTAGGCTGTGCCTCGGCTCGGTTAGACATTTGTCGGAACTCTTTGCAATGACAGACTTTCCGCACTTATAATGAAATATACTATTACATATCTCATGCTCTGTAAGTACACCCTTACACCCCTGAATGCCGGGGTGTATGACTATCATTACAGCATAGGTTTTGGAATTTGAAAAAAGAACTGTCATACTCATACTGCACGAAGAATATTTTTAAAAAGTTATTTTTTTTTCTCGGTATCGATTAATTACTCGAATCGGAATCTAGACAATTTATTTTATAAAGATTTTATTTTAAATATGGAACTATTTGTTTCCACATCGTATGTTAGATGGAATCGATTTAAAAATCAAACTGGCCAGCAAGATTTGACGCGCTTGCGTGCGTGAAAAAAAAAAGGCAGTCTACTAGTACAAACTATAAATATACCTAAAAAGAACGTGACCATATCTCTTACAAATTGTAATAATTTTACTATTAATTTTAATTAAATACACATTTTTTTCTTCTTAATAAATGTTCATTGAAACCTGCTGTCTTGTTGTTTACTTAACTCACAATCGATATGTAAAGCAGAGTATTTATCTCGGGCGTAAGCATCAATTGCATACTCGGGTTAATTAGCGCCTTCGCTTCGCTCAGGCGCCAAAAACCTCGTATGCAATTGATGTCATACAGCCCTTGGTTAATAATCTACTATTATAAAATCCATACTAATATTATAAATGCGAAAGTAACTCTGTCTGTCTGTTACTCTTTCACGCCTAAACGGCTGAACGGATTTTGATGAAATTTGGTACAGACATAGTTTGGAACTTGAGAAAGGACATAGGATAGTTTTCTTTTTTTTTCGCGAGATAAACCAAAAATCTGCCGGAAGTCACTATTCCACGCGAACGAAGTCGCGGGCAAAAGCTAGTAGTTTAATAAATTTGAATATTTATATTCAAATGATAAGTAGGTACCGACACAATGTTTCTACTAAAATTTTGCAATAACTGGATACCTACTGTTTAACATACAGTAGGTAACAAAATACTCTCTTTGACTGACCACCCCAAATAGAATAGGACAACGGCAGGAAGGTGATATTCTGTTTGACTATCTGTAGCCCGGTTTAAATTATTTTTCTTGGGCTGATTTTATTTTGTGTTGGAACTTCAGAAATCAAAACAATAATTGTTATATATCTGATAAAATCAAATTTTATTGATTTGTATATAAACAAATAAATAGTATAGTTTTAAAGGAAAGGTTGTATGTTGATCTCGAGCGCGGAGCAGGGGTTGGTGAGGTCGAAGGCGGCCAGCACGGCGGGGCTGATGACGCCCACGTTGCCGACGACCTGCCCGCGCAGCACCACCGCCGCACAGCGACCGGGGAAGTACAAGGGGTCTGAGGACAACACGGTATAAACGATAAATCAATATCACTACATAGTATAAAACAAAGTCGCTTCCCGCTGTCTGTCCCTATGTATGCTTAGATCTTTAAAACTACGCTATGGATTTTGATGCGGGTTTTTTAATAGATAGATTCAAGAGGAAGGTTTAAGTATCTTTTTTGCACCCGTGCGAAGCCGGGGCGGGACACTAGTTAACACTAAATTAAACGCTTAAGATGACTAATATATTTATTTAGATAAGGTTTACACCATGCCGCTAATAAAACACCTTCGTAAATAAAGCATTACTTTAGACCACATTAATCCATACTTAATATTATAAATGCGAAAGTAACTCTGTCTGTCTGTTACTCTTTCACGCCTAAACGGCTGAACGGATTTTGATGAAATTTGGTACAGACATAGTTTGGAACTTGAGAAAGGACATAGGATAGTTTTTTTTTCTTTTTTTTTTTCGCGAGATAAACCAAAAATCTGCCGGAAGTCACTATTCCACACGAACGAAGTCGCGGGCAAAAGCTAGTTTCATATAAAAAACCGTCTTTTTCTGAAGCTTTTTATGAGAAACAATGTAGCCTTCAATATTGTCTTGGAATTCGAACTATTCACGCAGCGCAAGGGATGGAAGCTCTCAAGATGCAAGACTTTTTCCGACTATGTTGACGAATATCATCATAACTCTAATCTAGCTTATTTATATAGGTAGGCACTTGATAATATAGCCTATAACCACCTATAAGTAGCTCCATTAACCTACTTTTGAAGTAGTGAAATAATTTTTCAAATAAGTGATGTGGTTCCAGAGATTACTTTCCGCATAAGTATAGATTACTTCTTTGGATGGGATAATTCGTCTGTACGACAAAGTAGAAAGAGGTCGTCGCCACCTTCGGCCACTTCTGCATATTATTATGAAATTGGCATGCGCGTTGTCATAGAGACTGCTGCTAGAATCGCATTTTACCATGCTCCTATCGTTTTCTGCGGTCGGCAGTATGCTCTATTTTCAAGGACAGAAACTGATTACCTATAGTACAAGCAATATCTCCATACCTTCGCACTGGCGCAAGTAATAGCCGGTGTCCTTGTTCCAAGGTTCCCTGAGCAGCGCCATGACGCGGTCGAGTAGACCGTGCACGAACTGGAAGCCGGCCGCCCGACCGCAGTGCACCGCGCACAGGCGACGCTCGTTGCGGGCACCAGTTTCTGAAACGATACAACTTCAATTTGATGACATGTTTATAGTAGATTATTCATAAGGGAGCAAAATAATATTTTTACGGCGAGGGCGCTTTTTTGAATCCAGAGCGAAGTGAGGGATTCTAGAGTAGAATCCCGAACGTAGTGAGGGATTCTTTAGTAGAATCCTGAACGTAGCGAGGGATTCAAAGTATACGTCGCCCGAGCCCAAAATATATTTTTCATCCCTTCAATTCGAAAAGTGTCGTTTTGTTCCTCTATAAGTGCGAGCAAAGTAGCTCTCTTCTCCATTAGACTTTTTAGCGGGCAGTAATGAGATTTGAATTTAGAACATGAATCGTTCATTGAAATCGAATGCAAATTGTATTGTGTGGGCTGTACGGTGCGAGGAGATGCGGTAACTAAATTAAAAAAAAAAACAAAAGCGCGCGATTTACTTCCCTGTTCTAATAATCGGTAGGTACGGACTTTATTGTATTTTGTGCAAAAAAAAATGAGCTCTACGTCGAGTTCTGAAAGTGATAGTGCATTAACTCCTGAAACAATAAAAATAGAAGCTAATAACGTCATACAAAACTTAATCCCTACGAAATCCCGGGAGAGATATTAAAAGGCATACGCATTGACTTATATCAATTTCTTAAGGACGCGTTTACGAATTCTCGCGGTTCAATTTTAGGTATTGAGGCTTACTACTACACGTGCACTGGTCACACACACAGCGACAAGCTCGCCGCGGCGGAATTATGAGCGAAGTGACACGACTTGATTCTTGAGTCTTTTGTTTATTTTTTGCCGAGTAGTTTTTTACGTTACTGTGATAATATTATGTTTTTAAAAAGTTTGTACTGTGAAATGGAACAATATAAAAGTAGATACTACTGGACATTGGTCGGTTGGTAAGCCGAGTAATAATAAATAATAAATAATAATAATAAATAAATAATAATAATAAATAAATAATATTGAGCTAGGTATGCCGTGTTTGGGCTCGTTTTGTTAGTTACTTTGAGATCTTACCTCCGGACTCAATGGAGTGACCTGAAGGTATACTTTGGAGACTTTTACTGGAACTAATAAACGAGTTGAGCTAGGTATGCCGTGTTTGGGCTCGTTTTGTTAGTTACTTTGAGATCTTACCTCCGGACTCCATGGAGTGACCTGAAGGTATACTTTGAAGACTTTTACTGGAACTAATAAACGAGTTGAGCTAGGTATGCCGTGTTTGGGCTCGTTTTGTTAGTTACTTTGAGATCTTACCTCCGGACTCAATGGAGTGACCTGAAGGTATACTTTGAAGACTTTTACTGGAACCAATAAACAAGTTGAGCTAGGTATGCCGTGTTTGGGCTCGTTTTGTTAGTTACTTTGAGATCTTACCTCCGGACTCAATGGAGTGACCTGAAGGTATACTTTGGAGATTTTTACTGGAACTAATAAACGAGTTGAGCTAGGTATGCCGTGTTTGGGCTCGTTTTGTTAGTTACTTTGAGATCTTACCTCCGGACTCCATGGAGTGACCTGAAGGTATACTTTGAAGACTTTTACTGGAACTAATAAACGAGTTGAACTAGGTATGCCGTGTTTGGGCTCGTTTTGTTAGTTACTTTGAGATCTTACCTCCGGACTCCATGGAGTGACCTGAAGGTATACTTTGAAGACTTTTACTGGAACTAATAAACGAGTTGAGCTAGGTATGCCGTGTTTGGGCTCGTTTTGTTAGTTACTTTGAGATCTTACCTCCGGACTCCATGGAGTGACCTGAAGGTATACTTTGAAGACTTTTACTGGAACCAATAAACAAGTTGAGCTAGGTATGCCGTGTTTGGGCTCGTTTTGTTAGTTACTTTGAGATCTTACCTCCGGACTCCATGGAGTGACCTGAAGGTATACTTTGGAGACTTTTACTGGAACTAATAAACGAGTTGAGCTAGGTATGCCGTGTTTGGGCTCGTTTTGTTAGTTACTTTGAGATCTTACCTCCGGACTCAATGGAGTGACCTGGACGTATACTTTGGAGATTTTTACTGGAACTAATAAACGAGTTGAGCTAGGTATGCCGTGTTTGGGCTCGTTTTGTTAGTTACTTTGAGATCTTACCTCCGGACTCAATGGAGTGACCTGAAGGTATACTTTGGAGACTTTTACTGGAACTAATAAACGAGTTGAGCTAGGTATGCCGTGTTTGGGCTCGTTTTGTTTTAGTTACTTTGAGATCTTACCTCCGGACTCCATGGAGTGACCTGAAGGTATACTTTAGGACAGATGCGGGAATAGACACTTGCGCGACTGAACTTTTACGCGACTTAATGGCCACTGAGCTTTACTCTGTAAAGTAAGCATAACATCACGCTTGTTATTACTTGAAGGTGGATTTTTTTACGAACGACACCCATGACGGAAAAACATTTTCCTGGCGCCATCTTGGATTTTTATTTTGACCTCATTTTCGTAATCAGCGACCCCAAGAACCATGAAAACGACACCCATGACGGAAAAACCAAAAAATCCACCTTCAAGTAATAACAAGCGTGATGTTATGCTTACTTTACAGAGTAAAGCTCAGTGGCCATTAAGTCGCGTAAAAGTTCAGTCGCGCAAGTGTCTATTCCCGCATCTGTCCTAAAGTATACCTTCAGGTCACTCCATGGAGTCAGGAGGTAAGATCTCAAAGTAACTAAAACAAAACGAGCCCCAACACGGCATACCTAGCTCAACTCGTTTATTAGTTCCAGTAAAAGTCTTCAAAGTATACCTTCAGGTCACTCCATGGAGTCCGGAGGTAAGATCTCAAAGTAACTAACAAAACGAGCCCAAACACGGCATACCTAGCTCAACTCGTTTATAAGTTCCAGTAAAAGTCTCCAAAGTATACCTTCAGGTCACTCCATTGAGTCCGGAGGAAAGATCTCAAGTAACTAACAAAACGAGCCCAAACACGGCATACCTAGCTCAACTCGTTTATTAGTTCCAGTAAAAGTCTTCAAAGTATACCTTCAGGTCACTCCATGGAGTCCGGAGGTAAGATCTCAAAGTAACTAACAAAACGAGCCCAAACACGGCATACCTAGCTCAACTCGTTTATTAATTCCAGTAAAAGTCTTCAAAGTATACCTTCAGGTCACTCCATGGAGTCCGGAGGTAAGATCTCAAAGTAACTAACTAAACGAGCCCAAACACGGCATACCTAGCTCAACTCGTTTATTAGTTCCAGTAAAAGTCTTTAAAGTATACCTTCAGGTCACTCCATGGAGTCCGGAGGTAAGATCTCAAAGTAACTAACAAAACGAGCCCAAACACGGCATACCTAGCTCAACTCGTTTATTAGTTCCAGTAAAAGTCTCCAAAGTATACCTTCAGGTCACTCCATGGAGTCCGGAGGTAAGATCTCAAAGTAACTAACAAAACGAGCCTCAACACGGCATACCTAGCTCAACTCGTTTATTAGTTCCAGTAAAAGTCTTCAAAGTATACCTTCAGGTCACTCCATGGAGTCCGGAGGTAAGATCTCAAAGTAACTAACAAAACGAGCCCAAACACGGCATACCTAGCTCAACTCGTTTATTAGTTCCAGTAAAAGTCTTCAAAGTATACCTTCAGGTCACTCCATGGAGTCCGGAGGTAAGATCTCAAAGTAACTAACTAAACGAGCCCAAACACGGCATACCTAGCTCAACTCGTTTATTAGTTCCAGTATATCATGAGGTCACTCCATCAAGTTCGAAACGAAATTCGAATTATTATAATCCCTTTCTACCCGACTGTGGCGAATCCCAAAGGGAGCGTTATGTGATTTTACTTCTAAAAAAAAACGATGACTAAAATCTTGGTTGTCCGTAGTGCCTACAAAATACGTAAAGTATCATGTTTGGTCAGTCAAATATTTTGTGTACGTACAGCGATCTTTTTCAACACGAATTTCTGGTAAAATCCGACATAGGTCCACTCACGACGGCGGCCGAGCGCAGACTAAATTTTGCATTTCAATTATCCCGAGAGCAAAATGTATGAAGAAATTGACAAGTGTTTTTATTGTAGGTAATAATTTGAAAAATACAATGTTTTAAATACAAAAAAAATATCGGAACATCTAAAGGACTATATGTACCGCAATTCATTATAATTTTGAAGTTATAATATGCTGTAAATCTACCTAAAATGGTACCTATTCGGACCCTACTTTTTTACATTTTCTGCGATTATTGTGATGGGAAAAACGTATTTGTGCGAAATTTTTGTATGAAGTCATACAATTCTTTTGATGGCAATCTGGAGATGAATAAATTATCTTTAAATTAAGACCACGATATCTTCACATTTGTGATTGCTTATACGTTAAAATGGTACCTAAAAACCACTTACATTTGTAGAAAATGAGAACGCGTCCATATTATGGAGTAGAAGGTTGTTTAGTAACGTGTTGTCATAATAAGGACGTAAAACTGGACACATATTCGTAATTAATATGTCTGATGGATTTAAACGTGTAGTCACTCTATTTTTATTAAATAATAATATTACAATAAAATATGAGGCGCCTTTTATTTTCTCATAGAGGGTGATGAAAAGTCGAGTGTATCACTCGGGTGCAAAATATATTTTGGGCTCGGGCGACGTACTTTGAATCCCTCGCTACGTTCAGGATTCTATTAAAGAATCCCTCACTACGTTCGGGATTCTACTCTAGAATCCCTCACTTCGCTCTGGATTCAGAAAAGCGCCCTCGCCGTAAAAATATTATTTTGCTCCCTTATGATACAATCTACTATTGCACCCAAGTGATACACTCGACTTTTCATCACCCTCTATGAGAAAATATAAAAGGGCCTCATATTTTATTGTATTATTTTTATTTAATAAAAATAGAGTGACGACACGTTTAAATCCATCAGACATATTAATTACGAATATGTGTCCAGTTTTACGTCCTTATTAAGACAACACGTTACTAAACAACCTTCTACTCCATATTAAGAAATTGTCGTACCTATGCCTTTAAATATTTCTTCCGGGATTTCGTAGGGATTAAGTTTTGTATGACGTTATTAAATTAGCTTCTATTTTTATTGTTTCAGGACTTAATGCACTATCACTTTCAGAACTCGACGTAGAGCTCATTTTTTTTGCACAAAATACAATAAAGTCCGTACCGAATATTAGAACAGGGAAGTAAATCGCGCGCTTTTGTTTTTTTTTAATAGTACATTATGGTACAGTCAGCATCAGAAGTATATTAACATTACTCAAAGTTTCGAAGCTGTTTTTTTAATAAAAACTTGTTAGATATTACTTGCTACTAAATGTTATTGGAGTATAGGGACTATTTTAACGAATAATCTTCTGAAACATTAAAAATAATTGCTTGAGTCGTGTACATAAAAGAATTAAAATTCCGAAATGTTCAGCTACTTCTGATGCTGACTGTACAAGTGTGTAACGTTGGTGATTACCGCAGAGGCGCCATTGAGACCCGAGCCGTCAGGTGAGGGTCTTAAGAAAGCCGAGGACGGTAATCATCAATACACACGTGTATCATACGACGTTTTTCAACACACTTGTGAAGAAAATAATACTAAAAAGTCATCTTCAACAGTTAAAACAAGTTCTGTTTTTTTTTTCACAGCGGGAAAAATTTATGCGCGCGCATCTACAGTTCTACCAACTTCAACAGCTGTTTTTTTTTTTTTACAATAGTGGGAAAAATTAATGCGCGCGCATCTACAGTTCTACCAAGTTATCTATGCAGGCGGGAAAACACGGAACTAAAATAAATGTACTAAGTTTGACGTAGCGATGCATTTTTTCTTGGCCAGTGGCGCCACTACTGTAACAATGACGATCGGCCATAGACTAAAAGAATGTGGTTTCTTTATTTTTGACTTTTCGCGGATAGAGTTTTAGCCACGGACAAAATGGGGATTTTTTTTTTCTTTATTACAGAAAAAACAAAAGTTATATTATTTGAGTGAAAGATTCATTTATTAAAAACGTATTAGTTGAAATTATCTATTTAAATTCAAAGTTGCATGCAATGGGGAAGCACTAGGTACATTAATTTATTTTTACTATTGAACACGATCTTTTTTGTATCGAAACTTTTTTAAGAACATAGCAACGCAACCAATAAAATTAAAAAAAAAACCTATAACTCACTAGTGAATAATAGCAATGAAAAAGTCACAGTTTGATTATAGGTGTCATTACGTGCCTAATTGCGGTGAAATTATAGCCACTTTATGAGCAAGTGTGTTGAAAATTTAGTTACCGCGTCTCCTCGCACCGTACAGCCAACACAATTCATGTTCTAAATTCAAATCTCATTACTGCCCGCTAAAAAGTCTAATGGAGAAAAGAGCTACTTTGCTCGCACTTATAGAGGAACAAAACGACACTTTTCGAATTGAAGGGATGAAAAATTACGTAATGAACATTACATCTTTATTAGCTATACACCCCGGTGGTAGTAGGTATATGGTGAGGAGGGGAAATCGATGCACAAACGATTACACACAGTAAAAGACATCATTTGGACCCCCACCTAAATTTTTCAAGTGCAATTAAAAAATAACTGTTTCCTACAAAAATTATTGTAGGACAATGAACATGAAACTCGATATAGGTTATCGTGCTATGATTTAAATCGTGTGCAGTGCAGTACGTACTACTACGTACACCATTATTGTGTTACCGCTAACGCGACGTACCTACTCCTGGTTTAATGATATATGATAGGCTACCTGATATCTCGCATGAGGTCACGTTCTAGAGTTTGATTAAATTCAAAATAAGTTTTTTGTAACGCTCAGTTTGTAGTATAATAATGAAATATTTTTAGAAAAACTTATGAAATTATTACAAATCCGAGGAAACGATGGGCTGCATGGATTATGTGAAATAAGAATACTGGTATTGCGGCTGATGGTTCATCTATATATATAAAAGAAAGTCGTGTTAGTTACACCATTTATAACTCAAGAACGGCTGGACGGAT
Source organism: Diarsia mendica (assembly GCA_949316265.1). Taxonomy (NCBI): domain Eukaryota; kingdom Metazoa; phylum Arthropoda; class Insecta; order Lepidoptera; family Noctuidae; genus Diarsia; species Diarsia mendica. Next base: position 19,062,857 of record OX438893.1, on the reverse strand, counting down.
TTAGCTGAAATTTGGTAGGGAGGTAGCTAAGAACCAGGAAAAGGACATAGGATACTTTTTTTTTTTTTTTTTAGGTAGGGTAGTAGGTAGGGTAGTAGGTAGGGTAGTAGGTAGGGTAGTAGGTAGGGTAGTAGGTAGGGTAGTAGGTAGGGTAGTAGGTAGGGTAGTAGGTAGGGTAGTAGGTAGGGTAGTAGGTAGGGTAGTAGGTAGGGTAGTAGGTAGGGTAGTAGGTAGGGTAGTAGGTAGGAATAATCTATATTATGTGACGCAGACGAAGTTGCGCGGGTCAGCTAGTTTTAATTATGTAGTCAACTGCACTTTAGTGGCAGCAATTTAAATAGACAACGTCTTTATCTGAGGTATTTATGTTGTAGCTCTAAAGACGGTACTGGACGTACTGCGCCGACCTCAAATAAATTGGGATTAGGGCAGAAGAGCGATGATTAATAACATGCGCTGGTTCTATTTTAACCGCGCGGACTACCTGACACATTGGGGAAAAACAAAACTATAGTGTTCGCATATTTGCCCCAATTATATTTTTTATTATTATTATTATAAATGGGCTTGCTCTTGACTTCAATCTTGCCCTAAGGGCAGAGATGATGTCGACGATGGAACGAGCTTACCCAGTAGAAGCCTGTTTACTCGCGACTTAAACAGATTAGGGTTATATGAACTCGGAAAAACCGACGCAGGCAGGGAATTTCACTCCTTGGCTGTGCGCATAATAAAGCGTTTACTCAATACTAGCCGACCCGCACCACATTCGCCAGGTGGTGGATTTTCATACAAACTATCAACCCCATTTATCCCAGAGACGGCCGCTCTGTGCTCGATTTATTAAATTACGACAACACTTTACAAATCTTTAAAACTCTCGGCTTTTCTCTATTTAAGTGTGCATGCATTGTCAATTATTATAATTTTTGCCTCTTAAATCAATCTGCCTATTAATGAAACCCGCATTAAAATACGTAGCGCAGTTTGAAATACTTATACATATAAGCGAACAGACAGCGGGAAGCGACTTTGTTTTAAACTATGTAAAGAAGATTCGAAGAATGCTGTCAATTGGGTCAACAGGCCTATTGCTGGTGCGCCATGAGTAGTTATGCGTGTGTGTGCAGTCAAAGAACTGACAGTCGTATTATTAAATATGTTCAAAAGTCGTACTGGTATATCTTTACTGCGTATTTATTTTGGGGTTCACGCGTTCACTAGAGTCAATACAAGTTGATTGGCGAAATAATTAATATTCTAAAATAGGTGTGTACTTGACACAAAATATTATTCAAATATTGATTTGAGCTGAATACACTAACTTACTTAAACAGTTAGGTACCTACATTCCATATAATTATGTAGGTTAGACCAACCGCTTGTTGCCTTTGTCCTATCCTACTTTGCGGAAAGATACGGAATGTAGAACCAGTAAAACTGTTATTGTATGACAACAGATAGCCTTGATATGACTTTGTTTAAGGATGCCCTCCATAATCGTTAAACCGGAATCATATTGTCACAGTCATATCTATAAAATTATTTTAGACAAGCTTTTCCCCGCGGCTTCGCTCGCGTTTTGGTCGGAAATTATTAACTTTTCTTTTTCTGTTGTCTCCATGCCTGTCTATATTTTAGTTCACTAATAACTACTTATCTATTTTAACAGTTTAGAATAGCGCACTGTCAGATATAACTTAACATGTTGTGGAAAATGTTGTGTTTTGTGTCATTTATTTTATAACTCTTGTTTATCTTAGTATGAGATTTTAATGTTTTTTTTTACCTATAGGTACCTGCATAATATATTCAAGTAGCCGGATGTTACTAGGTACGCATGGCTTAGAAAACACTTACCTGCACTTTTATCCTGCAAAACAACATCACTAATCTCGAACAGCTTCAGGGGCAGCGGCATCTTCTTGTTGGCCGCCAGAGTCTTCAGCAGTCCTGGTAGTAACAGCGTCCGCACCACTTGGAACTCTAACGTCTTCGGGTTCGAGATGTGGGCTGCCGGCACGTCTTCGATCTTCACGCCGAGTTTAGAAGCCACGTCGTCACGGGAGCACTGAGAGGAAATTAATTTTATGAAGGCTATTGGTATCATATAAAAAAATTGAGTCAAACATGTATATCTCCTGATTAGTGTGAAGGTGAGACTGACTAAAGCTTGATAGCTTAACACCTTCCTATCTCATCCTACGGGTCGACAAAGATTTGGTATTTAATAAGAATATGGTTGGCCTGTGCCTTTGGACTTTCCTGACTGATTGGCAAAACACAAGAAATGTTGGTCAGGAATGGGGGGCGGCCTTTGTCCAACAGTGGGACAAAATTGCTTTTTCTCCTAAAATAACAGTACTTGAAAGACGTATTAGTAGATTGTATCATAAGGGAGCAAAATAATATTTTTACGGCGAGGGCGCTTTTTTGAATCCAGAGCGAAGTGAGGGATTCTAGAGTAGAATCCCGAACGTAGTGAGGGATTCTTTAGTAGAATCCTGAACGTAGCGAGGGATTCAAAGTACGTCGCCCGAGCCCAAAATATATTTGGCACCCGAGTGATACACTCGACTTTTCATCACCCTCTATGAGAAAATAAAAGGCGCCTCATATTTTATTGTAATATTATTATTTAATAAAATTAAAATGACGACACGTTTAAATCCATCAGACATATTAATTACGAATATGTGTCCAGTTTTACGTTACACAACACACAAGACAACACGTTACTAAACAACCTTCTACTCCATATTAAGAAATAATTGTCGTATGCCTTTAAATATTTCTCCCGGGATTTCGTAGGGATTAAGTTTTGTATGACGTTATTAGCTTCTATTTTTATTGAATCAGGAGTTAATGCACTATCACTTTCAGAACTCGACGTAGAGCTCATTTTTTTGCACAAAATACAATAAAGTCCGTACCGATTATTAGAACAGGGAAGTAAATCGCGCGCTTTTGTTTTTTTTTTTAATTTAGTCACCGCGTCTCCTCGCACCGTACAGCCAACACAATACAATTTGCGTTCGATTTCAATGAACGATTCATGTTCTAAATTCAAATCTCATTACTGCCCGCTAAAAAGTCTAATGGAGAAAAGAGCTACTTTGCTCGCACTTATAGAGGAACAAAACGACACTTTTCGAATTGAAGGGATGAAATAGTACATTGTTACATTAGGGGTGAAAGTAACTTATTTAGTCCCCGAGACGGGGTTTGGCGCATGAGCGCAGCGAGGGCGCTAAATAGTTCGAGGGACTAAATAAGTCTTTAACCCGAGGTAAACACTGTGTTTTTCATTACGAATACAAGGAAAGTTGATGGGAATAGGCTTGCGCCCAATTACCTAAATCGAAAGGAAGAAAAAGTAAGAAAAATAAGAGAAACACTTAAAATCGATTAAATCTAATCGGTGGCTGGCAATAGGCTTGCTCCTAATTACATCGGTTGGGGGCAATAGGCTTGCCCCCAATTACATCAGTTGATGGCAATAGGCTTGCTGCTAACTACATTGGTTGATGGCAATAGGCTTGCTCCCAATTACCTACCTAAATCGGTGAATGACAATAGGCTTTCTCCTAATTAGATTGGTTGATGCCAATAGGCTTGCACCTAATCACATCAGTTGGTGGCAATAGGCTTGCTTCTAATTACATCTGTTGATGGCAATAGGCTTGCTCCTAATTACATTGGTTGATGGCAATAGGCTTACCCCCAATTACATCAGTGTATGGCAATAGGCTTGCTCCCAATTACCTACCTAAACCGGTGAATGGCAATAAGCTTGCTCCTAATTAGATTGGTTGATGCCAATAGGCTTGCTCCTAATCACATCAGTTGATGGTAATAGGCTTGCTCCTAATTAAATTGGTTGATGGCAATAGGCTTGCTCCCAATTACCTACCTAAATCGGTGAATGGCAATAGGCTTGCTCCTAATTAGATTGGTTGATGCCAATAGGCTTGCACCTAATCACATCAGTTGATGGCAATAGGCTTGCTCCCAATTACCTACCTAAATCGGTGCATGGCAATAGGCTTTCTCCTAATTAGATTGGTTGATGCCAATAGGCTTGCACCTAATCACATCAGTTGGTGGCAATAGGCTTGCTTCTAATTACATCAGTTGATGGCAATAGGCTTGCTCCTAATTACATTGGTTGATGGCAATAGGCTTACCCCCAATTACATCATTGTATGGTAATAGGCTTGCTCCCAATTACCTACCTAAACCGGTGAATGGCAATAGGCTTGCTCCTAATTAGATTGGTTGATGCCAATAGGCTAGCTCCTAATTACATCAGTTGATGGTAATAGGCTTGCTCTTAATTAAATTGGTTGATAGCAATAGGCTTGCTCCCAATTACCTACCTAAATCGGTGAATGGCAATAGGCTTGCTCCTAATTAGATTGGTTGATGCCAATAGGCTTGCACCTAATCACATCAGTTGGTGGCAATTGGCTTGCTCCTAATTACATCAGTTGATGGCAATAGGCTTGCTCTCAATATTACATTGGTTGATGGCAATAGGCATACCCCCAATTACATCAGTATATGGCAATGGGCTTGCTCCTAATTACATTTGTTGATGGCAATAGGCTTGCACCTAATCACATCGGTTGGTGGCAATAGGCTTGCTCCCAATTACATCAAATAATTTGACAGCTGTCAGTAGAAAGCGATTCTCCCTAGGGCTGAAAAGTAGTACTTTCAACCCGCTCCGCAGGCATGTTGTGACCTACTTTCAGAGTATGAGTAATGAAAAATAATTTCCGCCTTTGTACAGTTTTTACTTGTGCATAATAAATACTGTGTGAATGAATATACCGCGGTGATTACACACTGGATGACGTGTAATAGGGGATCGGACTGGGTCAAAATAATATGATTCTGTTTAGTCCGTAAGTTAGATTATCGAAAAATATTGAATACCTACGTGTTTTTTGTTCTATCAAATCAATAAAAAATGACGAAGGTAAAACGCGTCAAAGATCTTGGAGTGGGGCTTGAAACGTCACTTGTGTCGTCAAAATGTACTATCATATGACGTCACACGAGTTTTCGAAGCACTGTATCGTCTTCATTTTAAGTTTACGTGAAAAAAGAAAAAAATAGGTGTTCAATATTTTTTGGAAATCTATCTGACGGACTAATTAGTTTTTTTTTTTGTCCGATCCCCTACTTCTCTCCTACATAATACTTACAAGTGTGAAGGTGAGCGCTTCAGTGTACCCTGCGTGTGCGCACTCTTGTCTCAGTTGTTCTGTCAGCTTGTTGATGGGGTCTTGTCCTCCTGTTGTTACCACTCTTGCGGGACGACGGACTATGCGGTTGTATCTGGATATAATATATTTTTTTTATATATAAATGTGTATATAAGCTTGTAATTATGTATTGAAATTAATGTTATCTTTTCTGTTAGGAATGACTGGAATGTAGTGGTAAAGGGTATGCAGCTGAGTATCAGTATCGGCTATCATTATAAAAAAGGTCATCCAAGCAACCACGATAACTGTTGATAGCACCACGATAGCAGTGTATATACAGCCCACCTAACCACAACATGACAGTCAATGTATAGTCGACCAAGAAATTGGTTTACCACTTTTGATGACATCTCCCAGTAACATAATTATTCGCTAAGGATGACAGATTGACAGATTCTGACGTGAAAATAGCACTTGATGTTTTGTACGTGCAAATGATATTCAACCTTAGAGTGGTAAACCAATTTCTTGGTCGACTATACTCCGATTTCTTTGACACTTTGGGACACCGCTATATTGTAGGCGGAGATTGTGGAATACCAAACATACCGCCTGCATGGGGCTCCGAAATAACGAATACCAGAAGCAAACAGCTAAAACTGAGGCACTGAGAGACTCTCAGTTCTTTGCTTTACAGTCCTTTCACAGTTTTCATACCTCTAATTTTGCATCACTGCTGAAATCGCAGTGATCTTTATTTTCGTTACAATCAAGTGCTGTCTGTCAAAGGTATCTGTGAATCCCGTCGGGGCTGTGGATTATCGAAAGGATAACGCGGCTCCGACACTAGGGCGAAAAAGGAACATGGGTTTGGTTTTTAGTCAGTAGAAGTCTGACACTCCCCTTCGCTCTCCCAAGAGCGGGGAAGGGGCCCCCCCCTTCCCCGCGGAAGGAGGGGTTATTCGATGATTTACCACCCACCGAAAAAAAAAAATGTATCTGTGAATGAGTGTACTGGTATACATAAACATCTTACCCGTAAGCTATGGCGATGTCCTCGTACAAGTCGCAGGCGTGTATGACGTCATGGCGGGTGGGCGGTACGCGCACGAGCAGCGTGTCGTCATCAGTGATCGTCGTCGACAGACACATGCGAGACAACAGCGCTGCTACCTTGTCAGCGTTCTCACTGAAGAAAAACAATGTTTTGCTGTCTATTATCAACCTTAGAAAATCACCATTGCCAGATATTTATGCCAATTTTGCCAATTGTTCTAATATTTAAACACATATTTAAACAAACTAAATATTATTTGAATGCGTTAGTATTTGAATAAACAGTATTTCAATAAACTTGTATTATGGGTGTCAGGGCCCAAGAGCCTCTTTAAATTAATTATTTAAACAGGCTCTTGGGCCCAAGATAATAATAAACAATTCGTTGTCCCACGGATTCATACTAGCAGGATAAAAAGTATTTTATGTGTTGATTCCAGTTAAAAACTATCTGTGTGCTAAATTTCATCAAAATCTGTTCAGTAGTTTTTGCGTGAAAGAGTAACAAACATCCATCCATTCATCCTCACATACTTTCGCATTTATAATATTAGTGTGATTAGGGAGCATTCAAATATTACGTAACGCAATTTTTTGAGAGTTTTGACCCCCTCTCCCCCCATGTAACGCGCCGTAACGTTTTACTGTATCCCCCTCCCCCCTATGCCCCCTACGTTACGTAACCACCAAGTGACCATTTTTACCTAAAATTGGAAATTTTGAGAAAAAAAAAGTTTAAAAAAATGCGTGATAGAATCTTTCTACGTGAGGGTTAAAAAAACAATATTACGTAACACGTGGTTCTAACCCCCCTCCCGCCCCTGTAACGCATCGTAACGTTTTACAAGGTCCCCCCAAATTCGTTACGTAATACTTGAATGCTCCCTCAGTACTATACATACAACAAGAAGTAAATTAAATCATGGTTAGTTGTACTTACTTGATACCAATATAATTGTTAGCCTTCTGAACGCTAATGATTTCCTCGCGGCTCCGCATCTTGGGATACACCTCGTAGGTGCCGTCCGGAGCGAACACCTTGCACTGCTCCACCGTGTACTCGTGGCTGCAGTACTTCGAGAACATGCTCACTATCGTGTCTAGCACCACAATCGCCTGCAAGTTACAATACAAAACTTTTCATGGTTGGGCTTAAAGGATGGCCCCTACTACTTTTCTCTTCTTGGTCATGTATTCGCTTTCCAAAATTGAGCAAAAGATTAATAGCTTAAAACATCAATTCAAGGTGCTCAAAAATGAATGTAATGGTGTCAACATGCAATTAGTTACCCAATATCCGAGGTGTTTATTTACATCTGTGGTGTTCTAGAGATGTATGTGCAACTGCAAGTAATCTAACCTTAGTCAAATCTGTAGCAGTACACTCAATGAAGACATTTTTGGTTTGAAGCGTGATCTTGGAGTGGTCTCCGTTGATGATGGGTGGCATGGACAGTACTATGCCGTTCTTGTCCTTAATGATGGGGTACACAGGACTGTCTCGGATGATCCCTAAGTACTGTTTCAGTTGGGCATGCGTCTGGAAACAATGAGAACATTAAACTGATTATTTGTTGGAATTTATCATCGATATAAATATAATATCCTATAAAATAATAGAATTTGACTAGTTTCTTTATTTCATACTATATAAAGATGCAGGTAACTTACCGAGTATAATTCCATAAGTTCAGGTGCAGTCATTTCCTTCTGTTGGTTGAGTGCCTTAAACTTAATCCCGTTCGGTGGTAGCGCATCATACACAAATGGCCCTTTTATTGTGTCTAAGTCATGGGTGCCAATAGCCACTAATGTTCGCTTTCTGCATATGTTTTGATGAAGTTTGTCCTGTTACAAAAAAAAAAATACATTAAACTAGCTGTGAGCAGCGGTGGCCCAGCGGTGGCGGCCCCGACTTACGAACTATAAATCGTGGGTTCGAATCCAGGCAGGCGCATTACTTTATGTAAGTAATTTATTTTATCACCACTGCTCTCAAAACGGTGAAGGAAAACATCGTGAGGAAACCGGCATGTCTTAGAACCGAAATATTCGAAGACATGTGACATCTACCAATCCGCACTGGGCCCGCGTGGTGGATTATAGCCCATCCCTCTCCGAGACAGGAGGCCTGAGTCCCTGCAGTGGGAACATTATAGGCTGATGATGAAACTAGCTGTTGGACGCGACTTCATTGGTGTGGAAAAAAGAATCTGTATAAAAAGATGTCCTCCCTCGGATATAATCAATCTCCTTGTCAAAGGGGTTTGAACTTTTTTGTATGGAAGCTGGAATTTCAACCCACTACCATTTTGTTTTTTTTTTATAGAAATCACGGCCCGCAATAAAATTGGTATGTATGGGTAGAGGACACGTACCTAGACTAAGAGTCCTAGACAAACAAAAAATGCCATGTAACATGGTACCCCAAAGTGTCATATTTGAAGTTAACTCCAAGAATGAATGCATGGTCAAGACCCAAGGGTTTTTTGATTCTTAGGTTAGGTAGTGTTGTTGAGTATTTCATCAGGAATGATCAATAGCAGTGTGAGTCTGAATTTGTATCTGATTGATGGCAATAGGCTCTCCCTTATTACATGGGACTTTAATATAATAGCCATACCAGAATAAAAGTAAACTTGTACCTAACCTTTCAGGTATTACAGGCTTGGGATTGATGTAATGTAAAAATATTACCCACTTGCAGATCTATGAAGCTGTCATAAGATTCCGTAGTAAATGTGATGCCTTTCAGCACAGCGGCCACTGCATAAGGTCTGATCTGTCCGGTTGCTGGTGTCAAATGCAGTGAGTGACAGTCTTCAGTCTTGTTGAGGGTGTACTGAGGTGGAGCTTTCCTGAAATTAGTTTATTTCAATTTTGAACAGACTGCAAGTTAGACGCATTGGATAGCATGCTTTCCAAGGCACAGAGAAAACTAATGGAATGTAATGGATGCTCACCCATCCAAACACCTTCCAAGGCAGGCACTGGTTGACCTATTCTAACACTGGTTATCTATTCAGCCAAAAGGCTTCAATATGAATGGAAATGGATATAATATTGGGCAAACCCAAAACATGTTCTAAGAATCCAAATGTGGAAATATGACACTTGTCTATCAGTTTTCTTTACCAACTACATTTTGGTCTCCATACTAACTTTCCTTGGAACACTAAGATGCCATCAACCAATCCTTCTAAGCATAGCAGGTCATATCTGTTGGCGGGGATGTCTATCCTATAGAGAATCTCCTCCGATACTCCTCCAGTTCCAGCGTGGTCACCTTGCTCTTTCATCAACATCTGCTTCTCTGTAGTCTGTAATCATATATAAGTATAGGTGTTAGACCCAGACCAACCCAGATCTCTTGATTTCACACATAAACAGATGATTATTGTACTATACACATAAACCTTTCAGAATAAATTCTCTAATTAAAATGTTAGCGAAAACTGCATTAAAATCTGTTGCTTAAGTTAAAAAAAGTATAGAGGTATGCAGGTGGAAATTGGACGACTTTGTTTTATACATACATAAGAAGACTGCATACTGTAAAAATATTTTTAATTAAAGAATTTGTCAAGTTTGCATCATCAACAATAACTCGGTCAATTTAGGAAAAGTATTTTTACCCGTCTGCAAGGAAAGGATAATTTATAACCTTTCTAAAGATGATGGCCGAGCTATTAACAAGAGTTGAAAGACGTGCATGAAGCTTCGTCTCACGTCTTGAACTGCTGTAGGCATATTACAGGTTATATTTGAATACACAAAACTGGTACATTACATACCACTTCATCGACCTCCAAGCCGAACTCAAAGCAAAGGTCTTGGAATTCATCGTCAGCTGAAACACGAGTTTTACAGTTTTTAATTCATAAGTTCAAAACTGAAATACTTAATTGTCTAGAGTTAAATAAGAAAAACTGACTGTAAGTCCTGCCAAGTGCGGCAAAAAGAGCGTCGCGTTTTACTGATATTGTTGGCATTATAAATTAAATAAGGTATGAATAAAAATATTTATTTATTTGAAATCTATAGCGTACACGTTTCCTTTATAACATCAGCTGCTGTCTGAAACACTTTACGTCAACGTTTCCAATAAAATTAAATATTGCATTTCTACCATGTTTTGTCTCTTTCTCCCTTATAGGTACGCAAAGCATTGACAATCGAAAATCATAATTTGCAATGCTAAAAAATATGCAATTTTGTTTTGACTGTAACTTATTCAAACGTTGACAGTTTGACAAGTCGTCACAAAACCATCACCACTGTAAACATTGACTTAGAATTCTAAGTCAATGACTGTAAAGTAACTCGAAAATGGTAGTTTATTCAGATATCAAAATGGCAACACCGGACTTGTTTTTGATTTGATTGTTGCCATTGAATGACGTCATTGAAGTACTTACAAAATAATTATCGTGGCCTAACAAAATACCTACGTAGAATTAAATTTTATTAGGAACAAAATAATAATCGGAGTAACTCTATCGAGTATAATTATACAGTTCCATTACCTTTTGCCTGGAAAGGCAATAGGGTAGACGACAGACTAAAAAAAATATGATTCTGTTTAGTCCGTCAGTCAGATTATTGAAAAATATTGGATACGTGTTTTTTGTTTTATCAAATTAATAAAAATTGACGAAAATAAAGCTTGTCAAAGACCATGGAGAGGGGGCGTTTGACGTCATAGTCTGGTAAAATTGGACCAAGCTGTGACGTTTCACGACTTTTCGAAGCACTGTATCGTTTTCATTTTTTGTTTACGTGAAAAAAGAAAAAATACGTGTTCAATATTTTTTGGAAATCTATCTGACGGACTAATTAGTTTTTTTTTGTCGTCTACCCTATTACTAACTACTTGTGATTTCTGCTTATTTTTTCATTTTGCATGCATGACGTGAATCTCATGAAAGCAGAGAAAGATAAGCAATTCAACTAGATCTGACTAGCGAGGTTGTTGGCATGTGGGACGTGAATACGTGATTACAGCAGTCATTGTGTGTGTATAAACAATAATAATAATAGTCAACGCCTAAAAACACGTAAAAGGTCTATTTTAAAAAATAATATAATATAATAATATAAAATAATAATAATAATATTCCACAACTATCACACAACGCCATCTAGTCCCAAGCTAAGCAGAGCTTGTGTTATGGGTACTAGACAACTGATAAACATACTTATATATTTCTAAATACATACATATTATAGATAAATTACACCCACATTACATTATGTGGTCATTGTCCTCATATTATGTCGATCTTTAAATACCTTCAAATATCTCGATAACGTGACACTTTGGGGTACCATGTTACACTATATTTTTTATTCATCTAGGTGTCCTCCACCCATAAATACCAATTTCATCGTGGGCCGTGATTTCTAAAAAACATCAAAATGGCCGTGGTGCCAGCCTCCATACAAAAAAGTTCAAACCCCTTTTAATTTCGCGGGCTTCCCCTTAAATGTTAAGTGTAGATTGCTTCAATGCTTATTTAACCGACTGTCCAGCCTTTTTTTTTGGGGTGGGTGGAAAATCATCAAATAACCCCTCCTGCCCTTGGGCAGAGCGCAAGAGAGTGTCATACTTCTACTGACTAAAAACCATCCATGTTCCTTCTTAGCCCTTTATGGCGAGGCCACGGTATCTTTGTGACCAACCCGCAGCCCCGACGGGCAACGGCCCTTGCGGGCCCCTGCCATGTTGCTGGCATCTCTTTGAGGCGCGCGTGGAACACGAACGCGCCATCGACACGGCCTGTTGTCGTCATAAGACGGACGGACGTCAAGCTAGCCCATTAAGCCCACATCTACGGTGGCCGGAAGCCGTCATGTGGCCCGGGACGCCCTGACCGTCTCCCGCAGCGGGTGGGACCAGAGGTTCTCTCCCTCTCACGTTCCGCGGCCTCCTTCTCCAAGGAAGCGACAGCGTCCCATTCCTCCTCGCCCCGGACCATGGCTTGCACCGGCAGCCGGACGCGAGAGGTTGCCGCTGCCGATCGCCGCTACGAGGACACAGCGGGGCTCCGCCCAAGCGGGGCAGACCTCCGCGATGTACTCCACCGTGTCCTCTAGCAGATCTCCACAATGGTGACATCCGGGCGTTTCCTCCCGCCTGATTCCGTGCAGGTACCTTCCGAAACAACCGTGTCCGGTGAGGACCTGTGTCAGACGGAAGGTGAGGGTGCCGTGGCACCTCTCAAGCCACTCCTTAAAGAGGGGACTTTACCGCTGCTATCGTGGCGTGCCCTACCGACTGTCCAGCCTAAGCCAGCCTTACATTAAACATTAGAATGCTGTGCATAACACCACTGGTCTGGTGCATGAAGGCATGCACGCTGTCCACCTGTGCGTCTGCAAAGAGTCCGAATGCGCTGCAAACACAGCAAAAGATCATCCTTAACGCGTTATTGTATTGGACGCGTAAGGTATTGAACCAGGCCCGGACTGGCCATAGGGCAATTCGGGCAAAGGCTCGAAGGGCCGGGCCCCCGGTGGGCCGGTGTGGCTGGCCGGCAGGCCGGTCCAGGCCCCGACTGGCCATAGGGCAAATCGGGCAAACGCCCGATGGGTGACCGATTTTCTTTTACTAATTTAAAAAAAACGACCTTTTTTATCGATTGATGAAATGAACTGCAGTGGCCAATCTGGAAATCTCTCAACCGATTGCGAGCCCAGGTTGGCCGTTGTAGATATAATCTGGCTAAATGGGGTATCCTAGACCCATCCCAAACAAATTGCCAGTGTGGGGCCCCTCTACAGGATATGCGCCACCTCCTTTCCTGCCCAGCCTGCACAACCACTTGCACCTTTCAGGATTTACTCGAAGCAAGCGATAGAGCTGTGCAGGTGGCTACATACTGGTCTAACATAATTTGAGATTTGAGATCATCGACACGTAAAGAAGAAGAATCGATTGAAATAAGTTGTTAAGTAGGTACCTACATACGGAATTAATCGTCTTTCGTAATTGTAGCGTATAGTAGAATAACTCTAAAACTTATGTGTGTCGTGTGCTTGTGTTGTTTTGGAGGCTAAAAATGAGCCTCTGAGATCTCTTATTTATTGCCGCTAGAAACTTACAAATTTACTTTAAAACAACGCACCCGCCCACCCGGTTCGTACCTTGAACCCTGTATGACTCTCTCTAGTGGTGTTCCTCTGCCTATAGACATACTAAGAACTAATTAGGAGCCCCATTACCCGAGAGGTAATTTTAACATGCATAGATAAGATTGCAAAAACTAGAACACTTGGTAATTTTGATCTCCAATTACATATTATTGATTTATTCAAGGCTAGCTGATTTTTTTTCGAGCCACTTCGCTCGCTCTTGCAGCCTCCTTTCTCTTGAAACTTTACATTGTCGAAGTCGACCAAGTAACTCCAACAGGCCGAAACAATTCTAACTAGTCCAGGACACGGTGTCAAAAAACTTTCGATCTTGCTACGCCCGCTCTTGCGGCCTGTTGGGTACTACATAGCCCTTTACACCCGACTAGATACGATAGTGAGACTTGATTTTCAAAAATTCTGGTGCTTACACAAATCGACTTTTCGAGACGCAACCGGCCTCGATCTATCATGAGACTATCTCTTTCTTGGAAAAAACACGCGCGGGCCTCTTGCAATTTAGTTTGAACCTGTCAGTCGCCTGTTATCACTTTAAAGGATGGCTGCGTTTTTTGGCGCGTAAACTCGCCCGGGTAAGTGTTTGGTTATTAATTAAATAAATGCAATTTCTATTACTTTTTTGTGTGAATTACTTACTTTGAGTATTGTTTTATACCTATATGTATGTAATTTGAACCTAGCATGCTTACTAATGGATATAATTGTGACTCAAGATCAAGGACGCACGATCGTGAGGGTTAGGAGATACGTACCAAATAAATATTCAAATTTTTTCATGATTTTCCTGAATTTTTCATGAATTTGATTTATTTTAGGGTTTTTACTTTATTTTTAAGAAAGGATGACCAAGTTGCACAAATATTAGCAGCTCGGAAATTGAGAAATTGACTGATGATGATGAAGATATTGTTGCGAGAGTCTTAGATCACCTAGAAGAGAGTGGATCTGGTTCTGGCGATGATTCCTCCGAAGTGGATGAGGCACCACAACCTATCCCAACAACATCCAGAAGCAGGAGATCCACTAGAGTCAGATCAGGCAGGGAAACGTCAAGAGCAAGATGAAGATGGCGGGTTACGGGAAAAGGACAGGCTAGACGAAGAGGATAGGCTAGAGGAAGAGGTTTAAAAACTCATTATTAATATCGTTAATAAATGACTGATGATATAAAGACAGTTTAATTAATTTAATTTTCATTTAATATTAAACCATATCTCCTAACTAGACAAAACTCACATCTCGAGCTACCTCCTAAGCCCCACGCTCGTGAGGGTAAGTTTTCAGGAAACCAGAGACTTCAGGATTTTTTTTTTTTTTACATGATACTTAGGCACCCATGAAAAGGTCATATGAATTTCAAAGAAGTCTGAGTAAATTTTTTTCGTCGGGTGTAAAGGGACTACATTTTAATCTTTACTTTGTTTATCGACCAAGTTAACCAAGTAACGCTTATCTAAAGGTTGAGTTTTTCGAGCTCGCTTTGCTCGGTCTAGGAGCCATAGTCTTGTAGTTCTTAGACTTTTCAAATAACGCTTCAGAATTAATACTTCTACATTTGTTAGATTAGTATTTTAGATCCTTAGAAGAATTTTAGCTAGTAAACTTAACCCTTCAAACTTCACGTTGTCAAAATCGACAACATTACTCCAGTAGATCGAATCAATTCCAAAAAAGTACAGTGTCAAGAAACGAGCTCGCTTCGCTCGCTCTTACGGCTTTCTACATGCTTCCTCTTGAATCTTGCCATTGACTTGACCAAGTGACGCTAGTGTAAGGGTCGAGTTTCTCGAGCTCGTTTCGCTCGCTCTAGGAGTCCTAATTCTTTTTAAAGTCGCTGCCTAGCATTTCAACCTAACATTTTATTCTAAATGTTTTCTCTTTTGTGTAAGTAGGTAGTTTTTCTTTCTCTTTAGAGTGGAGGGCCGACCGTCTCTAAAATGACCGGGCTGTTTTCGGGTCCCAGTCCAGCACTGTATTGAATGATCCTTGCGTACATGGAACACCGATTGAATTTACTGGAGATCATATCCGCTATATGTCAATCGCCAATGCTATACGCTTCCGTTCAATATTCGGCTCATGACATAAATCTCTTTTGCCATCAACTGCACAAGGCATTTGAACGTTATAATTTAGCACAAATCTCTCAAAACAGAATTATTTGAGCCATCAATGATGGCGGCAACGAGTTCTGTCACCCATTTCTGGACATAGTTTCTTTTATTGTGCCCACGCTGTTGATCAAGAATATTTTAACGGACAGTCGGAGGAATCTCAAATGTATTCTTTTATAGTAGATTTAAATATCAATAAAATGAGGGATAAGATATTTTAACGGAAAAAATTTCTACCTAATATCTATATATTTTATGATATTGGTAACATTCCAGGTCACGTGATACCAGTCTGGTTTTGCAAACGGTGAGTGGAGTGCCTTGTCATCAGTCCTTTGAGTTTTTGGATGATTTTCTTTGGAATTTTTATTCAAAGTGAGTAATTTTATGAACAAAATCACTTGTACAGCATGTATTTGTTTTATTGTGGTGTTTTTTTTGTGTTTGTGACTCGTGCATTCGTATGACGAAATTGTACCTTGTTCCGTGACTAGTGATATGACGCCATTTTCTTCGTGAATGCCAATTACTAAATTCTTCAATATTTTCTTTGTTTCGGCCCCGTGAACAGACAGTAGCTGTTAAAGATATTGATCTAGAACTTTAGCTCCATGTTTTGCCCAAGACTCTTATGTGCAAGGGATTCTCTGAAACCAAGAGTGCACTTGTCCACTAGGTACGCATTTTTTTGCATGATACCACCTTGGGAGGTATACTAATGTAGTTTCTTCCGTGCTGTAAGCTAAATTGCAGTACAAACTGTATCTCATTGCCAAATCATGGTTCTCTATCAATTTCACAGTGTTTCGCTTTAGTAACTGCTTACCTACCTACTTATTTTTTACGTTATTTTATTGTAGCTGCCCACGAGTTATACTTCCTGTAACTAGGTGGCATGTACGTACCCTTTCATTCTTTGCAAAATATAACATTTCCTACATTGAAAAAAAGTAAAGCTTGTATCACAAGTACTTGAAAGTTTATTAATAATAAAATAAAACAATGCAGAAGGTGGTGATGACACAACAGTTTAAAGTAATGCTTAGAGTAGCTTTTGTTCATGCTGCTTTTTGTAGCTGTAATGGCTGGCCTGGCATTGTCATTGTGGAAAACAAACAGTTATTTCTAAATAGGGGATCGGACTGGGTCAAAATAATATGATTCTGATTAGTCCGTAAGTTAGATTATCGAAAAATATTGAATACGTGTTTTTTGTTTTATCAAATCAATAAAAAATGACGAAGATAAAACGCGTCAAAGATCTTGGAGTCGGGCTTGAAACGTCACTTGTGTCGTTAAAATGTACTATCGTATGACGTCACACGAGTTTTCGAAGCACTGTATCGTCTTCATTTTAAGTTTACGTGAAAAAAGAAAAAATACGTGTCCAATAATTTTTGGAAATCTATCTGACGGACTAATTACTTTTTTTTTGTCCGATCCCCTATTATTGTTCTGAATCCCCCACCCCCCCCAAACAACAGAATTAGTTTTTGGATTTCATCTTTCGTTTTTAATATATTTTGTGGAATAATTTATCTAGGGTTTTTTTTTTGTAGGGTTTCTACGTATTCAATTTACACCATATAACCCTGTTTCAGCTGTTACTGAAATAATTTATGTTAATAGTACTAAATACTATGCATGAAGCTTAATGCACTTTTTATAAAGATTATCCATAGCATGTGCAAGCAAATCACTTAAATATTTCAATGTAAAAGTTATTTGTCCACTGTGTGTCTTTAATAAATGACAGATAAAACAACATATATTTTAAGAAGTGGTTTATTGCATTAACCTTATCTCTGTCAGGACCCATATTAAGTGATTAAATCCATCTCTATTCCAGTATGAAATTATAATTGAGCTAAGTATACACGGCAATTAACATCATCTATTTGCAGTAGAATTTACACTTCATAATAGGGCCCCTGTTCAAATTAAGGTTGAAAGAGAATTGGTATGATGTTTGCAGATTTCCTAATATCAAGTATTGCTACTAATTTTGATACATATTTTTCAGTTTTTTTTTGTTCTAACCTAGCTCTTAACATGTATTGTTCATATCTTGTGTTTACTTCCATTCAGGTTTTTTGTTTTTGTGAAAATGATGAGTTTTCAAGCAGATATCAACCTCAAAAACCACATTTGGAACAAACATGATAAAACTTATTGTTTTTGTATGTTTATTTTTGTGTTTTTACTCCCAGCAAACAGTGATATAAAGAGATGGAGCCATAACATTTTATTTTGGTGTTGAAGTGTCACATCAATGTAATTGTTTTTTAGTCACAATTAATATAATTACATAAAGTATAGTTTTTTGTCAGTTGCTTATTGTTTGAGTTTTACATACATGTTAAATGTTAGTAGGTAAAGACACACCACAAATAGTTTTTTTAAATCATTTCTGTTTTAATGTATTATGAAATTAAAAAACCAACTGTCATGTTTTATAGAAAACTAAGTATTTAATATGAGATCATGTTTCTTTTATTAAAAATCTCATATAAGTTATTAAAATATGGCAAACAAATGTATGAACCACTGATAATAAGATAAGACATGTTTCTTTACATTTTTGTAGTGTGACCGTCTGGTTATGTGTTAATGCTGTGTCATATTTATAGTCACCTATCAAATGTACGAGCATTCAAGCCTCATAGGTGTTTTATAGGAACATGAGAGATAACTGTAGAGTTATCAGTATGTTGCAAATTGCATGATAACTTACGTACAACATGTGGCAGTTTTCTATAAACTTATATTTGCAATTATTTGTATTAATTTATTTAACTGTTTCGCTAATGAAAACAGTAACCAATACAGCCATTTAAAATTTAGTTTCATAACATCAATTTCAGTAGAATAACGAAAATAAGCTTGGAAATGGTAACAAAAAAGGTATATGAAATATTTGTTTGATTTGCTACTTTCATATTTTTTAAGTACAATAGTTATCATTGTGGGTAAGTGATCATTGAAATGAGTAGATTAATTGAGTAATTTCTTCATTTGAAAGATTTATACTTTGTAGATTAGAACCTACTTTAGCTTTGTAGTTTGTTTCCTGTTTCAATTAATTATATACTTTACGGTTTACCACTTGTTGTTTAGATAGTATGAATGTAGAGATATAATAGTTAGTTTATTTAGTTTTCACATTTACCCACAGAGTAGTAAGCAAATGGAGTGATAATGTGTGGGAAAAGGGCGCTAAAGACAACACAAACACCGCAACAGTCGCCAATCGGAAATACGCTGAATGAGTCTTCGCCGGCGATTGTTCAATGAAAGACGTATCTCACCCCCGCAGACCTCACAATTTCGGTGAGTGCGATTTGTTAGGAAATATGTGTATAAGTACTTACTCCATTTTGTTACTGCTCTGTGCTTGACAGTACCCAGTTTCTTACATGACATTATATTAACTGATGATAGGGAATCTATTGTTAAACAGATAACATCTGACATTGACATCCCTTTGACATTGCACATGGCATATTATTTTTCATAGATAGCATTCTTCTCTTTACCATTATCTAAAGGTAATAAAGCAAAGACTTACTTTCTTTATTAGGTTACTACATTACTAAGTATTGTTTCTTGATATTGAATAATGACTGGTATTAGAAGACAGCTTAATTATGTAACAATGTTGGCAATCACAATTGAATGGATTTTGAATATGGCTCAAATGACTAATCCAAGAAGTTTATTACCATTGAAGTTACATAATTGGGTACATTTCTCTTTCTATGATTTCGTTTTTTTATTAGCTTGTTTCGAATATGTGTCTTTGGGTTAGGTTGTTCCATCGTCGACCTCATCTCTGTCCTCAGGACAAGATTGAGGTCAATTGAAGGCCCATCTAATGTTAAAAACCCAGGCTGGGTTAGAATCAGTTTATTAGAAATGGGAAATTATCGTCATTAACTTGTTGTGGTAGGTATTTTCCGACCACTCTGCCACTTATGTCATTATGGTAATGATAACTACAGTGTTGAAAATTTCGTATTCACTTAAAAGGTTGCATTACCTAATGGCGTTTTAATTAAAATTAATAAACGTTTTTTCATAAAACCATTAGCAATGGAAACTGGCCTCGATCGCTTTATTATATCGGATTAGCGTGTGGTGTCAGTATGGCAATTGTTTTGAGATGTGTGGCGTTTTCAATAATTAACAAAATATTTATTTGAATTCTTATACTATTTTTCGGTAGAGGTTGTCTCTATGCCTTGAAAATATTTGGTAGGATTGATAGAGAATACCGGTATCCGCGCTAGTTGGGTAACGGAGGTCAGATGACAGTCGCTCCATTGGATAAGTAATTGATATTCAGATTAGGAGTATGTTGTTAGACCGGAAGTGGACCCCTATGCGAGAAAAACTAGTATGATGATGAGCGAGTTGGATGCGAAATGATATGACGTAGTTCGATCAGTCGTGTGTAAGCGCGTTTTCAAAAAAAGTGACGTATCTGGCAATCTTTTAAGGCATTACCGGATTTGTGTTTCAAAGAGACTTGATAGAATGTTTCACAGCTCGACGATGGACAGTTCCAATATTAGAAAATTCAGAGAAGTGCTCAAAATTTTTCTTACTAAATTAACAAAACAATGTTTATTTGATGAGAAACATTGAAGGTGCATTAGTTTTAATAGATAGATTGTATTACTTGTCTCAGGTGGCGTGACCATTCATTGTGATGCCGGTGGATGCTGACCTCAACCGTACAGACGAGGTGTCGCCTGGTTGTGAGCTGAAGGGCCTGCGCACTTGGAAAGACATTTGTTTGGTACGAAATTCACTTCAACATCAGGTATGCACCCCCCCTAACCACAGCTTCGTATAGTTTTTACGATCGTGAAGAGAAAGTACCACTCCCCGGCAGCTCACTGTACTTGTGCATCTGAATCACTTCAATGTATTGTGGCCTCAAGAATCTCAAGGTTCCTCTTTGTTTCTGAACGTTTTTCCTTTTGTTTTTCTTTATTAGCAAATGAGTTTCAAAATTCACGATGCTACTACCACCAAGTGCTGAAAACAAACATAGTATTTGACTAATCATGCTTTGTTTTTATTAATTTTGGCACTATAACCGTGCATCCATAGTTATCAGAATATACGTCTTGAAGGAAATTATGTCAGCAAAGTGTTATCTTTGAGCATAACTGTTCCTAATAATAGACGTTTGTAAATTGGCTTGTTGCTTTGGTCGAATGTAGGTACTAGGTATATTTCTTTACCCTCCTTTTGTGGGTGCCAAATAATCGACTACTGAAACGTTTTACGAAACACGTGATTTGGTGCTGCGTCGTCGTCAGTGAGAAATCGTTTACAGGTTCCACGTGCTCTTATTTCATTGACCTTACTTGAATGTTATTTCTCGGTCTTTGTCTCTTTGTTATGAAGTCGACTCAATTATCACGTCGAAGTCTTAACCTGATAATTAGTCACGCTTTGTTTATATTAAATATGAAGATAGTGTTTATCGGGGGCGTTTTGTTTTGCCGAGGGATGGACGTGGTGCGTGTCTCGCGCTGCGATGATTAGTGACGGAGCGGTGGCGTGGCGGCGGCGGGCGCTTGTGGCCGCGGAGGTCACCGCCCCGGCCAGGACTAATTCGGGGGAGATCGACGACTCGCTCCGTCGCGGCTTTGTCTGCGTCCGTCGCCTTCGCCGCCGCACCGACCACTCCGCACGCATGGCTTTGTTTGTGTACGCGCTCGTCTCACACGACCTTTTCGCCATTATCATGAAACTTTCTTGTCATTGACAACAAATACGCAAAACGGTAAAGGTAACGCCTCAACACATTGAGGTTATTTTCATCAAGTTGAAAAATTATTGCTGCCTCGAGTTGTGTTGTGAGTTTTGTTTTATCCATCTACGCAGTTTGTTAGTACCAGGTTGAATGTCCGTCGACATTCAAATATTGATCTTTATTGGTGATTTCACTTTTATCTCAGGGTGCATTGTACTGAAGATTTTTGTAATACCGATTTTGAAGATCTTTTCGTAAACAAATATTATTTTATTCGTATGTATGGTATGTCTGTTCTTGGTACGGTTCACCGTCGACTATTCAATTATTGAGATAATTATTGTGTTGAACCAAAAATTTGATTAATTTTTGGTTCTGCAGTTTCAACAAAACATGACTTGAAATTTTTTAAGTTTTAATGCACTATGAAGTGTTTTCTTAGGTATTGAATATTATTGCCATTGTTTTGTTAGGTAAATACTTAAGGGGCTTTTGCTATTAATTGAATCAAGGCGCATCGACAATCGTATAGACCTACATAATAATTATAGTATTTCGATAGACTTGCTAAGTAGATGGTGCGGGAACAGGTTCTTGTTTACACCATCATTGTTATTAATGTTATTATCGCGAGACCAGCAAGAACAAAATCAAAATAATCAAAATGAAACATTTGGCCATGTAAAATTTGCAAATAAATTTTGTGATTACTTATGTATGTTAAATTATGGTAAATCGCGTTATTGAGATTATTATTTGACATTCTAACTAAGCTGTTCACATTTACCGGACGAATGTACGGATAATCGCATGTGTTATGTTATGTTATCAAGGTGATCGTCTTGCTCAGTTTGTTACAACGTGAAAAAACGAGCATGAAACAAATATCATGATTATTACTCATTTTAGTAGTCGGAAATTAAAATTGTTTTGAGTAAAGTGCTGAGTCATAAGTGTTTCTCAATACGAAGCCGTGAGTAATGCATCGACTGGGTAAGCCCAGAGAGACTACTGTAGGTTTGATCAAAATAAGCGGCCTGAGAAGTGCTCTGAGAATGTGGACGTGGTGGCGAGCGACTATCTAGCTATACGATATGCGTTGCGTAGTGCTCGGTCGAGATGGGTGATCGCGTCGGATCGGACATGTGTTTGTCAGCGAGCAGTGGCTTGTTTGTATTGGTGAGTGCGTGCGCGTGTAGAATGGAATGACGCGAATAGTTGCAGGCGGTGGCGGGCGGCGCGACCGCTGGCGCTCCTCGCTCAGTTCTCGCCAGCTCGTCGAGCGCGTCGGAGCTCGTGCGCGTGGCCGATACACTCGTTACACGTTACTTATACAGTTTTTAACATCGGGTGCTGCTATTGCACCTTATCTTTCAAGATAATTGTGCGAATTAGTGCGCCGCGTTTCTCCACTGCGTTTTTATGTGTCAGTGATATCGTTTTTGTGACTATATAGCGCTTACGAGCGTAGTTTCTACGTGGCCATGGGCTCGTGTTTCCCACACGAAGGTAATATTATAGTTAAGTGTGCGTTGTTTTTGTGTGCGTCTGTGTTTCGAGATGTGTCTGAGAGGAGCCTGTGCGCCAGCTAGACGAGGCTGTTTGAAGGCCGCCGCCCCGACCTTGGTGTCAGAAAGTCAACGTCCTCACGTGTTCTAAACTTTATGCAATTTGTACCATTCAATTGTTTTAGAAATATTTTAATGCCGACATAGCAATTAGTGTCTCGGTTGACTTGTGCTATTCATGCGTAGACAATGTAGCCTGCATATACTTAGGTGTATCGTGATTATTCGTGATTGTTCGTACATCAATGTCGCATCGGACCGACATAGCTCGATTAGCTAACACCGATGAAGGTTGTGGACCATATTATTAAGTTGAAAACATATTATTATCAGTAACTCTGTCAGGTACCTAATTATTACTATGTAACTACATACATTTATTGGTGTTAATTGGCTATGTATTTAATAAAAAAGAGTCCAGTAATTAACTCATTACCTTTGTTGGACAGTGATTGGTAAAGTTATAACAAAGGTTTTATATAAAGCGTCGTCCTATTACACGTTTGTATGTATTTACACAAAAACTTAACCTCCAAAGGCCAATAAACAAGGTCTAAGTGATTGACAGCTAGCGTATCTAGCTTATGAAATTCATAAGTACGATATTTAGAAAAATTCAATACGAGATGAAATGGATCAAACCTTGAAATTTCAAAAAACATAAATAGGTACCTAATTGGTTAGCGTTCAGCTATAGAATCGTTCATGACATATTCTTGATGAGAGGACTAGTTAAAGAAAATGAACTTGTCACGTAAAGTCACGTTAGGTAGTAGATAGGTAGGTAGGTATATGATGACCACAAATATTATGATAACGGGTTGTTAACATACTAATGTTTCGAGTTTTCGACCGATCATCGTGCCTATCTAAGGTTCGGTCACGTTCTTAGTGTGTTGCTCGGTGTTAGGGTAAACCACCCTAATATCGGCCCCTTAAGCCTTTTTCAGTTTTAAACTACTCATAATATCTCAATATGATAAATAAAGTGTTTGCATAGTTCTTTTCCTGTTGTGAAATTTAATTGGTTTCTTATTCTTACGTAAAACTTTGAAAATAACCTAGTTGTATAATTATTATGATTTATTTTATCAATACATTCCGACTTTCCCCAATACCGGCCCCTTTTGCCTAAAGCCGACCAGATTTTTCCCTTATATCGGCATATGCAAAATGTATGGTTAAACACTAACCAGTGAGCAGCAGTGGATAAAACGGCTTAGGAACGATTTGTCAACTTTTTATATCTTTACTGATCAGTCTTCAAAATTATTATTGATTAGGTATAAAATAAAATCAACGTCAAAAACGTTTGTTTGATTTAATTTTTTTGCCACCGACTTCAGAAACTGGTTTTTCTTCTAAAGTTTATTTTTCACTTTTTTGTTTTTTTTTTTAAGTCGGTTTTATTTTTTGTTAAAAAGTTTTGATTTTTCACTTTTTAGTGGTTCACATGTTCATGGGTCAATGTGGACAATGCAGTTTTTTTCAAAAACCGCTTGTCCAATAACGAAAAAAAAAATTATGGGACCATTTCGGAAGTATGTATACCCTTTACAACAAAGAAAGAATTTTTCAAATCAGTTAGCAAGTGACGGAGTTATGCCCGAACAAACATTAAAACAAAAAAAGAAATAAAAATATAAAAATCCGAATTGAGCACCTCCTTCTTTTTTTATAAAAATAAATAAAAAACAGCTTCAAATTTAGGACTATCACACTAAATGAATAAGGCAGTGATGGTAGGTAAAATCTTCTTTTGCAACATCTATATAATTTCTGCCATGCTGCGTTGTGCACCCCAAATGAAACCGTTTAGGACAAATTAATATCCGATTCGTTTCTTCCTTTGTTCAAGCTGTTTTATTTTTTATTCTTTTTCGTCATCTTTTTCTCGAGTAAACTGTTTCCATTTTTTCGAAGATATGGCTAATGGCATTGGTTCCCCCTTAGACTTTCTTTTATTGCAAAAATTAGGAGATTTTGGGGATTAACAAATTCTTTGAAAAATGCCCCTCTGCCGGCCGGTTTTAGGATTCGTTGTTAAAAATTATTGCCTTATATCGGCCGGGGCGGCCGATATTTGGATTTATACTAATAAACAGAAACCTAACTCCGGCCTCATAAAATTACCACAAAGCATGATTTTATTATTAAAATAGATATGTAAGGCGATTCTTTATTTTATTATGTATCGAAAACAAGCAATACTCATTACTTTTAATGAATATAATACGCTAAAATCGCTTATCCCAAAATGTCGTCCACAGTAGGTCCAGGATCAAAAGGCACAGGATAAGGACACGCTCTTATGCCTCCGCGTTCTAAGACCGACTGAATATTCTATAGCACACAGAGCGCTGCCATGTTGATAGTGTCTATTGTGTATGACTTAAGGTCTATTTTGGTGCAATATTATCCTAAAATTATGTGAAGGTTTTTAATTTACGCCACGATTTCTTCGTCACGGCCGATATTAGGACAGGGCCGGAATTAGGGCAGTTTACCCTATCATGAAATTGTTATTGCGCATATTGTTTGTGTCAAGACGTATGCGTATGCCATTAATTTAATCTGTTTCTGGGAATTTGAATACCATTTAAATTTATAAAGGTACCGTTTTCTGTAAATTAATTTTATTTGAGACATTTTGTGTTTTTGAGAAATATCACCGATGTCGAGTTTGGTACCTGCTGATAAATTAAATTTGTGTTCAACTACCTCTATATAAAATAATGTTGTATGTTACTAGCAACTAGTAGCAGTGTAGTGAGCATTGTGTTTCAAACAATGACTGAGCACGTCCATTGTGTTGAATAGGCGCGGACGAAAGAGAGAGCGATATACTCGCAGTGCTATGAGAGTGGAGCTCGCGAGTGTCACAGCTGCGCTGCGTGTGCGCGACAGCGCGATCAGCTGACGCTGCGGCGGCCATCTTGCCGTGCGTGTTCATTGTCGCCGCGTCATTGTGCAGTTGATGACGCAAAATTCTTCCTCTAATGCTAATGTCATTGTCCTTCCCGTCCTGGCTGTTTGCTTTGTCACCTTATTTATTATTGAAAGAGCCAGTTTGAATGATGAATAGCCTCTACATATACCGGCTTGTTCCTCGTATTGTGTAACTACGCGGAACTGCGGAAGGTATTGCAAGACCCTGGCTACTCTATTTTTGGTCAGAAACGTTTCCGCTAAGACAGACTCACACGCATTTTCTGCTTTATCACGGACAGATGTTACTGTATTGCCATTCTAAATTTTTGCCTAGATGAGCTGGGTATAAATGTTTGACCTCGATTAGCGCGTCATCGTACAATTTCCGTATTTTTGTGTAGATTGTTTTTGTTTGATATTTGTTTAGCTACTTTTATGTATTTCTAAAATTAAATCACATTTAAGACGCGCAGTGATCCCGTTATAATGTCGTCGTACGTACCCATTCCTCGTGTCAAGGCGGTTCTTAAAATATTAAAACTGTCGAGACGAAAGATATTCTGTAATATATCCCAGGACATAATATTATTTATTTCCTTCACTTTTAAACAAACTTTATAAACTTTTAAATTCTTAACAAAAATATTTGGTACCTAGTACCTACTTAATAGGTAGGTAGGTACCTACTATAAATTATCTACATTGAACGCAGACAATGTGAGAAATGTGTTTGCGTTTGGGTGAAGCTGAGTCAGTTAATCGTGCTTTTAAGTTTTCTGTCACTACTTCGCTAGGTACCTACCTATACACTGCCAACTTTAGTACCAACGAAGCCGGGTTTTCGTAGGATTTTTCTTGCGCTGCACGATTTTTGTTTCTTGTACCGTTACTGTTACCGTTGATCGAGTGGTCAGACCTGTATCTTGTCTCAACCAGACGTAAATTCGAGCAGTGTACCTATGTATAGAACTGAGTTGAGCTTTCATGCATGTTATGGGGCTCTTGTCGACCTACATACGAATATTGTTTGTGGGAGGTTGCCTGAAAATATCAGTGTTTTAATTCACTGATACCATTATTAGCTACAGCTGTGTTCACTCAAGGGTTATTACGATTAACACTCCGTTAAACGCGCGGGGCACAGGCGTGCCCCAGTCATATATTTTTGCGTATTATTACTTAAAAAATTGACTTAGAATCTCGCCGTGTTTAATAGCTGCTGCTAGTGTCCTTGAGCGTACGTCAGTGTTGCGTCGGCTGCGTTGGCGCACGGACGTGCTTTATATACTCAGTTTAGTGCTCCTGGGGCACACCTGTGCCCCGTGCGTGTAATTACGTAACAATTTGACGAACGACAGAGGTAAGCAGTTTTAGTTATTTTCTTCAATATTTATGTAATTAATTTCAATAACATTGTTTAGAAATGTACATAAACATTATTTTCTTCTGTTATTGTTGTGATAACATTTGTATTCTGCTCATTTCAGGTACTTATCGATCAAAATGGACAAAGAGTATCAGATAATTGACTGGCTCCAGGAATCTGACGAGGAAGAGCAGGGTAGTTTAGAAGACCTGTTGAGTAGTGAGGATGAGGAGGACCACTGCATAGAAGAACCACAGTCGGAAGAGGAAAATGATTACTCACAAATAGACGAAGATGAAGATGAAGATGATGAAGATGATGAAGATGAAGATGATGCTCCTTGATGAAAGATGATAAATATAGTGTATGTATCCAGTGTTATAACCAAAGTGTAAATGATCTTGATAGGTCACGTATTGATGACTAAGATCTTAAATTTAAGATCCTATGTTGATTTTTCAAAGTTTTTTAGGATGCAGAAAAAAAGGTTTTTATGTTTTTATTTTAATTAAGAGGGGCTTATTTTTTGTTTTTATTATAGGTATCAATAAAGACTGATTACGTATAAAAAATATGTATTATTTATTTCTTACCCAATAATTAAAAATCCATCAATTACTTTGGGGCACGGGGGTGCCCCGCGCGTGAAATCATGTAATTATTAGAGGCGCGTGTAACGGAGTGTTAATATCCAGTTTAATTAAATGGTTCTATAGCTGCGTCACGAATTGGGATCCTTGAGCGATTTAAATTTTATACGAATCTTGACCTCGTGAGCGTTTATTTTGTCCACGTATGATTTTGTATATTGCGTTGCTAGATGATCGAACCAAAATCATGTTTTATAAGTTTGATGTTTTTTCTAATTTGCGATTGAGGTAGGTAGGAGTCCGTAGGAGGTACCTACTTACGTAAAAAAGTAACGCACAATTAGGGTTACCATCCGTCCGGATTTGTCCGGACTTTGTTCGGTTGTTTAATTTGTCCGGATTTTTGGCTTACATGGAATACGAATAATAAATCTTAAATAAGAATATCAAATAAGTCTTTAATCTGTATTAACTTCTCATTCATCTAAAAACAAATTCTCTAGCATTCAACTTAAAGAAAATCTTAAAATCTTACCTACCTAGTTCAAACATAAAATATCTTCTTCTTCAAAAAAAAATAGTTTTACGTAAAATAATCAAACTTAACGCTAGTTTACGGGATATTATTTTGTACTTACCTATATTTTTCAGTGCCTACTTGACGGAGTAATTTGCATTTTTTGACTAAAATGTCCGGACTTTATTGAAATGTCAGGCTTTTTGTCCGGACTTTTCAGATTTCTAAATGGTAACCCTACGCACAATAAGTAATTGTTTGTAGGTACGCTTGACAAAGCGAACAGATAATGGTACCTACATCGCACAAGTTTTGTGAAAGAAACTGAAAATCCCAGTTGTAGGTAGGTAAATGATTGATTGATATAATTATACTGACTGAAATAGGTACGTTATTACGTTTTCTTTTCTTAAATTCCGAGGTGGTTTGTCAGAATTTGGTATTGCAACTCAATAAAAATAGTAAAAAAGTTGTTCTCGGGTGGTAATCTTGCGCTTGACTGGGGGTATCTATGGTATCTCAGTAGGGGTGGTACGTGGGCACATATTATGTCGCAAAAGGGTGGAGTGCCATCGGTAGTCTGTCACGGCATATGGCCGATGTTTATTTGTGTGTGTCGGTGCACCGCGAAGCGGGTCGTGCTCGAATTGCGTAGTGAACACTCGGCAAGTGGGTCAGCGGGGCACGGCTCAGCACGGCCCGACCGACGCCTGTCGTCGCGACGTATCTCACACACACACGCGCCGTGCAGCGAGGAACATTCGTACTTTACGACTTATCTAGCTTTCGCCACTATTCTCAGGATAACAACATTACAATCATTCGCGATTTTTCGTTCTGAGCTTATTATCATGAAGTTATTCGTCTCGAAACGTCGCGTGTTTTATGTTCATCCTTACCGCACGTCCACCATGAAACAGTTAGATATAGGTACCTGAAAGCGTGAACTGAAATCATGAATTTGGGAAGTTGGTAAACATGATTTCTATAATTGTACATCACGTTTCCGTCTACTTGAATAGGTTGATAGTCGCCTTGGCATACTTCTTTTCTTCGGTATTAGTATTACTTAAAGTTATTAATTGCTGCATGCAACCCGTCTCTATTTTATTTACCAAGTTATTCTTTGTACGAAACGTGATTACTTAGCTAGTTTACGATATTTTTTCATTGCACCAACCTATAATGAATGATACAAAATTGTTTTTTTTTTCATGTAAGGATTGGAAAATATCTACTTATTTATATTTAACTAGCACTTGGCCCGCGACGTTGCCCGCAAAAATGGTGATAGAGGTCTGACATCCCGTTTATGATAATAAGAGTAGTAAAAAAATATCATTGGTATGTAGGTATAGGAAATTAGGAATCTACATGAAAAAATTATCTATCTAAATGCTATGATAAACTTAATAGGTAGGTACGTTTTTTAATGTCTCGTAGCAAGGAACAACTGTGTCGTAATTCTAGACCACTTAAAATTAAAAAGTAGGCTAATGAAAAATTTATTAAACGCACACAACCCACACGAATGTTTATTTTACAGCACGTTCGGCTCAACAAAGTGGGCAAATTCCATCGAATTAGTTTCTCAAGTAATCAGTTATAGTAGCGTCAGCGGCTCTGTCACGTAGGTACCTACGTTGCATAGTGGACTTTGGACGAAGATGAAGAGTGCAGTGAATGTGATATGATGCGTAGTCTGTACATTGATATAATAATGACGGCGCGGGCGTGCGCGGGCGCCGACGCTTTGCACCCCTGCGTGCAGCCCGGTCGATGACTCCCCAAGTCCCTGGCCCGGTGCTAATGACCTTACCGCACACTCTCTTAACAATATTAATGGGACTTTTTGAAGTAGGTATGTTAAGTTTTACTTCACATTCGGCAAGGGAACACTAATTACACGACTGCCCCAAAAAAAGAGTGTTTTAGTACCTATGCTCAGGTCAGAATTCACTCAGTCGGTTACTTCTTGCATGCTTAGTTGAGAGGGGTAATGGTAGTGATAAGTTTATTATTTCTGCGTAAGCAACACTAGTCACACTTGGTAGATTGTGTAATTCGTTTCCAAGGGCATTTTCAATAGGTTTATTCATATACGTGTATAAGATGGTAAACTCCGTATTTTAAAAACGTCAAGATTTAACACGCTGGCTGATAAACGTGAACTTGAGGCCGAGTTATGCAGTTGAAAACCGTAAATATTTTTTAACCATTAAATTAGTTGGATTGCCGCCGTGGTTGGTGCAAGAGGTTACGGCAATATCGATTTATTTTTGTCGATACTGTTGACAAGATATGCAAGTGTTGTTGGTTTAGCGACCTTGGCGTGGGGCGTGGGGCACGCGGGTGCTCCGTTTCGCGGGCGCGTTCCACTTTAGCGTTAGCTCTCTCTTGTTACGCAAACCTGTCGTTATGCATTTATGTTTGCTTCTACGAAATCATATACTACGCCTAATACCACTTTCTACCATGATAATCATGTTCTGTATACTGATACGTTGTCTCGAAGCTTTCGACTGTTTCTTTTCTGAACGACACGGATGTTCCGTACCTATGTAAACCTATAAGGTGGACAGTACCCCAAGATTTGAAGACGAACACGTGTTTTAATGTTATTGTTTGTTTGTTACAGGGCTCGCTACGATCCTGACATAGACGGAATAGTCACAGCTCATCGGCAAGGAAAGCCACTGCCCTCGGCTACTGCAAGCCAGAATAACCAAGTCCAAATTGAAACGTTATTAAGTGCAGCATACTTGCCGTTTGTATTGTAGAACTTTGTGTGTTACGACAAACAAGTGCAATATATTATATACAATTAGTGCAATCGTACATTTGACAATTAACTCGAGTGAAGTGACTTTGTCGTATTAAAAGTGAAATTATATAGTGGAACAATGGAGCGTGAATCGAATCCGATGGAGACGTTGTGCCGCTCGGGGTGTGGATTCTACGGAAACCCCTCAACAGATGGACTCTGCTCAGTTTGCTTTAAGGTACGCCATTTTGAACAGACCAAAGTATCATTATTAATTTTAATCTGTCGAGTGCTTCAAAAATGCGAGTTGATTAATTGGTTATTTATAATTCGAGATCGAGAGATTGGACTCTTGGCTCCAATTCCTTACCTAATTAATTGTGCTGTAGATAATGCGTGAAAATCTTTATAAAATGTCGTGTTGCTAATGATTATAATTTCTAAATATTAGCCACATCAACTTATGTGAAAGCTTCGTAGAAAGCGACCTTATACATTTTCCTAGGAGTAAAAAAAACCTCCACACAAGAAAAAGTTCAAGTTCTAGTAGATCGATCGCTGATCCCGACTAAGACTGCCTATACAATGTAACGTCGTACCTATGTTGAAACTGTCGCCGTACAGTTTTATATTATCCTTAAAGTAAGCTATTGCGAGTACCGATGAGACTAGATTGCTTCTGTGACCTTTGATATGATTGATGGCATGATCTAAAAATAAAACTGCACAACATTGCCCGAAACTGTGTCGCTGGGCAACGTTGATATAGTAATATAGTTGATACAAATCATGCTGGATGCACGTTTTTATGCAAGGCAGAACGCGTCTACCGACGCGACACGGGCCATTTAAGTGCGACCGCACAGAACCATGTCGATGGTGTGCTGCGAGAGTAATGGGCCTACTACACGCACGCACTTCCCCACAGTTTTCGTTCACACTTCACAGTACATCGCGCGTATGGTTGGTAAAACTGTATTACCATTACAAACCACACGCGCGATGTACTGTGTGCACCGTGTAATCCCGCAGGCAAAACTGGGGAAGCGCGTGCGTGTAGTAGGCCCATAAGACCGCATCCAGTTATCCCGCTCTCTCTGTCACCGATTGGTTAATCAATTGATTGGCTCGTTTGCGCGGCTGGGTTCGATATGATAGTAGTTTTGTTACAATGTTGTCGTTGCACGTTTCAGGAGGCTCTAAAGAAGAAGCAACAG
The DNA here is from genome assembly GCA_949316265.1 of Diarsia mendica. Taxonomy (NCBI): domain Eukaryota; kingdom Metazoa; phylum Arthropoda; class Insecta; order Lepidoptera; family Noctuidae; genus Diarsia; species Diarsia mendica. Next base: position 19,030,593 of record OX438893.1, on the reverse strand, counting down.
CCACCGGCGTCGTCACCGTCGCCCGTGTCGGCGCCTTTCGTGGCGGCGCCATCGACGCCGCTGGCCGCGGCCGCGCCCACAGTGCCCAGCCTCCCCGCCCAGCCGCAGACCCACACAGACGTGAGGCCGCACTTCTCTATTTTTTACGCCCACCACACACCGCCATTCACGCCACCAGCGCTCGCCTCTCTCACTTAACTTTAGCTAAGCATACGCCCATTTCATTCACCGAACGTTAACTTTCGGTAGAACACGTTCCGTTATTAAGAGTAGTCTAGAGACGATAAGTTTCTGAGGTAAACATGACTTCACAATCAACTGATTTCACTTCCACGAACGTCTAGATTGACATAAATAAGTAACAATTTGATGAGTCATACACAAGCCTGTATATAGTCGGTTTCGTAAACAATTAATGCATAAAAACAGTCATTTTAACACAATATTGTAATGCTTATCATTTTATAACAACTTAAATAGAAGCTAAAGTTCTGATACTGTGGGGCTAATGATAACACAGGTTTTAATGACATTGTGAGAGCTAATGAGGTCATCTAGTAATCTTTGGCCACGATAACTACTTACCCGGAATTTTGAATAACTCACAAGATTGTCTGACTGATAAGGATAATGTAGGGAACTGACGTTGCATGCTAGTAGTGTAGAAGATAAAAGTGTCATTACTGACTGATGTCTACCTTAGGGGTCCAGTTCCTTTTTTTTTAGTAGTGCATCAATAGCTCATAAAACAAACCGCTTTTACTCCTTTGTTCTATTGCTAAGTGTCATCTCGCCCTGCCTTTATATTACATTTGAGTCACACTTATACAAAATAAAGCAACTGTTTTCACCACTGCTGCTAGCAAGTGCGCAAACATTTGGCCTTAGATTACATTCCTTATCATAAACTTTTTATGATAGTATCATTAATTCTGTACTATAATTTGAATGGTGGTGTTGGATTTTGGTTCCAATGGCATTGCAGGTAAGATGACTACATCATTTGAAATAGTTGTATGTAGTTATTATATTTCTTATAGTCTAACTCTAATTTATAGGAATACTAGCTGTTCCCGGCAAACGTTGTTTTGCCATTTTCAGAAAAAAAAAAAAGATGAAAAATAGTTGTTGGCCGATTCTCATAGATACCCGATACGCACAAAAAATTTCATCAAAATCGGTCAAGCCGTTTCGGAGGAGTTTGGCATCGAAAACTGTGACACGAGAATTTTATATATTAGATTACTTGAGAATTTGAGATTGTTGTTCATGAGTATGATACGAGGTTTCAGTCTGACGTGTTTGTTGATAAATGTTTTAGCGATACGACAGGAAACTAAAATAAGACAGAGTTTGCATTTGTATAAAGTTACACGATGTTGATATCGTGTCAATTAAAATACGAATATTTGTGACGTAGGGTCGTTTCGCCGGTTAGCGACCAGTTAGCTGAGTTGCCCACTTATGATGAAGAAAAAAAATGTTGTCTACACGCAAAATAGTTTATGTTAATGTGAATTTGTCCCAAATATAGTCTAGTTTGGATACAAAAACATAAAATAAAGTACATTCATACAAAAATATTTATAAAATGCTGAAAAAGTGAAAATATAGCGAAAACGTCGGTTTACGACCAGTTTCATCAGTTAGCGACCACCAGTGAGTTGGTTTGCGACCACTATTTTAATATGAAAAAATGCCATTAAAACAATTATAATCGCTTTAAAAATGTATTAATTATTATATTATTCATATAAATGGTCCCTTCGCTTCTTTTCGGATATCATCAAGAGCTTTTTTCAGGGCTTCTTCAGTGTACCGGACTGTATTTTTCTTTTTTTTTTTCGTTGACTTTGAATTACATGGGAGCTCCATCTAAAAAAAGTAATGAAAAATAATTTAATTTTGTTTTTATCAAAAATTAAAAAAAATATATTCCGCCGTTATTTCTCTCATACTAAATTATGGTGGTCGGAAACCAATGTCTTTATTTCGATTATTTTGGTTTACGACCACCTGTTTAGCAACCCGTTTTTAAAGCAATTTCAAAGAAAGTGGTGGTCGTTTACCAAAGAACTACAAAGAAAAGCTTCTAAAATGTTACATTCAAAATTGTAACAGTCCTGTACGAAGCAATAGGGTCTTAATGATAAAAAATAAAAAATGCGATTCTCGTCGGTTTGCGACCATGTGGTCGCTATATAACGTTCTTGATAAATAACCATTTCGGTTACCGACCACTTGATTTTATCTTAATAATAACTTAAAAAATAGCAAAATACAACTAAATAATAACGAAAACTTATCGGTTGTACAATTTAACATCTAACTTGTGTGTAAAACATGAAATAAGTAATAAAACTTACGTTTAAGCGCCGCGCGCCGTGCTATTTTTTTTCTAACTTGCGGTACGTTTTCTCACCACTGAATCAAAACGCGCCTTTAGCAATATTTTTTCGGTTCTGGGTTAGCCCATTTGTTTCAAACTGTGTAAATTCTTATTTCATAATTATTTATAAAGCACGTTAGATTTTTTATTTATTTATGTTACCTCTACAAATACTATTATCTTGTTTTAAAGAAACTTAGTACGTCAAATGGTCGCCAACTGAAGGTGGTCGCGAAACCGGCGAAACCGGCACTAACTGCAACAATTTCAATATAAATTTCAATTAGTAAAGATTTAGTTTTTTATTTTCCTCGTAGGTGTAGTATAAAGCACTATGTATCACTCGAGAGAAAGTGCGATTCCCGTTTTGTATTTTTTTTTTTTTACTTTCCAATCAGGTGTAGTATAAAGCACTATGTATCACTCGAGAGAAAGTGCGATTCCCGATCTCGGGTGTTTTAAAGCCCTCGCCTACGGCTCCGGGCTTTAAACGACACCCTCGACGGTAATCGGTCACTTTCTCCTCTCGGTGAACAATGTACTATTAACACTCCGTTTAGGGAGACGTGGCGTGTGAAATGTAGCGACACCCGTGGCGGACCACGCGGACTGACACGCGCTGCGTCACGCCCTGAGTTTTTAAAATAACTTGCGCGGGTTCTTTAGTGGGCCGCTGCACGCGTCGCCTCTCTGGAAACGGAAAAAAATGTACACGTGGCGCTACACGTCACGCCGCATGCGACCCCTGACTTACCACGTCTCTGGTTATGAACCCTAAGACCGCTTTCACATTAGGACTTTAGCAGTGCGACAATAAAAAAATACTAACGTGTTGTTACGGCTGTTCTTATTTATAAAATGTGAAGGAATGTGCTTCTGCGCGACTGTCGCGCTGCTAACGTCCTAATGTGAAAGCGGCCTTAGGGTTAACTATTATAGTGCTGCATGCAGGGACTGAAAGCGGTTACGGTTAAAGGTTAAGATACCTCAAAAATATACCGGTACCGGTTTAAAATAAAGGTTGAGCTATACCGGTACCTTTATAAATAAAGGTTGGGCTAAACCGTTATTTAACCCTTACACGATTTCGGTACCGAAATGCAGGCGCGGCGGGCGTGTGTGCGGTGGAAGACGTTAGAACTTGCTTATGTAGTTTTTACTATAATAATGTGCAACAATCGACAGACGACAAGTGAACGACAGACAGAGTGGCGAGGCGGTGCGTCAAAGCAAACCCCTATTTATTAAGGTTTAGGTACCGCTAGCGATACATTTATAACGGTTATGGTACTTCTACCGAAATATACCGGTATGCATTTCCATACTCAGAATTTCACTACCGGAAAAAATAACGGTATCGCAATATTTCGGTAACCCTTAATTAACGGTATGACGTCATTCCGAAATTTAAAGGTACCGTAATTTTTGGGTAATTCAGTCCCTGGCTGCATGGCTCTTCCGGCTGGTGTCCATTGGGGGAACTAACGCCGCTTTATTCTCGTTTTCAATAAAATTCATTTACATTCAACAATTTCACAAATATAATTGTGAAATTGTATACAAATACAATTTGTATTTCCTGACAATGTCAAAAGAATTTCTGCATTTAACAACTTGTATTTAAACTTTTTCTTAGCATCACTGGCAGCCTTCGTTATTTTTTAAAAACAAAAACTTTTGATGTCAAGTTGACGTTGCGTTTACAGCAAGGAAAACCAAAAAATATTGCTTTACTTTACATTTACAAAACAAATTCAACTATTTTTATTTTATTTTTATCAAAACAGTTGTTTCTTTTCCCGTAACTTTTAAAATGTAACATTTTTTATTTGTTTAGTCCCCCCATGTCACAGAGTTGAGATGAGGGGCAGCTTTACATCGTAACTGGTAAAGTGTTTATTGCTCCAAACGATTAAGATACGCAGCGACATAATACACAATTATACTTAATTCATATAACGTCGATAGTCTGACCACTTAAAAAAAGTTGTAAAATTCGAAAAGCGTTCAATCTCTTCGGCGTTCTCAACAATGTTGGATTGTAGTCAAAATGCACAACCTGGAGTCAACAAAAAACCTGAATAATGGAAAATAACCCTAGCAAAAAAGAGTCGAAGGGGAAGAGGATTTTCAAAAAAGCAATTCGTCGCAATAGTAAATCCAACAACAGCAGTCAGAACTCAGCCTTGGAGCAAGGCATCAGCGTGACACGGTCTAAGAGCTTCGAGAATAAACGTGAGTCCATCGAGATTAACGATAGCGCGCCGCTGCCCACGCCCGATGGCTCCAAGGAGAAGGTGGACACCGCTCAGAAAATTAAGCTAGAAGGCAAAACTCAGGACCAAGAATGTGCTCTGACAAGCCAGAATCGGTCCGAAGACGCGGGCCAGAAGAAAAACATCATTGACTTACAGGATGCTCGTAATCAGAACAAAGAGACGCCCACCAGATCTAACAAGGGCGTTAAAATATCTTCTCCGAAGCTTGAGATAAAAGATGAGCGCCCTTCAGAACCAGCATTAGGTTTCAAAAAGAATCTTAAAAGGGTTGGTTTCCTAAACTGTTTTCTTAAAAGTTATCTGCAAAAACAAAAACAAATGTTTCTAACATTCTGGCCAGTTAGCCCTCTTTCTGTTAATTTCCACAATTTTATAGTCATTTTACATGTTATCTAGGATCTAGTGCATTGTACTTATTTTCCATCTATTCACGTAAATGAACACGTGCGATTCGTTAATACCGATTTATACAGAAAAAGCGTTTCGAAGTTTATCTCGCAAATTTAGTTTCGTACATACTTTCATGTGTGCTTTATATGATTTCATACTTAGTGCATGTTAATATTGTTTCATTAAGCAAATACTGATATAAACCGATGTATGATTCCAGAAATTGGAAGAGGAGAGCGGAGCAGGCACAAGCGGGGGCGCGAGCACTGGCACGTCCGACACGGACGCCGACGACAAGGATCCCAGCAAGGACAAAAAGAAAAAGAATAGATGCGCCGTTTGCCGCAAGAAGGTTGGCCTCACAGGTAAACGATGCCCCATAATAATGCTCACTCAACCTACTGAATATCTCTTGTCTTTTTCAATCTTTTCATAATTACAAAGATGTAAAACGAGTTGACGAAGCATGGGATTGAGAATTTGAAGGTCTTCTACCTTCATACTCTACCGAGTTACTAAATCCGCTTCACATAACCTTCATGCTTTAGTATTTCACGACATTTGAATAACTGATAGCAAACATATTACACCATTGTGTGCTAAACCTATTTACACACAGCAACTTGGTCAACAGTGTATGTGCATTCAGCAAATAGCAACAATTTTATTGTATGCTAGGTTAACTGTTCGAACTTCCAAAATTATACCTACAGCAACTACTGCAACACAAAATGTCAAGTGAAACTAGTATCGAGGATTATTTAAAGAAATGTTTGACGTGCTAGTCTTTCGGTTCGCCGCCTTTGTATGTGTTAATGGCATGTGAGAGTATATAGATGTGTATGGTGGTATTGGCTCAGGGTTCGAGTGCCGCTGCGGAGGGCTGTTCTGCGCCGTGCACCGGTACAGCGACAAGCACGAGTGCTCGTTCGACTACCGGGAGCTGGGCGCGCAGGAGATCCGGCGCAACAACCCGGTGGTGGTGTCGCAGAAGATCCACAAGATATGAGCCTGTCCGCCTGTCCCCACCCGCCTGGCGGGGGACCTCCCTCACCGCACCGCATTACATACGTTTTATGATTTTCTCTAAATAAATATTCGATCGAGTTTGTGTTTCTTATTTGCATTTTGTATGTATTTTTGACTGCAGGCCGGCGGCGCCGCGCCGTCGCTCGATCAGTTTCCGTTTCGTTCTTTTCTATTTTCTGTCTGACGAGCGCTCCTCTGCCTCGCGACTGACGCGACTATTCGGACGATACGACTCAAGGAAACACAGACTCGATCTACTGTATTTAGATTTATTTGTGGCGAGAGTTTACTTTTAAATTTTTATTAAAAGTTGTAGATAATGTTCGTTTCGGGTAGGACTTCTGGATTATTTTTTGAGATAATAAGTAGAGTTTGAATATTGTCCGTTCACCTCCATTGTAAATACTAGATATAATTAATTATAGAAACAAATCCTATATATTGTAAAAAATTAAAACTCCCAAAAAAAGCTACATTGTTATGATTCCAACGGAGAGCGTAGCGCGCTTGTCTATATCGACGTAACAATGATATGCTGGGGCTGGACGCCGGACAGCGGCTCTCCGTCGATCGCCTAGTTGTACATTGTAAAGGAGTTCGCTGCCGCCGACTTGACTCGTGTTATAACAAACACTCGATACGTGATATGAGTAGTGGAGCTCCGCGAAGCCGCATCTGTGCTAGACAACGATTAGTTCGCGACTGTGCGCACCGTGATGAGCACATTTCGGACTGTGAATTAACATCATCTTCAAATTGTTAGTAATGTTATTTTGGTTTTGGAAGTCGTCGCTTTCTTATTTGTCTTAACATTCGGCATAAGTGACCTAGTGTTTAGCGAGATTGTGGTGTGTATCGGCTAAGTTGAGCGCGCGGCGGTTGCGGGCGTGCGGCCGCAGTGGCGTTCGCTACAAGGGCATTCATGCAGCGTTTTGGACATTTTAGACGCACATAGCAAAACTGGCGTAGAGCGCTTGCCATGTAACATTATGCGACCGCGGCTCGAAGCGATGCGACCGCACGCACCGCTCCCACGCCGCTCCGCTCTTTGTGTGAAAATTTAAAGTAAGCATATGGATAGTTATAAATATTATAAGTAGTCGACACTTTATATTATTACACATTTAAGTAGAAAAAGAATTATTTAGCTTTTTTTCTTTTAATCACAATATTATTCAAAATTGTAAGTTGTATTATTATGTAACTTGTTCATTTTAGTGGTGAAGTTGAACCAATAATAACTATGTATCGCTTCGGTCGTTGTCCACGGTAGACTAACTGATTGGTTGGACTTAATTATTTAATGACTTTTGTTGTATATTTTGTTAGGTCATTGATTAATTTTGGTCTTTTCGCTTGAACATAATCAGATAAAGATGATGTTAATGAATGATTTTACCTTCTATCTTGCTGTTTTAATTTAGTTATTCTCTTATTAAAGTCATTAAATTTTCAGGAACATAAAATATCTTTTTAATTTCATTATACCCTAATCCCTACACCTACATACTTGATACAGCTGAAACCAGGCTTGACACTCAGATGTATAGTATGGATAGAATATTATTATATTTGATTGTATTCCAGAATAGTACCGCAGTACACACCAAATAAACCATTCACAGCTATAAAGTCGTGAAGCTAATAATTAGACACTTCACTCGAGTGAATATTATATTTGGTTTGATTCACATTCATTCATACCGACACTGAAATACGTCAAACACATAACCCTCCTTTTGGGCTTCGCCGCAGTCGGGTAAAAAGGAACAGAAATGATTCTTTATCTGCACGTTTTATTTTACAAGGGAAGTAGTTTGAATGAACTCAAAGACAAATTAGCAAGACATATATATAATATACAATACTCATATCAACACAGTCTAGGGTCTTACCTCTTGAGGTGCAGCATGATACCGCAAAGCCTCTTAAAGTGATATCCAGTGTAATCGTAAATACGCTTACAGTCTGGTAAACCTCGCGACAAATAAAAAGAACGCTGGGGGGTCAAGCTGCGCAGTAGGCGATTTTTGGGTCTATTTGGTGTGTAGCGACTAGCGACATCTATCGCAACACCTGCGTACTAACAACGAGCGACAGAAATTCCTACATCGCGCTATTAACATTATCCGCGATGTTTATAATCTACCTTCAGATTTTTGATTTTCTCCGCCTCGGTGCGACAGAGGCGAAGGGGCGGAGGTAGAGGTCGAGCGCTGGGCTCGGCGTGAATAGTAGTTCGTATTGAGACGTGCTGGGCGTCGAACGAATATTATAGTAGCCATAGAATCACGGGTGAAAGCGCACGCGCATTGATTAAATCGACTTGTGGAGTCATTTCGCGGCACCCAATTATACTAGTTAAGCAGTACGGTTAGCGACGCTGTGAATGTCGAACGGGTTATTGATAATATCATTGGTTTGCCTTGTCACGGGAGTGCTATTGGGAAAGCACCGAGGCTTTTGTGGTTAGACTAATACGGAGTGAGTGTGGTGGCTCGCGTTAACGGCGTGGCTTGCAGCGACGTGGAAGAATCGTCCGGAACTACCAGCAAACCATCGCAAGGTCATATACACTCATTATACACATACACAGTTACACAACTTGCGAGGGGTCAAGGAAGTGAGACCGGCTCGAAGAAATGAGGTAAGGGTAGCTGTAAGTTCAGAAATTGTAATATTGTTCGGAGGCGCGTATCGCGTCTATTTGATCACGTTAGGACGGCGGCTGTTCTGAGACCTGTCTCCCATGGGCCCGAGATAAGGTTCGGCTGAGTCCTGGCGCGATCAAAATCTGGTAGCAGAGCTTGGTTTATTTAAACCCACTTTGTAAAAATTAGTAGGTACTTGGTACCAATTTACTTTGTAAAAATTGTGTTCATGTACAAATTCAACTTGTAGGTAGTGGTACATTGACCTACATACCAGTGTACGCCTCAAGTTGAGTTTGGCGTTATTAATAATAAGTACATGGAATGTGAATATTCGTTGATAAAATAATTTGTTATTTACGTTCGGTTACGCACAAATATAACCTCATCACAAATCGTGTTATGATTGTCAACATTTGAGACATAGAGGAATAACCTCTAGAGCACGTAGAGGAATAAGTTCAAGAGTTGGCATAGCGTCGTAGATTTATTCACTCAACGAATATATTATTATTGTTAATTCCGGATACAATAATTGTTATTTTTTTTGGTTATTGTTATTTATTATTGCATAATCGCGTATTGAGGTTGGTACTATGGCTCCGTCAGTAACGAAAACTATCGCAGCCAGAATCGAAGCTGAATTGAGATGGTTTTCATCGGTTGTTACGTTGGTAGGTCGCACCGATCGTGAAGATGCGTTATTGTCACGCGCTCGGCAAGTTGACGACCGATATGATAATCGGCGATTAATAGTTGATGGCCTCATCGATAAGATTTTTGAAATCCCGAAGGTGTCTAACGTGTACGAAATAAGGGCGAAAATCCTTAATCCGGTCACGGTTGCGGTGAACACGTTAGATCGACTTAAGTTGTCGTTAGGGGACAATAAATATATCATCGTCAATAGGGTTTTACGGAAGTTGCCGATCGACGTGGTGGCGCGCTTTGAGCAGTCACATGGTGGCGAATCGACGGACCACCTCCCAAGTTACGATGACTTGAGGGTGTTTTTAGAAGGCGAGTGCCGGCGGGCGGATTGCCAAGGGGCATCCACGTCGCACCCTCCTCCGTCAACCCGACGTACGAGCGGGCCCAAGCCGGTTGAGCCCCGTCGGGGGGGGAAGAAATACCACGCCCTCCAATCGGAAGTGTGCGCCTTCTGTCGGAAGGAAGGGCACGGTCTCGCCGCATGCGCGGACTTTAAGGCGCAGCGGGTGCATAGACGAAGAGGGGTGGTCAAGCAGCGCTATTTGTGCTTCCGCTGCTTGGGGACTCACTTTGTACGTGAGTGCCACAGGACCACTAACTGTGGAACCTGCGGAGGAGCCCATCATGAGTTGCTATGCCTGGCGGAGAGTAGGGAGGTGCACGGAGCCTCGCCGGGAGGTCACCCCCCCTCTCCTAAGCCAGATTCGGGTGGTCGGTCACCCCCCCCTAGGGGGGGTGGGTCGGCCAGGAATCAGCGGTCGCCGCCCCCTCGGGGGGGTGGGCCAAGGGCTGATCCCGAGCACAACCCGATACCGTCGTCTTCCCCGCGGGGGGGGGATAGGCACCGAGACTCGGGCAGGGGCCCGGAGGTAGTACAGACGGGTTACGCGGCGTACTCGAATGCGTTGGGGGGCATGTTGCCACCCCCGAGTAGTCGCTTCTCCCCGCCTCTCGCAGAACGCCCTCGGCTGACGGCGCGCCCGCCACCGTTCGGAAGGATGCCAGTAGGCTACTTCCGACCGGCACGGATGTCACCGATGGGTCGGGAGGGTTACTACCCGGGTTGGGACCCGTATACTGGGACAGTATTTACTCCCCCTCCGGCAGGGGAGGAGGGAGGTGCCTCCTATTAGCAACTAGCAGCCTGTTCGTCAGTGGTGCCCACCCCGACAGTAACGGTATTATTACCGACGGCTAGGATTACTGTCAGGGGTACTGACGGACAGCCGGTGCACGTGCGAGCACTGTTAGATTCAGGGGCACAAGGTTGTATTGTGTCCAGCTGTTTAGTGAAAAAGCTGGGCCTTACATTAGAGCCATCACGGGATGGCGCCGTAGGTATAGGTGGCAATCGGGTGCCTCACCTCAGGGGTCAGACGACATTCCTGTTCGAGATGGGTGACACGGCATCGGTCACGCGGGTGAATGCCACGGCGATCGTTTTGGACGAAGTGGTTGGGGTCCTCCCTCAGACTCGGTTACCGTCTGCGGTAAAAGGGTTGACCAATGGATTGGAGTTAGCCGATCCCCACTTCGCGATCCCCGGACGGGTGGACGTCTTGCTTGGGTCTGACGTCCTCGGGAAGCTGCTCCGAAGCGGCAAACGGGAGCTGCAACCAAACGGGGTTGTGGCCATGCGTACCGCAGGTGGTTACGCGTTATTGGGCCCAGTACGGGAACCACAGCACTCAACGGATTATAGCTCCATATATTATGGCAGCGTGTTATCCGACGTCCTGCAACGGTTCTGGGCAACGGAAGAGCCACCCACCGCTCTTAGAAATAACCCACGTGATGAGGAGTGCGAAACATTCTATCGATTTAACACGGTGCGCCTCCCATCGGGTAGATTTATGACCAGGTTGCCATTTCTGTCAATTCGACCTCCGCTGGGGAGCTCATGGAGTCTGGCAGAAAAGCGGTTAGTGGCAATGGAAAGGCGCATGAAGCGGGACTCCAACTTCCGACAGAAGTATGTGGAGTTCATGCGCGAATACCTGACGTTGGGTCACATGTCGGTGTCCAGGGTTGACTATCGTCATGAGGAGCATTATGTGTTGCCTCATCATGCTGTTTTGAAGACACCTGACTCAAAGATTAGGGTCGTGTTCGACGGGAGCGCGGAGACGTCTAGCGGGGTGTCCCTGAATCAATGTCTCCATGCTGGTCCTAAGCTGACCAGAGACATTGCAGACATTCTCACGGACTTCAGGAGACACCAGGTTGTCTTCGTTACGGACGTACGGATGATGTTTCGTCAAACTGAGATTCATCCAGACGACCGTCGGTTCCAGCTGATATTGTGGCGAGAGAGCCCAGAGGAACCGATGGTCACGTACGAGCTCAACACAAACACGTACGGATTAAAGCCCAGCCCATATGTAGCCATGCGTACGCTACGAGAACTGGCTGATCAAGAACGGCTCCGCTTTCCCCGCGCGGCTGCTGTCATTGATAGGGACGTCTATGTAGACGACATTTGTACGGGCTCAGACAGTATTGAGCAGGCGCTCATCTTAAGGGATGAATTGGTGGCGCTCATGGCCTCCGGTGGCTATGAACTCAGGAAATGGCTGTCGAACTGCCCAGAGGTACTGGCAGGACTGCCAACTGAGTATCAACAAGACCCGCATTTGTTTGAGGATTCGGAGAATCTTCATGCGTTGGCCATTTTAGGGGTCCAGTATCGACCGAGTCAGGATGCCTTCACATACAGTTGTGAGGCCGAGTTGCTGTCGAAGACCTGGACCACGCGATCGGTCCTTTCGACTATCGCACGAACGTTCGATCCAACCGGTTGGATCGCGCCGGTCACGTTCATGGGAAAGTGCTTCATTCAGGAGCTTTGGTGGAGTTGTTGGTTAGGGACCGTCACACCAAGAATTCACACGCAGGCTGTAACACCCTTCTGGGCATTTTGCAGCGTGAATTTTGGATTTTATCGGCCCGCAGAATCATACGGAGCGTTGTGTTTCGTTGCTTGCCTTGTTACCGACTCAAGGCAGCCACAATGCAGCCACAAATGGGAGATCTCCCGGCCGATCGAGTCACGGAGGCTCGGCCATTTGCTGGCGTAGGGACAGATTTCGCGGGGCCTTTCATGGTCAAGACATCGCACCTTCGCAACGCGAAGTCGGTTAAGGCATATCTGTGTGTCTTCGTGTGTCTGGCGACCAAGGCCGTTCATTTGGAATTGGTGGCCGATCTCTCTACGGAGGCCTTTCTGGCGGCGTTAGATCGATTTGTTTCTAGACGGGGAGTACCGTCACTGATTCGGTCGGACTGTGGTACCAACTTCAAGGGCGCCGACCGGTGCTTAAAGGAAATTGTATTGTTTTTAAGTCAGAATGAGCGAGAGATTGGCACGGGCCTCGCCAGTCGGGGCATTTCGTGGTATTTTAGTCCACCTGGATGCCCCCACTGGGGTGGAATTTTCGAGGCAGTAGTCAAGTCTTCCAAGACTCACTTGTATCGGGTCATCGGCTCAACGATTCTCACCTTTGAGGAGTTGTCAACGGTGTTTTGCAGAATTGAGGCGGTCTTAAACTCGCGACCTTTGTGCCCGTTGAGCGCTGACCCGAATGACCTTGAGGCCATGACCCCAGGTCATTTTTTGATTGGCCAACCACTTAACGCCTTGCCGGAATATCCGTATACTGATGTCAAGTTGTACCGGTTGTCACGGTATCAGATGTTACGGCAAATGAGCCAAAATTTTTGGAAGCGATGGTCGCTGGAGTATTTGCATATTCTACAGCAACGCGTTAAGTGGACGGACAGGACGACCCCACCCTGCGTTGGAGACCTCGTTCTGGTTAAGGATGCTAACCTATCACCGTTGTGTTGGCGACGGGGGCGCATTGTTAACCTGATTACGGGCAAGGATGGGTTTCCAAGGATCGCAGACGTCCAGGTGAGGGACTCGATCCTTAGACGGGCAGTTTCAACTTTATCTCGACTCCCGGGAGTTTGAGCGGACCGACAACGGGTCGGTCCGGGGGGGGTGATTGTTTATAATCTACCTTCAGATTTTTGATTTTCTCCGCCTCGGTGCGACAGAGGCGAAGGGGCGGAGGTAGAGGTCGAGCGCTGGGCTCGGCGTGAATAGTAGTTCGTATTGAGACGTGCTGGGCGTCGAACGAATATTATAGTAGCCATAGAATCACGGGTGAAAGCGCACGCGCATTGATTAAATCGACTTGTGGAGTCATTTCGCGGCACCCAATTATACTAGTTAAGCAGTACGGTTAGCGACGCTGTGAATGTCGAACGGGTTATTGATAATATCATTGGTTTGCCTTGTCACGGGAGTGCTATTGGGAAAGCACCGAGGCTTTTGTGGTTAGACTAATACGGAGTGAGTGTGGTGGCTCGCGTTAACGGCGTGGCTTGCAGCGACGTGGAAGAATCGTCCGGAACTACCAGCAAACCATCGCAAGGTCATATACACTCATTATACACATACACAGTTACACAACTTGCGAGGGGTCAAGGAAGTGAGACCGGCTCGAAGAAATGAGGTAAGGGTAGCTGTAAGTTCAGAAATTGTAATATTGTTCGGAGGCGCGTATCGCGTCTATTTGATCCCGTTAGGACGGCAGCTGTTCTGAGACCTGTCTCCCATGGGCCCGAGATAAGGTTCGGCTGAGTCCTGGCGCGATCACGCGACATAAGCCTATAATTATAGGAGTTCCTGACTTACAAATGTCGGGCAGTTAGCCCGCCGGACACAACACCTCGGAGGATCCTCTCTTTTCAATGGTGGATGAGGAACTTTACACCCTGTTCCTCATACTCCCAAACTGGGGACCCCGAGCATGAACGTCGGCGCAGCCTTCGTGCAAGCACTTCATACGTCGTCATATCACTTCCCCTTCGCCTTCGAGCAGCGAGTCATACCGCCAGCCAGCAGCCACGGCTTCATGGGGTATCCTGACCACCAGCATGCAGCGAAAGCGCATTCCTGGTCATCACCCCTAGCCTCATCAGCGACCTTGGCACAGCACACTGCACTTCGGCCGGTCAGCAAGCAGAGACGCCCTTCTCTCCTGTTCGACGCAGCAGACAGCCACTACGCAGCACTGCACACTCCGACCCACTGGAGCATCACGGCAAGCACTGCATCACTCCGACTCACTGGAGCTAATATGCAGCATCACCCCGACTCACTGGGGCATCACCGCAGACAGTTCCGACTCACCGAGAACTATGCGGCATCCGGTTCCGACTCACTGGAACCATCCACTGGCTGACAAACGCCAAGACTTCCCTGCCCTGACCTGCTTTCGACCTCCGGTCTCGGAGGGGAGTGATGTGGCGACTAGCGACATCTATCGCAACACCTGCGTACTAACAACGGGCGACAGAAATTCCTACATCGCGCTATTAACATTATCCGCGAGCGCGACATAAGCCTACCTATACAGGAGTTCCCGACTTACAAATGTCGGGCAGTTAGCCCACCGGACACAACACCCGTCCGGACGGAGGATCCTCCCTTTTCTATGGGGATGAGGAACTGGGTATGAGGGGGGGGGGGGGGGGGGGGCAGACGGACCGAAATGCCATCGCGCACAAGTTACGAAATGGTTTTACATAACAATGGGGAACACAAAAGGGTCAAAATATTAGTATTAAATACATCTAAAATCGGAGCGTAGAACGTGTACATTACATAAGTTTTTATTTTACTTCGATACATGCAGTATTTCCGAAGTATAACGCCGAGAAGTTAAAGTAATTTTTTGAATTTCGTACGCGCGGCGCGGCGCGCGGCGCGGCCGGCGACGCGATCCGCACTAAATTCAAACGTATGGCGGTGTATGAGTGCGTTCACGGAGAAGCGAATTTATACGCGATTGCTTGAATTTGAGGCGGCGGCCGCGGCGGCGAACGCGGCGGCGGCCGCGGCGACGGACGCGGCGATGCACGCGGCGGTTTATTCTCGACTAGCTTTTGCCCGCGACTTCGTTCGCGTGGAATAGTGACTTCCGGCCAGTGACGGATTAAGACTTCTTGATGCCCTAAGCAATCCACGCCTGTGGGCCCCCCTATCCGTATGTCAACTAGAATTGGTTTTTAAACCTTTACCGCCTAAAAACATTCGTTTTTTTTTTGTTGTAAAATATGATGATGAAATGTAAAGTACCTTATAAGTGGAGTAGGTGTGACAACAATAAAAACCAAAGCATAATTTATTACCCGACTGCGGCGAAGCCCAAAAGGAGAGTTATGTGTTTAACCTGTATGTATGTATGTCCGTTTCTTTGTTCCCTCATAACTCCTAAACGGATGAACGAATTTGGATAAAATAAACGTAGTTAGATTTGTCCTCGTGGCACGAGTGTCACTGGCTAGATATCAAAATTAAAAAAACAACGAAAATTGCGGATTTTGGGCGCTATATTGTGTGGAGTTCGAAATTTTTTTTTTCAGGGTTTCATTAAAAATCGTATAAAAAAAACATAAATCGTCTGCGAACTACTTTACGTGACTAACTCAAAAGCTATAAATAAAAAAAAATGTTGAAAAACCCCACTAAATAGAAACTGAAAAGCAAAAATCAAGCATATTTTTTATTAAACAAAACTTGGAAGCAGACGGGGTCCATTCTGTACAGGGTGATGTAATAGTACCCTTAACACAAACGAAGAGCACTTGTTCCCCTCACCACTGCAATCATTTTTCTATTCTAGACCATACTTGGGAACCCTCTAGTTACGGAGAGGTCAAAGTTCAAAATTTTTTACAGCTGTTTTTATAAATTCTAGTTTTTCAGGTATACATAACTTAACTTAAATTACCTCTATAACCCGTTAACTATTGAAAGCATCCACTAGCACAATGTTTTAAGAGTGCTACATTGAGTTTTACCGTATTAGGTGATTTTTGATCCCCAAAAAAAAATTAGTTTCCCAGCAAACATTTTTGCGTAGGGCTCGCCTAGGGGAACTTAGTTTGATGTACAGAATGCTTGGTTGACGGCTGCGTGAAGGGTTAATTCTTAATTTACACCCAGTCTTTTCTTATTTTTATTATATTCAAATGGACCTCATTCAATATGCTTGTATTTTGCTTTTCAGTTTTTGTTCAGTCGGGGTTTTTAGTTTTTTAACTACTTTTTTTTATTTATTGAAATGCGTTTTTCGGCTTTTCCGGGTACTGTATTGAATTCACGGAAGCGTCTAACGTTTTTAACATATCGGACTCTATGTATAATATCGATAAATTATCGAGCCTTTCTTGTATCATCTTTGTCCTTTTTTAATATTTTTAATTTTCAAAAAGATCGTTTCGCTGAGCAATTTGTAATCATAAGCGATAGCGGTGTGTGTGGGGCTGTTTCCACATTATGGAAAGCTGATTAAATTTTATCATCATGTATTATAATATAGGGTTATGTTATGACCTAGGTCGGACTCTTATGTCAACTTATAACACGCGAATTTTGACGTGAGAGTGAGAACTGAGAAGTGATGCCATATGG
Source organism: Diarsia mendica (assembly GCA_949316265.1). NCBI lineage: Eukaryota > Metazoa > Arthropoda > Insecta > Lepidoptera > Noctuidae > Diarsia > Diarsia mendica. Next base: position 19,013,658 of record OX438893.1, on the reverse strand, counting down.
ACGGATTTTTTTTTGTGCTTATTCTGGTGCCCCCCCAGACGTGATGCCCTAGGCAATTGCTTAATTTGATTAAGGGTTAATCCATCACTGCTTCCGGCAGATTTTTGGTTTATCTCGCGAAAAAAAAAAAAAACTATCCTATGTCCTTTCTCAAGTTCCAATCTATGTCTGTACCAAATTTCACACAAATCGGTTCAGTAGTTTAGGCGTGAAGCAAAGACAGACAGACAGACAGACAGAAAGACAGACAGACAGACAGAGTTACTTTCGCATTTATAATATTAGTTAGGATGAAGCGATGCCCGCGACGGAACTTGGCCTTGAAAATCCGCGGCGGCCGCCGCCGCGGCCGCCGCGCCGCGTCTCTATGAACACCGTCGTACATTGCCATACGTTTGTGTTTGCGCGAACGATGATATCTGCCGCTGCACGCATCGCCTGTCCGTGAACACAAAATTCGCTCGACGCGTCGCTCGACGCGTCGCCGGCCGCGCCGCACGCCGCGCCGCGCGTACGTAAACATGCACTTATAGTCCGGTGCGTTGACCATTTATAAATTAGGCGCGTCTCGTTTCATTTTGTTTTGATCGTCTTCGTTTTCCTATTATGTACTTATACAAACACATACATACATAAACTCACGCCCTTTTCCCATGGGGAAGGGCAGAAACCACAGAACGCCACTTGCTACGATCCTTAATAATACTCCTTTCCTTTTGCCTCGTCGTCGTCGTCGTACTTATAGTGTGCTTGTATTTCAAAGTAATAATAATATTATCCTTTACATACGATTACTCAAAAGTGAAACGTTTATTGTATAGAATGAAGAAGGTTTTCTAAAATATCATCCTAACAATCTGCCTGCTGGATAGTTTGGTGGTGAATAGAATATTTCATGAAAAATCAGGATTTTATGGTTGCCGAAAATCGTGGAGTACCTAACGATGAAAAAGTATGTATGTTCTAACTAAGCATTACCTACTCCTGGGTAGGTATTTATTCAAACTTAAACCTAACTGAAAATGTATACCTATTTCATTTAGTTAGTACCTACATACCTACCTATTATTATATTTATATATTAAGTACTAAACCAGATATTTTTGATTAATTTTATTTCTAAATGAAAAGAAAATAAAATCGAAAAGATCTTCACACCAGAGCGCTTTAGTTTTAGGGCCTATTATATCAACTCTTTTTTACGGCTGTCATCCACTTTTTCTTCATTTTTTGGGTCCTCAGGCACATAAAAAACTGGCCAAGTGCGTGTCGGACTCGCATATGAAGGGTTCCGTACCAAAACGGTATGCTATAATAATTTATACAATTTCTTCTACGGGCCAATTTAACTTGACCTCTGGATTGTATAGGCGCTCATACGATTCAGGGACCAAATTATATTGGTTAACTGCTGTTTCCATCTGTTGTTTCCATCCAAGTTCAAAATGATTTTCCTAGAAAGTCCTTATAAAGTTCTACTTTTCAGATTTTTTTCATATTTTCTAAACTTATGGTTCAAAAGTTAGAGGGGGGGACACATTGTTTTTTACTTTTGGAGCGATTATTTCCGAAATTATTGACATTATTAAAAAATGATTTTAGTAAACCCCTATTCATTTTTAAATACCTTTCCAACAATATATCGCACGTTAGGGTTGAAATTAAAAAAAAAATCACTTCCCACTTTACATATAGGGGGGCTACCCTAACAAAACATTTTTTCCCAATTTTTATTTTACCACTTTGTCGGCGTGATTGATACACATATTGGTACCAAATTTCAGCTTTCTAGTGCTAACGGTCACAGAGATTAAGCGAGGACGGACGGACGGACAGACAGACATGACGAAACTATAAGGGTTCCTAGTTGACTACGGAACCCTAAAAAAGAGTTTATCAGGTGTTTAAACTGTTGACTTGAAGCACCGAGGCATAATACAGTATTTTTTTCCATTTTTACCACAGAGAGATTTATAATTTTGATTTTTACTGCGCACCGGCGTGCAAACGAGAGCGCTGACACTGGCTGTGACGTCATCGGGTAGTGAGCGCCCGCCGGCGTTTTTAAAAACCTACGGCCGGAAATACGCACTTTGATCGTAAATATCTCAGCCATTTTTTAAGATATGAAAAAAGTAAAAACACAGTTTTTCTCGTAATTTTTTGAACATTTATTTGGCATGTAAAGTAAAAAACGTTTGTCAGACCCATTGCTGGTTTCGAAGTACACTCCGCGCTTACTAAAATGAAATATAACAGAGTACCACCAGGTGAGGATGGTATAAGTACCGAGGTTTTGAAAGTAGGCGAGTCTTCTCTTCTTCCTGTAATTACAAATCTTTTCAATTCTACTTTAACATCAGGTATATTCCCAGATGGTTTCTGCCATTCTAATATACTTAATACTGCTACACATTTATGGCCTTTAACAAAGTCATAGACCAGCGTACATCACCTCAGTTGGAAAAACATCAACCTCCTCAACAAGCTAGCTTTCGATCAGGACTTTCCACTACTGACCATCTACATGCAATAAACCAAATAATTGAAAAATACCAAGAGTTCAACATGCCGATATACCTTGCCTTCTTAAACTATTCCAAAGCTTTCGATAGTCTAACCCACAATGCCATTATTTAACGCTCTGAACAACCAAGAGACAAACCCTACCTACATCAGCTTGCTTCGTAATATATACATAAATAGCACGGCTTCAATTAGATTACAGACAGTCGGACCATCATTCCCCATACAAAAAGTCGTCAAACAAGGAGACCCACTTTCACCCAAGCTTTTTAATAGTGCTCTCGAAGAAGTGTTTAAGAAGCTTACGGCTAGTTGGGAGAGAAACGGCATTGAAATCGGTGGAGTGAGGTTAACCAACCTTCGTTTCGCTGACGACATTGTCTTATTCTCCTCCACGGCGGCAGAACTGGAGCTTATGTTGAACCAGCTCAGTGAGGCAAGCCTTGAGGTTGGACTCGCGATGAATTGTCAAAGACCAAACTGATTTCAAACACCACCCAACACAAGATCCGAGTAAATGGTGAAGAATTGCAATATGTTCATGAATACATCTACTTGGGCTCAGTTAGTCTCTATCCAGGCAAGGCAAGACAAGGAAGTCGTAAGACGAACCGAAAATGCCTGGAAGAGCTACTGGTCCATGAAAGAGCTTATGAAAGGAGACCTTTCAGTGTCACTCAAGAGAAAAATCATGGACATGTGCATTCTTCCCATTTTGACATATGGATCTCAGACTTGGTCTTTGACAAACATACAAAAGTTCAAGCTCAAGGTTTGCCAACGTGCAATGGAGCGTAGTATCCTAGGCGTTAAACTCCACACTGCGCTCCAAAACACAAATCACTGACGTTGCTCAAAAAGCCGCTAAGCTGAAGTGGGACTGGGCTGGCCATGTCTGCCGTATGCCCAACGACCTGTGGGCCAAAACAACCACGTTGTAGAACCCTGACGCAGCCAGAAGGCGACTCTCGTCTGTCTGTCCGTCCGTCCATCCGTCCTCGCTTAATCTCTGTGACCGTTAGCACTAGAAAGCTGAAATTTGGTACCAATATGTGTATCAATCACGCCGACAAAGTGGTAAAATAAAAATTGGAAAAAAATGTTTTATTAGGGTAGGACTAGGCCCTCTATGTAAAGTGGGAAGTGATTTTTTTTTTAAATTTCAACCCTAATGTGTGATATATTGTTGGAAAGGTATTTAAAAATGAATAGGGGTTTACTAAAATCATTTTTTGATAATGTCAATAATTTTGGAAATAATCGCTCCAAAAGTAAAAAACAATGTGTCCCCCCCTCTAACTTTTGAACCATAAGTTTATAAATTTGAAAAAAAATCTGAAAAGTAGAACTTTATAAGGACTTTCTAGGAAAATCATTTTGAACTTGGATGGAAACAACAGATGGAAACAGCAGTTGACCAATACACATTTGCTCCCTGAATCGTATCAGCGCCTATACAATCCAGAGGTCAAGTTTCATTGGCCCGTAGAAGAAATTGTATAAATTATAGCATACCGTTTTGTTACGGAACCCTTCATGTGCGAGTCCGACTCGCACTTGGCCAGTTTTTTTTACTATTTAAATGTTAGGTTAAAAAGAATTAATTTTTGCGAAGCATATTAAAACTCATATGATATTAAATTAATCTATAAGTACCTATCTAATTAAATGTATTTGTTAGCACGAAAATTTAATAGACTATTTGTGCCATTTACTCTATAAACAGATTAAACAAATATCTTTAAAGATATCGCAATGTAAAAAATAAAAATAAAACTTTTTTGAAAAAAAAAACAACCGCCTTCAAAAACACCAAAAAGAGAAAAATAAACTTCAGAAGAAAAATCAGCTTCTGAAGTCGGTGACATTGTTTGTTTGATTTTATTTTTTTGCCACCGACTTCAGAAGCTTATTTTTCTCTTTTTGGTGTTTTTGAAGTCGGTTGTTTTTTTTGCAAAAAAGTTTTTTTTATTTTTTCATTTTTAGTTGTAAGTACCTATAATATCCTATACAAATATTTACTATGCATTTAACATTCAACCAAGAAACCTAACCCTTAACCTTCAAGATTCCCCTATTTTTGCTTTCAACTCATAACCGTTGAAGAGTAGTAGGTACATTCCATTATCAGCTCATCAACATGAAGACAAGTGATGACTGCTAAATGCGAATACTTGAATAGCGTCAGAAAAAGCACGAAACACGTAATACGTGTCTATGAAATTCATATATAACAACTAAAAACATGTGTATTGTACACATCTGCATACCCCCTCAGAGCATACAGGCGTGATGTTACGTCATGATAATTTATATTCAATAAACATCCAAGCGATTCCATTAATTACGACAGATTTGCCGTCTATTTTTGAAGAGTTCCATTGTATATCTCCGAAGATCAGCACCAGATCTTCACCAAATTAAAATGGGACCACCTCAGGAGTATACTCTTTCAAATAAAAAAATAATTTTGGGAATCGGTCCACAAATGGGGGAGAAATCAGGTAACATACATAAAAAAAAAAAATACATACACACGAACATAGTAACCTCCTTTTTTGAAGTCGGTTAAAAATATCCGCGCGGAAAAAAAAAACGCGTGCAGGTCGCAATGTAGGTACGGGGGATTCTGGATGGCCTCCGAGAAATTCTAATTCAAAATATTGACTGCACCGTAATGTTTACAAGTACAGGATGTTATCGTATATTTAATAGTAGATAAGAGATACCTTTAGTCATTTTCACTTTAATAATAGGTCTTTACCTATGAAATTGCCGTTTTGTTTGAAAAAATTTAAACGATTTTTTTTCATGTATTTTTTATTTGTATTAATCGAAGTAATCACCCATGCAATCAATGCATCTTTGCCAACGCAGTGGCAGTTTATTGATGCCTTTCTTAAAGAAATCAGCTGGTCGGGAGGCAACAAATTCTTCAAAGGCATTTTGTACTGCCTCTCGGGTATTGAATTTTTTTCCCGCCTTGGCTTGACTTCTTGAAGTTATCCAAATTCTGGAAAAAGTAGTAGTCTGTAGGCGCAAGGTCTGGTGAGTAGGGCGGATGACGGAGAGCTTCCAACCCCAGTTCTTGCAACTTAGAGACCGTCTGCTGTGCAGTATGAGGTCGCGCGTTGTCGTGCAGGAGCAGCGGAGACGAGCGATTGACCAATGCTGGTTGGAGATGTGCCAGCTTCTCCATCATTGTGTTCAGTTCTTCACAGTACACATCTGCAGTAATGCTCACCCCGTTTGGTAAGAAGCTGTGATGAATCACCGGCGCTAGACCACCAAACAGTGACCACTGACCATCACTTTTCTAGGAGTAAGTTTTCGTTTAGGGCATTGTTTAGGTGCTGAACCAGGATCCAACCAACTTGCTGAGCGCTTACGGTTATCGTACAGGATCCATTTTTCATCGCAGGTAACAATGCGGTTCAAAATTCCTTCATTTGTGTGTCTGTTGAGCAGTGCAAGGCACGTCTTGTTTCTAAATATTTGTTGAAAGCTAATCTCAGGAAAAACTACTGGTAGTAATATATATTTTTTTATGTTGGATAGTCAATTTATCGAGAAAGGTAGTTAGCTATATTATGTGATGCAGACGAAGTTGCGTGGGTCAGCTGTGTGTTTATAAAATTAGAGGGTTGCCCTCGAATTCTCTGGGATGCCATCATCAGATCCTGTTTTCCTTATCATGGTAGGACCACGCATAGGATATCTCCTTTCATACAAAAAGAATGTCCCATAACGGTTCAGGCGTCTTCGAGTAGGTATTAGACCAGTACGTAGCCACCTGCACAGCTCTATCATTTGCTTTTAGTAAGTCCTGAAAGGTGCAAGTGGTTGTGCAGGATGGGCAGGGTAGGAGGTGGCGCATATTCTGCAGAGAGGCTCCACACTGGCAGTTTGTTTGGGATGGATCAAGTATACCCCATTTAGCCAGATTATATCTACAGCGGCCAACCTGGGCTCGCAGTCGGTTGAGAGATTTCCAGATTGGCCACTGCAGTTCGTTTCCGGATGGCAGGTGTTCTTCCGGGTTGTTGAAATGTGGAGGGATGGGATGTTTGTTTCGCCACAGCTAGTTCGCATCACAGAGTCCGTACTCTACAGTTCGCATATCTCGTCGTTAAAAAAAAAACGACGTATTGAGAACCTCCTTTTATTTAAAGTCAGATAATGAGATTTACCTTCTATCATCATCAGGTCAACCTAATAGCCTGAAAGAATACAACGATCTGACCAAAAGCACGTAAAATTTCTAAGGAATTTTCTTTCAATTCCTAAACGTTGAGGAGTTGTACCTTCCAATCCTTCCATCATCAGCGCATCCACATGAGATTATGATTAATATTATGAGAATATGTTGTCCAACGGCAGGGCTAAGGCCTCACCCCCTCTTTCCACTTTTCGCTATCCAGCGCGATGGTAGACAAATCCTTTGAGAAAGACCCAGCTCATCCCGCCATCTCGTTGTCGTTTCTTGCCTTTTGGTATCCACTGAGTGGTAATTTTTGCCCATTGCTCCTCCGACATGCGGCAGATGTGACCAGCCCAGTTCCATTTTAAACTCGCAGCTGTAAGACCAACATCAGCTATTTGGGTTTTGGACAGATTATAGTGTTTCTGATGCGGTCCGTAAGTTTGACACCCAGTATACTTCGCTCCATATCGCTCGCTGGCAGACCCCAAGTGCAGAGTTCTGACGTTTTGTAAGCGACCATGTTTGCGCTCCAATAGGTGAGGGTGGGGAGAATGCACATGTCCATGAGCTTTCGCTTAAGTGAAAGAGGGAGAGATCCCTTCAATAGATGTTTCATCGACCAGTAGCTCTTCCAGGCATTCTCGGTGTGTCGAGCAACATCTTTGTCTTGTCTTGCCTGGAAAGAGACTATCCGGCCGAAGTATAATTATACTCATGGACATATTCAATCACCACACCCCCAATTTCTGCGTTGCGCTCTGTGCTGTTTGTCATCAGTTTTGTCTTGGCCATATTAATTGAAAGCCCGCCTTGGAGACTGGCGTGGCTCAGTTGTTCGAGCATTAGGCCTAGTTCAGCTGCTGAGGAAGAAAAAATAACAATGTTGTCGGCGTAACGAAGATTAGGTAGTCTTTTTCCGCCGACGACAATACCCTTATCCTGCCAGAGTGGGTTTATTTGTTGAAAAACCTCCTTCAGCGTAGCTGTGAAGAGTTTAGGAGATAGCGGGTCACCTTGCTTGACTCCTTTCTGAATGGTGAATGCTCCATGGGAAAAACTGACCCTGTGGTAGTTAGTCGGATTATGATTAGCAGACGCAAATACTCGAACAGCTTTAGAATTTATATGAAAATCGTAATGTGCCTATAAAATTTGAGGGTTGCCCTCGATTTCCTGGGATCCCATCATCAGATCCTAACTTGGTGACAATTAGACCACCTTCCTGTGGGTTCGGGAGTATACTCTTTCGAATACAAAAATAATTATGAAAATCGGTCCACAATAGGGTGGTTGACAGGTACTTGACTGACTAAAAAAATATGATTCTGTGTGTGCGTTTCGACCGCGCGGCCATGACGTTTTTTTTTTACAAAAACTATGCCAAGATTATGTAAAAGTTTGTAAAAGTTGATTCCCAAAACCATAAATTTGTCAAAGTTATAGTTACAAAGTTTGAAGGGTTTGAACGTGGCCGCGCCATCGAAACGCGGAGAACCGCGCGGCCACGGAGATCTTTAAAACTAAGCGTTGCAGAGACCTAAAATTTAGGTAAACAACAGATTGAATATGTAAAAATATAGAAAAAAATCCTAGGTTTATATTTTAGGAGCTGTTAGATTAAAACCACATGGCCGCGCCATTGAAACGGTGAAAAACCACCTTATCGCCGATATCTCGCTCAAAAAGTATCGTAGAGGTCTGGCGTTACTTGTAAAACCTAGACTTGAATAAGTATGTCAACATTTTTAAATAATCGAAAAAATCTATGTTTACGTTTCAATGGCGCGGCCATGAGGTTTTAGTCTTACAGCTCCTAAAATATAAACCTAGGATTTGTTTTTGTATTTTTTTAAAATTTGACATACGGTATTCAAAGCAAAAAAAGAAATAGGTACGTGTCCAATATTTTTTGGAAATCTATCTGACGGACGAATTCGATTTTCTATTGATGGAGATAACGGTGAAAAAACAAAAAAATACATACACACGAACAGTGAACCTCCTCCTTTTTGGAAGTCGGTTAAAAATAAGAAAAAATAAAGAGAGACAGATCTGATAGAATTGTTATATAAAGTCGATTTCTCACGAGGAAATAAATGTATGACTTAATAGTTTATTGGTATGTTTATTTAAAGAAAATATGGTCACGAAGATATATCGCATAACAAATTATGTTCAGTCAATAATTCTAATATTTTGATAATCTGTTTACTAATATAAACAATATCACAACCAGACAACTTATTATGACTTTGTACGTTTATCATAACTACAATGCTAAGTAAAAAAGGCTACGATAGATAGCACCTAACTTCAACAGTTGTCATGAATATAAACATGTAATATAAGTATTGAATTGTATCTAAAGTATCACATGTTACATAATAAATTCTTTGGAGAACAACTTAACTTGACTAGCCAACATAATATTTCTTATTGATCTGTTGTATACGTATATATTGCTATGTGCACGTGTGGCTCAGACTTGGGTGACTTGCTTGATCCAGTCGCGTACGCTGGATACCCTGGAGAACACGACAAGGGCTCCGTTGGAGCAGTCGTGGGCATCGTTCTCCACCCATGAGGCCACGCCGACTACTCTGCCGGTTTCATCAACTAGACCGCTGCCACTGTCACCCTGAAATCATAAAAATATACATATTACGAGGTGATTAAAGTAAATACTTCTTCAAACTTAAAACTTAATTATATGGAATTTTGTCGAGTCAGGTGTGTTGTGCAATACTTTTTTGTTCATGGATAATAAATAAGTAAGACAGATTTAGCGACCCGGCAAGCTGTAATGGCCTTTTGGTATAACCGTTTCGATGTTATTCTTCCAAATGGGTATTTTATGAAACGAGGAAATACGTGAATTGGAAAATACCCGCCGATAAATTGGCCCGCAACTTTTGTGACGCTCTAATATTGCGTTTCTCATGGTGATATTGTGTAATGGAATACCAATAAGAATGTAGAAGTCAGTGTGCATGATTCGCATCCCAGAAAAAAACCGATCGAATTGAGAACCTCCTCCTTTTTGGGAAGTCGGTTAAAAAGAGTTAGACTTCCCATACAAATAGCTGAATAAGCTATGGTAATAGATTCAAATAGATATGACACTTTTTGCGTTACGCACTGTATCCTACCTATACATAGTATAGGTATGTAAAGCATTGTATAGGTATTTTAAATATTGATTTAGTGCTTGATGGTTGGTTGATAACGATGCCGGATATGGCTGGTTACTTACGTTGCAAGCAGAGTCGAACCGCGGCGGCAGTCCCTTAACGCACAGCATGTCTTTACGGTTATACTGCTCCAGCGTGGAGCACACGTCATCACTCTGCACTGCAAGATCCATTCCGTGCATCTCACTGCGCATGGTACCCTGGACGAACGAAGGAAACAAGTTAATACGAAGCGCTTTGTAGTAGACAGTAGTAGTGTACACTTACACTTTTCGAAGACTAATTAGCTTTTTGGACTTCGGTAGAAGTAGCTGTGCTTCCTGCTACTACCCTACCATCTTACTGTTGTAGTATTACATGATATTTTGGCACGCAGCTAAATCCACGCCATCTTGTGTATTGATTGCGACGATTGAAATGAAAGTTAGTTGCGGTGCGGTTGTTAGTTGTTACGATAACAGAAAAAGAAGAAACTATCACGGTCTCATGAATTTATAGGATACAAGCAACAGCTGCATTGTTGATCAGCTGGTGACTTGATCAATCATATCATTACTCTTTGAAATCGCTATAATGCTACAACAGCTATGGTGGTTGTTATTCTGCAAGATTAGTAAGGCAGGTAAAAATATGAATGGTTGAGTTTTTGAAATAAATTTCGCTGAGTTTTAAAACTTTTAACTGTTGTTAAATGCTCTACTATTATAGCACGAGTCAAACTTCAACATCAACTGTCAACTCTAGAGAATAGGGGATCGGACTGAATCAAAAAAAATATGATTCTGTTTAGTCCGTCAGTTAGATTATCGAAAAATATTGGATAGGTACGTGGTTTTTGTTTCATCAAATCAATAAAAATTGACAAAGCTATAGCGCGTCAAAGATGATGGAGTGGGGCTTGAAACGTCACTTGAAGTCTTGAAGGTACAAAACGTACAACTACTATCATATGACGTCGCACGTCTTCATTTTTTGTTTACGTGAAAAAAGAAAAAATATGTGGTCAATATTTTTTGAAAATCTATCTGACGGACTACTTAATTAGTTTTATTTTGTCCGATCCCCTAGTAGGATTTGATTTCACCTACAGGCGTTTTTGCTGATTAGCATAAAAACAACCTTTTTAATAGATTAGTAGAATATAGTGTAGTAAGTACAATCATGTACACAATTTGCAAGAAATCTTAAGGCTTTTTATTTATTAAGAAATATAAGTCTCCAGTAATAGAAATGAGAATACTAACCCCGAAGTGGTCAGTTCCGTATCCTCCGTATCCGACGTTGAGTCCTACAGGTAGGCTGGGCTGGTCGTCCAACTTGGCCGCGACCATGAGCTTGCCGTCCAGGGGCAAAGGTTCGCTCAGCTCAGCCAGTAGGAAGTCCCAACGAGCTGCCACCTGCAATAGGTAAAAAGTTGTTAGTATAAAACAAAGCTTTTATAACTGCACTACCTATATCATGTACTCATATACCTAAGAGTCAATTGCTATTGGCAGAGGAGTTAGGGAGCCGTCGTAACTTCGTAAGTAGTCTTTTTCCACTAGAAATGAGTCGTTAAATAGACGAGTTTGCGATTCAATTCAATAGAGCTAGAGCAGTTGGTTGGCGTTGTCCGAGTATGTATCATTTGTCTTATGAGTTCGCAAAAACAAAAAAGGTGCCAACATTGTATGTAACAAAGAGCCCTTAGGGAATGCTCTTTCCTGTAAATTGTAAAACATTGTTTCATTCTTAACAGCTAATCGTGATAGAATGACTGTTGGACTTCATGTAATGCATATTAATGATTTAATTATAACGTTGTATATTTTCAGATATCCGGCAAATAAATGTTCGTCACCGCTTATTCTTATTTACCCTATGTTTTCAACAATTTGTTAGGGTCCATGCTTAACTTGTGTGGACGTTTTTGTTTAGCGCAATGCCCAGTACCCAGACTGATGTGTGGCAGTTCTAGTCAGATTGTATAGTCGACCGCATGCCAGTAGTACCTAACAAAACCAGTGTAATCTAGCTAGGCTGTCCTCTTGTTCTACCGATACTTCGTTCTACGGTACTAGACCACCTTAAGGTCAGTGCTGCAGTACTTGCCACGGCTGCCATCGCAGTTTCTTCCGTAATATCACACTTTTGAGAATAGGGATGTTTACTGACATAAAAAAAAATGTTTCTAATTAGTCCGTCTCGTCTGTTAGATTATCGAAAAATATTATACGTATTTTTGTTTTATCAAATCAATAAGAATTGACGAAGATAAAACGCGTCAAAGATTTGAGTGAGAGGTTGTGACGTCACTGCTCGCTAAGAAATGTCATACTAATGTCTTAGAATATGACGTCACACGAGTTTTCAAAGCACTGTATCGTCTTCATTTTATTTTGATTACGAGAAAAAAGAAAAAATAAGTGTCCAATATTTTTTGGAAATCTATCTGACTGACTAATTAGATTACATTAGATTTTTTAGTTAACATCCCTATTTTCAGCAATTGTTCTGTTCCCGTACCTGTTTGATGTTGAACTCATCAGCGTCGAGCCAGTAGGGTCCTACGGAGAAGAGCGGGTGGATAACCTGTCTCTTCACGCGGCGGGTGACTCCACTCTCGTTCTCCGTGTTGTTGGTGCCAGCTAGGATGTACCGACCGCCGGTGAAGAGGGTGCTGTAAACAAAGGAATCTGTTAACATATTTTGGAGTTGGTATTTAATACAGCACTGAGTTTCCTCCAGGTTTCCAGGTCTCTACTTGGACTGGATTTAGGATCAATAAATAGACGTGATTTTTTAATCACACGTTGGTTATAGACGAGTAGGTAGGCATAGTAGGCAACTGGGCCTGTCTCAGCTGTATACGCCCCTTTGTGCCTATTGGTCTTGTTTTTTCTGTGTCCTACTGAAATGGAAATTATATGTATCCTTCTCCTCCGTTATTACTTTCTGTTTAATTATAATTTTCCAAGACAGTTAAATTGTTTCTTTAGGACTTCGTCGAGCTTCATTGTTTATGCGCTTTTCTGGTGGTCGCCATTGTTGATTCTGGCTTTCAGGAGTTAGTGGTTTGGATATAGTGTGGCTGCTTTTCCGATAAAAAAGACGTGTACGCATTTTTAGAATACCTACCAAGCAGTTTAATTGAATCTAGGACCATTTATGAATGTTCAAGCGAAGTTCACGGACAAGGCATTCAAATTAATTTGATTGCTTCATAAAAGCTATTGTACCAATGGTCATTGTTAATCTTTTAAGTTCCGGCTGACAGCACATTTTAATTGAAACCTGATAATAAGTACGTATCTACTACAAGGTGTGTTTATCTATTTTTAAATATTAATTTTCTATGCATAAGAAAAAATGTGAAACTAACACAAGTCTGGTAGGTACCTACCTCTTATTTACAATCCCATATAGATACTCATTACATCTAGGTGGATACTTACTTGTGGAACTTCGAAAAATCATTATTTTTCGAAGTTCCACAAGATGTATGTGTATTCATTTAATATTATTTTATAATATATGATCTTAAACAGTTAAGTAGGTAGGTACTTTGAAATAGCTAAGCCGGAAATCAATACTCGTGAGACATAAAAATTATTGCCTATTTCACTCGTCCCCACCTTTTTTTTTTTGGTGGTTGGAAAATCATCAAATAAATCCCGCTCTTGGGCAGAGCGGATGGGAGTGTCCGACTTCTACTGACTAAAAACCACCCAAGTTCCTTCTTAGCCCTTGTACCGAGGCCGCGGTATCTCTTTTGAACAACCCGAGCCCCGACGGGATGCGTCTCCATCTCAGATAGTGTCCCGCGTATTACATACTTTAATTATTTAATGTTAGTAATGTAATAATGAACGCATAGTTCCAGATAGGTTGGCGCAGTGGCTAAGCGATTGGACTGCTGTACTCGGTGTCGCGGGTTCGTTCCCCGCACGGAACAAGTATTTGTATGGCCTACAGATAGTTGTTTCGGGTCTGGGCGTGTTTGTGTATGTGATTTTCAATGTTTGTAAACGCACCCACGATACAGGAGAAATTCCTAGTGTAGGGCAAGGTTTAAAAAAAAAAAAATTGTAATGTAATAATGAACGCATAGTTCCAATGGACACATTTTGTATCGGAGCTTACGTAATGTCCCACACGTTGACGTACCTAGTACCTATACGCTATATAATATCTGCGCAGTATCTGCGGTGCCTATAGAGGAGTTCGTGGCTTAATAATAACTGTCACTCGGGTCGATCTTTAGGCTAAGTCGCGCAAGCCTAGGTCGGCCTGTGGATGGGTGACCACCCGTTACATACCGAGTTTCCTCCGTGCCTCGGAGAGCACGTAAAGCTGTTGGTCACGGCTGCCATATCTTTGGCAGTCGTTGCAGGGAGTCAGTGACCTGAAAGTCTGACAACCAGTCTTACCAAAGGGTATCGTATTACCCAGTATTAACTAGGAGGTCAGATAGGCAGTCGCTCCATATAAAATACTGGTGCAGCTGCATCCGGTTAGACTGGAAGCCGACCCCAACATAGTTGGGAAAAGGCTAGGCAGATAATGATTTGCGGTACCTACTTAAAGGTATATCAGTTCATGTATACGTATTGTCGTATTCATTTTGCTTTTGCTTTACTAATATATTATTGACAGCTCAAAACAGATAGGTAGCCCCCCTATATAGGCACATTTTTTTCTCCATAGTCAATATTATCTTGTGACCGACCGTCAAGCTCACGGCCTGATCGATGGTTCAGAGATAATTATAATATATTTTTTAAACTACGCGCTTGGTCAATGTTACTTAAAGGTATATCAGTTCATACGTATTGTCGTATTCATTTTGCTTTTGCTTTACTAATATATTATTGACAGCTCAAAACAGATAGGTAGCCCCCCTATATAGGCACATTTTTTTCTCCATAGTCAATATTATCTTGTGACCGACCGTCAAGCTCACGGCCTGATCGATGGTTCAGAGATAATTATAATATATTTTTTAAACTACGCGCTTGGTCAATGTCGCAGTTTCATGTACTCGTAGCACAGGGGTTATCTAGAGTCACGGTCTATGTTAAATATTATAAATTAAGATCCAATCACAATGTTATTGGAAAACACTGAACACCGAAACAGGCGTGAATATTAAACAAACATTTTACAATATTACGTAGGACCATGTATTAGTTGTATTACTGCAGATACTTTGATTTTAATATCTACATAGGTACTCTTCTTGGATCCGGTCGAATTATTTCAAGAAGAGCATGTAGATATTATAACTTATTAATAATTATGTAATTATATATCAAGCAATGCTTACAAGGAAACAACATGTTATTTAGTTGTTGTAATATTTATTTAACTGTGTTTCCGCATATATGTAGGTCCTCTCTTAAGTTTACGATTCAAATTGTTAAATTCGTCTGGGACCATTATAAAGGTAAGGTCTGACAAAAAGGTAAGAATAAAGCCGGCTGGTTTTGGGCATTGTGCACTGACAGATCTTCTTCCTTCCATATTAAACTGTTTGGGCCCAGAGGTGGCTACGTTTATTGTAGCGTCAGAGGCGATATTCAGATCGTCGAGGGTGCAGGTAACGGAGACCTGGCATTGAAACACTCCAGCAGACATAGTCTACATTGATTCGATTCGATTCAAAGCTTTCCAAATAGTTCATGCAGTTCACTAACAAGAGGTAACGTTCTTACTTTCTTAAGGTTTCCCGAAGTCGTGATGGTAGCACTCTTGCCTTATCTTGTTTCCCTGACAGATACTTCAGTAAGTATTTGTATGCCTTCGTTTCCGCAGCCGTTTCCGTCCACTATGTCCTCTTGCAATATTTTGTAAATCGGCACATGACATGAGAAGCAAAAGCCAGTGTTTGTGTAAAGGCAATTAGATGTGCCCAACTAGGTAAAGAGTGCCAGATAATGCGCTACTTCGCAGAATTAAATATGTTTACCTTCCTATTTAGAGGTTACAAAATAGCTTAGCTAGCTTTAAATCTGTATTTATTTATTTATTAATATAGGTTCACCAACAGCTTCTGTGTACAACATATCATAGGTTTTATAGGTTTTACAGTCTCAGACTTACAAAGTCGCCAATAACTGGTTAACCAGCATTCACAAAAATAAGTGATAACATAACAAAAACTACTTACATCAAAAATTTAAACGAAATAAAGGTCTTGAAATAAAATATGACTTACAGATAATAAAATTCAAAAAGAAAAACCAAGAAAAACCATATCGCTATTTATCAACTAATTACGACTAACATTTGAAAAAGACATAAAATATAAAGGCTATCAATGCTAAAACAAAAACAAAAATGAGATCGAAACTGAGATCGTAAAACTAAAACAAAAATAAAAATGAGATCTAAACCGAGATCGTAAAGCTATTATTAATAAAAATAAAGGAAGAAGTACTTAATCCAATAACATAAAATAAAAAACTACTAGACTAACTTAACAAAACACTATGTTGCGATTTTCGGGAATCACGAGGATTAGCGAAATCTGGCTGATAAGATATCTTTTTTAAAATATAGCATTAGTTTCGAGGATTAATGCTTCGATTAAGGCGAATAGAGGCAGACTTGAGGTGCTAACTTACCAAGTGTGGTCTGGTTTAATGTTATAAAGTCATTCTTAACTTTAGCTACCTGCTCTGATGAAGACTAATTTTATTTTAAAGTAGAATAATTTATTTCGCGCGGATTAAGCATGCACGTTCTGAATTTAGAGAAGAGGTTCACCCAACTAAGATAACAGATTATAATTTATTTATTTCCTTTTGCTAAGATATTGATTGCGAAAAAATTAATAATTGCAAACTAAAGAGTTACCAATTTTTCACTATAGCGAACAGATAAACAAAGTTAATTTGCGATCAGCCAACTAAGTAAGGAAGACTAAGCGATAAGCGATCATGTCACGCTTAGTCTTTGTCTGTTGACTGTCGACAAAAGTATAATAATAACTGGTTAGTCGGTAGAATATATGCGCAGCGTTCATATGACGAACAAGGAAAACCCAGACATTTTGTTATGCATGCACATGTTCTGACATCCATCTTAATATCGTGTGGGTTGTATTCAACGAAAAAGAACCAGTTGGAAAGAGAGCTTTACGAAGATTTACATTGAAATGAGAGTCAACAAATATAACATGGTTTACTTTAAATTTTATTGACCGCCAACGTACTACGGCTCCCTCGCATTTACATATCCATCGGAGGAGGTCGCGCCTCAGGTTTAGGAATATCAACGACTGTAATCCTTATACGTACACATGGCTACACATCAAGCTATACAAAACCAGTTAATCTTGGCCTCACTTTACTAGATCTTTTCGCACAATGAACGATCAGATTATACTGGTTTTGTATAGCTTGATGTGTAGCCGTGTGTACATAATAAGTAGTTTGTGGAGAAATATTATAATGTATTATAAAAGTAATAGTCCTCCTGACCGTTTTCGGTCACGGCGGCCAATCTTAGTGGAGATTAGCCCGATGCGCTTCCTTTTTCCCTCGTAGTCCGATGGGACGGCAATCCGACACGACCGGAGAGGGATCAGGCGCAGGACCAACAGCTTAACGTGCTTTCCGAGGCACGGGGGTATTATACTGCCAACTTCCAAACTCCGGGCTACTACTGGGATATTTCTGATGAAAAACCCAATAGCACTTTTTGCCCGACCCGGGAATCGAACCCAGGACCTCATGCACAGCAGTCGCGCTTGCGACCACTAGACCAACGAGGCAGTGTATTATATATTGAATATGTGATTTACTGAACAACAAACCTACAAGAGCTAGCTGCTAAGGTCATAATGGGAGTTCTAAACCAAGCAACTCAACTTCAAGCGAGTCAGATGAACAGCCAAGAAATTACGTTCAATTTAAAATGTTTTTTTTTTCCTAACTTTATGAGTCCTAGCGTTCAAAATTGTAAGCATATCGGGTAGGTATTGACTTATATTTATAAATAGAACAGGAACAAAGATTCCTTTTCTGTAAATATACCTAAGTCAATACTAAATCTCGAAAACTTCCGAGGAAAAAAACTAAGATAATTATCATTAGCATTACTCGGAATAAATAAAGGATATTGCTTCCAATGAGAATCTACCTAATTGCATTTATAACTGTCATAAGATTCCTTGTATGACTCATTTGTTGTTTGTTAAGTTACCAACAAATAGTGTTCATTACCAGGTCGTCGAAAATATGTTTAAATAGCTGTTGTTTCCTTTTGCTATAAACATGTGACCTTAACACAAAGACTATGGTTTAATACTCTATGCCTTAACACGACGAGTTTATGACTAAATATCGCTGAGAATGATAACAGTTTACATTGAAGAGGTCATCATGGCGTAAAATGGTAAGGTTTATCGCAAACGATATGACCATTTTAAACGAAGGCAAGAACACACGAACATATAAATCAATAAAATTCAAGTGTCTGTTTGTAATTTATAAATAACAGCCACGATGCTGTTGTTGTTAGACAGATATAATTTGTTTAAGCACTCAGCTGTGTTATTTCATTTGTCTATTGAATTAGTTTTTTTGTTGGAAATGCCGGAGATCGTTTCCTACAATACAGTTCTACCGAATATTTTTTCTTCATTTCGGTGTAATTTCTGTTTTGTAAACAATAACTACTCACTCATTACAGTAAGTAAGGAAAAAAGGAGGAAAATGTACAAACTGATTATGACGATGGTTTATAAATAATAGTAGGTAGTAGTATATCTTTGAACTTCATTTTGTTCTTCGCATTCATTTAAAATAGGTAGGTATCTCCTGCCCCACTGATTGCCATATTATATGATTTGTGGAATTGGCAAAAACTATAGTCACGGGTAGGTTGACCATAAACTGTTTGTTAATTGACTATTACATGATAACAAGATTTTTTTGAAGATACGAGCGTTTAATGTTGCCGTCCCTGATCCCCGGGCGTGCCGTAAGGTTTTTGTCATAAATGGAGTTTAAAAAGACGTAACTTATAGCTCGTCTCAACAATTTTTTTTTCTAAATGAAGGTGTAAATTTTTATTCAGCCAAAGATATTTCTAATCTCAATATTTCGTTTTGGATTCATACTGTTTTATGAATCCAAAACTTTACTAAAATAGTGGCAAGTACCTACTATAGTTATACTTTCAAAATGTATGTTCAAATTCTCATACAGTCATAATAGAAAATATTGAAATATCTTTCCAAAGTTGTCTGCTTGGGCTGCGGTAGAAGTTTCACCGTGCTGGTTCGTGGTATGCTACTCAAATTCACCATCTCGAGTGACATACATAACTACAACTGTGACTACGAATGTATAAATATGATTCAGTATTTACCAGTGGCCAGCAGTGAGGATCCACGTGGGGCTGATGATGGTGCCTCCGCAGGTGCCCCCGAAGAGCACAGCATGAGGGAACCGCTCGTTCACGGGCTTCGGAGGAGCCACGGTCACCGCAGGATCAGCGACTGCAGCGATGGTGGCCGCTGGGTCCGTAGCTTTGGGTGGCACATTGGCTGGAAACAGAAGTAGAAAAAATTGTTTAAAAATGAACTTGCTTGTCTTAGAAGTGTTTCTTCGAACCTTTGGCAAAGACTCCTAGGTCTATTAAATTATTATAATAATAATAAACATTTTATTTCAGGTTTCTAAGGCCCATAGGTAAAATACACAAATAACATAAAACAATAACAACAAACTAATACATATGAAGAAACTTTATAAATTATATCAACGTTTTTATTGAATATGTAGGTACTTGTTCATTATTATCATTTGGTTGTTGAATGCAGTTCAACCTTCTATACACGTTTTGTTGCCATGAAATTACAATTTAGAGGAAAACTCACAAGTTAATAACTTTGACATTTAAATGTTTCACAATAATAGGTGCGTAGCTAGGAATAGGATTCTCCGTATAAGGCTGCAATTTTATTATGTTTACCTACAACAATCATAATAATTTTCCCATTCAGGCAAATGCTCGAAATTGTCGAAGAAATTATTTTTGTAGGTCATTCATATCTTGTTTTTGATACTAAATTCGAAATGGTATATGGTGCTGATTTGTAATTTAGTGTAAGACCTGTAGATGGTCAATAATCAAATGAAATGTTTAACAATGAATAGCTGAAACGATTCAATGATTGACATTGGTTGGCTAGGTAGCTAGATCGTTCCCACAACACAACCAAGTAGTGGAATCTTATCAGAAAAAACTCAGTTTTCCCTATGACAATTAAATATTGACGTAGGTATGGGTAGCATGTTATTACCGACACAGTTTGTTCACAACACGATCGGAGCAATTTAATGTTGCCATGTTCATGCGTCAGGGCAATTATATAACTTCGATGGGAAACTAAATTCGTTTCAGTTGATAGCTCCTGAATACAGGTACTATATCGTGTTTTCATGGTAAAGGTCAATCATAGTATAAGTAGTTAATGGGAAGTTTGTCCATGTGTTGTTGTTTCGGGGATTTACTATTGTTGGTACTGGTTGGACGCAAGTTTAAGTATTGCGGGTAGATGGAGATATGTAATCAAGTTGATAAAAAATTTGATTTTATTTTAGAATTTTAGATAGTCAATTGTAGTCAATTAATATACATTTAACACTATGGGTATAATATGAGTTACGACGAGATACAATAACAATCAATATACTTGCGAGAAGGGAAGATTTTTTAAACGAAGGAAAAGACATCGACGGGTCTGATAAAAAGTATCTACAAAATGAAACAATAAACTTAGAATTACCTAATTGCTAACTTAGCTAACATCATCATCAGCCTATACTTAAGTATAATTAGGTAATCGCACGCCCACTTACTCAACTAACGATACGAAGTAGTTTAATCTCAGCATTTTAAGATTACGGAAACATTTCCCTGTTGCTAGGCAACCTTATCGTTTTTATTATTTATTTATTTAAAACATACAGTTTTAACATAGTTTCACGTATTCAATGTATTCGTTACTATCGTATTCAGTGTATTATTGACAACAAGTACACAAATTCTATGACAAATTTTATACCCGCAAATTCTACAAAGCTTATTTATAGCTTTGCATTAATCGGCCGAGAGTGTATTGTTGTTCGAACCAGTTCACAATTCATTGATACACGTCATGGACAAACGGCAACAATACTAACGGGTATTTAATGATTTTATTGGAGGTAATAAAACAGTCTATTTGCACTTATATCAAGTGACAAACTTTTTAATTGGTTGATAATTGTTTCTAATTAACTATGTTGGTAGGATGAAACAAAAACTTTACACTATAGCATCTTGCGAAATGGGTTGTCCTACAACAACAATAGGGTAGTTGACGGACTAAAAAAAAACGATTCTGGATAGTCTGTCTGTTAGATTTTCGAAAAAAAAAAATACAGTCGAATTGATAACCTCCTCCTTTTTTTGAAGTCGGTTAAAAATAACGGATACGTGTTTTTTGTTTTTCATTTTCATTCAACTCTAATTAACAATTTAGACAATTAATCTTTTAAGACGCT
The DNA here is from genome assembly GCA_949316265.1 of Diarsia mendica. Taxonomy (NCBI): domain Eukaryota; kingdom Metazoa; phylum Arthropoda; class Insecta; order Lepidoptera; family Noctuidae; genus Diarsia; species Diarsia mendica. Next base: position 18,992,197 of record OX438893.1, on the reverse strand, counting down.
TTTGACTATGTTATGGAGCTGCATTATAATTTATAATCCAAGCGAATATACAATGATAAATCGTATCACAGAAAAACCCCAGATCACGTCATGATCAAGCAATTTCATTCTTTTAAATACGTCTCGCTTAAACAAGTTTATCTTAGGTATTCGTGGACGTTTTATTTCTTATTTTTGTCAATATTTTAGTTGTGAAGTCAGTCAGAAATCTTAATTATTGACATGTTTAAAACAACCATGTTTAATTAATTGTAAGTACTTTGGTTTACATCATGCTCTAATTACATTGCATGTTTCCTTATATTAATGATGACATGCGTATTCAGTTGACAATTGTGTAGTTATAATTGCATTTTTTCATGTCCTCTGTGAAATTATCGCTGTTTCTTGTTCTGCCTTGATAAGCTATTGAAGGACAGGCAGATGTACTCCGTCTATTACTAGGTATGCATATTACAGAAGAAAAATACTATAGCATACACTAATATATAATATACCTATTTATATATATGTGTGTAAAAGTACTTTAGTACAACGCCAGGGAATTGAACTCATATTTTTTTATATTGACACATTAAATTAATCTTCTATGCATACAGATTGTGTATTTACTACTTTTAGTTTTTCTACTTCATAAAGTCGCAGCCACATGGTAATAATAACTCTTGTTCAATCCAATATTTTATTAAAAAATAAAAAATAAAAATATTTTAAATATATATTTAATTAAATATTTTATTTAAACCCAAATATACATTTTTATATATTACCTTTATACCTACTGCAATATAAATCATTAAAAGAATCGAGTGTGTTGTGTTAAAACCTTGTCAATAAAATATTATAAAACCACAATGCCATTGGGTAATGTTACTTTATGAATTAAAGATGTATCCTTTACTGGGGTGTACTACCTAGAATTAAAGTCATCTTTCTTTTGTAAAGAGTTTAGCAAAACAATAGGTAGGTAACTATGAACAGTAAACACATTTACATTTACTTACGACTTTCACTGGCACAAGACTGATTTAAATGAAATATTAATTGAAAAAATAACACAAGATTATTATTTGTACAGAACTGCATTTTTCACTGACTATTTATTAAATATTCTCAAAATGACACTAGTATTACTTACATTACATCACACTCACATTATGATTAAATTAATTGTTGTGTACTGTTTCCATTGAAAAATAAACTGGAAAAAAATACTGATAATACGTAATCAGGATTTATTTTATCGCACTATCTTACACAAATTACCTTCACTAATTTTTATCGATCGGTCTTCATTTTGTTAAATACTTATCAACAAGAAAAACCGGGTTTTTTCGAAACGGTTACTGTATCAGCAAACAGTTTTATTGATTTTGTATTTCCTACAATAAAAAAGACGTTACCTTTGCGAAATGTTTTCTTTAATTACTGTTATTTGTATTGGTGTATTTATTAAAGAATATTCTATTCTATAACCCGGTTCATTAAAGAAAGGAATCTAAAATGGCGGTTTTTATCATGTCCTCACGCTCGCACACTATAGTGAGCGAGCGAGAGGACATGCCATGTGTTGCCATTTTAGATTCCTTTCTTTAATGAACCGGGTTATACCCGCATATCATGAATGATAGAATTACCAATATTTTCACTTTAAAATTGTTGTTCTTTTTTTACACTCCTAATAATAATGCAAAATATTGAGTAAATGAAATATAAATATTACTCACGTGCTTTATTGACTTGTTGTATATCGTTTCCACCGGGCGCGGCCACCGCCAGCACCACGAGCGCGGAGCACACAATCAGTCGGCTTGAGAACATCGTGCACTTTGCTGCGTGCGCGCACCGACACACTTTATATATCAGCTTTACTTACTGCGGCCGCAGCGACCAACTTGACGTATGTTATTAACTTATTATGATAGTACTAGTCACTTTAGCGATGATCACATTAAAAGTTAGTGGTTTTTACTTCAAAATTACTTTTAAACGTAATACTAATCAACTAAGTTAAGGTATAAATCTATAAAGGATGATCAGAAACGAGGGGTACGAGCCAGAAATAAAGCTCAAAAGTTAAATTTTTTTACAAGTCGTAGGGAGAAGGAGAAAGCTTTGGGATGTGTGCTACGGGCTACGAAGGGTTACGCGTTACGGGCTACGGGTTACGAGACGAGGCTACGCGCTACGAGAAAAGGAAAGCTACGCATTCATTTATTTGTTTTTTTATGAATCATATTTGATTTTTACAGTCAAACTACCTTGACAAACAAAACAAAGTGTATTAGCATCAATTGAATTATTGGTTTTTTGACTAAATAAAAATATCTGTGGAAATTGATTTGAATTTAAATTGCGATAACACGGTCGGTTCCATTGTTAAAATTGCTGAAATTATATGTTCGGTGGCGGTAGCAGGTTCTATGGTATCTGCCTAGTGCCTACCCCCATGAGAAAAGGGCGAGAGTTTTATAAGTTCGGAATGGCAAGAAGAAAGAAACAATTATGTAGTATTTATTGCCTTTTAGGTCATAAATGTGTCGTTTCGCGCAATTTTTTATTAATGAGATACTACTATTGTTTCTTTGCCAAAAAAAACCATGCAGCAATGTAATTCAATTGATGCACTTTGTTTTTTAGACAAAAAATGCAAAGAAGTGTCAAACAAATTTCGTTAAAAAATTATATATAAATAAGTAATCATTATTGATTCGTTTATTTTTGCTTTTCCAAAAAATACTTCCCACTTTAAGTAGGTAGTACTTTTTCGCTACTACTTTTTCCCACGTTTAAGTAACCACACATTTTTCTGCAAATCAGTCTTCAAAACCTAAATAGCAAATAGAGAACAAACAAGTTAGTAATTTCTTGAATATTTGCATAGGTTATATTAGGGTTTTCCTGTGCATTTACTGTCAGCGTTCTTACTCATAAAGTAATCATTACTGGTAAACCAATGTGTCCTCAAGTTACCTGTCAACTTCCTGTTTGCTGCTCAAACTGAAAGATGACTACAGCAAAGAATCGTGAATCAAAACCATATAAAATATTCTGAATCACGAATATGTGGGTTTCAGAGAAGAGAGAAATTAGTGGATGTAAGTATATTCTACGGTGTTGTTAACATTTCCTTAGGTAACCGCTGTAGTGTGACACGGAGCATGAATTCATAACTAAATGCCCAAAAAATTCATAATTGAGAAAAAGGCTGTGTCGACGGTGCGTTCGTGTTACACGCGCGCATCCAAGAGGTGTCAGCAATATGGAAGGCGCAAGGGCCGACGCGACGCTTGCCGGGGCTGCGGGACTGAGATACCGGGGCTGTTGAACACAGTGGTAAGAAGAAACATGGGTGGGTTCTAGTCAGTACAAGTCTGACACTCTCTTCCGGTTCGCCCAGAAAAAAAAAACAAAGAGAGAAAACGGGTAAGTAGTAAATTTTAGAGTTGGTTGCTCTATGGTCTTGGGAACCTTTAGTTACAGGTTTTTGTCACTCGTGAAATAGTCGAAAAAATTTCGAACTGTGTTTAGTCTTGTTAGCTGGAAACCAATTTAATAGAATCGACTGTCGTGGTATGGGCATGTGATGAGGAGGGATGAATCGCATGTGACTAAAAAAGTTATGAATATAAATGTGGATGGATGGAGAGGGAGAGGAAGACCAAAGAAAAGATGGATGGAGTGTGTGAGGAGTGATATGAAGGAAAAAGGAATAAATGATAACGTGACGACTAACAGGGCAGGATGGAAGAAGGCAACGTGTTGCGCCGACCCCAAATGACATGGGATAAGGGCAGGAAGAAGAAGAAGAGCTGGAAACCAATTTAATAGGAACCCGTATATATTTACCCTAACTTAATTAAACGTACACATAAGTACCACATTTTAATGTCCTTCCAGAAAGTAATAAAGTACTAATAATAAGGGATCGCAGACGTCAGCAAACTGACGAAAATCTTCACCTTGCCATTGTACACTTTGTGTGAATAGATAAAACTTAAGCAGATGCGGGTACCTAACATTTTTTTCATCACGCACGCGGTTACTCGTACGTGTACCTACATGCAGGTAAAATTAAATGATTTTTATTCCATTGAGTGTAAAAGTACAGTTTTCTTTAGTTACTGTGTCAGAGCGCAAATTATACCTGTATATAGAATTTCCTGTTGTACAGATTCCTCAGACTTCATGAAATATTTTTCTTATTTCAGTAAATGAAAAACATTGCTAACAAGTAATAAAATAATAATTGTGTTTGTAACTGTTGCGGAGAATCAATTGGTGGTACGAGAATAGAACTTATCGATGTTTAATTATTGTAATAATACTTAAGGATAATTAACGGAAAAATAATCAGTAGTAGCTTCGGGAAATACATACCTACAATGCTAACTCATATTTTACGAAGGTTTTTTTATTTTATAGAAGGCGTTCGTTAGGTACTTTGCTGAAATCTTTGACGTTAAATATTATTCAAAATAATTTTGCAAAATAATTGAACCCCGTATCTTTTTCGTGGAATTAACATTAAATAATTTTCAGATTCATTGATATTTCACATCATATTTTCTATGATGTGAAATATCAAAGAATCTGAATCTGATATCGAAAGAATCTATAATAGTGGTCATGGCTGAGACCATGGAAGACCTCAGTAAAATGCTCGATGACCTACAGTAGAGCTTCCGAAAGAGTGGATCTTAAAATGAACATGGACAAAACCAAGGTTATGTCGAATGTTCATGTAACATACCCACTCCTATCAAGATCGGAGACTCTACGCTCGAAGTTGTGGACGATTATGTCTACCTGGGACAAACGGTCCAGTTGGGTAGATCCGTAGATCTAACTTCGAGAAAGAGGTCAATCGTCGAATCCGACTCGGCTGGGCAGCGTTCGGGAAGCTGCGCGGTATCTTCTCGTCCAACTTACCCCAGTGTCTCAAGACGAAAGTCTATGACCAGTGTGTGTTGCCAGTGATTACATACGGGACCGAAACGTGGTCGCTCACAATGGGCCTTATCAGAAAGCTCAAAGTCACCCAAAGGGCAATGGAGAGGGCTATGCTCGGACTTTCCTTGCGTGATCGAATCAGAAATGAGGACATCCGCATGAGAACCAAGGTTACCGACGTAGCCCGAAGAATCGCCAGACTTAAGTGGCAATGGGCAGGGCACATTGCTCGCAGAACGGATGGCCGATGGGGCCGAAAAGTTCTGGAATGGCGACCGCGAACCTGAAGACGTTGCGTTGGAAGGCCTCCCACTAGGTGGACCGATGACCTGGTCAAGGTTGCAGGAATCCGCTGGATGAGAGACGCACGGGACCGGTCAATGTGGGGACGCCTGGTAGGCCTATGTCCAGCAGTGGACGTCTTTTGGCTGAAATGATGATGATGATGATTTTCTAAGAAAGACCCTTAATTTACCGCAGAAAACCCCACTTAGAAAGGTTATCGAAATTATATTTATTCCCCGTAGTTTCCGAGGCGTGATAAAAGTGGATTATTCACATCGATAATAGGAAAATGCGCTAAATATTTTTGTAAACATAATTATATATTTCCTACTTATGGCTGAACATACACCTATTTATTTTTTCTCACGTATTTAATTTAATGCGAGTGGAAATAACGAGCGGCTTTATTACTCTTATCTGCATGGGACGTCTGTTGTGGCGTTATTAGTAATTATTAGTAAGCAGTCCTTGTTAGACTTGGACAAAGCATTTCAGTCTCCCTGAAAACGGGAACTATAGCCATTATGCAGATGATAAAACAGCTCATACTTTTTACCAGATATTTTACAATGTCACTAATATCTTCGTCGCATCTGAAAAAACCCACCAGTCAATCAAAAAAACTTTTTACCAAAAAATAAAACCGACTTAAAAAAAACACAAAAAAGTGAAAAATAAACTTTAGAAGAAAAATCAGTTTCTGAAGTCGGTGACTTTTGTTTCTTTGATATCATTTTTTGCCACCGACTTCAGAAACGTTTTTATTTTTCAGTTTTTAGTGGTTCACATGTAAGTTCACAAGTTCATGGGTCATAATGTGGACAATGTACCTAGTTATTTTTGAGGTTTGTTGTTTTCAAAAACCTCTTGTCCGATTTCGATAAAAAAAAATATGGGACCATTTGGAAAGTATACCCTTTCCAACAAAAAAAGATTTTTTCAAATCAGATAGCAAGTGACAGAGGCCCGAACTAACATAAAAAAAAATGTAAACATCCGAATTGAGAACCTACCTTCTTTTTTTAGAAGTCGGTTAAAAATTGTTAGTATCACTAATAAAAATGGGATATTTACCATGTTTATAATATTGTATGTAATGTTTTATGTTCTTATTGTTCTTAGTATTTGTTTTGAGTTCCCGATATTTCGGTGCTTTGCAGTGTTGATGAAGATGTGAGTTTAAAAAAAAATCTTTCAAAATTTTGATTATTTAGTATTCATTCAATCAATTCGCATTTCTGTCTTCAAGGAAAACACATATTGTTACCTAATGTTATTTTCTGACCTATCTACGTCAGCAAAACCGACACAAAGTTGGTGCTGGGGAAATACTAAGACTAGTGGCATTCATATACGTAGTTCAATACTGAGAATGCCTTGGATTGAAAAGTACGGTAATGTATAAATATTAGCGGTGACCAGCTGACTGATCGAATAATCGGTTACTTCATTGTTTCGTGTGTAGGTCAGGGAGATGACGTTTTATGTGCTAAGTCACTCGCGTTGAGTATATTATACAGTACACTCGTCAGTACACTCTCTTTCGGCATCGACTGGTTGGTCACCACCGCATGCATAGCACCATTCACTTTATTTCCCGCGTTTACTCTCCTTTCCACATTTGCGTCAATCTTTCCATCTCTTGTAAACATACCTACTGCCCAACTACGCAAACTCACTTACTTGTTCCACGCTCTTATCATTTACTAGCTTTTGTCAGCGGCTTCGCCCGCGTGAATATTACGATTTTCCATACAAACTTTCATCCCCTATTTAACTACCTTAGGGGTTGAATTTAGAAAAATCCTTCCTTATTCCTTGTCTGCATTATAAAGGGAACCTCTGTGCAAAATTTCAGCTTTCTAGGTCGAAGGGTTTGGGCTGGGCGTTGATGAGTCAGTCAGTCAGTCAGTCAGGACTTCTCTCTTTATTTATTAGATATATATTTTTCTATTGAAAGTTTAAGTTGTATTTATCCGTATTTAAATTCTGTTCATATATTCTAGAAGCATAAAAATACAAAGGATATAATTTAATTTCAATCACTTAAAACAATTTGACCAATTTGAGTGTCGCTGACCACATAGGTATAAAATAAAATAAAAAAATTGAATTAAAGTCGTGAAGTGTGTAGGTATAGGACGAGTGAATTTTGGATTAGAGGAAAATGGCTTGTTTATTTAGAGAGGGTTTCCCAAATATACTTTTAAACACTTTGATATTTCCCCATCATGAATATGATAGGAACATGTATATTAAAACACATAAGCTGAATTCAAATAAACTTTAATAATCTCTTCAACGTCTACAACTTGAGAATTTTGATCAATAATCGTCAATTACTATGAATAATTCCAAGATAAGTGCAAATACGCGTAACATCGGTTGTCACAAAATAACCTCGTAAACAATCATAATATTATGTTATGTAGTATTAAATACTGTCATATTGCTCATCATTATCACCTACAGACGATAACTCTTACAAATTAACGTGAGATTCTTTCATCTTAAATGTCTACAAAATAAGGAATGTACAATGTTTAAACTACAAAATGATTAAAATGAAATTAATTACAAGTGTGATAAATTATTGCGTTATAAATTATAAATTAACTAAATAATAAATAAGTCAGGGTGACGAGTGGCCACTCGTAGCTACGGATGTAAAGCTTCTCATCATTCACCAATCGATCACAATCAACTGGAAAGCTATGTGCTCAACTATGGCCGACTGCTCCACCTCGGCACAGCCGTGTCTTTATTCATAGTGTATACTTACCTAATTAATTCTTACACATTTTACAAGGGCGCGTTTACTTCGCGTCTTGACTCGCCGACCTAAATAACTATATATAAAACGTGATTCCAGTACTTTATATATTTCGTGTAAATAATTGATATTTAGGCAAGTAAAGAGTTACAAATAATATTCCTAATATTAACATCTCAAATATTCAACAAACTAATTTGACCGCTAAGACAAAATAACATCTGTACAATCAATTCAATTCGTTTCGAAATATTAGTGAAGTCTTTAAGTATATTCTTTTGACGTAAGTAATTTTAAAGAAAAATAAACCTTTGTGATATTGTAAATATGTGCTTAGATGAAAAACGGTATTAGAAAAATATAACATAAAATACTGAGTTTATATTGTTGATAAACTGTGGCGGGGAACGTGTGTGTCGAGGATGCGCGCACGCAAGACGCGCTGTTCGGACACGCTCGGGAGACATCGGAGCCTCTCGTCGACAACCACTAGTAAAAAACCTCAAGTACACTTCGTTTCTTCTAAAACACTACTTCGTTTAATAAATAATTAATTAAAAACAATAGAACTTTGACAAAAGTAGAATATTAAAGCCATCAAAAAGATGCGATAAAAATGTTCATCAACAATTTATTGTGTAAAATTGTATGCAAATTTAATCGTTTCATATTAAACGTTTACTCGACTACTTTTGTCAAATTTCATAACAATTGTCTTCTATTTATTGCTCATAAACTATCTACCTACTGTCGCTACATTACTCTAGTTGTTATTAAACTATCAAACTGACTAAGAGAGGTCGTGTACTAAGAGAATAGGATCTCCAGTTCACGCGATGCCTTTGTATACAAGCAGCGAAGCACACAACACCGAGAATATAAAAATATACCAAAGATTGGTCACTGATAGCAATAGTTACATTAACAATACAACTAAATAAATAGCATTAGAAAGAAAGAGAAATAGAAAATTGATAGTAGAAACAAATATTGAAGGTAGTTTCATACTGAGATGTGCTGTAACGTCTTCGACCTTGCCGTTAATATGGCGTCAATTGATTAGCGTTGTTATATGAGGGTACTTCCTACTTCAGTAATTATAACAAAAATACATTTTCTTAAATATATGTCTGTTTGTTTGTTTGCTCCGGCTGATCTCCGAACCGGCTTGACCGACTTCTGGGACTTTTACTGGCAGATAGCTGATGTTAAAGGGTGTAACTTAGGTCACCTTTATTTTATAAAACAAATAAATCCGATTGAAATAAAGAAGTACCTAATATTTATTTAATAATAATAATAACAAGCGGACGAAGGTCGCGGGCAACAGCAAGTGGACTATATATTATTGAAGCTGATTGCGTTTTGCTATCTTCCGAGGTGGTAGGTTAAATAAAAGTGTTGTTCTTATTAAATTATCATTTATGATAGAAACACAAATGAACTCTGGCCATTTCCCTAATTGGTTGGTTTTTTGAATTACTTAAATGTCAAAACACGCTTCCCAAGACATCTTTTCATTCTTATAATATCAACATTGTTTTCCAGTTGTGCCTTCTTCTCAGACTTCTTCATCATAACGAAGTTAAAAGATGGATTTTTCTAAATTGATATGTTCAACAAATAAATTGACAAAATCTTTGAGATTCATTTACCTACATATATTGAATATAACGATAAGCAAATGTAAACATCTTACTTTTCTCGACAAATGTTTCAAATAATTGCCTATTATCAGTTGTCTATTAACAATTTTAATTAAAAAATTTACTACAATTTTGTATTATACATCCACTATAACTTGACCACATTTTGGCAAAGATTTTACGCACAACAGTATCTTGAGATTCAAAGTTTTAAGGACGAAACGAAGATATTAGATAGTTTATGTAGATATTATAGGTATAAGTAGGGATGTAGTTAGAAATCTATAAAACAGAAGTTACAAGTATAGTATAGCCTAGATTGAAGGAACGGTGTGAGGACAGCTGAGAGTGGATTTAGTTGTAGCAAGTGCAGTTCCACACAAATGATTCGCAAACGAAGAGTGACTAGGTTGAGTGATTCAAGGCAAAACACTTGAAGCAGCAATTAATATTGCATAAATAAAGTAGGTGGGGAATTCAGGTGAATATTTAAGTGATCGTCGTGATTAAATATCACCAGGAAATTGAAAACGCAACAAATAAATGCCACTCCCAGCTGTCCCCTCTTATCTCTTCTACCTCTCAGTAGATTCCATACCCATCGCGAATTCAAAAGCGATTATGCAAATCCAACTCCTTATTATCTAATCTATAAAAACGTGTGTAATCAATCCAATATAATAATTTAACTATTATAAGCTTACTAAGTTTTAAAGTGTTCGTTTCGGTAAAAATAACTGCTATTACGCTCGATAACTTATCGCACTAATTATTATAACTATTAATAACTGATCTAGTGTAGTTACCTAGTTATTGTTAAATGGCTTTTCGTCCATCTTGTGGTACATTAGCAACCTGTTCTCTATCTCCGATCATAATGACGCCTCGTATTCATTTAATACTATCATGAGTAGGCCGCGATATTGTCTACTAACGACTTTAAATTTGAAACAGTATCGGTTACCTGTTTCCACCATCATGTAAAACAGACTTGTTTTTTTTTTTTAAAAAAATTGCCTTTAATTCCCTCTTCTGGGCGAGGCCTACCTAATATTTTCGCATAATTTTCTTGTACCTGAACCAGCCTTCGCGATGCGCGTCCAGGTTATCTCACGTTTTTCTTCTTGAGCCGGCTATGGCAGCGTGCAATTCTCAGGCAATCATTGCATTGAGACCTGCCCAGTGGTTATTATTCATGCGGGACACGGTACCCACCGGATTTCTTATGAGCCTGGTAGAGGCAGAGCCTACCCTACGTCTATTCTGTCTACATCTGCCTGATCTGTATGCATCTCGAATGCTGCACTTTAGCACGCACCAAGGCGAAACTGTTGCGGTGATTTGGTGAGCCACCGGTGCCAGTCTGGTTATTGCGTTACAAATTCGTATTAACAATGCTTTTCTGTTTATTTGACGATTCCACATTGTCGAGCAGACGAATTTTCCAGATATGAATAGGAAGCAATGTATTACGAATTGATTCAAAAATCTTTACCAATACTATAGTAAAGTGTGTTACACAATCGGGATGCAAGCCCGAGCATCGTAGGATCTAGGTCCGGTTTCTGAAAAAGCATATAATTGTAATATCATCATTTTTATTAACAATGTGAATATTGCAAAACCAGTTTTAGTAACAGGTTTAGCGTTATTTTGCTGCGCTTTGGTTATATAGACCATTTTAATTGCAAATGAGTAATTTATCAATGTAGATTATCTTAACATTAACATTATCCGACTGTCTTACAAAATGGTGGGAATAGTAACATTTGAGTACTTAGATGTTAGTTTGAAGATTCGACATTTATTACTTAAGCGCTGTCAACTATAACAAATTGATGTAGTGCAAGGTCTTTCCATGAATGGCTTATATCGTGTTTGTTATTGACATTAAAATATTATAAATGAGGTCTACTTGTTGACTTTGTAGCTATTCGGATGTGACACACGATTATCGCACTAAATGTCATTTGTATAGTTAACATCATTTTGAAAAATTACTTTTACTGGAACAAGACGTCTATTAGATCATTCACGAGTTAACATTTTTGTTGGTCGTACATGAGTGTGTGTGAGCATCCATCCATACAGCAGGTATAGATATGTCAGCCGTACGAATGTGGACCGGGGCGCAACGTGAACTCGCTACATACTAAGTTATTGACTAAGCTACAGCCATTTCCATAAGACCAAATGATAACTATATTATTAGGAAGAATTCTTGCACATCTTTATTTGGCATCCAATCATTTTGTCAGATGTCCAAGTTTCTAATACTAACGTGCTTCTGAAAACAGAATTTTCTCTTTTGGAAAATAATGTCACGAAGACATTTGTGGAGGATTACTTACGATATCTTTATATCCAACCTTAACTCGAGAGTTCGGAAGACTGACCGTTATCCGACAAAGACCGTCGCCATTTTGTAGATTACAAACTGTTTAAGACTTCCTAATGATTTGTTTCGAGCCAAGTTGCGGTAAGTTGAAACAACAGTTGATTCACCTTAGGCGTTTTGTTTGTTCAAAGCTACAATCGACTGAATTCAGCACTAAATCATAGAAAAAGATTAATACAATTTAAAAGATTGGATTATTTACGTTTCATTTTTATTCAACTATGTATAACATGAATAACAAAATAAATAAACAAAATAATACTTGAAGGTAACAATTTTATAAAACGTGGAAACATCTCATGTTGATCTAGGTAATCTAGGTTGGTATTAACGTTGATCGTTCGTGTTTTGATTGCTGTTATTTGTGACACACAACTCTATTTTCCTTCCACTTGCAACAGTAAAAGTGAAAATGGTCTTATAAAAATATTCTTAAACTATCATTGCATAGTCCACTCGTTTGGTCTTACGGTTGTACAATGATAGCTGTCCAACAGCGACGTTAGGAAGCCTTAACATAGCGTGCGTGAGTTCAGTGGAAGTGAGTAAAGTTGAGTAGACGGAGGCGATGAGCAGAGGCGGCGGGGAGCGCGGGGGAGCGCAGGGCTGCGGGCGCGCGGCGTCAGAGAGTGCGCGCGCGGCAGTCCACGCGCGACATCCACTCTATGTCGCGCGTCGTCACCTGCAAACAGGAAACATATCACATTATAGCAGGTAAACAAAACATCATCATCATTTGTTTAATCTTTTCCTTAATTATTAAAGGTTTAATCATAAGTTTATTTGGGATTTCTTGACGTTTCATCACCACTCAACTGTAAATGGACGTGAATTCCCCACACACATAAGGGCGCCTCAACCAGATGTAGCAAACGTGTTCTTAATGAAAAGAGCTCATTCTAGTGAGCTCACTTTTTCTTCTTTTTTTTTGTTTGATTTAGCATCATCAAATGACTGCCTCCCGCTCTGGGCGGAGCGGAAGGGAGTGTCAGACTTCTACTGACTAAAACCCAATCATGCTCCTTCTTAACCCTTTGTGATCCGAGGCCGCGGAATCTCTTTCGACCAGTCCCGCAGCCCCGGAGTCCTGCAGTGTGCTCACCTGGTGCATGGAGTACACGGCGAGCACGACGAGCACGTGCATGATGTTGTGCGAGTTGAGGCAGCGGTCCACCGTGCCCGGGAACCACTTCTCCGGTATATGCATGGCGCCGATCACGCCACCACCCAGCGATACTGCATCCTGGAACATTGGAAAATAGATATTTTAGTAAAAAGAACTTATGTGTCAACTTGTCTCTATCGATCTCTCAAACTGTATGTTGAGGACCTTGGTCAGGATGTAGGCGCTTTATGTAAGATATTGGTATTCCGCTGCATCCAGTTAGACTGGAAGCCGACTCCAACATAGTTGGAAAAGGCTAGGCAGATGATGATGATCATGATGCAAGTAGGTTAGGTAAGAAATGTAAGAATAGTCTATAACGCGGTAAAATCAGTCATGTCAGTTACGAACGTGGTGTCTTTGAATATAATTCACCGACTAACCGCAGTGCAGTCCATGCGGCTGTTCATTAACCGGTTACGCGGACGACGGCCTGCTGCTCATTCAGTCAAGTACTCGGGCTGGACTCGAAAATTTGGCTGACACTTGCCTAAAATTAATATCCCAGTGGGGTGATCGTAACCGTCTGACCTTTGCACCACATAAAACTTATCAACTTCTTTTAAAAGGTAATCTTAAATCATGGCCTAGTATTAAATTTAATAACGTTCCCGTGAAAAAGAAGGAGTCTGTATGCTACCTTGGGTTTGTCTTAGAGAGGAATTTTTCATTCATTGAACACATAAAAACAGTCGGTGAAAAAGCTAAAAAGAACTTTTATGCTTTAACGAGAATATCCAAATTTACATGGGGTTTATCATTTTTAACTCTAAAGACGATCTATGGGGCTACTTACTTGGGGTGTATGTGCTACGGGGCACCAGTTTGGGCCGATAGGGCCACCATTGGAGCGGTACGACGTAAATTACTTCAAAGCCAGCGGTTGGCTTTGATTTTCTTGTGTAAAGCGTATAGGACGGTTAGTACTGAAGCCTTACCGGTACTGGCAGGGGTACTTCCAGTCGATCTTGAAGTACAGCGCCGTGCTTCAATGTACTACTGCGCACGAGAGACGTCAAATAGCTAGATTACTTAAACCACAGACTGACGTCTGGGAGGAACTTCTGTCTGAATGGCAATGTAGGTGGGATAATTCCATCAAGGGCCGACATCTTCACCAGTTCTTTCCATCCGTTCGTGAGCGGCTGGCCAGGACATGGCTGGAGGTGGATCACTGTGTCGCCCAATTTCTCACAGGTCATGGTAACTTTAAGAGTAAATTATTTTCCTTCAAGCTTGTTGAGTCGCCTTTTTGTCAATGTTCTACATCTGACTGCGAATTTGAACAAACTGCACATCACATTTTATGGGAGTGTAGTCTTTGGCAGAATGAACGTAATATTATGTTAAATAGTGTACAGGTTACATCCGGAGTTATTTACTATACGGACCTTGTAGAAACTAGAACAAATTTCCGTGCGTTCAAGCAATTTTGTCATACCTATTATTGGAATCAAATATAACAGGGGATCTAAAATGGCCACTTTAGCAGATCACAATATGAATTGCGTTAGAAAGCGTAAAATGGACCTTTCTTGATGGAAACTGGGTCTGTAACCATTTAGGAAAATAGATCATAATAGGAAAATAATATGAATTGCGTTAAAATTCGTAAAATTTTCACAGACGCAGTTACTATTATGAAACTTCTATTTTACGCTTTTTAACGCAATTCATGTAATGATCTGCTAAAGTGGCCATTTTAGACCCCCTGCTCACAACTTAGGACCCAGTAATATTAATGACAATAATATCCGTGGTGCTAGGCAACTGGGCTTATCTCAGTTGTATACGTCCCTGTGTGCCTATTGGCCTTGTTCTGTTCTGTCTCCTGCTGATATGGAGGGAAGTGGAAACTATGTTTTTTCCTACTCCTCCGCTATTCTTTTCTGATTAATTTCGTTGCGGGATCCAAGACAGTTAAATCATTTCTCTGGGACTTCGTCGAGCTTCATTGTCTCGGCGCTTTTCTTGTGGTCGCCACTGTTGATTCTGGCTAACAGGAGTTACAGTGGTTTGGGAATAGTGTGGCGGGCTTGTCCCATTTAAAAATAAATAAATAAAAATAACCGCAGTGCAGGTAAGATGTGTAAGAAATTCTTTGAATACTAATTTAACGTCAACAATATTTCTGGCAGATACTAATACACTATTTCTAATCCTTCCTGGAACAGAAAGATCTATTAACGAATAGTAGGATAACGAACTCTGTTTTCCCTATTTAATGAGCCACCGAGAGGGTAGGAACTTAAGGTGGTAGCGTAAGGATAGTCCGCGCAAATCTTATTTTCTGACGTATTTCAGTGTCGGGCTGCACAAAAACTCACGCCTTTTCCTATGGGAGTAGCCAGAAACCACATAACACGACCTGCTACGATCCTTACACACTCCTTTTATTTACCTCGCCCACATTCATACGTCTGATCATAAACGCACGCCGGTTACGAGTACTACGCACGTGTCCTTTCTGAAGAACGTCACCAATAATATCAGTCTATGTCTTTCTAGGGCGTCCTGTCCCGGCGTTGCCACACTTATCTTATCTTTTATACCTTCCTGCACATTTAGCGTAAGGAAGGAACACTCCGCAGCTCGCTTTTCGCCCGAGAACATTTGTCGTGATGTGTGGCGAGCATCACCGCCGCCTCCAAAATTTATATTTTTATTTAAGTACCTATTGATTCTGTTCCCAGATCAGCAAGGGATTAAAATGACACACTTTGCAGTGCCCCGCTTGCAGAGGTAAGGCTTATTAGTTCCTGGGGGCGTCCAGGCCCACACAACAGAGATGCTCGCGACTAGAATTTCCTTTAGGCATGCAGCTGTCGGCACGTGAACCTTAGCTTGGAGGTGGTGGTCTATCAACACAGCAGAGACAAACTCCTACTGCTGTTCCCTTAGTTGCTTTTTATGACACCCACGGGATGAGAGAGGGTACTTCTATTGCCCGGATACCACACACACGGGGTACCCCGTTAAAATCATAAATACAATTCTCTAAGTTCATGACTTTTTCATAAAATAGTCATAAGAGATTAAATGAACTTAAGAGAGATGAGTTTCCCGTCGGGGCTGCGGATTGCTCACAGGATACCGCGGCCTCGACAGGGGTTATCCGTATTACGGAGGCAGAAACTACCTTCCTTATACTTTCGCATTTTCCAGAACATCCTCAGGCCTTTGTCAGGGAATTAAACCCGCAACGTAGCCTGTTACTCATATTGATCGCTACTTAATGGGTAGAAGAAACAATTTTTTACGTTTTCTTAAATATCAATTGAATAGCCTGTTTATAAAATTAGCCAGTCGGCAAGGTTACACTTGACCGGCCCGAGAGCACCAGACGTATGTAATAAGTTACGGCCCATAAGTAAACAAACCACAACTTTGATCTAACATAACTCCATTAATATTAGTTAGCGTGGAGCAGGAGTAAGTTAATTGTGGATCTTCATAACTGAAGCCCTACTGAAGGCCTGCGGGCCAGAGGGCCGGGGGAGAGCGGCGGTCTCATTTGAACCTAACGAGCTATGTAATCGCTTTACGCACTCCGATCCAATTACAAGCGACCTGTCATCATAAGGGACTGTTTTGTGGATATTATTTATGGTAAATTAGTAACTAACGTTAGGTATGTTAGTTTTGTATGGAGTATGGACACTTACGTATATCTACGGTTTAGCACTTTTTTCGGTGTAGTGAATGAAGATGACAAGACCATTATTTTATATGTATACCTACGCAAAGTCCGTATTATGTAGGTTTACAAGACTTTATTAAACTATTATAACCGAAAGAAATATTGTTTGAGCATAAAGCCATAGGTATATAGGTTCATAGAGCTACGGTTTTTAAAAGTAAATCAATGCCTACCTAAATGTATATTTAGGATATAACCTAAATGTATGTAGGCATTGATTTATTTTGCAACTGTCTAACTGTCTAATCTTTCATCTTCGCCTCTACGATTCCAATTCTATAATTATGTAGTTTCAAAAATAGGATAGGTACAAGAGATCGTTTGGGAATACAATCCACATGTTCACTATAAGCTGCATACGGCGACCATTCAGTTTCACTACAAACCCTGCCTTCATGTTATGGATTATGGAACTGGCCGAGCGCCAGATAGCGTAATGACCGAGCTCGCGACTGGCAGGCAGGCCGACGAATAATCTACGAAAATAAGAAAACAAAAGTTAGACTTTTGAATCCAATTGCATAATACTGCCTTACTAGGTCGATTTTAGAACCAAAGTTTATTTATTGCTGTTAGTGATTTGTAAAAGTTTTAAAGCGCAACTTAGATAAAGGTATGTACTTGCGTAGGTGTAGAAATATTACAATAATGGATGTTGAAATACGCGAGAAATCAGTTGTTTACTTCCTCATCTCCATTATGAAACTGACAGCTTTATAAATCATGGAACTCGACGGCGCGCTTGCCGTTCGCTACGTGCATCGGTAACGATACATTGCCTGTGAGGACACAAAACAAATTTAAATACAATTTCCATAACGTTCTTGAAATAACTGCTTGTATCGGTCATCTAAGTATGTACCTAATCCCTACGTCATATTTTAAAATAAAGTCCTCCGCTATGTCTGTCTGTTCGTGATAAACTCATAAACTAAGTACTGCACCCATTTTCATGCTGTTTTCACCAAAGAGTGGTTCTCGAGGAAGGTTTTGGTATACAATTTGACGCGGGCGACGCCGCGATTATCAGGCTAGTGTATGATATTCTGAAATCACCCCATCAGTCTGCGAAGGGTTGTCCTTAACACCCCGTATTATTGACAGGCTTGTTCCACCCACTGCCCCTGCTCAGAGCAGTAAGCAGCTCGTTTTCATGACATACCATTTATCACAATAATTTTATCAATGCTAGAATAAACGGGCCATTTACCTGAGTCACTTGTACATTTGCGGTTCACATTTATTTAAAAGCCTGTTACATGCGATAAGGTAAATTGGTACATGTAATAGCCACAAGCGAAGGAAGTCAGTTTTATCTTATCTTTTTTTTAAATGACAAACTGGATGACTTGTCCCATCTATAGCAATTTGAGGTAGTAATGCTTTTGTTTGCGACATAATCACTTGTTGTAATTTCATGCGGGAAGTGTAAACAATTCAAGTGTATATATATATTACAGATAATAATGATGGGAGATAATAATAATGATGCCTGTAGTTGCTGCCAGTTAAGATGTCAATAGCGATCATTGATCCACCTACATTTTAAAGTTCTTAACTTCGATAACTATTATTGATCGAAGGTTCTTAACTTTGAAATCCAAAAATAAGCCAAATACGAAAGGTTTTGGTATACAATTTGACGCGGGCGACGCCGCGGTTATCAGCTAGTGTATGACATTCTGAAATCACCCCATCAGTCTGCGAAGGGTTGTCCTTTACACCCCGTATTATTGACAGGCTTGTTCCACCCACTGCCCCTGCTCAGAGCAGTAAGCAGCTCGTTTTCATGACATACCATTTATCACAATAATTTTATCAATGCTAGAATAAACGGGCCATTTACCTGAGTCACTCGTACATTTGCGGTTCACATTTATTTAAAAGCCTGTTACATGCGATAAGGTAAATTGGTACATGTAATAGCCACAAGCGAAGGAAGTCAGTTTTATCTTATCTTTTTAAATGACAAACTGGATGACTTGTCCCATCTATAGCAATCTGAGGTAATAATACTTTTGTTTGCGACATAATCACTTGTTGTAATTTCATGCGGGAAGTGTAAACAATTCAAGTGTATATAATACAGATACTAATGATGGTGTGCCTGTAGTTGCTGCCAGATAAGATGTCAATTGCGATCATTGATCCACCTACATTTTAAAGTTCTTGACTTTGAAATCCAAAAATAAGCCTGTTCATGTCTTGAATCATCATCTATCGTGATCTTCAACATTTTTTCTAATGAAAAACGATACATAGTTCATTTGTTTTGGTTCGTACGAAGAGATATTAGGGAAATGAACTGGCAGCAACTATACCACTAATTCGGTGGTAATACCTAAATCAGGTTTTTTTCTTCTAAATCATGAAGATTTCACGAAGGTTTCAATTCAAGTTCAGACCACATAATTATAAAGTCTAAAGTACTTGAACTATGTGTTTTATGGATTGAATGTACCTACTCACATAGTTAGCAGCAAGCTCTATAGTTACAGGGCTTACTATTAGACTAAAGAAATGTACCTTACGAACACAACCCACTTAGAAACCACAACTTTTGAGATGTAGTTGTCAAGAGACAGTGGCGGGCCCTCCCATCCATCTCCGTAGCCCGCACCGGTAACATGCGGTCTCCATTACACACCGTGAGTTGTTGTCTACCTAGTATAGTGCACGGACGTACGATCGCGCGCGCGAGCTCTTTCGCGAGAGTTTTCTGCTGACGGATCACAACAACGTCGCGTCGCGGCGTACCTACGTCAATATATCGGGGTCAGTGTCATGACCTAGTTACAAGTGCGGAAATCATGAAGTGTTTACAATAACTTATTGTTTAGGTGTTAAACTCGCCTTACAACTTAATAATGGCTACAAAAAAGTCTATCACTATTAAAACTGACCTAGAAAGGCAGTTATATGACTGTTATCTCCAAGAGAAAACAGATAGAGAAAACCTGCAAGTCATGGTACGTAAATTGAATGTACAAATTGATGCCCTGCAGGAACAAGTTCAGACACTTCAAGGAGAATTGAACTGCATTAAACAAACAAAAGGGACTACAGAACCTGTTCAGACTACAAAAAACGACGTGGAATACTGTACAGACGAGGATGACCTTGCTAAAGAGACTGAGTGGATTAGGGCCAAGAGCAGGAAGAAAAGGAAGCTTAACACCTCCCTCTCTCCAAAACAACAACCCGGAAGCGCCCAACAAGACAATCATCAAAAAAATGAGAAAGTGACTTCGGTCAAAAAAGTGCCCTTACCACCGCCAATCATAATAGACGGAATCAAGAACTATCAAACGTTCTACGATTCGTTAATTGAAAGCCAACCAGCGGAATCATTTACAGCAAAAATGATGAATGGGGATTGTGTGAAGGTTAACGCCAAATCAGAAGACTCATATAGAGTAATTGCCAGGTTCTTGTCTGAAAAAGACTACCACTGGCATTCATACGAAAATAAGCAGGCTAGACCAATTAGAGTTGTGGTAAAGAAACTACACTCTTCTTGCCAACCAGATCGAATTAAGGAAGATTTAACAACCCAAGGCCTAAAAATAGAAAAGGTAGATAGCAAATTGAGCTGGAAGACTAAAGAACCACTCAACATGTTCGTTTTATCATTTTATAACGATGAAGATGTCAACAAAATCTACGGCATTAAGTACATATTAGGGTGTAAAATTGAAATACATCCACTCAAAAATCCAGCACTCATTCCCCAATGCAAGAGATGCCAAGCTTATGGGCATACACATAAATATTGTCAAAAAGAGCCAAGGTGTGTGAAATGCACTGGCAAGCATCTTACAGCCAATTGTACCAAATCTCCGCAAGAGAAACCAAAATGTATCCACTGCGGCCTACCTCACCCTGCCAATTATAGAGGGTGTGAAGTAGCCAAACAGATGCAAATTATGAAAAATAAAGTTTTAAAAAAGAAACCTACGGTGCCTAATACCCAACAGTTTCCTCCTATAACACACCCTGGTAAACAGGCGCAGAAAGCAAGTGTCCAGTCAACTGCAAAACAACCAGCCATGCAAGTAACCAACAATGGTACTTACGCACAAGCTGCAAAACAAGGATCTCAACCTCTGAACTTAGAGGATAAGATCAACCAGATCTTGAAGTGCATTACCTCATTTGATAAGAGATTAGAGAAGCTAGAATCCAGCACTAAAACAGCTGTCTTGAATAATCAAAAATGAATAACACACTTAAAATAATGGCGTGGAACTCCAATGGACTCCTCAAACATCAGCATGAGTTGCAGGCGGTCCTAGATACAGAAAATATAGACGTGTGTTTAATCTCCGAAACGCATTTCACAAAGCAATCTTTTATCAAATTTAGAGGATACATGATATATAATTCCCTCCACCCTAGCAACTCTGCCAGGGGGGGTAGTGCGGTTATAATTAAAGAAAACATTAGTCACTACGTGCAGTGTAAATATGAAGAAGAAGACATTCAAGCAGTGGCAGTATCTGTTAAAACTAAGTTTTGTCAAGTGTCCATTGCAGCCATATACTCGCCTCCTAGGCACATGATAAGAAAAGAGCGATACTTACATCTTTTTGAATTATTAGGCCAGCGATTTATCCTAGGCGGCGATTTTAATGCTAAGCATACGCATTGGGGTTCAAGACTTACTACAACTAAAGGAAGACAGCTCTTAAGTGCAGTTAAAGAAACACATTGTGAAGTAATGAGTACAGGCAAACCTACATACTGGCCCACTGACCACCAGAAAATACCGGATCTTATAGATTTTTTCATCTGCAAAAATATATCCACCAATTACATCAGTTTGGAGGAAAGTTTTACTATGAACTCTGACCATTCTCCGATTATACTAATGCTAAGTCAAAAAATCCTATTAAAAGAAAGCCACTTAACCTTGGTTAATAAGTCCACAGATTGGGACAGTTTTGCTCTTGATCTAGATAATATTATCGACCTTAAAACTCCGATAAAAACGCAAGATCAGCTTGACTCAGAAGTAAACAAATTTATTATTAATATTCAACAATGTGCGTGGAGCAATACACCTCAGCTAAAACGCAAATATAAGGGATTTATCTATCCTAAAGAAATTGTGGATTTACTATCAGAGAAAAGAAAACAAAGGAAGTTGTGGCAGCAAACAAGGTTCCCGCGTCATAAAACAACACTAAATAACCTAACTAAACGACTAAAGAGAAAAATTCTACAATTTGAGGATGAATCTCTGAATACCAACCTTCTTCAGCTTACCAATGACAAATCAACGGATTACTCACTTTGGAAAGCGACGAGAAATCTAAAAAGGCAGATTATACAAATACCGCCCATCAGAGATAGCAACGGAAAATGGGCAATAAGCAATGACCAAAAGGCGTTCCGATTTGCTCAACATTTAGAAGAAACCTTTCAACCCAACAAAAGCTCTGTAGAAATACATGAGAGTGTAAATTTATCACAAAACCAAAGAATCAAGCTTGTGACTCCTAAGGAAGTAATGAGAGAAATTCAAAACAACATTAGCTCAAAAAAGTCTCCCGGTTACGACCTCATCACAGGGGAAATTCTAAAACGCCTCCCACGCAAGGCCATAGTAAAGCTGACCAAACTAATAAATGCTTCATTTATCTTAAAATATGTACCTGAGCCATGGAAGGTTGCTGAAGTCATTATGATTGCGAAGCCTGGGAAACCTCCCCACGAAGCATCATCATACAGACCCATTTCTCTGTTACCCGTACTATCAAAGTTATTTGAAAAACTGTTACTAAAACGGATAAAACCAGTAATAGAAGATAAAAACCTAGTTCCAGATCACCAGTTTGGCTTCAGAGAAAAACACTCAACGTTAGACCAGGTACATAGAATAACTAATGTTATTGAAAAAGCGCTAGAAAATAAAGAAGTCTGTGCTACCGTGTTCTTAGACGTCGCGCAAGCTTTTGACAAAGTTTGGCATGAGGGTCTCATATTTAAGCTCAGACGCATGCTACCAGAATTTGTAGATATCCTAGAGTCGTATTTAACTAAAAGAATGTTTAGAATACGCCAAGAGGACGCATATTCCGAGCTAAAAACCATAAAAGCTGGGGTGCCTCAAGGAAGTGTGCTTGGCCCAATTTTGTACTTGTTATACACTTGTGACATCCCAGAGCTGGAAAACAGCACCATAGCGACCTTTGCAGATGATACTGCTATTATGGCCACCGGATCAAGCCACAGAGAAGCAGTAGAGAAAGTTCAACTAGCTGTGAACAAAGTTTACGACTGGACACAAAAGTGGAAGATCAATCTGAATGAGTCAAAATCAGTTCACATTAACTTCACAAACAAACACAGTGACTACCACCCACTCTACATAAATGGTATGCAAATACCTTATGCTAATACAGCCAAATACCTTGGCATAACTCTCGACGCCAAGCTGCGTTGGAAAGCCCATATCAAAAAGAAAAAACAGGAACTCGATATTCGTTATAAACGTTTGTATTGGTTACTGGGAAGGAAATCCTGTTTATCAATACATAATAAGTTGATAATATACAAGCATATTCTGATGCCAATTTGGACGTATGGTATCCAACTTTGGGGCTGTACTAAGCCAACCAACGTCAAAATAATTCAACAGTTCCAAAATAAAGTACTCAGGGCTGCTGTAAATGCACCCTGGTACATAAGAAACGATGACCTCCACCGTGACCTCGACATGGAATTCGTCACCACCATCACACAAAAATTTGCTGAAGCCCACGAACACAGACTCCATCGACACGTGAATGTTGAGGCAATCCAGCTGTTAGACAACACAGACATAGTGCGTAGACTAAAGAGAACTAAACCATTTGAATTAGTGTAGTGTAAGTGAATCAATAATAGTAACAATGTTGTGCTATTTATATAACACATGAACAAAGTGTTTTATCAATTTTACCAGACTCTAAGGAAGTGTTACGAACGTGTGTAAAAGTGCATACCTAATTATGGACACTATTCTTAGCATTAACATAATTTATAACGTAGCATAATAAGTTAGATTTAAATTGTTTATTAGTCTTCTTAGGCTAGATTGCAATTAACTAGTAAGAACTTGGTTCTTACTAATAAGGAAAAAAAAAAAAAAAAAAAAAATTACACACCAGATTAATGTGTTATATTATACCGGAATATAATATTACATCCAGCTTGCTTTACGTACACAAAGAAATAATGTGTTCACAATTTCCACCCTCCGCTTCCGGTCTCACCACCGAATCCACTCTCGGAAAACATTTTAGGCACTTTGTTATTTACATGAATAAGTATAAGGAAAATAAAAAAAGGAATGTTTGAATTAAGTAAACTCACTTCAAATAAAAAATACTTTGATTTGAATTGCCGGAATTAGACGCTTCACTTTCTGTTAATTATTATCACTCGTGGTGTAACGCCTGAATATAAAATGAATAAAAAGCGACCATAGAATTTAACAAAAATTAGGTAAAGCGTCTGATTTCTTTAAATCGATAGATTCATTTTATTTTAAATCGAACTTATATCTTCAACAATTTCTTTTCTGTTTTGGGTTGCAATTCCGTAAAAGGAGAGGTTACTCAAAATAAAGGGTGAACTACTAAATACATTTTGGAAGAGCGATTATCTTGCTTAGAGCCATTTATATTGGCGGTAGTTTATGGAGCCCGAGTCATTTGGCAGGGCTCCAACGCCATTGTGTTCGTACTGAAAGAGATGGAAGGGACTGGCTTGTTTCACGAGCTCTGCTATAACTATGTAACTATGTATGTACATAGTAATTATTTTGTGTGCCAGTAGGTTTCTAGTTTGTAGGCAAAGGTTATGGTTTGTATTGATCTCTCGCATTTGTAGCTCTGTAGTTTTTAGCGTTTTGGGCATGCGAAGGAATCGTAGTTTGTTTATAATAAAATGACCACACAAAATACTTACTAGGACATTACATTATGGTAGAACAGCACAATAAACAGTATACATTCCTACATTAATATTCGAACCTTTACTAATCCTACCTATTACCCAGGTATTAAAGTTGTCTAAAACCTGCAATAACAGCAGTCAGGGCGCCTAAAAGGTAGCTAAACGTGTTTTAGTACTTTTAGTACTACCCCTAAACAAAGATACCGAGTGAAGAGCCGTTACACAATTTATTGCTTTACTAGCTTTTCATTATTTAGTACCTACTTTTATTTTATTACTGATCTAGATCAGACTTACATGGCATTTTTATAAGGAAGAACGCGCCATTATTTTAGTAGCTCGAAAGTGGATAGATGTCACTCTTCATGTGTAAATCGTATTCATATAGACATTTACATTTTTGTAAAGCTAAGGACAATCTTGGTATAATTATCACAAAAAAGTTTTTTTGGTCAGAATGATATAAGTAGTCATTTAACATTTTACTTTGGCATCTTACTTCTGGATAGTTGCAATTGTTATTTATAATGCCATTCGTTGTGAAAAAAAAATTAAGACTCATAGGTAACCCTATTGAAAACTGTTGTTTATATGACCCTCTGTAATGAAATGTAGCATACTCAGCATAATATTCTGTTCCCACCGCTGGGACACAGATCTTCTCTCCTATCACAATATGTTTGATGAATAACGAAAAGTGAAAGGAGTAGGAAACGCTTTGCCCTGCAGTGGGAGGACATAATTTGTAAATAATTATAATACATAATTAAAAAGTATTCTACACGAGTTAAACGGAAAAGCACCAAATTAAAGTGGCGCAGTTGATTGATCGCGTGTTCTTTAACCGCAGCGCAACCATCAATAAACAATTATAATATCGTTACACTTTCCATGCTCCTATGTACACAACACTCGTGGAAAACTACCTTTCTTTCCTAAAGGTCACCTTTATTTGTGTTCGGCTATTTGTCTTTCATGTCAGCATTGTTTGGTAATTTATAATATTAGTACCTACAATCTATTCGGAAATACCTACCTATATAGAAATGTTGGGACTATGGTAGATACGGATTTTACATTTATAAATCTTTTCAACATGAAATAACATAAAAGACTTAAAGAAAATGTTTAAATTAAATTACCAGTGTAAGTAGTGTAACTAGGTTTCAACGTTTGATCTTATTTATGTTGTCTGTTGCTGTGTCTATAATAATTGTTAAAGTGAATTAGCAACTGAGTGCACAAAGAAAAACAAAATTGAGGAGACCTATAACATTCTAGGGAGTTTGCACACGGTTAAAATAGAAGAAAGAGTTTGTACAAGTTAAACTGCATAGTATAAATATAAATGCAAAGGTATCACACGTAAAGCTGTCAAGTTTCAGTTGTACCTCTCTTTTGTTCACTAAACAAGCTTCATTACTCTTTCACCACATAGTCCAAGATCCCAGGGCCGCCAGACGTCACGTATTTTCTGACGAAGGAAATGTGGGCGATTGAGTAGTGTTAGTATGAACTAAGAACACACTACTACCAGCTAGCTTGCTTGGACGGCCAATTTTGAGATAACAGATCATCAAGGTACACAAAAAAATTACTTCACGTATTTTCTACAAGCTGATTTTTACGTACCTATATTTTAGGCAATATTCTTAAAAATAAGTCGCAAATACTCCCAGACACTTTCCGACGGCCGTATTGCTTAACAGACGCTTTTAAGTTTACTAAACGCCTTATTATTTATACTTAAAGCTAATTGATCGAAATATTGCCATGCTATATTGGGCAGGCGCTCCAAAATGCATCCGAGCGTCGAAAGCAACGTTTTCAACAAAATTCTGAAGACACAAGCAATAGACAGATCCTGTTGAATGCCCACCGAATGAGTCCAGTGGAGGTCTGTATGTCAGCCACACGAGCGATGCCATGCGATCTCAGGTAAACAGCCACAATACGTTTAAGTCTAAACTTTTTGGGAACTTTAAAGCGTCTGTAAAGAAAACGGCCGCTAGGAAGTGTCTGCGAGTATTGGCAACTTATTTTTAAGGATATTGCCTACAATATACGTAAAAATCAGCTAGTAGAAAATACGTGAAGTAAGTAATTTTTTTGTGTACCTTGATGACCTGATACCTGAAAATTGGCCGTCTTAGCAAGCTAGCTGGTGTTCGTGCGTTCTTAGTACATACTAACGCTACCCAATCGTCCACATTTCCTTCGTCAGAAAATACGTGACGTCTGGCGGCCCTGGGATCTTACTCTAACAGATTAAAGACGAAACCACACAAACAAAAGCGAATTATTCGAATAAATCTCTTGTACTGTAAATGTGAATGAAACTCGGGTTACATTTATATGTGTCTGACATTTATTGCCAGACGCCCCGCGTCTTTAGAGCACGACGAAAATTAGAGACAAATATTACGTAGTTGGCAATCTGTCTGAACGAACTGAAGCTTATGTGAGGAGGAATGTCCTGGGGTTCTAATGCGTTCTGTAGCTAACTTATTTTGGTGTTATATAGAATTTATAGAAACCTATTAGACATAGCTGTCAATATTGAATATTATGTAGATTTGCAATGAAGGCAATATGTAAATGAAATTAAAGGATACCACTTTAATTATTATTTGTTAGCTGTTCTGCATTTTACTAATCTTAGTGTCTACCATCATACATATAGTCATCAGTATCAGTATGGAAGTATTACTGTCTTATTTTTATACGAACCCAATTCTTTTCTTCAATATTGATTTCCAACAAGCAATATGTGTAAACTTTGTACTCGAACACATCAATACGTAGTATATTGTGACACATTAACACGTAAAACTTAGGACATACCATCTGCTCCACCCGTAATGGACATATTATATATCTGTCAACCAAGACGAAAAAACCTTGACGCCAGTTTAACGTTCATCTATGACAACAATTTAACTTTGACAGCACCTATTTCGGAAGCAGAAAGAGCGATTTTCGTGTTACTACTGTTGTGTTGTGTTGTTGACCATATCTAGATATGGCACAGATATATTGACTCCCAGTGCAAGGTGCATCTGTGTGACGCCACAGGCCACTAAAGTGGGCTATAAATCGCACGTGTCAGCAGCAGGCAGTCTGGACAAGTGCCAGCTCCTCGGATATAAACCTGCGAAGCTGTGCTCCTGATAATTGCACTCTACATCAGCGTCCAAAGAATTTTATGGTTGATTGGAAACTTGGAACATATTAAGTGGAAGATCGCCGTAACAGATTGGGTGGAATTTTAAGAGGTTTTACGACATTCCAGTAATAAACCGTTTTATATTCAGAAGTCGTTGTAAATTTCTTTTTTTTTGTGATAATTCTTTCTTTTAATCAGCAGAATCTGGTCATGAATGAATGAGTAAATTCTAACGCATTGATGGGCGCAAAGTCACAAACGAAATAAAACAGCCACGCACCATGTACATTTCAATGTCCACGGTGTCGGGTGATGCGATTTGAGACGCGACATTGTCCATCGCACCGCAAATTGTGCTCTAAACCACTTCTTTCATTTATTACGCCTGTTGTTTTTTTGTAGCTCGGGGCTAAGAGGTACTTAAATAATTTGTGTTCAGCGTTCCAGACACCTCTCATGACGTCACATACCTGCAAAAAGACGTGCAGTATAGCGTGCGGGTCGCCGCCGCCAAGGCGAGCTGCGCGTGCGCCGGCCAACAGCACGCGCATGCAGAACGGCGCCGCGAAGCACAACCGTCGCTCCCATGGGGACCACGCGCGCATCGCCTGCAAATTAGGTGCTCTATCAAGCTCACGGTACAACAAAGCATTACTTTTGAGGGTCAGTCGGTTAAAAAGAGTAATTAAGTACCAGTATTGTGGACCTCTCCAAAGCTCAAAAATATCAGTAACTTGACAATCAAATGACTCCTCCCGCTCTGGCAGAGCGGTATCACTACCGCGTCAGACTTCTACTGACTAAAACCACCCATGTTCCTTCTTAGCCCTTTGTGTTGGGGCCGGGGTATCTAAAAAAAAAATCCTTCAAGCTTCAAACAAGCTTTATGACATGGAACAGTAGGAAAAGTCGCAGCGCGGTATACTCCAATTGCTTGCTTTACTTGCTTCATTGCTTTATTTGGACTCGACAGCAAGGTAAGTCGTGGAAATGAATGCATGATTAAGTTAACTACACCAGATGAAACCATTCTTCGTAGTTAAAGTAAAGTTCAAACAGTAATATAGTAAGTCATAGTTCTAATCCACCCATTCTAAGTGTCAACCATGTCAACCAAGAAGATTGCAGACTGAGGCGCCTAATTAACCCGTCGGGGCTGCGGGTTGTTCGAAAGAGATACCGCGGCCACGGCACAAGGGCAGAAAAAGAACATGGGTAGTTTTTAGTCAGTAGAAGTCTGACACTCTCTACCGCTCTGCCCAGAGCGGGGGAAGTCATTTAATGATTTCCTAACCTTAAAAAAAGGCACCTAATCAATATACTTTGGTTGTCCATAAGATTTAGTATAATACACATGTGTGTTCATACACTTAACAAAGCATACCTTATAAAGTCCGATGATACTGCCGAGGGTGTAGACGGCGAGCGCAAAGAACCGCAGCGGCCACGGCGCGCAGTACACCGTCGCCGTCACCATCGGGATAGCACCTTTAGACAAACAAAGTAACACTTTAGTGGATGGTACGTATTAGACTCTAGTTCGTTACATTAATTCTCCTATTTTACGTAAGTAATAGTTCGATTTTGATAGAGAAACAAGTAAATGTAGCCGTGACGTCTGGCAGGCGAGAATGCAAGAAGCAAACGTCTTATAGGCCCGACCTCAAGTACAAGAACAGGAAGATGAGAATGACGAATAGTCCGATATTGGTTTCGGGGTCTTAAGTAAAATACAACCTGAGACAACCTGCTTCTAGGGGGGAACTCAATAAGTATTGTCTTTTAGTGAGCGTATACCTAATTGCGAAACTGAAAAAAACTTCACTGCATAAAACGTAGTGGAATCGATGTTATTATTTCTACCATTCGACTTTTTATAAAATATGGCAGCTGAAATGTAGCCGCGGGAAATATCCGAACGGAAAACTTTCGACATAAATCGACGCTGGAGATGGCATTCCTTTCTGTTCAACATTTTCAGTTACTGTTAATTTATAAATACTTTTGTTGGGGAAATAAAATGGTATTTACATTGTTAAATGTACTGATTTGCAATTCCTTGAAATGCCATTTATAATATTAAGGCCTTTTAATATTGGAAAATAATGGCATGGCAACAGGGTTTTTTGGGCATAAGGCCCGGTTTCCACCAAAGCGGAGACGAGCAGAGCACAGAGTTGTGCCAATTTTAACTAATGTGATTGGTCGATTTCCGCACTTCTCTCGTCTCCGCTCCTCTCCGCTTTGGTGGAAAACGGGCCTTATACCCAAACACAAGGGAAGACCTATGTTGTGGACAAATTTTTCATTACTTTAAGCTTCCATTTACTTTTGCTTAATAATTGATGATTGTGTGTTTATGAGAGAAAAGTTTCTATTAAATA
The DNA here is from genome assembly GCA_949316265.1 of Diarsia mendica. Taxonomy (NCBI): domain Eukaryota; kingdom Metazoa; phylum Arthropoda; class Insecta; order Lepidoptera; family Noctuidae; genus Diarsia; species Diarsia mendica. The sequence goes on along the minus strand of OX438893.1, from coordinate 18,961,783 downwards.
ATTGAGCGCAAAATCTGGGTCATAGTGACTTAATGCAGCGGAGCTCATGCGTAAACTGGATCCCTTCCAAAGTTCTTCACTTTCTTTTTACTCTGGCTTGAATCCAGGGTCCTGTTCGCTGGCTAAGTGGCAGGCGCTAATTGATATCGAAGAATAACGTTCATAAAGAATGAACTGCCGAACTATTGTGATCTTTTGAGTTTGAGTTTTTGAACAACGTCATCAAGATCATCCGGAAAAACGGTGACGTTTCCGAAAATGAAGTTTGAAATCACATAAAATTTAAACCTTATAGAAATAAAAAACCGGCCCTTCAATTTTATGGTGGCATAAAATTTTGATTTCATTGAAATTACGCCTAAATGTTTCGTAGTACTTAGAAAACAAACAGAGCGACCTACATAAGTTACACCATTAAAATTAAGAATGACCGGCAGAACCTACAAGCCATTACATAACTACAGCATGATTACATATTGTACGTCGAAAATGTTCATTGTTCGTTGTCAATCCAGTGATTGATGTTTTTTTAATGACCTTCTTTCCCAAATAAGTTTTATTGTAAGTAATAAATCGTCTCGGTTAGCAAGACGTATTATTTTTGGGTGCAGATGTTGCGTGAAAAATGTAAGAACCTTTCTCTGGGGCTCGCCGCTCGTTTAGGAGGGTTTAGTCCGCGGCACCGCCATTTTGTAGGTTTTCCCCAAAAAATGTTTTGTTGTTTTAATGCCGACTCAGCTTCTCTTTAGTCGTAAAATGCTCAGTTGTAAAATAAGAATGAATGTTGTTATTTCAAGTAAAGTGCACTTTTGCATTTCACGAGTTACATTTTCATTCATTGGGTCATGAGGTCAAAACACCATGTTTAATGAGAAAGAATAAATAACTTTTTGTGATACACTACCACTGTTTGTTTTACGTTTTAGCAGAAATGGAACGTGAAACATGTGACACAGAAAGGAAATCACATAGGTAATTCTGTCACCACTGAATAGAATAATCTATAATTGCAGGCTTCGTTACACTTCGACGTGGCAATATTTATTGTTGGCCGAAGCCCGAAAGTTTGTTGAGTTCCCGATTGTTTGCCAATACGGATGCGGGCACATTTTTCGAGTAGAAATTTGAACATAAAATGGAACGGAGTAATGTCTAGTAATACAATTGAGCAATGCAACGCATTGCACGGGACCGGTCAATGAGGCGACACTTGGAGGAGGTCCAGCAGTGGAGTGTGGACGTCTTTCGGCTGAAATGATGATAATGACGATAGTTTAAATTGGAACTTAATACAATGTAACAACTTTTTAACACATGAATGTAATAAAGATTTTGAGTTTGAGTTTGATGAGCTATATATTTTCTATTCTATTCCTAATGTTTTTATTTGCGATGGTTGGACTTGTGCATTTCGACGGTACGACGAGAGTATTTAGTGAGATGTGGACGTGTAATTTAAGTACCTACAGGGTTCAAGTCACAGAACATAAAAGAGGTTTATCTATTAATTGGTTCGATCGGTATAGTCAGAGACCAATCTCCGACTATATTAATCCTCTGTACCGCAGTTGAGTAACATAAATCATGTTTAAAAATGTTATCTGTCCTGTCTTAAAGTAAAATTTAATAACATTTTGTTACGAAACACGTGCAAGTGACTGCATATGAGAATTAATTTTCCTCATTTTCGGGAACTCGGCGACCTTGCCAAGTAGGTATAAGCTGTAAATTTTATTACAACGAAGCAAATAATGAAATAACCAGCCATGAATATTATGTAGCCGCCAGCGCTTTTATTATATACATTATTAACAAATATTTTGCGTAAGTTTTGATTAGAACGGATTGAAATATGCGATTCATTATGGTTTTATTTATAAAATTTAATAATAGCGCAAATTCAAATTGTTCTGTGCAATATTGAGAAAGGGAAGGTCAAAATACAATTTAGATACTGAGAATTTCAAAGGAACCCAGACGGGTGCTATCAACTTTGAAGATTGAACCCGTCTTTATTTTATTCCTACGAGTATTCGGTGTTTACTGAATTCCTGATGACATAAAGATAAAGTAACAACTACGTTTCATAGCTCATCTAAAGTCATTGAATTTTAACCGAGTGTCGGTCAACTTTCAAAGTGAAAGTCCTTCATTTAACCCTCGTTGTATATTTTTGGTTCCCTCCCCCATGTTTGTGGCTCCAGAGGGGTCTAGAGGGGTGCACGTCATCCTGGGATTCCCCACTTAAGGTGTTAAGATTAGTCATTCGATATAACGGGACCGGGTGAAAATGCCTTTATTCTACGTTGGATTAGCACCTTTTTGGTTGTATCAGATTTAATAGCGAGATTACGTAAGTGGTTAGTGAGGTGATAAATATTTTAATTACATTTTCTTTTGGTAGCATTTGTACGGTTTCAGGCAACAGTGAGCCTTCTAATAACAACTATATCAAAGTTTCGACGTTATTCGAAGGGAATTTTGTTAAAACAGTTGACAGAAGGATCAGTGATTGCAATGCCTAGGTATTATTAAAAGCACAAAGAAGCTTTTGCCGTTAACTCCAATGTCACAAAGCCCAAAGACATCCTTTAAAAATACAAAGGAAGTAGAAACAAAATATATTTCATGTGCACACAGCGTTTTCAATTGGCAAATGCGTTCCAGTTTGCTGGCTTACGAGTTCCGACTTACGAGTTTCGAGTTTACGAGTCCCGGGAGTACGGAGCTGTAACAAAGACTTGTCATACTTTGATGTATCTTTTGTCCACGGAGGCTTAAGGCGATGCTCCAGTTAAAAGTCGGATCCGTTTTAGCTTAAGGGGATGCTTCGCGTAAAGCCGGATGTGTTTTGGTTTGATGACGTTATATTTTTAGCAGCAAATATGAAACGTGTCTTATGTTTGGCTTCTTATCATCCCTGTTGTGAAGTTATGTTTTTCTTTGTTTGAAAGTATTTCTAATTTTCTTTCTTTGAGATATGTACTTCGTCGCCTCTTTAAGTGTGACCACTTAGTACGTTACCTATCACTTTACATACCATTTGCCTGTATTTTAGATTGCAATCAGCTCAGTCGAACGCAGTCATGATAAAATACGGCCACAAGATGTTTGTAGGTATATTTTATCCGTTCACTACAACAAAGCGACTCACGTCTTACATCGCAAGTAAATAACTACCAAGTACAGTCTGTCGAACGTAGAACAAACTGCTAAGTCCATGTAATGTCTGCTAAGTACATACATGAGTCATGATTGAGGAATACTGAGGAATATGCCTCAAACATGACTCAAGTCTGTGCTAACTAGTTTGGGCACGTTCTGACTGCCACATCTGTTCTCTACGTAAGTCTTAAAAATACAATTTAGTACATGAAAATTATTACAATTGTTTTTTTCTGTGGAGGTCATAACGAGGTTCACAGAGTTTTGAGCCTACCCCCAGAACTAGGCGGGAACCTGTATCTCAGGAGATAGAGGTCTTGATGTGTCCCTTGTCCACACGATCATTCTCGGTTTATTGCGATTTGATGCGGAAACTATGACATGTATAGTCTATACAGCTCATAAATTACGCTATTGTTTTTATCACTTGAGTAATCTTATGATTATTGGTTTGATCAGAAGGAAGAAATGGAAAGTTAAATAGACATTATTTAGAAAAAAAAAAATACACAAATACACTTATTATCTGAGAAGAGATAGGTATACTGTATAGCAACCTACACCGTAACATTATTAACGTAAGAGTTATTTTAGGTTAGCTACAGTCAGCTGGATGGTTTGCTTAGGTCTAAAATACACTATTTGACCCATTATTTCGCTGAGCTGTAAAAGTCAGGTGAATTAGGTTACAGCGGTAATCATGGACGGCAGACGTCTGTTAATATTTTAGGCAAGGTTATTAAACTTGTTTAGGTTTTATTTATTATATTTGAGCATTAAAAACTGCTTATTCAGGATGTGAAAGTTTGTAAGGGTGGGAATTTTTTTATACAGAAAGAGACAATGTTATCTAAAAATATTTTTGTTTACACAGGAATCAGTTTCCAATATTTGTTTATACCATAGACATAGCGGTGTAGTGGAAAGTGTTCAATAGTAGGTAAAACCAAATATTTCGTCAGAAATGTTCCATAATAATGTCATTCCCAGTGTTATCTTATACCCGAAATCTATCAGCCAGAAGTAGCGTCTCTGATTAATCATTTGGGATTCCATTTAGAGGCGGCCTAAGAGTAGCAGTGGTCGTCTGTGCGTATAATCTTGATTAATTTCAGCAATCGCAAAGATAAGGTCCTTTTAAATATCAATTAGGTAGATAATGTTTATCCTCTTCAGTGTAGTGCCATCTAACCTGTTGACCGTATCCACTTTTAGACGAAGTGTTTCCACTTCAATCGATCTTGAAATTTTCAGAGGACGATAAGTATCGGCCTCATGAAGAAACGATAGCCATTTAAAATTGTTTAAACAGACTTTGTTTATCTGTCGAATATCGAGATTGTTGTGAATGTAACATCATATTAACAATTGAGAATGAATGCTCTTAATAATGGCGAAGACCGCTTCAAAATTCATTGAGCTGTTTAGAAGATCTACCTAAGTGGGCAGAAAAGTGAAACTCGGCTTTGTTTTATCGTACTTAGATGCAGTTTCTAACGTTTAAATAAAAAAAAAAAAGTTGGATAAAAACACTGCTACACACGTAACTTTAGTTATGTTTGGACTTTGGAGGTACACAAACCCACCAGGGGTTTGCGTAAAAGAATATTACCTCTATCTTATAGGGACATTATTTAAAAAGTAACAGTACCTACCTTTTAGGCTCAGACGCAGTTGGGTAAAAATAAAACTGGCTGTATTTTTTTAACATCCATATCTTTGACAGTAGAAAGTCGCACATTATATTATTGTTTTATGTTTCGGTAGAACGAGCGACAATAAAACAAGTACAATAGTAGCGAACCTAAATCTGGACAATAAAGTTTATAGGATTGTGTGTGGGCCAGTGAGCGGACAGCAACAGAGCGGAATGGGGCGGCTAACGTTACATACAGTGTGTCCTTCCCTATATCCTACAATAAAAAGGTTGGATTAGTTCTGGCCGTACTGATATAGTGTAGCCATGACGCATCGCGTTGCCAAATATCATTTAAAAAAGTCAAATGGTTTGAGCTTTTTGGATGTGAAAAGTTACTTATCTCGCTAGTCTAACTAACAAGACTTCATGACAAACCCAAAACGTCATCCTGCCCGTCTTATGTCGTCTTTCAGCTTCACCCAGAACAGAACCTCAAGACAAGGTTAAGAAAAAAGTAATAAGACCAAAATCAGATAATATTTTCGTAGTATTAAAAGATATAAGGACAACACTAAATCTTATTAAAATAAAACTTAAGCTTAGCCAGCAAAATCAGCGTATAAAAACAACACCCCGTCGGGGCCGCGAATTTTTGTACTAGATGACGTGGCCTCGGCGCAAGGGCAAAGAAGGAACATGGGTTCGGTTTTTAGTCAGTAGAAGTCTGACACTCCCTTTCGCTCTGCCCAAGAGCGGGGGGGGGGGGGGTCATTTGATGATTTTCACCCACAAAAAAAAAAGACAACACAGGCGAAAATATTCAACCATAAATGATCAGTCAACTAAAACCAATTTCATCGATATGAAACATTTAAACCATTTTTCTGTGTTTTTAAATGTCAATTTAGTTCTCCGCCTCTAAAAAAATAACAGATAAGTAAATGTTGCAGGCGTCGAGCCCTGCGCGGTCACCTGAATATTGATTACGTAAAAGTACGCATGTTTGCGCACTTGACATACCTACGTTTAAATCCTTACAAACATACAAATAGAGATAACAATGTTTGTATGTAAGGGATATCAGAATAACCTGTTTATTTGGCGTAGGCGTGCTACGGAGCTACGCAGCTACGAGCTTTGTAGCGGATTTCGTAGAGGGTTATTTTAGCTACAGTTTTTGTATGACGCTTGCGTTCATGGGCGAAGGGTGGACGTTCCATGTAGCATTATAATATGAATATAATGAATTTTGACACCGACTATCCTGGTCCGCAGCTCTTTAAAAAGAACAACGAAAGTCTGCGCCATGTCAGTAGATTCTATATAAAATTTAATGTTTTTTGATGAATATCGTGAATTCGTGATGACTGTAGATTAGATGATAATAATATGGCAGATAAGCATGCGACAGAGTATACAAGTAGGTCGATTACATAAGGTACCTTTTATCCTACAAACTTTTAAGCAACCGGATGTCGCTGTAAACAATAAACATAAGTTGGGATCCAAAACAGGGGTGAGTGTAGATTAAGTAAACAACCAGCTATAATCACAGTTAATGCTCAACTGAGCCCGAACGTCATGGGCAGGCCTGCCCAGTCAGCATAACGTTCCGCATTGCCCAGCCATCATAAAGTTACGTTTTGCCCGTTACTGCCCAACTCTTATGTGATTAGGATAAATTGTTTCGTACCCGCTTGTTTAGACTGAGCTGTCGCAAAAACCCGTGTCTGGGTAACTAGCATTTAAAAGCGTTGTTTTAGCCGTATTTTAATTTTATGATAAGTTTTACCGTGTTTTCAATGGAAACAAATTAAGTGCCTGAAGAATTTTAGTAAGTGAGAAAAGAATTTAAGTTTTTTAAACTGCCTGGAGCGTTGTGCGTTGATTTACACCTAGGCATGACAGTGGGAAAAAGGACATAGATTTAGTAAAAACTGTTTTGAGAATTACCCGAAAAAACTAAACATAGATAGGAACTTGGAAAAACTGAAATCAGTAGCAGTTGGCCTTCTGTAGTTTCTACCTACCCTCTGGGAAAGGGCGTTAGATGATGTTGTTGTTATTTTTGTAAAAGAAAGTCATCTTTGGATTACTTAACTATTTTTATTTTAAAATAGTAATACATGTAAACGATGTGACCTCATTTATTGTTACCTCGTTTGAATATGTGGAGCTGGCTGTCTGTCATAATTATATTGACACTTTGACAGATTGACACAGCATTGTAAAATAGGAATTTTATTGTTAATGAGAATGATATTATATTGAATATTTTAATTATTAAGAACTGGTGAAGCAATAGCTTTAAATGTTGTTTCTCTTTTCAGGTGAGTTTTTCATTAATTCATGTTATAGAATGTTTAGTTACTAAAAGTGTAAAACTAGTTTATATAATTAAATCTTCTCTTTTCAGAGCAACTCAATTATAGTTTTACTGTTCACCATAATATCCAAGGATACTTATAAAACACATTATAAAACAACATTTCTACAGCTGGTTACCAGGCAAAATGGAAAAATTAAGATTCGAGTTTATGGTCAAAGCCAGTGAAGATGTGAAAACAAATATGATTTGTATAACGACAATCACAAATTCAGGTGGTAGGACCTTTGCAATTCCAGACAAGTTACAACCTGCAAAACTACATGTTGAAGTAGTACAGACCCAAATCTTTCAAAAAGTAAAGGGTACATTACAAAAACGGCATGAAAAACGACAGGTGTGGATATCCATGAATCCGGAGATGGAGGCGGTTTATTGTGATGAAAATGGAAATATGCAATTTAAGGGATACCTACTGGAGGAACAAACAGAACTACAAACTTCTACAACAGGAATTTCACAAGATTCTCTGGCAAGAATCATGGAAAGCTTCGCTGAAATGAAGAAAGATTCATCAAAACCATTTAATATAGGGATTATGGCAGAAAAATTTGTTATACAAAAATTCAATAACAAGATTACTAATGCGTCCCAGTGGATGACTATCTTTGAAGCAGAATGTGCACGTATCGGAATAGAAGAAGATGTCAAAAAAATTGAAGTTTTTAGATTATTTATAGAAGGTTCTTGTTTAGACTGGTATAGTTCCATGCTTATAAAGCATACAATAAATTCAGAATGGGCAATGTGGAAAAAAAGCTTTTGTGAAACCTATGCTGATAAAGGTTGGTCTCCGATCAGGTATGCAATGTTATTTAAATACAGACAGGGCTCATTACTGGAATATGCGTTAAAGAAAGAGAGGCTACTGTTAGAAATAAATAAGTCCATAGATACACTCACTCTGATTGATCTGATTGCCACCGGATTACCGAATTTTATTGCAGATCAGATTGATAGGAATAGTTTAAAGGAAACTGAAGATTTATTTAATAATATAAGAAGTTTAGAGCATATGGTAAACAAAAAAACATTTGATAAAGTAATAGAAGCTTCCGAAAAAAAAGTAAAGTCCTTGGGTAGTCCGTGTAAAATTTGTGAAAAAGAGAATAAAGGCATACGTTACCACTCTGAATCACAATGTTGGTTCAAAATTAAAAATAATGATAGGCCAAAAAAAGATCAAATAAGGAGTGTTAACAATTCTGAATTGGAGACAGAATTAAATGAAATTGATCCAAAAAACTAATTGTGCCGCCATTAATAAAAATTAAATTACTAATAAATGACACTTTAGAAACATCAGGAATCTATGATTCAGGTTCTAATGTGTCCTTAATAAATTCTAGGTTATTATCATTAAAAAATACACCTAGTTATAATAATAAAGCAGGTTTAAAAACAATTAATGGCGTAAAAAAAACAATAGGAATGGTAACTTTAAAAATTAAAATTTTTGAAATTGAAAAACATGTCAATATTTTTGTTAAAGATGAAGACAACTTCGACTATGATTTTCTAGTTGGGTTAGACTGTATACAAAAATTTCATTTAACTCAAAATGATAATTTGAATATCACCCAAAATATTCTCACCAATACTATTAAAGACATAAAAAATAAAGAAACGCAACCTATAAACACTAAAATAATTCCTGGCATTTCAGGTAGTGACATAGGGAATATACAAGGTATGGATTATGGAAAAAAAGGTGATATTGCAAAGAAAAATAAAAATGAAAACATCATTAATGAGTATAAAATAAACTTTAATGAAAATATAACAGTCGATAATTTTGATATTTCAGTAAATAATTTAGATCATCAGGAAAAATCCGCGATTGATCAATTGATATGCAAATATAATTCAATTTTCGCTAAAGACAAATTTGATATAGGTACTGTAAAGGGCTATGAAGCCCATATTGATTTGATTATAGATAAATACTGTAGTAAAAGACCATATCGGTGCTCTATTGAGGATATGAAAGAAATTGAACATCAAGTATCAAAATTACTAGAACATAATTTAATAGAGGAGTCTTACAGCCCTTTTGCCGCTCCGGTAACACTAGCATTTAAAAAAGAAGAAGGACGGAGATCAAGGCTTTGTATAGATTTTCACGAATTAAATAAAATTGTAGTCCCGCAATCGCAACCATTTCCGCTTATAGAGGATTTAATGGTAAAAACAAGGAAATGTAAATTTTATTCAACACTCGATGTGAACTCAGCGTTCTGGTCCATACCTCTAAAAATTGAAGATAGACAAAAAACAGCATTTGTAACTCAAGAGGCACACTTTCAATGGACTTGTTTACCTTTTGGTTTGAAAACTTCGCCTGCTATTTTTCAGAGAATATTGAGTAGCATTATAAGAAAGCATAAACTGTCAGATTTTACTGTAAACTACATAGACGATATTTTAGTATTTTCTGAAACATTCGAAAAACACATTGAGCATTTATCTTTGCTATTGGAAGCAATCTTAAAAGAAGGTTTTAAATTAAAATTCACGAAATGTAACTTTGCACAGGACTCTGTAAAATATCTTGGGCACATAATTAAAAACAATACCGTCACTCCACTAAAAGATAATTTGATTGCCATAAAAGAATTTCCAAATCCAAAAACACAAAAAAACGTCCGACAATTTTTAGGAAAAATTAATTTCTATGGAAAATATGTGCCAAATATTTCAATTATACTGGATCCTTTACATAATTTATTAAGAAAAGGAGAAAAATTCGTTTGGTCCGATAAATGTCAAGAATCCTTTGATACTATTAAAAAACTACTTTGCTCAAAACCTATTCTAGCCATCTTTGATCCAGACTTGCCAATATATATTTATACAGATGCTAGCATACAAGGTATAGGTGCGATTTTAAAACAAAATCAACCCAACGGTGATGAAAAACCTTGTGCTTATTTTTCAAAAAAATTAAACGACTCTCAAAAAAAGAAAAAAGCTATATATCTTGAGTGTTTGGCAATAAAAGAGGCGGTAAAATACTGGCAACACTGGCTTATAGGAAAATCGTTCACGGTTTATTCGGATCACAAACCTTTAGAAAATATGAATATTAAGGCCAGAACGGACGAAGAACTTGGTGATTTAACGTACTATTTGTCGCAGTTCGATTTTAAAATAATATATTCACCGGGAAAATATAATATAGAGGCAGATGCTTTAAGCAGAAACCCTGTGTTAGAATCGTACGAAAATAAAGATAGTAGTTTAAAAGTAGTGAATTTTGTTAAATTAGAAGACATACGAAATGATCAAGATAAAAATGAAGAAATAAAACAAAATATAAATAAACTTATTTACAAAAATAATATATATTATAAAAAGATAGGAAAAAATGAAAAGATTATACTAACTGAGGAGTTAAGTAAAAATATTATAAAAAATGTACATCACTACTACTGTCACATAGGAAGACAACAAATGGAAAACAAGATTAAACCCTTTTATCATGCAAAGAATTTATTGGATAATATAAAAAAAAGTTGCGAAAACTGTGACGTCTGTATAAAAAATAAATCTAGAGGAAAATACAAGTTTGGACTAATGTCTCACTTAGGTCCCGCTACCTATCCGTTTGAAATAGTGTCTATAGATACCATAGGGGGATTTGGTGGTTCTCGATCAACCAAAACATATTTACATCTTCTAGTAGACCACTTCACTCGTTACGCCTATATTTTGACATCCAAAACACAGAGTGCGCATGATTTTATAAAACTTGTTCAAAAAGTATCACAAGATTATAAAATTAACTTAATTCTATCAGACCAATACCCTGGCATAAATTCAAAAGAATTCAATTTTTTTTTAGAAAAAGTAAATATACCTATAGTTTTCACTGCGGTTAATGCGCCATTTTCAAACGGATTGAACGAAAGACTAAATCAAACGATAGTTAATAAAATTCGTTGCAAGATTAATGAAACGAGGGATAAAATCGCTTGGACAACTATTGCTCATGAATGCACAGAAAAATATAACGAAACTGAACATAGTGTAACCGGGTTCTCCCCAAAGTATTTATTGGAGGGAAAAAATGTAAACATTCTACCAGATGAACTGAAGCAAAATATAACACAGAATCATCTATGATCGAAACATTGCCTTAGAAAATAGCATAAAATCACACAAATATAACAAACAAAGATTTGATAAAAACAGAAAACATTATGAACTAAAAGTTGGAGATTCTGTATATGTTGAAAACGGAAATAGGCTAAACCGAAAAAAACTAGATGAATTGAAAATAGGACCATATCAAATTGTAGACAAAATATCCAATTCAATTTACAAAATAAACACAGGTCACAAAAAGCCAGAGTCGAATCTCTTCCACATTACAAAACTAATACCAATAGTAGAATAAAATAATAAAACTTTGAACTTAAAAGGAGGGAGGGGGGAGATGTAAACGATGTGACCTCATTTATTGTTACCTCGTTTGAATATGTGGAGCTGGCTGTCTGTCATAATTATATTGACACTTTGACAGATTGACACAGCATTGTAAAATAGGAATTTTATTGTTAATGAGAATGATATTATATTGAATATTTTAATTATTAAGAACTGGTGAAGCAATAGCTTTAAATGTTGTTTCTCTTTTCAGGTGAGTTTTTCATTAATTCATGTTATAGAATGTTTAGTTACTAAAAGTGTAAAACTAGTTTATATAATTAAATCTTCTCTTTTCAGAGCAACTCAATTATAGTTTTACTGTTCACCGTAATATCCAAGGATACTTATAAAACACATTATATACATTTAGGATACATAGGGCACAGAATATCACTGCGGCAAGACTTGATCCATCGAATAATGATTCAATCAAGGACATTAATTTAAGGTAAACTAGCTTGTTCCGTTGAATGTAACCCCGTAATGGTTGCAGTAGGGGTTTACTCTTAGGATATTTTAAACGCACAGCTATGAAAGAAGATTTAAATATAATATTTAAACCGAGTAAATAATAATTAAGTACCTAATACAAATTAGTATTCCAAAACAGAATGTACATTTCATGGCTCAAAACAATTATGCTTGAATGTCAACTGTCAAGAGTTTGGTGTTGTCATGGAAAAATATTAAATGCTTTGTTCTACTGGCAGCTTTGTATTACAAACTTTTGTGATATTTTGATAACATTTTTGAGTGGTAATCACGCTACATTTTATGGTTGAGCCTAAATTTGTTACATTTCGACCTTATAAAGTATCCAAAGCGCGTATTTATTGCCATGTCAGTCCAACGTTATATTTATTTTTCCTAAGCCCTTGTGGAGACATTAGGAAACCTAGCCTTTCCAGTTACATGAGTATTTATAAAGAAGTTTACCTTCTATAATACCTTTTTTTTTTTTTTTGTGGGTGGAAAATCATCGAATGACCCCCCCCCCGCTCTTGGGCAGAGCGAAGGGGAGTGTCAGACTTCTACTGACTAAAAACCGAACCCATGTTCCTTCTTTGCCCTTCTATTCTATCTATCCTATTTATCTTCGGGGACGCCGGCAGACACCAGACGGGCGATCAGTCCTTTCATTGTGGATTATTTCGCCCAGTTCCCCATTTTGGTGGATCCCCTTCATGGGTTACTGGTGGTCGGCATCGCGAATCTTCCTGTCGCCTTGCAGAAGCTCACCAGTTGTTCGGTAGAGATTTCTGCGAGCTTCTCTTCATTAATCTCATCTGTTCCTAGGATTTCCCATCTGAGTGGCCCATACATTGTGCATTCCGCCACAAGGTGGAAACTTGTTTCTTCTGCTTCTCCACATGCTGGGCATATGGGATCTTCCTTTACTTTCATAATCGTCAGGTGTCTATTGAGTCCACAGTGTCCTGTTGCGATCCCTACTACTAGTCTTATGTTTCCCCTGCTCATTCTGAGTAGTTTGTGGGATTTCTTTTCATCATATGACTTTAAGAAGATTTTCGATTGTCGACAACCTTCTGTTGCATTCCATCTTTTATTTGACTCTCCTGTGGTTATTCTATAGATGATTCCTTTTGTTATGTTATGTGGGATCGGTAGCCTGGGCTCTGGTCCCACAAAGGTTTCATCTGCTCCTTTTCTGGCTAACTCATCCGCTATCTCATTCCCTTCGTGTCCTTGATGACCAGGGACCCATGCGACTGTTACTTCTGCTCTTTCCGCTAGCTGGTTGAGTGCTTCCTTACACTCTTTAACCAGTGCAGATGTAACTTCCACTTTGTTCAGTGCTTTGAGTGCTGCTTGACTATCACTGTATATAACTATTTTGGAAAGATCACCTGTAAGGGCGTTTCCAATTATTCTGGTACATTCCATAATGGCATGTATTTCTGTCTGGAACACACTTGCGCCTGTTCCTAGTGAGAATGATCTATTTATTTCCAGTCTTGGTATGTGTATTCCAGAGCCGGATAGCTTAGTTGATTCTTTCCTTGATCCATCTGTATAGCAGACCGCCATAGATGGATCACTCTCGATTGTCCATTCTTCTCTTGTGCCTATATGTATTCTATACTTTTTGTCGAAGATCTTCTCTTTTTTGATTAGGTCATTGTTGGCCATAATCATTGATAGATTGTCTTCGTACGGTTTTGCTATCTCCGAGTGACCTTTGTCCATAAAATTGCCTTGCCAGAGGTTCAAGCTTTTCAGTTTGAACCACTGCTCCAAGGCTCTTTTCTTAACTTGTAGACTAAGCGGTATCATTCCTAGTATGACATCCAGGGCCGCTGAGGGAGTCGTCCTCATTGCCCCAGAGATCATTAACCCGGCCATTCTTTGAACTTTTGCTAGCTCTGTGCTGTTAGTCTTGATTTGTGTTCTGTGCCACCATACTATTGCTCCGTGTATAACTCTGGGTATGATGATGGCATTATATATCCAGGCTACTATGGCCGGTTTCATTCCCCAGGTTCTACCTATAGCTCTTCTGCATTGTAGTAATGCAATTTTTGCTTTCTCACATGTTTCTTTTATATGCGTCTTGTATGACATGGTTTTGTCTAAGATCACTCCTAAGTATTTTATTTCCTTGGTTACTTCTATCCGTTCACCGTCTATGTATATTGGTGATAACTCCTCGTATTTCTTTCTTTTTGTAAAAAGGACTAGCTTCGTTTTAGTGGGGTTGAGGTTCAGTCCCCTTTCCCTACACCATTCGAGGGTAGCCCTAATTCCTTTCTTCATTACGTCACTTATGGTGCTAAGTACTTTTCCAGTGATTAATAGCACTCCATCGTCCGAGTATGCTTGTATATATATGTGCATCTTGTTTAGCTTCTCAAGCAAATCGTCGAGCAGCAAACACCATAGGAGCGGCGAGACGCATCCTCCCTGGGGAAAGCCCCTCACCGCTCTCACTGTGATGGTATTGTTGCCTAATTCGGCCTGAATTGCTCTGTGTCTTAGTACGTTTTCTATCCATCTTGACATGTAGCTTGCTATGCCTTCCCTTTGTAAAGCGGCCTTGATCGCTGTGGAGTTGGCTTTGTCAAAAGCTCCCTCCACGTCGAAAAAGCAGCCCAATGCAAATTCTTTGTTTTCTAACGCTCTTTCGATTCTTACCGCTATGTTATGGAGAGCTGTCTCCGTGGACTTGCCCTCCATATATGCGTGTTGATTTCTCTGTAGCGGTGTGTCACTTTTTTCCACTTTGTTTCTAATGTGTCTGTCTATTATTTTTTCTAGGGTTTTCAGCACAAAAGATGAGAGACTGATGCACCTAAAAGATTTTGCTTCCTGGTACGTCGTCCTCCCAGGCTTAGGGATGAAGACTACTCTTACTTTTCTCCAATTTTCAGGTATATAGCCTGTGGCCACACTACTTCTGAATAGAGCTAGTAGATCTTTGATAATATACTTGTATGCCTGCTGTAATATCTTCGGGAGTACACCGTCCGGGCCAGGTGCTTTGTATGGTTGGAAGGATGATATACTCCAATCTATTTGGTCTTCTGTAATGATTTCTTCGACCTCAGCTTGTGTCACTTCGCCTTGGTTTTCGGTCATCATTGTTTCCTCTTGATAAGTTTCACATCCGGGGAAGTGATTTCTCATCATTTCGGTCAGTATCTTTTTTGGGTCGGATATGATCTCTTCCCCTATCTTTAGGCTTCCTAGTTTGCATGCTTTGTCTTTCGACAGCACCTTGACTATTCGCGCGGTATCAGTGTGTCTACTGATATTTTCTTTGCCCTTGCGCCGAGGCCACGTAATCTAGTACAAAATACCGCGGCCCCGACGGGCTTCTATAATACCTTTTATAAAAATGTTCACAGTCGCCTTTATTTTTATCACACTGTAATATAAAATACAGACCACAGAGTGCTTATTATAAGTTACTTATTAGCTTCCTTATTTTATAATGATTATCGAGTCAGCGCCGAGTAATAACAATAATTTATGTAGTTACAATAATTTAGTGTTTGCAAAAACTGGTATAAGATCACGATCTATGGTGCTGAGTGCAGAGCAGAGAAAAACAACAAATACTTCAACAAATTGACTTTCTCGTAGAACCAGTCTCCAAGAGCACTCCTGCGCCAGTTTCATGCAGTTTTGATCTGCTTTGACAACAACGTGGTCTGCCAATTTTGAATAAATAAGTCAGCTAAAATCCTTGTATTCATTTTGAACTGGCATTTCCAGTTTGAATACCAAATCCAATTCTCCGTGTTTCCCGGAGTACTTGTAGCTACTGACCCATTGAGTAGATGTATTAAGTTCAACACGATTTATTCATACTCAACTAAACTAATCCTGAACACGAGCAATGGTTCCAATATCAAGTTAAACACTGGGGACGTTTAATAATGTGCAGTTCAAAGTTAGTGTTCGCGGCATTAATGAAAAGCGGCAAGTTATCCGCCAACTACGTATTTCCATGAATCCAATACAGAAATATGCTCCGGGTGCAATCGACATGCTTTCGCTTAATTTTATTATTAAATGCTTCAACAGGAATTTATTTCAAGGAACCAGATTTTAAATTAGACCGTGGAATTTATGTTACTTATATCAGTGAATTCAATTACTCCAAACATTGAGGTAAATCCGTAGAAGTAGATTCACAGAACATGACCATTTTACGGATTTCATGGAGGGATAACAAAAGATCAGTTCGTCGACATCTACAAAATCCAATCAAATCGTGAAAGTTTAAAATAGTTCGAAATAGGACACGTGAAAATAATTATTATGCACGTATGCGCGTAATAATGCGTAGAAGGTAGGACCTGCGAGAATTCTTTGCTAAATACGTATAAAGAAAATTCTTTTTATTCTAGGTGCGAACAAATAGGGACTCGTATTGATCAGGAGATTGATGGATCGCATTTCTAATTTATTGAGACAATCTTGTAGATACTGGGATCAGGGCTTTTACTTTACTAAATAAACAAACGACCTATTAACTAAAGTAAATGGAAACAGTAACTACATGTGATGTAATGTATACATACTTCCATACTATACATACTATATTACTATTTAGTATATATATTATATATTTTATATATATTATATATATATTATATATTTATATATCCATACTAATATTATAAATGCGAAAGTAACTCTGTCTGTCTGTCTGTCTGTCTGTTACTCTTTCACGCCTAAACGGCTGAACGGATTTTGATGAAGTTTGGTACAGACATAGTTTGGAACTTGAGAAAGGACATAGGATAGTATTTTTTTTTTTTTTTCGCGAGATAAACCAAAAACCTGCCGGAAGTCACTATTCCACGCGAACGAAGTCGCGGGCAAAAGCTAGTAATTTATATATCCATACTAATATTATAAATGCGAAAGTAACTCTGTCTGTCTGTCTGTCTGTTACTCTTTCACGCCTAAACGGCTGAACGGATTTTGATGAAATTTGGTACAGACATAGTTTGGAACTTGAGAAAGGACATAGGATAGTTTTTTTTTTTTTTTTTATCGCGAGATAAACCAAAAATCTTCCGGAAGTCACTATTCCACGCGAACGAAGTCGCGGGCAAAAGCTAGTAAACTATGAAGGGAGAAGGATAGCCGTAGCAACGTCAAACTGAACATTATATAAATAGGTTTAGTCCAACCGGGTGCAAATTATCTCACCTAGTTGACCTAGTCATCACTCTGAGTCTTTCTTTAAGTTGCAAGTTGGGCTAAAACCTAAATTAGATAAAAAGGTACTAGTAATCATATGGGTCCGTAGAGTGGTGTACAGATGGATGTCAAAATAGTAGTAAAGTACCTAGTTTTTTATTAAATTAAAAAAAATATCAGTAAGCAGTAAATGGACATATTCGTAGTCATTCTAATTTTGGCTCAATGTTTATATAAATATATCGTTAAAATGGAATTCATTACAGCGATACCTAAATATCACAAACCGTATGTACAAAATTGTAAAAGGTCTTGAGAAACAGCCTTGTGACAGACGGACAGCGAACTCTTAGTAATAGGGTCCCGTTGTACCCTTTGTATACGGAACCCTTATAAAGGAGGCATGAGCAAAAGCATTTAGATTGGTCTTGAAATATGAAAGGCTATATTTTACGACTTAACTGATAAAACATATTTAGGCACCAATTTATCTCAGCCTAAAACCGTTTTCATCTTGAGAGGAAAATAACGTCTTCAAAGTGCTTTATAAATAGATAAAAATATTAGTGTCCGACCGAAACACGATTTTCAGCCGAAACCGAAACCGTAACCGAACCTTCGGCCTTGGTCCCAGTTTCGGCCGAAACCGTAACCGAAACCGAAACTTTATTAAATATTTATGGAATGTAAAATCTATTGTAGTTTTATGCATATACACAGAATTAACACGTGTAAAAAATGCAACAACTAAAGTGATTTAATTAATTAATTTAATGTAATTTTTTTTTTTAAGTAGGTAATTAGATAACAAAAATAGCTCCTTATTTGTAAAATTAATAATTTCCAAAAAAAAACTAAGCACCTCGCATACTAAAGGGAAAAAATGCGACATAGAAAATATAATATGAAACTTTTTAGTAAAAAGAATCAATTGGTTTATTTAACAAAAAAGTACATCATATCATTTTCAAAGAGGGTGTTTTAAGAAATAATTTTCATTACGAACTGTTTAAATTATATTAATTAGTTAAGGTGCGCTTTGCACATAGAGCAACTATTGCAGCAACTGCCACTAGCTGTTTACATATATTTCAGTTGGATTGCGCACACACAGCAACTCGAGTTTCGAGTTCCGGAAATCGTCAACAGTTTTCAGTTGCTGCAATCAATGACTGAGTTAGTTGCTAATTGCCGCAACTAGCAACTGTTAAATATAATACCGATTTTTAAAGTTACCGTAGACGGCGACGACGTAATAAAAGTAGAGCAATTGGTGCTTCTTCTATATTCATCGTCACACTGAACGCTGTTCGCTGCGTAGATTGAGCAACTCGGTTATGAAAGTTGCTCACAGATTGCCATAAAATTGCTGCAACCGTAAACGTTGTAGCAACTATCAACTAGTTACAGGAAACTTTTTAAGTTGCTTAAGTTGCCTCAACTTAAGTTGTCCCGTGTGCAAAGCGCCTAAATCACCATAGATAGTTGTGTATCGGAACTACGGGGAGGTTCGAATACGGGTACAAAATTTAATCCATCAACAAATATAGTAATGTTTGAATCAAACATCACAGGTATCTTTTAAGTGTTAAATTAATTTCTACATAAATTCTTATTTTATAAGAATATAAGTTCTAGGGAATAACTCAACAGAACCAAGTAAAGTATCCAATGAATTATTTTATATACACACCTACTTACAACCTATTTATTTTACACTGTAGCACAAGACCCTAATGAATGCCATAAAAATACATCATCATTAATCATAAGTAAAAATAAATACCTAATTTTTGCGCGAGAAAAATCGCACAACCTCAATCATCACGATCGCGCCGGCTAGCGAACTCAACTGGTACTCGAAGTTAGCTGAATGATGCGCGACAATTCACGTATATCTTGTTTCGGCGGGGCCGAAAGGTTCGGCCAATTATTGGCCGAAACCGAAACTATGGCCGAAACTAGGTTTTTTGGCCGAAACTAGCCGAAACCGAAACCGAACCTTCGGTCGGTCCTTAAAAAATATGGGTAAAAATAGGTAAAACCTTCAATACCTACTTGTCCCAAAAATAGTGTGTGATTTTTATTTTGAGATAACTATGTTAGTAGGAAAAAAGTTATTCAATTTGATGGTCTGTCTGTACCAAACTATTATGACCACTTATTTCTTTTACACTTGGTTTCGGTTGGATTTAGGACTGAAAAATCTTAGCGAGAAATAATTCGTCTGCTTGCTGGTAACAAAACGAAGAAAAATATGGGCAGCTTACATACCACTTTTATTCGCGTCCACTTATCTGGTCTGGTGGCATAATGTATTTACCATGTTTGTGAAACGTGTACAAGCACTGCAGGCTTAACTCATAAATATTTACCCTTTCAAAGAGCGCAAATATGTTTGTGTCAAAAGTTAGTTGACCACAATCCGGAGTCGAATATTAAACCACAAGTTTGTGCCATTGTATTTTAGACTTTAAAGCGGGTTTCACTGTAGTTTTTGACACAAACGGTCAAATTATTTAGGTTGGATTGAGTAGCCAAAACTTACAAAAATGTTAATGAAAATTACCTACCTACTAATGTTCAATAACTTACTACAATTTTTTTATAATCATTATTTTTAGTAAAATACATAGTTGATTTTATGTTAATTTCTGGTTCCTATTTCTTAAAGTGATTTCAATTCCTTGATTGTAGCAAAACTCTACATGTCTGACGTATTTTTGTTGACAAAAGCAAAAAAAGGAAAATTGAGTTTCGCAAGTTCTTATTCCCAAATCCATAAACTGGGTGTTTGTGTAACGGAAGGGATGCAGAGAAGTTATCCAAGTCCCTTTTAATAAGCGTCGATTCCTATAAACCAAATTTTGAGTATTAGCTGTTAAGTTCCCAGTTTCCCACACTATACTCGCGTAGAAAAAGGCTCACAGCACAAAATCACTAATTAATTGAAAACATTTTTAAGTCCAACCAGACCAGTTTAAGCACAAAGTTCTAGGGAGCGGTGCGTGTTACCCTGTATATTTACACACGATCCGATCCCCTATACATTTGCATAAGCCGGGAGGGTCCCGAACAATATGAATAACTTGGCCGGAGTTATTTATGTGTCGCTGCGTATTTGAGCAGTATTCGAGCATTATTTCACGACTGACCTGGATTTTGGAAGGAATGTTTGCTGCGGACTTGTTCTCTTAGCATGAGCAAAGTATACGCGACCGCGAGTTTGAAATACATGGAGTTCTGTAGCAGTTAATGGATGAATTCTTTGGTTATGTGTGGCTGGATGGC
Organism: Diarsia mendica; assembly: GCA_949316265.1. NCBI lineage: Eukaryota > Metazoa > Arthropoda > Insecta > Lepidoptera > Noctuidae > Diarsia > Diarsia mendica. Next base: position 18,941,195 of record OX438893.1, on the reverse strand, counting down.
TTCTACAGAGATGTCAGAAAAGTGGAGTGTACGACTTTGCGCCGACGGACATTACGCCGACAGACTGAACGCCGACTAGACTTTACTTCGACGGGACTCTTCGCCGATAGGACACTTTGCCGACAGGACTGTTCGCCGACAGGGGTCATCACACACGCTACTTATCTCCGATTATCTAATATTTACTTTGGAAATCGATTATCCTTTTCTCGTAATTATACAATTCATAAAAAATAAAGATCTTGCATTGGTTATTTATTAGTATAGGTACATCCGTACATATCATAATATTATGTATAATATCATTATGTAAAGCCCCTCAAGTTAAAGGGGAAAATATACAAGTCCGTGATCTGTCGTACTGTATGGATTGGAACGATGGGCTAAGAAAAAGATGGATGAAAAAAATTGCATGTAGCTGAGATGATAATGTTGAGGTAGATGTGTGGCGTGACAAGAATGGATAAGGTAAGGAACAAGTAGGTATTACAGAAAAGTTGAAAGGGAATCGAATGTCGTGGTATGGACATGTTATGAGGAGAAACGAATCGCATGTGACTAAAAAGGTTATCGATATAAATGTTGATGGAAGGAGAGGGAGAAGAAGGTCAAAGAAAAGATGGATGGATTGTGTGAGGAATGATATAAAAGAGAAACGAGTAAATGCCACTGTGACTTCTAACAGGGAGGAAGGGAAAAAGAAAACGTGTTGCGCCGATCCTAAAAAGCTTCCAATATTATACTTGTTTCTTACCTTATCCATTATTGTCACACCACACATCTACCTCAACATTAACATCTCAGCTAAATGCATTTTATTTTCATCCATCTTTTTCTCAGCCCATCGTTCCGATCCATACAGTACGACAGATCACGGACTTGTATATTTTCCCCTTTAACTTGAGGGGCTTTACATAATGATATTATACATAATATTATGATATGTACGGATGTACCTATACTAATAAATAACCAATGCAAGATCTTTATTTTTTATGAATTGTATAATTACGAGAAAAGGATAATCGATTTCCAAAGTAAATATTAGATAATCGGAGATAAGTAGCGTGTGTGATGACCCCTGTCGGCGAACAGTCCTGTCGGCAAAGTGTCCTATCGGCGAAGAGTTCCGTCGAAGTAAAGTCTAGTCGGCGTTCAGTCTGTCGGCGTAATGTCCGTCGGCGCAAAGTCGTACACTCAGAAAAGTGACGGCCCAGTTAATGCTTACAGCAGCATGCTTTATGGTAATAAAATAGTTAATGAAGCGGATTTTTTGGTGACGGATTAAATAACGACAAGCAACGATACACAATGTTGGTCAACAGAATGTTTGATCGAAAAAACCACCTGCTTTTTCACAAAACTTTCGACCAAAATTCTCAGTGAAATAAGTCCGCTATGTGTTAATATCTTGTTTCATACATTTCACGGTTTCACAGTTTCATCTACCTACGTTGAGGCGAGCCGTCGTGTAGCGCTATTCATCTTGGTCGTAGCTCGTAGCGCTACGGAATTAGCTACATATTAGCTTAGTGCTACGCCGCTACGCTGCTACGCTCTCTTCAGTTATCATTTTTATCACATACAGGTTTTATCATATTTACAGGTTTAGTGAAATACGAAGTACAGACGCCAGGTCATGAAACTACTACATTCTGTCAAATTGCTTTAATATATTTACAACTTTAAGAGGAAATGCGAGTGCTGTCTCTTTCTACTATCGCTGTCTCTCTCCGTCCTCCTGCCCTCAAATTCGTGCGATAAGGACAACTATAGAAAAAAGTTAGAATTCGAGGTTTGGCTCTCGCCTATTTCCTCCTCCAATATTGAACCAATTTAAAAGATATTTTAGACAATGAATAAGGAGGTTATATACTACGCCGCTATGTTTTTCTTTTTTCGTTAATAGTTGTCAAATTTGTACACTAGGACTCTGTTAACAGCGATCTAAACAAGCAATTTTGAGCATTTTTTGAGGGTTCTAGTGCTTATAAAAATAATTCATCACCAAAAAGGAAAACATAGGGGCATAGAAATAGTTAATATTTATAATTCTGTAAAAAACCATTGCTCTAGGGTCATTAACCAAAAAGAAAACAGGCGAGAGCGTTTGTATGGAGAAAAGACCACTCGCGTTTCCTCTTAACGCTAAAGCATTAGGTTCAAGGTTGATTGAGATAATGACAGTTTCGGGTAACTTTAAGTGCTGGCTGGCGTCTGTGACCGACTAGGTGGACCGATGACCTGGTGAAGGTTGCGGGGATCCGCTGGATGCGAGACGCACGGGACCGGTCAATGTGGCGACACTTAGGGGAGGCCTATGTCCAGCAGTGGACGTCTTTCGGCTGAAATGATGATGATGATGATGGCGTCTGTAGCTGCAATCCGTCTTAACCATTTCGACGAAGACTTCAAACTTGCTGCTGCATGTGACCTAGGGTATTCATATTACGATCAAGTAATCGAGCGAGCATCAATTTTTTTTACCTGAAAAAGGGCAACTATAAAGTCTGTTCGCTTTTAATTCTAACTTATAAAGTCAAATAAATCATAAGTATCGTATTCAGCATAAATACCCGATTGTACTGTGGACTATAAATAGAAGGCTTAATCATACGTTGCATGATAACATACGATTATGGTTGAATTCGTAATGAATGACATTAGAATTTGCTGCAAACATTCTGAACTACCCTCCGATTTATCGAATTAGATATCATGCAATTACCAGAGGTTATGTCAATTGAAGCTTATAATGTTACAAACAGGATACATTGATATCGGCTTCATTTGTCATGAAGAGCGGTCCGATTGCCAGGTAACAGGATTAGGTCACTGAGAGTTTCTAGCTTGAACGGAGCTGTTCAAATATAGTCCTTATATTCAAAAGAATAGTTAGAAAAGTGAAGGAGGATGACGAAGGCGAAAATTATTCAAGTACATAAAGTAGTTGACAAACAATCGTCACATATGTATCTATATCTTGACCTCGCAGGTTTACATATGTATCTTAAGCCTCTCAGGTTTAGTAATAGTTATCTTTGCATAACCAGACCAATATAGTAGTCAACGAATTAGTAGTCGATCGGTCGGAGTATAATAAAGATGTAAGACAATGTTTTGTTAATATAGACTTAGCTAAAACATTACTAAACTTTGTGACCTATTTCAGATCCAAATTCGAGCCCCATTTTAGACGACTTGATGTACTGCTGGTGCTATATATACACAAGGGTGTGAACATATCAACATAATATATTATGTAATAAACTAAATGCGAAAATGGGGCGAAAAGATTACTCGTCGGCATATCACGAACCTACCATACAGTTTTAATGACTAGAGCTAGACGAAGTTTGCTGCCAAACAAAGATAAAGTATGAAGAGATATGTGTCGAAAGCAATTTGTTTAATGTAAAACGAATGTGATCAATCGTTTTCGGAACGATTGATTATATTGGAAAATACGATGACAAGCCAGCTATCTTTCCAAGGGGGAAAGAGAGGATAGATAGATTAAAGAAGGTTCTATTATACCTTCTCTTTAGACAGTAAGTATTTTACACAAGAATTTCCTACATAATTATAAAACTCGCTCTGAAATCCAGACAGTACTGCGTTAGAATGTGCTAACGAAGCGAAAACATCAACAAGCAGTTTTGTTTACGTAACTATTCAGAGATAAAGATACTCGTACCTCACGTTAACCACTTGCTTTACATAGTTTTAGAAAACCACGTGTACACACAAACCTCCACAAAGTTTTAAATTCATTTTAGCTTTGACACAAACCAAAAAAGGTGATATTTTATTTTAGTCCTAGTTTGCCCGAAAAGCTTTTTCACAATAAAATGCAAAAATTTTTGACGTGCATTTGACACAGTTTCATGCATGCGGTACGCGGGTGACGATTTGATCGTCACTCACTGAGTTTTTTATACAAAAAAACCATTTCTGAAAAACACCTTTCATTAATAAAAATGGTACTGTGGCATTTTTGGAATTCAACCAGTAATGTTTGTAACGACTGAGCTATAAAAGCTTGGTATTGCAACAGCCTCATATTTTGGTTTCAATTTCAGAATTCCATTTTATTCCATTAGGTGCATTGATATATTAAAAGGAGGAAGATACGGTACGCGCTAACATCGCAATCAGAAAAACATGCACCGAAACTCACACATGATAGACAAGGACAGACATAAGAGCCGACGCTGTTGTGCGAGCGAAATCGCGTTAGCTGCGACTGCGTGCCACCTACAGGCAATCCCTTAGTTTAGTAGGACCATGTGCTGTGACTTAGTACCTTATCTACCTCACATTGATTACATCTATGATTAGGTGTCTTTTATTTTGCAAGCAAGTTTTTGTTTCCGTTCAATTTGGTCAACTAAAAATAAGAGTTGGCCATAACAGAAACACTAAGTAGTGGTGAAAAGGGTGTGTGATGACCCTTTTAACCATGACCTTATATTTAATAAGAGTAAGGGCCGGTTTCACCGGTTACGGATAAAGTGTCAGATAGTTATCTGACAGATAATGCTATCAAAAATTGTAGTTTATCTGGCAGATAAGTCCCGGATAGCCTATCCGGGACTTTATCAGCAAGTGGTGAAACCGGCCCTAACTGTTTGTAAAATAGACACATCAATACAAATACAATCAAATTATTCACAAGATAGGAAATAGGTAATATTGTATTGTTGCAGCGTCAATATTTCGAATAGTAGGTTTAACTCGTAGATACGATACAACTAAAATTGAAACATGATTTTTTATTTATTTACAGAATAAAGCACAAAGCTTCTGAATTCTTCCAATCAATTAAATATAAATGTTCTTGGAAGCCGATCCGATTAACTTCTTTAGTTAGCAGCAACTTGGTCAGTAATCAACCTGTCGACATTATTGAAACCTTGACGGGAAGGGAAACTACCAGTTGTTTGAATAATAAATAATGTATTGTTTTTAATACCCGCTTAATGCAGGTTGTATGAAACGATTATCGTCGTGAAACACTGCCAATCCGCAAAATCAGCTGACCAGCGGCAGTGAAAGACTATATCGGCCTAAACTTACAAAGCTATCGGTCGTGCACGTGGCTGCGTGGGTTCGAACGCTGGCAGGTGTGTTACTTTGTGTAATTCATTTCATGACTACTCTCAAAAGGATAAGGAAAACATCGTGTGACATATCCTAGAACCAAAAGTTTGGAAACATGTGACATCTTTCTACCTAACCGCACGGTCCGCGTGTGATTGAGATAATTTCTTGACTTCCTTTCAAAGAGAAGCTACGTCTATTAGACCAGGGTCGATAATTATTGAAACCAAAAAAAATTACAGTAGGATGAAACCCATTAGAAAAGGAGGGGAATATGATCAAAATGAAAGGAAAAATAAATTACGGTCGATCCGAGTTCGGGAAGGGGGGGTGGGGGGGGTTTTAAGGGGGGATAGCGGTTTATCTCGATTTCCGGCAAAACTACAAGTCCTATGGAAAAAAGTTAAATTGCAAAGTTGTAGGTAATAAAAAGATCTACAACTTTTGTATTTGCAATTTTTTCACATAACCTCAAAATTTAGGTGAAAAATTCAAAAAACCAAGTTTTTGGTTTTTAATTTTTATCTTTTACAAAAATCATTTTTTTTTCACGAAATTTTGTGAAAACTTACATTTTTATGCCCTAAATACACTGTAATTTTTTTGATTAAAAATATTTATTTTTCACCTTATTGCAGCTGCTGCGAAATAATACCCACTACCAAATAATGGCCTAGACAAGAAATTATAAGCGTATTTATTGCTGTTTTATGCCTATTTATTGTTATTTTAAGATAATTTATATATCGTGGAAACCTACGGAAAATTTTAGCCCATCAAAAGGTATTTCACAGAGAAGTGGGGAAGGGGCTAGGAGGGTTTGGCCCTTACTACCTGTTATTTTGTAGCAGCTGATTTTGCTTTTTCTGAGAAAATTTACCATTGCAATGTATATTTTTTATACATCATCAGAAAGTAGAGATTATAAGGAACACAACGCCTAGCGACTTTTTAAAAAAAGCAGATATTTTGACGTCAGAATTTTCGATTGAAAATAGGGCTGATTTTTCGATAATAAGTCAATAATAAGGTGAAAAAAAAATATTTTTAATCAAAAAAATTACAGTGTATTTAGGGCATAAAAATGTAAGTTTTCACTAAATTTCGTGAAAAAAAAATGTTTTTTGTAAAAGATAAAAATTAAAAACCAAAAACTTGGTTTTTTGAATTTTTCACCTAAATTTTGAGGTTATGTGAAAAAATTGCAAATACAAAAGTTGTAGATCTTTTTATTACCTACAACTTTGCAATTTAACTTTTTTCCATAGGACTTGTAGTTTTGCCGGAAATCGAGATAAACCGCTTTCCCCCCTTAAAACCCCCCCACCCCCCCCTTCCCGAACTCGGATCGACCGTAATTTATTTTTCCTTTCATTTTGATCATATTCCCCTCTTTTTCTAATGGGTTTCATCCTACTGTAATTTTTTTTCATTTTTTACCAGTTTTGAAGGCTTCGGCCCTGGTCTATATGTAGTGAGACCATTATAGACTGATCACGTAGTATATTCTCAACAAGATACGTACTTATAAAATACTCCCTCGTATTTCATACGATAATAAACCTACGAATCTATTCATAAGTCACAGTCAAGGACGCCTTTTCCTTACTAATACTCATTAAAAGTCAGCTCTGTAGAAATTGTTCGCGTGAATGAGCCGAAATGAAATCCAATTACCTACCTACTCGTTTTAAGTCGAGGATATATTAAAGAGCTTTCACTGCTCGACGTATCAGAGTTTTTTTGTTCACATGTCATGTTTACTTGACCATTAAAGCCGTGAAATAATTTAGCAGTCTAGTCTAGGTTTCGTGTTTGATTTAATATTACCGTGAGTTGGCTAAACATTTGTGGTAATACTGAAATTACAGTAGGTGGCCAAATTATTAGGGACAGTGCTTGATTTTATAGAGTTTATAGTTTATTTATAGTTTTTTTGTTTATAGGGTTATTTTATCTGATATAGCTACTACTACTATTATTGTTTTTGCCAAGTGGCAACACAGTGAATTCGTGCATCATTTGTCAATTTTGGGACGTTTCTTCTAATTCGGTCATTGTCTGTTAAAAAGCGCGGTTCGCAGTATATATTTTTGAATTTTCTGAAACTGTTTTTTCATTTGATTTAACCGACTTTTTTTGTCTAAAATAATCAAAAGGTAAGTAATGCCCCGTAGTAAAATAGTTTAGCTATGTTTTGTCTATGAATTTACATTTTATTAATAGTTAGACGCAATATCCTCAAATTTTCTTTTTTTTGGGATAGACAAGGCTTTGGACACCTCTCCAAGAAAATGTAGAGAGATACTAACATTGTTACTGCACTCCACTCATTCCCAGAGAGTCATAGCTGCTATGGCTGAGTTTTCAAACTCTTTCGTAAATCGAATAAAAAATAAAATTGACAATAAAAAGCCTCTTGTGGCAATTCGGGTTGGCAAATGTGGCAGAAAAAGGATCACCACACTTCGTACCGATCGAAGAGTTAGGAGCATCTGCCTCGAAACTCATAAAAAGAGTGTTGCTCATTTGACCACGATGATGAACGACGAGGGTGTAAAGATTTCGGAAAGAACAATGCGTAGGTGGTTGGTCGAATAGAACTTGATGGGACGGCGGCCTTTAAAAAAACCACGCCTAACCGACAGTATGAAAAAGAAACGACTCCAATGGGCCAGATTACATCGAAATATGACTGTCGCAGGTTGGAGTCGAAGAAAAATAACTTGTTTTAATAATGCAATTAGTCAATAACTTTTCTACTATTTTCTACTATTCATTCTGTTAATTTACAGGTGTGCCTTTCTGACGAATCAACTTTTCAAATTTTGGTCGACAAAAGTTCTTTTGTATGACGACGCCCTGGTCAACGATTACACACCGATTGCATCGTAGAGAGGGTTAAACATCCGGTTAGTGATACGGTTTGGTCTGTTATCTCAGCCAAAAGCATGGGGCGCCTATACACCGTAAGAGGAACGATGAAACAAGACCAATACAAGCGAGTATTAGAAACCCAGGTATTGCCGCAGGTCAATGAATGGTTCCCCGAGGATGTCGAATAGATTTTTATGCATGACTCAGTACGCTGCCACAAAGCCAGAAGCGTTACTGCATTTTTGGCTGAAAGAATGACACTGTTTTGCCTTGGCCAGAGAATTCAACTGACATGAATCCCATTGAAAAAATTTGGGAACTCACCAAAGGGGCCATTGCCAAAGAAGTGTCTACCACCGAAAGGCAACTTATAGAAACCCTCACCAGAGAATGGCATCATAATGCCAAACTAAAGGAAAATGCAAAACATTCTATTTAGAGCATGCCCCGACACATAGAAGCTCTTATTTCAGCAAAGGGTGATACCACCCTTTGCTGAAATAAGAGCTTCACCAAATATATATTTTTTTTACCTGATTAATAATGAACAGTTTTATATACATTTTGGATGTTTTGTGATCCCAATAGAACATAGATACTAATAAAAAATATATAAGAGACCTACAACTAATTATTTATTACACAAATCAACTTAAACTCAAAATTCAAAAATCGTATTACTGTCCCTATTAATTTGGCCACCGATGGTAGATGAGTAATCTCTTTACTGAGCTTTTTATGGTTACTTTGAGGATATTTTTCGAATGTTTGTTTTATTTATTAGGAGTGAGATTCCTAGGTATACCACAGAGTAAAGTAAAACTTGTATAGGTCTCTACAGAATCTAATTTAGGAAATGTTAAGTAAATAATTCTCAGTGGTGAAACGATATTAACCAGTACTTCCACATCGTTGCCAGTATGGTCACAATATAAATATGGTATGGTGGTAATTTTCCGATCCTATCTTTCGAGATAAGATTAAACCGATATTGTTGAAAACATTGGCCTGTTTACCTTAGTTAGAAGCTTAGATGCTATATTTGGGTTTCTATTTCGGGTACTAAAATAACAAGAGAATTGAACGAATAGCCCTGAGTTAGAATAGTATAATGGCTTGAGAGCAAATAATAAGTTTTTTGTCGATTGATTGCAACATCTCAAACGACTGATTCTACTCTTTTCTAAGATATCAGTTCCAAACGAATCGGCGGAAATTCCTAAATATAAAGGACATTAAGATTAAATGTCTCTTGCGGCATTCGAAACTACTATACCCACATCACGATATGATTTTCGTAGATACCTACTCAACAACCAGATAGGAAATGGAACATATTACAAAAAGAGGTTTTGTAAAACTGGCTAGCAAAAGCAACGGTCTGGCAACTTGCCACTCTGCACAGTGTAAGGCAATTCTATTAAATGTTATTACTGACTACAACTTTCAAAGTATTCAATGTACGATATTGCAGTGGGTACTTTTGAACATGAACACATTGTCAAACTCCACTTGGCACTCAAGATTTGTTTTACATAGGAGGTTACTTTAGCCAAACGGTATCATACTACCGTGTCAAAAGAATCTGCTGTTACATTTTGACCGTATAGGTATTGCACTTTTGTAGAATGCATGAAAAGTTTCTAAATGGGGGTTCGGCATGATGTACTGAATTCGTGGTTACCGTTTGTGCATCGATGCCACCCTGTATAATCCTATTTCCTAACTATGTTCATGGACTACCTGAACACCAAATTTCATCAAAATCCGCTCAGTCGTTAAGGCGTGAAGGAATGACAAACAAACATACAAAATTCGCTTACATATACCCCTTTGTTTTTTTTTATTAAAATATAAGGCAGGTAATATAGCAGGTATACGATAAATCAGGGTAGTTCCGTTGCCACCAGCCGGGTGACAGCTGACCTTTGTCGTGCCACACCGCACCCAGCTCTGGCTAATGTCATGACAGCTAGACCTATATTGATCACGGAATCGGGAAATATACCAAAATAGAATACTAAAAGTATTTTGTTCTTTGTTTTCGTACTTTGAAATATGCATAGCCACAGCACAGAAACCTGAATTTCAAAGGAATTACTTAGCAAATGTTGTACAAGACAAGATATTTTTTTTTTATTCGGAATTTGATCGGCAATTCAATAGGCAAAAATGTTTTAATCGTATTGTAATAGGCGAAAATTCAAAAAATACTAGTTGATGCCACTGACGCCTTGCAATGGACAACCATATTCTAATAGTCCAAGATCCCAGGGCCGCCAGACGTCACGTATTTTCTGACGAAGGAAATGTGGACTATTGAGTCTAAGAACACACTACTACAAGCTAGCTTGCTTGGACGGCCAATTTTCAGGTATTAGGTCATCAAGGTACACAAAAAAATTACTTACTTCACGTATTTTCTCCAAGCTGATTTTTACGTATATATCGTCTGTTAAGCAAAACCACCGCTAGGAAGTGTCTTGGAGTATTGGCAACTTATTTTTAAGGATATTGCCTACAAATTCGACTGGCCTGTTGGTCTAGTGGTTAGTGACCCTAACTGCTATGCCGGAGGTCGTGGGTTCGATTCCCACCCAGGACAAATGTTTGTGTGATGAGCACGATCATTTGTTCTGTGTCTGGGTGTAATTTATCTATAATATGTATGTATTTAGAAATATATAAGTATGTTTATCAGTTGTCTAGTACCCATAACACAAGCTCTGCTTAGCTCGGGACTAGATGGCGTTGTGTGATAGTTGTGGAATATTATTATTATTATAAATCTACAATATACGTAAAAATCAACTCACTTGAAAATTGGCCGTCCGAGCAAGTTAGCTGTGTTCTTAGATCATACTAACACTACTCAATCGTCCACATTTCCTTCGTCAGAAAATACGTGACGTCTGGCGGCCCTGGGATCTTACTCTATAATAAGATATATGCCTGCAATGAAGAGGTTAGTTGCCAAGACAGACAAGTTTCATATAACTATGCTTTTTTCGTTTCTTTTTCTGTAAATGAGATCATGTCGAAAGAAAATAACTAAACATTGCGGCAACTGAAGGTCGAGGCTAACTTTAAGTCAGGAACAAATTAGCATAAAGGTGAAAGCTGTGGTGTAAAATAAAGCACAGAAACCTGTTGAAAATTAAGTGCTACTACAGTAGAATGGAAACACCTTTAGGTGTGCTTAAGCTCTGACCTCTTGTGCTTTTTATAAACTTATCGTCAAAGGACGCAATTTGGCTCAAGAAATAAATCAACACACACAGTCATATCATCACGCCTGTATCACAGAAGGGTTAGGCAGGAGCTTTAGGTATAAATCTACCAATAGTACTCAAATCCAGATAGTGGACAGATCAAAAAAACCCAATAAGGCGTTGACCTGTGAACCAAGAGCCTCATGTTCAGCAACAGTGCGAGCCAAAGCTAAAAACATGCAAAAATACGTTGTTTGAGCTAACTCTCGTATAAATACTTTAATCAATCATTCAACTCATTCCTTCGCAAACAGTTCCAAGTGGCGCCACGTTCCTTAAACATTATAAAGTTGAACAGTTTTGACGCTGGCTGTTAAAACTTCCAACGTAAAATTTACCTTGTATTCAAAGGCAACATGTTATCGTTTTTAATAAAACCAGCCTCCTTCCTTGGAACTTGTACGTTCTTATTACTAGAACACAGGTCTCAAGGTCTTGCAGATTAAGCTCTTAGCTGAGGAGCTGGAGTTAAAAGTTTAATCTGGCTCTTGTTCCAATGGTTCAGACTTAATGTGGCCTCTGAGACTCGTTGAATGGTAAGGCTTGTTCGGAGGGCAAAGCGACGTTTAATGGGTTGCTACGGGTTTATTCGTAAGGCATTGCTAGTACAAAAGAAGGTAATCATAATAGGTTTCGATAAATACTATTCTTTTCAGTCTGTACCCAAACCTGTACATTTTTGAGTCTCCTACGAGCAACAAATAATACCTACTTAGAAAGTTTGATCAGCTGTGCATTCTACTGTCTTCAACAAATAAGAAAGAAAGGGTAGTTATTCACACAGAAAGAAATAAACTTATACAAACTTATCTAAGTTAAAATATCACTCATATTTTCATTTTGCAACCGCAAATATTCGACAAATAAGTAAAAGTAATTCCAATATCAATTTATATTCCGAGCTAGAGTTATTCCTGGTCTGCTTGGCATGCTCTGTATTCGGAAACTTATTACGAACCTAAAGTGATTGGTTGCACTAAAGAAATTATGAGCAAACACCACAGTTAATCGGTGAAAACCTCTCTGCAAAAATATATCAAGTCTTTTTCAATTAAACTATGTTTATGCCAAATGCGATTTTAAGCGTAGTTTTGAGCATGTTTTTGGCCCGGGTTTACTGTTGTTGAAAAGTATAATAAATTTTTAATAGTAGTAAAGCTAAATTAAAAAAGTTGTTGAGAACAAGCTCTCTGTAAACATGGATAAAGTTAGGCACTTGGTACCTAGGCAGTGTAGGTACACATTGCGTTAGTATTTTCGGGTCGTGGGGCTCTGCGACCGGGACCGCGGGATTCCATCTATAAATACAATAATTATGTTTGAGTTAATAGGTTCTGGACTGCGGTGCCGGTCCCGAAAGCCCCACGATCCGTATTTTCAACTTCAGGTAAAAATAGAACAGCTCTTTCCTATCCGTTATGTAAGAAACAGTCCTAAGTAAGTAAGTACAGTTTGCAAGATAAAATAATCTTGTTAGTGAATACGTTTTCACTGATGTAAATTTTCTGTCACTTCGGGGAGTACAGACATTTTCATTGTTAGTATTGTTACAGCTTCAAGAAATTTCTCGAAACTCGTTCAGCCAACCAAGTAACTACTGCTAATTATTACTTTAATTATACAAAGATACCTACTAGCCCGATGTTTCTTCGTTTCAGGGTTAACAACGGTAAATGTAGGACTCACAAAATAATGTTACTACCTCTTGTAAATGTCTTAAATGTGCTGAAAACTTCACCAGAGGGCGAGTAAGGATGATCATAAGTTTCGCGCTACACTGAACTGTTTAATGTTTCGTGAGATTTATATTGAATGTATAAGTTTAGAAAGAGATTGCCAAGTTTTAACTTCGGAAAATTTTGTTTTGCTTCAGTGGTCGCAAGAATGTTTGGGAATAGTAAAGGCTTTTTCACTTCAGTAGCTCAAACATGTAGGTTTTGCTGCCTGAAATCAGTGAGCAAAATGCGATTTTGCTCACTGAGTGAGACAAAGTAACTTTTTAATTTTTGTTTTCAGAAAGCCGCGAATATCTTACTCAGCCCTGGGTTAATCATGCAATTCGAAACATTCACACTCTATCTCTTTCCCGCCATTAGAAACAGAGAGAGACAAAGACCAGCCCTTTCGAAGTTCCGATTTTGAATTCGACCTCAAAGACAAACACGTTCGTAATTACGTTATGACTAAAGAAATTTTGCAAAAAGATTATTGTCTTTTAATGTAATTTATTGAATTTTTAACTTATTGTTGTATTTAAACGAAAATGTATTTACCTACTGCAAGTGAAACTCATGACCGACCCATAGTCACACTAAACTACCACACCAGTGTGACTATGGTTAATTCTATTTATCCGTAGTCACACTGGTGTGACTACGGATAATTTAACCTGATCCCTAGTCACACTGGTGTGACTACGGCTGATCCGTAGTCACACTGGTATGACAACGGATAATTTAACCTGATCCCTAGTCACACTAGTGTGACAACGGCTGATCCGTAGTCACACTGGTATGACTACGGACAATTTAACCTGATCCGTAGTCACACCATCAGACCATTGACAAAATTAGTGTCTTTTATTTGGGTTTCTAGTCACAGTGGTGTGGTAGTTTAGTGTGACTATGGGTCGGTCACGGCTTTTTTTGTCCCAACCGATCCTAGTCACACCAAATTGCGACACCAGCGTGACTATGGTTCATTTTATTTATCAGTCAGGCCCCGTTCTCACTGTGTCGTGACGATTAATTTATCGTCGGAAGACTATTTTCTCTAGCTGTTCCCAATAGAACGACTGTTTGTCGTCAACATTTTTTATCGTTAAACGACTATACTGATATATTACCTGTAAATATTTATTTTTAGTTTCATTAATGTCACGTAATATATTTTGAATACTTAATAAAATATTATGGGTGCTATTTCCGAACACGCCTTAATTTAAATAAAAGAGCGGGAATAAAATTTCGTGAGGCGTAAATAGTTGAGTAGAGAGTTCCGGACTGCAATTTTCTTGCCGCTAAAGTAAGTGGTTCTTCTAATCTATGTTGTTTATAGTTATTAAAATTTGTGTGTAGACTGTTATGTATAAACTAGTATAAAGCCTAGCCTGTAGTCTTGGTTTACTACTAATTTTTGGAGGCGCAATGAATCCTAGTCTGGCTTAGCTGCAATACTGTTGAAATATTTATTACGATATGTAAAAGAAGCTGTAAATGTTAAATTATGCATATTAATTATGTAATATTTTCATTACAGTTTGTACTGATCATAGGAATTAGTGGAGCATGTCGCAATAAAGAGCTATTACAGCTAACAGTTAATAATATCGAAAAGCATTCAGATAAAATTACTCGCAGCAAAAAACGACTTTGCACTCTTGTTGCACAAATAACTATTCTAAGTTTTATATAGTTCTGTATCAATTCAAATCTTGAATGGATATACCTTAATATGAATGAAATATATATAACTAGCAACCCGACCCGGCTTCGCACGGAAGCATAATTCTACACATAAACCTTCCTCTTGAATCACTCTATCTATTAAAAAAACCCGCATGAAAATCATATCTTAGCATACATAGGGACAGACAGCGGTAAGCGACTTTGTTTTATACTATGTAGTGATAACGATAAAAGTCATGACAATACTCCTGTTACAACCACGGACAATATTCAATTTAAAATACAGTGGATTTTCGTACACAGTAATCATTTACCTAGACTTTTTCCAACTATGTTGGAGCTGAGTTCTAGTCTAACCGGATGCACCTGAATAGCCGTGCTTTATATGGACCGAATGCCTATCTGACCTCCACAACCCCGTTAGTACTACGTTACGTTAGTACGCAGTACGCCTACATGTAATCAAGTAGTACGTGAATTAAGTAATATATCCCAGGGATTAAACGAAAATGTTCACCTGCACTCGCTCAAAGACAACTTGATCCCGTCTTACACAAAAGCTGTCACTTCTTAAAAGCTTTCGTAGAATATCCGACTGTGACTTCACTAAGTAGTTTACTTAGAACATTGACAAACAAATATCTGTTGTCAATAGATATGTATACTTACCGTACATCCATAAACTGACGCCTCTTTCCTATATTTGGGGGTAGGTACAAAAACAAAAGCCTCATGCTACGATCCGTACATACTCCTTTTACCTCGTGCGTAAGTACCTACTTATCAATAACTAAATAAACATAAATTTAAAAAAAATGTTCATAAAATGAAAATGACTGGGCCTAACGATGTTAAATTTTTATGGGACCAAATGGCAACTATTCCGCATCAAACTAAAAAATAATCACGTAAATCGGATCATAAATGTCGGCGTAATCGGTGTACATACATAGAAAAAACAAAAAAAAAACCAATCGAATTGAGAACCTCCTCCTTTTTGGGAAATCGGTTAATATTAATAACAACCTAAGCACACAGTGAAACGCACGTCGTCTGTTCTAGGGACTGTGCGCTAGGGACCGTTTGTAAACCAAAATTCGTCATTTCTATATTCGTTGTTTCTACACGTGGCACACGTTCGCTAGCTCTACGCTTCGTAAAATAAAACGCCAATTTTTCAAACATCCTTGCCGTAAACGTGTACGTATAGACAAGTACCTACCTTATTCGACATAAATAAAGACACGTTTACATATACCTACGAACCAAACATCTCTCAACTCAAAGAACCATCTTAACGTCTGTCAAACCTGAACATAGAGCGCTGATCCACAAAGTCCGTTTACAAGTACAAAGAGGGTGCTCTTGTGAAGTGGTGGGGGGAGGAAATCACGTCGAGAGTCTCGATGGGCCTCCAATGAGGGCCGTTCCTCCGCGGGCGTCCGGCGAGAGCCGTCCGACTACGGGCCGCTTGCTCAGGGGCTTGAGCTAATACCCGGTATTGAACTAATTAGATGGTTTTAAAGGAATACCGGGAAAGATATTGTAGAATTTGTGTAAGTATTTGCGCTTCGTAAAAGGGAGGTTTGTAAGAGGTGATTATGCCGAGATTTTTAATATAATAAGGTAGGCATCGGGAAGGATCTTCTAAGAAATTCGGTGAACGATTTTTTTCATGAAACTCTCGGTGGTTGAATGGAATTTATAATTATGTAAGATCATCCCCTATTAAAAGAGTTCTCAGAAAATAAGTAGGTACAAAAACTCCAAATCAAGAAAATCTTTTAATAATAATTTATAACATGCATAGATACCGAGATTTTGTAATCAAGTATTTTCCGCTTTGAAAGGTGCATAACTTTATTATACATAGAAAGTGGGTCAGTTCTTAAAATAAACTACAGTCTAGACTGCCACTCTTTCCACAGAGTTTAGACAAAAAGATAGGGTTGGAAAGCTGAATTTCTTTAGCTTTATCTTTCCCAACCTGTACAAACCTTTTAAGCCTTTAATAATTTTCTAACTTTTCTGTTGTTATCCAGTTCTGTGTGGGGCAACCATTTTGTTTCTAATTTTTTTCCATAACTTATTTGATATTTTTGTAGTTGTATTGTTATTCTCACGAGTCACGGTCGCGTGCGAAACATGACAGCGGCAAATTAGAACGACGTGAATATTTAAATGAATAATATGCCGTAATTAATATTAAGGCAAATTAATTAAAAGTGATATGTTTTAAACTTTTCCGCAATGTAAACCTTTTTTATCTACCCAAATATCATAAACCCTCTCTAATGCGTTCAAAAACCATAGGCAATGACCAGCATTACCAACCAGCAGAAATTAACAGAACTGTAATGAGCTCATAACCTACTGAAAACAGTAGGTTATGAGTTTTAAATTTGGAACAGGTGTCAAATTCAAGTGAGTGTGCTATTCTATAGTGCGCGCGGAACTAGTTGGCCACGCCTTAGGTGGCGACAGGGGTGAGGGGGCGGGTTGCCTACAGCTCGCAATGCACCAAAGAGTATGTAACTTTACAATGCACAGGAGACTATAATTAGACAGTGATGACCAATCTCGAGATACCGTGAACAATAATTTGTTCAATTTATTGAAAAGAATACAAATAAAAACAAAAACATCCATACGGCGCGGCCAACTAGTTCCGCGCGCACGTATCTACATTAAAACAGATACCTATTCGATACGAAACCCCAATTCAGTATGATTTTAATTATAAATCGCACGACATTTTGATCTCGAGTGACACAAGAATAGTGACTTTGTTCGTTTGCCTATGATTTAAAAAAAATTACAGATATCCGAAACGCCGCCATTTCGAGCTGTCATTTGTTCGTTAGCTTTTTATTCCCTTTCATTGAGTAGACAAATTTTCTGTTAATTCTTTATTTCTGTCGAAAATGAGTGAAAGTGACTCAGAAATTAACATGAACACTCCGCCAGATATCGTAAATGCAGCGACGAATGCAACTAATAACCTGTTTATTTTTTATTGCATTACACTGGTAACAATGCTGGTCATTTCCCTATGGTTCCTGAACCCATCATAGAGCCCTTATGATATTCGGGTAGATAAATTAGTGTATGCAACTATACATAATTAGGCATTACAACACTCGTGTGATGCTATTAAGAAACTCGCCTTCGGCTCGTTTCTTAAACCCACACTTGTGTTGTAATGCCCTTCATTATGCACAGTCGCATAAACTACTATAGAATGTAAATAACAACTATTTTGTAGCATAATAATTCGCAATATTTGGTTCGTTGGTGTTTATTATATCGTTAATCTTTATCTGCCCCATTTCACAATCTTACGCCCAAATACTCAAACGTCACTCAAGTATAAGTAACCCTCAAAACTTCAGCCATCTCTGTCACTCTGCGTTAAAGTAACAAAGACAGCACGAGATTTAAGTGCAACTTATAATTGAGTGACGTTTGAGTATTTGGGCGTTACTTGGCTAAATACATGTAATAAGACCAAAGAAAAAGCAGATTATATTATCTTTCTAAAACAAGTCACTTACATTGGGCCATCTATTTTGAAGCTACGATGTCACAAATGGTTCCCATGATGGTATGCAATCATCGGCGATACCGTAATTCCCATGTATTCCCGTTTGCATATTCACTTCTGAATACACCCATCATAATTCATAAAATATTAGAAAACAAAGTCTTTCGCCGTGTCTGTCTGTCTGTTAACAATAAACTCAAAACTTACTGCACCGATTTCCATGCTGTTTCTCCAATGGATAGAGTGGTTCTGGAGGAAGGTTTAAGCATATAATAAATAACACGTGGGCGATAAGTACTAGTAGAGTATAAAAAAGTATAAAATCTTTATAGTTTGTTCAGTAATAAACAGCATAGGTGGCTTATTGAAAATAAACTGTAATAGCTACACGTTTATGGAACTGTGACGCACTCGGAGTTTCTTGGCATGTTCAGTAATTAAAACTTCTTGCCATAGTTGCCATGCAATCAGAATGTTTTACGATAAATGCTTCTGGAAATTATAGTGCAGCTAATATGCTGTTAAGTGATTTAAAAATATACATAAAGATTTAATTTTCTATTTAAAGGTATACAGGTTTATGTAGTACTCGGGTAACTCTACGAACTTCCCAGGTAATCTCCAACCAACATTATTCGCCATACAGTAAATGAGTAAATACTAAATATAGAATATTAATCAGAGCACCGGTTATCACACGGCCACAGGTCGCGAACGGATGGTTGTTACAGCAACATAACTGTTATTGCAAATTGCAACCCGTTATCGGTACGGCTTAGTGCCAGCCGTAGCATAGCAATGCGTCTGTCGTACGTGACTATGGAATTCAAGCTTTGAAGCTATAATAAAAGGGATGTAAATTTAATAGAACACTGACAATAGAATGTGAAATGTGTACCTGTCTACAGCATAAAGTGGTTTCGATATGAACGCACGTTTCATACAACAAAACAGACAAATCATTAGTGCGAGCTCCAACTGAATACATGAATGGAATACAAATTGAAATGAAGTTCATGTTACGCTTTAACTTGTAGGGAAATGTTTCAGAGAATTTGATCAGTAATTTGCAGGTCAAATGAAGCTTTTGGATGTTTTCAAAAACATTCAGTCATTTTTGTGGATTGCAGCATTAAATGTTAAGAAAATATATAATTTGCATTTACACCAAAGAATCGTAAAGCTTAAATAAAAGCTTTCAGAGTGCAATTGCGATTTTTTGCAAAACTATTTGTTAATTAATTTCTTTGCTAATCCGCACATGTAACACGCCAGAACGAATTACTAACGAGGGAACGAACTGTGTCTCCTAAGCACAGGCTATCTTGTAGCCTAGCTAGGAGAACAGAGCTTCAACAACCTTATTGTTGACTACTTTCTGTTTTACCTGCCATGTTATTATTATTTAAGTTAAATGTAATCTTCAATCTATTTATGCGAAATTAATTTATTATTATTAATGAACCAGGCACGTGTTGGCAGATATTTTCAATGTGTACCAGGGCAGTATGTATCCTGTAGTGAATGCGAGCTATCTTCATGTTGTGTGAACACTGTTTATCGACGTGGAAACTACACCAACTAGGCCAGGATGCTACCACCAGTCGACTAATGGCCATGTTTGCAGATAGTTCGCAAAGCCTCGCCCTCATAATGTATTGTGAACCTCTATTGAAAGAGGAAAGGCCGATATAAATGTTGTGCCAAATGTTTGAACAAACATTCGCCAGAGTATATGATATGATGGAATTCAAGCCTTTGAAGTACGATATATGTGTGTGTGACAAAAATATCATTTTATCTCAGCGGAAATTCGAAGATCAAAGCCAGATGCAATGATTTCCTATCCTTTTAAACCGTCGTTATGCAGGAATTGATTTTTTTGCGTCGCTTTACGGTCGCGTGATACGAATCTACGTATTCGACGAGCTTGATTAAAAAGTTACCCGACCAGCGGCACCCCTCCACACATAAATTATTACAGCCTTCCAATTTGCCGGAAACAAACAATTCTGAATTTGTAAATCTACCATTAATTTGTCAGAAAAGTTACAAGAGCAAGCACAACCGAAAGTAGCCAGATAATCCTATTTTGTTAACCATCTGATCCTGGATTACGTGCTAATCCTGGCCGCACCGAGACGTGGGGGCAGCAGTCTGTAAATATGTACTACATTATTAACTATCTTTTGTTAACGTTGTGCTTGTGTATCATTATGTTGCCCTTTAGTACCGTAATTAGGAAAACTCGGGAAAATTAACGTTACATAATTTATCAGGCGCTGAATTTTGCGCAGTTTGAGTGAAAGTGAAACATTGAAGTAATCGTGTAAAGTTCGCGGACGGGATTCTACAATTAAATTTGAACCTCCCTTTTAGATCCGCTGTTGTACGATATTTTGTATGTTTTTAAAGTAGCCATGATCGGTCTACAATGTATACCTACATTCACTAAACATTCTTGTTTCTTAATACACAAAAGCTCCTTTGTTGTCTTCATTGCTTTTGTCACCGAAACATGAAATTATGCTTTTTGAATTTGAAATGAAAAGAGCAGTTCGTTTAAAGTTTGATGACAAACTTAATGCAATGAACCAAGTTCTAAGCACTCATAGAGGGAACATACATATTTCGTAGAATAGTGTCGTAAAACTTGGCACTTGTGTTCGCGAATCCGACGTGTTTATCATCTGAATATCCCGCCAGTAAGAGGCAGGTTTACTTATATTATGAAACACGTACATTCAGTTAGGAATTGTTAAGTGTTGTTTTAATTTTTAATTATCTATCTCTTTTTTGATGATTAAAACAAAATGATTAGTTTCTATATTAATATCCCTCAATTTTACTATTTTTTTTTTTTAAGTTAACACAACCAAAACCACAAACAACCAAAACGCAACCATTCCCGAGTACTCACGGAATCAAAGCATTATTAAATATAAGACAAGACGTTCATCCCTTCAAGTTGACTCCGACTCTTAATGCATAATGACATGCAAAGTGACACTCATTAATTCTAGGAAAGAGTTTTATTACCTAGCGGCAGAAGTCAGAGGTATGGCTGAAGTAACGAAGCTGCTGCCACAGAGTAAAGAAAAAAAACAAAAGACCCGGTTTTCTTGAGGTACTCCTGGTGGCTACTGGCAAATGGAAAATAGTTTAGTGTGTAATATATGGAACCTTTCTGTATCTTGAATTCTTGACTCGTATAGCCATCTGCTGGGATGGTACTCCCTTACTTCTCCTAAAATTGTTTGTCCGAAAATCATTATCCATAACACGTTTGCCATAAACTTCATTAACCATAATGTTCAAATTGCCGAAATTTTGTTTAACATAATTATCTTTAGTTCTATAAGTATTCTGTCATAATATCGATTACTATAATAATTGAATCTCCTAATTTTACATGACCTAAATTAATATGTCCTAACTATTGCTTTACCTAATGTGTATTATTCCGAATGTTCGTTTATAATAAATTTTATAGTCCTAAAAAAAATTCGAAGTGTCTAGTCGTCCGATTAGCGGATGAATAAAATTAATTAGTCGTCCGATTAGCCGGATGAATAACCAAAATTATAGGCTGTTGCTAGTCGTCCGCTAAGTGGATGAATCACCGTCTCGCGACAGTATCCTTTATGGGCGGCATGGGCACCGGGCCGTAGGCCGACGAAGGAGGCCGGCGGAGGCCCGGCACTTCGGGGACAGAAGACAATAGTGTTATGTAATATGCGAGCGAAGCGAGCGCGCGTCATGGAGTACAACATGCGTTGCATGTATGAGTGACGTGACCAAAAGCTTTGTTATACTTTGTTCTAATAATATTATTATGATAAATAAACATTATGTTATTTTAATTTAGGACTTAAAACTTTTATGGAAAACGATTTTATGTCTTTCGTATATTATTGATTGTAATATTTATGACAAATGGATTTAGGACATATTATATTTAGGGATTTCAATTTTATAGCATGTGATATTATGTGATATTTAGTTCGGGTAAGTTATCATTCGGACTGTAAGTGTACCTACTGTGTACGTGTTGTTGGGAGTTATGATGAGTCATGTAAATAAAACAACTGGTTTCGGCGAGCGCTAGTACATAACTAAAATATATAATTATTTATTTGTCTATTATAATATTTGCTGTGCATGCGACATGTAAAGTGTCGATGCACCACATTATTCCCCCCTTTTACAAAAAAAATACGAGTACACTTACATAAAGATAATTAAAAAGTAAAATAAAAAGTATATCAGGAAAAGTAATCATTTTACACTAAAATATAGTCACTATTATACACAAAAAAAAAATTATAGTCATTAACACAAATAAAAATTACGTATTAAACACTACGCCGCTGCACTTTTCTCTTAATTTATTTCGTGTTTTTCTTTCGCTGATCTGGCGGTATTGTAAATCGTACCACCGGATGTATGACGCGGCCTGAGCGTGTTGTGTTTGGTGCGATCTTATTATTTTCCGCTTGCTCAACATTTTTGCCGTCGTTTACTTCGCTACTGCCACTTTCTTGGTGTGCTAAAGGTTCATTTACCTTTTCGTCTATTAAAATGTATGCTGGTTTTAATCTGTCCACTGTTACTATTGATGTTTTCTTCGGCAATTGGATCTTGAAATGTTTCTCTTGTTTCTCTAAAACTTTGAATGGGCCTTCGTAGGTCGGGGTCAGTGGTTTCTTCACAGCATCCGTTCTGACGTATACATACTCGCAGCTTTTCATGTCTGGATGTATGAATGGTTTGTGACTTGTGGCGTGGTGGTTGTTATTAAACGGGCTTAGCTTTGCCATTGTCCTCTGGAGAGTCTGTGCATAATTTTCTGGTGATGTTACTTGCATTTTCGGCTCTACAAACATTCCTGGCAGACGTATGTTTGTTCCGTATAACATCTGTGCTGGACTTATATTTTCTTTCAGTCGTATTGCTGCTCGTAATCCTAGTAGAACTATGGGTAGTTCGCTCGACCAGTTTGTAGTATTTCCACGCGCTACTAGCGCGGTTTTCATTGATCTATGCCAGCGTTCGACTAAACCATTTGACTGTGGATGATAACTGGTGGTTCTGGTTTTCTTAATACCGAGTGACTTGGTTAGAGTGATAAATAAGTCTGACTCGGACTGTCGTCCCTGGTCCGTTGTTATGGTGTTTGGGCATCCGAATCTCGCTATCCAGGTACTTATGAGAACTTCCGCCACAACTTTTGCTGTTATCTCTGCTACTGGTACTGCTTCCGGCCATCTCGTTTCTCTGTCTATCATTGTCACAATGTATCTGTTGCCGTTGGATTCTGGTAGTGGTCCGACAATGTCTATGTGCACGTGATCTAATCGTGCTGTAGATGGGAAAGTTCCGATTGGGGCCGAGTTGTGCCTCTGTGTCTTGCTTTTCTGGCATGCATGGCATGTTTTCGCCCAAATGCCGACGTCAGTATTCATGCGTGGCCAGAAGTAGTGCTCGGAGATCATTTTCTTTGATAATCTTATTCCGGGATGCGTTATGTTGTGCATAGTGTCGAATACTTGTTTTCGAAGTGATTTCGGTACATACGGTCGTAAACTTGATTTTGAATTTTCGCAGAGTAGTTGTCTTGTTCCTGATAATGTCGTAGTTTTCCAGTTAAGGTTGTTATTGTTTAACAGCTGAGTGAGTTCAGTGTCATTGCGTTGCATATCTGCTAACTCAGTCCAATCCACAGGTGTCGGGCAATCTATTTGTTCGACTCGCGATAATGCATCGGCCACCGGGTTCATGTTACCGGATAGGTGACGAATGTCTGTCGTGAACTGTGCAATGAACTCGAGGTGACGTAGTCGTCTTGGGGCTATCGTTTTACTTGTGCAGGTTTCTTTGGTAGTGAAGGCGTGACATAACGGCTTGTGATCGGTGTAAACTATCAACTCTCTTCCTTCGACATAAGGTTGAAAATGCGTTACTGCCATGTAAATGGCTAGCAATTCCCGATCATACGTGCTGTACTTTGATTGCGTTTCACTCAGTCCCTTTGAGAAAAAGGAGAGTGGCTTCCAGTTTCCGTTTTCATATTGTTGTAAAACGGCGCCTAAGCACGTTTGAGATGCGTCTGTCATGAGTGATAGCGGGCAATGCGTTGTTGGTGAAGACAATGTAACGGCGTCGCTGAGACTTGCTTTACATTGATCGAATGCTTCTAATGCCTCTGGAGTCCATTGTATTTCAGTTTTGTCATTTTTCTTCGAACCAATGAGGTATTTGTTTAACCGAGCTTGGTGTTTGGCTGCTTGTGGTATATTGTTCCGGTAAAAGTTAATCATGCCTAAAAATCTCCGTAAATCTTGTACTGTTTTTGGTATTGGGTATTTGGTGATTGCTTCGACCTTGTCTGGTAATGGTTTGATACCGTCTTTTGAGATCTGATATCCGAGGAACTCTACTTGCGGTTTGCCCAGTACGCATTTGGCTTGATTTATTGCAATGCCATGTTCGTCTAACCGCTTGAACGTTTCTTGTAAATGACGGCGGTGTTCGCTGGTTGATGATGACGCCACTAGTATATCGTCTATATATACGAAAATGAAGTCGAGTCCTGCTAAGACTGTGTTCAGGAATCTGACAAAGGTTTGTCCTGCGTTTCGTAGACCGAACGGCATTCTTGGAAATTCGAATAAACCGAACGGGGTTATTACTGCAGTCTTTTCTACGTCTTGTACTGGAATCTGGTTGTAAGCTCTTTTTAAATCAATCGTTGAATATATACTGGTTCCTGGTAATATGTATGTGAAGTCTAGTAGTCTCGGAATCGGGTATCTGTCCGGTACAGTGATCGCGTTCAATCTTCTGTAGTCGCCACATAGTCGTAACTCGCCGTTTTTCTTCGTTGTCACGTGCAAAGGACTAGCCCACGGACTCTTGGAAGGCCTGCATAACCCTGTGTCTAGCATAAGTTCTATCTCCTTCTTCACTCTTAGGTATTTGTCCGCCGGCAAAGGTCTTGACTTGGAGTAAACAGGGTGTCCGTTGGTGATGATTTGATGAACTACGTCGTGCTTCGGTCGTGACTGTGTGTCGAGGGGTTTCAAAATGTTCGGAAAATCTGCTAAAATGTCTGCGTAGTCTTCGGTTAAATTTACGGTCCGAAGTGTTGGTGTGCTTGACTTCATTAACTTTGCGTTACTCTGAAGTCCAGTTGTACCATCAATTAAACGTTTATTCCGAATATCCACCAAAATGTTGTTTTTTTCTAGAAAATCGGCTCCAAGTATTGGTTGCGTAATGTCAGCTACGATGAAAGTCCAAACATCATTGTATTGCATTGTTCATTGTTTTGTTATTGTTTATTTTTTTTTTTTTGTAAAAGGGGGGAATAATGCTGTGCATGCGACATGTAAAGTGTCGATGCACCACAGGACAAATGATGATTAGGACAAAAAAAGTTCTGGCATTTTAAATTATGGATAAAAAAGTTAGGTGACACAATAGAGAACCGCTGGGATACTATCCGGTATAGTGACTACTTTTATAGATCTTGACTTAGCAAACTTCTACTCACCATAAACTATGTCCCTGCATTCCTGCAAAAAATCAAGAGTGTTGCACAAAAAATGAAAGACTTTCAGACAAACTTGTGAGAGCCTTAACCTTCCCTATCTGGCCCTGTCGCGAAATCCGTTCATAGCAGACGTCTACTAACTATAAAATACGTCCCTGCCAAAAATCAAGATTGTAGCACAAAAAATGAAAGACTTTCATACAAACTTGCGAGGGTTCATAGGACATAGACCACCCTAATCCGGCCCTGTCGCAAAATTAATTTATAGGAGACGCTTACTGACTATAAACTACGTTTCTACCAAAAATCAAGATTGTAGCACGAAAAATGAAGAACTTTCATACAAACTTGTAAGGGCCCTTAGACCATCCAAATCCGGCTCTGTCGCAAAATTTATTCAAAATTTATTCATAGCAGACGTCTACGGACTATAAACTACGCCTGTGCCAAAAATCTAGATTGTAGCACCAAAACTTAAGGAATTTCATACAAACTTGCGAGGGCCCAACCACCCTAATCCGGCCCTGTCGCAAAATCCGTTCTTAGCGGACGTCTACTAACTGTAAACTACCACCCTGCCAAATTTCATCTTTATACGTTCAGCGGTTTTCGAGATTTCGTGATGAATCAGTGAGTGCGTGAGTGAGTGAGTGACCTTTCGCTTTTATAAGATATAGATAGCGGGGCATAGTAATATTATATCAGTCGCCAGTATTATATCACAATTCATTTGGGGTTGGCGCAGCATGTCTTCATAATACTTGTCATCTCTGATCTCACCAGACACGTCCTTTCTTGCCATATCATTCTTTACACGGTCCATCCATCGTTTATATAAGGTCTTCCTCTACTGGATACATGATGTGGGCTTTATGAGTTTTCTACAAACTGGGACCAAGTTAAACTTATTTAATTTGTGTAATGGTCGAAGCCCTGGCCCCTCACGATAGGCCTTCTGTATGTTTTCATTTGACGTTGCATTCCCGTAATAAGGTGACCCAGATAGTGCTGAGTCGGCCTACTGACATTTCGACTGTGAGTGATGTGACCAACTGTTTTGTAGAGACGAGACAGCCACGAGCTGGTTAATTTGGCAGATTTTAATCTTCAGATTGATGTAGTTTTCCGATTAGATATTTTATAAAACTTTTTTGAGCGTAGGTAGGTAAGTATGTAGGTACTTTAAATACGTTTAAAAGCAAGTAACTCCATGCTAGGAAACGACGAACCTACTTTTAAAACTATCACCTGGAATGAGTTCACCCAAGCCTGCTTTTACAAAGAAAAGTTCCTTATTGTTTTGCCATAGGTACTTAGTTCAACTACTGCTAACAAAAAGTTGTAAATGTTTTTTTTTAATATTGTGCCTTAAAAGATATCTTTATGCATTTCGAAATATTCAATTATTTCAAAATGTAGTAGTTGAACTTAAAATATCCCACAAATTGCATCGCCTGGCTATCATGCTGTATTCAGTGGGCCTCGCGAGGCTTTTGTTTATCCACCACCTGCCATGTCGCGACTGTCCCCTTCAGTTACCCTACGTTTATCTAGGCTTTTTGGTCACCGTAGCATCATTTTGTGACTATTGACTGTTAGTTATGAAGCCGCATTTTTTGTGAATTATATTTGTGGTGGATATCGTAGTTGCGCTTTAGTTCAGTTATTCTACATGCCCGTTGGTTAAACCACGTTCGACTGTTCGTGGCTTTTTTCGTAAAAAATGCTTTTGGCATTCAGTAAAAACTGATATTAAATTAGTAACTGCTTTGGGAAGAAAATAATAATAAAAAAAACCAAGTAGTGAGAATCTTATGTCGAAGTAAGAACACATCTGATCTCGAAAAATAATGGCTTTTTCAGATGTGTCCTTACTTTGTCACGCATTCGTAGTAATCTGTGGTAGTAATTATACCACGAAACTTTTTGATACAATTATATTTCTAGAATTGCTTGAAATAAACCGAATTTCCTAAAATAATACCTCAATTCCACTGCCAATACGTTAGTACACAGGTTGGCTGAAGTAGTCTATTACTGGACGGAAATTGTTGCTGATATATCGTATAGGTACCAGTAATGCCCTCTTGAAGCATTTATCGCAAAACTGTTGTTCTATCTAGTTAGACCGTAATAACCAAGAAATCTATATTTTATTGGAATACTGCCAATTGTAGAAAATTTGCCATTTTGAGAATTTGCCATTCTGAGAATTAGGCTTTTTGAGAATTGTCCATTTTGAGAATTGGCCATTCTGAGAATTTGGCTTTTTGAGAATTGTCCATTTTGATTTGTCCTTTTGCGACTCTGTTGCCATTTTGCGAATTTGGCATTTTGCGCCTAAACCTATGTACCTACGCTTATAAATTAGAATGGATACGCCTGCAATATTTTGGACAAAGACGAGATCGAGATTTCATTAGTACAATTTTGTAGTATAAGATTTTGTTCTTTTTTCATTAAATAACATCTCGCCTGTAATACCCGAGGTGTTAGGCAGAGGTGTACGTCATAGCAAACCACTTTTTGCCAGTTATTTTTAAGTCTCATGTAATAGGGGGCGAGCCAATAGTCATTAATCGGGCACAAATTAAGACTCCGTGGCTACTACTGACAATATCCTGGTGGAAAACCCAATAACACTTTGCCCGACCCGGGAATCAGACCCCGGACATCATGCTAAGCAGTCGCACTATTAGGCCAATGAGGCAGTCATTTCGAGACATATTTTTTATTTTTAATGATAACTGTTGAATAAAAGGCGAGAAATATTTTAATTTGGACTGTATTTTAATAAATAGTAGAACAACACGTCTTTGCAGTAGGGCAGATAGAATGCAAGAGAATGAACGAAGTTAGAGTGAATTTTTAATAAGTAATCTACATTGTTCATCATTCACATATATAAAAGCTTGCCATATAATAAAAACTACTTACAGATAATTATTTTAGTGTTTAGAAACTTTTCTAAACATAGTTGGGCCGGGGGCGGTGAGCCGGTGAACAACATAATATAACTTACAATAATAAATTATCTAGTTATACTTAATAATAATTTTTACAACAAACCTTTCTTAAACAATAAACATATTTAAACTACAACTTTACTTTTATTCTAAACCTATAACAATTACATAGTTTAGTATTTATTTAATTTGTTTTATGGCTTAAATATTAACTTAAGAAATTACTTAAACCAAGGCAAGATCTTAGGAAACACAAAATTTAATTAAGTGGTAATGGACACAGTTTTCTAAGAGATCTTGTATACAATTTATTGTTGGCCATTTTAATATGGGCCACTCTGACCTGACCATCTGGTCCAGGGATTATCTTGTCTATTCTCGCCATTGGCCAAGATAGAGGTGCAGTGTTGTCACTGCGTACAATAACAAGGTCACCTTCTTTTAGATTGGGGAGGACCTGTTTCCATTTGGGCCTGCTCTGTAATTGAGTGAGATAGTCCCTCGACCAGACAGACCAAAAGTCTTGTTTTATTTTTGTTAACATATTCCAAAATCTAAGTCTGTTCATTGGAACATTTGAGTGATCTACCTCTGGAAAGGTAGTCATGGCTGTACCTATTATAAAATGTCCAGGTGTAAGATATTGAAAGTTAGACACATCTGAACTCAATGGCAAGAGAGGCCTTGAGTTTAAAACTGCTTCAATTTCTACAATGATAGTGTAAAGAGCCTCAAATGTCAGAGCAATATTACCTACTATTCTTTTAAAGTGAAACTTTAGACTCTTTACACCTGCTTCCCATAGCCCACCAAACTCAGGGGAGTAGCTAGGTATAAATTTGAATTTTATGTATTTAGGTACACAATAGTTTTGAATTTCATCCACATGTTTTTTAGAGTTAAACAATTCATATAATTTATTTAGTTGATTTTCAGCACCTTTGAAGGTCTTGGCGTTGTCACAAAAGATATTGACAGGCATTCCACGCCGGGCGATAAATCGTTTGAGACATGCTAAAAATGCCTCTGTGGTGAGGTCGCTAACCAATTCCACGTGGATGGCCTTTGTTGCAAAGCATACAAACAAGGCAATATAGCTTTTTGTTATGAGAGGTTTCCTCATTCTGGATACTTTTAAATTAAAAGGTCCACAGAAGTCTACCCCTACTATATGAAATGGTCTCACAGCAGTCAATCTTTCCTCAGGCAGAGAACCCATGAGCTGCACAGCAGCTGCAGCCTTCAGTCTTGCGCATTTAATGCAGCGGTTGACAACCTTCTTAACCTCACGAATGGCGCTAACGATCCAAAACCTTTGAGAAAGAGAGCCTATGACAAGTTTTGCACCAGCATGTAATAATCGCAAGTGCTCTTTGTGTATTATAATATTCGTGATATGACAGTTTTTTGGCAAAATAACCGGGTGCTTTTTTTCATATGGAATATCAGAAGCATTCTGAAGTCGACCACCTAGGCGAACTAAACCATTACTATCAATAAAAGGGTGTAAGCTGGACAGGCCTGACTTTATAGGAGAGTTATTTTTGAGCAAGGTAATCTCATTTGAAAAATGATATTCTTGAGTACAACGCATGATCACTAAAAGTGCATTATGGAGCTCTTTTGGAGCTAGGACACCAACTAACCTTACATTTTTTATGTCAGAATTGTTGCGAAAACGTAAAATATAGGCTACTACTCTTTGCAACTTATTGATATCTGAGAATCTTTCAAAAAAGTTTTTTGAAAATGAATTTTTGTGACCAGTTGGCGAAGAATTATTTACATTACAGTTAACAACAGGATCAGCATGATTATCATCATCATCAAGGGGAATGGGTAACTTGGACTCTGTAAGAGAGTGTTTGTAGTCCACATTAGAGAGATCCCTTGGGCCATACCACCAAAGCTCATTAGACTGCAACTTCTGTGGATCGCATCCTCTAGATAACAGGTCAGCTGGGTTTTCAGCTGTGCTGACATAATGCCAACTGACACCTTTAGTCAGCTCTCTGATTTGTTTGACACGCTTCATGACATAAGGATTTGACTTTATGTTATTTGATTTTATCCAAGCTAATACAATTTGTGAATCACTATACAAAAATGATTTCAGTGGAAGTCTATTTTTTAAAACTTTATTGACTCTACATGAAAGCTCTGAAAGAAGCAGAGCACTATTCAATTCAAGTTTTGGGATAGTGATAGATTTGTTCAATGGAGCAACCCGTGATTTGGAACACAAAAGGTTTACAAAGACCGTTCCATCAGCATTTAAGACTCTTAGATATATGCAACAGCCTAATGCTTTGAACGAAGCATCAGCATATCCTACTAGCTCCACATTAATTTTGCCAGTAGAATTGACACATCTTGGAATATTGATGGTACCCATTGATTTTAAACTTATTAAGAATTTTTCCCAAATGTAGAGCTGTTCATGGGGCATTATAGAGTCCCAGTCAATTTTTATTGACCACAATTTTTGCATGAATAGCTTTGCTGTGACTATAATTGGACCTATCAATCCTAAGGGATCAAACATTTTTCCTATAAAACTTAACACTTTTCTTTTGGTATTAACATCATTTTTCTCAACCAATGGGGCTGTAAAACTGAGCTGATCTAGCAAAATATCACATTTCAGACCCAGTGTTTTAACAATATTATTTTTGTTTAAATCAAGTTTTTCAAAATATTTGACTTCTTTTGGAAGGTCATCAAGAAGTTGGGGACTGTTGGAACACCATTTGTGAAGAACAAAACTACCCTTTTCCATTAGTTCAATTAACTGCTGTTTAAGCTGCTGAAGCTGCTCCAGACTATCAGATCCACCTATCACATCGTCAACATATGTGCTTGTGCGCATGGCTTCGGCTGCAAGAGGGTATGAAACACCATATCTATTGGCCAATTCAATTAGGCACCGTGTTGCTAAGAAGGTTGAAGCTTTTAAGCCATATGTAACAGTCTGCAATTGTAAACAGCTAATGGGTTTTTGAGGATTATCACGCCAGAGTATATTTTGGAGGCTAGTTTGGGTAGAATCTATGACCACAGATCTAAACATTTTCTGAATGTCACAAATTAGTGTGTAGATAAATGTTCTCCATAGGATGAGTATATCAAGAAGTTCGCTTTGAACCACTGGACCATTTAACATGACATCATTCAATGAAACCCCTGATCTAGATTTCATGCTACCATCAAAGACCACCCGCAACTTAGTAGTTAAGCTTTCCTCATTAAAAACTGCATGATGAGCCAAGAAGTAATTTGACCCATCTTGAACATTATAGTTTCCAATGTCAACAATTTTAGCATGTCCCAACTCTAAATATTCATCAATGAACTTTTTATATTTTTCTAGATAGATAATATTCTTTTTAAATTTTCTCTCCAGTGTTAAGAATCTTTGGAGGGCCACTGAGAAAGAGTCCCCAAGCTGCAACTCAAACTTCTTGGTCATTAAAGGCATTTTGACAACAAACCTTTTGTCCTGAAGCTGCACATTTTTATTAAAACAACTTTCAGCTTTTTCAAATTCTAGGGATTTTAGCTTAGATGCAGGTTGAGGTATAGCCTCAGATAGCCAAAATTGTTCCATCACCTCCTCTAATTTATTACTATTGCAGATGGCAAGATTGACAACCCCAGTATCACATTCACCACTATTTACCGCACTTTTAGGGATGCTACCAGCAACCGTGTAGCCAAACAGAGTATTTTGCAAAACAGGACCATTCTGAATTTTAACCTGTCCATTCAGCAAAATATTGAAATATATTTCAGCACTTAGAAGAATTGATATGACATCAGTTACATTGAATTTATCATCTGCTAAACAGATGTTTGTAGGTATCTTTAGCTTCGATATATCAAAGGAATGCTGAGGCAGGTGGGATGTGATGGAATCTACAACATTACATTTTACATTTAATTTTACATCATTTACTGGAGAGTGTATGGTTAAATCAACACATTGATTTATTTTTTGATTTTTATTTCCAATTCCAACTATATTGCTAGTTTGGAATTTGGTTTTAAGACCTAACTTTTCCACAAGCTCTGTTGTCACAAAAGAAACTTGGCTTGCGGAATCAAGAAGCCCTCTGACAAAGATATCAGACCCATGTCTATCAATAAGTTTTACCCGTATAGTAGGCAATAAAACATTCACTGACGCATCATGTGAATGCAAGCTAACTGATTGTTCAGTAGCTGGAATGCTGTCTTTATGCAGGAGAGTATTGTGCCCTGCTTTACAGACTTTGCAAGTAAAATTAAACCTACACTTGCCGGTGTGGTTTTTTAAGCACATTGTGCACAAGTTTTTACTTTGAACAAATATGGTACGGTCTTCTATAGGAGCCGTTTTAAAGCTGGGGCAAACATGCATAGCATGGTCTGTCCCAGCGCAGTACAAACATTTGTAACTACTTTTATTTTTAGTGACAACATTGCTCACTTTGTTTGAAGCTAATGACTTTTTAGGTTCGGAACTATCCTCAAGCGCCATAGCACGCTTTTCTAAAAATGCCATGAAATCTTCCATAGTAGGAAGTACATCTAAATTTCTGTCGAGCTGATAAGCCCTACATGTATATTGATCTAACTTTTTAGTTAAAAGAGTGATTAAAAGCATATCCCAATTTTGGATAGGCTGCTCCAAATTCTTTAACGCGTGCAACTGTTGTTGCACCTGCGATATAAATGCCCTTATAGCAGTGGCAGTACCCTTTTGCATGGACGGCAGTTCCAGAATGACATTTATATGATTCATAATTAACCTTGCTTTATTGTCAAAACGCTTCTTTAATAATAACAGAGCTTCCTTATATGATTGATTGACCAGAGGTAAATTCACAATAACAGCTAAGGCATCCTCTGTCAAAAACTTTCTCAGATAAAAAAGCTTCTGCACATCTGAAAGTGTAGCATTATTGTTGATTACTGCAGTGAACAAGTCCATAAATGAAGTATATTTTGTGTAGTCCTTGCCACTAAATATTGGAATATCCAGGTGGGGCAGTTTAGAAGTAGAAACACTGCTACACAATCGTACTTCATTCGTGTTCAAGCTCTTTAGAGCAGCATTTAATTTTGAAACCACTGCAAAATACTTATTTTCAAGCAAAGCTACATCCTCAGAATCATTTGCATCAAGAGATAAAATATCTAGCTGTACAACTTCGTATTCCTTAAATGTTGTAATTAATTTTTCTTTACGTGCCTCTAGCATTTCAGTGCTAGAGGATGCTATGTTTATCGGATCACATATAAAGTTTTCAATGCGAGTCACAGTACCTTTTAAATGCCCGCGGGCGAGTCGAAGTTTCTTTAATTTGGCATCTTCCATGTTTACGCACAACACTTATTTTAGACCGCAAACACTTCACTGCACTAAAAAGATCACTTTTGCGCAATACGTTTTGCAAATACCGTAGAAATAACTGCGCCGACGCCGCCGCCGCGCCGTTAGAGTTGTAAACAAACTCCTGTTTGTTTGATGTCACTGAACTGTGACTGGAAACTGGAACCCAGGAACGGACCGCGAACTGACGCTTGCTGATGCTTTGATATTAATTTATTTTTGGCTGAAGGAACTAGGAAGACTCAGATTTAGATTGATCTATCAGAAGACTTGACTGATACTTCGTCCGCGGAATTGTTGTTATTGACATAAGCAAGTTGACATTTGCAGTGACGTTGACAGTTGACTTTCCAATGACAGCTCTGAAGTTTTTCGAACGATTTGATGAACGAGCAACTCTCCGCCGATCTTGCCAACCAAACGATCAAATTCAAAATGGATTCCCTTTGTGATTTTATGAAAAAATGCCGGTATCAGAAAAATATGCAATCATAGCTTGCAAAAATCCACTTTTCACAGCAATTTCTTCTTTTCTATTGACTTTCTGTGCGTAAGCAGGAACTTTTGAGTCGTTTTTTCCGTTTTGTTAGTGAGAAATGGTTTAATTCTCACTAAAAAGCTGCCACGGCCGGCACTCGAACGATGGCTTCGAGAAGTCCGAGAACACGATTTTTTCTCAAAAACAAGCGTCCCGTACAATGCACACTATTACTTGAAGGACCACTTCGCCTATGTTGAATAAAAGGCGAGAAATATTTTAATTTGGACTGTATTTTAATAAATAGTAGAACAACACGTCTTTGCAGTAGGGCAGATAGAATGCAAGAGAATGAACGAAGTTAGAGTGAATTTTTAATAAGTAATCTACATTGTTCATCATTCACATATATAAAAGCTTGCCATATAATAAAAACTACTTACAGATAATTATTTTAGTGTTTAGAAACTTTTCTAAACAATAACGATTTCATTGATTTCTAGCGCACTAACTAATTCTGTTATAAATAATAAAATAGGTGATTTATAATAAGTGCTGATTAAACTATAATTAAGTAGCTGAGTACTCATTGTTAAGAGACCGAGCCGATAGACCAATAAATACCTTAATACATTTTATATTTTTGTTCTAGAAGATACCTCACTAGTGTAGATTCTACTTCCAATTTATCAGCTTCGCATTCAAAACTTGCGCCACACGAATTCCGTTTAACCCTAGTTTTGTGCTAGTTCGGAACATTTAAGTCGGAACGAACGATTTGTTCTATTTTTAAACGGAACGCTTTCTAACTTGAAATGCAATCATGCAACCTGCTTTCATTGTTACGTCACCTCGCCTGACTTTCACGAGTTTCAGGTCATTCGTGCTTAGGTAACCTTTTTGTTTTCAAAGTATATTTAAGACAGTTACATAATTAGCCTTTTCCCAACTATATTGGGGGCGGCTTCCAGTCTAACCAGATGCAGCTGAATACCAGTATTTTACATGGATGATGTAAGACAGTTTATTTCTTCATTGATCGATTTGGCAGAAAATACTCTGCAAGATAAAATCGTGTCGAATGTGTTATTGCTATATTTATAATAGTGCCGTTTATTTGAGTTCATTCATGACTACCAAATTTATAAAACCTAATGTTAACATTTGGAATGCTAAAAAAAAAAATAAGTTCAAAAATCTAAAACCCGACTACTAACAAAATCGCGGTCTTAAAAGTAGAAAACAAGAACATAAATTCTTGTCTGATATTCTTCGTAGTCGCATGCCACTGATACCTGATGCTCCTTCATGGCGTTCTCATTGATACAGAAGTCAGCTGTTAATCGCCATTAGCAAGGTGGCATGCGACTTGGTGGCTACATACATACATAGACTGCCAAAATCATTACCCTTCCTTTTGGCTTCGCCGTAGTCGGGTAAAAACCGAACAGATACAAACTACTACAAAAAATCAATGATTAGAATCCATTTTCTAAAGCCCCAATTTCCTGTTTATTCTTTATTTTCGTATCTGAAATACGAGAAAGAAACGCTTCAAATAAAGGACTTTCGTGTTTGCAATACAAAAATAAACACATGAGCGTCGTGTCGGCCACCGGCGACTGTTTGCGAATTATATTACAAATTGCGATTTCCTATATATATACTAGCTACGATCAATCGTCGTGATTTCCGAAAATTACTAAGCAGTTTAGCAGTAACTTTCGGCTTTCACATCAAATATTTACAATTTGTGACATTTACGTTTCAGGAGTTATGAATACTTGACGAATGCCTTTCGTGGATCGACAAGTGGTTTGTGAATATCGTTATTTGGCGTTCAGGAATTAACTGTATGACACAGCATTGAATACATAAAATAAACTGAAAGTTTATTTATTTATTTATGTACACACAAAATACAAAAAAGGATAAAAACATAAAAAAATAGTACAGGTGGTATACAGGAAAAGAAAAGGTAGGTAAAGTTTTTAGTTTTGTTGTTTTTTTTGTAGTCAGCGCCGTGAAATTTTGACGTGGGGATTATATTCTGCTAGGACGAGTAGGAGCAAGGGTTTTTCCAACACAGAAAAATCATCAGGTATTCGTAAGAGACAAAATAGGGAATCAAATCAATCCCATTTCTGTATATTATACAACAATATTGATTGTCTTTCTCTATCTGTTTTTTCCACCCTCACTCTACTCAGGCCGCATTCGTAACGAGTGAGAAGCACGCTAACATAGTCACCCTAATTGCACTTGACCTCGGGCTGCCACGTGTAACAAAAGCTACTACGGTGATTATTGACTTTAAATAGAGACCGAACGTTCTATTTGCTAATTAAAATCGTTGAAATCTGCATGCCAATATAATCCTGAATTCTCGGAATACGAGTATGCAACAAAACTGCCAAAATATGTAACATAAAATTCAAGTACTTACTGTACTTGTAGTATAGCTTAAAAATTCCATGTTAAAACAGACACAGTTAATTTTTTTCAAGTTTACCAGTAGTACGATTGAGTATTTTGATTGATGCCTTGCCAGAATTTAATGAGTTTGTCAAATATCATAATTTGACTCGCATTGATCAGCGTCAACATAATCGTCACCTTACTAATAGGGTGAGCTAATAATCAAAGATGAGCCTATCTTCTGAACTTTTCCGTATTGCTAGCATTTACTATTAACATCCATCAAGTACGGCAGGAACAGTATAACTCCACAAATTTCCGGGCGGGCTGTCTGCTCATCCGATACGGTGGAAGATCACGCAAGCCCTGACATTGCTCTTGAAGTGCTGACCTCGCATGTAACACAGTCTTATGCTAATTAGTTCTACGAACTCTGAGCGTGTTCAGGAGTTTGTATAGCGTAGCGGTGAGGACTTGATTACGTAAGCGATTTAACATGTGTCTTGTCTACGAGATTGAAGGCTAGTGACGTATGTCAGATTTCGGAGAGGTGTGTGTGTTTATTTTTTCTAATTTCTCTCTCTCTGTTGAATTCTGTTGACCAGTGCAGGTCTAGTTTTATTCGACCCGTACTCGCTCACAATGTACATAAAGCTCATTTCTGTTTTCATATCATTTGCCTAGCCTTTTGTCGACTATGTTGGGGACTTGTTGTGAATTTCCTGTATAATTGGATGCAGTAAGTATGGTTGAAATAATATCTGCAATCGTAGACTTTGTAAACTTTTCACCCTCTAAAAGTGATGGCAAAATTGCCTCTGTAGACCAACAAACATTGGAAAACCCTGTACCCCTAAGTCCGAAATCTCAATGTATGTTATATAAAGGCTTGCTTACTCAGCAATTAACTGAATGTGCTAGGGCTATATTTTGTTAGCAAATTACGGTTACCTACGTTACATAAACGTAACTACAGGTTACTGCGACTTTAATTAATATAGAAGGTAGATAAGAGCAGATAATATGCACCTAATTATAATTGCTCATTACATAAACAAGCATGTTTTTAACCGCCTTATAAAAGGAAGAGTAAATGCATTCAGTGAGTTTTTTTTTCATTATCAGGCACCTAATCATGTTTATCAAAATAAACATTCGTGTTCCAATTTCTTCAAACGATAACCGACCCAAATCTTTACCCTCGTTTTCAAGAGAATTTGGAACAAATTAAAGTACCTACCACTGAGCATTCAGCGCCCTTGAGAACGTTACATTTTAGGGCTCCGTAGCCAAAGGGTAACCAACGCGACCTTATTACTGAGCCTCTGCTACCCGTCCGTCCGTCTGTCTGTCTGTCTGACAACGAGCTGTATCTCAGGATCCGTTAAACGTATAGGCACATTCTGTTCAACTGTCCAAAATTTCCACTATCTGAGTTGAAAATTTCACAGAATATGTATTTGTGTTGCCGCTATAAAAACAAATCACAAATATATTATAAAAGGAGGTAGTTTTTTTTTAAATATAGCATTAATCTGTATTTTCATTTCGGGCTTCGACGAAAACAATTTTCGCAAAAACTTATCGCATGTCCAAAAGCGTTCAACAGGACATTTCGTCGTGACAAGGCATTGTATAAAAGAAAACATTGGGGGGAATCTGTGCTCTTTTACACCCGTATCTAAAAACAAGTCAAAGTTTTAATTACCTACCTACTTGAGTAAAAGTAAAAATTATTAGTCATAAGATTTATATTCTGTAGTTTAGTAATAGCTTGAAGTTAGAATTCTTAGCTTTGCTTTCTTTGACGGTTCTTTCGTTAATTTTTTTGTACATAAAAAAGATTTTCAGAAAATATAATTACTAAAACTCAAGTAATTACTTTAATTTGTGTGTTAATGGTCTCAAAGAGTTTATTTACCTAATATTTATGAAAAGCGGATAATATGGTAGTGAGAATAATGTCAAAGTATGTTACAATCCTAGAAGACACTGCTCTTTCTCTATTTTAAACCTTCTCCAGTTCCCATACAAGCAACAATTCTGTTCTTGGAACGGGAACTTAACTTCATTATGTCCAATTTCCACATTTGATACACATCTACCCGTCTACGCTTAGACTTAATTAAATCAACTCAAGTCGGGCGCCCCGTTGCAATGTTCTCGCAGTTAACATGATACAATATTGTACTAATTTGCTTTTGTTACACAGAAATAACTAAAATACTTAGCCCAACCAAAGTATTGGACAAAAAAGCGAAACGAAATTGTGAATTTCTTCGAAGTATATTAAACGACACCAACAATAGGTCTCACTAACGAATCCAAGAACTCGACTTAACAAACTTCAGAGCTTTAATACACAAAGACGAGAACTTTCTTTCAATGTCTTTCACATATTGTACTACCTTTTCTTTGTTCGCAAATCCACATCAAAAGAGCAATAGTCATTAATTTTCTTTTTTTATTTCTTAAATCTGGTATCGAGTTAGATTGGCCATGACAGTTTAGGGTGAACGGCAGAGTGATAGGCACAGCCTTAACAAAGGCATGATGACCGACGATTTTCGCCATCACTGAAAGAAATTGAGCAACGGAATTATATAAGATTGATATCAACGTGATCTTGAGGTGTCATAAATCTTGGTTTTATTGTGAAAAATTGGACGAAATTTTTCATAAAGTTGTTTATTATGGTAAGATGGCTATTCATTTTTTTCCGTTTTATATAGAAAAAAGAAAGTGTTACCAATATGAAGCAGTTTTATTAAATTATAGGAATAGGATTGTAAACATAAATATTAAAACACACACGATAAAGGGAAAAACAGAACCAAAATGAAAACGCCCAAACAAATCAACAAGTTAACTATAATATTCAAAGCCGCGGCGTATAATTAGTAGTTACGTAAATATGGACACATGGATACTCGAGTAAACTATCACTTTGCGTACAAATTACTGCAGCACTATAATTAACACAATCAGACACACAGGTAGATCGTCAGAAGCACTAATTGCTTAATAACGTCACTACAGGCGGTAATTTAATAACCGTAAAAGAACGTAAACATTTGTATTTGCTGAGGCATTGCCGGCTCAAGCGTATGCAATATTAATGAGCACGCTTCGAACGAAAATGGAACGCCTCACTGTGTTTCAAAGATACAATTTTCATCCACAAAGTGAATTACTTATTAGTTCCAAAATTACAGAACGTAATTTCGACTATGAATTCTTGAAAAGTGCCTGTTTGAACATTTGAAACAAAATCCCGCGGCGTTTCCTACTAAATTTAAAAGCGTTTCGACTTGAAGCTTTAGTTTGTCTAGATCCGGTGCAGTAAGCAGGAATTTATTTATTAAACTCTAGTGTCTGGAGATTTTAACTTCTGCTTACTGAGAAGATTCATATAACAAAATGTAAGATAGGTACAAAGGATATTATATACTTACCAAGTTATATCTTAGGTTTGGTTTGTGCTTGCTTCTGATATATCTTATTTACAAAAATATGAATGAGAAAGATAACCAAACCAGGGTGAATGTATGTAACTGAAACACCTGAACAGAACGGCTGTGGGTGAAAATTGGCACAGAGATAGTTTTTTCTCAAAAATGGTATGTAATGTTGCCATAGCATCTCTAAAAAGTATCCAGAAAGTGAACTTTACCGGAGACTTATTCACAACTGTCCAGTAAGAAGCGAGATTTTAAATTTGGAATCTCCTACTGTCCAGTAAGTAAGTATGTAATTTACTTACTGGACACTAGGTCATCCTCTTTAGATCTGCTTAGAAAAAAAAACATAGTACCAGACACAGATTAGAGTTTAGCCATTATAACATGGTTATAGAAGGGAGGTTCCAAATATATATCTATCTCTCTTTTTGGTATGACATTTATAGTGTGGGATTTTATGATTGTATTTAGTAATTTCAGTTTATTAAAAAGTTTTTCCTAAAGTTGTTTCCTAAACTGCCTCGTTGGTCTAGTGGTCGCAAGCTCGACTGCAGAGCGTGAGGTCCTGGGTTCGATTCCCGGGTCGGCCAAAAAGTGCTATTGTGTTTTTCACATATGAATGTAACCTTTAATATTAATTAAACGAATTTGTTGTTAAACTTTCTTTAATTTTTGAGAAAAGCAATATACAAACCTCAACCAGTAAGAAAGCCATCCTGGCCTCGTATATAACCAGACCTCACCTGCGGTTCGGTCCGGTTAACTCATACTTGGCCAGGAAGGCTTACTTACTGGATTCTGCAGTAATGTACTAGTAATATGGATTATGTAAGACATAGGTACATACATAAGTTACTATTTATCCCGGTATTACAATCTAGATTCTAGTGGGATAGTTACCAGACTCCAAGCAGGTGAAGCCGTGCGTATAGTAAGAATATTACCTACAAACATTAGTGTATAGCAAAAAAATTACTTTACATGCACATAGGAGTTTCAATAGCTATTTATTCACCAAGGGGAGTAAGGCACAGATTACTAATCGAGGGTGCATTTGAGGCCCGACGCGAAGCGGAGGGCCGTGAACCACACGAGTTTAGTAATCTGTACTTACCCTCGAGTGAAATATACTGCTTTATACTACACTTAGCTTGTTTTTCACTTTTCCACTGCATAAATATTTCATATTCCTTCATATATTTCATCTTGGATTTT
Source organism: Diarsia mendica (assembly GCA_949316265.1). Taxonomy (NCBI): domain Eukaryota; kingdom Metazoa; phylum Arthropoda; class Insecta; order Lepidoptera; family Noctuidae; genus Diarsia; species Diarsia mendica. The sequence goes on along the minus strand of OX438893.1, from coordinate 18,899,525 downwards.
CCAGGCAAGAGATTACTAACAATGTCTTTAGCATCTGCTATTATGTCAGGTGGAGTTGTTGTTAATAAATTGCTATCATTGTCACTCATTTTAACTTGTGATTTACACCGCCAAACTTTAAAATTTACCAAGAAAATTGTTTCTACAAAATACGTCAACCAACAATAAGTTCTTTTTTTTTCTTTAAATTTTAGCACGTCAAACAATTTTCACGCCAAAAGACGTTAAGCCGCGTCCCCACTAGAGCCGCACGGCACGCGAAGCCGAGCCGTGCGGCTTTGTGTGGGGACGCGGCTTTAGAGAAGGTAAAAAACGCCCCGTTTCGCAGGTTCCAACTTATTCGCGTGTTAAAGCGAGAGAGTGTTATAAATCTCTCGCTCTATCGCATATAGGTTTGAAGTTTTCCGGCCCTACCGGAATGTAGAATGTATGCTACCTGCTTTAAAAGTTCTAGTGGCCAGTACTTTTTATGGTAAAATTAAAAAACTAAATCGTTTGATTACCAACGTCATCAAGTCTTTAAAAAAAAAAAAACAAAACGCGTGAGTAATGAATCCATTATTACCCTGATTTTCAGGGCAGTAATGAAATTCCATACAATATAACTGCCTAGATTTTTGAGAAGGTTTAATGAACAGCTTTCAACCCGTATAGTGGGGTAGTATTGGTACACTTACCAAGCAAGTGTAGTATAAAGAGTATTACTTTATTGTAATTACTTCGTAAAACATGTGTCCAACTAATACTCGTACATTGCGTTAAAATATATTCACAAAAGCTATCAATAAAATTCAAGCCACAGAATTTAATTTAACCCCGCGAGTACCGTGGTACCGTGCAGTCTGCGTGTATTCAATTGTAAACGTATCGGGGACATTAGTGACTCGATCACGTCATGCACTAGGGCTGCACCTCAATATTTCAGCTGCATTTGCGGGGAGGTCGCATGTCGTGACTCAACTCTTTGCTGGGACACGTTGATAGGCAATTTTCTTGAACGATTTGTTTTATAGATGGCGGTTTAAAGAAGAATAGTTAGAAAAGTTTATATTTTCTTGTGTTTTTTTAAAATCTGTAAAGTTTTTTTTACTTGTTTTATAGACTGAAACAGATGTCATGTTTTATCACTATTTGATGTCCACCGAATTAGTCTAAGAAAAGATTAGAAAATACAAAGCATTAAGATAGAGAGACAGAGTCTTTGTCCACTTTGTTTCATAAAATGTTTACGTTTGTGTTCGTTACATTCTGCGGAGAAGTAAAAATAACATAATATTTGGTAAACACCTTTATACACTTTATCGAACAGTCTGAAATATAACTTGAGATAGTAGGTAAAGATCTTTCAGCACCATTAACAACATCTGTTAACCCATCCAATTCATTAATCTCCCAAAAACGTAATAAAGCTATCATTTATTTTGAAAAATGGCGTCCGTTCCCGCCAACCTTGTTCGCGCGTTCACTTTATTAGATTCGCGGCTATCAATAATGTAATGTATTACGGACTCACGGACTACGGATCGCGGTAATACTTAACAAAATTTATGATCCAGTGCTGCATATAAGTAGTTACTTCTTCGTCTTACAACAGCTGAGTTCAATTTACTCTCTTTTTTACGATTCCTAGAGTAGGTACCTAGTTTCATATTCTGGTAATACATTGTGCAGTCAGTGATCTTTTGAAACTTATTCATTTTATATTTGCACAAAGTACTTGTGCTAAAAACTTAGCTTGTTTAGTAATGAATATTTTACTGGACTTAACATATTTTCGAATAGTTGCCCTAACCGTGGAAGTAGAATCGACATGAAAAGAAGAAGAAGTACCTTTCCAGTGTTTGTACAAATATGGTCTATGGCCACCGTTTGGCCATGATGTTTTATCATGGAAACAACTAAAAGTGATACTCTTTCAACGATAGAGCCTTTAATAATCTTCGATATTATTATACCCTAAACGAAGTCAAAAAGCAATTGTTCACCCCGCCATTGCGATCAGTTGTTTGTTCTGGTCCATACCTGGGAATTTTCTAGTTAGATATATTGGACGTCAAAGTTCCTAATTCACAAGTTTTTTTTTTAAAGTAGTTTTTAAGGTGATTTACTTTACTTTAGTGACCTCCATGACCTGTTTACTGGTCTTCACTATAGGTAACACAGTGTTTTGAATGTGTTACACTGAATTTTAGTGTAAAACGTGATTTTTCACCCAAAAAAATCGTTTTACAGCTACTGGCCTAGATTTTGTTACGTTTCCTGAGCTCGAAATAAATGTACTTGTGCGACTGGTTTGTTCTCTGTAGGTACTAATTTAGTTATCTAATTAAGAAAAACTGTCACACATAAATAATGTAAATAATTAGAAATAAAAGTTGCTTAGAATAACATTAACACCATTGTATTGAAACAAAATAGAAATGTTTTCTGACCTATTTATTCTGTTATTTTATTCTTGATCAATTCCATTACTAGGCGTTTTTATAAAATCTTGTGTTTTAATAAAATGGGAACAGCATTTAGCTTACACAAATATATTCCAGCGGAGTCTTTGTTCATTTTGTAATTTACGTCTACGAACACAATGGCTACATTTTTTTGTTTTCATATTATTCCACAATGTTCACTTCCTTTTTGTACAATTAATGTTTTAGAATCATTATTCAGGGTGATATTATATTATATTTCAGGATGAAGATAAGAGTGGCCTAAACAGAAATAATACGATAAAATCATGTTTTCAAAACTTTTAAGCTTTATGTTGAGTTATATAGTTTATCTAATAGCTATCTAACACTAGTATTATTAGAGATAAGACCACAGACTTAATATAAAACCCAACGCTTACTTAAACTACTGAAAAACTTTCAACAGCTTTAAAACTTTCAAGCAAACATTAAAGTGAGGTTTCAGCGGTAAGACACCACGTTTGCGACTGCGTCTTGCGTCTTGCGCCGCGGTGTGTTTCCTTCAAATCCTCATTAGTTATTCAGCAAGGCACACACGTGCGGGCAAGCCGGGAGTTTGTCGTCAGTGTACACACTCACGTATTCCAGGAGTACGACCTGGATCACTGTGGAGTTATAAATGGTGACGGTGTTTTAGCAACTCTTGTGCGGGTTTCTTGTTTATTTAAGCTATGTGTAGTGTAGGTAACATCTGGCGAGATGCTATAGTGCGTACCAGTGCGTACCATGTGCGTACCTATGATGCGGTTTAAGTTTAGTCCAATCGTGCTCAACTTGTCAAGTATCCAGGTGTCAACCTTTTACGACATTTATGCTTCGGTATCAAATATTCACTATGTAATCGTATTGATAACTACTCGTTCCTTTTGCTGCTTTTCAAAATACGTCTGACATAAGTTGCAGTAGAGTTGTAACTACCGATAAATGTAGGTACTTAACACTTTTATCTTTCCAAGCATTCACAAAGCAGTTCGTGCGAAAAATCGAAAAGCAATGGAAAAATAAAACCCAAGCTAGGTTGTGTAGGTTTCAAGCGTAGGCTGAAACGAAACACCCGAAAATGTTTATAAATACTTATTTCAGAGCTTCGTTCATTTGTTGTCAATTGAACAACTTCGCCCCCAGTCAATTTATTATATACAAGGAAAAATTGTAAAAAAACTTTAAACAAATATTCGGCATTTCGGCCCCGTTTCTTAATATTGCCTTTGGGAGCAACTGTTACAAGTTTGCTATCATTTTCTATGCGGTCAGGTACAAACTTACGTTATTCAAAGTTTTTTTTTCGCGAACAAAAGTATTTCCATTTCGATGGAGTGAATGGGAAAGTTTATCAGTAATTTATTGTTTGTTGGGCGTGAGGTTTTGTGCTGAGGTGTTGAATGTTTTTTTTTTAACTATTTCCACAGAATAAATACGCTATTGTGTCGTAAAAGTGTGTGTTTTATAAACAGGTGCGAAGGTATTTGAAGGGCTGCAGTCGGGGCTACGGGTTGCAAGAGATACCGCGTCGACATAAAGGCACAAAAAAAAAAAAAAACTCCCTTTCGCTTTGCCTAAAAGCGGGAGGAGTTATGTGATGTTTTCACGACCGCCAAAAAAAAATTACACTCCCTTTCGATTTGTCACTTGACACAACAAATAATTAGGTCTATTTGTAATTTAAAGCCCTTCAAATACCTTTTTTTTGGCGGGTTTGAAATTTACATCCATACATTTTACAGAACTTGCAAAAAATTGTTCAAATATAAAATTACTTTACCATTAATTAATGTCTTACAAAGGAAGATACGGTCAAAAGTAACATTTATTTATTCTAAGTTTATCAAAATAAAAAACATTTTCTCTGAAGAATTTATCTAATAAAGCTACTTTACAACTCGGGGTGGCGCGGGCGCTCCCAGTAATGGGCAATTTGTGGGCAAGACGATAGCGATATGTTTTATAGCCTTAACTTCGCCACTTAATAACTAACGCAGTTTGCAAAGTAATTAACGTTACAGTGTAGACTTAGAGGAAGACAGATGTACCCCTCTATTTACGTCTTGAATGGTAGAAAAAGATACTGAGATTAAAATATTTGCTACGAATATGTTCCAATATTTTCAAACTAAAAATAGATTTCAGAGATTTATTTGCAGATACGTAGTCTTTTAAAGAAAACACAATGAAAATAATAGTTTTCATGGTGAAGACCTTAATTAAGTAAGTAACGTAAGTAAGTAAGTACTAAACAAGAATTTTACTTTCTTAAAGGTCATGAAAAAACCTTTTTGATTGTAACAGATACAATAGGCCTTTATTACAGAAATGGTTTCCAATATATAAGCCCTTCAACAGACCAACCGATTTGTGTGTTTAATTGGTACTTTTTGCAAAGCAGCAATAGGTAGTTAGTTTTTTTTCTTAAGTGCGTCCCCTAGCCCACTGCTGGGTAAAGATCTCCTCTTTTTCCATATTAAGAGCTGTGCGGAAGCATTTCTTAAAATCGGACTGAATTACTCATAATGTGTGGTAGTCATGGTAATTATTGTTTTGTTTCTCGTTTTGTGTAATATTTGTTTTGTGTGTATTTGTTTGTATTTGTATTATAATATATATTAGTTTATTTATTTACCGACTTGAAAACGTAGAATTTCATCAAAGTAATCTTGTGGCAGCATAGGTTTAGCAAACTTCGCCAGCAGTACTTCTTTAATTTGAGGCCATGTCAGCTGCGATGCCTGCAGTCGTGTTAAGCAGGTAGCGGCTCGGCCTTTGAGTGCACGTGTGAGTAACAAAAGTAATTCTGCGCCTTGGCATACGATACACATTGACATCACGGGCAAACTAAGTGGTAAAAGTGATAGGAAAGAATATGCGTCCGTTATTATCGATTCGTTCACCAAATATGTCCTCTTAGATTACACACCTTCTCTCGATGCTGCTAGCGCAATTCAATCGCTTAAAAAGGCAGTTTGCCTATTCGGTGCACCAAAGCGTATTATAGCAGATCAAGGTAGGTGTTACATAAGTGCGGATTTTAAACGGTTTTGTAGTGAGCATAGTATAGAGCTTCATCTCATCGCTACTGGCTCCAGTAGAGCAAACGGTCAAGTTGAGCGCATAATGCGCACTCTAAAATGTCTGCTCACAATAGTAGAGAACGACCCAAACAAAACGTGGCGCGACGAACTTCCGGAAGTTCAGCTTGCCTTGAATAGCACTAGATCCAGAGTAACGGGCTACTCCCCTACGGAATTGATGTTCGGCATACGAGCAAAGTCGTTAGGAATGTCAACCTTATCCATGCATACTGAACCTGAACCCCGTTTAGACTTAGACACCATTAGGCATAATGCTTCCGAGAATATCAAAAAGGCTGCTTCGTCAGAAGTAGAACGCTTCAACCGGGGTAGAGCAATAGTGAGGCCATTCACCGTGGGCGACTTTGTCTTTATCAGGGGTAGTGAGCGTAACCAAACCAAATTACAGCGAAAGTTCAAAGGTCCTTTTACGATCGTCAAGGTACTAGATCACGACAGATACGAGCTGAAAGACATTGATGGATCTAACCGAACCTATAAGTACGCCCATGAAAACTTGCGCGCAGTACCCAGGGGCTACGATGGATTGATCGAAGTAGCTTCGTCGTTAGACATTGAGGCAGAGGAGGCCGAGACGGCGGAAGTCCATAGTCATGAGAATGGAGCGGTAACATCTGATGATGATAGTGATACAGTATCGGTATCTGGTTCACACACTTTGACCGCAAGCTCCGGCACCCTCTCTGCCTCCGAACACGATGAGTAGTAAATGGTGAGTTTATAGCAATTGTGTAAATCCTGTGATTTCATTAAGAATCGATCGGGAGTACTGGATAGGCAGTTGGGAGTGACGTGGTGGATCAAGGAGGCTGGCCTTTAGACTGGTCGATGCCTCTGATCAGACTACGTGGTATGTAGTGTAGTTGATCGACTGGGCTGGCCTAAACCGGGTCGATGCCCACGATCAGACTACGATTTCTCCGGTGTGAGCTGGGTGGCATGAGATTGGTCTGGGACTGGCCTATGCGGGTCGATGTTCCGAACCAGTTAATTGCAGCAGCTGTGTGTGGTTTTCGTGACTGGTGGAAGGGGCGCTGACGGGTTGTCCGGTCCACCGCACCATGCGAGTTGGTGGGTGGTCGAAGGGGCGCCTGGAGTCAGTTGTCCGCCCAGTGTGTTTAGTTCAGATCCGAGGGGTGAAGATCGAGATCTTTCTAGACAGGTGTCATAAATGGGTAGCTAGTCAGGGATGGGCGAGCATGCCCAGACGTGTACTACAGATTTGCATTTGGTCTTTACAGATAAGTCGAGGCGTGAGGAGTCGCACGAGGACGTGCGAATGTCAGTCCGGCCGTGACGGCGCTGCGACATTTAGAGTGTCAAGAAACGTCAAGAATGACAGCTGACATCTGTCAAGCACGGGCTGACGTTTCTCACTCTGACGCAACCCCGAGCTCTTTTGCACACTGCTGTCAGACGGGACATAATCCGTTGGCATCGCGGAGAAGCAAGACGTGTTCGGTGGAGTGTCGTGTTATCCTAACTAATTATACTTCGTATCTCTCCCGAAGATGATTACAGTTTACATGCAGCAGTACGAGAGTTGATGCTGTCCTTATCACACTTTTTAGAGAATTTATTTTTAAATAAATTAAAAAATAGGATAAAAAGTAGTGTATTGACTATTTCCCCCACTGTAGTGCAAGCCGCCATTGCGCTGCAACGACAATCCTTGACTCATTACGTGATTTCGTGTTGTCCGACTCACACAAAACTTTGTTTCGTCCGGAAATAAGTAATTTCGTTACACGATGGAAAAAATAAAGCGATCTTGTCGGGACGATAGTGACAGTGTCGAAAATTTACTAACAAAAGTGAAAAAACGAAGAAGAATCTCCTCATCGTCATCGGAAAGTGAACCAGCGGTATCTCCTTCGCATTCTCTGTCGGAGGTTTTAACTATTTAGTGATCTAGAACCACAACGTAAGTAAATGGAGAAATACCCACAAATGTTGATTTAATTTCCCGCCTTTAAGATTGTTCTCAAAAAATAAATTCATTGTGTTATGCCGACGTTTATCGTGTGTGCATTGTATGTATGACCATTATGTGTCTAACTACCTACCAATTTTAATATCCCGACGTATTTATATCGTGTGTGGATGCCTAATGCCAAGTTGCAAGTGCCTTATTATGATTTTATTCTTTGTGTTACGACGACGTCTATCGTGTGTGGATACTATGGCCGCCGAATGTGTTGATACCTGCACCCACCAACTTATATATCCCGACGTATATCGTGTGTGGATGCATGCCAAAGTTACAAATGCCATAAAATGATTTTATTCATTGTGATATCCCGACGTTTATCGTGTGTGGATACTATGGCCGCCGAATGTGTTGATACCGGCACCCACCAACTAATATATCCCGACGTATATCGTGTGTGGATACTATGGCTGCCGAATGTGGTGATACTTGCACCCACCAACTTATATATCCCTACGTATATCGTGTGTGGATGCATGCCAAAGTTACAAATGCCATAAAATGATTTTATTCATTGTGATATCCCGACGTTTATCGTGTGTGGATACTATGGCCGCCGAATGTGTTGATACCGGCACCCACCAACTTATATATCCCGACGTATATCGTGTGTGGATACTATGGCCGCCGAATGTGTTGATACCGGCACCCACCAACTTATATATCCCGACGTATATCGTGTGTGGATACTATGGCTGCCGAATGTGGTGATACCTGCACCCACCAACTTATATATCCCTACGTATATCGTGTGTGGATACATGCCAAAGTTACAAATGCCATAAAATGATTTTATTCATTGTGATATCCCGACGTTTATCGTGTGTGGATACTATGGCCGCCGAATGTGTTGATACCGGCACCCACCAACTTAAATATCCCGACGTATATCGTGTGTGGATACTATGGCTGCCGAATGTGGTGATACCTGCACCCACCAACTTATATATCCCTACGTATATCGTGTGTGGATGCATGCCAAAGTTACAAATGCCATAAAATGATTTTATTCATTGTGATATCCCGACGTTTATCGTGTGTGGATACTATGGCCACCGAATGTGTTGATACCTGCACCCACCAACTTATATATCCCGACGCAAAGCGTGTGTGGATAAAGTTAAGTACCTACCTACCTACCTATTTATGGCGGGTGACTTATGATTATATTTTACTCCTTGGTAGTTGAGATCCCAAATAATGAGGCACCATAAGAAGGAAAATAAACGGTTGGTGAAAATCCTGATGAACTAGACCCGGATATTTTACAATTGTTGTTGGGCTCAGACCCTACACTAAATAAAGCATTTGGAGACAATTCAATCAGCAGCGCAATCTGTCGAGTACTACGTATCGTCTAAGCGGTCCTTTAAACGCATGGGGGGTGCCGCGTACGGGCACCAGCCGCAGAGTCGCGAGCCGCCTCCATCGCCGCGGGATCACCGCTGCCGCCGCACCGCGCGCGCACAGACGGCCACGCGTGCACGGGTGGCCCACCACGCAGCCTGACGCCGTTAATCACCTCGGCACAGGTAGACAACAATATTCCAATAGCTGGCTGGTTACAGCATTACTTTAATGAATACATACTCATTACAAAGGATAAAACTATCCTTTCTTGAATTAAAGGATATAAAATACCTTTTATTTGTGAACCACATCAGCCTGACATACCAAAAAGGTTATTCATGGTCACAGAAAATAACATAATTGATAATTGTAATTCTGAGCTATAATCAGGTTTTATTTCTCAATGACTAGCTGTTGCCAGCGGCTTCGCCACCTACAACTCAAACATTATCCCACGGGAAGCTAAAATCGGGATTAAAACTATCTTATGTGTTAACTCAGGTTATAAACTATCTGTGTAACAAATTTTATCGAAATGCATTCAGTAATTGTTTGCGTGAGGAAGTAACAAACACACTTGCAAACTTTCGCCTTTGTATTATTAGTGTGATAGTGTGATGTATTTCACCTTCACCTTTATTTACAGTACCTAAGCTTAACGGGAAACATTTTCTTAATTTAAAAGGATTAACTAAATCCGTTCATGTTGACCACTTTAAAATGGAAGACTACCGCACAGTTATAAATCAAAAGTGTTTTATGGCAAATATAGACTTAAAAGACGCGTATATTTTTTGGTTACAGTTGCCCAAAGCGAGATTATTTAGGTACCTAAGTCTTACTTGGAACTTAAAAAGATTTACCTACTAATCAATTATTTGAGCTTAACGTTAAGCTTAACGTTTTACCGCTTGGACTCTGTACCGCACCCGTACCCTACAAAGTATTATAATATCTGTGCCTACGTATTCACTAAATTAACAAAAACCTGTACTGAATTATTTACGTTCACTGGGGTATTTATCAGTAAACTACCTATAATATGATTTTTTATGCATCGGTTAACCTGTCATAATAACGTCGAAGCGACAAAAGAATTATTAAAAAGATTAGGATTTTTAATCAACACTGACAAAAGTAAAATTTACCCAAGTAAAAAGTGCCTGTTCTGTGCAAGCAACATGCCCAAAACATTACCGAAAAGGGAACCTGATAGACTTATAGGTCTGTTAACATCAGCATGTTCCGCCATTCAATACGGCTGGGTATACACAAAGGTTCTAGGAAGAGCAAAATCTCTGGCACTAAACTATTCTAATAATTACAATAAACATATTTGAGTTACTGGCAACTTTTTATGGTCTAAAAATCTTTACTTCACACAATGGTGTGAAGATACTCAGAACAAACAATACTATAGCAATTGCTAATATAGATCATACAGAATCGGAATAGCAGATTACGCATTTAATAAAGTAACACTTTCACACGGTATTCCACAGTTCGACTTATTTGAAAATAGCCAGAATCATAAATGTTACAGATGTACTTCCTGGAAATTGGATCCAAATTCCGAAATTATTGTTATTATTTATTGTTGTTGGAGGAGCTCGTGGCTTAATAAGAACTGCCACTCGGGTCGATCTTTAGGTAAAGCTGTGCTTGCCTAGGTCGGTCTGTGGATGGGTGACCGCCCGACATACCGAGTTTCCTCCGTGCCTCGGAAAGCACGTTAAGCTGTTGGTCCCGGCTGCCATAATATAGATCTTTGACAGTCGTTACAGGTAGTCAGTGACCTGAAATTCTGACATCCAGTCTTACCAAAGGGTATCGTATTACCTAGTATTAACTGGGTTGTGGAGGTCAGATAGGCAGTCGCTCCATGTAAAATACTGGTATTCAGCTGCATCCGGTTAGACTGGAAGCCGACCCCAATATAGTTGGGAAAAGGCTAGGCAGATGATATTTATTGTTGATTAGTATATAATATTTTTTATGCTTTTACTCCTTTTAGTCTTATCTCAAAAGTTTTCATAAAATTAAAAATGACAAGCAGAAGGGATTATAGTACTACCATATTGACCAATACAGCCTTGGCACCCAGTGCGGTTAAAATTACATAATTCGAAAGTACTTTATTTTAATCCTGACAAAAATCTAATGTGTTTTACTTTCAAGGGGGAGTATCCTCTTCACTCGGATCTTACTCTGATGGCAGGGAATTTATCCGGCAGTCACTATTAATGCGCGGAACCCAAAGCATCTCTCAATATATTGATGGCCTCTCTCTCCATAAACACGCTGAAGCAATATAATACTGCACTAAACTCATATAGTGGCTATATTGTAATGGTAAAGGTTTAGATTACTGTGATTCCCACACTATTCAATTAATAGAATTCTTGACTTAGCTAGTTAATTCGGGTGTTACAGCACACTTAATAGTTCTGCAAAAAAAATATTGTTAGGTCAGGAAATTTAAAAAGGTTTTTCAAAGAGGTCTATTGTTTAAACCAAAATTCCACACCTGGAATCACAATCTTGTATTAAGTTATTAAACCAATTAAGTACTTTCCTAATGATTCAATTACACTAAAAGATTTTATTAAAAACTGTAATTCTTTTAGCACTAGCATCTGCACAGAGAAATCAAACTTTAAGCCTAATAAAAATAAAAATATTACTTTTGATTCAGACAAAATTATAATTAAAATCGAAGTTTTAATATAAACCGGCCAGGTACCATTGATTCTGTTGCCATATATTAGAAAAAACCCTAACGTTTGCCCAGCTTTTTAACATTTAAACACTATATAGATAAAACTGTTTGCTTACGTGTCATGTGTCAAGAAGATTCTTTATTTTGAAGTTATCAAACCACATAAGAAAGTGGGTTCTCAAACTTTTTCTCACTGGGTAAAACAAGTTCTAAAAAAAAAAAAAAAAAGTGGCATAGATGTAAAATTGTATGGGACACACAGTACAAGGCACGCATCTGCGTCTGCTCACAGAGCAGGTGTCAACCTGGAAGTTATTCGAAAGGCCGCAGGCTGGAGTGAATCTTCCCAATTCCCATGTATTCCAAAAATACTATAATAAGAATGTACCTCCCCATAACTAAACTGAATTTGTAGATGCACTCTTTAGATGATTATTTATTATTGTTGTACCTTAGTTTTATGATTATTACAAACAAATATAATTAGCATTACGTTTCAGTAATTAAAACGTATTAAATAGCATAATATTTTATCGATCGCTTTAATGTCAATTTTTTTTCGATGCTCTAAACATCTGCATGTAAACTGTAATCATCTTCGGGAGAGATACGAAGTATAATTAAGAATCAAACGAACTTACCTAGTGAAGTTTGATATCTAATTATACGAGTGTCTCGACCGAAGATGATTACACTCCCTCCCTCCCTGATAATCCCGAAACCTATCGAAAAAATCGAACTCTAAAAAATGAGTCAAGGATTGTCGTTGCAGCGCAATGGCGGCTTGCACTACAGTGGGGGAAATAGTCAATACACTACTTTTTATCCTATTTTTTAATTTATTTAAAAATAAATTCTCTAAAAAGTGTGATAAGGACAGCATCAACTCTCGTACTGCTGCATGTAAACTGTAATCATCTTCGGTCGAGACACTCGTATAATTAGATATCAAACTTCACTAGGTAAGTTCGTTTGATTCTTAATTATAAAGTGCTGATTGTGATTCTACCGATATTTCGTTTAAAATAATAACTGTGCATAATTAACTATCTCTAACACGTGGTTTTATTCACCTCGCCCGCCTACCCACGATAGCTCGGCAGTAATAATGAACCCAGAACCGACTGATAATGGCCACGTGCCGTTATATTAGTATGTACAATCTATGTAGGTTAACAAAATAGTTTTCTCCTAATTTATTTATTTTTGCACTCTACCACAATGATGTCCTATTTAACCCTAAGGTTGACTGGTAGAGAATGCCTTGTGGCATTAAGTCCGCCTATGTACCACGTTTGTGCATGAAGTTTAAATAAATAAATAAATAATACAAGGTGAAACATTTTCCTAAAAGTATTCCCTCGAATAAATGTACGGTTTGCATTGTAAAGTGCATTTATTTGTTTATAGGTCAAGTTAATCGTTCCGTGCCAATTCCCGTACAGTACGTACACATTTATCCGTTCCGGACAGAATCCGAAGCGATGCGGACGACACCGGTGGAATTGTTTCTGAATTTTTCAATTCGATATTGTAAATGAAAGTCGAGGGAAACTGGAATTATGTATTTTGTTTAAATTTTATGCACTTAATATGTAGGGCAGAGTCTACTTTACTCTGCTCCGTTTTTGTTTCGATTTATTTACATTTTTAACTTGAAATCTTAATCCAAACTGCTATTCTTACAAATGTAAATGTGAACTTCTTAGTACGTGTTTGCATAGATAAAACGAACATAATATGTGCGTAAGTGAGCAGTGTACTCAGTGTGCAGATTTATTTTCGTAATTTCAGGGCAATCGTGCGATATAATTCCTTGGACACATCAATACATGCCGATTATTGCCGATGATAAATTATTATAAAGACAAACCCAAAACGCACACTAATACACGAACTAAAATGTGGGCGTAATTTATAAGAAAAGACAACTTTTATGGCAATACAGACTTAAACCAAATGAGACTAATAAAAGAAAACTAACTTGTTATTCAAAAGTATTTAAAAAAATTGTAAGACTTACTCAAAAGGCACAGAACAATTATGCTATAAATACGTCAGATAACAAATCAAAAACTACTTGGAAAATTATAAATAACTCTAAATTCAACATTCCGAAAAATTGTATTGACAAAATTTGTGTACAAAATGACGTCATCACTGACCCAAAGGCTATTGCAGATGCTTTTAACAATTATTTTATTGACAAAATCAACCCTATAGCAGGATCTGGGAATAATGCGTCATCCCTGATACCAAAAAGAAAAGATTCCTTTTTTCTCGCACCATGCCTGCCAATCGATGTGTTTGAAATTATAAATCAATTGAAAAATACAAATAGTGTGGGAAATGATGGCCTATCAACTAAAGTTTTAAAATCTGTAGCGGGAGAAATATCACCGCATCTTAGCTATATAATTAATCTGTGCATCGAGACAGGTGTTTTTCCCGATGCACTGAAAATATCAATAATTAAGCCACTTTTCAAAAAAGAAAATAGAGAGCTTATGCAATTTTATAGGCCAATATCCCTCATAAGTGTAATTTCCAAAGTATTTGAAAAGTATCTATGTAAACAATTATATTCTTACCTCGAAAGAGATAACATTCTTGTCAATGAACAGAAAGGGTTCAGAAATGGTAAATCTATCAACTTAGCCATTTACGATTTTTTATATTATGTCATGCAAAACGTAGATTCTAACACACCTGTATGTACGATCTTCTGTGACATGACGCAGGCTTTCGACCATGTCCGGCACGACATACTGATTGAAAAATTAGAAGCATATGGCATAAGAGGTAATGTCTCAAACCTTATCAGATCGTACTTAAGCAACAGAGAACAATTTACAGAAATTTCAGCAGTAAATAAAAACACTAAACAGGAAATTATGTACAGATCAAGGGAACGTGTAGTTAAATTTGGCGTACCCCAAGGTACTGTCGTGGGCCCGCTATTTTTCATATTATATATTAATGACTTACCCAAAAGTATCGATCACCCAATGACACTCTTTGCCGACGACAGTACTATTACAATAGCTTGCAAGAATAGAGACACATACGAATCTGACATTAATAATTCTATAGAATTAATGGTAAAATGGTTGGAAAACAATAATCTTAAGATAAACCTTGGGAAAACTAATATTCTGCATTTTGCCCAAAGATCGTCCATACCAAATGTAAATGTCCATTATTGTAACACCAACATAGATAAAGTGAACATGACAAAATTTCTTGGAATAACCATTGACGGCAAATTAGATTGGAAAGCGCATACGGAAGCATTAAGCAAAAAAATTAGTAATTCCGCATATGCACTGTATAAATTAGCCCCCATCTTAAATGTTAATGCATTGCTAACTGCTTATCACGGCCTAGTGTCCTCGAATTTGAGATATGGACTCATTTTTTGGGGAAATTCAACAAATAAGGGTATGATTTTTAAAACACAAAAGAGGTGCTTGAGGGCTATGTTTGGACTTCATG